>CM057722.1:19154312-21554312 GCA_030064385.1 Melaleuca quinquenervia
ATATTTAATATTTTACATTTTACATTTTCTCGCTCTTTTTTGTCTTCTCCTCCTTTCTTTTCTTCATCCAGCCAGTTGCCGATCAACATCTAGCTGAAGGCAAGGGTAACCTTGCTAGATGTGGACTCCCGGAACAAGGACACTGGGGCGAGGAGCAGAAGGGATCGATGAACTGGACGAAGAAGGGAAGAAAAATTCGAGAAGAATAACGTTCATTTCAATTTGGGATTGTGAATTTTAGGGCAAACCTAAACGATGTCGTTTATGGATGCGTTAACTTCTTCATTTGTGTCCATGTGGGAAAAAAAGTGAATAAAAAGATTTAAGTATCCATTTTTTATTGGTCAAATTAGATGGAGTTCATTGAGAGAGTTGATCACACCAATTTGACAAATTTCAAAATTCGATTACGCTTTTTATAAGTTTCGAGATTCGATTATAATACCATGATAAGTGTTAAAACTTTTGGTGCGCTTATCTTTACATGAGAAAGCAACGGATCAAATTTACGAGCCTGTGTGATAAAATTGAAAATTAAGTGCCGATTGTGTTAAGTGCTAAAAATAGCAACAAAATGTTTGATGAAGAGTTGACCCTATGAATCCTCAACAAACATTGAAAAATGTGATCATTATCGATGGGATTTATCAATGTGTTTGGCAAGATTTGATTACCATAAATTACTCTCTGCTCGAACGAATCAAGTAGCTCCTCATTTACTTATTTGACAAAATGGTATTTTCGACTAAATATATAATCATCCAAGTCAATTTAATTTAAAATTGACAAACAAGTTGAATCTCGTTAAAGCGTTGGGACTTTTAAATTGTTTAGCACTTTGGTTTGGACATCAAATAAGCCCAATACTTTTTCCTTCGAAATCCCCCGCAAGCCCAATCATCCTCCGGTCTGTGCATCGTAGTTCGATCCGGTCCGATCCAAAAGGCCCATGAACCGTTGCCATTTCCCGGTCCGACCAGACCCTTCTTTTTTCTTTCCTTTGGCGCAGTAGGAGTAGACCAGTAGCTGCTGGGCAACCGAACATGCCGGCGTAATTTCCTTTTCCTGCTCGGCGCAACTCTGACGAGGCGTGCAATCATACGAAACCGAAGATCTCGAAAATGGGACGCACGGAGCGCTTTTTCCAGGAAAATTACCAGGGAACCTGATTTTCCCGGAAAATCACCTTTCTGTGTCGGTCACGTCTCTCTCTCTCACTCTCTCTCTCTCTCTCTCTATCCGACAGGCACGTGCGCGGACGCACGACGAGAACGACGCCGGCAAGAAGTCCAAACTTACTAGAAGACTACGAAGTTCGACCGCCACGATGAGTCAAAAGAGAGAGAGAGAGAGAGAGAGAGGGCGACGGGCCGATCCTGCTCCTGCTGCGGAAAGTCAACGCGGAAGGAAGTTTCTTTACTGCATCCCGGGATTGGAATGCCGACATACGACGACTTCTTTCGGCATCCGATTTCCATTGGATTTATGATGGGCAGAATCTCGATTTTTTATAAAAATTTGCGGAGTTTGTTGAAATATTTTTCGCGTCACCTCTCTGACGTCACCGAGGGGGACGCGTCGGAGGATAAGCTTGAGAACAAGAAAGCCCCCACACGCATTCTCTCTCTCTCTCTCTCTCTCTCTAAATTTTTTTTTTAATTTTGACATCATTCCTCTTCATAAAATGAAAAGAAAAAATTTATGTTGTCCAAGAAAATCATCCATATAATTCCGTCGCCTACAACTAAATTTCTAATTTTTAAACACTTGACTTGTCGTCCAAGACACGGCATGTCGAAAAGGCATACGTCATGTAGACGAATGTGTATTATCATTTTGTTTAAAATACATCAACATAATTCGGAATTACTATAAAAAGAATCATAATATGGGTTATCATCATTTATTATATCAATTATATTAAACAAGAAATCTATACATATCAAATCGAGCGGTAATAAATGGTTTTGTCGTCGTCGGTTTGATACGTTGTACATACATGTTTTGATACGTATAATTCGTATTTACAAGCTGTTTCAATTTATAATTTATGATGACCTGTGATGGCAATAAGCGAAAGAAGGAAAGAAATTCGAACGTGCGGCTTAAGAGGAATAAGGGGGGAGATTAGTAAAATCCGAGGAAAGGAAGTTTTCTATAAGCGGCAACTTTTCCCGGAAATGCGCACGAAGTGACATTTCTTGGAAATGCATGCGCCTGCTCCTTCATGACAACATACGAACAAGAAGACGATTTAATGATTGCAGCGGTCATCACTTTGAGTTCGAGTTCGTTGATTAACTGTCTGCTACCGTCCCATTCCTTTCTGTGCTACTTTCTCTCGGCAACCGTGCGCTCCCGACCTTCAGAGACCTCCCTGTTCTTGGTAAGCTCCGGAGGAGAGCAGTAAGATCGTGTCCATGGCGAAGAGAGCTTCGGCCTCCTCTGCCTCAGGTCAACCAAGTCAACCCAAGAGGCCATGCCCCGCTCCAACTGGGTAAGTTTGATGATCGTCTTGGTTTTTTAGCTTTACTGGAGGGAATTTCGATGAAGAGTTCGCGAGTTGAGAAGTTCTTGGAATGAGCAACACGGCGAAGCGTGCGCTGAAGGATGACATTGATTAGCTTTTGCCTCGTGACTTCTCTAAATCGCTCTCTCGTTCAGTTTCTTCGTTTGTGGGTTTGTGCTGTGGCTTCAATGCGAATTATTAAAAACCCCAAATGTTGTCTTCTCGACTCTGTTATGCGGTTTCGCGTTGGCCAGCCACAGTACAGCCGATCAAACACTGTTGAGGTTTTTACTAGCAAGTAAGCTGTTATTGTCATTTGTGACTTTGCTATCTTGTTTGCTAACCCTATCTTGCTCGTCTTTTTGTGCTGATCTTCACGCAGTCAAGTATGGCACCAGTCCGAGAGTAATCTCGTTCCAAGGAGCTGGTTGACGGAAGAGGACGCCCGGAGAGTGGTAAGATGAGTAAAGTAGTCAACTTGGACATACCAAATGCGGTCTTTATTGTATTTCAATTGTTGGTCTCTTCAATTAGAAGTGGTTGGATGCGTTTCTGACCTTCCAGTTAGTTTCAGATCAAAATCCGCATGAGAAATTGCTGGGAAATGTATAGACAATTACAGTTTGAGGGGAAAAAATGACCCGCCGACTGTTCTAGGCTTTTCCTGAGAAGGAATATTCCTTAAGAACATGATAGGCTTTCCATGTTGTTTTGGATAGAATGGATTGCAAAAAGAAACAAAATTTGAATGAAGTGGCCCGGACATAATCATAAAATTTGAATGAAGTGGTCCGGACATAATCTTCTCCTTGAATCTTGGAAACTGTAGTCAGTGACGACTTGAATGTAGGAGGAAAATGAAGATGCCTGCGATGTGAACTTGAATGTGATGAATACATGACAGATAATTCTTGCAAGGTAATTCTTTGCTGTTGCTCTTTGCTGGACAGTTCAGAGAAGAGGCAGAGCGTTTCATATCTAACTGGGCCGAATCTTTTCAAAGGTGAACAAATTTCATTTGGTTTGTTGGCACTATGTTATCTGCATGAACTGAATCCTGTAGGAAAATTTCCATGTGTGTTGCCTTGCTAAAAAAATGATCTGATTATAATATGCCATAAATCCATGATTCTGTTAGGCAAAGTAATACCTTCGCATACGTTTTTGTTGTTGTTAATCACTGAAAGGACGATGCATTTGGAGATAGCCGCTAATTAACTTGCAGCTGTTATCACTTTTCTGGATAAATATGTATTCCAGCTTTATGTTGACTTTTCTATGTTGCCGTAGCTGAAGGGAATGCATCTGATGAGTCTAAAAAGTCTCTTTTTACACTAAAATTGTGTTTGAGATTCATTTCTAGTAGTATAACTAAAGTGTTCCAAATTGATATTTGTCTATTGTTACGAATTAGTCCACAAGTCAGCAGTCGTTCACACTGTCAATTTCCATGGTGTAGTCAATTGGGAAATGCTTTCGACGAGATAATGCGGCAGATAAGCTCAATAAAGAATGCTGTTGAGAAACTGGTAAGATAAACAGACTTATGAAAATTTTCTCTGTGTCTCAGACATATCTTCATCAGCGCTTCAAGTATGAGTTGTTAATCTGCATGTCATGAAGTGATTGAATGAACTTCTTGACCAACAAGTGTGTTAGGTAGTTAATTGATTTTTCTGCAGTTCAAACAGCATTCGTTGAGCATGGACTTTGCATAATTCCTTTTTTTCTGTAAGTAAATATTCATTTTACTGGACAACCTCTGGAAAGAAATTCAGTGGAAGACTACATCCCATACAAGTCCATATAATGCCCCGCATATACATCCCAATCGAGGTGCCAAACCTTACCCTAAATGTGAACTCTTGGGGAAGACCGGCCTGCTATTCCTGAAGTAAGTTTCATCCATTGAGCAGCAACCCTTCCACTTGGCACTGTTGGATCACTAAGGCAAATTTTGTCCCTGCTCAATGCAAAAGATAGGAGATCCTTTTGAACAACCTACTCTAATAGTAAGGCCTCATAACTTAAAATTACTTCGTCCAGTTGACTTTAAAGATGACACCACACACTGAATGACGACATGACATCATAGACTTTCGCATCTACACTTCCAGTATCAACAGCAAAATACTACCCCGAAAAACAAGATGCAAACTCAAAACCATGCCACCGGATTACAGCAAAGTTAGCCAACAAAAACTTGCCAACTTCTGCGCAAACACTTAACATCAGCTGTCAGTGTCCTGTTTGCTTCCTCAATTATAGCTTCTAAAGAGACTTGGTGGAGAAAAAAAGAAAAAATACCGAATGAACAAGTGCACTTAAGATTCTTTGTGTTGTCCCCATAGCTTTCAAGTGCTATCAATGTCAGACCAAGTTTTCATCCTCTCCATTGTGTGCAACCTATTATGAATCACTAGCCCAGTTATAAAGCCATATTTTGGCACATTAGGCTTAAACCAAACAAGCCTAAGCCAAGTCACTTTGTTCACAGATTTCCTCACTAGCTTCTAAGCATCCTTTACAGAGAAAGAGCCCCTAGATAATTCAATAAATACCACTTTGTTATGGAGCCAGAGTATGGAGTAAGGCCATCTGAGTTTCAAACAGATCATAAGAACTTGCTGAAGGCCATGTCCATCCCATTTGCCTCAGTAACATCCCCAACTGTGGCTTTATTACCTAAAGCTGAATCATAAAACACATGCAACATTTTAAAAAAAGGTGTTCGAAAAGTTGTTTTCAAGAAGGAAGTTTTCAAATCCTTCTGGTGGAATGTTTCAGTTTCGTATCAATTCTGCTTCATTTTTTTGATGTCTTGGACTATGGCAATTCTTCTGTTGGTGGTTTTGAACAGAAAGAAACAGTGGAGCTTGCAAATTCTCAGTCTCCTCAACTTGGAAGGTATAAATGCACTTCCCCATCATTCTGGCTTTCTATATAGTTTTGATCGGTTATGCATTGTTCATTTTTTGGGGAATAATGGTCCGATCTACCACTAACACCCCACAGCAGACGGTCAGAGTGCCAGCAAGAGTCAGGCCACAATGACTCAGTTGTGCAGCACATTTTCAATGCTCCAATTTAGAACATAACTTTTTGTAGTTTGAGAGTAGTGGAGCATTTAATTTTGTTTATTTTATTTTTTTAAAATTTTCATTGTTATACTCTCAAAGACAATGCATCTGTTGATGCTTGTAGTTTCCCTGGCAATAAGTTGTCCAAGTGAGATGGTTGGTAGTTTGTCTCTCTGTGTCAGTACTTTCCAATTATCTGCTTCTATACCAGTTCCTAATTTTAATGGCTGATCTATGGAGAGAATGCAGGGGTAATGCTCAATCTACCTCAAAGAATGGTGCGAGAAACTTGCAACTTCAATTTCTAACCAAATTGCCAGATCCTCTGTTTACTGGGAAAAAACTAGAAGGAGAGGGGGGTGCTCGCATTTCCATTGCCTTGACCGATGCAAGTACCGGGGAGCTTGTTATATCAGGCCCGGAATCCTCTATTAAGTTGGATGTTGTCGTGCTTGAAGGTGAGTTCAACAAGGATTATGAAGATGACTGGACTCAAGAAGAGTTTGAGAGCTTCATAATTAAAGAACGCAAACGAAAGGGGCGGCTTTTGATAGGAGATCTCCTAGTGACACTAAAAGGAGGTGTTGGGGAGCTGGGAGAACTGAGATTTACAGACAATTCCAAGTGGACTAGGAGTGGAACATTTAGTTTAGGGCTTAAGGTGGCATCAGGTTATTGTGGGAATACACAAATCCGAGAAGCCAGAACAAATGCCTTCCATGTCAAGGAACACAGAGGAGAATGTAAGTCTTTCTTAGTCCTTTACAGTACATATAAACCTCGTTGTTCCTTTATGACTGACCATAAAAACGGTTTCAGACATTTAGTCTTCAATATTTTTATTGATAGCATCATCTCATACAAACCTTTACATCTCCAAAGAATATTATGATAATTAATAAATAACAGGCTTCTTTGTTGTTAGCAAATGTTGGCACTTTGGATCAGGTTTTAGGAGAGAGTCTGCACGCCTACAGAAGTGTGCTTCTACTCATCAATCTAACAGGGACTGGCACCTTATTGTATGTGTTCTGTCCATATGCAGTATCCAAGAAACATGATTTACCTGCATTTGACGATGAGGTCTGGAGGTTGAAGATGATTTCCAAGGATGGGAAATATCACCAAAAATTGATTAAAGCTGGAATACGTAAAGTCGGGGACCTTCTGCTGCAATTGTCTATGGACCCCATTACACTTAAAGAGGTAGTCACTTAGTTAATGATTCTCAATTAGTATCTGATTGACTACCCAGAATGTAAGTCTTGTGTCCTTCACGTGCCATAGATTCTTGGGATGAGCTCAAATTCGACGCAATGGGATATCCTTCAAAATCATGCAAAGAGTTGCAAAACAAATTGGAAACTATATTTGTACTATCCTGATGGCGTGACGATGCCTGGTGCTGTCTTCAACACTGATTGTCAGCTGATTGGCCTTATCAAAGATAGAATATACCGCTCTACTCATCTACTTTCTTCTGATGAAAAGGTAAGTAACTAGGAGTTCCTACTAAGTTTTGTTAACCCAGGTCATGTGCTACAAACCATCGTGCTCAATTCATAAAATTTGTATTGATGTTTACCAGTAGCTGTGTACTTAATAGGTTTTAGAATTGAACAAAGATATGGAAACTTGAAACGAGGGTTTGGTTGGACATCTAGATGCTTTTTTTTTAATCAGCAAAGTAATATGAAGTGCCTGCTCAGAGAATAAAAAGAAAATATAGATATTTTGTTTAGATCCATAGTTGGAACTTTTTGTTAATAGATTGATTTTGAACTTTCATTCGTTGCAATGCAAAGTTGAGGATAGTGACCTTGTATATCTAAGTGGCCCTCTGTAATCCGCAGTTAAAATTATACAAAAAAGCATGAGTCACTCAGAGAGCACTTTCAGCAGTCAATTTGGTGTCATCCATGAAAATCTGGGGCACTCATCATCGTATTGTCATTTGAACGATTACCACATTCATGTTGCAACTATTAGTTTCCAAGTTCAAAATTATGAAGATCTTAAATATTTGCACAATACAAGTTGATGCACGTTTTATTTCTTCATTGGTCTTTTCTCAATCAATGATGCGTCTTTAGCCTACGAATTCTTGCCTTGATTATACTCTCCATTACATTTTTCAAGCACCTGACCTTTATGTGGTGGAGAAATGGACGGTGATGAGCGTAATGTGAATTGAGGTTCTTTCAATATTTCTTTAATTCTTCTCTCTGTGCTGTACTTATGTACTTACTCTGAGTACAAGTTAATCCATTAGTATGCAACATCACTTGCCAAGAAAAATTATTGTTGCTTGAAGTCAGAGTGTGTACCTCTAATACTGGAGATAAATAGTTCCATTAGTCCAGCTTGAGTGATATACCATGTGTTTTTCTTCCAGGAATATGGAGATACAAAAGTGAAAGAGGCCGTTCAAAACTGGGATAATGTTAGGGAGCTCAATGCTGAAACCTTCTCTGATTCAACGCAGAAGAAAAGCTTAAGCCCTTTTCCTTCTCAAGTCCCTGAAGGACATATTGAAAATCTCACCCCTGTTCAATGTAATTTGGTTCCACGGGTCTGTGCCCCTCCTGGTGGTCCGGAAGCTCCTCCAGAAAATATGGGCTTCACTGCTGAAGGTCAGTGATCTAAAACATAAAAACTATCTCTCCCCTTTAGCAAATACGAAGATGTGGCCTGTGATATAACAATGAAAAAGAGGACTTCCCACTTTAATGTTTATAAATGTATTCCAGATACCTATGATATGGGTTTACATAACATGAAAGATGTTCATTAGATGAACTTGCGTCCAAGAAGAATTTAGTAAATTCTTCCTTCTTTGGCACTGACTTGTAAGTTTCACGTAGACGATTCCCATTCATAAGTTAGGCTTTAATGTGTCTTTCAATGCAACCAAAGTGCATGGAGATAATATGATGACCAAACAGTAGGAGTTGGTTGTTGCAGGTCACTACCAAAGGCAGAAATTTAGTAGATATCAGTACAAAGGCAAAAGGGCAATAATCGAGTACTTCATATCATTCAGGTTCAGTTGAAGAAATGCAACTCCAATTTGGACATGAAAGATATATGAGTTGAACTATCAAAATGACCTATAAGCACTTGCAATGTGGCGAACAGTCAATATTCGATGCTAATTGTACATGAAAATATATATTATGTAAGTTGTGATTGTTGCAAAATGAGCCTAATTCAATACATTGGAAGCATTTGTTCATATACATGTGTGTGTGTGTGTGTGTGTATGGGCTCTGTCCAAGCAATTAAAAATGAAATAAAAATATTTAGGATGTAAGAGGTACCTTCCTTAGTGGGGGACTGCGGGAGGGGGAGGGCAGATACTCACGAACATGCTTAGGTGATGCTGAGTGGATGTGACAAGATATTGCCACCACTAGGACATGGATAGACGGGAAAATTATGCAGCGATGAGTTTACATGTGCATTTTCATAAAATGGCGACTGGAAGATCATATATTAGAAAAAAGGTTTGTTGGTCAAACTTTTTTGTCAGAAGTTGAAAAGAGCCTTGTCAACTGAAGCACTTGAAGATAACAAAGACAAGTGCCAACAGAAACTAAAGGGATGTGCAGGGTAAGGAAGCTAAAAATAGTAGCACCTTCCATTATAGTAATAGCTCATAATCGTTCACTCAAAATTTCTTTATAAGAACGTAGACCTGTGCTCACGTTGGCCTCTGTTTACTAACCACACTAACGTCTTAGTTCTTTCTCCAGGACATAATGGTACTGCCGCTTTGGCATTGCCAGGACAGTTGCAATACACCAATTCTGGAAACGCCATGAAGCTTTCAGTTGATAACTTGAATGTTCTAATTCCTCAGGGAGACGATGGTATCCCTACTGCCAGATTGCCAATACCGTCACATGGTAACATTATCGAATATGCCATGCATAGCCATATGATCCATCCTTTGAGGCAAAAGCATTATGCGGTGAATGAGAATGTTTTCCCCTCCGAACCACCTTCTGCCACAATCGTCCAATTTAGCAGTCCACTTCCATATCCTCAAGGCAATCACGTGATGGAGAATTTCCAATCAAATGATTTAGCTGATTTTTGTGGGAACTATTTGCCTGATGACTTCTCATATGATTTTGGCACTTTCCTTAGGACCCCATTATATGCTGGTGGTTCTGTTAGTCGTACCAGCAAAGGTGTTATTGGCTGGCTCAAGATAAAGGCGGTGATGCGTTGGGGTATCTTCAAGATGAGACGTGCCAGAAAGCTGCAGTTAGTCCAGATTTGATTTGACTTGCTCTTAAGTTTGCACACCGCTCATTGTCTGATGGAATTAATGGGATTTTCTTAGATGAGGACATATTCGTTACTTAATTTTATCCATTTGTCTAAGGAACAGCTTTGGTTGAACGAAGCGTATAAGTTATTCATCAGAGAGTCTCTACTTCAGTTCTTTCAACATATTTTTTTTTTCGAAAGTTCTCTGATTTTTCACTTGCAAGGAATGTAAGGTATATCATTTGAAGAAAAATCTTGCATTCCGTGCTTATTATTCCTCAAAATTGACACCACGTCCATCGAGTCCTATGTAAAAAGTCTTGCCTGTTTGCTACTATTTATAGGGAATAAAACTGTGGTTTGGAACACATACACCATTCATGATGCTAAGTTTCCTTGATATTCTCCATTCATTCAGTCTATTACTTTAGTATTAATGTATAATTACAAATGAGTAACAACTAAAAAGTAGAAGTAATCCTACAAGACCATGCGACAGCCATAAACGGAGGCTTTTGCTTAGCCGAAGTTGTTTTTCATGACAGACAGGGTGTTCCGTCGTCTTCCTGGCCTTCTCCTCTTGTTTTCTCAGTCCCTGAAAAGCTTATGTGAAATGGTTCGTTGATAATTCTGATGGTATAAAAGTATTATCGGCATTCCATGGTACAGGTAACAATCATACTCGACATTAGAGTCTCTAAAATATTGCTTTCATGGCAATACAAGGGTCATCCTGCTCCTCACTTGCACTCCTCCTGGAGTGTTCTCTTTCCACTGTATGCAATTTATATTTTGTGACTACTTCAGTCAAAACAGATCAGAGAAAATTTACACGAGTTCGATTTGACCTCTGACATAAGCCATGGTTTTCTCTGGCCAAATGATAGCTCGTGACAGCCATCTGTTATATCAAATCTAATGTTTTTGAATGCACAGTACTCATTAACTAGTGTCTGATATATGATTCTGACAAATGCATTGCTTGTGAAGCATGTGTTTTGGAATAGGAAAGGAGTGCTCAATGTAAAGACCATTGTAGTGACATGGCCCTTCCTCCATTTTTGGTCTCTTCTCTCCCTCTTTTAGGCTATGTCCAACTTCACATTGGAGTTGCTAAATTGACACCTATCCACGTCTTGGGCCACTTCTTTCCAGCTCTCATGAACTTTTCAAAGCTGCAAATGGACACGGAAGAAGCTCAAGGAGAAATATTTCAGCACTAAGAGAGGAACGACACTAAGGGGAGTGCTGCGAATTTTCTCATTCTCCATCTCTAGGTGTGGTTTCACTCGGTTGGTGTTTCAGAAGTGAGAAAAAGATAAGCAAGCAAGAATGTTCTCACAAAGTAGAAGCAACAATGGCACTAGGGCCATCACATGCACAATTCTTAATAAGTACTCGCAAGTGCAAGGCTCCGACCGTCAGGAATGTCGGAAGCGTGAAATGTGAGATCACTTGATAGAACACTCTACATATGTTAGATTACACATGTTCAAAACAAAAGAAGCCCTGGTGAGTCAGCGACTCAGCAGAGCCGCTCGAGTAGCAAAAGACGGTATCCAAGTTCTGAAGAGCATCGTCGAATTTTCACGCAGGTTAAGGCAATACGGCCGATGAATAAATCATCCACCGCAAATTGAAGCAAGAAGACTTCCAAGCACTTCACCTCTGTATTCACCAATTCTCCATCGAGCGCAATTCGAACTAGATTGCCAATTACAGAGGTCCCTTCGTGAAAAGGAAAACGAGACAAGTCCAAAGCCTCAAAGGGCGTACATACCGAGAGAGAGAGAGAGAGAGAGAGAGAGAGAGAGAGAGAGAGAGAGAGAGAGAGAGAGAGAGCTTTCTCGAATCGAAGCAATACTCAGGAGAGGTTGTCCACAGCCTCTGTCAATTGAAGCGATAAAGCACCCACCTTCGAGTCCTCAGGCACCATCGCCAGCAAACCCTTCTCAGGATACCGCCCCGCCATCGTCACCCGCCAACCGGAAGAAATCAACCAGACCTCAGCACTGACTCGGAGCAATCGAATGGGCCGCCCCCATTAGCTCGCCAGAAGAACGCGCCAAAGGGAGCCGAACCCGCGAAGCCAGCGGTTTGTCGAACTGAATTTGAAAATGGAAGCAGCCGCGTCGTCGTCGGCCTCCATAGCCGGAGAGCTCCGGCGAGCGACCAGCCGATAATGCAGCAGCGCCGGCTGGCGGAACAAATCGCGACGAGCGTACGGAAGAGGTCGACGGAAAATGCGAACTGAGAGAGGAGCTTGCCAAGGGTAGAGCTCGAAGGGGAAAATTGAGAAAGAGACGGCACCGGACAAGAAAGATTTGACTGATGGCCGGGCCGGGCCGATTTGTCGGGCTTAACTTTTTCTCGGGCATCCCGATGCGATTCCGCCACGGGCCACCACGAATCAAAATGGGCCGGGCCTTTGCAATTGCATAAACTCATCAAATAAGCCTGAACATGCCGACGGGCAAATCCCTTTTTTCTCCTTCCGACGGGCAACTGAACATGCCGGTGTAATTTTCCTGTTTTCGCTCGGCGCACCTCTGACGAGGCGTGAAGTCATACGAAACCGAAGATCCCGAAAATCGGCTGCATGAAGCACTTTCCAGGAAAATTACCAGGGACCCTGATTTTCGCGGAAAATCACCTTTCTGTGTCGATCACGCCAATCTCTCCCTCTCTCTCTCTCTCTATCCGACACGCACGTGCGCGGACACACGACGAGAACGACAACGGCAAGAAGTTCAACCGCCACGATGAGACGAGAGAGAGAGAGAGAGAGAGAGAGAGAGGGCGACGGGCGGATGCTGCTTCTGCTGCGGAAAGTCAACACGGAAGGGAATCTCTTTTTCTGCATCGCGGGATCGGAATGCCGACATCCGACGACTTCTTTCCGCATCATGCGCGACCTTTGGCTCATACCTTTTACTCCGATTTGGACCGGCATGGGGAGCGACTTGAGCGAAAGCTCTCCATCCCATGGGATTTTATCGGAGTCTCGTCTCGGTCCGGCTCGCGACTTCACCGGTTTCAGCCGAAAGGTCGAAGGGTTTTTGTCCTCGGCTTTCGATAGGGGTGGTCGATCATTCCCTGAGTTTCCGATATCGGTATTGACCAAGGGTGTTAAATGGATGGATCGGATCGGCAAAAACTAGTCTGATCCGCATTGACCCATTTCGCCCGTTTTTTCATTTTCATACAATATAATTTAGCAATCTATATCTGACTCGACACATACCCGACTCGACCCATATGTATTGTTGAAACACTTTTATATTAACTATGCCTAGAAAAATTGCCTTCATGATTTTAAAAAAAATGTATTGTTATAATAATTTTATAATTTTTCTATTTTTAAATATTTTCTAGAAATTTGGTTTTTACTCTTCCAATTGTCGGATCTGATGAGCTCATCCCTTGCCAATTGGCCAGCGACCAATTTAGAAAGAGGGAAAAAGGAGAAAAAAAAGAATAGAAAAAAGGGAAATTTAAAATAATTAAATTTTTATTTTTTAAAAAATTAAAATTATAATTTTCATAATAAAATTACTTGTTAATAAAATTTAAAATGATTTATTAATAACACTTAAAGTTAATTAGTTAACTCATTTATGACCCATTTAAAGCTCATCTAAGATCCATTACCTCATTATATGAACAATTTAACTATTTAAATTAGCACGTTTATAACCCACATTATACAATATGAGTTAAAATATAAGTTTTTAACTCATTTTGCCACCTTAATATTGGCACCGAAGAATATCGTTCGGCGTGCAAGAATGAAAAGGACGATATATTGTGCTGCGATCATATATTATTATCCTAAGATTCAGATCTTCTATTAGATTTATGATGGGCAGAATCTCGATTTCCGATAAAATTTGGCGAACTTGTTGAAATATTTTTTTGCGTCACCTGTCCGACGTCACCGTATGACTGGAACGCGTGGGAGGATAAGCTTGAGCTCCAAGAAAGCCTTCGGCATTGGGACCCAAGCGGATTTGAGTGGGCCCCCCACTTCACTCGCTTAGGTTTGCAAATCTTTAATTTTCAATCACTCCATCCTCGGAGAATGTTCTCTCTCTCTCTCTCTCTCTCTCTCTCTCTCTCTCTCTCTCTTCGGTTTTATAGTTTTAACATCACTCCATCCACGGAGAATGTTCTCTCTCTCTCTCTCTCTCTCTCTCTCTCTTCGGTTTTATAGTTTTAACATCACTCCTTCTTGTAAAATAATAAAGAAATAGTTCAGGGTGTCGAAGAAATTCATCATAGTAATTACATCGCTTATAACTAAATGTCTAATCCTTAAAGAATTTGTAGTTTCATGAACCACTTAATTTTCGTTCACACTCGTCGCCCAAGGTACGACATGTCGAAATTGCATATGCTATATAAACGAATGTGTATAATTATTTTCGGTTAAAATGCATCAACATAATTCTGCGCTATCATAGGTAGCATCATAAAATAGGATTATCATGATTTTATGTTAATTACATTAAACAATAAATCTTCAAAGATCAAATCAAGCAGTACGTTCTATATACATGTTTTGATATGCATAATCTGTATTTATAAGCTGTTTCAATTTATAATTTATAATGGCCCCATGATCAAAAGTGACTTAATTGATTTTTTTTTTCTCTTTCGCTTATTCATGGCCACGGTATATAACTAATCTTCAAGAATGTCACCCACGGATCAAATATCGGGCAGAAAATATTGACCTCGAATGCAAAATGATAATAATAATAATTAATTAAGGGGGAGATTAGTAAAATCCGAGGAAATGAAATTTTCTATGACCAGCAAACTTTTCCCGGAAATGCACAGGAAGTTACTTTTCTTGGAAATGCATGGGCCTGCCCCTTGACGACAGCATAAAAACAAGAACACGATCCAATGATTACAAGGGTCATCACTTTGAGTTCGAGTTCGTTGTTAAACTGTCTGTCTGCCATCACATTCCTTTGTCTGCTACTTTCTCTCGGCAACCGTGCACTCCCGACATTCAGCGACCTCCCTGTTCTTCATAAGCTCCGGAGCAGATCAGAAAGATCGTGTCCATGGCAAAAAGAGCTTCGTCCTCCTCTTCCTCAGGTCAACCAAGTCAACCCAAGAGGCCATGCCCCGATCCGACTGGGTAAGTTTGATGATCGTCTTGGTTTTTAGCTTTACTGGAGGGAATTTCGATGAAGAGTTCGCGAGTTGAGAGGTTCTTGGAATGAGCAACATGGCGAAGCGTGCGCTGAAGTATGACTTTGATTAGCTTTTGCCTCGTGACTTTCCTAAATCGCTCTCTCGTTCAGTTTCTTTGTTTGTGTGTTTGTGCTATGGCTTCAATGCGAACTACTAGGAACCCCTAATGTTGTCCTCCCGACTCTGTTATGCGATTTCGCGTTGGTCAATCACAGTACATCCGATCAAACACTGTTATGGTTTTTACCTAGCAAGCGAGCTCTTATTGTCATTGGGTTACTTGGCGTTTGCTAAATTATCCTCTTGCTTGTGTTTTTGGGCTGATCTTCACGCAGTCAAGCACGGCACCAGTCCGAAAGTAATCTCGTTCCAAGGAGCTGGTTGACGGAGGAGGACGCCCGGAGAGTGGTAAGATGAGTAAAGTAGTCGACTTGGACATAACAGATGCGGTCTTTATTGTATTTCAATTGCTGGTCTCTTCAATTTGAAGTAATTGGATGCGTTTCTGACCTTCCAGTTAGTTCCAGATAGAAACCTGCATGAGAAATTGCTGGGAAATGTATAGAGAATTACAGTTTGAGGGGTAAAAATCACCCGCTGACTGTTCTAGGCTTTTCGTGCGAAGGAATTCCCTTAAGAACATAATTTAGGCTTTCCATGTTGTTTTGGATAGAATGGATCACAAAAAGATACCGAATTTGAATGAAGTGGCCCGGACATAATCGTCTCCTTGAATCTTGGAAACATTAGTCGGTGACGACTTGAATGTAGGAGGAAAATGAAGATACCTGTGATGTGAACTTGATTGTGTGGTGAATATGTGACAGATGATTCTTGCAATATGATCCTTCACTATTGCTCTTTGATGGACAGTTCAGAGAAGAGGTAGAGCGTATCGTATCTAACTGGGCCGAATCTTTTCAAAGACAGTTCAGAGAAAAGGCAGAGCAAATCTTATCTAATTGGGCCGAATCTTTTCAAAGGTAAATATGTTTCATTTGGTTTGTTGGCAGTATTTTATCTGCATGAACTGAATCTTCTAGGAGAATTTCCATGTGTATCGCCTTGCTAAAAAAATCATCTGATTATAATATGCCATAAATCCATGATCCTGTTTGGCAAAGTGCAATACCTGTGCATACATTTTTTTTTTTAATCACTGACAGAACGATGCATTTGGAGATAGCTGCTGATGAACTTGCTTCTTCTATCAGTTTACTGGATAAATATGTATTCTAGCTTTACTGGATAATCAGATGCTTCTGCCATAGATTAAGGGAATGCATCTTATGAGTCTAAAATTTTTCTTTTTATCCTATAATTGGGTTTGAGGTTCATTTCTAGTAGTATGACTAAAGTGTTACAAATTGATATTTGTCTATTGGTACAAATAAGTTCATAAGACAGCAGTCATTCACACTGTCAATTTCCATGGTGTAGTTACTGGGGAAATGCTTTGGAAGAGATGATGCAGAAGATAAGCTCAATAGAGAATGCTGTTGGGAAACCGGTAAGACAAACAGACTAATTTTAAAATTTTCTGTGTCTCAGACATATCTCCTTCAGCGCTTCAAGTATGAGTTGTTTATCTGCATGTCATAAAGTGATTGAATGAATGTCTTGACCAACAGGTCCGTTAGGTAGTTAATTGATTTTTCTGCTGTTCAAACAGCATTTGTTGAGCATGGACTTTGCACAATTTTTTTTTTTCTGTAAGTAAATATTCATTTTACTGGACAACCTGTGGAAAGAAAATTAGTGGACCACTATATCCCATACAAGTCCATTACAGCATAATCCACATATACATCCCAATCGAGGTGCCAAACCTTCCTGTAAATGTGAACTCTTGGGGAAGACTGGCCTGCTATTGCTGAAGTAACTTTTATCTGTTGAGCGACAACCCTTCCACTTGGCACTATTGGATCACTAAGGCAAACTGTTGTCCCTGCTCAATGTAAAGGATAGGAGATCCTTTCGAACAACCTACTATAATAGTAAGGCTGGCCTGATAACTTGAGATTACTTTGTCAAATTTAAAGATGACACCACACACTAAATGACAACATGACATCATAGACTTCCGCATCTACACTTCCAGTATCAACAGCAGAATACCACCCAGAAAAACAAGATGCAAACTCAAAACCATGCCACTGGATTACAGCAAAGTTAGCCAACAAAAAAAAGAACTTGCCAATATCTGCACAAACACTCAACATCAGCAGTAAGTGTCTTGTTTCCTTCCTCAATTATAGCGTCTAAAGAGACTTGGAGGGAAAAAAGAAAAAAATACCTAAAAGACAAGTGCACTCAAGATTCTTTGTTTTGTCCCCATAGCACTCAAGTGCCATTAATGTTAGACCAAGTTCTCATCCTCTCCAATGTTTGAAACCTATCATAAATCAGTGACGCATTTATAAAGCCATATTTTGGCACATTAGGCTTAAACCAAACAAGCCTAAGCCAAGTCACTTTGTTCACAAATTTCCTTGCTAGCTTCTAAGTAAGCCTCCTTTACAGAGAAAGAGCCACTAGATAATTCAATAAATACCACTTTATTATGGAACCAGAGTTTGGAGTAAGGCGATCTAAGTTTCAAACAGATCATAAGAACTTGCTGAAGGCCATTCCATCCCATTTGCCTCAGTAACATCCCCAACTGTGGCTTTATCACCTAAAGCTGAATTATAAAACACATGTAACATTTTAAAATAAGGTGTTCGAAAAGTTGTTTTCAAGAAGGAATTTTTCAACTCTTTCTGGTGGAATGTTTCGTTTTTGTATCCCTTCTGTTTCATTTTTTTGATGTCTTGGACTATGGCAATTCTTCTGTTGGTGGTTTTGAACAGGAGGAAACAGTGGAGCTTGCAAATTCTCAGTCCCTTCACCTTGGAGGGTATGAATGCACTTCCCCCATCATGCTGGCTTTGTATGTAGTATTGATCGGTTATGCATTGTTCATTTTTGGGGGAATGATGGTCCGATCTACCACTAACACCCCACAGCAGACGGTCAGAGTGCTGGCAAGAGTCAGGCCACGATGACTCGGTTGTGCACCACATTGTCAATGCTCCAATTTTAAACATAATTTTTTTAGTTTGAGAGCAGTGGAGCATTTAATTTTGTTTATTTGATTTATAGAAAATTTGCATTGTTATACTCTCAGAGACAATGCATCTGCTGATGCTTGTAGTTCCCCTGGAAATAAGTTTTCCAAGTGAGATGGTCGGTAGTTTGTCTCTCTGTGTTAGTACTTTCCAATTATCTGCTTCTATACCAGTTCCTAATTCTAATGGCTGATCTCTGGAGAGAATGCAGGGGTAATGCTATTTCTACATTAAAGAATGGTGCGAGAAATTTGCAACTTCAATTTCGAACCAAATTGCCAGATTCTCTGTTTACTGGGAACAAACTAGAAGGAGAGGGGGGTGCTCACATTTCCATTGCCTTGACCGATGCAAATACGAGGGAGGTTGTTACATCAGACCCGGAATCCTCCATTAAGTTGGATGTCATCGTGCTTGAAGGTGACTTCGACAAGGATAATGAGGATGACTGGACTCAAGAAGAGTTTGAGAGCTACATAATTAAAGGACGCAAACGAAAGGGGCAGCTTTTGGTAGGAGATCTCGTCGTGAAACTTAAAGGAGGTGTAGGGCAGCTGGGAGAACTGAGATTTACAGACATTTCCAGCAAGAATGAGAGTGGAACATTTAGGATAGGGCTTAAGGTGGCATCAGATTATTGTGGAAATACACGAATCCGAGAAGCCAAATCAGATGCCTTCCGTGTGAAGGTTCACAGAGGAGAATGTAAGTCTTTCTTAGTCCTTTACAGTACATATAAACCTTGTCCTTCCTTCATGACTGACCATAGAAATGGTATCAGACATCCTGTCTTCAATATTTTTATTGATAGCATCATCTCATACAAACCTTTACATCTCCAAAGAAAATTCTGATAAATAAAAAACGATGGGGTTCTTTGTTGTTAGCAAATGTTGGCACTTGGATCAGGTTTGAGGAGAGATCTGCACGGCTACAGTAGTATGCTTCTACTCATCAATCTAACAGGAACTGGCACCTTATTGTATATGTTCTGTCCACTTGCAGTATCCAAGAAACATGATTTACCTGCATTTGACGATGAGGTCTGGAGGTTGAAGATGATTGCCAGGGATGGGACATATCACCAAAGATTGAGTAAAGCCGGAATATGTAAAGTGGGGGACTTTCTGCTGCAATTGTCTACTGACGCCATTAAACTGAAAGAGGTAGGCACTTAGTTAATGATTCTCAATTAGTGTTTGATTGACTACCAACAATGTAAGTCTTGTATGTTCACGCACCATAGATTCTTGGAATGAGCTCAAATTTGAAGAGGTGGGATATCCTTCAAAATCATGCAAAGAGTTGTAAAACAAATTGGAAACTGTATACATACTATCCTGATGGTGTGGGCATGCCTGGTGCTGTCTTCAATGCTGATTGTCAGCTGATTGGCCTTATCAAAGATAGAATATGCTACTCGGCTCATCGACTTTCTTCTGCTGAAAAGGTGAGTAACTAGGAGTTCCTTCTAAGTTTTGTCAAGCCAGGTCATGTGCTACAAACCATCGTGCTCAATTCATATAATTTGTATTGATGTTTACTAGTAGCTGCATGGCTTAGTAGGTTTTATAATTGATCAGAGATATGGAACCTTGAAACAACGGGTTGGTTGGACATCTAGATGCTTTTTTTTAATCAGCAAAAGTAATATGAAGTACCTTCTTAGAGAATGAAAAAATATTGATGCTTTGTTTAGATCCCTATTTGAAACTTTTTATTAATAGATTGATTTTGAGCTTTTTCTAGTTGCAATGCAAAGTTGAGGATAGTGACCTTGCATATGTAAGTGACCCTCTGTACTCCGCAGTTAAAATTATGCAAAAAAGCATGAGTAACTCGGAAAGCACTTCCTGCAGTTAATTTGATGTCATCCATGAAAATCTGAGGCACTCCTCATTGCATTGTCATTTGAACGATTGACAGATCTGTGTTGCAAATATTAGTTTCCAAGTTTAAAATCATGAAGATCCTAAAACCTTGCGCGTTACAGGTTGATGCGTTTTTTATTTCTTCATTGGTCCTTTCTCGATCAACTATGCATCTTTAGCCTACGGACCCTTGCCTTGATTATGCTCTCCATTACATTCTTTGAGCACCTGGACTTTATGTGGTGGAGAAATGGGTGGCAATAGGCGTAATGTGAATTGAGGTTCTTTCAATATTTCATTAGTTCTTCTCTCTGTGCTGCACTTACGTACTTACTCTTAGTACAAGTTCATCCAGTAGTTCAGAGCGCGTACCTCTAATACTGAAGATAAATTAGTCCAGCTTGAGTGATATGCCAGAGTGTTTTTATTCCAGGAACATGGAGATAGAATAGTGAAAGAGGCCATTCATAAATGCAGTAATGGTGGGCAGCTCAATGCTGAAACCTTCTCTGGTTCAATGCAGAAGAAAAGCTTAATCGATTTTCCATCTCAAGTCCTTGAAGGACAAATTGAAAATCTCACCCCTGTTCAATGTAATTTGGTTCCACCGGTCTGTGCCCCTTCAGGTGGTCCGGAAGCTCCTCCAGAAATTGCGGGCTTCACTGCTGAAGGTCAGTGATCTAAAACATAAAACTCTCTCTCCCCTTTAGCAAATACCAAGATGTGGCCTGTGATATAACGATGAAAACAGGACTTTCCACCTTAATGTTGAGCTTTATAAATGTATTCCAGATACCTATGATTTGGGTTTACATGCATGAAGACGTTAATTTGTTCATTTGTCCAGCTATCCTTCAAGAATATGCTTAGGTGATGCTGAGTGGATGTTGACAAGATATTGACACCAGTAGGACATGAATAGATGGGATAATTATGCAGCAATGTGTTTTTTTTTTTAACTGAGGAATCCACCACGAGCCCCCCGTGCTCAGACGGCACCGAAGGGCCAGGGCCCTATACCTCCAGTAGCAATGTGTGTATATGTGCATTTTCATCAAAACCTGACTGGAAGATCATATATTAGAAAAAAGGTTTGTTGGTTAAATTACTTATATGTCAGAAATTGAAAAGAGCCTTGTCCACTGAAGTACTTAAATATAACAAAGACTAGTGCCAACAGAAACTAAAGGGATGTGCAGGGTAAGGAAAAAAACATAGTAGAACTTTTTATTATTGTAATAGCTGATAACCGTTCACTCAAAAATTCTTTATAAGAACGTAGACCTGTGCTCACGTTGGCCTCTGTTTACTAACCGCACTAATGCTTTAGTTCTCTCTCCAGGAAATAATGGTGCAGGCGCTTTGGCATTGCCAGTACAGTTACAAAATACCAATTCTGGAAACGCCATGAAGCTTTCAGTTGATAACTTGAATGTTCTAATTCCTCAGGGATACAATAGTATACCTACTGTCGGATTGCCAATACAGTCACATGGTAACAATACCGAATATGCCATACATAGCCATATGATCCATTCTTCGAGGCAAATGGATTATACGGTGAATGAAAATTTCCCCCTCTCTGAACCACCACCTGCCACAATCTTCCCATATAGCAGTACACCTCCTCATCCTCAAGGCAATCACGTGACGGAAGATTTCGAACCAAATAATCTAGATGATTTATGGGCGATGCTTGAGGACCGACCACATGATTTTGACATGTTCCCTAGGGTCCCATGTGATGTTGCTTCTGTTAGTGGTACCGGCAAAGGTGTTGGTGTTGTTGGCTGGCTCGTGATAAAGGCGGTGATGCGTTGGGGTATCTTCAAGATGAGACGTGCCAGAAAGCTGCAGTTAGTCCAGATCTGATTTGACTCGTTCTTAATGATGTTGCATACCGCTCATTGTCTGATGAAACTAATGGGATTGTTTTCTTAGATGTGGACATATTGGTTACTTAATTTTATTCATTTGTCTACGTAACAGCTTTGGTTGAACGAAGCGTGTAAATTCTTCATCAGAGAGTCTCTTTACTTCAGTTCTTTCAACACGTTTTTTTTTCGAAAGTTCTCTGATTTTTCACTTGCAAGGAATGCAAGGTATATCATTTGAAGAGAGCTTGTATTCCGTGCTCATTATTCCTCAAAATTGACACCACGTCCATCGAGTCCTATGTATAAAGTCTTGCCTGTTTGCTGCTGTTTACAGATAATAAAACTGTGGTTTGGAAATCATAAACCATTCATGATGCTAAGTTTCCTTGATTTTCTCCATTCATTCAGTCTGCTACTTTAATATTGATGTATAATTACAAATGAGTAACTACTAAAAATGTAGAAGTAATTCTACAAGACCATGCGGCAGCCATAAACGGAGCCTTTTGCTTAGCCGAAGTTGTTTTTCATGACAAATGGTGTTCCGTCGTCTTCCTGGCCCTCTCTTGTTTTCTCAGTCCCTGAAAAGCTTTTGTGAAATGGTTCGTGGATAATTCGGATGGTATACAAGTATTATTGGCATTCCATGGTACAGGTAACAATCATACTTGGCATTAGAGTCTCTAAAAATGTGGCTTTCATGGCAATACAGGATTCCTGGTCATCCTGTTCCTCACTTGCACTCTTCCTGGAGTGCTCTCTTTCCACTGTATGCAATTTTTACTTTCGTGACTATTTCGGTCAAAACAGATCAGAAAAAATTTACACGAGTTTGATTTAACCTCTGACATAAGTCATGGTTTTCTCTACCAAAATGATAGTTCGTGATAGTCGGTATCTGTTATATCAAATCTAATGTTTTTGAATGCGCAGTACTCATTAACTAGTGTCTGTCTGATTATATGATTTTGACAAATGCATTGCTTGTGGAGTATGTGTTTTGGAATAGGAAAGGAGTGCTCAATGTAAAGACCATTGTAGTGACAAGGCCCTTCCTCCATTTTTGGTCTCTTCTCTTCCTCTTTCATAGGCTATGTCCAACTTCATATTGGAGTTGCAAAAACAAGCAATAACCCTCTCATAAATTGACACCTATCCACGTCTTGGGCCTCTTCTTTCCAGCTCTCACATACTTTTCAAAGCTGCAAATGGACACGGAAGAAGCTCAAGGAGAAATATCTCAGTACTAAGAGAGGAACTACACTATGTGGAGTGCTGCCTCTAGGTTGGTGTTTCAGAAGTGAGAACCAGATAAGCAAGCAAGAATGTTCTCACAAAGTAGAAAAAAAACAATGGCCCTAGGGCAATCACATGCACAATTCTTAACACGTATTCGCAAGTGCAAAGCTCCAACCTTCAGGAATGTCGGAACTTTCGCAGTTGTGGAGTAAAACGTCCTCTAAATCTTTGCAAGCGTGAAATGTGAAGAACACAGACAAATTTTTCTTTTTTGAACTGGTTAAACCGACTGCATGTGAGATCGCTTGATAGAACACTCTACATTTGTTAGATTACACATGTTCAGAACGACAGAAGCCCTGGTGAGTCAGCGACTCAGCAGAGCCGCTCGAGTATGAAAAGACGGTATCCAAGTTCTGAAGAGCATCGTCGAATTTTCAGGCAGGTTAAGGCAATACGGCCGATGAATAAATCATCCACCGCAAATTGAAGCAAGAAGACTTCCAAGCACTTCACCTCTGTATTCACCAATTCTCCATCGAACGCAATTCGAACTAATTTGGCAATTACAGTGGTTCCTATGGGTAAAGGAAAACGAGATAATGCCAAAGCCTCAAAGGGCGTACATACCGAGAGAGAGAGAGAGAGACAGAGAGCTTTCTCGAATCGAAGCAATACACAGGAGAGATTGTCCACAGCCTCTGTCAATTGAAGCGATAAAGCACCCACCTTCGAGTCCTCAGGCACCATCGCCAGCAAACCCTTGTCCGGATACCACCCCGCCATCCTCACCCACCAACCGGAAGAAATCAACCAAACCTCAGCACCGACTCGGAGCAATCGAATCGGCCGCCCCCATTAGCTCGCCAAAAGAACGCGCCAAAGGGAGCCGAACCCGCGAAGCCAGCGGTTTTGTCCAACTGAACTTGAAAATGGAAGCAGCGGCGTCGTTGTCGTCGATCTCCATAGCCGGAGAGCTCCGGCGAGCGACCAGCCGATAATGCAGCAGCGCCGGCTGGCGGAACAAATCGCGACGAGCGCACGGAAGCGGTCGGCGGAAAATGCGAACCGAGAGAGGAGCTTGCCAAGGGTAGAGCTCGAAGGGGAAAATTGAGAAAGAGACGCGGCACGGGACAAGAAATATTTGAGTGATGGGCGGGCCGGGCCGATTTGTCGGGCTTAACTTTTTCTCGGGCATCCCGTTGAGATTCCACCACGGGCCACCACGAATCAAAAATGGGCCGGGTCGGGTCGGGGCTTTGCAATCGAATAAAACTCATCAAATAAGCCAGCTCGAGCCCGACAAGGCTATTATTTGCCATCCCTAACCGAACTTCATGTAACTCGGATCAAGCGCTGTCTCAATATCATCAGATTATATTTGCATATATTTCCTAAAATAATGTGCGATTTGATTTATTCAATATGTTTGAATATTTTAAAGGACGTCGAAATAAGGAAGTGAATTTACACTTGATATTAGAATATTGTCTTCCAATCGAAATAGGAAATAGGATTTTCCTACACCGGTGAATATAAATCCAAGGGGGGCTTCTCATGGTACGAAATTGGAAAAGGAGGAGGAATCGTGAGAGACGGCCGCAAGAGAGCAGGGAAGAGAACGCAAAGAAGCAAACACGCTCTCTTGCTCTTGCTGCTGCTGCCGACTGCCGTCAACCGACCTCTTCGAAGAGCGAAGAAGATGCCGGAGGAAGGATTGAGCCACCGCCACGGGAACGACCGCGACCGCGTGCTGCCCCGGCTAGCTCCTATCTTGGACTTGGCCGAGTTCAAGCACGGGTCCTTCTACCGAGACCTCATCGTGGAGTTCGTGGCCACTCTCCTCTTCCTCTTCATCACCGTCGCCACCATCATCGGTGATAAGAAGCAGACCGGGCCCTGCGATGGCGTCGGCAACTTAGGCATCGCCTGGGCCTTCGGCGGGACGTACTTCATCCTCGTTTACTGCACTGCCGGTATATCTGGTACGCTATACGACCCTCCCGCGTTCAGTCTCTCTGGTCTTTTCATGCTCCGGTCTTCAAGGGTTCACGTGTTTTCTGCGATGTTTCTGTGCTTTCGACGCAGGTGGGTACATCAACCCGGCGGTGACATTGGCAATGCTTACTTTAAGGAAGGTGAGCTTGAACCGGGCTGTGATGTACATGATCTTCCAGTGCTTGGGCGCGATCTGTGGTGTAGCCTTGGCTAAGGCATGTATGAAACCTGACCACGACTCGCTGGGCGGTGCTGCAAACTCGGTGGCTCCGGGCTACGACAATGCGGCCATGGGTGCTGAGATTGTCGGCACTTTCTTGCTGGTTTGCACCGTGTTGGCAACCAAAGACCCAGAAAGGAGAGCTCGTGATTCTCACGTGCCCGTACGTACTACTTATCACCACTGTTAAACCATGCATCTCCTCTCCAAGTGCAGATTGAGTAATCGCTCGTTCTGTCTCTGGGTTTGCAGGTTCTGGCTCCCTTGGCCATCGGTTTCGTGGTCTTCGTGGTTCACTTGGCGACCATCCCCATCAGCGGCACCGGCATCAACCCGGCCAGGAGCCTCGGTGTTGCTGTCATCTACAACAACCGCAAAGTCTGGAAAGACCTGGTAAAGCCCCTCTCTTTCTCCTCCTTTAAAACCAAGCTCTTACGACATGAATGACGCGTTAGGAGCTAGCTAAAGCATGCGAATCGCTCAGCATTCACGTTGTTGAGAACTTTTGGTTCCTCTGGTTTTGATCTTTGTCGCCAAGAGACGATGATCTTAGGCTTGTATCAACTGATGTTTGCGAATGTGGATGTTCACGAGCAGATCATCTTCTTGTTCGGACAAATTTTGGGGGCAATGGCAGCAACGTTATACAGCGAGTGCGTCCCCAGAGTCTGGCCCGGGACGACTTCATAGCCCACCTAATGATTCAGACGATATTTTTGGGAACTGGTGGCATAATGATAACCCACCATATGTTGTGGGTTCTGTTAGAGGTACCAACAAAGGTGTTAATGGCTGGCTCAAGATAAAGGCAGTGATGCGGTGGGTATCTTTGCCAGGAATATCGTCACGAAGAGACGTGTCAGAAAACTGCAGTTAGTCCAGACTTGATTGGACTCGTTCTTAATGTTGCATTAGACAAGATGATTCTCCATTTACTGTCCGATGGAATTGATGGGATCCTTTTCTTAGAGGAGGACATATTAGTTACTTAATGTTATTCATTTGTGTATAGAACAGCTTTGGTTGAACGACATTTCAAGCGTATAATTTCTTCATCACAGAGTCTTTCTACTTCAGTTCTTTCAATACGTTTCTTCAAAAGTTCTCTGATTTTTCACATGCAACGAATGCAAGGCATATCATTTGAAGAGAGAACTTGCATTCCATGCTTATTATTCCTCAAATTTGACACCACATCCATTGAGTCCTATCTATAAATTCTTGCCTGTTTGCTGCTATCCACAGGCAATAGAGAACTTTGGTTTGGAACATGCATGATGCTAAGTTTCCTTGATCTTCTCTATTCATTTAGTCAGTTACTTTGATATTGATGTTTAGTAGAAGTAATTCTACAAGACTATGCGACAGCCATAGATGGAGGGTTTTGCTTAGCTGAAGGTGTTTTTTGTGACGGACATACCATGTTCTGTCATCTTCCTGGCCTTCTCCTCTTGTTTTCTAGGTCCTTGAAAAGCTTGTGTGGAATGGTTCGCAGTATTATTGGCATTCCATAGTACGGGCAACAATCATACTTGACATAGTCTTTAAGACGTTGCTTTCTTGGCAATACAAGATAACTGGTCGTCCTGTTCCTCACTTGCACTCCTCCGTGAGTGTTCCGCATCCACCGTATGCAATTGATACTTTTGTGACTACTTCAGTCAAAACAGACTTGAGAAAATTTACAAAGTGTACGATTTGACCTCTGACATAAGTCATGATTTTTTCTGTCCAAATGATAGTTCGTGATTGTCAGTATCTGCTATATCAATTCTAATGTTTTTGAATAAGGCAGTACTCTGTCGACAGAGAGTGTCTGATATATGATTTTGAAAAATGCATTGCTTGTGGAGTATGCGTTTTAGAATAGGAAAGGGGTGCTCGATGTGGAGACCGTCGTAGTGACTTGGCCCTTCCTGCATTTTTGGTCTCTTCTCTTTCTCTTTTAGGCTATGTCCAACTTCACATCGGAATTGCTAAAATAAGCAATAACCCTCTCGTAAATTGACACCTATCCACTTCTTGGGCCTCTTCTTTCCAGCTCTCATGAACTTTTCGAAACTGCAAATGGACACAGAAGAAGCTCAAGGAGAAATATTTCAGCACTAAGGGAGGAACTACACTATAGGGAATGCTGCTAATTTTCTTATTCTCCATCTCTAGGTGTGGTTTCACCAGGTTGGTGTTTCAGAAGTGAGAATAAGATAAGCAAAGCAAGAATGTTCTCACAAAGTAGAAGCAACAATGGCGATAGGGCCATCACATGCACAATTCTTGAAACATACTGGCAAGTGCAAGGCTCCAACCGTCAGGAACGTCGGAACTTTCGCAGTTACGGAGGAAAACGTCCTCTAAATCTCTGCAAACATGAAATGCGAAGAGTACAAAGCAATTTTCCTTTTTCGAACCGGTTTAACTGTTTGCGTGTGAGATCACTTGATAGAACACTACACATGTTAGATTGTTCGAACAGAAGAAGCCATGGTGAGCCAGCAGAGCCGCTCGAGTAATTGAAGGGTGGCATGCAAGTTCTAAAGAGCATCGTTGAATTTTCAGGCAGGTTAAGCCAATACGGCTGATTTATGAATCATCCACCGCAAATTGAAGCAAGAAGACTTTCAAACCCAATTAGAACTTGATTGGCATTACAGTGGCTCCTATGGGGAAAAAGAAAACGAGATGAAGCCAAAGCCTCGAAGGACATACATACCAAGCCATCTCTGAAGTATCGATCACACTGAATAAAAAAAGAGAGAGCTTTCTCGTATCGAAGCAATACCCAGGAGAGATTGTCCACAGCCTCTGTCAATTGAAGCGATGAAGCAACCACCTTCGAGACCTCAGCGACCATCGCCAGCAAACCCTTCTCCGGATTCCGCCCCGCCATCCTCACCCCCCCAACCGGAAGAAATCAACCAAACCTCACAGCACCGAGTCGGAGCAATCGAATGGGCCGTTCCCACTAGCTCCCCAAAACAACGCGCCAAAGGGAGCCGAACGCGAGAAGCCAGCGGTTTGTCGAACTAAACTTGAAAAAGGCAGCGGCCGCCGCCATCCTTCGTCGTCGGTCTCCATAGCTGGAGAGCTCCGGCGAGCGACCGGCCGATCATGCGGCGGCGGCGGCTGGCGAAACAGAGAGGAGCTTGCGAAGGGTAGAGCTCGAAAACAATGGAGGAAAGCTCGAGGGAGAAAGAGGCACGGCACGGGACCAGAAAGATTTGACTGATGGGCGGGCCGGGCCAATTTGTCGGGCTTAACTCTTTCTCGGGCATCCCAGGTGCGATTCCGCCACGGCCCATCACGAATCAAATGGGCCGGGTCGGGTCGGGCTTTGCAATTGAATAACCTCATCAAATGATGCCGAGACGAGCCATCGCTAACCAAACTCCATGTAACTCAATCAAGAGCGTCTCCATATCTTTTGATAGAAGTTCAAACACATCTGATTATATTAGCATATATCTCCTGAAAAATGTGCAATTTGATATATTCAAAATGTTTGAATATTTTAAAGGACGATATTGAGCAAATCGAATCAAAATACAAGAGTGGATTAACACCATATATTAAAATTATCATCTTCCAATTGAAATGAGAAATAAGATTTGCTACACTGGTGAATATATAAATCCGAGGGGGGCTTCTCATGGTACGAAACTGGAAAAGAAGAAGGAATCGTGAGAGATGGCCGCAAGAGAGCAGAGAAGAGAAGACAAAGAAGCAAACACGCTTTTGATGTCGCTGCTGTTGCTGACTGCCGTTAACCGACCTCTTCGAAGAGCGAAGAAGATGCCGGAGGAAGGATTGAATTGCTGCCCCAGGAACGACCGCGTGCTACCCCAATGGGCTCCTGTCTTGGACTTGGGCGAGTTCAAGCAGGGGTTCTTCTACCTAGACCTCATCATGGAGTTTGTGGCCACTCTCCTCTTCCTCAACATCACCGTCGCCACCATCATCTGTCATAAGAAGAAGACCGGGCCCTGTGATGGCGTCGGCAACTTAGGCATTGCCTAGGCCTTTGGCGGCATGTACTTCATCCTCATTTACTGCACTGTCGGTATGTCTGGTACGCTATACGACTCTCGCACGTTCAGTCTCTCTGGTCTTTTCATGCTCCGGTCTTCGGGGGTTTACTTGTTTTCTGCAATGTTTCTGTGCTTTTGACGCAGGTGGGTACATCAACCCGGCAGTGACATTTGCAATAATGCTTAGTTTAAGGAAGATGAGCTTGAACCGGGCAGTGATGTACATGCTAGTCCAGTGCTTAGGCGCAACCTGTGGTGTAGCCTTGGCGAAGGCATGCATGAAACCTGACTCCACCTCGCTGGGTGGTGCTGGAAACTCTATGGCTCCGGGCTACGGCCTGAGCGCTGCCCTGGGTGCTGAGATTGTCGGCACTTTCTTGTTGGTTTGTACCGTGTTGGCAACCATCAAGCGAGAAAGGAGAGCTCATGATTCTCACGTGCCCGTACGTACTACTTTATCACCACTGGTAAACTATGCATCTCCTCTCCTAAGTGCAGATTGAGTAGTCACTCGTTCTGTCTTTGTTGGAATTTTGGAATGTTATAAAGGTAAATAAGAAATTGTTCTCAAGAAAAAAACCCTTAGTGGGATATGGGTCCCACATGTGAAAAGTAACCCTGTGGGTGAAAAGTGTAGAAACACTTATCCCACATAAACTAAAAGGAATGCTTGGGAGGGTTTTATATGTGATTACTCTTCTATAGAGTATTAACTTAAAATCACAAGTGCTATGCATCGGACGCGTGCACAGGAGGGGTGCAAAATCGATTCCCGACAAACCTGAACTTGCGCACGAGCATGCGACTTGCGCACACGAATGCAACATCGGAAAACTTTGAAAAGTGGGCTTATGAACAAGTTACTTTTTGTCTTCTTTCTATACTGTTATGTTTTGGTAACGGTGGGATTCGTCTAAGTCTGAAGGTGTCATCAGATTGTGGACATTCTGAGTCTGAAGGAGTGATCAGACTTTAAAGACGATCAGACTTTGTACAGTCTGAAGAACACCAAACTCAGCGGTAGAGTTTATAACTGCCAGATTCGGATTAAATGATGGTTTTAATCCGTTGATTCATAATAGTTGGTTGCAATTAAGTTGTAACGGCTGAGTTAAAACCGTGTTATTAAGGTTATAATGTTCTTATTAATCAGCGTTAAAACTTGTAACGGCTGATTAATGACGATGGTTAATTCCTAAACTGTAAATTAATTACCGAACGGTCTCTCCACATTGTTTTATTATCTTCGATCATTCTTTTTGCTCGGGCTTGCATATGCTTTTGCATCTCTTCGAAAAAGCTCTACATATATTTCGTTTTTCTGAAAGTGTTCAGCATTGTTCGTTGTTCAAGTTCGCCGAAAACTTCGAGATCTATTCTTCTTGGCTGTCAACCGTTGTATCCTGGGAGACAGATGTCCATGTTGCCTCACGTGTGCTGAAGGAGTGCTTCTTTGTGTATTGAAGGGGACGAATTTGTTTTAAGGAGACTGTGTGGAACACAAACCTTGATTTCTTATATATTTTGTATCTACTCGTTGTTGTAATTGAGTTCGTCTGTAATTGCGTCTTTGTATTGAAGTCCATTTGAATTGTTTTTGCTCATTGTATTTGAGCAATATTTCCAACAGTCTCTGTGTTTGCAGGTTTCGGCTCCCTTGGCCATCGGTTTCGTGGTCTTCATGGTTCACTTGGCCACCCACCCCATCACCGGCACCAGCATCGGCATCAACCCGGCCTGGAGCCTCGGTGCTGCTGACATCTACAACAACCGCGAAGTCTGGACAAATGACCTGGTAAAGCCTCTCCTCTCTTTTGATGTTTACCACCAAGAGACGATGATCTTAGTCTTATATCAACTGATGTTTGCGAATGTGGATATGTTCACGAGCAGACCATCTTCTTGTTCGGACCAATGGTGGGGGCATTCGCAGCAACGGCATACAACGTGTGCATCCTCAGACTCCGGCCCGGGACAGACTTCATAGCCCACTTCTTCTTCTTCTTCTTCTTCTTCTTCTTCTTTTCTTCTTCTTCTTCTTCTTCTTCTTTGCCTTTTATCCCATTCGTTTGTTTTTCGTGGATGAGAGAGAGAGAAGTATGGATGATGATGATGGGAGACCCCTCACTCTTGATTTATTGATCCAAATTTTCAATTTTTATTGCTGTTGCCATTGTTCATGATTAGTGGTGAAATTGTTTTCCTCTTCTTTCGTATCGTATTCGTATTGTATTGTTCATGATTATATTTTAATCCCTCAGAAATAGCACGCCCTCCAAACCCCAGTCAAGTCAAGTGTAGACAGTAGGAAACTGAAATCGGTCGACCAAGACACCAACAATGAGAAGACATACGAGTATAAGTGGAATTGGACTTGGAACATGCGTGATTAACTCCGTCCAGCCAATGGGACATCAGACGTAGAATTCACGAAAGAATATTAAGTAGGCCTAACTTATCACATAGCCAGGCGTCGCTTTAATAGAATCTTAAAAAGTTTAGAACTAAATCGACGCAAGAATAATGAATTTAGGACTCTTTTATTTCATAACTTTTCTACTTGATGTTGTGGTTCATACAATTTGACAAATGGGTCAATCAAATGGCAAATTTTGACTTACGATTAAAAAAAAATATCGCACTGATTCGACCATTTTCCCCTCCTTACTTAGATCTTACTTACAATATATGGTCATAAAATCCCACAGAGTCTGTTTTGAGAAATTTTTTGAAGCTGGGCATTCAAAATTCTATCACAGCAATTCAGAATACTATTTTGTACACATAGGTTTAGGATGTTATGATGCTTAGCTTGTAATCAAATTTTTTATATTATCTAATTGCACGGTGAGAGAAGGTGCTAGAAATCTAGCTTGTGGGGAGTGAGATTTCGAGTACATTTGACTTTAACTTTTAATTCCAAGTATTGGTAATGATATGTATTGAGTAGTAACAATTTAGTTGATGAATCGACTATATAAAGAAAATCGAGATATTTTTGGAAATTTAATATACAATCGAAAATTTTATGAAACAGAAAGACCATTTATATGTGAAAAATCGAAAAAGTCTCAACTTAGAATTTAATAAAAGGAAGCATCGTTCACTAAAAAGGTTGCAAAAATAACTTAAAGGATTAGGCACGGGACAACTCATATAAGTGTTCAATTCATCAAGTTTGTGAATTATGTAAATGTATATGCATATATATATATATATATATACATATATGATATATATATTCTGTCAATTTCTCGAAATCACATGAACTGTGAATATTATAGAAAAAAAAAGGTTTTATGGACATAAAAAAATCATATGTTTGATTTGATCTGTACAAATAATTATTGGTGGTATGAAATTCTGATTCATAGCCTTTAAAAGTTTTGGCGAGATTATGGAAGAAATAGACTAGCACAATTGAAATTTGGAGAAAAAAAAACTAATTTCGACCTTTTTAAATGGAAAATGGGCTTGTCTTCTGCCAAAACTTGAGCACCTTTGGATGTTTCGAGGCTTTTAGTAATTTTGGACCATTGTGGAGTACTTTTAGGGCCCATGGGCCGGCACTTTCGTAAATTTCGTTCTAAACGGGCTTCTTGGCCCAAGTGAGTTCAGCCGCTATTTTCCAAGGGTGCAATTTCTGGCAATAGGGATGAAACTTGCATCGCATTGTTTCCCAGAAAGGAAAAATTATTTTGAGGCGTGTTACATTATAATATTGGATCTGGCATTAAATGGATTTTCAAGTTGGTATTATTTTGTATATACATCGAAAATGATCATATGGTCGAATTATTTCAAATCATCTATTAATGTGGTGCGCCCGCATGATTGATGCAGGATTTGCATCATTTGCTACTCGAATCCATAAAAATGGCACGGGACCCTAATTTTGGGTTTACTTGAGAAAGGGATATGATGAAAAGGGGATTTCACGAAATTCCTCGTTTCGATCAATTCACAACTTTTTAGACTTTGTTATCATATTCATTTGGGGTAAGGTTTTATTAAATCGTCATTTTCATATGATAGGCAATTATCGATAGGCTTTTGTCCATTATCTTATGAGCTATTGCCTAAACTTCTAATTTTGGATTTGGAGTGGGATGGTAGGTGTGGTTCCTGCCAGGGAGCGCGCTTTTGTACGAGATGGGAAAATAGCGAACCTTGAAAAGTCAACCAAAGGAATAGTTGACCCACAATGCACTAGAGAAATTACATCCATAGTAGCCTGGACTCTGGATTTTATCCAGCTTTAACTTGGGCGTCCCTTGAATTTTTTTTTCCCAACTCTTTTTGGACGAATGGCCTCGTTTGTTTGGCCGCTTGAAATTGCCCTCATTTGTTTAAGGGGGTTCGAGGGTGTATTAACAAAAATTATAAGAAATAAGGTACTGAAAGGAGTTCAATTGAGTCGTGTTCAATACTTGTCATATGATTGCACCGATTTGACTTTAATTTGCGCTAATTCGGGACTAATTATATCAATTTGACAACCGTCACTTTATCAAGTTTTAAGCCTCCACTGAAATTTTAGGGCATAGTCATACTTTCGTGATAAATTTCGAGACTTGATTGTACATTTTTTAAAAATTTTAAAACTCAATCGTACTTTCGTATAAGGCTTTCATGGCACTTATCTCAAAATATAATTATGGAAAAAAAAGACAAGAAATTCCATAATTTTCTCTTCTGGACAAGAGACAAAATTGGGGGGCTTTTGTTGAAATGTTCTTCGCGTCACCTATCACACGTCATCGGTAATTAGGGGGAACGCGTTAGAGGATAAGCTTGAGAGGCAAGATTGGCCACGTGTACAACAGAAAGCCAAAGCCCCCAGTATTTTCTCAAGCTGCCCTGGCTTTGGCGTTGACAAAGGCGATGCTGAGTGGACCCCACTTCACACGCTTAGTCAGTAAATCCTCAAATTAATCACTCTACTAACCTTAAGGCTGAATCACACGCATTCTCCCATTATACTTTTTTTTTTTCATTTCCATCGAAGTTAGTTCTCTTTAATAAAAGGAAAATACTATACATTATCGTCGAAGAATTTTATCCGCGTAATTGCATCACTCGCCATTGAATTTCTAATTTCAAGGAAATTTTAGTTTCACGAAGCGCGCGAAATTTCCCGTTCATGCTCATTGTGAAGATAATGCCCGCGCATCCATGCCCTCTAATGCTATTGACCAATGAAGTAAAATCCTCTTTCGACAATCCGTCATTGTGCTCAAAAGTACGTTGAAAATAGCTTAACATTATATTATTAAGATAAAATTTTTAAAATGATGTTGTCATGATTATACACCAATTGTACTATTGATGGTAGTTTCTACCAATTATTTGAATTTACGCACTGATGATAATGAGTAGGAATAAGCACATATGACATCGTAAGAAAATGCAATTGAATTCTAAAACTTTTTAAAAGTATGATCAAGTCGTTTGGTTAACCACATGAATTTGAACAATGGAAAACGTTAAAGTATATCTTTTTAAAATTACATTTAACAATTTTTAGAAAAGGTGTTTCTTTTAAAACCTTAACTGAAAAATAAGATCCCTCGCTGATGGGCCACCATCATCAGAAAAGGGTTGCCGGGCAGGCTGAATTTGTCTAGATCTCACAGGCTAGCACAACAATTTATTTTTTTTGGTATTAGAATATTCAAATATCATACCACACCATCATCTAACAGCTCAATCTTCTAAATCAGGTCACAGTAATCCCACAAAATGTTATATAATAAAAGGTTTTGAGTTCAAATCTTATCATGCTTCATCTGCCTCCATACTATGCAGAAAAAACTAGACCAAATGATCATCTAAGTATGATAATAGTTTACACAACCTCACATGATATTAGAACATGTATTTTCACGATATCAGAATAAAAGGTCCTTAACCGGAATCTTTTTAGGCCTATTATTTACCTTCCCAATGTGTCATTATCTAATAATTTGAACTCTTAAAAATAGTCGAAAAGTGGTTCCACAAAATCTAGCGATCCGGAAGGAAAGAAATGCATGGAGGGAACATTTTCAATAGAGTTATGATCAGCAATTTCAATTTCTGTATTCAAGTTTAGATATCCTCCTTCACTGTGATGAGGAAGAAGGCACTGTTGGAAGATGATCAGGAGCATTTGGAGGGAATTCATGATCACTCCAAATACATATTCTTCCGACCTGCCTCCACCATCGGCGAGGGGGGCTTTTTTTTTTTTTTTTACCTTGGGTCCTTTTTTAATAAACTTTTAGGTTCGTTAAAATCTAATTTAAATAAGATTTGACGAAAAAAATTCCACGTATGAGGAAGAAAATAAAAAATATATATATATAACATCAGTATTTTTCATTAAGCAAATCAGCAAAGTTAATGGAAAATTTGATTGCACCAATTTAACAAATTTTAAGAATTAATTGCAGTTTTTGAAAATAATAGGAAGTAAGTGTATTTTCACTATAAATTTTAAGACTTACGGTGCCCTAATACATGCAATTTTATAAACGTAGGGGGGCAAATTGCTAAAACCGAAGAAAATAAAGAAAAGGAAAGAAGAGAACTCTATATACCGGCAACGTTTCGCGGAAATGTACATGAAGTCACTTATATATCTGCTCCAGACATTACAAAAGGAAAGGCACTGCCAATGATTGCGAAGGAGCTTTGAGTTCGTTGATAAACTGTCTACTGTCTGATTCTCTCTCTCTCTCTCTCTCTGTTTCTCTATCAGAGGGGCAGTTTTCAGTAACCAGACATTTTCTTGGTTCTTCTTAAGCTCCTCTAAAGAAAAGGAAAAGCATGTCGATGCAAAAGAGAGCTTTGCCTTCCTCTTCTTCAGGTCAACCAGGTCAACCCAAGAGGCCATGCTTCGCTCTGATCAGGTGAGCTCGCTCTTCCCTCTAAATGTTCCAATACTTGATTCATTGTTTGGTGATCGTCTTAGTTTTAGCTTTAAGTGGAGGAGAATTCAATGAAGGCTTCTCCAGTTGAAGGTTTTGTTGCAATGAGAGCAATGGGGAAGCCCATGATTAAGTATAACATCGATAAGCTTGTGGCTCATGACCGTTCTAAATCGCTTTGGTTCAGTTCACTGTTTGTGGGTTTATGCTGTTGCTTTAAAGCGAAGTCTTAAAGACATCGGATGTTGTTGTCTCAAATCCGTTTTTGTGATTTTGCGTTGGCCAATCGCAGTACTTCCTCCTTATTCGAACTGAACTCTGTTAGAATCAATTGCCTAGCAAATGATCTGTTATCATTAGCGGGTTACTTTTCTATCCCAATTACTAATTATCCTATCTTACTTGTATATTTGTGATGATCTTCACGCAGGGAAGAAAGCAACGGATGGAGCTTGTTGACGGAGGAGGAGTTCCGGGCCATGGTAAGATGAGTAAAGCAGCCAACTTGGGCAAACAAAATACATTCTTTATTGTATTTCAGTTGCTGATCTCTTGAATAAATTTCTGTCCTTCCAGTAAGTTTCCGGATAGAAATCTGCATGAGAAATTGATGGAAGATGTATAGAGAATTATTGGTTGAGTGGTTAAAAATGATCTGCTGACTGTTCTAGGCCTTTACTGTGAAGCAATTCCACAAAGAATATGAGTTAGGCTTCTCAGGTTGTTTTGGACTGTACGGATCACAAAAAATTACAACTTTTCAATGAAGTTCCTTGGACTTGAATGTCTCCTTGTATCTTGAGAAAATAAGGTCAATGACAATTTGCATGTAGGAAGAGGATGACAAAGATACATCTAAGGTGAAACTTGAACCCGATGAGATGATTCTTGCAATGTAATTCTTTACTATCGCTCTTTGCTTGACAGATCAGAGAAGAAATGCGGTGCGTTTTATCTGACTTTGCTAAAGATCACCAAAGGTAAATATATTTCATTTGGTTTCTCGGCAGTTATCTTATTTGTATCAGCTGATTCCTCTAGTAGAATTTCCCAGATTCCTCTAATAGAATTTCCCAGTGCACTGTCTTGCCAGCTAAAGACATCATTGCTATGATATGCCATTCATCCAATATTCTTTGCGGAAAGTGTCATACCTGCACAAACATTTTTCTTGTTGATCACTGAATGGATGGTGCATTTGGATATAGCTGCTAACTTACTTTAGTTGCTTCTGTTATCTATGTACTGGATAAATATGTACTCCATCTCTACATTTACTTTCCATATCGCCTTAGATTAAGGGAATGCATTTGATGAATCTATGAACTATGTTTTTATATTGTTATTATGTGCAACATTCATTTGTACTAGTAACTAAAATGTTACATATGGAATCTGGATCTTTTTCTATTTATTACAAATAAATCCAGAAAGACAGCCTTTATTCACTTTGTCAATTCTCATGGTGTAATGTGGTCAGAAATCCTGTTGAAGAAATAGTCCAAAAGGTGCGGTCAATGGAGAATGCTTCTAGGAAACTGGCAAGACAAACCGTTCATAAAATTTCCAGTTTGTCTCAGACATATCTTTGTCAACACATCAGATATGAGTTGTTCATCTGCATGTCATGAAGCGATTGAATGAACTTATTGACCAACAAGTCCATTGCTAGCTAATTGATTTATGCCGACTGTTAGAAGAATATTCATTGAGGTTGAACTTTGCTAAACATTGCCCAAATTTTGTACAATGTCGTCCCCCATATAAGGCCGAGATTGAGGTGCCAAACCTTCCCATTGATGTGAACTCTTGGAGAAGTTTAGCCTGCTCTCCATAGAGTAACTTTCATCTGTTGAGCAAGGGCCCTAGGGCCAACTTTCTCCCTGCTTGACTGGAAGAACAGATCTTCTTGAACAACCTTTTATAACAGGGAAGCCTTATAACTTAAAATCAATTCATACAGTTGACTATCAATCTAATGACACCACACACCAAATCACAACAGACATCATTATCTTTCGCATCTATGCTACCAGTAACAACAGCAAAGTATACCCAGAAAAATAAGATGCAAACTCAAAACCATGCCACCAGATTACGGCCAAGTTACTCAACATGAACTTGCCAATATCTACTCAAACACTTAATATCAGCACTGTCTTATCTCCTTGATGAATCATAGCTTCTAAATGGACATTTACAGAAACAAAGCACAACAGCCTCAAGGACATGACTAGCTTGAGGGATACATTTTTCATGCTTCGCTAAATTTCTCTTTCTCCAGAAGATGATAAATTGTTGCACTCTAGGCTAATTTCCTCACTAATACCTTCAAAATTTCCCCTTCATTTTCTTCAAGGCTCAAGTAAATCTATCCTTCACGTCACATGTTAGTAGCTAAAACTCGTTCCACTAATCTGCTTTGAGAATGCACACTTAAAGGAAAGTGCATTCTGAGATTCTTCCTGTTGTCCACATAGCACTGAAGTGCTATCGATGTCACACCAAGTTTTATCCCATCCAATGTGTGCAACCTATTATGAATCACCGGCCAAGTCCTCAAGCCATATTTCGGCACATTAGGCTTAAACAATACAGCCAAAACTAACTCACTCATATCCCGCATTTCCTCACTCGCTTCTGAGCCTCTTTATAGTGAAAGAGCCCCTAGATGATCCAGTAAATATCACTTTGTCTAGAGAGCCAGTGTTTGGAGAAATTAACCCACACAACGCCATCTGAGTTTCAAGCAGATCACTAGACCTAGCTGGAGGCAATCTCCATTAATTTGCCTTAGTAACATCTGCGACTGTGGCTTTATCACCTAAAGTGGAGTCATAGCCGTTCTATAGCAAATGCAAATTTTTGCATGGACATGGAATTAAAGGGGGAAAATGAAAATGCTTAGGATTGTTCATATGAGCTACATTTATGACTGCTGTTTGGTAAACACTGTGATTTCAGTTACACTTGAAGAAATTATCTCAGTAAGGTATATGACAAGTAGTTGGGAAGGATAACATAGGTTTTAAACTCCTATTGATGGAATTGATTGGTTTTGTATTCTTTTTTATTTGATGTCCCAACTTTGGCAATTCTGCTGTTGGTGGTTTTGTACAGAAGGAAGCGGTGGAGCCAGCTTACATTCACTCTTTCCCCCTCGGAAGGTATGAATGCACTTCACCTGTAATGCCATTGACTAAGACTTTCTGTGTATTATTGACCTATCATGCATTTTTGATGTTTTGCGCGAATAATGGCTTGATCTAACACTACCACCCAGTGAGTGTCAGGCCACAATGACTCCTTCATGTGGCAAAGTGTCAAATGCTCCAATTTAGAACAAAATACTTATAGCTTGAGAGCACTGGAGCATTTTATTTTATGTCACTTCTTTTCAAATAATTTGCATTATTAATCTATTGAGAAAATGCATTTATTTATTCTTGTAGTTTCCTCAGCAAGTGAGATGTTTGGTAGTTTGTCTATCTTTATTGTTACTATTCCAATTTTCTGCATCCACGCTTATACCTATTTCTCATAGTTGTTTTCTGGGGAGAATGCAGGGCTAATGCCAAATCTACAGCAAAGAATGATACCAGAAACTTACAGCTTCAAGTTCAAACCAAACTGTCAATTCCTTTATTTACTGGAAAGAAACTAGAAGGAGAGGGGGGAGCTCTAATTCGTGTTGCCTTGATTGATGCGAAAGCTGGAAGAATCTTTACATCTGGCCCCGAATCCTCCATTAAGTTGGACGTGGTCGTGCTTGAAGGTGACTTCAACAATGACAATGAGGAAAACTGGACCCATGAAGAGTTTGAGAACTATAGGGTAAAAGAGCGTAAAGGAAAGGGTCCTCTTTTGACAGGAAATCTGCAAGTGAGGCTCAAGGAAGGTGTTGGGAAGCTTGGAGAATTGACATTTACTGACAATTCCAGCTGGAATAGGAGTAAAAGTTTTAGACTAGGGCTTATGGTGGCATCAGGTTATTGTGGCAATACACGAATCCAAGAAGGAATAACAGATGCCTTCCCTGTCAAGGAACATAGAGGAGAATGTAGGTCCTTCATAGTTCACAGCAGATAAACCTCGTCCTTTTTCACCAATCATACATGGTTTTGGACTTCCATTGTCTTCAATGTTTCAATAGCATGCTTCATATAGTACCTATCTTTACATCTCGAATGAAAATTCTGATAATTAAGAATCGATTGCCTTCTTTGTTTTTAGCAAGTGTTGACATAATAGAGTTTGTGCCTATAAGAAATTTGCTTTCTCAGACCTTACCGTATATGTTCTGTTCATATTACAGCATACATGAAACATCATCCACCTGCATCTGGTGACGAGCTTTGGAGGTTGGAGAAGATTTCGAAAGGAGGGAAGTCTCAACAAAAACTGAGGGAAGCTGGAATACATGTAGTGGGGGACTTTCTACTGCAACTGTTTACAGACCCCGAGAAACTGAGAGAAGTAAGCACTCGGTTAATTATTCTCAATTAGGTTTTGATTGACTACAAGAATATAAGTCTCGTGTCTTCACTCATCATAGATTCTCGGAAAGAGCATAATACAGAAGAACTGGGATATCCTTGTGGATCACGCAAAGACTTGCAAAACAAATTGGAAACTTTATTTGTACCATTCTGATGGCATGAGGAAGGAAGGTGTTGTATTCAACACTGATGGTCAACTGATCGGCCTAATCAAAGACAGGGTATCTTTTGCTACTCATCGACTTTCTGCCCAAGAGAAGGTATGTAAGTGAATTTCTACTGAGTTTTGTCAAGCCAGACATGGAAACTTGAAAAGAGGAGCGTGTCAGACATCTAGATCCTTATTTTTTATCATATAAATTAATATGTAGTGCCTGTGGAGAGAATGGAAAGAAAAGCTAGATGCTTTATTTAGATCCACTGTGATGACTTTCTATTAATAGAGTGATTCTGAGCTTTTGCTCTTTGCAATGCAAAATTGAGGATAGTGACCTTGTAGATCTTAGTGGCCTTCTGTAATCCGTCCTTAAAATCATAACAAAAACAGGAGTAAGTAGGAGATTACTTTCAGCAGTTGATTTGGTTTCGTTCATGATAATCTGAAGCACTAATCATCATAATGTAGTTTGAACAATTAACACAACCGTTACTTCTAAGTTAGTTGAACGAGTTGATGAATGTTTTGTTTCTTCACCGGTCCTTTCTCAGTCAACTTTGCATCTTTACACTGAGGACCATTGCCTTGATTGTCCTCTACTCTATTACATCTTCTGAGCACCTGACTTTTATGTTGTGGAGAAATGGGCGGATACAGGTGTAAAGTGAATTGAGGTTCTTTCAATATTATTTTTATTCTTCTCTCTCTGTGTTGCACTTAACGTACTATATTTGAATACATATTCATCCACCGAAATGCAACTTGCCGAAAAACAAAGTTGTTGCTTGAAGCCAGAATGTTTATTTTCATTAGTGGAGATAAATACTTCCATTAGTCCATGTTGAGTGATATACCGGGTGTCTTTCTTCCAGGAAGATGGAGTTGCAATCATGAAAAAGGCCTTGGGTAACTGCCAATATGTGATAGAGTTCGGTGGTGAGATGTTTTCTGATTCAATGCAGAAGAATAGCGGATATTCATCTCAAGTCTTTGATGAACAAATTGAAAATTCCAACCCTGTTCAACGTAATTTGGCTCCATCTGCTCCGGTTGGTCCGGAAGCTCCTCTGGCCAATGTGGCCACCACTGCTGAAGGTACGTGCTCAAAAACACTAAATGTGTTCCCCTTTAAGCTCATACAGAGATGCGGCATATGGAATTACAATGAAAACAGGACTTCCAATTGATTGTGTAGCTTCAATAAATAAAGCATCGTTTTTGGGTTCCACATAACATGAACGCGTACGTCTGTCCAGCTGTGATTGTTGCAAAATGAGCCTCGCTCAATACACTCTATCCATTTGGCCGATTTACATGTATTATGTATGTATGCATGTATGTGTTCTGTCCAAGCAATTGAAAAGCAACTAGAAAATTAGTTGGTGGCATTTTCCTTTTTTGAGGGGGACTGGGGGAAAAGGAAGGGGAGGAGGGGGGGGGGGGGGGTGCAGCTACTCATGAACACATTCACTTTGGTGGTGCTTAAGTGGACATTGATAAGATATTGCCATGACTAGGTAGATATGAGTAGATGTAATGAGCACAAGTCAACGTGTTTATATGTGCATTTTTATCGAATGTTGACTGGAGTCGTTTTAGAAATGGCATTATCAATTGAAGTACTCACAGATTACGAAGATCAAGGGCAAGAAAAATCAAAGAGATGTGCGCAGGGTAAGGGGGGAAAAACTGGTAGCACTTTCCACGTTATATCGGAATTGTAGAAGCTCATAACCATCATTGCAAGAATTTTTATAAGCTCGTAGACCTGTGCTTACATCGGCCTATGTTTGTGAACCACATCAATCTTTTAGTTCTTTCTCCAGGAATCAATGGTCCAATGGCTTTGGCATTGCCAGAACAGTCACAAAATACCAATTCCGGAAATTCCATGGAGATTTCAGTTGATAAAATTTTCCATCTTGCTGCACATCAACCCATGCCTGCTGACCGCTCGATTAATGTTCCAATTCCTCCAGGATATCATGGTAGTTCTACTGGCGGATGGCCGATGCAGTCCCACGGTATCAATTTACAGAATGCCATGCGTGGCCCGATGATCGATTCTTCGAGCCAAATGGACTCTGCAGGATGTGATGATGTTCTCCCCTCCAAACCATTCAATGCCTCAATTTCAAGCTCCCCTCTTCCTCAAGGCAATCGTGTGAGGGATGATTCCCCACCAATCGACTGGGACGATGCTGTGGAGAAATGGTTGTTGGAATTACTTAGAGATTCCAGCAGAGGTGTTATTGGCTGGCTCAAGATAAAGGAAGCGTTGCAGCGGGGGTACTTCAGGAAGAGAGGTGTTATTGGCTGGCTCAAGATAAAGGAAGCGTTGCAGTGGGGGTACTTCAGGAAGAGAGGTGTCAGACTTGAGCAGTTGGACAAACCCTCGATTGAAGTCCAGGCTTGTTCGTAGTTCTTACCGTCACTTCAGGGAAGACGATCCTCTGCTTGCCTCTGATAGAACTGACGGTAATTTTTTCATTAAATGATGGTAATGTTTAGTTGATGACATTATTCACCCTGTATATGGTACAGCTACAGCTACGTCAAACGCCTTAAGCGACTAATCTTTCATCTTTACTTCAGTTCTTTTAACATCTTTCTCCATAGAGGCTTTCTCTGGCATTTCACTCATGTGGAACTGGAATGTACATCTTTCGAAGAGGATACTTGGGTTCTGCGCTTATTATGGCATTAGGGTTTGCACTGGAGTTTTGTCATTCCACCATTGGATTCATTATCTAGATCTTTTATTTCAGTGTGCCATTTGCAGTCCCTTCGCTTCCAGAACTATTTAAACAATTGAATATTTCTACATTTTTATACATCATTGAATTGATTGGCTACATGATACTCTTTGTTAAGAAAACCGAGTCCATTGAAGATATTGTAGACATAATCTTGTAATCCTAAACCTACCGTTTATCTGCAGATTCCGAATACGCAAGACTGGAATATAGTAAATGTTCTTTAGAGCCACCTCGAAGCTATATATTTAGCGGAGAGTCATGTTGATTATATTGATCCCGGAGGGAAGTCCCTCCCCTTGAAGTTGCCCACATTTGTTTACGGGGGGTCGAGGGTGTATTAACAAAAATTATAAGAAATAAGGTACTAAAAGTCGTAAAATTTAGTATTCACATAATCATATTCAATACTTGTCATATGATCGTACCAATTTAACAAGTATTATGACCTTAATTGTACTAATTCAAGACTTAATTATACCAATTCGACAACTATCAAGGTTTGATTGCACTTATATTAAGTTTCATGACTTGATTGAAATATTAGGAGTTAGTCATACTTACGTGATAAACTTTGTTTTAAAACTTAATCTCATTTTCGTGACTGACTAGCACGATTCTTGTCTCAAATTATAATTATGGAAAAAGAGAGATTCCATAATATTCTCTTCTAGAAAAGAGGCAATTTTTTTTTGTTTGGGGGGGGGGGGGGGGGGGGTTGGGCACGGCGGGGGGGCGGGCGGGCTTTGTTGAAATGTTTTTCGCGTCATCCATCACACGTCATCAGTGATTAGGGACGCGTTAGAGGATAAACTTGAGAAGCAAGATTTGGCCACGTGTACAACAAAAATTTAAAGCTGCCTTTGGCGTTGACAAAGGCGATGTTGAGTGGACCCCACTTCACACGCTTAGTCAGCAAATCCTCAATTTAATCACTTAACGTTAACGCTGCATCACACGCATTCTTTCCTTGTACTTCTCTCTCTCTCTAACGCCCGCCTCAACCCCACTACCAACAATATTATTCGCTTTGGCCCTACCGCACTGGCACGGACGCACCACCATTCCAGCTACGGCCTCGACCACACGGTTTTGATCTTCTCGGTCTATCCGAGAAAACGCATTGTTGATGGATAAGGGTGGACCTCTCTACATAAGCCCTCCCAGGACTTCTTCCCTAGGCGATGTGGGACAGGAATGTCACAAACTCTCCCCCCCAATGACACAGCATCCCCGCTGTGCCCTTGGCACCAGCGAGCGTCCACTGTGGTCCCCACATGCTGTTGGGAGTCGGCTCTGATACATTTTTGTAACGCCCACCTAAACCCCACCACCAACAATATTGTCCGTTTTGGCCCTATCGCACTGGCATGGACGCACCACCATCCTAGCTACGGCCTCGACCTCACGGCTTTGATCTTCTCGGTCTATCCGAGAAAACGCGTTGTTGATGAATAAGAGTGGACCTCTCTACATAAGCCCTCCCAAGACTTCCTTCCTACTCCCTAGGCGATTTGGGACAGGGATGTCACACACTCTCTCTCTCTATTTTTTTTTTTCATTTCCATTGAAGTTAGTTCTCTTTAATAAAAGGAAAATAGTTTACGTCATCGTCGAGGAATTTTATCCGCGTAATTGCATCGCTAGCCATTGAATTTCTAATTTTAAGGGACTTTTGAGTTTCATGAAGCACGCAAATTTTCCATGTCCTTTGATGCTATCAACCAATTAAGTAAGATCCTCTTTCCGCGATACACGGGGAAGAAGGGATATGATGAGCAGACAAATGCCTGCCCGTCATTATGCTTAAAAGTATTTTAAAAATGGTTTCAACATTATCATTACGATAAAATTGTAAAATGATGTTGTCATGATTATACACCATTCGTGATAAAAGCGAAAGTCATAATTCACTAGTTATCGTCACGTGTGATTAATGATTGGTGGAATTCTCTACCAATTATTTGAAGCTACAGATAGATGATAATGAATAAGCGATAAGTGCATCGGACGTCATAAGAAAATGTAATTAAATTTTAAAACTTTTAAAAGTATGATCAAATCCTCCTGTTAACTGAATGGATTCGGTCGACGGAGAACCTTAAAGTGACATTCTTTAGTATTTTCTCCATCATATCTTACTTAATATACATTTAATTATTTTTAAAAAGGGTACTTTTTTTTTGTTGAAAAAAACCTTAACTGAAAAAGAAGCACCCTCGCCAATGGGCCGCCATCATCAAGCATCATAGGGGCAGGCTGAATTTGTTTGGGTCTTATAGGCGAGCACAACGATTTTTATTTTTTTGGTTTTAGGATATTCAAATATCATAATATGCCATAATCTAATTAGTCAATCTTTTAGATCAGTTCTTAGGAATCTCACAAAAAAAAAATCTTATGTGATATCAAAGTAAGAGATTTTATATTCAAATCTTATCATTTTTCTTTCTACTACACAGAAAAGACTTGACCAAATGATCATTTGAGTATGGTAATAGTCTCACAACACCTCACATGATATTACATGATGTCAGAACATATGTGGTCTTCAGTTTAATTCTTTAAAATATTTCATAATAAATGCAATTTCCTTAAGGTAGGGGGGCAAATTGCTGAAACGGAGAAAATAAAAAAAAAAGGAAAAAAGAAAACACCAAACCGGCAACGTTTCGCCGAAATGTGACATGAAGTCACTTTTCGCGGAAAGTCATCTGCTCCAGGCATTACAAAAAGAGACGCACGCCCAATGATTGCGAGAGAGCTTTGAGTTCGTTGATTAACTGTCTACTGTCTGATTCTCTCTCTCTCTCTCTCTCTCTCTCTCTCTCTCAGAGGGGCAGCTTTTCAGTAACCAGACATTTTCTTGGTTCTTCTTAAGCTCCACTAAAGGAGAGGAGAAGCATGTCGATGCAAAAGAGAGCTTTGCCTTCCTCTTCTTCAGGTCAACCAAGTCAACCCAAGAGGCCATGCTTCGCTCTGATCGGGTGAGCTCGCTCTTCTCTCTAAACGTTCCAATTCTTGATTCATTGTTTGATGATCGTCTTAGTTTAGCTTTACTTGAGGGAGAATTCAATGAAGGCTTCTTCAGTTGAAGATTTTGTTGCAATGAGAGGAATGGTGAAGCCCATGATGAAGTATAGCATCGATAAGCTTGTGGCTCATGGCCGTTCTAAATCGCTTTGGTTCAGTTCTTTGTTTGTGGGTTTGTGCTGTTGCTTTAATGCGAAGTATGAAAGACCTCAGATGTTGTTGTCTGAAATCCGTTTTGTGATTTCGCGTTGGCCAATCGCAGTGCTTCCTCCTTATTCGAACTGAACTCTGTTAGAATCAATTGACTAGCAAATGATCTGTTATTGTTACCATGTTACTTTTCTATCCCAGTTACTAAGTCATCCTATCTTACTAGTATATTTATGATGATCTCCGCACAGGGAAGAAAGCAACAGGAGGAGCTTGTTGCCAATGGAGGATCTCCGGGCCATGGTAAGATGAGTAAAGCAGCCAGCTTGGGCAAACAAAATACATTCTTCATCGTATTTCAGTTGCTGATCTCTTGAATTAGAAGCGATTGGATAAATTTCTGACCTTCCAGTCAGTTTCCGGATAGAAATCTGCATGAGAAATTGCCTGAAGATGTTTAGAGAATTGTTGGTTGAGTGGTTAAAAATGATCTGCTGACTGTTCTACTTTTCCTGTGAAGCAATTCCATAAAGAACATGAGTTAGGCTTTTCAGGTTGTTTTGGATTGTTTGGATCACAAAAAATTACGACTTTTTAATGAAGTGCCTTGGACATGATTCTCCTTGAATCATGGAAAATAAGGTCAATGACAATTTGCATGTAGTAAGAGGACGATAAAGATACATATAATGTGAAACTCAAACCCAATGAGATGATTCTTGCAATGTAATCCTTTGCTATTACTCTTTGCTTGACAGATCAGAGAAGAACTGCAGCACGCTAATCCTGAAATTGTCAAAGATTGTCAAAGGTGAATATATTTCAGTTGATTTGTCGGCAGTTATCCTATTTGCATCAGCTGATTCATCTAGTAGAATCTCCAGACACCTCTAGTAGAATTTCCCTGTGACTGTCTTGCCAGCGAAAGATATCATTGATATGATATGCCATTGATCCAAGATTCTTTGCGGAAAGTGTCATAACTGCACAAACATTTTTCTCGTTGATCACTGAAAGGATGGTGCATTTGGATATAGCTGCTAACTTACTTCAGTTGCTTCTGTTATCTATGTACTGGATAAATATGTATTCCATCTCTACATTTACTTTCCATATCGCCTTAGATAAAGGGAATGCATTTGATGAATCTATAAACTAACTTTTTCTGTTATCTATGGTGAAGCCCATGATTAAGTATAACATCGATAAGCTTTTGGATCATGACCGTTCTAAATCACTTTGGTTCAGTTCTTTGTTTGTGGGTTTATGCTGTTGCTTTAATGCAAAGTATTAAAGATCTCAAATGTTGTCGTGTCAAATCCGTTTTGTGATTTTGCGTTGGCCAATTGCAGTGCTTCCTCCTTATTCGAACTGAACTTTGTTAGAATCAATTGCCTAGCAAATGATCTGTTATTGTTGCCAGGTTACTTTTCTATCCCAATTACTATGTTATCCTATCTTACTTGTATATTGGTAATGATTCTCACACAGGGAAAAAAGCAATGGGTGGAGCTTGTTTATGGAGGATTTCCGGGCCATGGTAAGATGAGTAAAGCAGCCAACTCGGGCAAACAAAATACATTCTTTATCGTATTTCAGTTGCTGATCTCTTGGATTAGAAGCTATTGGATAAATTTCTGACCTTCCAGTCAGTTTCCGGATAGAAATCTGCACGAGAAACCGCTGGAAGATTTATAGAGAATTATTGGTTGAGTGGTTAAAAATGATCTGTTGATTGTTCTAGGCTTTTCCTGTGAAGCAATTCCACAAAGGAATTAGGCTTTTCAGGTTGTTTTGGACTGTTTGGATCACAAATAATTATGACTTTTCAATGAAGTGCCTTGGATATGATTGTCTCCTTGAATCATGGAAACTAAGGTCAATGACAATTTGCATGTAGTAAGAGGACAATAAAGATACATATAATGTGAAACTCGAACTCAATGAGATGATTCTTGCTCTAATTCTTTGCTATTGCTCTTTGCTTGACAGATCAGAGAAGAACTGCTGCGTGCTAATTCTGAAATTGTCAAAGATTGTCAAAGGTGAATATATTTCAGTTGATTTGTTGGCAGTCATCCTATTTGCATCAGCTGATTTCTCTAGTGGAGTTTCCCAGTGCACTGTCTTGCCAGCTAAAGATATCATTGATGTCAAATGCCATTGATCCAAGATTCTTTGCGAAACGTGTCATACCTGCACAAATATTTTTCTTGTTGATTACTGAAAGAATGGTGCATTTGGACATAGCTGCTAACTTACTTTAGTTGCTTCTGTTATCGATGTACTGGATAAATATGTATCGCATCTCTACATTTACTTTCGATATCGCCTTAGATTAAGGGAATGCATTTGATGGATCTGGAATCTATCTTTTTATACTGTTATTAGGTGCAACTTTCACTTGTACTAGTAACTAAAATGTTACGCGTGGAATCTGGATCTTTTTCTGTTTGTTACAAATAAGTCCACAAAGACAGCAGTTGTTCACTTTGTCAATTCTCATGGTGCAGTTTCTTCAGGAGTGCTGTTGAAGAAATAGTCCTAGAGATGCAGTCAACAGAGAATGCTTCTAAGAAACAGGTGAGATAAAGTGTTTATAAAATTTCCAGTTTGTCTCAGACATATTTTGTCAACACATCAGAAATGAGTTGTTCATCTGCATGTCATGAAGTGATTGAATGAACTAATTGATTTATGCCGACCATTAGAAGAAAATTCATTGAGATTGAACTTCGTATAGACATTGCCCAAATTTTGCACAATGTCGTCCCCAATATAAGCCGAGATTGAGGTGCCAAACCTTCCCATTGATGTGAACTCTTAGAGAAGTTTAGCCTGTTCTCCGTAGAGTAACTTTTACCTGTTGAGGCCCCCAGGGCCAACTTTCTCCCTGTTTGACTTGAACAACGGTAGATCTTTTCGAACAACCTGTTATAACAGGAAGCCTTATAACTTTTGATCAATTCATCCGGTTGACTTTCAATCTAATGACACCACACACCAAATCACAACAGACATCATTATCTTTCGCATCTATGCTACCAATAACAACAGCAAAGTATACCCAGAAAAACAAGATGTGAACACAAAACCATGCCACCAGATTATGGCCAACACAGTCAACATGAACTTGCCAATATCTACTCAGACACTTAACATCAGCACTGTCTTATCTCCTTGATGAATCATAGCTTCTAAAGGGACATTTACAGAAACAAAGCGCAACTGCATCAAGGATATGACAAGCTTGAGGGATACATTTTTCATGCTTAGTTAAGTTTCTCTTTCTCCAGAAGATGATAAATTGTTGCACTCTCGGCTATTTCCTCACTAATACTTCAAAATTTCCCCTTCATTTTCTTCAAGGCTCAAATAAATCTATCCTTCGGTTCACATGTTAGTATCTAAAACTCGTTCCACTAATATGCTTTGAGAATGCACACTTAAAGGAATGTGCATTCTGAGATTCTTCATGTTGTCCGCATAGTACTGAAGAGCTCTTGATGTCACACCTAAAGTGGAGTCATAGCCGTTCTAAAGCACATGTAAATCGTTGCATGGACGTGTAGTTGAAGGGGAAAAATGAAAATGCTTAGGATTGTTCATATAAACTACATATATGACTGCTGTTTGGTAAAGACTGATTTCAGTTGTACTTGAAGAACTTATCTCAGTAAGGTATATGACAAGTAGTTGGGAAGTATAACATAGGTTTTTAAACTCCCATTGATGGAATTTATTGGTTTTGTATTCATTTTTTTTTATGCCCCAACTTTGGCAATTCTGCTGTTGGTGGTTTTGTACAGAAGGAAGCAGTGGAGACAGCTAACATTTACTCTTTCCCCATCGGAAGGTATGAATGCACTTCACCTGTAATGCCATTGACAAAGACTTTCTGTGTATTATTGACCTATCATGCGTTTTTTTATGTTTTGGGCGAATAATGGCTCGATCTACCACTACCACCCAGTGATTGTCAGGCCACAATGACTCCTTCATGTGCTGAAGTGTCAAATGCTCCAATTTAGAACATAATACGTATAGCTTGCGAGCAGTGGAGCATTTTATTTTATGTCACTTCTTTTCAAATAATTTGCATTATTAATCTATTGAGAAAATGGATTTATTTATTCTTGTAGTTTCCTCGGCAAGTGAGATGTTTGGTTTTTTTTTTTTTTTTGGTAAATAAGATGTTTGGTAGTTTGTCTCTCCTTATTGTTACTTTTCCAATTTTCTGCATCCACGCCTATTCCTATTTCTCATAGTTGTTTTCCGGGGAGAATGCAGGGCTAATGCCAAATCTACGGCAAACAATGATACCAGAAACTTACAACTTCAAGTTCAAACCAAATTGACTGGAAACAAACTAGAAGGAGAGGGGGGAGCTCCAATTTGTGTTACCTTGATTGATGCGAAAGCAGGAAGAATCTTTACATCTGGCCCCGAATCCTCCATTAAGTTGGACGTGGTCGTGCTTGAAGGTGACTTCAACAAAGACAATGAGGAAAACTGGACCCATGAAGAGTTTGAGAACATCAGGGTTAAAGAGCGTGAAGGAAAGAGGCCTCTTTTGATAGGAAATCTGCAAGTGACGCTCAAGGAAGGTGTTGGGAAGCTTGGAAAATTGATATTTACTGACAATTCCAGCTGGATTAGGAGTGGAAGTTTTAAACTAGGGCTTATGGTGGCATCAGGTTATTGTGGCAATACACGAATCCAAGAAGGAATAACAGATGCCTTCCCTGTCAGGGAAAGTAGAGGAGAATGTAGGTCCTTCATAGTTCACAGCAGATAAACCTCGTCCTGTTTGACTAACCTTACATGGTTTTGTACATCCATTGTCTTCAGTTTTCAATTTCATGCTTCATATAGTACCTACCTTTACATGTCGAATGAAAATTCTGATACTTAAGAATCGATTGCCTTCTTTGTTATTAGCAAGTGTTGACATGGTAGCGCGTTTGTGCCTATAAGAAATTTGCTTTCTCTGACCTTACTGTATATGTTCTCTTCATATTACAGTAAACAAGAAACATTATCCACCTGCATCTGGTGACGAGGTCTGGAGGTTGGAGAAGATTGGGAAAGAAGGGCCGACACACCGACAACTGAGGGAAGCCGGAATAGATAGAGTGAAGGACTTTCTACTGCAACTGTTTACGGACCCCCAGAAACTGAGAGAGGTAAGCACTCAGTCAATGATTCTCAATTAGGTTTTGATTGACTACAAGAATATCAGTCTTGCGTCTTCACTCATCATAGATTCTCAAGAACGTAAAATCGAAGGACTGGGAAATCCTCGTGGATCATGCAAAGACTTGCAGAACAAATTGGAAACTTTATTTGTACCATTCTGATGGCATGAGGAAGGAAGGTGTTGTATTCAACACCGATAATCAACTGATCGGCCTAATCAAAGACAGGGAATCTTTTGCTACTCATCGACTTTCTGCCCAAGAGAAGGTAAGTAACTGAATTCCTACTGAGTTTTGTCAAGCCAGACATGGAAACTTGAAAAAGGCGTGTCGGACATCTAGATCCTTATTGTTTTTTATCATATAAATAAATATGTAGTGCCTGTGGAGAGAATAGAAAGAAAAGCTAGATGCTTTGTTTAGATCGGTGGATCAAACTTTTTGTAAATAGAGTGATTTTGAGCTTTTGCTCTTTGCAATGCAAATTTTGAGGAAATTGACCTTGTAGATGTTAGTGGCCTTCTCTACCCCGTCCTTAAAATCATAACAAAAACAGGAGTAAGTTAAAAGACTACTTTCAGCAGTTGATTTGGTTTCGTCCATGAGAATCTGAGGCACCAATCATCATAATGTAGTTTGAACAATTAACACATTCACGTTACAACTGTTACTTCAAAATTTATAATTATAGAGACATTTTAGTCTGAACGATTTACACTTTCAACTGTTGAACGAGTTGATGCATGTTTTATTTCTTCACTGGTCCTTTCTCAATCAACTTTGCATCTTTACCCTGAGGACCATTGCCTTGATTGTCCTCTACTATATCACATCTTCCAAGCACCTGACTTTTATGTTGTGGGGAAATGGGCGGATACAGGCATAAAGTGAATTGAGGTTCTTTCATTATTTTTATTCTTCTCTCTCTGTGTTGCACTTAACTTACCATATTTAAATACATATTATCCACCAGAATGCAAAATTGCTCGCTGAAAAACGAAGTTGTTGCTTGAAGCCAGATTGTTTATTTTCATCAGTGGAGATAAATACTTCCATTAGTCCAGCTTGAGTGATATACCGGGTGTTTTTCTTCCAGGCACATGGAGATGCAGTCATTAAGAAGGCCTTGGGTAACTGGAAATATGTCAAAGACTTCGGTGGTGAGCTGTTTTCTGATTCAATGCAGAAGACTAGCGCATATTCATCTGCTCTAGTTGGTCCAGGAGCTCCTCCAGCCAATGTGGCCTCCACTGCTGAAGGTACATACTCAAAAACACTCTAACTGTGCTTCCCTTTAAGCTCATACAGAGATGTGGCCTGTGGAATTACAATGAAAACAGGACTTCCACTTGATAGTGTAGCTTTAACAAATAAAAGCATCGTGTTCCAGATACTTATGATTTTGGGTTCCACATGAACACGTTAGTTTGTCCAGCTGTGATTATTGCAAAATGAGCCTCACTCAATACACCCTATCCATTTGGCCAATTTACGTATATATGTATGTATGCATGTATGTGTTCTGTCTGAGCAATTGAAAAGCAACTAGAAAATTGGTTGGTGACATTTGCCTTTTTGAGTTGGGGTTTGGGGGGAGGGGGAGGGCAGCTATTCATGAACACATTCACTTTGGTGGTGCTTACGTGGACATTGATAAGATATTGCCATGACTAGGTAGATATGAATAGATGTAATGAGCACAAGTCTACGTGTTTATATGTGCATTTTTATCGAATGTTGACTGGAATCATTTTAGAAAGGGCCTTGTCAATTGAAGTACTAAAGGATTACGAAGATCAAGGGCAAGAAAAATTAAAGAGATGTGCACAGGGTAAGGGGGGAAAACTGGTAGCACTTTCTGCGTGATATCGGAATAGTATAGAAGCTCATAACCATCATTGCAAGAATGATTATAAGCTCCTAGACCTGTGCTTACGTCGGCCTATGTTTATGAACCACATTAATCTTTTCTTTCTTTCCCCAGGAATCAATGGTCCAATGGCTTTGGCATTGCCAGAACAGTCACAAAAAACCAATTCTGGAAATCTCATGGGGATTTCAGTTGATGAATATTTTCGTTTCGCTTCACATCAGCCCATGTCTGCAGACCACTTGAATGTTCCGATTCCTTCAGGATATCATGGTAGTACTACTGCTGGATTGCTGACGCAGTCCCATGGGATCAATTTACAGAATGCCATGCGTGGCCCGATGATTGATTCTTCGAGCCAAATGGACAAAACGGTATGTGCTGATGTTCTCCCATCCGAACCATCCCGTGCCTTAATTTCAAACTCCCCTCTTCCTCAAGGCAATCGTTTGATGGAAGATTTCCCATCAATCGAGTTGGACAATACTTGGACGGAATTGTTGCCGGAATTTGTTGATAATGGGGTTGTCAGGGGTTCCAGCAGAGGTGTTATGGAAGATTTCCCATCAATCGAGTTGGACAATACTTGGGAGGGACTTTTTTCGCACTATTCCGATTATGGGGTTGTCAGGGGTTCCAGCAGAGGTGTTATTGGCTGGCTCAAGATAAAGGCAGTGTTGCAGTGGGGGTACTTCATCAGGAAGAGAGGTGTCAGACTTGTGCCGTTGGACAAACCACCGATTGAAGTCCAGGGTTGTTCGTAGTTCTCACCGTCGCTTCAGGGAAGAGGATCCTCTGCTTACCTCTAGAACTGATGGTAATTTCTTCATTAAATGATGGTAACGTTTCGTTGATGACATTATTCACCCGGATATGGTACAGCTACAGCTACGTCAAACGTTTCGTTGATGACATTATTCACCCGGATATGGTACAGCTACAGCTACGTCAAACGCCTCAAGCGACTAATTTTTCATCGGAAAGCGTCTTGTCTTCTCTACTTTCAGTTCTTTTAACTACTTCTCCAGAGAGGCTTTCTCTGGCATATCACTCGTGTGGAACTGGAATGTATATCTTTCGAGAAGGATACTTGGGTTCTGCACTTATTATGGCATTAGGGTTTGCACTGGAGTATTATCCTTCTACCATAGGATTGAGTATCTAGATCTTTTATTTTCAGTGTGCCGTTTGCAGTCCCTTCGCTTCCGGAACTATTTGAACAATTGAATATTCCTGTATTTTTATACATCATTGAATTGATTGGCTATGTGATACTCTTTGTTAGGAAAGTGCAAGTCCGTTGAATATATTGTAGACATAATCTCGTAATCCTAAACCTACCATCTATCTGCGGATTCCGAATATGCAATACTGGAATATAGTCGATGTTCTTTAGAGCCACCTCGAAGCTATATATTAAGCAGATGGTCATGTTGATTATATTGATCTCGGAGGGAAGTCCCTCCCCGCAAGAAAGTATTCTGGACATCGGATTGGATAAATCACTTAACGGTGATGTGGAGAAGCAAGTCAAATTCTTGGTGAGAGGATTCAACATTCAAATGCAAAGTTCGTTGGTCGATTACACCAAGTAAACCATTCAACCCAGAGTATTTATAATTTAAACCAAGCATTTGGTTCTCTTATATAAGAAAGTTATAAACATAGACAGACGAAGCATATCTGGCACTATCGGATGGGTCTCAAAGCTTGCAGCAAATACCTTGAAGACAATTGCTACCAAATGGAAGCCATGGGTCTAACTCAATAGATAAGTGCTTTACCTTATACTCCAATTTTCTCCTCCACAAATGCCCACCTAGCAGAAAAGGCACATCGCGGGGATAAATTAAGACTATCCAAGAAGGGCGGAGGCAAAAAGCTTCAGTCAGAAAAGCCCACATGCATTGCTTCTCACGCCAATGTCTGAATGTTCCAAGTAGTAGAGGCCCACCCGTAGGAGCATCACGAGCATGACCCCCCACAAATTCTTGAAGAGACGGTCATTCTGAATCAGAGATTTCATCTTCATCCTCATCCAATATGTAGACTAGGGCCCGCTTTCTTGCAGCCAAAACACAAGCCACACCTCTACTTGCTGCGTTGCCATAAAGATATCAACTTGATTTGAGCCCAGTGTTGAATATATTTTGCCATAACTAACGCGATGTTTAAAACTTTGTCAGGTAAAAGTGAAACAATTGCATCATGCTAAAACACGGGGAAGCAAACCTTCAGTATCTAAAGAGGCTATGGTATGTATGTCAACTAGGAATGTTATACAATATCTTGCTATACTAGACACGATGATAGTATCGATCATCATGAAAATGTCCATAACGGTTCTCAGTCAGTAACTCAGAGTGCAGTGCACCTACCATAAGAAGATTATTATTTTAGTATTTGTCTGGCCACTATACACTCGTCCTTTTTGCACTTTGTCCTCTCAATTGATTTAACATTTAGATAAATACCTAACAATTTACTATTTATTCTTTGACTGAAAAAAATATTGTTCTTTGGAGCATACTTTTGCATAATTGGTCCATTAAAGAGGCACAATGTGTCTACTCCACTTACATTTAAACTTAAGAGTAGGTTCTAACTTCTAAGTGGAAATGTAGTAAAAAGCATGGATGGCACTAATTCAGTTCCCTCATCCAGCCAACGAGATAAATTTGTTACGGACATTGGCAAGTTTATTAAACATTGTTACCCAAAGGAAAGAGAAAGGGCAACAATAAGTATCCAAACATCCAAAACTACAAATGGACATGGTAATAGTTCAACTTTTTTTTCAGAATTATACATGACAATGAATTGATCCTTAGCTCGATACGATGACTGTCAAAAAATTCTTACCACTAACTGACAAGGGAGGAACTACAGCATAGGGAATGCTGCGAATCTTCTCACTTTCCATGTCTAGATGTAAGATTGAGTCCTAGATGCGTAGTTTCACTGGGTTAGTGTTTCAGAAGTGAGAATAACAGAACAAGCAAAATTGTCATCACAACACAGAAGCAAAATTGTCGCCACAAAAAACAAGCAAAAATTGCACATTAAACAATTAGGGCCATCAAATGCGCATTTCTTAACGTAAATACAAGGATCTGACTGTCAAGATACTTTTGAACTTTGCAGTTGTGGTAAGGAAGAAAGCAAAACATTTATTGAAATTGCCAGCATGAAACGGCATGGATATGCACAATGCAAATAGGAGGAAAAACTAACCTCTCATGCTGATGAAGAGAGAACATAAATAATAAAGAGGAAAAATAAAAGAAAATTTGTTTTTTTTTTTAAACCAGACCAGTGGTTCAACCAGTCAAACTGGTAGAATGGTGCTCTACCATTTTGACAATTGAATTTATTACATGTAACGTCTCTGCATACATTAGATTATGCCCATGCAGAACAAAAGAAGCCCAGTGAGTCAGCAGCAAAACGGGTTTAATGCAAAAGACAGGATTCGAGTTCTTAACTGCATTGCTGAATTTTGTAGTAGATTAGGCCAATACAGTTAATAAATAAATTATCCACCACAAATTGAAGCAAGAAGACACCGGAGCAAATGGTTGGCACACTTGTTATTTACTAGAGGTCGGGCCAACTCCAGCATTATTCCTTTAAATTTTTGGAGGCCCAGAACTGGCCCAGACTAGCTGACAGGTTCACTTAGTACCAGTTGACAGGTACACCTGGTTATCGGTTGAACAGGGTCATTACCACCGGATCTCGATGAATATTATTTCTACTGGGGAACCAGACTGAACAGGTCAGGTTCCCGGTCCAATCAGAGCCACTTCTTACAACTCTGAAAAGAGAATGGATCGACAGAAAAGCACAATATCCTAGTTTTTCCATTTTCCATCAGTGTCTTAAAGAGTGAATTGATGCGATCAGAAAAAATAGTTCAGGATATTATGAATAAGACATCAATATGCAAGCTCCGGATCCACGGGTTACCTTCAATTGGTACATCTCCCAGTTCTTTGAACAAGTGGTTCCAGCAATATGTACAAATGGAAGGTCACTGGCCTGCAAGATCATCATCCAGGCATCTCCCAAGTTTTCATGAGTATCATTCATCTTATTTAGCAACATAACAATTTGATGTTCCTGTTTCCAAAAGAATATCTTAGCCACATTTACAAATTTGGGCTTTCAAATATAAGATACCAAGCTTTTACCTTGTATAGAGACAAATCCACACAACAGTAACCAGGAGGGATGCACAACAAGATTGCTTCCAAAGGTCTCCCCTGCTGCACATTGCTTGAATCATTCGTAATTCCTCTCACTACTGCTATACAGTTCATCACATCTAGAAAAGACCCATCAGGTATTTGGAAGGAAATATAATCGGTAATCCTGATATCATGGGTTTGATTAGATGAAGCAAATTTAGAGTCATCCTGCAGAGCCATGCAGCAAAATGATTAGCATGAAAAAGCAGTTGTACTCTGCACATGTGGATCTCTGGATAAAATTTGTAGTTTCAGATTAAAGCTATATACCTCATAAAAGGACAGTGAAACGGGAATGTATCTGGTGGATGCTGAAACCGACGTAAGAGGAAATAGTGGCAATAAATTTTTACAAAGTATCTTTTTCGAAATAGCAGAAAAAGGCATCCGGGCAGCTTCCTTGAAACTGTAATGATCAAATTAGTTCCTAATCAGGAAACATTAGATACAATATCTCCATACCCAAGTATCATAAGCTAAACAGGAAGCCCAATCCAATAAGATCACCCCACTAAAGTTTCCATTAACATTGTCAAGTAATCAATTTGAGATAAAAAATGAAAGACTAAATTATTAGACAGAGGGTATGTGAAAAACCATTGTTGAGGACAACCTCCAGAAGATAACCCTAAACCCCCAATAATTTCCTTTTCTTTCGCTCCTTCTCTCATTATAGTCTCGATCAGGCAGGAAAATGAAATATATAGGTACAACTTTATGGTAATAGGCATATGGACAGAAATATCTACAGACAAGCCCGATCAATGCACGTCCTGAATTATCCAAATGAGAAATGGATATTATAGCTCAAATCATTGATGAGTTGGGTAAAACCAAAAGCATAAGCTTTTTAACTGAAGGATTGAGATGTTTACATAATCCAATTTTGAACCCAGGCAATCATACTCAAACTCCTATTAGGGATAAAGAGATCTGGAATTTCACATTTGGTACACATATCAGAAATGAAGACCAGATTTAGAGGAGGAGAAGGAGAGGGAAGAGGATAAGATGAGGAGAGAGAAAAGAGGGGTTGGGGGTAGGCTGGGTAGCACACAATCTCTTCAAACTACAGATAACAGCAACATTTTTTTTCCCATCGTAATATTTTTCCCACTGAGGTAGCATCTGTAAGAACATTTATCATTGGAAAAAGTAGATATAGCATTTACTTGAAGAATTTACAATGAAAGAGCAATAAACAACACATTCAAGTTAATTACAAAAAAAAAAAAAAACAACACATTCAAGTAAAAACTTTTAATGCACGAACAAGATTATATTATGTTTCAGGTTTCTCTTTCTTTTGCTATTACCTGCGTTCCATCTGTTGAAATTCCTTTGCAAGTGTCCTTCGCAAATATTCAGTGTCCCCAAATCCTCCAAATTGCTGTAGTTCTCTTACTCTCTGCATTGTTTCTCTGAGACAATAATGATAATAAGACATCTTACTAACCGACATGATACATCAAGGCAGAAGCGCGCAAGGAATTATATTTGATCTTTGAAAAGTGAGAATTTTTAATCCAATGAGAAACAACGATCAACTCAAACCTTGTTATCATGTGGTTACTTAAAATAGTGCTGGACCAACAATGACCATGGTTGAAGCCCAGCAAAACACCCTAGCTTGACTCAACCTCATTTAGATGAAGTGCTTTTAAGGATTTTGTGTTCAAGTCATGGAACAGAATTGGGAGAAAATGTAGGTATTATTGCGGGGAAGATCCAAGCTTTCATGCTTTGGTGGGTCTCCTCTAATTCAAAATAAGAATATAAATGGAGACAATATCAAGAGGACCTAAAATGAAGAACTAACCCACAAACCAGGACTCATTTACAATTTCTTATCCTCAGCTTTTGGCAACTAATTTGCTCACATTGCATTAAAGCATGAGTCAGCCGCTAAAGCACATGTAAAGCACATGAAAACAATACTTCGCTTGACAGCAAATCATTCTGACATTTAAAGCATAACCAATTTCCATTATGCCCTGATATTCTAATTCTCTAGGCACATAAATTAATCGTACAACCTAGTGAAGGCCAACCAAAAGTAGCCGCTAGAGTACATGAAGGCAATACTAAGCTGATTACACTTTGCAGTATCCAAGTCATTGCCTCACCAAATTTCAGGTACAAAGGATAAACAGATGACCACCACCCTTGGAATTATAAGGTCATCTCATGTCCAATGATGAATCCAGTCTCACATCATGTCTCAGGAAGATACATATGATTCTATACCTAGGGCGAGGCAATAAAGATTTTTTAATAGCTGAACGAAATTCACTACGAAGACCAAGGAGGGGCAAAACTCACAGATAATTTACAAGAGAAAAACTTTAAAATTCAACGGTTATCTATCAACAATAATGACATGTCAGAACTCAGGCCAAATAAAAGTACACTGAATTGAATTGACAGCAAAAAGTATAATTTTCAAGATATAAGTACACAAGGAACTTTTACTGAAAGCTTTCTGAACATAATGATGCCAAAAATTCCACTTGGTGCCTCCATCAGGTATGAATAATTAACAACTATAGATTCTGCGGTTTTAGGTGCCATATTTTAAAGGAAGTATGAATAGGAACCAGAACAAGTTAAGAAAAAATTACTCACATATCAATGTCAATTCCTTCATCAGCCTCAGATAGATCCAGAAGCTGCATAACGGGATCTTGATCATATAGAAACTTCAAGAACACGACAACAAGTTCACTGTCGAAATTCACAAGAGTAAATAGAAAATTCATCATGAAGAAGGATCCTGATTGACAAAATTAGACAAACCTATTGTATGTTAAAAGTTGATCACTTGGCTCTGACATCAGTTGCTTTATACATTTCAGAAGCCAGCTGAAGAAATTTGCAAACTGAAAGAGAAATGAAGGCAAAAGCTTCAGCAGCGTGCATATTATTAATCAATACAAAATACTTTCAACCCCTACGGAAAAAACTACAAGCACGCCACAGGATCGAAAGTTACAGGATCCTACCAATATTCTGATCTCGTTCTAGATTCTGCACTATAAATATTTTAAATTTGAAACAAGATTGCATTTTTTAAGGGTAGAATGCTTGAAAAGATATCAACAAAACACAAATTATGAGGCATGGGACGCAAAAATAAAATTAAGTCATGCAATTTCTCTTTGCCCCTTCAAAAGCATGGCAATCAACAACAACAATGTGCTATTGTCTGTATTTGATAATGACCTTAACAGGTACTAAATGGATCTTTGTTGAACAGGTTCAAGTCATGTGTAACGGCCCCCTATCTAACAATATCTCCTTTACATTTATGAAAACAAGCTCACTTTTCAAATACCCGAATGATATTTAACTTACACAAATATGTCATACTGAGCACACAATATTGTCTCTTATCCACAAACGTTCAATTTCATGTCTACAATTCAGGAATTTAGTGTCATTAAAAACATGATAAAATACCTGATGAAAGACAGGCAAGATTTAAGACACTAGTGCAAAACAGAAGATATCAAGAAAGGTAGAGAAATCATAAGAAAGATTGTAACAGGCATACCTGCTGCACAACAGACGAGAGCACCCTTATGAATCGCTCAACCTGTACAAGCAACATTCCAGCCTTTTCTACTGCGTTGTCTACCAGTGTCTCATCCAAACCAATTCCTAGATAACGAGAACGCCATCTTGAAAGACCCCTGAGCTCACCCATTCTAAAGCCAATAATTTCTACAGCAGGCTGCTAGTAAATAACAATACTTCAATAACTTAACATCATAAGTAAAATATCATCTCTTGTTAACGCAATTGACGCACACTCATAAGGGAAAAAAATAGCATTGATCACATAACCAGCAAACGTTTATGTTGTACATGTTAACCAGCAATAGAACCATCAAAGCTAAAAGTTTATGAAAGAAAACATTTTACACAGCAAATGGTCATTACAAGCCATCTTGATCTTTCAACTGCAAACTGTGTTTGAACTAAATAACATACTCTAGAGTCTTTGAAAAATAAATTTATCCTGGAAAATTCACTAAAACATAGAGCCTGGTCTGCTATCCAATTCATGCAAGCAGGGTGGAAGCTTGGAATGTTCATGTGAAATTATCAAATCCTGTCCCCAAGTCGCTCAGAGAGAGAGAGAGAGAGAGAGAGAGAGAGAGAGAGAGAGAGAGAGAGAGAGAGAGAGAGAGGCTATTTATGTGATAGGTGTGGGCTATAAGCACAATATTGACAGGAATTACCAGTGTTTTCAAGGAGACAAAGCCATAGCCCTTTTGCTGTTAGATTGGGGAAGGGAAGCTTCATTACAACATTCAAATATCAAACTGCATCTCTATCCAATAGCTTATGCTTTTTGATTGCTTAGCACTAGTCCCATAAAATTCTACGTGGAACTAGAGTAGGAGGTACTCGATTCAAAGCTTTCCATGCTACTTACTTACCTCTCCATTTATCACATGTTTACCCTTCAATCTAAATCAAAGTCCTAGCCTATGAGAGAGGCGGAGTATTATAACATTTATATAGCATACCACATCTTTATTTCATAACTGAATCTTTTAGATCACTTGACAATTGTTACACAAAATTCTACACCATCGTAAATGCACATTTTCAGTAGATAAAAGGAAAATGGAGCCCAAAAGCATTGATTGACAGTACCACAGAACTAAAAGAGAGTTCATAAGGGTAAGAAAGAAATAGGCGGGCCTTTAAAAGTGAGGAAAGTTCTATCAGCTGTAAAGGACATTTGGCTTTCCACCTTGTTTGTTTCACCTTGTTAGGCAGTTCTTTGGGCACTGAGTCATTTTTTTTTTTTAAGGTAAACACGAGCTTGTTGGTGGTAATTTGTAAATAAGAGGCATCCTCTTGGTGCTCTTTAATAAACCTACTTATCAAAAAAGAAAACTGAAGAGTCTATAATCTTAAAGAACATAACTAGAAACATCATTTCTCAGTCTAGTAGTAATCGACAAGAATGTGTAGCATGTAAATGAGAGTCACTGTACCCAGGAGAAAGCAAAGAATCCAGTCCAATTAACAAATGTACATGTGTGCACACCCAAATAAAGAAAATATCAGAAGAGAATACAAGCTCAAAACATGATGCTCAAAGCTGGTTAAGACATACAACACAGAAGTAACCAAAGATTTCCAACCCTACTATCTTGTTGCTTTCTTTCCAAAGCCACAAGAGACAAAGGGGTGGTGCTCCTGACTTCTTAGAAATCGATCCTCCTGATGAAGTATATCAACAACTAAAAAGCTAGATGGCATGTTTAGGCAAGAACCAAATCACATTAGACAGGATGAAGATTTGATGCAAAAGCTTGGGAGCAAAGTCAGAGAGAAGAAAGAGATGATCAACATTTAGACCCAGATGCTTAAACACATAACACTGATCTGGGAGAATCAAATTCCATGTCCTGAGATTCTTAATTGTAAGAATCTAATTCCAATTGGGTGCACATACAATAGAAAACCAATGCTCTCAGAAAACAGAATTTGATTCTGACAGATCGGTGTTGTATGTGTAAGCATTTGGGTGAAATGTTAAGTAAAGACTGCACACATATTGAATCACACTAATCAGATTTTTACTTCACCCTTCCAGCCACTTAATTTTAGTAATCCAGATCATTGCATGTGAAATATTCGCATGAAAAATCAAATGAGAATGCTCTGAATGATATGGTGTATTTTAAGATATGTGAAGCAGAAGTTACTATAACAAATTCCTATCTCTAACTTACAACTCCAACTGCTCTCCGAGATGCTTCAAACATAATAATTTCTCAGGGAGAAAGGCCAAATGCAAAGATAATAACTTGCACCTGCAGATGATTGAGGACAACAAGCTGAAGTTCTTTTCCAGCGCCACAAACAACTTTTGAGACACACTTCATACCCTATTATTGAACAAACTAGCAGACTAAGATTATAAAAGCCGAGAAATAAAAAACCAGTCCTATAGTAACACTGGAGCTTAAAAAACCAGCCGTACCACTTCACCCAGAGAATTAACAAGAAACTGATGGACTGCAGGACTGGTCCTAGCACCACCAAGAAGACTCAAGAGTTCTTCCTGAGGAGAAGAGTCAAGACCTAGATAAGCAAACAGAAACAGTTAAATGAAGAAAAATTAGAAGCCATCTACCACTCTGTATTAACAGTAACACTTACCATGGTCACTAATAAGGTTCGACAACAAATCAAACTTTTCATGAAATATTTTCATGGCATCAGCCCACTGCTTATGCATGACTAATAAAGATGTCCGCATGACATGAAGTAAATCTTCGATGTTCGAAGCCTGTTGAGCAACTTGATGAAGTTCATTTTTTCTGCAGACAGGAAGAGATTGGCAATCTAAGGAGGTATTTGACTGATAAAGATTCTAAAAGTCTGTTCTGATTGCAATTTGAGAATCTAAACAGTCCAGAAAATGTGTTTGGTAACACTCTGAAAGCAGTTGATGAATAAAATGACAAACTAAAGATGGCCTTTTAGTATTCGCATTCCACATGCAAACATGGAGATTTGGACTAACTACGCTATTTTTCTTAATTAGGTACCCTGAGCATATTCTCACAATTTTCATCCCTAATGATACATATGATTTTCGCTTAACAAATATTTTGTTAAAAGACCATTGAAACCAGTTTCTATGAATATGGATATGGAAACTAAAAGTGTTTTCTTAAAACTAAGCAGGCATTAAATGGTTTAGGACAAAAGTCACATGTGAATCATGTGATGATGTTTAATTTAAAACTTTGCAATAACAACTCCTGCAAATTTGTCTCACCATCTAGAGGTTCCTACTAAAAGATAATATGATACTTAAAGGTCAGATAGAAACTTTAAGCATGAAATGAATTATTCAGGGAAGTATGAGGCATCATGTCATTCAGCTTATGGCGATTCTCATAAGTTAAGCATTTACAATTATCAGAAGGATAATTCTTTTATCATGTAAAGTGTAGAGTTATTTCCAAGAAAATTGCCTCAAAATTGCTCCATGTTAACTATCTATTTCTTTTTAAGGAAGACCATAGTATCCTGAGTTATGAGTTTTACTTTCCTCATGACCAAACAAAGTTAGGTACCACTGACAGAACTATCAATGCACATAAACAACCTAACATAATCATAATATCAAGTAAAATCACTACTAATGAACCAAAACAGAAGTTTAACCTAAAACTTGAACAAATTAAATCCTAGTGCAAGTTACCTGTTTTGGAATATTGAAGTATCAAGCACTAAGCAATGGAAACCATGCATGCTCTCTCCAACCATCTGACCGCCTCTTGATTCAACAATGTGTTCAACAAGTTCTCCTGAGCATGCAACTGTCAAACGACAAAGATCCTTGGATAAAGCCACCTCATAATAACAACAAAATACTGTTAGCTTGCTCCGGTGAAAAATCAAACATGATATCTGGAATAATTTAATGACTAGAATAAATTTACAGAAGGTATACATTTAAATTCCAGCAAACAGTCAGCATTTAAATCTGTCAAAACATTATTGAAGCTGTTTGACCTTTACTGCATCTGGCTATTTGACATTTTCCTAGAAACATGTTAGTTACCACTGAGCTTTTATTCGTTATTTTCTCTATGAAATTGTGATAATGTGTTCATGAAAGGATAATGTATCTGACAACGATAACTTAAATGTCACAAAGTGAGTGAAATTCTTTGATGGTCGCCAAATTATTTCTAGCAAGAATTTTTGGACAACCACAGACTCATTTGTAAAACAGGAAACCATATACAAATAAACAAGTATTTATCCACCATCAGTTATTTTAGACAATTTTCATCACATTATTGTCCGAGATTCAAGTGACATATGTGTATGGAACCACCATTTATGTGAGTCTTGCAAGTGTACACTAAATGTTGTTTTTACTGATGCTCTAGCTTTAAAGAGATGCTATACAGCTACATTTGGGAACATTCTTAGTAAATACATATACTGTCTTGTTTCTAAATAAAATCGTCTAAATAAAATAAACAATGCAATTGCTTTATAGAAGCCTTCATCCTTCTACCCCTCAGACTATACTGATAACTAGCCCCAATATCCATTGAATCTTCCTCTTCATAAGCATTCCAACAGAGCCTTAGGCCTCCCTTCCACTTATTTGATAAGTACAAAATGTTATTTTGCTCCAACCTCCTCAAGATGTCTCAGCTGTCTCATCCTTAAATAACAATGCACACACCTTTCGCCGCACATACTTATTTCCATTTCCGGAAAAATGTCAGATGGATGCATGAAGTCCACAAGAGCATGCAATTTAAATTTCCTATAGCACAAGAATTAAACGCTGATATGGGCTAAAAACATCGAGGTGGGTCCAGTAAAGTTTTGCTTCATTTAATCTATGTTCTTTTATATAAATTCAAGTTTATATTGATCACCCATCCTTCGAAAAAGCTTCTCTTAAGGTTTTTTCATACTTTTCTTTTACTTAACGCAAGGAAACTCAATAAAAGAGATATAACATACGATAAAGTTGAAATATATTGGAAAACTAAGTAGGAAGGAAATAAAATTAACTACAGCAAAGCAAAATGGGCAACTGTCCTTATCCCATTAGTTGAAGGAACATGGAGGCTCTTGAGAAAAAACTATGGTGGTGAGTGTACCTTGCTGATGGAAGCATTTAGAAGTTGGCAAATGGTGTTTCTGTCGTTGGTTGTCGTGGGAATATTACATTCATGTATATTCTGGCGTATATTCCCCAGCATCACAGCAACAGAAAGAAGCAATAAGTGACCATTATATAAAGTTGAAAGTAGCTAAGTCATTATAACAAAGAGCAACAGCACAAACAAAGTGGAAACAGAAAGTTAGAAACACTTCAGACCTGAAACAACTAGTGGATGTGGAAGCTGTGCTATCTTTAAAGGTCAAGTTGAAATGAACCAACTAATTTTTAGATCAGGTCAATGACAAAGCGAGCAAAACAAGAGAAGCAGCAACTTAAACAAAAAACATAATCTTCATGGCCAACAGCATAATTTGCAGAATCGGTACTGATTCAATGTTTCTTAAGGCCTTTAAATGACCTTAGCTCAATGCCAGATTACAAATATGTACATTTCATTGGAACTTGGAAAGCCGTAAGTTACTCGTTGAGAGACAGTAAAAAGTTTTGGATAAGTGTGTTGTATCAAAATTGGAGGTGTCACCTGAAGTGAAATCTAGCCTGGAAATATGGCCCAAACATCAACTTTTACAGGCATTAATTCACCTAGTATACATGTTTATTTCTCCAGCATATTACTTCTTACGCTATACTGACTTATTGCATGGTATGCTATCAAATCCATTTATTAAGAAAGACTGCTGTATGAGAAGCAAGGAAAGAAGTACTCATTCACTGAATTTGATAGACCATAATGATAAATATTCTATCTAAACAGACAGGAGGCTTACAACATTTCCAATTGGAAAGACACCAAATATACTGAAGCACAAAACCCCATCTTTATCTCCGCTGCAGAGGATATTGAAACATTGCTTTGAAGAATTTGAGAGCTCCACAAATGAATCTTGACCATCGTCAATTAAACCAGTGTCTCCGGGTACCAGTCCAGGCATGCAAGGAACACTTGGAGCTGGAGGGAAGAAACGAGTAGTGCGATCTTCAAACGCCAAAGAGTTACTGGAAGTGTCCTATGAAAAAAAAACAATTATCTTTCCAATTGAAAAAATAAAAGAAAAATATAAGAGGCAACTAAAGCTAAGGAGCCAACAATCAGCAACTCAACAAGTCATATATGACACCAAACATAAGGTTTTCAAAAAATCTTCCATAAATTCCTATTAAAGCTGTTGGATTGTAAAATAAGATTCTAATGTCGAAAATTTAAGTAAACCAAAAGAGAGTAACTGCTATAGCAAACAAAGCATTGTAAATAACATGCAACATGGGTACAAATAATATCAACTTTTAAGTTGAAAGATGCATACTCTGTTCACTTGAGCAACTTCCTCCCAGTTGAGGCACACCACAGCTGCTGCATGGGACTTCAAGCTTCTTAGAAGTTTCCCATTCTGCTTAATATTTAAATTGCATTAGAAATTATTATACCATAGCATGCATAACAGCTGCAAGTACTGGCATATAAAATGCAGCAGACCGCATATCTGTCGTTAAGTAAACAAACTCTCTTCTGAACAAAACAAAATCCATGACGTGAATGATGGTGAACAAATTGGTCAAAGTTTCAGAGAGACAGAAATGCAGCAGCATCAATTAAATTTGCAGCCATTATAATCATGACCAAACAGCTATAGCTCAATGACGTAACCAGTTATCTACAAACTTTCCACCCACAAGCATAATTAAGGCACCTGCAATCCTATCATTTAGGAGCCACCTTAACTATTACCTTCCTAATTTGACTGAACTGAACATATTTGATTTATAATAATCAAAAGAAACAATTGATTTGATGAAGAAGAGCATGTCATAGATAACTGCTACTATTGATGCCATCTGCCTAGATAATAGATCCTCCCAATAAGCTCAACCTCAGTAATTTGTCATTGACATTTGAAGCATTTTCAATCATCGATGACAACATCAAGACAATTTTCTATCCTACATGAGAATAACATTGAGTCAATTACATTTAAGTCCTAAAGTGTAGAAATCTATTGAACCCATCAATACTGTATGATATGTGAATCAAACAATTCGACCTCATTTCACCAATTAGATATGAGTCAACTTATTTCCTTGATTCACAATCAACTATAATACATGCATCATGCAATGCAGTGTGAAAACATCTCATGACTTTGATCTAGGAGGACAAGTCCCATAAGAAAGAATAAATCTTTGGGCATCAAATCCAAAACTCTTTAAGCATCACATCTAAGAGAAAAAATTGCATCATACAATCCCAAAGCAATCACTGACAAAATTCCAAAATTTATCAGCTTGATTGAAAAGTAGATATTGCAATTACATCTATACACTCTCTAAAAGTTCTACTTCCAAGTTGAAATAGGAGACCTCTAAACAAGATCAATAATTGGAATATACATAATATTCACTACTCAAATTAAAAGAAGGTAACTTAATAAGATCCATATCATACGTAAATCCTAGTTGATAATTTTACAAATTCAATTTCACAAAGAATCTTGATGCTTCTAGAACTTCATATAAGTTGCAAAGTCCATCTTTACCAAAAGCTTGATAGAAACGTCAATATTTGACCAAAAATCATCTTGCATGATTTGTTGGCTAAATCAGGCTCAATGGATGTTTTGATTGTCATACACTAAACACTATATGTTAGAACCCAATTACAATACCATGTTCACAATGTTTGTGTGCTTTCAGTTAATTTTGGTACCTATTTAACAAAAGATATATAATTTGGTAGAATATCCAATGTTTAGAAATCATAAAGTCAGTTTAATTTCAGATATATTTATCATTAGTTATGGAACTACTTAACAATAAGAAGAAATTATACTTCACAGACAATTTACATCTGTCATGGAATACCAATCATGAAAACTATATCAAACTTTCTAATTTCATTGGATTTAATTCACCATTCATATTCCATAGGTTTAATATTTTCATTCACAACTAGTATTTTCATGTGACAACTATGGGTGAACCTAGATGGTAATCATGTCATCTCAAGGTTGTGGCAACCTACTCAACAGTCAGCACAATTAATAAATGAATATTTCAGGTTCAAAGATCAAACCATATAAAACAAAATGAATCATGTAATCTATCTAACTATTTTGCCAACTTGATTGGCAACCTGACCTATCTTGACCTATTCAATTCAGTAAGTTTTATGACAATAAAGTTTACATGATTGTGTTTTCATATTGGCAACAAATTACTCCATGCTAATACAAGATTGTACATAAACCTAGGACTTAGTATGCTTAAGGCTTTGACATTGAAGAAGATATGCACATTGTACATATTGTATTAGTTATTTAAGCTGTGTTGATCGTGTTTGGATTGGAATAACCCACTGGATCTTGTAACGTAAACCTAGGACTTAGTAGGCTTAAGGCTTTGACATTGAAGAAGATATGCACATTCTACATATTGTATTAGTTATTTAAGCTGTGTTGGTCTGTTTGCATTGGAATGACCCACTCAATCTTGTCACTTTAACAGGTTATTCATCTCTTCTTATTTGTTGACCCATTTAACAAATGGGTCATGTTCGGATAGAGTATTCTAATTAGATTTGATAAGCTTATACTTACAGTAAGGACCTTTAGAGAAAACCGAAGAACAGAAGAACAAAAGAGAAATTAGAAACTAGGAACAGTGAGAGAGATAATGCATAGAGTTTTTTTAAAAATGTCGCTTTATTGATTTCTCTCCTTAATGATTTACAAAGAGATGATAAGTTCTTTACCAAAAAATTTCTTTACCAATAAAGAGATGATAAGTTTATGTACACTTGTCCGCCTAAGTGATAGATCTTAGCATCAAAGGGAGTTCTCTTGAAAGGGCTAAGTCAAGACTGCAAAGAATCTGTACAACAAAAATCAGTTTGAGTTTGAATGAGTTATAGATGTCGATTGCTTGGTTATCCGTGTAGAGAGGAGCTGGAAGTTTCTTGCTCGATCTTGCACTGGAGAATAGGAAGATGCAAGCTGCTTGGGTGACATGGCAACTTGATTTGGGCTATAAGCTGATGTGGACGTGGATGAGGACAACTTTGACTTGTTCAATACTTATCCTGCTCAGATTGACCCATCTAGCAGTCCGTTATTAACATTACATTGGCAGACATCACCAGTAAACATGGATTACCATTTCTATTAGCAGCTAAATGTTCGTTGAGCAAGCTTGCTGTCTGCATTGCATCATTCAGCTACTGAGCAATTCAGAATCTTTCCCAAAAAAGATTAGAGAAGAACACATTCTGATGATAAGGATCGTAGCAGAAAGAATTTTTAGTTGAAAAGTTGCAAGGGTAATGTTAAAGTCATAACATAGAAAACTTACTTCAACATCATGCAGTGAAACTGTACCATCTTCTAGTCCCAATACAACAACTTTGCCATCAGGACGCCAGCTTAATGATGTTATACACTTACCTGGAGTACATTAGAATAGTTAAGAGAATCCAGTCTTGACGACATACAATAAATTGTGCAAAGAAAAGTGAGTTCATAAACAACAATAAGGAAAGAGAGAGAAAGACAGGAAATAACTTGTTCAAAATAAGATTAATAGATGGAGAGGAAAGATAGAGAACATACATAAACTGAGATAATCAAAATTTGTGGAGTGAGGCAAAGCGTCGTAACAGTACAATATAACTAAGAGGGATATCGGTCGCTTAATATGGGATTTCCATGGGGTAGTAGGTCATCTAAAGCCATGGAATCTATATCTTTTTGGCAGTCTCCAATTCATTATCTCAATCCCAAAAAAAAAAAACATTGTTGTTCGGCTTTGGAGCCTCAAGGTGGAGTGGATCCGTGAAAGCATGCATCAGGCAAGGACCACAAGTGCACGTGTATCTACAACTTAGGATCTCAACACAAATGATTCAGAGGGTACTACAGTGCACTGAACAACATGTTTTTCCATACACAGAAAACAATAGGACACGAGAAGCATTCAGATGTTTCTGGAGAAAAAACACCTCCTTTTATATATGTCCAGCGAGAATAGTTAATAAAACCTACCAAAGCTAGGCATCTACTCCTAAGCCATTACAAATTTCAATTACCAAAAGATAATTTCATGTAAGAACTTAACATACTTGGATGCCGCTCCCCCTACCCTCCTAGTCTTTTTGCTTTTTTCCAACTCCTCCCTCCATCCATGACCAGATTGTATACAAGTATGCAGCATATCTTGAGATGTATCCTATTCACAAGTTAGTTAAATTCCCAACAACGAACTTGATTAATCAAAGTCTCACTCTGTAATGAGAACAAGATAAATTAACTTCGAGTAATAAACAATGTGAGAAACTTTCCAAACTAGACTCTACATTTTAGCAATACAAAATGTGAGAAACTTTCTAGCCTATACTAAATTTCTTCTTGTAGGGAATGCACGACCAATCCCAGAAGAGGAGCCAGAAGTAATATTACACCGTGAGAGTCACCACCAGAAATTGAAGGAAAACTATATAGACTCCTGACAACAGTGAGATGGTATTCAGCAGGGGTTAAACCTGCCAACTCCATGTGGGCACTAAGCATTTCTGCATCTGACATAGCTATTCTATATAGCAGAAATGACATCCCCTCCAATTCAAGCTCTTAATCTTCATGGACACTTTAACTGGGTTACCGAAAAGGGCAACAAGCTGGAAAATCAGAAGTACAGTACACTTCCAGTTGATCTACATGACTGTCAGTTGAGTCATGGAAAAAAAAAATCCCCTAAGGCACCAACCTGGTCTCAAAAATGATAGTAAAGTATTGCTGCTATAAATAAAAGTCCCCCTATTCAACTGATAGCAGTTTGGAATTCTTTACTTGCATCTAAGTCATCAATTTCCACTGTTATCACCATCATCCATTCTTCATTTTTGTGTAAAACACCAATTCCTCCGTTCAACGTGGTCTTCTCATTTAGACTTTCAAGCACTTTACCTCTATATTCGTCCAATTCTCCATCGAATGCAATTTGAACTGGAAGGAAGCATAGCACATTCAAGAAAAGCAAAAAAATAGAACGAGATAAGGCCAATGACATGAAAGGGCACAATAAGCCATAGTTTAAGACGCGAACACGCCGAATTGAAAAAAGAGAGAACTTGCTCGATTCGAAGCAATTACCAGGAGAGATTGTCCACAGCCTCTGCCAATTGAAGCGATGAAGCACCACCTTCGAGTCCTCTGTCACCATCGCCAGCAAATCCTTTTCCGGATTCCACTCCGCCATCTTCACCTGCCAACGGGAAATCGAGCAAACCTCACCAAACCGAGTCGTCGTCGCGAAAGAGCGCCGAACGGGGACCAAACCTGAGAAGCCAGCGGTTTATCGAACTGGAGCTGAAACGGAAGCACGTGTCGTGACCCTCCGTCGGTCTCCATAGCTCAGAAAGCTCCGGAAGCAGCCGAAAACGCAGCCACCAGCTGCTGGAGCAAACCGCGAGGAGGAGTGTACAGAAGCGTCGGCAAATGCGTACTGAGAGGGGAGAGCTTATGAAGGGTAGAGCTCGAGAAACCCTAGAAGAAAGCTCAGTGCTACTTAGGGAACGGAGGGCAGTTGAAGAGCTAGACCAAGAAGGATGGAAGAGACGAGCGCGAGAGAAAGGAAGTCCAGCGGAGTCTCTGAGAATTTGCGGGGACAGGAACAGGCGGGAGAGAAAAAGGAAAACAGGGATTTCATCAAGGGAGCGAAGGCATACTTATTTGATTGGCGGGCGGGCCGATCCGGGCCGGATCGGGCTATGTCCCCTTCCTGAACTTCTTGTCCGGGCTCGGTGGTCATGTTGAATCGTACGTGATTTTCGGAACGGGCTGGGCCGGGTTGCCAAAGCGTCGGGTTCACTAGCAACCGCAACGGCCCACCTTTCCCGGGCATCGGTTGTCTAATGGAGCTCTCGATTATCAAATTGATTAAATTTTGATTTTCCAAGTTAGGCAATCCCCCTTACACATGATGCAAGAAATGACATGCTAAGAAAAAGGCATCGAAAGAGTACATGAACCTCATTACAATCTAATTGGTTGTCAGATGTGATCATACTCATTATAGAATAATTTAAATATTTATTGATAGTTCATGAATCTCATTGAATAAATTAATAATTTAAAAATAATATTGCACATCGAGTTAGAACTCACAAATAGATTGTGTCATTTTTCATTTTATGAGAGCTAACTCTTCATAATGAAGCTAAAGAAAAATCAACCGAGCTTCAATATCCCAATAGGAGGTCTCAAACCAATATCAATTGGGCTCTGGCAACCTTGTTCTTCACACCATAAAATTTTGGTCTTTGGTTCCAACAGTAACCTTCTTGGGGAGAATCAACCACCAAGACCTAAACCCATTTCGGGATCTTTTTTTTTTCCTAAAACTAAACTGACCAAAATTGACTTAAAGGGACAAAGCAACAATAATACCACGAATTTTACATGAAAAACTCAATACACAAAAAAACCACAAGATGTTGTAAAACCTTTCACTCTATATTATGAGCTTCTACTTCTCTTCCTTCGTTCTCAACAAGTATTGTCTGTGAAGGAGAAGAGATCTCACCATTGATAAATCCGATCAGCTCTTAACTCCTGAGGAATCTGTAGAACTGTGCTTGCCATAGAAGGTAGTTGTCTTCCGCAAACTTTATTGTGACAAAATTTCCGATATTTACATGTATCGGAAATGGATATTTTGGAACTCTTGCTGCCATGACTAGGTATTGAAGGCTTTCAGAGATGGCTCTGATATCATGAACGAAAAGCAACTTGAACAAAATAGAGAAGATGAAGAAGAGGGGTTGAAGACGACGAAGACGATTATGAAGTACCTCAGTATATTGAACTCCAGCTTAATGTTTCATCTGAAAGCCTTACATCAATCTGAGCTTTCCTCTACTATTTATAGCTTCGCAGAGCTAACTATACATCAATCTGACTCTTGACAAAAATATCGAGTAACAGAAAGGAAAAAATTCTAGAACTCAAGTAACTGAAAGTCAACTAGGGTTACGAGAACGTTGACCCTTACAAATTAAACCAATTGATTAACTGAACTCAAAATTAATTTCACTTTTGTTCTTCAATCTTCTTGATTCTTCGATTCGCTGAACAAGAACTCTTCTTTCAGACTGTGGGTAGCTCAACTGAAGATACAATCATTTCCTTTGTTTGCGAAGTCTCCCCTATTTGCGAAGTCTCCCCTGTTTCCCCTGTTTTGGTGGTGTCAGCTTCAATAGAGAGAACTCTCTTAACAAATTTGTTCGGACTGTTAGCTTTATAATGATGTCGAGTTCCGCAGACAGTTACCACAAGAAGGAAGCCATGACTCTGCATCTTCTCTCTCTTAACACATTCGTTCAGACTATTGGCTTTATAATGATGTCGAGTTCCGCAGACAGTTACCACAAGACGGAAGCCATGACTCTGCATCTTTTGGTCAATCCAATCCAATTCAATGGATAAATAGTTAACTTTTACTCCCATCTTTTTCTTCAACAAATGCTGGCCAAGCAGAAAATGCACATGGTGAGTACAAATTAAGAACCTCCAAGATGGGCAGAGACGGAGAGCAAAATGGCCATCACATCTCACACTGATGTCTGCAGCTTCAAGTATTAGATGTCCACCCACAGCAGCGACACGAGCATAAACACCACACATTCTTGAACAAGCAGTCATTCTGAATCAGAAATTTCATCTTCATCCTCATCGAGTATGTAGACCAGGGCCCACTTTCTTGCAGCTAAAACACAAGCCACACCTCTACTTGCTATTGCGAAAAAAAAAAAAATCAACTTGATTTGAGTCCGAGTTCCTTGAATATATGACCATAACTAAAGTGATGTTTATATACCTTTGTAGGATTAAAGAAAAAGTACAACACATGCATCATGCTAAAACACAGGCAGGAAGCAAACCTTGTGCGCTCAAAGAGGCTACAGCCTGCATGTAAACTATTGATGCGCTATTGTATCTTGCAATACAACATACCATGATAGTATCTATCATCATTAACTTGAACATAACAGTTATCTATCACTAACTCAAACTGTTGTGCGCCTACCATAAGAGGATGATTATTCTTTTTGTATTTGTCTGGCGACTATATATTCATCCTTTTTGCACTATGTCCTCTCAATTGATTTAAAATTTAGGGGAAAACCTAATGATTCAGTATTTTACTTCTTTGACTAAAAAAATAAGTTCTTCCTTGGGGCATACTTTTGCACTTCCTCAATCCATAGGGACAAACACCAAGTGGTCCATTCAAGAGGTACAACGTACCTATGCCAGTCACATTTACATTTAAAAGTAGGTTGTAAGTAGAAGTGCAGTATGGAGAATGGACAGGATTAATTCAGTTCTACCAACCAGCCAACGAGATAAATTTGTTACTGACATTGGCAAGTTTATCAAACATTTATTCACAAAGGAAAGAGTATGGGCAACAATGAGTTTCCAGACATCCAAAACAGCAAATGGACAGGGGAAGAAGCTCAGAGAAAAAATCTTCAGAACTATAAAATTGAAGGCATTGCAATGAATTGAACCATAGCTCGATAATATGACAGCGTCAAAATGTTCTTTACCGCTAACTGCCAATAGAGGAACTACAATATGGGGAATACTGCGAAGCTTCTCATTTTCCATCTCCAGGTGTAGGATAGGGTCCTAGATGTGTAGTTTCACACGGTTAGTGTTTCAAAAGTGAGAATCCTATAACCAAGCAAAAATGTCCTTACAAAATAGAAGCAAAAATTATTAACCCATTAAGGCCATCAAATGAACATTTCTCAACCTACGTACAAGGTTCCAGCTGTCAAGGTATGTTGAACTTTAACAGTTGTGTCAAGGAATAAATTAAAACATCCTTTGAAATCCCAAGCACGTAACGGCATGTATTTGCATTATGCACATAGGGGGAAAAACTAAACAGCTGCTACTCGTGCTGATGAAGAGAGCAGATAAATAGAAGATAGGAATAGTAAAAGAACAAATGCCTTTAAAGCCGGACCAATGGTTGAACCAGTCAAAACTGGTCAGAACGTGCTCTACCAGTTCGACCATTTCATCCTATTGCAAGTGATGTCATCAGATAGAATACTCTGCATATCTATGACTACATACGTTCAGAACAAAAGAACCCTGGTGAGGACACAAACAAACAAAAGAAGCCCAGTAGGTTGATAGTCACCGAAGCATCTTAATAGACTATACATTCTTGATGTCATCTTAATAGCACCCTGTTAATTCTTCTAATAGATTAGGCCCATATGATCAATAAATAAATTATCCACTACAAATAGAAGAAAGAAGATGGGAGCAAATGGATGGCACGCTTGCTAATTACAAGTGGTTAGAGTCCCAAACTCCAACCCAACTCCAACACTACTCCTTTAAATTTCTTTAACGCTTAGAACTGTTCCAGAATAGTTGACAAATTTGCTGGGTACCAGTTGAACCAGTTGACAAGTACACCTGGTTATCGGCTGGACAGGGTCAATACAACCAGTTCTTGATATTTCTGCTGGGAAAACAAACTAAAAGAGACATGGTTCCTGATCCAACCAGAGCCACTTTATAAAACTCTAAGAAGAACTAGAGTTGACAAAAAAGCACAATATGCTAATCTTTCTTTTCTTTTTCCATCAAGGGGTTCCCGCAAAATGCACAAATACAAGGTCACTGGCCTGTACGGTTGTCATATTGGCATCTCCCAAAGTTTTCACGAGTATCATTCATCTTATTTAGCAACATAACAAATTGATTTCCTGTTTCCAATAGAATAAATTAGCCACATTTGCCATTTTGGCTTTAAAATATGATAAACCAAGCTTTTACCTTACACAACAGTGACCAGGACGGATGCCCAAGAAGATCCTTCCAAAGGTCTTCCTTGCTTCAAATCGCTTGAATCATTCGTAAGTCCCCTCGCTACCGCTATACAATCTGTTATAGCTAAAAAAGACTCGTCAGGTATTTGGAAGGAAATATAATCTAAAGCAAATTTAGAGTCATACCACAGAGCCACACAAAGAAATGATTAGCATCAAAAAGCAGTTGTACTCTGCATCTGTGAATCTCTAGATAATATATGTAGTTTTAGATTAGAGGTATATAACCCATAGAATGGCAGTGAATTGGAATGTTTCTGGCGGATGTTGAAACTGATGTAAGAGGGAATAGTGGCAATAAATTCTTACAAAGTAACTTTTTTGAAATAGAATAGAAAGGCATCTGGGCAGCTTCCTTGAAAATGTAAAACTCACATTACTTCCCAATCAAGAAACATGAGATATGGTATTTTTATACATAATGATAATAAGCTAAATAGAGAGGCCAATCTGATAAGATCACTCAACTAAAGATTCCATGTACATTGTCAAGGAATCCAACCGGAGATCAAGTACAAAAAACTAAACTATTAGACAGCAGGTAAGTGAAAAACCATTGTTGAGGAGAACCCCCAACCCAACGGTTTCCTTTTCTTTCTCTTTTTCTCTCATTACATCTCAAGTTTCTGGCCACTCAGGCAAGGAAATGGAAAAATATGGGGACAACTTTATGGCAACAGACATATATGGATACCAATATCTACAGACAAACCCTCTTAATGGAAGTCCTGAATCAGCCAAACGAAAAAAGAATATTTCAACTCAAATAATTGATGAGTTAGGTAAAACCAAATGCGAGATCTTTTTATTAAAGGATTGAAATGTTTACATAAACCAATTTTGAGCATTATGTAATCGTACACAAACTCCTGATATGCATACAAAGAGATCTAGAATTTCGCATTTGGTACACATATCAGCAATGAGGACCAGATTTGAAGAGGGAGATAAGCAATCACTTCAAACATCACATACAAGAAATGATATATCCCATAGGTCATGTTTTTCCCACTAAGGTAGCATGTGTAAGAACATTTATGAATGGAAAAAGTAGATATAGCATTACTTTGAAGAACTTACAAAGAAAGAACAATAAACAACACATTCAAGTAAGAACTTCTATACACCAACAAGATTCTATTACATTTCAGCTTTCTAATTCTTTTGCTAATATAGACGTTCCATCTGTTGAAATTCCTTCCCATGTGTCCTTTACAAATATTTGGTGTCCCCAAATCCTCCAATCTGCAGTAATTCTCTGACTCTGCATTCTTTCTTTGAGACATTAATGAGGGTAAGACATTTTACTAACCTGACAAGATATATCAAGGCAAAAAATACTGAAGTTGTTGGACTGTGAAATAAGTTCTAAGTTTGAAACTTAACTACAAAAAAAAGCATTAAGAATAACGTGTAAGATGTGAAGAATGAAACATTGTCTGTAAAGAATTGAGATCAAGAAATCATATCAACTTCTAAGTTGAAAGATGGTTAACCTGGGCATCCTCCTCCCAGTTGAGACACACTAAAGCTTGCTGCATGGAAATTCAAATTTCTTAACAGCTTTCCATTCTGCTTAATATTTATACCATCCTAGAGATTATTATACCATAGCATGTATAACTGTTGCGAGCACTAGCATATAAAAAGCAGTACACCAACCATAGTTTAGTAAAGAAAGCTAGATTTGTAAGATAACATTCACTATGTATTACATAGAAGCAAACTCTGTTCCGAGCAAAATGTAGTCCTTAAAGGGGATGATGGTTGATAAATTTATAGAACTCTCAAAGAAACATAAATGCAGCAGCATCAATCAAATTTGTAGCTATTGTACTCACGACCAAACAACTACAGCTTATTGACATAGCCAGTTATCTACAAACTTTTCCAACCACAAGCATAATTACAGCACATACAAATTCTATCATTTAGGAGTCACCAAAACCATAAACTTTTTAATTTGACTGAAAAGAACATATCTGAATTTCAATAATCAAGATAAACCGTTAATTTGATGAAAATGAGCATTTCATAGATGGCTGCTTTTTTTGACATTCTCTTAGAGCGTAGATCCTCACAATGAGCTCCACCTCTGCAAATGCTATGCTGAAATTTGTCATTGACATTTGAAGCATTTTCAACCACATCAATCAGATTCAAGTCCTAAAGTGTATATCTATTGAATCCATTAATGATGTATAACATGTGAAACATACAACTCATTCAAGCTATTCATCTCTTCTCATTTGCTAAACTATTTAAAAGTGGGCCCTATCCAATGATCTAATAAGATTTGTCGAGCTTATCCTGCCTAGATTGACCCATCTAAGAGTTCATATTAACTTAACATTGGCAAACAGGACCAGTAAAAATGGATGACCATCTCTACTAACATCTAAATGTTCATTTAAAAAGCTTGCCGTTTGCATTCCATCATGTAGCTTTTGAGCAATCCAGAATATTTCCCAAGAGAGATCAAAGAAGGACACATTCTGACGATTGTTGCACAAAAAATCTCTTGTTGAGAAATAATGAGGTTAAAATTACAGCAATAGCGAGGAGAACTTACTTTTACATCAGTGAAACTGTACCATCTTCAAGTCCCAAGACAACAAACTTGCCATAAGGTCCCCAACATTATGATGTTATACATTTTCCTAAAGTAGACTAAAATAATTAAGAGAAGCCAGTATTGACGACTCACATGCAAAGAAAAGTGGGTTCATAAACGAAGACCAAGAGGAACAACAGAGAGAGAGAGAGAGTGAGAGAGAGAGAGACATTTTCTCAATAAATTAATAGACGAAGAGGGAAGATAGAGAATACACAGTGACCAGGAATTGTTAATCAAAATTTATGAAGTGAGGCAAACCATCATAACAGTACAAGATAACTGAGAGGGACATTGGTCGCTTCATATGGGATTTCTTTGGGTAGCAGGCCATCTAGAGCGACAGGAATCTATATCTTTTTAGTACTCCAATCCATTATATTAATTCACAAACAAATCTCGTTGTTCCACTTTGGAACCTCGAGGTGGAGTAGATCCATGAAAGCTTACTTCAGACAAGGATCACAACTGTACCAGCATCTACTAATTAGGATCTCAGCAGAAACTGTTCAAAGGTTGGCCAAAGTTCTATGGTGTACTCAACAACATGTTCAAATCCAAACGACAATATGACGTGCGAAGCATTTTGATGTTTCTAGAGAAAAAATGCCTCCTCTATAAATTTTTCCAGTGAAAACAGACAGCAAGAACTACCAAGATTAGGCATCTAATTCTAAGCTCTTATAAATTTGAATTACCAAGAGAAAGTCATATAAGAACTTAACATACTTGGATGCAGTTCCCCCTACACTCATAGTGTCCAAGCTTTCTCCAATTCCTAACTCCATCACTCTTGACCAGATTGCCATAAAAGCATGCAGCACAGCTTGAGATGTCCTATTAATAAACCCCACCAGCAAACTTGATTAGTCAAAATGATGCGGCAAAATGTCCCTCTGTAATCAAAAGAAGATAAATTAACTACAAGTAGTAGAAAATGGGAGAAAATTTACAGTCAATACTCTACAATCAAGTATACATTAAATATCTCTTTGTAATAATGGTCGATCAGTTAAAAAAAAAGAGGAAGAAGAGGAGCTAGAAGTAGCATTAAATAGTGGAAATTAGCATTAGAAATCCAAGGAAAACCATGTAGATGTCTGACAACATTGAGATGGGGTTCTGCATGGCATCAACCTTCCAACTGCATGTGGGCATCAATCATTTATGCATCTGACGTAGATAATTTATCTAGCATAAATGACATCCCCTCCAATTCAAGCTCGTTATCTTCATAGACACTTAAACTGGTGTATCCATAAGGTTGACAACATGCAAACATTCGTACCCATAAGGTTGACACCATGCAAACGTTCTTTACCATTCCAAGGATGCATTGTTAGGGTTTGAAGAAATTCAAGCGACATGGAGCTCCTCATCCCTTGACAATTTTGTTTCCATTTAGAAGCACTTTGCGAAAGCTCTCTTGGATATTTCAACACTTACATCAACCAATGGAATGACAACCGAATCTTGCCAGTGAGTCAGATGAAATCAATCTAGCAACTAACATCAATGAACTACTGATTATACTCCAAAATTTATAAATCTCTGTTTGTCAAACTCGATATTCTCCTTTAACTATTTAGATCCAACTAATGAGGCTGCTAATATCATCGACTACGGAAGCTTTGATAAAATTAGCATAGTGTATTAAACTCAAGATGCTTGCTTTGAGGGGGACATGGTATATGTCTTTTCTTTATCATTATGTGCTATTCATGCATTAGACTTAATGCAAGACTGTTTTCAAATGGCATATAAAAAACCAAAAATTTTCCTCAAGAAACTTATGCAAATGTTCTCCTGTGTCTTTTCAGCAAATAAATCAACTAACAAGAGTTTATGCACAAAAGGAATTATTTTATGGTACAGCCGATTATGTCAAAAGACATTCTAGTGATGTCTTGCTTGGCTCAAGACAGATGGCCTTATCAATTCTACAAACATCGAGATGCATTTTCTTGGGATTATATATTATTACACTTGGACTAGGTATATCCTGGATTCAGACCAAATGAACATGCATCCTTAGTCTTTCGCGATCAATCCAAATAATTCAAGATGCTTTTGCTTCTGCCTTGTTTGCTAGTTCACTCACCACCACACCACTAGGAAGAGCTGTTTCTTACATTTAGCATTTCTAGATCAATGCGATTGCCTTAATTAGCTAATGCAGACAATTCTTTGAGATAAAATGCGCGGAACACGATGGTTGGACAAATTTTAATACCAAGTCGGTAGCATATGCATACTGAGAGATGCCCTATCGACATGCTCCTGTTGCACCATAAATTTACTCAAAGTGTCCTTAAGAAACATGCAGTCATGAACCGCATGGTGACTGCAGAGCAAACTAAAGCCTCACATTAGAATGACCGCCACATAGGGTCCTTCATTTAGCATTGCATGATCTATACAATGAACTTTGGCATGCTATTTAATACCAGTATACATCAACTTTTATTCAGTATTTTTAGCATACCAAAATCAATCCAATGTCAAGAATTTTTATTCTTCTGCATAGGATGAAGAATCTTACCCAAAGAATAATGGCAAATGAAGTGCCTACAAAGCCTTTTCGTCTATTCATGGTATGATAAACAGAACCATTTTGCAAAAGCACAAATTAACTTCCATGAACATCTCGCCTGGATTCCTTGAATGCAAGTAAGAAAACAATGATGATATTGTCAAATGGGAAATAATATGACAAGATCATAAATCTTGAAAAATATTGCAAGCAGGAAATACTAGTGAAAACTGGGCAATAGATCTCAAAGGAAAAAAGACAAGGTAACTTACCTGCTTTATGTACCCATTGTTAGGAAAATGTGGATCATTTTCAATATATTGCTCATCCAAGTCCATCTATATAGTCTGATCCAAATTCTATCATTCCGCTGTATGCAAATTGCTTTTTCTTGATGAATCCACATTCCAAATAATTCTGGAATTGTTTTGAGTAACTTACATTGAATGATACTCAGATTTTCCAAAAGCTCTAGCCTATTAAGTCGTGGAACTTCAGCAAAGTTTTCATAATATCTCCCTTCTGACTTTTCTCAGCCTCCCGGATTTTGGACCCTTCAATATCTAACGTTTCCAAAAACTCCAACCGATCAAGGCCTTGAATTTCAGCCAAGCTTTTGCAGCCCCCAGCTTCTAATTCCTTCAACCTCCCAGATTTTGAAAGGTCTAGCCTTTCAATCGAAGAACAATCTTGAATAGATAGCATTTCCTTCAGCAAAGTTTTCATAATATCTCCCTTCTGACTTTTCTCAGCCTCCCAGATTTTGGACCCTTCAATATCTAACTTTTCCAAAAACTCCAACCGATCAAGGCCTTGAATTTCAGCCAAGCTTTTGCAGCCCCCAGCATCTAATTCCTTCAACCTCCCAGATTTTGAAAGGTCTAGCCTTTCAATCAAAGAACAATCTTGAATAGATAGCATTTCCAAAAACTCCAACTTGTCAAGGCCTTTAATTTCAGTTAATTTCTCACACGACCTTGCAAATAATATCTTCAAATGCCTTGATTTTGGAAGGAGCAGTGTTTCAATTGAAGTGCATCCAGAAATATTCAGGCTTTCCAAGAACTCCAACTTATCGAGGCCTTGAATTTCAGCCAAGTTTTTACAGCCTCCATATAATTCATTCATACACTCGTCGTCATATAGAAAATTTATAAACTCCAACCTGTCGCAATCTTTAGAATCAGCCAAGCCTCTCCCGCCTCCAGCTTTCAATCTCCTCAATCTCTTGGACTTTGAAAGGTCTAGCCTTTTAATTAAAGTGCACCCGTCGATATATAGCTTTTCCAAAAACTCCAATGTATCAAGGCCTTCAATCTTGGCCAAATTTTTGCAGCCTTCAGCATATAATTGCTTCATCCTCCCAGATTTTGGAAGGTCTAGCCTTTCAATTGAAGTGCATCCGGCGATATACAACCCTTCCAATACCATCAATGTATTGAGACCTTCAATCTTGGCCAAGTTTTCACAGCCATCAGCATGTAATATCTTCATACTCCCTGATTTTGGAAGAAGCAGCGTTTCAATTGAAGTGCATCCAGAAATATTCAGGCTTTCCAAGAGCTCCAACTCATCGAGGCCTTGAATTTCAGCCAAGTTTTTACAGCCTCCACATAATCCATTCATATCCAAAAACTTCAACCTCTTCAAATCTTTAAAATCACGTAAGCCTTTCCTGCCTCCAGCTTTCAATATCTTCAATCTCTTGGACTTTGAAAGGTCTAGCCTTTCAATTGAAGTGCACCCATCGATATATAGCTTTTCCAAAAACTCCAATGTATCAAGGCCTTCAATCTTGGCCAAATTTTTGCAGCCTTCAGCATATAATTCCTTCATCCTCCCAGATTTTGGAAGGTCTAGCCTTTTAATTGAAGTGCATCCGGCGATATACAACTCTTCCAAAAACATCAATGTATTGAGACCTTCAATCTTGGCCAAGTTTTCACAGCCATCAACACGTAATATCTTCATACTCCCTGATTTTGGAAGGAGCAGCATTTCAATTGAAGTGCATCCAGAAATATTCAGGCTTTCCAAGAACTCCAACTCATCGAGGCCTTGAATTTCAGCCAAGTTTTTACAGCCTCCACATAATTCATTCCTATCCAAAAGCTGCGACCTCTCCCAATCTTCAAAATCAACCAAGCCTCTCCCGCCTCCAGCTTTCAATCTCTTCAATCTCTTGGACTTTGAAAGGTCTAGCCTTTTAACTAAAGTGCACCCGTCGATATATAGCTTTTCCAAAAACTCCAATGTATCAAGGCCTTCAATATTGGCCAAATATTTGCAGCCGTCAGCATATAATTCCTTCATCCTCCCAGATTTTGGAAGGTCTAGCCTTTCAATTGAAGTGCATCCGGCGATAGACAGCTTTTCCAAAAACATCAATGTATCGAGACCTTCAATCTTGGCCAATTTTTCACAGCCATCAGCATTTAATATCTTCATACTCCCTGATTTTGGGAGGTCTAACCTTTCAATTGAACATTTCCAGATAAATAGCTCTTCCAAGAACTCCAACCTATGGAGGTCATGAATATTGGCCAAGCTTTCACATCCCTCAGCATCTAATTTCTTCATGCTCCTTGATTTTGGAAGGAATGGCCTTTCAATTGAAGTGGAATCACAGATTCTCAAGCTTTCCAAGGACTCCAACCTATCGAGGCCATGAATTTCGACTAAGTCATGGCAGCCATCAACCAACAATCTCTTCAGACTCACAAGCTTTGTACAATCCAACTGTTCAATTGGAGTCCGGAGTAGAGTCAAGTCTTCCAAATGTATCAAATTGTCAAGACCTCGAACTGCAAGTAGTTTACAGCAAGATGAGACAAATAACTTCCTTAGATGGATAAACTGTGAAACCTCCAGTGTTTCAATAGAATTACAGAATTCAACTTCCAACGATTCCAACTTGAAGGGAGTGGTTAGGGATTGTGGTAATTCCGATTCTGATTCTTCGATGTCTGTCAGTTGGGAGCTTTCTGAATTCTTCGATAGTGTCGACGGAAGCGCCTGGATGCACTCGAGAGAATAGCAGTCCCTAACTCGTAGTAGCTTGAGATGGGGTAGGTGGGAAAGTGAAGGCAAGTTACGACTTTGACAGGTGACGCCCAAATACGTTAAGCTGGGAGGAGGGTCCAGCAACGATTGGAGCTTGGAGCAGCCCTCAAAATTAAGGAAGCGTAGGGAAGAAAGATCGCTCAAGCTTTGTGGCATCTCCCCTTTCAGATTTTGGCAACACCAGGCGTTTAACTTTTGGAGCTTTGCCAACCTCCCAACTCCGTCGGGTAATCTTCGTATACCGCTCCCAGAAATATTTAGGATTTCTAGATTCTTCAAAAGCTCTATGCTGTCTGGTAATGCATAAAGGGCTTTAGTCGATGATAGAAGGAGTTGCTCCAATACTTTTAATTTCCCTATTTCTTCTGGAAGCTCCTCGAGTCCCGTACAATAATTCAAGTCCAAGCGAAGGAGGTCCTTCATGTCTCCAATTGAAGAGTCGATTCGCTGCAGTCTATGACAACCTTTGAGGATAAGGACCTCTAAATTCTTGAAAGCGGAGAGGAAGTCCGTATGTTTTAAACATCGACAACGTGAAAGGTCGAGAAATTTGAGGTTCTCTGCCATCTGGTAAAATAATAATAATAATAATAATAATGATTGTCAAAGGGTTTGTCTAGAGTTATTATGATTTAAAAGAAAGCATAAAGGGAAGGGGGAATGAAAGACTTGTTCTTACCTTAAAAGAACTCCATCCTTTCCATTTCTCATTTATTTCGCTGCCGTACAATTCCAGTACAGCCAATTCATTTGCATGAAGATTCTCTACTTCATTGTCCATGCGGCAATTTGGCCATTGAAGCCATTTTAACTCCTTCAGCGTGTCCTCAAAATCTCCTTCGAGATGTGCCCCCTTTAAGTTAAGAAATCTTAGACACGTCAAATTCTTGAATTGTTTTTCTGTGTAAATGCCGTTGTCTTGCTGGGCTGTTTTGAATTGTTTTTCTGTGTAAATGTCATTGTCTTGCTGGGCTGTTTTGCCATAGCCTTCTGAGCTGCCTTTACTCAAATTAATTGCCTCAATCTTGTCTGTTCCCTATAAGCAAGAATTAATATTCATTAATATTATATTTAACAAAATGAATCTAATACTATTTGTTTATACTATAATTGGCGTGCATTAATGTGTTAAAAGAGACTGGCAACATGAAGATATGATTTTCTTTTTACGTCAATAAACAATATTTATAAAGGCTTACAAAGTGAAGGACGTTAGCTTTCATATTGAAATTTGGCCATACACATTCAGGTCTTAAAAAAAAAAAATTAGCCACACACATTCGGATCTTAAAAAAATTATGATGAAATGATTGATATAGAGTAAAAACTTTACTACTTGCAACCTTCTTCTTTCCAATAACTTTAGCTCCGTTACCATGCTAGTTCAGACAGGCGTGGTCAATGCATGGAATTTAATGAAATTGCAATGTGCAAAATTCAAAGTTGATTTGATCAGTTTTGTTAGAAATATATTTTTTCCTTCTATAAATTACATATTAATTTTGTGTATAATACTCGACTGTGCTGCTTACATGATTAATAAGAAAATAACATATACTATTATCTTCCATGGGAGTAATAACCAGTTATAGGAAATTGAATATCGTGATGGTAGTTATATTGATATATTGTTTTGCTAATAGTAAATTGAAATATTGTTGGTTAAATATTATCCAATCTTAAATAAGTAAGACAATAATATTAGTTACATTAATATTCTCTATAGCTTATTATTTTATCTTAAATTTTTGTTCAAATTTGATATATTCGTAGTCATCAATAACTTTTATTAGTCATATTAATATTCTCTACAATTTATCACTTAATTTAATTAACCCTAGATTAGTATTTGATATAATCATAATCATAAACATCTGAGTTACCCAAGTATAAGAAATATAACAGACAGCCCCTAACAACGTTAATGTATATCAAAAAAATCAAATATTGAAAGTACAAAGCATCTTTGAAAAGTTAAAACTCAAGCTAATCTTGGCTGCAAGCCTACATGGAATAGCTTTTTCTTGACCCCCCGAAGGAATCAAGGAAAAGCTATTCTTGGAGAATAGTCAAATCTATTTTTGAACAAAATGAATGAATGATTGCTTCATTAAAACAAATAGGAAATAAAATAGTTATTCTCCAAAACAAAACGTCTAGCAAGCTTTTCGCAAAAAAAAAAAAACATGTTTTTATAAAAAATCAACAAGTAATACACAAAAATTTCATGGATTTCCACATGTCAGTTTTCTCTGAACCAAAATTTTGGTTAGTGTATCTCACAATGTTGTACAAGCTTTCATGAATACTCATAGTTGAACGATGTAATAAATTGTGAAAGAATTAGATCTCAACATCTAAAAGGAATTCAAGAGAAGAGTAACTATAATGAAATGAAAAAATGTACAACAGTAGTAACTACTCACATTAGTCATTTCCCCATGAACTTCCCTCTCAAAATATCAACATACCCTATCTATCTTCAAGATTTCTTTGTGTGGTGTATAACTTTTTCCAACTTCAAAAATCCACTCCCAAAGTTTGGTCAAATCCTGAATAAGGCCAGCCTTTTGTACTTGGGCCAATAGTAGCAAAATCTTTCATACGCCTATAAAGCCCAAACCTTCGGCATCTAAACAGAAAGAACAAGAAATAATAATAAAAAAGCCCAACTATTTAACTCTAAACAAAGTTGACACCTATTAAAAGATTTCATCCATTATCGTCCTTACGTTGCCATGGGTAACCGGCATTGCTTACGGTGCTACTGTCTATAGTGAGCCGTGTCAACCCACAAGAAAAAAAAAAAAAGATGTCCTGTTTTATATTATTGTCTTAATGTTTGTTACAAAATTCCTAGCCTTTTGTAAATAAAAAAAAAATCATGGTCACGATTAAGTGGTTGACTGTGGGCGTTTGTTCAATGAGCTATATAGGATGACATAAGGTGATTTAAAGTGAGAATAGGCAAAATTGATAGTGGGTATCATTTTTTGTCCCATGAGTGAAAGGATGAGTTTCGGATGTAATTATTTTCATCCCACGTTCAATAGGCTGGGCTTCTTTTTACGATTTTTCCAATTTCTGTAATCTTTATCCAAAGTACGAATAGCCGTACTTTTTTTTTATTTGGCTGTGTACTTACGTGTTTCAATTATATTTTAATTGTCTAGTTCTTTTATGATTTTTTTTAACACTTCCACAAAGGAAAGCATTACGTGACTTCTCACATCGCTTTGTCATGTTACAGGATGTTTTATAAAAATGGTTTTGGGGTGCAAAACTCAAGAAGAAGGATGTGGAGGAGATTCTACATTTTCCTGGTCGATCTGAACTGACATTTCGGTCGAGCTTATACTGGAGGTTCCTTCCAGAAGTCCTACAAAAGGAATAGGATGGGAGCTGCGAGCGGCTAAGCTAACCTCCTCTGTCCCTTGGGACCAACAAGCGGTAGCGGTATATTTTTAAAATAAAAAAGGATATTTGGCATTTGTCTTTCTATTGACAATGATGCGTATTGTGGTTGTTTCATATATTTAAAAATAACTACATATGTTTTCATTTCGTGTTGGAATAAACTGAAAAGAAGAACTTATATTATTTTTATCATAATCACTCCAATTTCAACTATAGTACCATGGACGAAGAGCAAAATGAAGTCAGGCAAAGATACTAATGATTGTCTAAAAATGTACCTTTTTAGTTTTATAATTTAGCTCTACCATTATATTTGTATAACTATATTCTCAAAATAATAAATTAATGTTGCTAATTTAGTATATTACCGGCGATTATGAAAATAATTTGCTTTATGGGACGTGTCTAGGAAAGTAGTTATTATGAAATGGAGAGAAACACGAGTGTGAAGAAAAACTACAACGTATTCATCTTTTCTTTGGTTAGTCCAGTTAAATATATCATGGGGTTCGAAAGACACGATAAATATTGGCTTTGAATTTGTTAATATATGAATTGACTAAATAAGTGGCACGTTGAGATTGCAAATAAATGCCAGTCTTTGGGGCAGCGACTTGCGTCAAACCAAATGATAGATAAAAAGTAGTAGTCATAATTATGATTAATTTCACAAATGCCGATACAATCACTACTTAATTATCCCATTGATCTTTTTTGTAAAAAAAGTAAAACATTTCTCTTTGTAATGGTTATTGCATAAAGTACGTCTAATGCCATATATACAAACATACAAATGTCATATTTCTAGTCCTATGTAATTCCTTAAGTTTTAAGTCAGACCGTTTCCTAAGAATATTAGTAAATGGAATACCTTTACGTAATACTGCATAAAATAAGTATACCTTCCATTCTCCATTGTGGAATAATGACTAAAATTTCATGAGAAATGCGAGCATTGTTAGTCATATTATATTAATTCTAACATATGTCCTTAGTAGTTATGGCTTACTATAGCATTGACAAGTTATTTATTGTATGTGTCAAGGACGCAAATGAATCAACATAGAAATTTAGGATTTTTGTCAATATAGAACACCTTTATTGAGTATCTAATAAATTTGAAAGTACCTCATTCTTGGAGATAACTTCGTGATATACGATGTTCAAGAAATATCTTAGATAAGCTGCAATACTTACTAAGAGAGAGCAAACTTTTACTTTCTAATCACATCAATGAGAGCATCCGATGATACTAACATTAGAAGGTTCTTTGTTCACTAAAGCAAGCATGAAGAAGAGGACCAACATTACTTGAGCAGTAAAACATGGACTAATGGAACAAAAGAAGGGACACATTACCTTATTCCACTTTAGCACTTTCAAGGCGTCCTCAGGGTTCCATAATCTGCTACGGTGCCAAGGCTGTTGGTCTTCCTCACGAACAATCATCCTACCAAGATCTCTCAGTTGATCATGCATTTTGAGCTCATGATCTTCAATTTTTATTAATGACATGAATCTCAATACTTCAATTCCCTCCGCTGGGAAAAACCGACAGGCCTCCCACATGTAGGATGCAGTTCTCATGTCGGTGCCAATAAAAAAGCAAGCGATATCCAAAAATATTTGTTTTTGAGTACCGTCTAATGCTTCATAACTTATCTTTAATGTTTTGAGCACATCCTGCTCAGGCACTTCTTTCAACTTGTCTATTTTTCCTCTCCAGAATTCTAGCGTTGCTCCACATAGTAATGAACCCAAAACCTGAAGGGATAAAGGAAGACCACCGGTGGTGGACACAACTTTACGAGCAAGGTCCTCAAATTCCCTTGGAGGAGAGTCCCTTCGAAATGCATGTTTGCTAAACAGAATCAAAGAGTGAACATCATGCATTTCCTTATGCTCGTAGGCAATGTCCACCCCAAACTGTTCCAGAATTTTCTTGTTCCTGGTGGTAATAATGATTATACTTCCCAAAGAAAACCAGTCACGTTTACCGGCCAAAGAATTCAACTGAGAAACGTTATCCACGTCATCAAGAAGAATGATGACCCTTTTACCTTTACACCTGGAGGAGATTAAGTTAGCTCCTTCATCCCCATTATAAACTTTAATTTCTGGCTGCTGTAATATATCACGGAGCAACTGCTCCTGTAGGTAATGTACACCATTACGGTTCGACGATTCCCTTACATCAGCAATGAAGCTCTGATGCTTGAATTGATTAGAGAGCTTGTTGTAAATGACTTTGGCAAGGGTAGTCTTACCAATGCCTCCCATTCCGTAGATACCCACAAATAGGGTGACATGAGATTTATTGCTTACACGTTCCATAACCTCCTCCATAGGACTATCAATTCCGACTAAATTCTCAGAAATTACCAACTCGAACTTTTTCTTCAGTTCATGCAACACTTTTTTGACAATTAATTCCACCAACTTGGCTTCATCCCTATCAAGTGTGGCAAGAGTTCAAATATGTGACAACAATACTTTTATATTGTTAACTATAGAGAACACATAAATAAATCCGTTACCAAAAAAGAAAACACAGAAATAAATCAATCTGGATATAGATTGAAAATTTTTAAGAATTGATTTTTGTCACGTCTCCGTATATTGTCTTATATGCTAAGACTAAAGTGGGAAATGCCCGCGGTTGCGTCACAAGGTGTGCTCTACCACACCATTACTTCGACATAATTTATTTAGTCAAAAAAAAATTGAGGGTATCGCTTATGAATCTTCAATATTGTATATATTATGGATTTGAACAAAATTTTAAACTTGTTGCTTTTTAAAAATATCAGGGATGATGCAGATATGACCTCAAAAACTTTCTAGAGCGTTTTAATAAGCAAAAATCCAATAAGCCAGCCTATTATTAGAGTCGGCCATCATTAAATAGATAGATCCTAACTATTTTTTTTTTTTTGGTAAATGATAGATCCTAACTATTGATGCAAGAGGATTTCAAGTCCTGTAGTACCAATCTGAAAAGTCATTCAAAGTGTGATATCGTGAACTACCTGAATGCAATTGAGGGATTTCTCCTTATTTATGCAATTATACATGCCTGCAAGCTTCTACTCATGCAATGAATTTAGTATCATTGTAGTTTGGCGTTTTCATCGGTTTTCATTGGCTCTAGGGATGATAACAGGTTGTACTTTATTTTCCTTTTAAAAACCTATGTAATGTGGTTTTGATTGATCTAATATCGATTTTATTTGGGTAAGTAGAAGAAAGATTTTACCCCAAATAAGAACATTGCTTTAATATATGCAGGTTTATGAGGTAGAAATCGCTTTTTGAAGATGGCGAAATGCATTGAAAATTATTTATGCAAACATATAATAAAAATAATCCCTTTTTTCCTTCTTTATATTTACATCATTATACATAACCAATGAAACATTTCTTTTGTAAAAACAATTTTAATAGCAACTAATGAACGACATTAATGATTTAATAAATGTGATATGGGAAGATAAATAATTATTACTTTGACAATCACCAAGCACGGTGTATGATGTTAAGAGCTTTAGATAAAAATCACCAATAAGTTGTACCATTAATTTGAAATGATATGTAATTTAAAAAAATCTGTGACAGAAATGAATGTATTATACACTATAAACTTGAAAAAAAAGGCCCGATGTTGCAAAATCGTTGGATATAAGAGCACGAATTCAATCAAAAAAAATATTATTATTCAAGGGAATAGGATCATAGCAATAAAATCTATAATCAGATTGGTCGACGTCATGTCATCAAAGAAAAGGACTCAAAAAAGGAATAACTTTATAGATCTCAAGTATCGCAGGATATTATTGCCAACAGATCTTACCCTATTTTTAGTACATAAAAATGAACGACAAGTTAAGCAGGTGAGAATCAAAACAACCAATAAACACCCACAGATATTAGAAGAAAGCAGAGCAATGTTTCGGCGAGAAATTTTACCCATCGGCTTCGTATCCTTTCAAGTCGCTGACTTCAGCCAGTGCTTTCTTCCAATTCTCCAAAATCGTCGGGTCGAAAGAAGTCCTCCCGCGAAAACTCCTCTCGCACTCTTTAAAAGCATCTCCAAAATGCTCGATTTGATGTCTCACGTGGGCTGGCTTCACTTTGTAGAATATGGGCAACACTATCTGCTCCTTATTCTTCTTGCCCTCCATTATTTCAACCAGCTCATCAAGGCACCAACGGCTTCTACCATAAGTCACGGAGAGAATGGGGATTAAGATCTTACTGCTCGCGATGGCTGCCATAAGCTCTGGTCCGATGCTCTCGCCTTCGGGGAGCTCATCATCGTCTCTGAAAGCGTTAATTCCGGCATTGAGGAGCCCCTTGTGGAGGTGACTGGTGAAGCCATTTCGAGTATCCGGGCCTCTGAAGCTCAAGAACACGTCGTAGCAGTTTTCAGTCGAACTGGATGCACGGTTGTTAGCTTCTGACGGAGACGGACCAGATCCACCGAAATTAGAATCTGTCGGCAAAGTCATTACCGAGCCAGAGGCGCCACTATCAACATCTCCTGCATTTCTTCGCGCACTAGTTTTCTGCTTCTTAAAGGGACGATGCATTTTGCCTTGCTCTGAGTCTAACCTCGATTTTCGCTTTCGAAGTCAGACGGAGAAAGAAAGCTAGAATGCCTCTTTGAAACCAGAAAATACCTTACTGTTTCTCATTCTCTTTGCGGTCTCATTTATAGAATGGAGCCAGTTGGGAAGCAGAATCGCGCCAATAAGTCAAGCTCGTCAACCCCGCGCTTAGATTTGTTGGGAAGATGAGAAGTGGACGAGTCTTCGTTGAACTTTCCTTTTTCTTTTGTTAATTTATTTTCCATCGATGCAGAAAGCAACTGAAAATAATAATAATAAAAGAAAGCATACAAATCGTCATGGCTGTGGCTGCCTGCTTTCTTTTCAACGTCCAGGGGCAAATTTGTAATCACACGGCACACGATTCTCTTTCTGCCCCGTTTTGCCCGGTGGCTGGGTCCCACCATTCCTTGCTTAACTCGAGGCTACCCCCACTCTTCTCTGCCAAGTGTTTGTCGAATTTATTATTTCGTACGAGGCCTCACCACTCTCCTGTCCACATAATTGAATTAGTTCTTCTTTAGATGTGGAGTTATTGATTTGATATAGCCAAATTTATCGATTTCACAATTTTTTAATCAACCCAAAGCCAGGTTAATAAATGAAAATTTTCCAATTTTTTTCCCGGCAAATGTTTTTTCCAGGTTTAGTGCAGCGAGTGCTGAACTATTTTGCCCCTCTTCTCGACTTGATCAAAAGGTGGGCTTAAAAGAAAAAAACAAAAGCAAAAAAGGAGGGACATAAAGGGGAAAGGAATAGCACGCGCTGCGATGCGAGAGAAAGGAAAAGGAAACGGAAAAGGGGGCCTTGGGCGAACACGTCATGCGGACTTTGATTCACGATGGAAGTCCACTTGTTCATATAATTAGCTTAATTTTTTGAATTATGGCATAAAATTCGAAATTATGTGAAACTTGAACTGTGAGGTGTACATGTAAATCATGGATTAGGGCGTCGTCGAGTTATCAAGTTTTGTTGGTTTGAAGTAAGATAGAGCTAAATTTCAAATTTTGAGCACAATCTCAATATCGTGGATGACATTAAATAATTATTTTAGAGAGTAATCAGTTGACACACTGCTCTTTTGTCTTAGAAGGTAAGGTTCCTCCAAAAAGGACGGCCTCTAAAAATATTCCATCACTTATCAATCATGACTTTGGCAAAATATATAAGACAAAAGAGGATTAGACGAGCTTACGCGGAAATTGCATCGCACTCTCTCTCTCTCTCCCCATCGGTCTTTTCTCTTTTCACCTCCTCCACGACAATCTGTGTATCTTCTCGCCTTCTTTTTGGTTCTTTTCTTTTGCTGATCACTTCACTTTTTTTAATAATGTTTTAATAAAGTTTTCTGTGTTTTGCCGACCATAAACGTTTCTCCCTGCATTTTCTCTTCCATGGCCGTGAAGGAAAAGCCCCATCCTTTTGTTTGTCGAGCTCTACTCGGGGGCAATGAGTGTGCTCTGAAAAATCTCCGCCCCGCTTAGCCGAGAATGCCATGCCTTTTTATGCCCAGATTTTCTTGTCTCCTTTAGCTGTGAATTCCGAGCGGTGAATGCCAATATCGCTCCATTGTCAAGATGGAAATTGTTATCCTTTGGCCTCACTCTCAAGGTTTTTGTCATTTTTGGAAACAAGTGAGACATCCGACATAAAATATATGACATGTTTTTTTTAATAGAGAGCTGATTTAGCACTTTATGATCTTTTTAAGAAAAAAGTTTAGGATAAGATTAAGATTTATTCTAAAATTTGAGGATTTTTAGGGAATCGGGATTGCATAAAATTGTAACCATATAGTCATCTAGTACCATATAAAGGTTATGATGGAAATTGCTCTCTCTTGACCAAATTATTGAGGTTCTTGTCATTATTTGGAGCAAATTTAGTATTTGACGTAAAATTTATAATTTTTTAGACCAAATTACTTAGGGATGGATTTTAGGACTGAAGTTAAAATCAAGATTCTTTTAGACAAAAACAAAAATTTGGGATAAAATTAATATCGAACCCGAAACTTGAGGGATTTTAGGAAATAACATAAAATTAATATCGAACCCGAAACTTGAGGGATTTTAGGAAATAACAATGGTATAATAAAAGCGAATAGAAAGTCAAGGAGGTTCCCCTATATAAATCATCTAGGGGTCGATTTGTAATTAGATAGCATCTAATAAGCATGTGTGTTAAAAAGAAAAAAAGAAGCCTATCGTGATGTCCGAACACCAAACAATAAATTATAATTCTACGATCACTTCAAGGAAAGTATCACGTAAAGAAATCGTAAGCACGCGTTGATGCATCGATTACAATGGATTGCAAAAGGAGTTGGCAAAGGCACATGTTGATGCGATCACTGTGATTTTTTACTATACGTCTTATGCTACATTGTTGTTTAATCTCTTTTCAAGTACTTTTTAGTCCGGGACAATTCTTTCTAGTTCCTTCCTTGACTTTTGCTCATTTCTTTCTTCCTTGCTCCAAATCCTCGATCTTCCCTTGTTGTCACTGTTTCACTCTCGTGTCCATAGAACCCTAACCATACCATGGGGGAATGATTATGTGCTGAAAAATCTGCCCATGGGGGGATGATTATGTCTGGAACTGTCTTGAACTTTTTCCTTATCGTGCTCTCCATGGGGGATGATTATGTGCTGAAAAATCTCTGCCCCACTTGGCAGAGAATCCTCTCCTTTTGGCATGCCTAGATTCTCTTCCCTTCTTTAGGCCATGAATATATGTTTACCAAACATCATTTTCTCAAAATTACATCTTAAGATATTTTTTAATTTTAATTTATCGAACGGTATTTACATTTCATCAGTATCCCTATAAGTCGAAGGCGTTTACATTTTCTTAATGACTTTCCCCAAAAACTGAACCAAACACACCCAAATTTCGATCTTTAAAAGTCGAGGTTGCTTCCTTGTAAAGATGGAAACTGTTCTTCTTTGGTCTCATCCTCAAGATTTTTGCCATTTTTCACGACATATTTGAGATTAGGCATAAAATATGTAACATTTTTTAGGAAAAAAATGAGATTGATTCTAAAATGTGAGCATTTTTTTTAGAATCGGGGCCGTTCTAAAGTTAATATATTGTAAGAAGCAGAAAACATGAGCAAAGGAAAACATGAGGAGTCAAAGGCGACCCTGCCTGGAAGAAGCAGAAAGCATGAGCAAGTTCCGATAAAAAAAAAAAGCAACTGAAAAAAATTATACATATAAAGTTCAACCGTGCAGCATAGTCATATTGGTAAAAAAGTGGGCTTAAAAGAAAAAACAAAAGCAAAAAAGGAGGGACATAAAGGGGAAAGGAATAGCACGCATTGCGATGCGAGAGAAAGGAAAAGGAAAGGGAAAAGGGGACCTTGGGCGAACACGTCATGCGGACTTCGATTCACGATGGAAGTCCACTTGTTCATATAATTAGCTTAATTTTTTGAATTATGGCATAAAATTCGAAATTATGTGAAACTTGAACTGTGAGATGTGATATGGAGCTGCCAAGTTATAGAAGTGCATGTAAATCATGGATTAGGGCGTCGTCGAGTTATCAAGTTTTGTTGACTTGAAGTAAGTTAGAGCTAAATTTCAAGTTTTGAGCACGATCTCAATATCGTGGATGACATTAAATAATTATTTTAGGGAGTAATCAGTTGACGCACGGCTCTTTTGTCTTAGAAGCTAAAGTTCCTCCAAAAAGGACGGCCTCTGGAAATATTCCATCACTTATCAATCATGACTTTGGCAAACAAAAGAGGATTAGACGAGCTTACGAGGAAATTGCATCGCACTCTCTCTCTCTCCCCATCGGCCTTTTCTCTTTTCACCTCCTCCACGACAATCTGTGTATCTTCTCGCCTTTTTTTTTTCGTTCTTTTCTTTTGCTGATCACTTCACTTTTTTTAATAATGTTTTAATAAAGTTTTCTGTGTTTTGCCGACCATAAATGTTTCTCCCTGCATTTTCTCTTCCATGGCCGTGAAGGAAATGTTGGAAAATAATGCTCGAATACAATGAGCAAAAGAAAAATTCAGATGGACTTCACTAGAAAGACGTAATTACAGACAGACTCAAACACTAGAACAAGTAAAAACCGAGGCCTGTGCTAATCACAGTTTTCCTTAAAACAGATTCGTCCCCCTCCAGTACACAATGAGGAAATCTCCAGCACACGTGAGGCAGCGTGGACGTCTGTCTCCCAGGATACAACGGTTGACAGCCAGGAAGAGTAGATCTCCGAAGCTTTCGGCGAACTTGAACAATGAACAACGCTGAACACTCTCAAAAACTCGAAATCTATGCAGAGCTTTTTCGAAGAAATGCTGAAACGTATGCAAACTTTCTCGCCCGGGCAAAAAGAATGATCGAAGATAATAAAACAATGTGGGAGACCGTTCGGTAATCAATTTACCGTTTAGGAATTAACCACCGTCATTAATCAACCGTTACTAGCATTAATGATGATTAATACGAACGTTACAACCTTAATAATACGGCTTTAATTCAGCCGTTACCAACTGTTACGAATTATTGGATTAAAACCATCATTTAACCCAAATCTGGCGGTTTCAGACTTTACCGTTAAGTCTGGTGTTCTACAGACTGTACACAGTCTGATCGCACATTCAGACTGTACAAAGTCTGAACATTTCCAGACCCAGACGAATCCCACATTCTGAACATATCCAGATCCAGACGAATCCCACATTCTGAACATCTCCAGACCCAGACGAATAGTCTGAACATATCCAGAACATAAAAATATATAGAAAGAAGGTAAAAAATGACTTATTTCTAAGCCCACTTTTCGGAGTTTTCCGGGGTTGCATTTGTGTGCGCAGGTCGCACGCTCGCGCACAAGTTCAAGTTCGACGGGAACCGGATTTGCACCCCCCCCTGCGCGTGCGCGCGAGGCATAGTACTTGTGATTTTAAGTTAACACTCTATAGGAGTGTAATCACATATAAACTCCTCCAAAGCCTTCCTTTTAGTCTATGTGGGACAAGTGGTTCTACACTTTCCACTCACAAGGTTGCTTTTCACAAGTGGGATCCACATCCCACTAAGGGTTTCTTTCTTGAGAACAATTTCTCATTCACCCTTATTTTACTCTAAAATTCCAACAATCCCCCACATGAATGAAAATTGTTTGATTTTGACACTACGACAGTGTTCAGCTTTGAAACATGCATAGGATAGGTAGGTATCACCCTTTGAACCTTCCCTTGTGAAAGTACACTTGCTTCACTAGCTGTCCAGTAGACACGATGTCTTTGAACTGTCCTGCTTTTTTATGTGAAGGACCCATATACTCCACACAGGAATCAATCATTTGTTCCGTTCTCGGTTGTGTTCGTTTTGGCCATGAACACCGACCTGGTTCTGCGAGAGTTTAGACAGAATTTAGCCCCTAAATTCTTCTTTGAAGCGGCTACTCTTCACTCTTACATAGGTGATATCTTAAGTCTCGAGCAACTCTATTACTCCACTTAATTATCATTAAAGCAAATTGCCTTAAGTTTTGAGCAATTACACTAGCTCCACTTAAGCGTCAATTTTGCTATCCTCTTTCCCGTATATAGTCACTTTCAAGACATAGAAATGGGTTGAGGGTAACTCCCCCATAGTGACCTTATGAGTCTGTATGGTAGGTTGTCCCTTTGAACCTAGATCTTGGGATCTCCAGTCAACTAGGTTGGGTTTTCCTCTATACTCCTCATTGCTCTATGGGCTTTAGTCCCATTTCTTTCGTCAACCTCTCAACTAACTCTTGGTTTAACCCTTTGGTTAGCGGATCCGCAATATTATCCTTTGACCTCACGTAGTCAATAGAGATAATTCCAGTTGAGAGTAGTTGTCTAATGGTATTATGTCTACGACGTATATGTCTAGACTTACCATTATACATGTTACTTCGTGCCCTTCCAATCGCAGATTGGCTATCACAATGTATACATATCGGAGGCACGGGTTTTTCCCATTTGGGAATATCCTCTAAGAAATGGCGTAGCCATTCAGCCTCTTCTCCACATTTATCCAAAGCGATAAACTCTGATTCCATTGTAGATCTGGCTATCAAAGTCTGTTTAGAGGATTTCCAAGACACAGCTGCACCAGCAAGTGTGAATATATATCAACTTGTAGAATTCGAGTCTTTAACATCAGATATCCAGTTCGCATCACTATATCCCTCAAGAACAGAAGGATACCTCATATAGTGCAAACCATAATTCCGAGTATACCGTAAGTACCTTAGTACTCTGACTATTGCTTTCCAATGGTCAGCACTCGGATTGCTCGTAAATCTACTTAATTTGCTAACTGCATAGGCAATGTCTGGTCTTGTACAACTCATTAAGTACATCAGACTGCTTATTACTCTAGAGTATTCTACTTGAGAAATACCCTCTCCTCTGTTCTTAAACAGATGAAGGTTATTGTCTAGTGGTGTTCTAGCAATACCAGAATCATTCATGTTGAATTTTTCAAGAATCTTGTCCACATAGTGTGACTGGTCTAAGATTAGACCTTCTGACATTCTTGTGATCTTTATTCCTAGAATCACATCAGCATGTCCCAAATCTTTCATATCGAATCTTGAATTCAACATTCTCTTGGTAGATTTGACAATCTCATTGTCACTACCCACAATTAGAATGTCATCAACGTATAGACATAGAATGACATAACCATCTTCTATCTCTTTAACGTAGACACACTTATCAGATTCATTAATCTTGAATCCATTGGTAATCATTGTATTATCAAACTTCTCATGCCACTGCTTTGGCGCTTGTTTCAGACCATACAATGATTTTACCAATCTACAAACTTTCCTTTCTTGTCCTGGAACTATCAGACCCTCGGGTTGTTCCATATAGATTTCTTCATCTAAATCACCATTTAGGAAAGCTGTTTTTACATCCATTTGATGTACTTCTAGATTTCGCAATGCAGCAATCGCAAGTATCATCCTTATGGAGTTTATTCTCGTCACGGGAGAATAAGTATCAAAGTAATCTAAGCCTTCTCTTTGCTTGTATCCTTTGATTACAAGTCTTTATACTTATCAATTGAACCATCAGCGTTCATCTTCCTTTTAAAGATCCATTTGGACCTCAAAGGTTTACATCCAGAAGGAAGTTCTACTAACTCCCAAGTATGATTCTGCATAATAGAATCAACTTCACTTTTGATCGCTTCTTTCCAAAGCAGACCTTCTGAAGAAGTCACAGCTTCTGTATAATTGAGTGGTTCATTTTCTAACAAATAAGTCAGAAAATCATCTCCAAATGATTTTTCCACTCTCACCCTTTTGCTACGTCTCGGTTCTAGTTCATGATCTGAATCATGACTTTCGTGATCCGAGTCATACACACCTTCTATACTTTTAGAAGAACTTGATCCAACTTTGGATTTACATGGAAACACATTTTCAAAGAAAGACGCATTCCTAGATTCCATGATCATATTCTTGTGTATATATGGGATTTTAGATTCATACACAAGAAATCGATATGCACTACTGTTTTGTGCATAACCAATAAAGATACAGTCCATCGTTTTAGGACCTATCTTTACCTTCTTTGGTGTTGGCACAGCTACTTTAGCAAGACACCCCCACACTCGCAAGTATTCATAGGAAGGTCTTCTACCTTTCCATAACTCGTAAGGGGTTTTATCCTCTTTCTTTCGAGGTACCTTATTCAGAAGGTAATTACTCGATAAAATAGCTTCTCCCCACATGTTCTGGGGTAGACCAGAACTTAGTAACATCGCATTCATCATCTCTTTCAATGTGCGATTCTTACGTTCTGCCACACCATTAGATTGAGGAGAGTAAGGTGCAGTCATTTCATGCACAATTCCATGTTGTGCACAGAAATCACCAAATGGTGCTTCATACTCTCCACCTCTATCACTTCTCAATCTTCTGATTTTCCGATTGAGTTGATTTTCAACCTCATTCTTATAGAGACCGAACTTCTCTATAGCTTCACTTTTGCTTTTAAGCAAATAAACATAGCAATATTTCGTGCTATCATCTATAAAGGTAATAAAATAATTATTACCGCCCCTCGATGGTGCGAATTTCAAATCACATACATCGCTATGTATCAATTCAAGTGGCTCGGTCTTTCTTTCAATTGTTTGAAACGATGACCTTGTTAGTTTTGCCTCAACGCAAATCTCCACTCTTAAGGTGGAGACCACTTTGAACCTATCATTGCTCAATGTCTTTGTCTTTCCTCTTTATTAATTTCTTTCTAGATAGACTTTTACTCCACCACTACTCTTTGTAGTTCCTTCCTTAACATTTGCATGGGTCTTTCTTCCTCGCTCCAAACCCTTGATCTTCTCTCGGTTTCACCGCTTCACTCACATGCTTGCAGAACCCTACCTGCATGGCCACAATCACTCTTGGTGGCTGACCGGCCACCTTCCTCAAAATCACCTGCAAATTTGGGAGAGATGGATTTATCGACACCAGTGATGATCACAATGTCTTGTCTTCACTCTTAGCATCAAGACCTTTTTCACTGAGCTAATTATTGGGATACAAGTTTTGAAAGTCACAAAAAAAATCTCTAAATTTTCTTTAAGATAGAGTCACCATTAATCCACTTTGGAACTATGTGAAAGCATTGCTTATTTGCAGCAATCTTCACTTATGCATAGGGAGAGTTCAATATCTCTATGTTGTCCTTTTTTTTTTTGGTGACCGGGGACTCCACGGGCCCTTTCATGCTCGGCAAGCGCTAAGGAACCGGGTGCCTATACCTCGGGCTAATGCAAGCTAACCATCACACTCACATCAGCAGTTAAGTTACCTAGCAACGTCGCTGGGATTTAAACCTGCACCTTTTGCGAGAAGTACAAGGTCTGAACCAACTACGCCACCATAACAGGTGGTCTATGATGCCCTTTTTGGTACCACATTTTTCAATTAAGTCATTTATATGCTAATCTAATAATCCAAACATAGTTGTTGCAATTTCAATGTTATACGTAATCAAGAAAGACCCTCCAATTCACATCTGGACATGTTTCAATGCGCCATGTGTGTTTGTGTTTCGAGGATATGCCTTGACGGGTAGAATATGCATGTGTATTAACGTGCAATTGATTAATGACATCTAATCAAAATGCTTAGTTTTGAGATCAAACATAGATAATACCATTTTAGTCCTTTCAATGGTATTTAAAATGAGTAACTGAAAATATTTTCAGAGAACGGCATTTTTTTTTAAATCTTGACATGCATTAGGCCTCGATTCACCATCCGATGGACGTCACTCTTCAGCTTTTGAGATTGCTTAGACCGGCTCCTCTTTTATATTTTAACTGATGAATATGCTTCATTTACTAATGCAAATATTTAAACATGAAAAATAGCAGCCTACAGGGATAAAGATACTTCTTATAATTATGCAGAGGAATACCAACAGAAAAAATCACAATTTTGGTATTTTCAAAGGGTTTCAAAGGTATTATGATGGCCAACATATTCATGAAAATTTTAATTTTATACTGTCCGAGTAATGACTTGCTTATTTAAATAACTATAGTATAAGTCTAATATTAAAACGACAATAGTTTTCTTTAGGGGGTTTTCATCAACTTTCTTCAATCCATTCAACTTCATCCGCTAGGCAAGTGACAAGCACTATCCTTGTCCATGCTTATCCTCATCACATGTTGGGCAAATCACTCGATCTTGTTACTAGTATATGTGCCGGTCATGTTTGTTCCAATGTATTTAAGATGGATAATATGAGAATCGCGACTCTTGATAATATGTTGTTCCTTGAAGAGTTTTTAGAAATTATTTGATACAATTTCTGCATGGCATGCATTGGTATGTAATTACAACATGGTACGATTGCAAATTCGTTCAACAGACCGCCAATCAATTGCATGTGCGGATTCTGGTTTGCGATGCGTCAAGGTGGTCATGGGGTGTGTCAGGTTTGGGCCTCATTGGATCTATTGTGGTGATCGTTAGTTGGGAAATTCTAAAATAGATGATTAAGTAATATATTAATGGGTCATCTGTCAATAGTTGATGTTTTCTTGGGGAGTTTTTAGAAATTATTTGATACAATTTCTGCATGGCATGCATTGGTATGTAATTACAACATGGTACGATTGCAAATTCGTTCAACAGACCGCCAATCAATTGCATGTGCGGATTCTGGTTTGCGATGCGTCAAGGTGGTCATGGGGTGTGTCAGGTTTGGGCCTCATTGGATCTATTGTGGTGATCGTTAGTTGGGAAATTCTAAAATAGATGATTAAGTAATATATTAATGGGTCATCTGTCAATAGTTGATGTTTTCTTGGGGAGTTATTATTGGACATAAATGTGTATGCCACTAACTATACCAATTTGGCTTGATTAAATGAATCATGAAAAACGTGGGATGAATAATTGAAACTGCTCAAGTTGGCATCATAATCAATGGCTCGTTTTGCATCGACCAACCTTTCCTGAATTTTGAAAGTTACCCCAACCATTTATATAATTCCGATTGCGTGATCGGATTTGCTGAATGTGGAACAATCTTGCAGTACAAACTTGAGGAGCCCCAAAGGTGTACGCAGCTTGATCCATATTATCAAGTCAAGGGCACGAGGTGCTCGCGAATGGCATCAAGTAACAGATCATCATTTGTGAAATAAAGGGAAACTCTCATGGTGAAATATTGATTATGTTACTCCTAGTAACAAGATTTTCATTTGGAACCGTGAGATTTTCTTGGAGAAGGAGTTACAATGATCTCTAATCTCGTAGAAGTTTGCGACATTGCAAAAAAAAAAAAAAAGCCATCATGTTGATGGTGTCTCGTCGTTCCCCCGTGACTTGCCGTTTGAGCCTCCATCTTCAAGTTTTACCATGAGAGAGTGCTTGCTTATTTGGGACATTGCTATATCAGAAAGGGCAGTACATGATTTGGGAAAGCGCCTTAGCAAGATCAATTTGGGTTGAGCCGAAGCTTATCACTAGTATAGCGTTGTCAAATAATGCACCGAAGTGTCCTTTCTTTCAGTCTCTTAAGGCTGAAGGGCCTCAACCCACCAGACTCATGAGAATCAAGACATCATGATTTCATAAATATATCATAATGCCTTATTTCTTTTTCTTTTACTTTACTATATATACTTCCATATTGGTTAGACTTATTTAATCGAAATAGTTGGGAAACACTAATAATTCAGAACTTGCCAAGCTAGATATAAATTTGTAATTCATTGACCGGCACCACTAGCCATGCGTTTATAGTTGTCATCTTCATTTGGTTGAAGTTTCAATGCACAAGAGGAGAAGACATGGAAGCAAGTTTCGATGCAGACGCAATGAATCTTTTTAAATAAAACCAAAAATGAAAAACAAAAGTGGTCTAATTGATTAATACATACAAAGCTTCACGAGAGACTACAGTGACTGCACCTTTGAACTTTCCTTTCCTTTTGTTTATATTTTTTCCTTTAGAAAAGCTATTTTCAGCGACAAATAATATTTTCGGTTTGGCACTAATGCAGGTTCCATCATCCAAAACTTTTCCCCTTCGTCTAGAACATTAAGGAACTAGCAAAAAGGCGCGTAGGGATCTTTGTTGCATTAGATTACAGTTTTACCTCATCTCCTTATTAAGGTAATAATATTTGTTAAGGATATAATGAACATTTCAAGAGAGCATGAGAATTTCTCAAGTTTACAACTTTATATCTGTATAAATAGATAATGTGTAAGACTTAAATAAAGCCTTTTCAACCATAGAAACTTAATAATTGTAATTCCACAAAGTTCACAAAGCTATTTTCATTACCACATATTAACAATAATCGCCTAAACTTTCAGATTACTATATATAATTTTATAAAAAGTACTTAGTTTCAAATATATTGAGTTTATATCTGATGCATAATTCAAAATCAATAATATGTACTTTACTGTTGTTCAATATCATGAATCAATCATGCCGTGCCAATTATAAGATGAATTTATACTGTGTTTGGACAATCTCGAAGAGGAGAAGCTCATGTACAAACTTATATTGTGCCTACATGCACAAACTTTCTAAGACATGAAACTTTTTATAATCATATCTTTGCGGATGGTCAAATTTAATCCTTATAAATTATTTTAGGGACAAAACTTGATTAAATGTTTTTGACTCTTTGAAAAATCAAAACTCATTTCTTTAGATAATCCAAATCAAGCACATATTTGTGTGCCCCTTTTTGCTAGTGAACTGAATAAGCAAAACTGATCTAAGTAGATTAGTTTCTTGTAAATATTTATGAGTGTCTTCTTAGACAATCCTGAACACATTGACACATAATAAATTAGAGTAACTATAGCAAACAACATTGATGCAAAAACATTTCCTCAAGGAGTTCTTAATCACTGTTCGTGTGAATTAATAAGAGAGGGGACAAACCACATCTTGCTTGAGTATTAATTAATTGATTGACCAGTAATAAGGATGTGATTGCAAGTCTGGAGATATTAGATGATGAATATATTTAAACTCATGAACCCACTTGGCATTTACTTTATTATATATTTCTTTTTAAGTTTGATCTATCTAATCCAACCAGTTGGCACGCATCTACAAGTCAAACTTATCTAGGTATATATAAATTAGAGATCACTAACCATGTGTTCACAGTCATCGCCTTGATGTGGTGGAATTTTCAATGCCCAGGAGAATCCAAGGCGATCCTGCCCAAGAGGAAGAGAACATGCGAGCAAATTTCTATGCAAAAGTAATGTAAAAAAAAGAGTAAAACCCAAAATACAAAAATATTTGCTGTTATGGTATCCGTGGCCATAAGAGATAGATATATAAAAAGCCTCGGGACAGTGGCATTATTAACGATGGTTTATCCTTTAGACATATTGATATTGTCATTCAACTTTGTTGGTGCAAGATGTGGAGCAATTTGTATCTTCAATAGTGACTCCATCCATTTAAATACCATTTAATGCATTTATTTATTTTGTCACTCAATAAAGCAATAACCTTTGGACATTAAATCCAGTCAAAAGATCATTTGTATCAAAAATCGGGTGAAATGTTAAAATAATGCGTTATTTACTTTGTTTTACAATAAAAAGAAACCTTATTAGTTATCATGATATCCACTTGTAAGAATGCAAACTAAAAGAATTATGAATGCTATTTATATACCAACAGTCCGAACTAAAAGAATTGTCAATGCTATTTATTTTGATATCCACTTGTAAAAACGCAAACCAAATTGTGGATTGTAAATAAAAAGAGTATTTTTTATTATATAAAATTACAATACTTTACTAGTAGTAAATTATCACATTAAATACAAGAGCTTAACTGCGTTATTCTCTGAAGCTAATCAACTCTAGCTCGTAAGTTAGAGTTCTTTGCCTGGATGTACCTAAAAGGCATCAAACATGAATGTCAGCCTATACCTATTTACTCTAATAGGAGAGTACTAGGTGCATTTACCATGTTAGTTGTTGTGATACTAACATATTCAGCCTATCAATATATACAATTGTATATCATCAGTTGTGACACAATAAAGTCAACCTCTAATAACAATAAACGCAATTTCATTGAATTCAACACAATAATGTCATGCCTTTACGTTTTTAGGTTTGACAAATTAATAATTCATCATATTGCTTCAAGTTTGTAACTATGTTATACATCTTTCCACACTTGTTTTCCCATCAAACTGCACAAAAGTTTGACAAACATCTTGGCCCTCCAAACAAATTTTCTTGTAAAGTTTAGACAAGGGCTTCTGCAATTTGGCCTGGATTAAATTGGAAAGGGGAATATCTTCATAGACTCTCTCAATCTTCCTAGAACAGAGCAGAAACCCAATAATCTGGAGTAGAACAGCAAGTATGTAAGGCAGGCTACCTCAGGCCAAACAACAAGATGCTTCAGATATTTGTTCTGTATTGATGTAGGCGGTCTCAAGTGACCAGCAGAAATGGAATCTAGCCTGGGAAATGTCATAAACATCTAGCACTTCTACAAGCGTAGCTTCATCTAGTATAGAACTTACTCAACCAGCCCATTACTTTCCAGGCAATACTGATCAACTGCAAGCCTGCTGTCAAATCGATTTATTAAGCAAAACTGCTGCTTTGAAGCAAGAACAAGGAAAGAAGAAATCATAGATTGAATCTGACAGATCATACCACTAAATATTTTTATTTGAGCAGACAAGACACTTACAATATTTCTGATTCAAAAGATAACAAATACACTGAAGCACAAAACCCCTGAGGGATATTGAAACAACGCTTTGAAGAATTTGAACTCCACGAATGAATCTTAACCATCATCAGTTAAACCAGCATCTCCCGATACTAGTCCAGGCATGCAAGGAACTCTTGGATAGGGAGGAAAGAATCAAGGAGTGCAATCTTCAAATGCCAAAGAGATACCAGAAGCGTTCTATAAAACAAATGAATATTTACTTTCCAGTTAGAAAATAAAAAGATGAAAAATAATGAGATTAAAGCTAAGGAGCCAAACAAATCAACAAGTTACAGATGACATCAGATGTACAATTTTAAAAAATCTTCCATGAACCCATACTAAAGTTGTTGGACGGTGAAATGACATTCTAAGTTTAAAAAAGAAGTATATTAGAAAACTAGAATAAAATAACTACTTTACTGGAAATGGAGCATTATGAAATGTGTGAGCCATAATATATCCACTATTAGTAATATAGATCACCAAGTTGTATAAAATTTTAAGTGGAAAGATGCATATTCTATTCACTTGAGCATCCTCCTCCCACTTGAGACAAATCACGGTAGCCATAGACTTCAAGTTTTTAACAGTTTTCCATTCTGCTTAGTATTTATACCATGTTAGAAATGATTATACGATAGTGTGCAGAACTGCTACAAGCACTAACATCTCAAAAGCAACACACCACATATCCACAGTTCCATAAAGACAGCTACTTTAGCAAGATAACATTCATTATGTACAAACAAATCTCTTCTCAGCAATATGTAATTTATGAAGCTGATGACTAGTAATAAAATGGTAGAAATCTCAAAGTAACAGAACTGCAGCAGCCTCAGCCAAGTTCTCACCCATTCCACTGGTGACCAAGCAGCTATAGCTTATTAAAAACATAACCAGCTATTTGCAAATTTTTCCACCCACAAGCATAATGAGGCACATATAAATCCTATCATTTAGGAGTCACCTAAATTATTACCTTCCTAATTTGACTGAACTGAACATATTTTTCTAATAATTTAGAGAAGCTATTAATACTGATGAAAATGAACATGTCAAAAATGAATTCTTCTATATGACACCATCCACTTAGAGCATAGATTCTCACAATGAGCTGGACCCCAGTAAACACTATGCTGTAATTTGTCATTGATAAATGACATAGTTCCAAACATTCATGACAACATTAGCAGCCAGCTGAAAATTTTTCGCCTCCATGAGAATGGAATTGACTGCATCAAGCAGATTCAAATCCTAAAGTACATAAACCGATTGAAAAGGTATATTAATTCTGTATGATAAGTGGTTAAAATAATTTTACCGCTTATTTCACCGATTAGATATGAGTCAATCAATTCCCTTGATTCATAATTAACTCGTGCATCAAACAATGTAGCATCAATAACATTTCCTAGCTTTGATGTAGGATGATGAGTCCGCCAAGAAAGACTAGATATTTAGGCATCACATACAAAACTGCCTAAGCATCACATCTAGGGTTTCTTAAGCATCATACAAAAGAGGAATTGCATCACACAATCTGCAAAGAAAACACATTTCAAGTTTGATAACTAAAAAAATTCTGTTGAAAAGTGAAAATTACAACTATATATATAGACTCTCTAAAAATTTTAGTCTTAGTAGAAATAGGAATCCTCTAAACCGGAAACATAATTGGAGTATACATAAGATCATACTACTCAAACTTAAAAGAGCAAAGGAAACACCATAAAATCCTAATAATACTCAAGTTCAAGTTGATATATTATACTTCAAGAAGAACCCTGATCCTTGTTTGAGTTTCAAAGTCAATCTTCACCAAAAACTTGGTAGTCATTTTGCATGATTTTGTTGGCTGAATCAGGCTTAGCGGATGGTTTGATTGCCATATACTAAATTCTCTGAATGGGAATGCAATTACAATACTATGTATACGATCTTCATGCCCTTGCAGTCAAATGGGTATTTACTCGACAAAATAAAAATAATTTCTGCCAATTTTTCATGTCTGGAAATAAAAGAATTAGTCGAATGTGAAGTATCTTTATCATTAGCTATCAACTCAGAATAAAATAACACCATACTTTACAAAGAAGAACACAAAGAGAGAGAGAGAGAGAGAGAGAGAGAGAGAGAGAGAGAGAGAGAGAGAGAGAGAGAGTAATTTGTTCCCAATGAAATTAACAGAAGAAGAGGAAAGATAAAGTGCACTGTTAGCCAACATTTGTGAAGCGAGGCAAAATATCATAACTGTACAAAAAAACTGAGGGGAATATCCATCACTTGATATGGGATTTTGTTGGTGCTAGTTTTGACGATGACAAAACTGTATCAAAGTCTGAGATGTTCAGACTTTCCCAAAGTCTGAGATGGTCAGACTTTCTCAGAATCTGAAGTGTTCAGACTTTCCCAAAGTCTGAGGTGGTCAGACTTTTCCAAAGTCTGGGGGAGACAGACTTAAGTTATTTTGGTAATAGATCTTATTGATCTTATTCTTTTCCCACGAAGATCTGGATTGATATATATCTTCGACAGCTTATGGATTGATTGGATCTGATTATTTTATTTATGGAAGCAATCAATTATATGGAGCAAGTGTTCACTTTAGGAAACTGAAAATCCTGATTGAATGGGAGATCGGGATTGACGGATTCTCTATTGTTTTCATCTATAGCTTGAGATCTCCCGATTGATTCTGTCCAACGGGTAGATTGGAAGAATTCCTTTGGAAGGTGCCAACGGTTATGAAGGCATAAAGGAGTATTTAAGGGAGTTATTTCAAGTTGTGCTTAGAGAACGTTAGAAAGCAATTTTCCTTAAGTCTGAATCTGCGAAGAGCTTTAATTGTACTCAAAAGAGTGTGACACCAAACTTCGTGAGAGTTAAGCTGAGAAGCTTAGACATTGAGATTGTAACTCTTTTGATTCATAGTGAACTCCAGCCAATAGGCTGTCATCGTGGGAGAGTGGACGTAGGCTTGATCTAAGCCGAACCACTATACATCTTGTGTTCAATTTTCTTTACTCTCTAACTCTATTTATTCTGAAGCTTTTATTTCCGCATTAGCTTTTACATATTTACTTATTGCACTAGCACTTTCAGATTTCACTGGGCTAGTAGGTCATCTAAAGCAAAGGAATCAATATGTTATTGGCAGCCTCCAATCCAATATCTGAATCAAAAAACAAATCTTGCTGTTCAACTATGGAACCTCAAGCTGGAGTGGATGCTTGAGAGCTTACTTCAGGCAAGGATTACAAGTGTAGAAGTATTTACACTTGGAATATTAACAGAAAACATTCAAGGATAGGCACAAACACTTTAGTGCAATCAAAATGCTCTCCATATCCAGGAGACAATATGATGAGCGAAGCATTGAGATGTTTCTGAAGGAAATATCTCCTATCTAAATTTTTCCCATGATAATAGACAGCAAGAACTACCAAGGCTAGGCATCTCATCCTAAGCTCTTATGAATTTGAGTTACCAAAAGTCTAAGTCATAAAGGAACTTGACATACTTGGATGCAGCTCCCCTCACCCTGCTAGTCTCATTGCTCTCTCCAATTCCTCTGTCCCTGTCAACCAGATTGTCATACAAGAACGCAGCATAGCTTGAGATATATCCTATTCGAAAGTTGAATTCCCACCAGCGAACTTGATTAATAAAAATGATGTGATGAATGCCGCTCTGTAATGAGAAGAAGATAAATTAAACTTCAAGTAACACAAAATGTGAGAAACTTTCCGCCTATAGTCTATATTTCAGTATCCACCAAATCTTTTCTTGTAGGGCAAGCTCAGTCAGTAAAAGAATGCTCAGTCAGTAAAAGGAAAGGAGTCAGCAGAAAATTGCATTGTGAGAGTAGTCATCAGAAATCTAAGATCTTTTTAAATGCCTGATGAAATGTAGGTGTTTTCTGCAGTTGGATAAACCTGCGAACTCCAAGTGTGCATCGAGAATTTCTGCATTTGACATAGCTAATCTATCTAGCATAAATGGCATCCCCTCCCATTCATGTTCTTTATTTTCATGGACACTTTAGCTTGTGTAGAACGAAGGGGAACAAGATGGCCATACAGGATTATGGTACACTTAGTCGGAGTAGATGACTCTTGGCTAGGTTACATCTCCTGAGGCAACAACCCGATTGAGAAGTTGCTAAGAATCTATAGTGACTATGAATAAAATTGCTTCATTATACTATTACCAGCTTGGAATTCGTTACTTGCAGCTAAGTCATCTCTTGATGTCCACTCGCATCACCATCATTGACTCTTCGTTTCTGTGTAAAAAGACCCAACTCCTTAGTTCGACGTCGCCTTCTCATTTAGACTTCCAAACACTATGTTCGCCCAATTCTCCATCGAAAGCAATTCGAGCTAGATTGGCAATTACAGCGGTTCCTCTCGGGAAAAAGGAAGCGTAGCATATTTAGGAAAAAACGAAAGAAGTAAAATGAGATAAGGCCAATGACTCAAAGGGCTTACCAAGCCATCGTTGGAGAAACGAACACACCGAATAAAAAAGAGAACTTTTCTCGAGTGGAAGCAATTACCGGGGGAGAGATTGTCCACAGCCTTCTCCCAGTGGAAGCGATGAAGCACCAGCCGTCGAGTCCTCCCTGGCCATCGCCAGCAGAGCCTTCTCCGGATTCCACTCCACCATTTTCACCTGCCAACCGTAAATCGAGCAAACCTCACAACCCGGAATGCCGGACAGGAGATGAACCTGAGAAACCAAGCCGTTGGTTGAACTGAAGCCGAAACGGAAGCACACCCCACGACCCTTCATCGGTCTCTGTTGCTAGAAAGCTCCGTAAGCACCCGAAAATGCAGCCACTAGCCGCGAGGAAGGAGGTGCACTGGAGTCTGAGAAATTGCAGAGGAGGAAGAGGCGGGAAGAGAAAACATGAACGGACGGAAAGAGAGAGATTGCAGGCGCGGGGGTGGACTTTTTTCTATTAATGGGCCGGCCAAGCTGGGCCCGATTGGGCTTGTCAAGTAACGCTCGAAGTGCTTGCAAAATACATATTATTTGTCTTCCTTGAAAGATAAACTTACAAATTATTTAGGATGTGCTTGGACCGTGTCCCTATTTTCAGATTAAAACAATGAATAAGTAAAAATAAAAACAACATGTCGTCGGAACAACTAAAAAAGAAGAGATGAATAATAAAAAAAAGAAATATCTTAAGTAATTTCAATTGGATGGTACCTTATAATTCGATTAGTCAATTTTCACCGATATTTCGCTCAAATTCTTAAGTGTTTTCCTCACAAAATTTGAGAGATAGGACCCTAATAAAAATTTCAAGAGGCTCTAATGTGTATAACCTGAAAATTGATAAAAATTAAACTCAAAACATATAGGGACAAACATATTAAATTTTCGTTTTTTTTTTGTTGGCGACAAAGAATGAAACCAACGCTGGACGTAGATAATTTTTTAAACAAGACTTGAAATCTCCAATGGGAAACCCTCATCAAATGCATACCAAGAGAAGGGATTGACCACAACTTTCCATTAGGTGCTCGAACAAAGTTTGAAGTTTTTACTTCAAACCACGGCATTCCTCCAACCTAAGCCACTCAAGAACAGTCTACCCATCAAGATTTCATGCATCACCTCGTCGGTGACCTCTGAGCCGCAGATGGACAGGGATTCGAGATTAGTCCGAGCGGCACTCCTTCAAAATGGGAAGCTACAGAGCCTTAAATGCAGGTCCACCAGCGAAGGGCGTCCATATAAGGAGCAGTGGAACGGCGATTGCAGGGCCTCGCATCCTCATTGACAGAAGGATCCTCAGACAAGGCGGGTTGACAGCAAAATGACCCCCCAGACTAAGAGTAGGCATCCAACAGTAAAAGAGATTCAATGTCGACGCGGAAACTTCTTGGCATTAGCAACACGTAGAGGATCAAGACGCTGCCCACGAATGGGGTGTCGAGCCAGGGGAGGGAGAAGACGAGGTCAGTTGACGGTGGTCCGGACGGATTGTCACCGCTTCGACAAAGCGCAGGTTCGGCGTTGACAAAGGCGATGCTGAGTGGACCCCACTTCACACGCTTAGTCAGCAAATCCTCAATTTAATCACTCTACTAACCTTAACGCTGAATCACACGCATTCTCCCATTATACTTCTTTCTTTCTTTTTTTTTTTTTCCATTTCCATCGAAGTTAGTTCTCTTTAATAAAAGGAAAATACTTTACATTATCGCCGAAGAATTTTATCCGCGTAATTGCGTCGCTCGCCATTGAATTTCTAATTTCAAGGAAATTTTAGTTTCAGGAAGCGCGCGAAATTTCCCGTTCATGCTCATTGTGAAGATAATGCCCGCACATCCATGCCCTCTAATGCTATCGACCAATGAAGTAAAATCTTCTTTCGACAATCCGTAATTGTGCTCAAAAGTATGTTGAAAATAGCTTGACATTATATTATTAAGATAAAATTTTTAAAATGATGTTGTCATGATTATACACCAATTGTACTATTGATGGTAGTTTCTACCAATTATTTGAATCTACGCACTGATGATAATGAGTAGGAATAAGCACATATGACATCGTAAGAAAATGTAATTGAATTCTAAAACTTTTTAAAAGTATGATCAAGTCGTTCGGTTAACCACATGAATTTGAACAATGGAAAACGTTAAAGTCTATCTTCCTAAAATTACATTTAACAATTTTTAGAAAAGGTGTTTCTTTTAAAACCTTAACTGAAAAATAAGAGCCCTCGCTGATGGGCCACCATCATCAGAAAGGGTTGTCGGGCAGGCTGAATTTGTCTGGGTCTCACAGGCTAGCACAACAATTTATTTTTTTTTGGTATTAGAATATTCAAATATCATACCACACCATCATCTAACAGCTCAATCTTCTAAATCAGGTTACAGTAATCCCACAAAATCTTATATAATAAAAGGTTTTGAGTTCAAATTTTATCATGTTTCATCTGCCTCCATACTATGCAGAAAAGACTAGACCAAATGATCATCTAAGTATGATAATAGTTTTACAAAACCTCACATGATATTAGAACATGCATTTTTTCATATCACGATATCAGAATAAAAGATCCTAACCGGAATCTTTTTAGGCCTCTTATTTACCTTCCCAACGTGTCATTATCTAATAATTTGAACTCTTTAAGATAGTCGAAAAGTGGTTCCACAAAATCTAGCGATCCGAAAGGATAGAAATGCATGGAGGGAACATTTTTAATAGAGTTATGATCAGCAATGTCCATTTCTCTATTGAAGTTTAGATATCCTCCTTCATTGTGATGAGGAAGAAGGCACTGTTGGAAGATGATCAGGAGCATTTGGAGGGAATTCATGATCACTCCAAATAAATATTCTTCCGACCTGCCTCCCCCATCGGCGAGGGGGGCCTTTTTTTTTTTACATTGGGTCCTTTTTTAATAAAATTTTAGGTTCGTTAAAATATAATTTAAATAAGATTTCACGGAAAAAATGCCATGTATAAGGAAGAAAATAACCAAAAAATATATATAACATCAGTATTTTTCATTAAGCAAATTAGCAAAGTTAATGGAAAATTTGATTGCACCAATTTAACAAATTTTAAGAATTAATTGCAGTTTTTGAAAATAATAGGAAGTAAGTGTATTTTCACTATAAATTTTAAGACTTACAGTGCCCTAATACATGCAATTTTATAAACGTAGGGGGGCAAATTGCTAAAACCGAAGAAAATAAAGAAAAGGAAAGAAGAGAACTCTATAAACCGGCAACGTTTCGCGGAAATGTACATGAAGTCACTTATCTGCTCCAGACATTATAAAAGGAAACGCACTGCCAATGATTGCGGAAGAGCTTTGAGTTCGTTGATAAACTGTCTACTGTCTGATTCTCTCTCTCTCTCTGTCTCTCTCTCTGTCTCTCTCTCAGAGGGGCAGTTTTTCAGTAACCAGACATTTTCTTGGTTCTTCTTAAGCTCCTCTAAAGAAAAGGAAAAGCATGTCGATGCAAAAGAGAGCTTTGCCTTCCTCTTCTTCAGGTCAACCAGGTCAACCCAAGAGGCCATGGGTTCGCTCTGATCAGGTGAGCTCGCTCTTCCCTCTAAATGTTCCAATACTTGATTCATTGTTTGGTGATCGTCTTAGTTTTAGCTTTACGTGGGGGAGAATTCAATGAAGGCTTCTCCAGTTGAAGGTTTTGTTGCAATGAGAGGAATGGGGAAGCCCATGATTAAGTATAACATCGATAAGCTTGTGGCTCATGACCGTTCTAAATCGCTTTGGTTCAGTTCACTGTTTGTGGGTTTATGCTGTTGCTTTAAAGCGAAGTCTTAAAGACATCGGATGTTGTTGTCTCAAATCCGTTTTTGTGATTTTGCGTTGGCCAATCGCAGTACTTCCTCCTTATTCGAACTGAACTCTGTTAGAATCAATTGCCTAGCAAATGATCTGTTATCATTAGCGGATTACTTTTCTATCCCAATTATCCTATCTTACTTGTATATTTGTGATGATCTTCACGCAGGGAAGAAAGCAACGGATGGAGCTTGTTGACGGAGGAGGAGTTCCGGGCCATGGTAAGATGAGTAAAGCAGCCAACTTGGGCAAACAAAATACATTCTTTATTGTATTTCAGTTGCTGATCTCTTGAATAAATTTCTGTCCTTCCAGTAAGTTTCCGGATAGAAATCTGCATGAGAAATTGATGGAAGATGTATAGAGAATTATTGGTTGAGTGGTTAAAAATGATCTGCTGACTGTTCTAGGCCTTTACTGTGAAGCAATTCCACAAAGAATATGAGTTAGGCTTCTCAGGTTGTTTTGGACTGTACGGATCACAAAAAATTACAACTTTTCAATGAAGTTCCTTGGACTTGAATGTCTCCTTGTATCTTGAGAAAATAAGGTCAATGACAATTTGCATGTAGGCAGAGGATGACAAAGATACATCTAAGGTGAAACTTGAACCCGATGAGATGATTTTTGCAATGTAATTCTTTGCTATCGCTCTTTGCTTGACAGATCAGAGAAGAAATGCGGTGTGTTTTATCTGACTTTGCTAAAGATCACCAAAGGTAAATATATTTCATTTGGTTTCTCGGCAGTTATCTTATTTGTATCAGCTGATTCCTCTAGTAGAATTTCCCAGATTCCTCTAATAGAATTTCCCAGTGCACTGTCTTGCCAGCTAAAGACATCATTGCTATGATATGCCATTCATCCAAGATTCTTTGCGGAAAGTGTCATACCTGCACAAACATTTTCCTTGTTGATCACTGAATGGATGGTGCATTTGGATATAGCTGCTAACTTACTTTAGTTGCTTCTGTTATCTATGTACTGGATAAATATGTACTCCATCTCTACATTTACTTTCCATATTGCCTTAGATTAAGGGAATGCATTTGATGAATCTATAAACTATGTTTTTATATTGTTATTATGTGCAACATTCATTTGTACTGGTAACTAAAATGTTACATATGGAATCTGGATCTTTTTCTATTTATTACAAATAAATCCAGAAAGACAGCCTTTATTCACTTTGTCAATTCTCATGGTGTAATGTGGTCAGAAATCCTGTTGAAGAAATAGTCCAAAAGGTGCGGTCAATGGAGAATGCTTCTAGGAAACTGGTAAGACAAAGCGTTCATAAAATTTCCAGTTTGTCTCAGACATATCTTTGTCAACACATCAGATATGAGTTGTTCATCTGCATGTCATGAAGCAATTGAATGAACTTATTGACCAACAAGTCCATTGCTAGCTAATTGATTTATGCCGACTGTTAGAAGAATATTCATTGAGGTTGAACTTTGCTAAACATTGCCCAAATTTTGTACAATGTCGTCCCCCATTTAAGGCCGAGATTGAGGTGCCAAACCTTCCCATTGATGTGAACTCTTGGAGAAGTTTAGCCTGCTCTCCATAGAGTAACTTTCATCTGTTGAGCAAGGGCCCTAGGGCCAACTTTCTCCCTGCTTGACTGGAAGAACAGTAGATCTTCTTGAACAACCTTTTATAACAGGGAAGCCTTATAACTTGAAATCAATTCATCCAGTTGACTATCAATCTAATGACACCACACACCAAATCACAACAGACATCATTATCTTTCGCATCTATGCTACCAGTAACAACAGCAAAGTATACCCAGAAAAATAAGATGCAAACTCAAAACCATGCCACCAGATTATGGCCAAGTTACTCAACATGAACTTGCCAATATCTACTCAAACACTTAATATCAGCACTGTCTTATCTCCTTGATGAATCATAGCTTCTAAATGGACATTTACAGAAACAAAGCACAACAGCCTCAAGGACATGACTAGCTTGAGGGATACATTTTTCATGCTTCGCTAAATTTCTCTTTCTCCAGAAGATGATAAATTGTTGCACTCTAGGCTAATTTCCTCACTAATACCTTCAAAATTTCCCCTTCATTTTCTTCAAGGCTCAAGTAAATCTATCCTTCACGTCACATGTTAGTAGCTAAAACTGGTTCCACTAATCTGCTTTGAGAATGCACACTTAAAGGAAAGTGCATTCTGAGATTCTTCCTGTTGTCCACATAGCACTGAAGTGCTATTGATGTCACACCAAGTTTTCATCCCATCCAATGTGTGCAACCTATTATGAATCACCGGCCAAGTCATCAAGCCATATTTCGGCACATTAGGCTTAAACAATACAGCCAAAACTAACTCACTCATATCCCGCATTTCCTCACTCGCTTCTGAGCCTCTTTATACTGAAAGAGCCCCTAGATGATCCAGTAAATATCACTTTGTCTAAAGAGCCAGTGTTTGGAGAAATTAACCCACACAACGCCATCTGAGTTTCAAGCAGATCACCAGACCTAGCTGGAGGCAATCTCCATTAATTTGCCTTAGTAACATCTGCGACTGTGGCTTTATCACCTAAAGTGGAGTCATAGCCGTTGTATAGCAAATGTAAATTTTTGCATGGACATGGAATTAAAGGGGGAAAATGAAAATGCTTAGGATTGTTCATATGAGCTACATTTATGACTGCTGTTTGGTAAACACTGTGATTTCAGTTGTACTTGAAGAAATTATCTCAGTAAGGTATGTGACAAGTAGTTGGGAAGGATAACATAGGTTTTAAACTCCTATTGATGGAATTGATTGGTTTTGTATTCTTTTTTATTTGATGTCCCAACTTTGGCAATTCTGCTGTTGGTGGTTTTGTACAGAAGGAAGCGGTGGAGCCAGCTTACAAACACTCTTTCCCCCTCGGAAGGTATGAATGCACTTCACCTGTAATGCCATTGACTAAGACTTTCTGTGTATTATTGACCTATCATGCGTTTTTGATGTTTTGCACGAATAATGGCTCGATCTAACACTACCACCCAGTGAGTGTCAGGCCACAATGACTCCTTCATGTGGCAAAGTGTCAAATGCTCCAATTTAGAACAAAATACTTATAGCTTGAGAGCAGTGGAGCATTTTATTTTATGTCACTTCTTTTCAAATAATTTGCATTATTAATCTATTGAGAAAATGCATTTATTTATTCTTGTAGTTTCCTCAGCAAGTGAGATGTTTGGTAGTTTGTCTCTCTTTATTGTTACTATTCCAATTTTCTGCATCCACGCCTATTCCTATTTCTCATAGTTGTTTTATGGGGAGAATGCAGGGCTAATGCCAAATCTACAGCAAAGAATGATACCAGAAACTTACAGCTTCAAGTTCAAACCAAACTGTCAATTCCTTTATTTACTGGAAAGAAAGTAGAAGGAGAGGGGGGAGCTCTAATTCGTGTTGCCTTGATTGATGCGAAAGCTGGAAGAATCTTTACATCTGGCCCCAAATCCTCCATTAAGTTGGACGTGGTCGTGCTTGAAGGTGACTTCAACAATGACAATGAGGAAAACTGGACCCATGAAGAGTTTGAGAACTATAGGGTAAAAGAGCGTAAAGGAAAGGGTCCTCTTTTGACAGGAAATCTGCAAGTGAGGCTCAAGGAAGGTGTTGGGAAGCTTGGAGAATTGACATTTACCGACAATTCCAGCTGGAATAGGAGTAAAAGTTTTAGACTAGGGCTTATGGTGGCATCAGGTTATTGTGGCAATACACGAATCCAAGAAGGAATAACAGATGCCTTCCCTGTCAAGGAACATAGAGGAGAATGTAGGTCCTTCATAGTTCACAGCAGATAAACCTCGTCCTTTTTCACCAATCATACATGGTTTTGGACATCCATTGTCTTCAATGTTTCAATAGCATGCTTCATATAGTACCTATCTTTACATCTCGAATGAAAATTCTGATAATTAAGAATCGATTGCCTTCTTTGTTATTAGCAAGTGTTGACATAATAGAGTTTGTGCCTATAAGAAATTTGCTTTCTCAGACCTTACCGTATATGTTCTGTTCATATTACAGCATACATGAAACATCATCCACCTGCATCTGGTGATGAGCTTTGGAGGTTGGAGAAGATTTCGAAAGGAGGGAAGTCTCGACAAAAACTGAGGGAAGCTGGAATACATGTAGTGGGGGACTTTCTACTGCAACTGTTTACAGACCCCGAGAAACTGAGAGAAGTAAGCACTCGGTTAATTATTCTCAATTAGGTTTTGATTGACTACAAGAATATAAGTCACGTGTCTTCACTCATCATAGATTCTCGGAAAGAGCATAATACCGAAGAACTGGGATATCCTTGTGGATCACGCAAAGACTTGCAAAACAAATTGGAAACTTTATTTGTACCATTCTGATGGCATGAGGAAGGAAGGTGTTGTATTCAACACTGATGGTCAACTGATCGGCCTAATCAAAGACAGGGTATCTTTTGCTACTCATCGACTTTCTGCCCAAGAGAAGGTACGTAAGTGAATTTCTACTGAGTTTTGTCAAGCCAGACATGGAAACTTGAAAAGAGGAGCGTGTCAGACATCTAGATCCTTATTTTTTATCATATAAATTAATATGTAGTGCCTGTGGAGAGAATGGAAAGAAAAGCTAGATGCTTTATTTAGATCCACTGTGGAGACTTTCTATTAATAGAGTGATTCTGAGCTTTTGCTCTTTGCAATGCAAAATTGAGGAAGTGACCTTGTAGATCTTAGTGGCCTTCTGTAATCCGTCCTTAAAATCATAACAAAAACAGGAGTAAGTAGGAGATTACTTTCAGCAGTTGATTTGGTTTCGTTCATGAAAATCTGAAGCACTAATCATCATAATGTAGTTTGAACAATTAACACAACCGTTACTTCTAAGTTATAATTATAAAAAACTTTTAGTCTGAACGATTTACACTTTTAGCAGTTGAACGAGTTGATGAATGTTTTATTTCTTCACCGGTCCTTTCTCAGTCAACTTTGCATCTTTACACTGAGGACCATTGCCTTGATTGTCCTCTACTATATTACATCTTCTGAGCACCTGACTTTTATGTTGTGGAGAAATGGGCGGATACAGGTGTAAAGTGAATTGAGGTTCTTTCAATATTATTTTTATTCTTCTCTCTGTGTGTTGCACTTAACGTACTATATTTGAATACATATTCATCCACGGAAATGCAACTTGTTGAAAAACAAAGTTGTTGCTTGAAGCCAGAATGTTTATTTACATTAGTGGAGATAAATACTTCCATTAGTCCATGTTGAGTGATATACCGGGTGTCTTTCTTCCAGGAAGATGGAGTTGCAATCATGAAAAAGGCCTTGGGTAACTGCCAATATGTGATAGAGTTCGGTGGTGAGATGTTTTCTGATTCAATGCAGAAGAATAGCGGATATTCATCTCAAGTCTTTGATGAACAATTTGAAAATTCCAACCCTGTTCAACGTAATTTGGCTCCATCTGCTCCGGTTGGTCCGGAAGCTCCTCTGGCCAATGTGGCCTCCACTGCTGAAGGTACGTGCTCAAAAACACTAAATGTGTTCCGCTTTAAGCTCATACAGAGATGTGGCATATGGAATTACAATGAAAACAGGACTTCCAATTGATTGTGTAGCTTCAATAAATAAAGCATCGTTTTTGGGTTCCACATAACATGAACACGTACGTCTGTCCAGCTGTGATTGTTGCAAAATGAGCCTCCATTTGGCCGATTTACATGTATTATGTATGTATGCATGTATGTGTTCTGTCCAAGCAATTGAAAAGCAACTAGAAAATTAGTTGGTGACATTTTCCTTTTTTGAGTTGGGGATTGGGGGAAAAGGAAGGGGGGGGGGGGGGGGCAGCTACTCAGCTACTCATGAACACATTCACTTTGGTGGTGCTTTAGTGGACATTGATAAGATATTGCCATGACTAGGTAGATATGAATAGATGTAATGAGCACAGGTCAACGTGTTTATATGTGCATATTTATCGAATGTTGACCAGAATCGTTTTAGAAAGGGCCTTGTCAATTGAAGTACTAAAAGATTACGAAGATCAAGGGCGAGAAAAATCAAAGAGATGTGCGCAGGATAAGGGGGGAAAAACTGGTAGCACTTTCCGCGTGATATCGGAATAGTAGAAGCTCATAACCATCCTTGCAAGAATGTTTATAAGCTCGTAGACCTGTGCTTACGTCGGCCTATGTTTATGAACCACATTGATCTTTTATTTCTTTCTCCAGGAATCAATGGTCCAATGGCTTTGGCATTGCCAGAACAGTCACAAAAAACCAATTCTGGAAATCCCATGGGGATTTCAGTTGATGAAAATTTTCGTTTCGCTTCACATCAGCCCATGTCTGCAGACCACTTGAATGTTCCGACTCCTTCAGGATATCATGGCAGTGCTACTGCCGGATTGCTGAAGCAGTCTTATGGGATCAATTTACAGAATGCCATGCACTGCCAGACGATCGATTCTTCGAGCCAAATGGACTACACAGTATGTGCTGATGTTCTCCCCTCCGAACCATCCTATGCCTTAATTTCAAACTCCCCTCTTCCTCAAGGCAATCGTGTGATGGAAGATTTCCCATCAATCGAGTTCGACAATACTTTGAAGGGATTGTTGGCGGAATTATTGGATAATGGGGTTGCTAGGGGTTCCAGCAGAGGTGTTATGGAAGATTTCCCATCAATCGAGTTGGACAATACTCGGGAGGAATTGTTGGCGGATTTATTCGATGATGGGGTTGTTAGTGTAATACCACTATCTTTTTGTTAGATTAAGTGAATAAGTGGGCCCATAATAAAAGAAAAAGAAACGGAAAAGAATGATAACAGCCAAAGAATAAAAGCAGATAAGAGGGGAGACCTTCGGCTGAAGGGAGTTACAAAAATAATAAGGTGAGACCAGGAGACAAAAAAAGAAAAAAAAAAGGCACGTTCGGCAAAGAGGGAGATGAAGGAAAGAAAAGAGAGAATGAAGGGATGGAAAGAAAGAAGACAAAATGGACAGAATGGAAGGGCGATTCCCATCGCAGAAATCTCGTCAAGCCAAATCGACTCTAATTTGTGACGTTCGGTAAGTATTCACACCCTTTATAGTCCAATTGGAGTAATTTTTGGGATTAGGGCTTAAATTCGGAATCATATGAAGTTGGGGAGGTGAAATCTGATTTTGGACTTATTTGACACAGCAATTATGAGATTATGATAATTTAGGATGTCATGAAACCATATCAACTGACGGAATTCAATTTGAGCTTACTGTTTGTCCAAAACGAAATTTAGAAGTTTGTCGAGTGTAATGAACAGTGCGCGAACAGTAACTTCGTGGGCCATTTATGTTGGTTTTCGGTCTTAGTTTGGGTTGAACGATTTGGGAATCTTGTAGTGCGTCGAAAGGGCTTTGTATTGAATATAAGATCATGAGAAACATAGGCTTGTGGAAAAAGTTATGGTATAATCAAGTTTCGCGTGAGTTCACGCTAAAGTTTCGCTTATGTGGAAAACTTATAAAATTCTCTTCGGACGAGAGTTCCCTTAGTATGTATGAGCTATTTGGTTAGAAAGAAAGGGTAGTTTTAGTCAATTGGTCGTGGAGGAAGATTTCACTAGATTTTGACGTACATTTTCATTTATTTGATAGGATTGCAAGTTGAAAAGTGAATCAAAATTATTGTTTGGTTCAGGACAAACCAGGTGAGTGGTTCTATATCTTCTTTGAATTTGTAAAATTCATATTTTGAACGTATTATGAAATATATGTATATTATGAATTACAAAATGGCATGATTATTGCATAAAAGTTAGATCGAGCATTTACTGCCTTTTTGACCATTGCGAATGTTTGAAAGTGTGTTCGGAAAAATGTTTCTATCAAATGAGTTGAAATGTTGAAATCTTATGTGTTGACTTCCGAAATATTCTACTGGTCTTGGATTGAATGAAAGATGTGTTTGGGTTTATGAAATTATTTAATGATAAAGATTTTGGATTGACTTTATGAATTACGAAAGTGTTATTGTGGATTGTTGATGCTCAATATAGCTGTGTGCCCAAGGAAGAGGCAATATGAGTATGCATACGAGTTAGGATATCCTTCTGGGCCGAGCCACCGGCTTTGTAGGTGGAGACCTTGCCAAGGGGGGAATCTTGGTCGCCTTGTCATCAGGCGTTGTGTCGTGACCATGGTAATGCATTGAGCAATAGATTAATCAGTGGAATTGACCACTGATATGGTTTTATGGAGATTAATCAATGGAATTGACCATCGATATTGTTTGACGGAGATTAATCAGTGGATTTGACCATTGATGTGGTTTAACTATGTTTTTCTAAAATGTTTTGACTTGTTAATATTGACGTATATTTGATTTTGATATATATATTATATGTTGAAATTAAAATATGAATTTTTGGTTGGTTTTATATGTATGCATAGTGGGTGCTCGATCTGCTTAGAAGATATGTACTACTCACTGAGCTGTGGTTGCTCATTCCATTCATATTTACTCTTTTCAGGTTCATCAGTTAGCCGCTAATAAAGCGAGAGAGATATCGATGGGGAATTTTTGGGAGTTGATTTTATTTTTGGTATGATTGAGGCTACATCCTTCAATGAGAAGAAGGATGGCCGTGTCATTGTCCCTATTCCTATAGGATTTGGGGTGTGACAGTTAGGGGTTCCAGTAGAGGTGTTATTGGCTGGCTCAAGATAAAGGCAGTGTTGCAGTGGGGTTACTTCATCAGGAAGAGACGTGCCACAATTGAGCCGTGGTACAAACCGTCGATTGAAGTCCAGGCCTGTTCGTAGTTCTTACCGTCGCTTCAGGGAAGATGTTTTTCCGTTTACCTCTCATAGAACTGATCGTAATTCTTTTATTAAATGATGGTAATGTTTCGTTGATGACACCTGTATGTAGTACAGCTACGTCAAACGTCTTAAGCGACTAATTTTTCATCGTAAAGCGTTTCTGTTCTTCAGTTCTCTTTCAACATCTTTCTCCTGAGAGGTTTTCCTTGGTATATCACTCGTGTGGAATGTACATCTTTCAAAGAGTGTCCTTGGGTTCTGCGCTTATTACGGATTAGGGTTTGCATTGGATTTTTGTCCTTCTACCATAGTATCACGTACCATCCGAAGTTCCTTCGCTTCCGGAACAATTTAAACAATTTAACATTCCTGTATCATTATACATCATTGAATTGATTGGCTACGTGATACTCTTTGTTAAGAAAAGGTAAGTCCGTTGAAGATATTGTAGACCTAATCTCGGAATCCTAAACCTACCGTTTACCTGCGGATTCTGAATATCTGAGACTGGGACATAGTCGATGTTTTTTAAAGCCACCTCGAAGCTATAAATCTAGCGGCCAGTCACGTTGATTATATTGATCCCGGAGGGAAGTCCCTCCCCGCAAGGTATTTTGGGCATCGGATTGGATGCATCACTTAACGGTGATGTGGAGAAGCAAGTCAAATTCTAGGTGAGAGGATTCAACATTCAAATGCAAATTTCTTTGGTCGATTACACCAAGTGAACCATTCAACCCAGAGTATAAATAATCCAAACCAAGCATTTGCTTCTCTTATATAAGAAAGTTATAAACATAGACAGACGCATTTGGCACTATCGGCTGGGTCTCAATGCTTGCAGCAAATACCATTAAGATAATTGCTACCAAATGGAAGCCATGGGTCTAACTCAGTAAGTGCTTTACCTTGCACTCCAATTTTCTCCTCCACAAATGCCCACCTAGCAGAAAAGGCACATCGCGGGGATAAATTAAGACCCTCCAAGAAGGGCGGAGCCGAAAAGCTTCAGTCAGAAAAGCCCACGTCCATTGCTTCTCACGCCAATGTCTGCACGTTCAAGTAGTCAAGGCCCACCCATAGGAGCATCACGAGCATGACCCCCCACAAATTCTTGAAGAGATGGTCATTCTGAATCGGAGATTTCATCTTCATCCTCATCCAGTATGTAGACTAGGGCCCGCTTTCTTGCAGCCAAAACACAAGCCACACCTCTACTTGCTGCGTTGCCATAAAGATATCAACTTGATTTCAGCCCAGTGTTGAATATATTTTGCCATAACTAACGCGATGTTTAAAACTTTGTCAGGTAAAAGTGAAACAATTGCATCATGCTAAAACACGGGGAAGCAAACCTTCAGTATCTAAAGAGGCTATGGTATGTATGTCAACTAGGAATGTTATACAATATCTTGCTATACTAGACACAATGATAGTATCGATCATCATGAAAATGTCCATAACGGTTCTCAGTCAGTAACTCAGAGTGCAGTGCGCCTACCATAAGAAGATTATTATTTTAGTATTTGTCTGGCCACTATACATTCGTCCTTTTTGCACTTTGTCCTCTCAATTGATTTAACATTTAGATAAATACCTAACAATTTACTATTTATTCTTTGACTGAAAAAAATATTGTTCTTTGGAGCATACTTTTGCATAATTGGTCCATTAAAGAGGCACAATGTGTCTACTCCACTTACATTTAAACTTAAGAGTAGGTTCTAACTTCTAAGTGGAAATGTAGTAAAAAGCATGGATGGCACTAATTCAGTTCCCTCATCCAGCCAACGAGATAAATTTGTTACGGACATTGGCAAGTTTATTAAACATTGTTACCCAAAGGAAAGAGAAAGGGCAACAATAAGTATCCAAACATCCAAAACTACAAATGGACATGGTAATAGTTCAACTTTTTTTTCAGAATTATACATGACAATGAATTGATCCTTAGCTCGATACGAGACTGTCAAAAAATTCTTACCACTAACTGACAAGGGAGGAACTACAGCATAGGGAATGCTGCGAATCTTCTCACTTTCCATGTCTAGATGTAAGATTGAGTCCTAGATGCGTAGTTTCACTGTGTTAGTGTTTCAGAGGTCAGAATAACAGAACAAACAAAATTGTCATCACAACACAAGCAAAATTGTCGCCACAAAAAACAAGCAAAAATTGCACATTAAATAATTAGGGCCATCAAATGCACATTTCTTAACGTAAATACAAGGATCTGACTGTCAAGATACTTTTGAACTTTGCAGTTGTGGTAAGGAAGAAAGCAAAACATTTATTGAAATTGCCAGCATGAAACGGCATGGATATGCACAATGCAAATAGGAGGAAAAACTAACCTCTCATGCTGATGAAGAGAGAACATAAATAATAAAGAGGAACAATAAAAGAAAATTTGTTTTTTTTAAACCAGACCAGTGGTTCAACCGGTCAAACTGGTAGAATGGTGCTCTACCATTTTGACAATTGAATTTATTACATGTAACGTCTCTGCATACATTAGATTATGCCCATGCAGAACAAAAGAAGCCCAGTGAGTCAGCAGCAAAACGGGTTTAATGCAAACGACAGGATTCAAGTTCTTAACTGCATTGCTCAATTTTGTAGTAGATTAGGCCAATACAGTGAATAAATAAATTATCCACCACAAATTGAAGCAAGAAGATACCGGAGCAAATGGTTGGCACATTTGTTATTTACAAGAGGTCAGGCCAACTCCAGCATTATTCCTTTAAATTTTTGGAGGCCCAGAACTGGCCCAGACTAGCTGACAGGTTCACTTAGTACCAGTTGACAGGTACACCTGGTTATCGGTTGAACAGGGTCAATACCACCAGATCTCGATGAATATTATTTCTACTGGGGAACCAGACTGAACAGGTCAGGTTCCCGGTCCAATCAGAGCCACTTCTTACAACTCTGAAAAGAGAATGAATCGACAGAAAAGCACAATATCCTAGTTTTTCCATTTTCCATCAGTGTCTTAAAGAGTGAATTGATGCGATCAGAAAAAATAGTTCAGGATATTATGAATAAGACATCAATATGCAAGCTCCGGATCCACGGGTTACCTTCAATTGGTACATCTCCCAGTTCTTTGAACAAGTGGTTCCAGCAATATGTACAAATGGAAGGTCACTGGCCTGCAAGATTATCATCCAGGCATCTCCCAAGTTTTCATGAGGATCATTCATCTTATTTAGCAACATAACAATTTGATGTTCCTGTTTCCAAAAGAATATCTTAGCCACATTTACAAATTTGGGCTTTCAAATATAAGATACCAAGCTTTTACCTTGTATAGAGACAAATCCACACAACAGTAACCAGGAGGGATGCACAACAAGATTGCTTCCAAAGGTCTCCCCTGCTGCACATTGCTTGAATCATTCGTAATTCCTCTCACTACTGCTATACAGTTCATCACATCTAGAAAAGACCCATCAGGTATTTGGAAGGAAATATAATCGGTAATCCCGATATCATGGGTTTGATTAGATGAAGCAAATTTAGAGTCATCCTGCAGAGCCATGCAGCAAAACGATTAGCATGAAAAAGCAGTTGTACTCTGCACATGTGGATCTCTGGATAAAATTTGTAGTTTCAGATTAAAGCTATATACCTCATAAAAGGACAGTGAAACGAGAATGTATCTGGTGGATGCTGAAACCGACGTAAGAGGAAATAGTGGCAATAAATTTTTACAAAGTATCTTTTTCGAAATAGCAGAAAAAGGCATCCGGGCAGCTTCCTTGAAACTGCAATGATCAAATTAGTTCCTAATCAGGAAACATTAGATACAGTATCTCCATACCCAAGTATCATAAGCTAAACAGGAAGCCCAATCCAATAAGATCACCCCACTAAAGTTTCCATTAACATTGTCAAGTAATCAATTTGAGATAAAAAATGAAAGACTAGATTATTAGACAGAGGGTATGTGAAACACCATTGTTGAGGACAACCTCCAGAAGATAACCCTAAACCCCCAATAATTTCCTTTTCTTTCGCTCCTTCTCTCATTATAGTCTCGATCAGGCGGGAAAATGAAATATATAGGTACAACTTTATGGTAATAGGCATATGGACAGAAATATCTACAGACAAGCCCGATCAACGCACGTCCTGAATTATCCAAATGAGAAATTGATATTATAGCTCAAATCATTGATGAGTTGGGTAAAACCAAAAGCATAAGCTTTTTAACTGAAGGATTGAGATGTTTACATAATCCAATTTTGAACCCAGGCAATCATACTCAAACTCCTATTAGGGATAAAGAGATCTGGAATTTCACATTTGGTACACATATCAGACATGAAGACCAGATTTAGAGGAGGAGAAGGAGAGGGAAGAGGATAAGATGAGGAGAGAGAAAAGAGGGGTTGGGGGTAGGCTGGGTAGCGCACAATCTCTTCAAACTACAGATAACAGCAACATTTTTTTTCCCATCGTAATATTTTTCCCACTGAGGTAGCATCTGTAAGAACATTTATGATTGGAAAAAGTAGATATAGCATTTACATGAAGAATTTACAATGAAAGAGCAATAAACAACACATTCAAGTTAATTACCAAAAAAAAGAAACAACACATTCAAGTAAAACTTTTAATGCACGAACAAGATTATATTATGTTTCAGGTTTCTCTTTCTTTTGCTATTACCTGCGATCCATCTGTTGAAATTCCTTTGCAAGTGTCCTTCGCAAATATTCAGTGTCCCCAAATCCTCCAAATTGCTGTAGTTCTCTTACTCTCTGCATTGTTTCTCTGAGACAATAATGATAATAAGACATCTTACTAACCGACATGATACATCAAGGCAGAAGAGCGCAAGGAATTATATTTGATCTTTGAAAAGTGAGAATTTTTAATCCAATGAGAAACAACGATCAACTCAAACCTCGTTATCATGTGGTTACTTAAAATAGTGCTGGACCAACAATGACCATAGTTGAAGCCCAGCAAAACACCCTAGCTTGACTCAACCTCATTTAGATGAAGTGCTTTTAAGGATTTTGTGTTCCAGTCATGGAACAGAATTGGGAGAAAATGTAGGTATTATTGCGGGGAAGATCCAAGCTTTCATGCTTTGGTGGGTCTCCTCTAATTCAAAATAAGAATATAAATGGAGACAATATCAAGAGGACCTAAAATGAAGAACTAACCCACAAACCAGGACTCATTTACAATTTCTTATCCTCAGCTTTTGGCAACTAATTTGCTCACGTTGCATTAAAGCATGAGTCAGCCGCTAAAGCACATGTAAAGCACATGAAAACAATACTTCGCTTGACAGCAAATCATTCTGACATTTAAAGCATAACCAATTTCCATTATGCCCTGATATTCTAATTCTCTAGGCACATAAATTAATTGTACAACCTAGTGAAGGCCAACCAAAAGTAGCTGCTAGAGTACATGAAGGCAATACTAAGCTGATTACACTTTGCAGTATCCAAGTCATTGCCTCACCAAATTTCAGGTACAAAGGATAAACAGATGACCACCACCCTTGGAATTATAAGGTCATCTCATGTCCAATGATGAATCCAGTCTCACATCATGTCTCAGGAAGATACATATGATTCTATACCTAGGGCGAGGCAATAAAGATTTTTTAATAGCTGAACGAAATTCACTACGAAGACCAAGGAGGGGCAAAACTCACAGATAATTTACAAGAGAAAAACTTTAAAATTCAACGGTTATCTATCAACAATAATGACATGTCAGAACTCAGGCCAAATAAAAGTACACTGAATTGAATTGACAGCAAAAAGTATAATTTTCAAGATACAAGTACACAAGGAACTTTTACTGAAAGCTTTCTGAACATAATGATGCCAAAAATTCCTCTTGGTGCCTCCATCAGGTATGAATAATTAACAACTATAGATTCTGCGGTTTTAGGTGCCATATTTTAAAGGAAGTATGAATAGGAACCAGAACAAGTTAAGAAAAAATTACTCACATATCAATGTCAATTCCTTCATCAGCCTCAGATAGATCCAGAAGCTGCATAACGGGATCTTGATCATATAGAAACTTCAAGAACACGACAACAAGTTCACTGTCGAAATTCACAAGAGTAAATAGAAAATTCATCATGAAGAAGGATCCTGATTGACAAAATTAGACAAACCTATTGTATGTTAAAAGTTGATCACTTGGCTCTGACATCAGTTGCTTTATACATTTCAGAAGCCAGCTGAAGAAATTTGCAAACTGAAAGAGAAATGAAGGCAAAAGCTTCAGCAGCGTGCATATTATTAATCAATACAAAATACTTTCAACCCCTACGGAAAAAACTACAAGCACGCCACAGGATCGAAAGTATTACAGGATCCTACCAATATTCTGATCTCGTTCTAGATTCTGCACTATAAATATTTCAAATTTGAAACAAGATTGCATTTTTTAAGGGTAGAATGCTTGAAAAGATATCAACAAAACACAAATTATGAGGCATGGGACGCAAAAATAAAATTAAGTCATGCAATTTCTGTTTGCCCCTTCAAAAGCATGGCAATCAACAACAACAATGTGCTATTGTCTGTATTTGATAATGACCTTAACAGGTACTAAATGGATCTTTGTTGAACAGGTTCAAGTCATGTGTAACGGCCCCCTATCTAACAATATCTCCTTTACATTTATGAAAACAAGCTCACTTTTCAAATACCCAAATGATATTTAACTTACACAAATATGTCATACTGAGCACACAATATTGTCTCTTATCCACAAACGTTCAATTTCATGTCTACAATTCAGGAACTTAGTGTCATTAAAGACATGATAAAATACCTGATGAAAGACTGGCAAGATTTAAGACACTAGTGCAAAACAGAAGATATCAAGAAAGGTAGAGAAATCATAAGAAAAATTGTAACAGGCATACCTGCTGCACAACAGACGAGAGCACCCTTATGAATCGCTCAACCTGTACAAGCAGCATTCCAGCCTTTTCTACTGCGTTGTCTACCAGTGTCTCATCCAAACCAATTCCTAGATAACGAGAACGCCATCTTGAAAGACCCCTGAGCTCACCCATTCTAAAGCCAATAATTTCTACAGCAGGCTGCTAGTAAATAACAATACTTCAATAACTTAACACCATAAGTAAAATATCATCTCTTGTTAACACAATTGACGCACACTCATAAGGGAAAAAAATAGCATTGATCACATAACCAGCAAACGTATATGTTGTACATGTTAACCAGCAATAGAACCATCAAAGCTAAAAGTTTATGAAAGAAAACATTTTACACAGCAAATGGTCATTACAAGCCATCTTGATCTTTCAACTGCAAACTGTGTTTGAACTAAATAACATACTCTAGAGTATTTGAAAAATAAAATTTATCCTGGAAAATTCACTAAAACATAGAGCCTGGTCTGCTATCCAATTCTTGCAAGCAGGGTGGAAGCTTGGAATGTTCATGTGAAATTATCAAATCCTGTCCCCAAGTCGCTCAGAGAGAGAGAGAGAGAGAGGGAGAGGCTATTTATGTGATAGGTGTGGGCTATAAGCACAATATTGACAGGAATTACCAGTGTTTCCAAGGAGACAAAGCCATAGCCCTTTTGCTGTTAGATTGGGAAAGGGAAGCTTCATTACAACATTCAAATATCAAACTGCATCTCTATCCAATAGCTTATGCTTTTTGATTGCTTAGCACTAGTCCCATAAAATTCTACGTGGAACTAGAGTAGGAGGTACTCGATTCAAAGCTTTCCATGCTACTTACTTACCTCCCCATTTATCACATGTTTACCCTTCAATCTAAATCAAAGTCCTAGCCTATGAGAGAGGCGGAGTATTATAACATTTATATAGCAAACCACATCTTTATTTCATAACTGAATCTTTTAGATCACTTGACAATTGTTACACAAAATTCTACACCATCGTAAATGCACATTTTCAGTAGATAAAAGGAAAATGGAGCCCAAAAGCATTGATTGACAGTACCACAGAACTAAAAGAGAGTTCATAAGGGTAAGAAAGAAATAGGCGGGCCTTTAAAAATGAGGAAAGTTCTATCAGCTGTAAAGGACATTTGGCTTTCCACCTTGTTTGTTTTACCTTGTTAGGCAGTTCTTTGGGCACTGAGTCATTTTTTTTAAGGTAAATACGAGCTTGTTGGTGGTAATTTGTAAATAAGAGGCATCCTCTTGGTGCTCTTTAATAAACCTACTTATCAAAAAAGAAAACTGGAGAGTCTATAATCTTAAAGAACATAACTAGAAACATCATTTCTCAGTCTAGTAGTAATCGACAAGAATGTGTAGCGTGTAAATGAGAGTCACTGTACCCAGGAGAAAGCAAAGAATCCAGTCCAATTAACAAATGTACATGTGTGCACACCCAAATAAAGAAAATATCAGAAGAGAATACAAGCTCAAAACATGATGCTCAAAGCTGGTTAAGACATACAACACAGAAGTAACTAAAGATTTCCAACCCTACTATCTTGTTGCTTTCTTTCCAAAGCCACAAGAGACAAAGGGATGGTGCTCCTGACTTCTTAGAAATCGATCCTCCTGATGAAGTATATCAACGACTAAAAAGCTGGATGGCATGTTTAGGCAAGAACCAAATCACATTAGACAGGATGAAGATTTGATGCAAAAGCTTGGGAGCAAAGTCAGAGAGAAGAAAGAGATGATCAACATTTAGACCCTGATGCTTAAACACATAACACTGATCTGGGAGAATCAAATTCCATTTCCTGAGATTCTTAATTGTAAGAATCTAATTCCAATTGGGTGCACATACAATAGAAAACCAATGCTCTCAGAAAACAGAATTTGATTCTGACAGATCGGTGTTGTATGTGTAAGCATTTGGGTGAAATGTTAAGTAAAGACTGCACACATATTGAATCACACTAATCAGATTTTTACTTCACCCTTCCAGCCACTTAATTTTAGTAATCCAGATCATTGCATGTGAAATATTCGCATGAAAAATCAAATGAGAATGCTCTGAATGATATGGTGTATTTTAAGATATGTGAAGCAGAAGTTACTATAACAAATTCCTATCTCTAACTTACAACTCCAAGACTGCTCTCCGAGATGCTTCAAACATAGTAATTTCTCAGGGAGAAAGGCCAAATGCAAAGATAATAACTTGCACCTGCAGATGATTGAGGACAACAAGCTGAAGTTCTTTTCCAGCGCCACAAACAACTTTTGAGACACGCTTCATACCCTATCATTGAACAAACTAGCAGACTAAGATTATAAAAGCCGAGAAATAAAAAACCAGCCCTATAGTAACACTGGAGCTCAAAAAACCAGCTGTACCACTTCACCCAGAGAATTAACAAGAAACTGATGGACTGCAGGACTGGTCCTAGCACCACCAAGAAGACTCAAGAGTTCTTCCTGAGGAGAAGAGTCAAGACCTAGATAAGCAAACAGAAACAGTTAAATGAAGAAAAATTAGAAGCCATCTACCACTCTGTATTAACAGTAACACTTACCATGGTCACTAATAAGGTTTGACAACAAATCAAACTTTTCATGAAATATTTTCATGGCATCTGCCCACTGCTTATGCATGACTGATAAAGATGTCCGGATGACATGAAGTAAATCTTCGATGTTCGAAGCCTGTTGAGCAACTTGATGAAGTTCATTTTTTCTACAGACAGGAAGAGATTGACAATCTAAGGAGGTATTTGACTGATAACGATTCTAAAAGTCTGTTCTGATTGCAATTTGAGAATCTAAACAGTCCAGAAAATGTGTTTGATAACACTCTGAAAGCAGTTGATGAATAAAATGACAAACTAAAGATGGCCTTTTAGTATTCGCATTCCACATGCAAACATGGAGATTTGGACTAACTACGCTATTTTTCTTAATTAGGTACCCTGAGCATATTCTCACAATTTTCATCCCTAATGATACATATGATTTTCGCTTAACAAATATTTTGTTAAAAGACCATTGAAACCAGTTTCTATGAATATGGATATGGAAACTAAAAGTGTTTTCTAAAAACTAAGCAGGCATTAAATGGTTGAGGACAAAAGTCACATGTGAATCATGTGATGATGTTTAATTTAAAATTTTGCAATAGTAACTCCTGCAAATTTGTCTCACCATCTAGAGGTTCCTACTAAATGATAATATGATACTTAAAGGTCAGATAGAAACTTTAAGCATGAAATGAATTATTCAGGGAAGTATGAGGCATCATGTCATTCAGCTTATGGCGATTCTCAAAAGTTAAGCATTTACAATTATCAGAAGGATAATTCTTTTATCATGTAAAGTGTACAGTTATTTCCAAGAAAATTGCCTCAAAATTGCTCTATGTTAACTATCTATTTCTTTTTAAGGAAGACCATAGTATCCTGAGTTATGAGTTTTACTTTCCTCATGACCAAACAAAGTTAGGTACCACTGATAGAACTATCAATGCACATAAACAACCTAACATAATCATAATATCAAGTAAAATCACTACTAATGAACCAAAACAGAAGTTTAACCTAAAACTTGAACAAATTAAATCCTAGTGCAAGTTACCTGTTTTGGAATATTGAAGTATCAAGCACTAAGCAATGGAAACCATGCATGCTCTCTCCAACCATCTGACCGCCTCTTGATTCAACAATGTGTTCAACAAGTTCTCCTGAGCATGCAACTGTCAAACGACAAAGATCCTTGGATAAAGCCACCTTATAATAACAACAAAATACTGTTAGCTTGCTCCGGTGAAAAATCAAACATGATATCTGGAATAATTTAATGACTAGAATAAATTTACAGAAGGTATACATTTAAATTCCAGCAAACAGTCAGCATTTAAATCTGTCAAAACATGATTGAAGCTGTTTGACCTTTACTGCATCTGGCTATTTGACATTTACATAGAAACATGTTAGTTACCACTGAGCTTTTATTCGTTATTTTCTCTATGAAATTGTGATAATGTGTTCATGAAAGGATAATGTATCTGACAACGATAACTTAAATGTCACAAAGCGAGTGAAATTCTTTGATGGTCGCCAAATTATTTCTAGCAAGAATTTTTGGACAATCACAGACTCATTTGTAAAACAGGAAACCATATACAAATAAACAAGTATTTATCCACCATCAGTTATTTTAGACAATTTTCATCACATTATTGTCCGAGATTCATGTGACATATGTGTATGGAACCACCATTTATGTGAGTCTTGCAAGTGTATACTAAATGTTGTTTTTACTGATGCTCTAGCTTTAAAGAGATGCTATACAGCTACATTTGGGAACATTCTTAGTAAATACATATACTGGTCTTGTTTCTAAATAAAATCGTCTAAATAAAATAAACAATGCAATTGCTTTATAGAAGCCTTCATCCTTCTACCCCTCAGACTATACTGATAACTAGCCCCAATATCCATTGAATCTTCCTCTTCATAAGCATTCCAACAGAGCCTTAGGCCTCTCTTCCACTTATTTGATAAGTACAAAATGTTATTTTGCTCGAACCTCCTCAAGATGTCTCAGCTGTCTCATCCTTAAATAACAATGCACACACCTTTTGCCGCACATACTTATTTCCATTTCCAGAAAAATGTCAGATGGATGCATGAAGTCCACAAGAGCATGCAATTTAAATTTCCTATAGCACAAGAATTAAATGCTGATATGGGCTAAAAACATCGAGGTGGGTCCAGTAAAGTTTTGCTTCATTTAATCTATGTTCTTTTATATAAATTCAAGTTTATATTGATCACCCATCCTTCGAAAAAGCTTCTCTTAAGGTTTTTTCATACTTTTCTTTTACTTAACGCAAGGAAACTCAATAAAAGAGATATAACATACGATAAAGTTGAAATATATTGGAAAACTAAGTAGGAAGGAAATAAAATTAACTACAGCAAAGCAAAATGGGCAACTGTCCTTATCCCATTAGTTGAAGGAACATGGAGGCTCTTGAGAAAAAACTACGGTGGTGAATGTACCTTGCTGATGGAAGCATTTAGAAGTCGGCAAATGGTGTTTCTGTCGTTGGTTGTCGTGGGAATATTACATTCATGTATATTCTGGCGTATATTCCCCAGCATCACAGCAACAGAAAGAAGCAATAAGTGACCATTATATAAAGTTGAAAGTAGCTAAGTCATTATAACAAAGAGCAACAGCACAAACAAAGTGGAAACAGAAAGTTAGAAACACTTCAGACCTGAAATAACTAGTGGATGTGGAAGCTGTGCTATCTTTAAAGGTCAAGTTGAAATGAACCAACTAATTTTTAGATCAGGTCAATGACAAAGCTAGCAAAACAAGAGAAGCAGCAACTTAAACAAAAAACATAATCTTCATGGCCAACAGCATAATTTGCAGAATCGGTACTGATTCAATGTTTCTTAAGGCCTTTAAATGACCTTAGCTCAATGCCAGATTACAAATATGTACATTTCATTGGAACTTGGAAAGCCGTAAGTTACTTGTTGACAAACAGTAAAAAGTTTTGGATAAGTGTGTTGTATCAAAATTGAAGGTGTCACCAGAAGTGAAATCTAGCCTGGAAATATAGCCCAAACATCAACGTTTACAAGCATTAATTCACCTAGTATACATGTTTATTTCTCCAGCACATTACTTCTTACGCTATACTGACTTATTGCACGGTATGCTATCAAATTCATTTATTAAGAAAGACTGCTGTATGAGAAGCAAGGAAAGAAGTACTCATTCACTGAATTTGATAGACCATAATGATAAATATTCTATCTAAACAGACAGGAGGCTTACAACATTTCCAATTGGAAAGACACCAAATATACTGAAGCACAAAACCCCATCTTTATCTCCGCTGCAGAGGATATTGAAACATTGCTTTGAAGAATTTGAGAGCTCCACAAATGAATCTTGACCATCGTCAGTTAAACCAGTGTCTCCGGGTACCAGTCCAGGCATGCGAGGAACACTTGGAGCTGGAGGGAAGAAACGAGTAGTGCGATCTTCAAACGCCAAAGAGTTACTGGAAGTGTCCTATGAAAAAAAGAATTATCTTTCCAATTGAAAAAATAAAAGAAAAATATAAGAGGCAACTAAAGCTAAGGAACCAACAATCAGCAAATCAACAGGTCATATATGACACCAAACATAAGGTTTTCAAAAAATCTTCCATAAATTCCTATTAAAGCTGTTGGATTGTAAAATAAGATTCTAATATCGAAAATTTAAGTAAACCAAAAGAGAGTAACTGCTATAGCAAACAAACCATTGTAAATAACATGCAACATGGGTACAAATAATATCAACTTTTAAGTTGAAAGATCCATACTCTGTTCACTTGAGCAACTTCCTCCCAGTTGAGGCACACCACAGCTGCTGCATGGGACTTCAAGCTTCTTAGAAGTTTCCCATTCTGCTTAATATTTAAATTGCATTAGAAATTATTATACCATAGCATGCATAACTGCTGCAAGTACTGGCATATAAAATGCAGCAGACCGCATATCTGTCATTAAGTAAACAAACTCTCTTCTGAACAAAACAAAGTCCATGACGTGAATGATGGTGAACAAATTGGTCAAAGTTTCAAAGAGACAGAAATGCAGCAGCATCAATTAAATTTGCAGCCATTATAATCATGACCAAACAGCTATAGCTCAATGACGTAACCAGTTATCTACAAACTTTTCCACCCACAAGCATAATTAAGGCACCTGCAATCCTATCATTTAGGAGCCACCTTAACTATTACCTTCCTAATTTGACTGAACTGAACATATTTGATTTATAATAATCAAAAGAAACAATTGATTTGATGAAGAAGAGCATGTCATAGATAACTGCTACTATTGATGCCATCTGCCTAGATAATAGATCCTCCCAATAAGCTCAACCTCAGTCTAATTTGTCATTGACATTTGAAGCATTTTCAATCATCGATGACAACATCAAGACAATTTTCTATCCTACATGAGAATAACATTGAGTCAATTACATTTAAGTCCTAAAGTGTAGAAATCTATTGAACCCATCAATACTGTATGATATGTGAATCAAACAATTCGACCTCATTTCACCAATTAGATATGAGTCAACTTATTTCCTTGATTCACAATCAACTATAATACATGCATCATGCAATGCAGTGTGAAAACATCTCATGACTTTGATCTAGGAGGACAAGTCCCATAAGAAAGAATAAATCTTTCGGCATCAAATCCAAAACTCTTTAAGCATCACAGCTAAGAGAAAAAATTGCATCATACAATCCAAAAGCAATCACTGACAAAATTCCAAAATTTATCAGCTTGATTGAAAAGTAGATATTGCAATTACATTTATACACTCTCTAAAAGTTCTACTTCCAAGTTGAAATAGGAGACCTTTAAACAAGATCAATAATTGGAATATACATAATATTCAATACTCAAATTAAAAGAAGGTAACTTAATAAGATCCATATCATACGTAAATCCTAGTTGATAATTTTACAAATTCAATTTCACAAAGAATCTTGATGCTTCTAGAACTTCATATAAGTTGCAAAGTCCATCTTTACCAAAAGCTTGATAGAAACGTCAATATTTGACCAAAAATCATCTTGCATGATTTGTTGGCTAAATCAGGCTCAATGGATGTTTTGATTGTCATACACTAAACACTATATGTTAGAACCCAATTACAATACCATGTTCACAATGTTTGTGTGCTTTCAGTTAATTTTGGTACCTATTTAACAAAAGATATATAATTTGGTAGAATATCCAATGTTTAGAAATCATAAAGTCAGTTTAATTTCAGATATATTTATCATTAGTTATGGAACTACTTAACAATAAGAAGAAATTATACTTCACAGATAATTTACATCTGTCATGGAATACCAATCATGAAAACTATATCAAACTTTCTAATTTCATTGGATTTAATTCACGATTCATATTCCATAGGTTTAATAATTTCATTCACAACTAGTATTTTCATGTGACAACTATGGGTGAACCTAGATGGTAATCATGTCATCTCAAGGTTGTGGCAACCTACTCAACAGTCAGCACAATTAATAATGAATATTTCAGGTTCAAAGATCAAACCATATAAAACAAAATGAATCATGTAATCTATCTAACTATTTTGCCAACTTGATTGGCAACCTGACCTATCTTGACCTATTCAATTCAGTAAGTTTTATGACAATAAAGTTTACATGATTGTGTTTTCATATTGGCAACAAATTACTCCATACTAATACAAGATTGTACATAAACCTAGGACTTAGTATGCTTAAGGCTTTGACATTGAAGAAGATATGCACATTGTACATATTGTATTAGTTATTTAAGCTGTGTTGGTCGTGTTTGGATTGGAATAACCCACTCGATCTTGTAACGTAAACCTAGGACTTAGTAGGCTTAAGGCTTTGACATTGAAGAAGATATGCACATTCTACATATTGTATTAGTTATTTAAGCTGTGTTGGTCTGTTCGCATTGGAATGACCCACTCAATCTTGTCACTTTAACAGGTTATTCATCTCTTCTTATTTGTTGACCCATTTAACAAATGGGTCATGTTCGGATAGAGTATTCTAATTAGATTTGATAAGCTTATACTTACAGTAAGGACCTTTAGAGAACCGAAGAGCAGAAGAACAAAAGAGAAATTAAAAACTAGGAACAGTGAGAGAGATAATGCATAGAGGTTTTTTAAAAATGTCGCTTTATTGATTTCTCTCCTTAGTGATTTACAAAGAGATGATAAGTTCTTTACCAAAAAATGTCTTTACCAAAAAAGAGATGATAAGTTTACGTACACTTGTCCGCCTAAGTGATAGATCTTAGCCTCAAAGGGAGTTCTCTTGAAAGGGCTAAGTCAAGACTGCAAAGAATCTGTACAACAAAAATCAGTTTGAGTTTGAATGAGTTATAGATGTCGGTTGCTTGGTTATCCGTGTAGAGAGGAGCTGGAAGTTTCTTGCTCGATCTTGCACTGGAGAATAGGAAGATGCAAGCTGCTTGGGTGACATGGCAACTTGATTTGGGCTATAAGCTGATGTGGACGTGGATGAGGACAACTTTGACTTGTTCAATACTTATCCTGCTCAGATTGACCCATCTAGCAGTCCGTTATTAACATTACATTGGCAGACATCACCAGTAAACATGGATTACCATTTCTATTAGCAGCTAAATGTTCGTTGAGCAAGCTTGCTGCCTGCATTGCATCATGCAGCTACTGAGCAATTCAGAATCTTTCCCAATAAAGATTAGAGAAGAACACATTCTGATGATAAGGATCGTAGCAGAAAGAATTTCTAGTTGAAAAGTTGCAAGGGTAATGTTAAAGTCATAACATAGAAAACTTACTTCCACATCATGCAGTGAAACTGTACCATCTTCTAGTCCCAATACAACAACTTTGCCATCAGGACGCCAGCTTAATGATGTTATACACTTACCTGGAGTACATTAGAATAGTTAAGAGAATCCAGTATTGACAACATACAATAAATTGTGCAAAGAAAAGTGAGTTCATAAACAACAAAAAGGAAAGAGAGAGAAAGACAGGAAATAACTTGTTCAAAATAAGATTAATAGATGGAGAGGAAAGATAGAGAACATACATAAACTGAGATAATCAAAATTTGTGGAGTGAGGCAAAGCGTCGTAACAGTACAATATAACTAAGAGGGATATCGGTTGCTTAATATGGGATTTCCATGGGGTAGTAGGTCATCTAAAGCCATGGAATCTATATCTTTTTGGCAGTCTCCAATTCATTATCTCAATCCCAAAAAAAAAAATAAACATTGTTGTTCGGCTTTGGAGCCTCAAGGTGGAGTGGATCCATGAAAGCATGCATCAGGCAAGGACCATGAGTGCACGTGTATCTACAACTTAGGATCTCAACACAAATGATTCAGAGGGTACTACAGTGCACTGAACAACATGTTTTTCCATACACAGAAAACAATAGGATACGAGAAGCATTCAGATGTTTCTGGAGAAAAAATACCTCCTTTTATATATGTCCAGCGAGAATAGTTAATAAAACCTACCAAAGCTAGGCATCTACTCCTAAGCCATTACAAATTTCAATTACCAAAAGATAATTTCATGTAAGAACTTAACATACTTGGATGCCGCTCCCCCTACCCTCCTAGTCTTTTTGCTTTCTCCAACTCCTCCCTCCATCCATGACCAGATTGCATACAAGTATGCAGCATATCTTGAGATGTATCCTATTCACAAGTTAGTTAAATTCCCAACAACGAACTTGATTAATCAAAGTCTCACTCTGTAATGAGAACAAGATAAATTAACTTCGAGTAATAAACAATGAGAGAAACTTTCAAAAACTAGACTCTACATTTTAGCAATACAAAATGTGAGAAACTTTCTAGCCTATACTAAATTTCTTCTTGTAGGGAATGCACGACCAATCCCAGAAGAGGAGCCAGAAGTAATATTACACCGTGAGAGTCACCACCAGAAATTGAAGGAAAACTATATAGACTCCTGACAACAGTGAGATGGTATTCAGCAGGGGTTAAACCTGCCAACTCCATGTGGGCACTAAGCATTTCTGCATCTGACATAGCTATTCTATATAGCAGAAATGACATCCCCTCCAATTCAAGCTCTTAATCTTCATGGACACTTTAACTGGGTTACCGAAAAGGGCAACAAGCTGGAAAATCAGAAGTACAGTACACTTCCAGTTGATCTAGATGACTGTCAGTTGAGTCATGGAAAAAAAAATCCCCTAAGGCACCAACCTGGTCTCAAAAATGATAGTAAAGTATTGCTGCTATAAATAAAAGTCCCCCTATTCAACTGATAGCAGTTTGGAATTCTTTACTTGCATCTAAGTCATCAATTTCCACTGTTATCACCATCATCCATTCTTCATTTTTGTGTGAAACACCAATTCCTCCGTTCAACGTGGTCTTCTCATTTAGACTTTCAAGCACTTTACCTCTATATTCGTCCAATTCTCCATCGAATGCAATTTGAACTGGAAGGAAGCATAGCACATTCAAGAAAAGCGAAAAAATAGAACGAGATAAGGCCAATGACATGAAAGGGCACAATAAGCCATAGTTTAAGACGCGAACACGCTGAATTGAAAAAAGAGAGAACTTTCTCGATTCCAAGCAATTACCAGGAGAGATTGTCCACAGCCTCTGCCAATTGAAGCGATGAAGCACCACCTTCGAGTCCTCTGTCACCATCGCCAGCAAATCCTTTTCCGGATTCCACTCCGCCATCTTCACCTGCCAACAGGAAATCGAGAAAACCTCACCAAACCGAATCGTCGTCGCGAAAGAGCGCCGAATGAGGGCCGAACCTGAGAAGCCAGCGGTTTATCGAACTGGAGCTGAAACGGAAGCACGTGCCGGGACCCTCCGTCGGTCTCCATAGCTCAAAAAGCTCCGGAAGCAGCCCGAAAACGCAGCCATCAGCTGCCGGAGCAAACCGCTACGAGGAGCGTACAGAAGCGTCGATGGCAAATGCGTACTGAGAGGGGAGAGCTTATGTAGGGTAGAGCTCGAAAAACCCTAGAAGAAAGCTCAGTGCTACTTAGGGAACGGAGGGCAGTTGAAGAGCTAGACCAAGAAGGATGGAAGAGACGAGCGCGAGAGGAAGGAAGTCCAGCGGAGTCTCTGAGAATTTGCCGGGACAGGAACAGGCGGGAGAGAAGAAGGAAGACGGATTTCCTCACAGGAGTGGATGCGTACTTATTTGATTGGCGGGCGGGCCGATCCGGGCCGGATCGGGCTATATCCCCTTCCTGAACTTCTTGTCCGGGCTCGGTCATCATGTGGAATCATACGTGATTTTCGGAACGGGCTGGGCCGGGTTGCCAAAACGTCGGGTTCACTGGCAACCGCAACGGCCCACCTTTCCCAGGCATCGGTTGTCTAATGGAGCTCTCGACTATCAAATTGATTAAAAATTTTGATTTTCCAAGTTAGGCAATCCCCCTTACACATGGTGCAAGAAATGACTTGACAAGAAAAAGGCATCGAAAGAGTACATGAACCTCCCTACAATCTAATTGGTTGTCAATATGATCATACACATTATAGATTAATTTAAATATTTATTGATAGTTCATGAATCTCATTGAATAACTTAACAGTTTAAGAATAATATTGCACATCGAATTAGAACTCACAAATTGATTGTGTCATTTTTCATTTTATGAGAACTAACTCTTCATGATGAAGCTAAAGAAAAATCAACCGAGCTTCAATATCCCAATAGGAGGTCTCAAACGAATATCAATTGGGCTCTTGCAACCTTGTTCTTCACACCATAAAATTTTGGTCTTTGGTTCCAACAGTAACCTTCTTGGGGAGAATCAAGCACCAAGAACTAAACCTGCCAAAACTAAACTAAGGGACAAAGGAACAATAATACCACGAATTTTACATGAAAAACTCAATACGGAAAAAAACCACAAGATGTTGTAAAACCTTTCACTAATCACTAAGAACAATAGGATACACAAAACTATTCTCTAGTCACGTAATAGATTCTCAACAAGAATCATACAACAGTATTAGATCACCACGAATATGAAATAATGCAAATGGAGCAAGAAATTCTAATCACGATCACAAAAATGAGAGACAATTTGAAGAAGGTATTCAATGAATGAAAGTGATTCACTCGTGGGTCTCGATTTCACGACAACATTCTGAAATTTGGGCCTTGCTCATCCTCCCGTGCGTTCTTCTCAGCAAAAGCTCTCTCTCTCTCTCTCTCTCTCTCTCTCTCTCTCTCTCTCTCTCTCTCTACGAACAGCACCTCTCTTTCTTCTCGCAAAACTTAGATTCTGAGACCGCAGGATATTCACCTGTTCCAAGCCAACTCTGACAGCAGCTTCCCATAGCAAGAAAATCAAAGTTCTTTATCAACACCTCATAATTTAGCAGGCAAGCATTGAATTGCTTCCACTTTAGCGTGAAGATCCACATCTAAATCACAAACAACTCTCTTTGAATAGAGACTCCAATGAACCTCCATAAAGGTTTCAAACTACGATGGCTTAAAATACAATGGTCCGGTTCACCGGCCATTATATCAAATGAATTGATTAAACTTTCAACAATATCAAAAACCTCTTAACTTATACACAGTTTTGGCTTTGCAAAGCTTCTGTCAAATATAATCGGGGCAAGGTGGGATGACAAGTACGCAATCCTCTAACATTCCAAGTATGCAATTATCAGAGTTCGAAGAAGTTTAAGATATATGTCAAGCTCCTGTGCCTCCAATGATTTCAAAAAATCGTCCATAAACCTATATTAAAATTAACTACAAACAGAACATTAAAAATGACATGCAAGCTATGAAGGATGACTTATAGTCCGTAGAATCAAGATCAATAAGTCAAATTCAACTGTTAAGCAGAAAGATGCATACTTTGTTCGCTCGGCATCTTCCACCCAGTTGAGACCCACCACAGTTGCCGCATGGGACTTCAAGCTTATCCACAGTTTTCCACTCTGCTTAATATTTAAACCATGAGAGAAACTATTATACAACAGCATGTATAACTGCTGCAAGCACTAGCATAGAAAAAGAAACACACCACATATCCATAGTTAAGTGAAGAAAGCTAGATTGGCCAGATAGCAATTATTATTTATTATGTGAAAACAAACTCTCTTCCAAGTAAAATGTAGTCTACGAAATGGATGATGATTAATAAATTGGTAGAACTCTCAAAGAAACAGAAATGCATCAGCATCAGCCAAATTCACAGCCATTGTATTCGTGACCAAACAGTTATAGCTTAATAACATAACCAGTAATCTGCAAACTTTTCCACCCACAAGTATAATTAGGGTAAATACAAATTCTACCATTTAGGAGTAAATACAAGTTCTATCATTTAGGAGTCGCCTAAACCCTTAACCTTTTTAATTTGACTGAATTAAAAATATCTGAATTTCAATAATCAAAATGAAGTGATAGTTTGATAAAAAGAAGGACGTCGTAGATGACTGCTTCTCTTGACACCATTTGCTAGGATCATAGATTCTCACAATGAGCCCGACCTCTGTAAATGCTATGCTGAAATTTGTCATTGACATTTGAAGCATTTTCAATCATAAATGACAACATCAGTAGCAAGATGACAATTTTCTATCATATATGAAAAGGAAATTGAGCACATCAACTAGATTCAAGTCCTAAAATGCATTTTAATCCATTAATTATGTTTGACATGCAAATCAAACAATTCACATTGATTTCATCGATTTGATATGAGTCAATCTATTTCACTTATTCATAATTGACAATAATTCATGCATCAAACAATGCAGGGTCAAAAACATTTCATTGCTTTGATGCAGGAGGACGAGTCCCATAAGAAAGAATTATACTTTAGACATCAAACCCAAAACCTCCTATGAATCACACCAGAGAGGAAAATTCTATTACACAATCCCGAAGCAAACACTTGCAAACTTCCATAATTTATCAACTTGTCTGAAAGGTAACCATTACAATTACATGTATACACTCTGCAAAAGTTGTACTCCAAGTTGAAATACAAAACCTATAGACAAGATATAATATTGGAATATACATCATATGCTACTGTTTAAACTAAAAGAAGGAAACTAAGGGATATCCATATAAAATGCACATGCTCGTTGATAGTTTTACAAATTAAATTTCAAGAAGAATCTCAATTCTTCTAGAACTCTTGCTTGAGTTGCAAAGTCCATCTTTATAAAATGCTGGGTACAAAAGTCAATATTTGAGCAAATATAATCTAGCATGAATTTGTTGGATGCATCAGGCGTAGTGAATATTTTGATTGTCTTACATTAAAATCTATAAATTATAATCTAATTACATTACTAACCCCAAAACAATAGTCTGACACAATCTTTGAGTCCTTGCAGTTAAATGTGGTACTGATTGGCCTAAAGAAAAATAATTTGTAACTATATCAAACTGCTAAACATTATTGGTTATGGAACTACTTAATATTAAAAGAAAACAATCATACTTCACAGTTAATTTACATCTGTCATAGAGTATTAGTCATAAACACTGCATCAAATTTCATGATTTCATTAATTGAATTTGCAATCCACAATAGATTTAATATTTTGATTGATGACATATATCTTCATGGGTGACCCTAAGTAGTGATCATGTCATGTCAAGGTCGTGGCAACCTACTTAGCAGGTAACATAATTAATAAACGAATATTTGGGGTCAAAGATGAAACCACATAACGCAAATTGACTCGTGTAATCATCTTGACTTTGTTCAGCAACCTGACCTATCTCAATAGTTCAATAAGTTTTGTGACTAAACCGTACATGAATTGAATTGTGTTTTAGTATTGGTCACTGTGAGATTTTGTCGGACCAGTGCCAGCTACTCTAAAAGCTTAAGTTGTTAGATACACTTAGTCTAGCTTTTTCGCCTAGTACTAAGCGTGGAAATATATAATTGGAGAGGTAATGAGGCAAATTTGGGCCTAGAAAAACTTGAATTCATGACATCTTGCTCTTATACCATGTGAGATTTTGTGAGACCACTATCATCTACTCTAAAAGCTTAAGCTGTTAGATGAATGCATGAATTAATATTTAATTACTTTCACAATCACAAGTTACACCATACAATTACAAGATTTTATGTAAACCAAGCAAGCTTAAGACTTTAACTTTGACAAAGTTGTGCACAATATACATATTGTATTAGCTATTCAGGGTGTATAAGTCATGTTTGGATTGGGATGACCCATGCAATCTAGTTAGTCAAACAGGCTATTCCTCTCCTCATTTGTTGACCTATTTAACAAATGGGCCATGTCAGTGATCTAATAAGATTTGATAAGCTTACCTTGTTTAATAGTCCATATTAAGTTGACATTGGCAAACTTGACCGGTAAATGTTAATCCAATAGGCTTGTTGTTTGCATTGAATCATGAAGCCAATATTGACGTCACACAATGAATGTGCAAAGAAAAGTGGTTTCAGAAAAAACAACCAAAAAACCGATTGAGAACAAGAAAGAATGAACAATTTCTTCACAATATAGAAGAACAAAGAAGATAGAGAACACATAGTAAGCAGGAAATGTTAATCAAGATTTGTGAAGTGAGGCAAAGCATCATAATAGGACAAGATAACAGAGAGGTACATCAGTCTCTTGATATGGGATTTCTTCAGGCTAGAAGGTTATCTAAAGCGACGGGGATCTATATCTTTTTGGCAACCTCTAATCCATTGTCTCGATCCAAGAACAAATCTTGTTGTTATGCTTTGAGGTGGAGTGGATCCATGAAATCTTACTTCAGGCAAGGATCACTAGCACAGTAGCATCTACAACTTAGGATCTCAAGAAAGACCATCATAAGTTGGCTCAAGTAATATAGTGCACTCAACAACATGTTTAACAAATCCAGAAGACAATATGAAGCATGAAGCATTCAAATGTTTGTGGAGAAAAAATGCCTCCTCTCTAAATTTTTCTAGTGAGAATAGAGAGCAAGAACTACCAAGGCCAGGCTTCTAATCCTAAACTCTTGCGAATTCGAGTTACCAAGAGATAAAGTCATAGAAGAACTTAACATGCCCGGATGCAGCACAGCTTGAGATATCCAATTTCTACTTCCGTTCCTCTCAACTAGATTGTCATCCAAGTATGCAGCATTGCTTGAGATATCCAATTTCTACTTCCGTTCCTCTCAACTAGATTGTCATCCAAGTATGCAGCATTGCTTGAGATATCCTATTAACTAGGAAGTCATACTCCCACTAGCGAACTTGATTTGCCAAAGTGATGAGACAATTAAATGACCCTCTGTATTTAGAAGAAGATAAATGACGGAATACACAATTCCTATAATGTCTTCGAACAAATTCGAAGAACGCAGCGGAAACAATAACAACGAACACCCAAAACTTGCATCACTGATCTAGATACGATCACGACTCACGAATCGTACCTGTAGTCCACGGAAGATCGGTCACTCAAGACAATTGCCCGACGAAGCGCGAAGCCAAGAATGTCGTTCGTTCTTCGAGAGAGAGAAAGAGAAAATTCGTGGAGGGAATCACAATGGTGGTTATCAAATCTTCTACAAAGAAGATTTAAATCACATTGGGTTATGGGCTGGGTTCGGCCCATCTTGGGCGGCCCACTTTTTATTTTGAAACCCAACAATAAATTAACTTCGAGCAGCACAAAACGTGAGAAACTTTCATGCCTATACAATCTAGTGTATTTAAACGTCTCCTTGTATGGAATGCTCAACCGGCAAAAAAGAGAAAGAAAAGGAGCCAGAAGTAGCGTTACATTGTAAGAGTCAGCATTAGAAATCTGAGGAAAACAACATAGATGCCTCACAGCATTAAGATGGCATTCTGCAGAGCCTATATTTAACAACTGCATGTGGGCATCAAGCATTTCTGAATCTGACATAGCTAGTCAGGGTAACGCGGGATGACAACGTGCAAGCATCCTTCACCATTCCAAGGATGCATTGTCAGGGTTTGGAGCAGTTCAAGTAATATCGAGCTCCTGATCCATAGATGATTTTGATTACTTTTATATGTGCCTTGCAGATCCACCAGTGGAATGACAACTGCATCCTATCCGTGAGTGAGATGAAATTTATCCAGCAAATAAAATCAGAGAATTACTGATCGATAATACTGCAAAGTTTACAGATCTCTACTTGTCAAACTTGATATTCTATTTAAAATCTTTGGATCCAATTAGTGGGGCATCTAACATAATTCACCCTAGAAGCTTTGATCAAATTAGCATAGTGTATTTAACTCAAGATGCTTGCTTTTTTGGGACATAGTATGGCTCTAGCTTCATGCAAGACAGTTTTCAAATGGCATATAAGAAACCAAAAATTTACCTCAGGAAACTTATAGAGTGCTTCATATGTTTTTCTTTTCAGCAAGTAAATGAACTAAAAAGAGCTATGCACAAAATAAGGAATTATCTCACAGTATAGCCGATTATGTCAAAAGACATTCTTGTCAATATTTTGCTTTGCTCAAAGGTCAGGTATATGACAGATAGCTTTACCAACTCTACAAACACAAAGATGCCTACTTTGGGATAATATATTATCAGCCTTGGAGTAGGTGTACCTGGATTGAACCAAATGGACATGGATTCATGGTCTGAAAAAATTCGAATTGCAATTTTCTTGGTCAATCCAAGTAATTGACAATGCTTTTGCTTCTGCCTTGTTTGCTAGTTCACACACAACCATACCACTAAGAGAAGAGCTTGTCCTTGCATTAACCATTTCTAAACCGATACGATTACCTAAATTAGCTAATGCAGACAGTTTTGTGAGATCAAATGTGTGGAACACAATGGTTGGATAAACTTTATCTTATGTCAGTAGTGTATGCATCCTAACGATTGCAGAATCAAAATGCTCGTTTTGCTCTAGAAATTCAATCTTAATTGTACCTTAGAAACATGCAGTCATGAACTGCATGGTGAGCACAGAGCAAACTAAAACTTCACATTAGAAGTACCGCCATATAGGGTCCATCATTTAGCATTTCACGATATTTACAATGACCTCTAGCTTGCTATCATATGCCACTATACATCAATTTTTATTCAGTACTTCCAGCGCTCCACAACCAATCCAACATTGAGAATCATTATTTTTCTGCACAGGATGAAGGATCTTACACGAAGACTAACAGCGAATGTGCTTAGAAAGCCTTTTTCATCTATGCCCGTCACTAGCATGATAAGCACAATCATTTTGCCAAAGCACACATTAACTTCCATGAACATCTCCCCCGGATTCCTTGAATTCAAGTAAGAAACCAATGATGACACTGTCAACCAGGAATAAAAATGACAAGATTATAAATCTCGAAAGATATTGCAAGCAAGAAAAGCAAATGAGGTAGAATTCAAAAGAGCAAAGATGACTTACCTACTTTATGTATTTTTGTTAGAAAATGTAAATTATTTTTAGTATACTGCTCATCCAAGTCATCCATATAGGTTGATCCAAATTCTTTCGTTCCGCTATATGCAAATGGTTTTTTCTCTTAATCTTGAAAAATCTGCTTTCCAGAAGCTTCTGGATTTTTTTTGAGCAACATGTAACCAATGATATTTAGTTCTTCCAAAAACTCCAACCCATTGCAACCTTGAATTTTGACTAATTTTCTGCACCATTCAACTTTTAATATCTTTATAGTCCCATATTTCAGGTCTTTTAACTGAAATGCATCAATCTGAAATAGTAGTACCTGTTGAGCAGCCTTTCAATTGAAGTGCATTCAAAGATATCCATACTTTCCAAGAATTCCAACCTATGAAGACCTTATCTTTGGTCTAAGTTACGGCAAAAGCAAACATCCAATAGCTTTAGACCCTCTAACTTTGGAAGGTCCAACCGTTCGATTGAATCACACTGTCTGACTGTCAAGGTTTCCAAATTTTTCATTTTGTCAAGATCTCGAACTTCAAATAACTTCTCACAACATTTGGCAGATAATGTCCTCAGCTGGATAAACTGCGAAACGTCTAGTATTTCAATAGATTCACAGTTAAAGACTTCCAAGGTTTCCAACTTGAAAGGGGTGTCTAGGGATCGTGGTAATTCTAATTATGATTCTTCAACATCTGTCAGTTGGGAGCATCCTGAATTCCTTGATAGTGTTGATGGAAGCTCCCCGATGCACTTGAGAAATTTGCAGCCGCTAACTCGTAGTTCCTTGAGATGGGTTAGAAGGGAAAGTGAAGGCAATTCTTGAGTTTGACAGGTGACGCCCAAATATGTTAAGTTGGAAGGAAGGTCCGGCAGCGATCGGAGATTGGAGCAGCCACGAACATCAAGGAGTTGTAGGGAAGAAAGTTTACGCATTCTTTCTGGCAATTTCCCTCTCAGTTTTCTGCAATCGAAAGAATTTAACTCTCGAAGCTTTGTTACCCTCACTATACCATTAGGCAATTCTTTAATACCACTCTCAGAAATATCTAAGATTTGTAGTTTCTTCAAAGACCTATGATGTTTGGTAATACAGAAAGGGCTTTAGGGTGCGTTTGGTTGGGCTTTTGAAAAGCCATTTGGAGTCCTAAAACCCCTTGTGCCAGTACTGTTAAGTGTCCGCGAATTTGTCACGGAAATGCAAGGCGGCCGCCACCCTCAACGGAGGTAAAGTGTCTTGATGTCCACATTATCTATTTTTTGTTTTTTTTTCCTTCTTTCTTTGTTCTTTGTTGTTGACAATGCTAGTGGGGGAGGATTTCTTGATTTGATAGATCGGTCGATGCATTGATAAATTTTTTGGAATCTTTGGAACCCGTTATCGTTTCTAGTGATTTTGAGACGCAGAAGAAGCAGAGGACGACCGCTTGGGCTGTGTCGCCTAATCACAGGATAGTGTTCAACGATACTCGGAAGATTGTGGATGATTTGGAGATTCTCGTGAAGAGATTGAAGGCAAAGGAAGGGAAACTGTAGGGTGATAATTTTGACACGTTTTCAGATGCCAGTTGGTCAAGGGAGTTAGGGCCGCCCTCGGACATTTTAGAGAAAATAGTGTTTTGGGAGAAATCGAGGCATGATTATGCCATTTTTGTGAAGGAACTGGGGGTTTTGAGGAGCCAGGCCAATGGGGTGAGGTCGAGAGACGAGGCTTTCGATGGACACATGGCACCAGCTGTTTAAGGAGGCTTTGGTGAGTTTTAAGAGAGCTTGTGAGTTGCAACTGGTGGATATTAGGCCACATTTCAAGGCTGGAAACTGACTGTATGTTTTGGCAAGTACAAAGAAGCTAAAGAAGAGTTCTTGCTGGCTGAGGCTGATGGGAATCAATGGGCTCATTTACTTCCTCAGATTTATGCCAATCTGGGGATTGCACTTGAAGGTGAAGGTATGGTTCTAAGCGCTTGTGAGTATTATAGGGAAGCCGCAATAATTTGTCCTACTCATTTTAGGGCTCTCAAGCTCTTGGGGAGTGCCCTTTTCGTTGTAGGAGAGTACAGGGCAGCTGTGAAGGCCTTAGAAGAGGCTATTTTCATGAAACCTGACTATGCCGATGCACATTGTGATCTGGCCTCGACTTTGCATTCAATGGGAGAGGATGAGAGAGCAACTGAGGTGTTCCAGAAAGCTATCGACTGAAAACCAGGCCATGCAGATGCTTTGTATAATCTAGGCGGCCTTTATATGGACTTGGGTAGGTTCCAGAAAGCTATCGACTTCCTTTGGTGGTTAACGAAGTTGAATATGTAGAGGTTCACCGAGCATCTGAAGATAACTATGAAATTAACTTTGTTTGCTTGCTACCTGATTGTGGTGGGTTGTTTTGGTCTGTATAAATGTGCAGAGCAGAAGAAGCAAAAGCTTTCTGAAATTAAAGTTGGCTTGGACGATGCCGAAGCCTTGGTATATGAGGATAATTTCATCATTCTGTGTGCTCCATTCTTCTTCCCATGAATTGTTACTTATATTGACCTTTTATAATTCCTATAGATTTGGATAATGGACCTTGAGGCACGGATTCTCTCTCTCTCTCTCTCTCTCTCTCTCACTGTGACATAATTCTTTACATTTGCTTCTGACCTTATTCGTTTTGTCATGGATGAATTCTTAATAGTTACAGGTTTATGCTGATCAAAGAGGGAGACTTTTAATGTCAACAGAAAGGTTAAATCAATCAACTGACAGAATTAAAGAAAGCAGAAGGAGAATGCTCGAAACAGAGGAACTTGGTCTCTCAATTCTTCAAGACTCAGATGATGTAGATGAGGAACATGGTATAGATACTTGGTTAGCACAAGAGAGATTTCAACACTCTAAAGAAACCATATGAAGTTTATTCAACTTAATTTTGGATCCCAAATTATATGCTATGGATTCGAATGATGTAAATGAGGAGTCTAGTGTTTCAAATGATGATGTAACATTTGACATGACACGTTTACGTGATCAAATACTTACAAATTTAGGAAATGTTTGACGATATTTGTAATTTTTAAGAATGATGAATTTCTTTTTTGTTAGGATATATGATGCTATATTTATGTTATAATCAATAAAAACCTTTTTAAATTGAATTATTTCTCTATAAATAAATCTTATTTTTAAATAAAATATTTACATGACGCCTTTTAATATTGTTACGAAAATCTAAAATTAAGAAAGTACCAAACATAATCTTTTAATGTTTCAACAAATAAAAACAAAAAAGCATAAATTATTATTCAAATGGGCTTTTCAAATGTATTTTCTACCAAACAGCATTTCCCTCAAAGTTACTTTTTAAAGTAGAATTTACCAAACAACTTTTTAGTAGCTTTGATTTCAAACTGAACCATCGCTTCCTCCTAAGAAGAAACTAGAAGGAGGAAGAGGGGAGGGTGTTTGGGGGGGGGGGTGTTGCTTCCCTTGATGTTGCCTCGATCTATGTGGAAATAGGAAATGTCATTACATCAGTCCTGGCAAACACCGTTACATTGGACGTTGTCGCGTTTGATGGTGACTTCAACGAAGAGGATAACTGGGATCAAGAAGTACAATGGGGCGGGGGAAGCAACCTTGATGTTGCCTCGATCTATGTGGAAACAGGAAATGTCATTACATCAAGCCTGGCAAACACCATTACGTTGGACGTTGTCGCATTTGATTAGATCTTTTAACACCTTTCTTCTGAAATTCTGTGATTTTTCACATATTAGGAATGCAAGGTATATCAAACAAGATGTACCAGGATTTCTGCGCTTATCATGCATCAAAATTCAACCATGCCCGTTGCTTCCTACGTACCAAGTCTTGCCAGTTCTCAGAACACACTGTTAAAACATGATGCCAAGTTACCTTGATATTGTCCATTCTGAACGAAAAAGCAACTTGAACAAAATAGAGAAGACGAAGAAGAGGGGTTGAAGACGACGAAGACGATTCCGAAATACCTCGGCATATTGAACTCCAGCTTAATGTTTCATCTCAAAGCCTTACATCAATCTGAGCTTTCCTCTACTATTATAGCTTCGCAAAGCTAACTATACATCAACCGACTCTTGACAAAAATATCGAGTAACATAAAGGAAAAAAAATCTAGAACTCAAGTAACTGAAAGTCAACTAGGGTTACACGAACGTTGACCCTTACAAATCAAACCAATTGATTCAACTAAACTCAAAATTAACTTCAGTTTTGTTCTTCTATCTTCTTGATTCTTCGATTCGCTAAACAAGAACTCTTCTTTCAGGCTGTGGGTAGCTCAACTGAAGATACAATCGTTTCCTTTGTTTGCAAAGTCTCCCCTGTTTCCCCTGTTTTGGTGGTTTCACCTTCTATAGAGAGAACCTCTCTCTTAAAGACCCCCCTCAAATTGGGTGGCGGAAGTAAGCCGAGACCCAGTTTGGTTCGAGGAACATGATGGGTAAGACAAATAAGAGGTTTAGTAAGAATGTCAGCAACCTGAGAACAACTTGGAACATACCAAAGATGTAACAGCCTTAATGAAACCTTCTCTCTGACAAAGTGGAAGTCAATCTCCACATGTTTTGTTCGAGCATGTAAAACAGGATTAGACGTCAAGGATATGGCAAACCGATTGTCACATAACAATTGAGGTGTAGAAAATAATGGGATGCCAATGTCTCTCAGGATAAATGCAATCCAAGTTAACTCAGCTGTAGTAAATGCTAAGGCTCAATACTCAGCCTCTGTAGATGAACGGGAGACCGTATCTTGTCGTTTAGCTGACCAAGAAATAAGATTGGCACCAAGATAAGTGCAGTAGCCAGTAGTTGAACAACGAGTGAAGATGCATCCTCCCCAATTAGCATCCGAAAAACCATATCGATGCAAGGCACTAGTAGAATGGAGATAAAGACCAAAATGTATTGTGCCTTTAATATACCGCAGCTCTCTTCAGTCTATTAAAATCTACCACTGTTGGACTTTGTAAGTGCTGACAAAGAGAGTTAGTAGCAAAGGTAATGTCAGGCCAAGTTTTTGTTAAATATTGCAATTTCCCAACCAAGCAACGATATTCAAAAGGATCATGCCAAAGAGCATAATCAGCTGAAGTAGATGGTGACTTCAGTGACATAGGTGTGGATATAGGTTTACAATCTTTCATATGAGCACGCTCTAAGAGATCAAGAGCATACTTGGTCTAACAAAGAAACAACTTATCATCCTGAAATTTGGCTTCAATTCCAAGAAAATAGTGCACATTCCCTAAGTCTTTCATATGAAATTGAGAACTGAGAGAGCTAATAAGCTGAGTAAGAAGTGCTGAAGAACTGCCAGTCAATATGATGTCATCAACATAAAGTAATAAGAGAACCACATGAGAACCAGTATGCAAAATGAAGAGAGAAGGATCAGCAGTACTACACACAAAACCAAGCTCCAGCAAATAATTGCTAAATCGTTCAAACCAGGCTCTTGGAGCCTGTTTCAGTCCATAAAGTGATCTCTTAAGCAAGCAGACTTGTGTAGGATCAGTAACAAACCCTGGAGGTTGCTCCATGTAAATGATTTCATTCAGTAAGCCATGGAGAAAAGCATTTTTCACATCTAATTGGTGTAGAGACCAATGATGAATCATAGCAATGGACAAGACTATGCGTATAGTGGCTTGCTTGATGACTGGACTGAAAATCTCATGAAAATCAATGCCCTCAGCTTGATGAAACCCTTTAGCAACCAATCGTGCTTTTAACTTGTCTAGATTGCCATCAGCTACCAACTTGGTCTTATAAACCCACTTACAGCCTATTATGTGCATATGATCTTCTAGGGGGACTAAAATCCAAGTGTGATTATCATGTAAAGCCTGCATGCATGGCTTTATACCAGCCCTCATGCTTAAGAGCAGACTTGACAGACTTTGGTTCAAGAGGAACAAATACTGAGCTAGGCAAGCATATTTAGGGTTAGGTTTGCAAATGTTAGAACGAAGTCGTGTTTACATGGGATGAACATTACTAAGAACAGGTGGACAAGAAACAAGAGTAGAGTAAGAAGACGAAGTGGAAATGTGTGTAGGTTGGTCTGTAGATAAGAAATGAGTTTGTGTAGTAGGTAGAGAAGAGACTGATGATTCAAAAGGCATGGAGACTGAGACAGATGATGACATACCCGAGTCATATAGATAGCTAGAATAATCATATTGAGGAGTATGTTGAGTGTAGGAGTGTGTAATAGTAGAACTGTATTTCTGCAAGTCATTTCTTGGAAAGATCAGTTAAAGATGAAAAAACAGCACTGAGCTTGTGAGTAAAAGGGAAGAATGACTCATCAAAAATCACATGTCTAATTATAAAGACTCGACCATCAGTGGGAACTAAACACCTATATCCTATATGCTTAGCACTGTAGCCAAGAAAAACATAAGTCAAGGATCGAGGGTCAAATTTATGCTTCATATAAGGTCTAAGTGTTGGGAAAAATAGTGTTTGGGAGAAATGGAATCGAAATGATATAGACTTTGAGGCGTGTGATCACTGTCTTTTAGGATCAATTTGCCCCACTACGTTGCTATTGGTTTCTGGCAAATTCCCTTCAGGATACAACAAAGTCTTGAGACCAGTGGATAGCAATTCCAGAGAATCTCCTAAAACTCTCTTCGAAGACCAATTGAGAACGAGGCTGTAAATTTCCTTTAAATTCTAGAGACTGCCACAAACAGACACATCCTTTCATGTCGAAAACTTACCATTTGGACACACCTCTTCGTGTACAAGACTTGTCATTTCAGTTTCTTCCCGAACAGTCACAAGTCAACAGTTACGTCCGAACGGTCACAAGTTTAACGACTAAAAAAATAAATAAATAAAAATTAATTTCGAAATTAAAAATAATGAGTTGATTAAGATTAATATGGACCGCGGCGCGCAAGCGTGCAAAGTGCTAAGTGGGTCAATTAAACGCGTCAAAAACGCGCATAATCGCGCACCCGCACGCGGGTACAGTGAAGACTAGCCCACTAGACTATTTCTAATAAAATAATAAATCCAACTCATATATAAAGTGACAAAACTTTCCTTTCTTTCCCATGTGGGATAAGGAAAGTGTCTCAAGTTTGTTTTACAAACAAACAATTCCAACAATCCCCCACTTTGTTTGTAAAACAAAATTTTAAGATAAAATACAGCCTAATTTCCATGAGATCAGTATACATACATGAAGGTGTCTTTCGAGTTAAACCTACATTTAGTGCAAGTATCTCAAAGCTCTATCAAAGTCACAAGTAGCTGCTGGCATTAAACTTGGTACTCTTAGTAATAAAGCCGGACATACCACACATATATTGACCTCTTGTTTCAACGAGAAGTTTATAATTTACTTAGCACTATTATGGCCTTGTGCTTGTACCTTTTCATGAGCTCTCTAGAAAGCAACCCTAACTTTCGTAAGTAGCGGCACCACTTCTAAGCTCATATAGGTGAAGTATTCTAACGTGTTTCTGTTACTAATAAACACGTTACATTAAAGTATTATACCTCATTAAGAATAAAATTCAACCTCTAAAACGTAACAGACGACACTGACTCCTCACGTCGGGGCTAACATCAGTATCAGACAATCACTTTCAGTAACTTGTTATTACCCATTAAACCATATAACTAGTGATGTTCTAGTATCAGGTTGGGTTACTATCACTGGTGATTTTAATCGAAGGGTTTAAGCCCCATTTCTTTTGAGCTCTTTTTTACTACCTCTCTTGGTAGTGCCTTTGTAAAAGGGTCGGCCAAATTCTTGCTTGACCTTACGTAGACAATTGTTATGGTACCATCTTGAATCAATTGTCTCACGTACTCATGCCTTAGGCTAATATGCCTAGACTTACCATTATAAGTGCTACTATATGCTCTTGATAAAGTAGCTTGACTATCACAATGTATAGAAATGGGAGGCATAGGACTAGGCCATAATTTGATGTCCAACAACAAATTCCTAATCCATTCAGCCTCTTTCCCAGTTGCTGCTAAAGCAATAAATTCCGATTCCATCGTTGAGTGAGATATACAAGTTTGTTTCTTGCTCGCCCAAGAAATTGCACATCCTCCTAATGTGAAGATCCAACCAAAAGTGAAAAGTCTATCTCCTACACTTGTAATCCAACTAGCATCAGTATATCCTTCTAGTACAGACGGATAATTATTATAGAACAAACCCAAATTTTTGGTTCCCTTAAGATAGCCAAAAATTCTTGTTATAGCCTTCCAATGTTCTCTACTCGGATTACTAGTGTATCTACTCATTTTACACACGGAATATGCAATATCAGGTCTTGTACAATGCATCGCATACATTAAAGACCCTATAGCACTTGCATATTCAAGTTGTGCCACTGCTCTACCAGAATTATAACTCAATTTCACACTAGCATCAAATGGAGTACTCACCTCTTTAAAGCCAAGATGCTGAAATTTATTCAACATTTTTTCAATGTATCCTATTTGGCTTAAAGAATAACCCCCACTATGTTTTTTAACTTTGATGCCTAAGATAGTATCTACTTCGCCCAAATCTTTCATTTTAAAATTTGATAGTAAATACTTCTTTGTCTCATTTATTCCAGTCATATTAGTTCCAAAAATAAGCATGTCATCGACGTATAAACAAACTAAGACGCCATAGTCTTTAGTAAACTTTGAGTAAATACATCTATCAGCACTATTATGTTTGAAACCATTCGATATTATGACTGAATCAAATTTCTCATGCCACTGCTTTGGAGCTTGCTTAAGCCCATAAAGAGATTTAATTAATTTACACACTTTCCTCTCATTTCCGGGAAGAACAAAGCCCTCCGGTTGTTCCATGTAAATTTCCTCATTTAAATCTCCATTTAAGAAAGCAGTTTTAACATCCATTTGATGAACATAAAGATCATAAATAGATGCTAAGGAAAATAAAATTCGAATAGATGTTATACGTGCCAAAGGAGCGTACGTATCAAAATAATCTATTCCTTCTTTTTGTTTAAATCCTTTGGCCACTAGCCTAGCTTTAAAAACTTGAATAGAACCATTAGAATTAAACTTTTTCCTAAAAACCCATTTGCAACCAATAGGTTTTGACCCTTTTGGTAAATCGGCTAAAACCCACGTGTTATTGGACATTATTGAGTCCATTTCATCATTTATAGCTTCTTTCCAAAAAAAGACATCTCTAGAAGACATTGCTTCATCAAAGGTTTTAGGGTCGTCTTCTAAATTTAATGACAAATGGTATTTATTTACCACATTATTATCATTGTCTCCTTCTACAAGGAAAGTACGAGTAACAAAGTCAGGACCAAAGTCTTTTACTTTTCTAACTCGAGTACTTCTTCTTGGTTTGGTCACATCTTGAGAATTATTTGTTTTCTTCTCATTAGACTGTTCTTGTACTTCCATGGGTCTAGAATTATTATCTTCAATAATTCCAAAGTCTTTAGAACATTTATCTTCAAAGAACTCAACGTCTCTTGATTCCACTATGACATTTGACTCTAAGTCAAGAAGCCTATAAGCTTTGCTATTTTCAGCATAACCAAGGAAAATGCTTTTAATAGCTCTAGGACCTAATTTTGTTCTTTTAGGGTCCGGTACTCGGTAATAAGCCAAACACCCCCACACTTTAAGATATGATAAATTTGGCTTTCTACCCTTCCATAATTCATATGGACTCACATTATTCTTTTTAGATGGTATTCGATTATGAATATGACAAGCAGTAAGTAATGCTTCTCCCCATAAATTAATTGGTAGCTTTGAATTCGAAAGCATACAATTAATCATTTCTCCTAAAGATCTATTTTTTCTTTCAGCTAAACCATTTTGTTGTGGAGTGTATGGTGCTGAAGTTTGATGAATAATACCATGTTCTTCACAAAATGATGAAAATTCGTTTAAGAAATATTCACCACCTCTATCCGAACGTAGAACTTTAATCTTTCTTTCCAATTGATTTTCTACTTCGGCTTTATATTTTTTAAACATGGTAAATGCTTCATCTTTTGATCTTAGGAGATAAACATATAAGTACCTACTGCAATCGTCCACAAAGGTAATAAAATACCTTTTACCACCGCGAGTTAACATTCCATTGAATTCACATATATCACTATGTACTAAGTCTAATAAATTTGAATTTCTGTTTGTACTTGGAAATGGTCTCTTCGTTAATTTCGACTTAGCGCAAACTTCACACTTATCTAAATCACCATTAAAATTGATCAAGTCCAATTTTTTCATATTCTTTAGATAGCGAAAATTTAAATGCGCTAATCTACTATGCCATAAATAAGAAGAGTCAACAATATAAACAGAAGATTCAGCCTTATTATTAATACTTAGTTGATACATGCCTTCATTGGCATAACCCTTTCCCACAAACATACCACCCTTCGACAAGATAACCATGTCGGACTCAAACAACACTCGAAATCCACTCTTACAAAGCAAACTAACAGAAACTAAATTCTTCTTAATCTCGGGTACATACAAAACATTAAGGAGTTTCACTTTCTTTCCCGAAGTAAAATCCACCAACACGGAGCCTTTTCCATGGACCTTTGCAAGGTTGTCATTCGCCATTTGGACCTCTCGCAGATGGGGCTCCAAATTCGCATCCAAATGTATGAATTCTGGCTTATTAGAACATATGTGAACCGTCGCTCCAGAATCTAACCACCAACCCGATTGAACCGAAGCACTATTGGTTTCAGTAATTGTGGCTGCAACACCTTTAGCTTTCTCAGAAATATCCAATTTTGAGAACAAGTTTGTGACCGTAGCCACAATAGTTTCTTCAACAGCATTGGCATCCGCTTTCACAATTGGTGTTGGTGTTTTCCTTTCATTGAACGCTTTGTTCTTTCGATGCCTACAGTCCCTTGCAAAATGTCCTTCTTTTCCACAAACAAAACAAGTTCCCTTCTTCTTCTGCTACTTTTGCATCTTGTTAAAATTCTGCCCCCTCTTGCGTTTCAAGTTCGAGTGATCTTTTGATGGAAAACCACTACCCGAGAGGACGTTTATTCTAGAATCATGCATATCAGAATTTTCACGCAAGCGTGACTCTTCTTCAATGCGAAGATGTTTCTGAAGTTGATCTAGACTTATGTCCTCTGTCTTGTGCAATAGCCTTTTCCCATAATCCTTCCAACTCGAAGGCAATTTGGCAATGATTGCACCAACTTGGAATGCTTCCGGTATGTCGATTTTGAGGGCACGAATTTTGTTCACCAAAACTTGTAGTTCATGTACTTGCTCCAGAAGAGGTTTAGTATCAAAAAATTTGAAATCGAAATACTTCGCAATCAAATATTTGTTTGTACCTTGTTCCTCTGCTTTGTATTTGAATTCCAGTGCATTCCAAATTTCTCGGGCGGACTTCATCTCCGTGAATAGATCATACAGTCGATCGGACAATGTATTCAGAATATGTCCACGACATAATAGTTCGTCCTCTTCACGCTTTTTCCTTGCCTTATTCACCCTTTCAATCTCTCTTAGACTTGGTTCTCCTCCATCATCGGTCGGAACAGGATCTTCAATAGGCGCCAAATCAGGATCCAGAATGTAAGAGATCTTCAGGGCCATAAGAAGGAACATCATCTTGTCTCTCCATCGTGAAAAATTGTTGCCATCGAACCGATCCAACTTCACCATATCCTGATTCATCACCTTGATTGATTGCGACTCCATTGTTGATAAAATTGATCCTAAAAATTGTTGGGAAAAATAGTGTTTGGGAGAAATGGAATCGAAATGATATAGACTTTGAGGCGTGTGATCACTGTCTTTTAGGATCAATTTGCCCCACTACGTTGCTATTGGTTTCTGGCAAATTCCCTTCAGGATACAACAAAGTCTCGAGACCAGTGGATAGCAATTCCAGAGAATCTCCTAAAACTCTCTTCGAAGACCAATTGAAAACGAGGCTGTAAATTTCCTTTAAATTCTAGAGACTGCCACAAACAGACACATCCTTTCATGTCGAAAACTTACCATTTGGACACACCTCTTCGTGTACAAGACTTGTCATTTCGGTTTCTTCCCGAACAGTCACAAGTCAACAGTTACGTCCGAACGGTCACAAGTTTAACGACTAAAAAAATAAATAAATAAAAATTAATTTCGAAATTAAAAATAATGAGTTGATTAAGTGCGTCAATTAAACGCGTCAAAAACGCGCATAATCGCGCACCCGCACGCGGGTACAGTGAGGACTAGCCCACTAGACTATTTCTAATAAAATAGTAAATCCAACTCATATATAAAGTGACAAAACTTTCCTTTCTTTCCCATGTGGGATAAGGAAAGTGTCTCAAGTTTGTTTTACAAACAAACAATTCCAACACTAAGACAGGGAAAGCATGCACAACCAAAGACCCTAAGTGAGTCATATCTTGGTTGAAAACCATATAGCTTATGATGAGGATTATCTTGTTGAGTTGTGGATGTTAGCAGGAAATTGATGAGATGACCAGCAGTCAGAAAAGCATCAACCCAGTATTTCAAAGGCACTTTACTATGAAACAACATAGATAGCCCTAGCTTAGTAATGTGCCTATGCTTCCTCTCAGCCACTCTATTTTGTTCAGGAGTGTAAGGACATGACATTTGATGTTTAATGCCACAATTTTGGAAGTGTTTTTTTTTTTTTTGGTAAATCAATTTTGGAAGTGTTGTTGAAGCCTTGCACTTATAAACTCACCTCCATCATCACTTTGAACAATTTTGATTCGGTGACTAAGCTAATTTTCAACTAGTTTCTAAAACAACAGAAATAATGAAAGAAATTCTAACTTGTGTTTCATAGGGTAAACCCAATTATAACGAGTGAAATCATCCACAAACACCACATAGTATCTAAAATGTTGAAATGAAGACACAAGAGCAGGGCCCCAAATATCACAGTGTACTTTCTCCAAAGGTTGAATAGCTCTAGTGTCTGAAGTAGGAAAAACTTGTTTAGAACTTTTAACAAGTTGACAACTTCTACAAATTGTCTAATCATGCTTATTCCAATGAATAAGTTGTTGTGTCCTCAGTAAGTCTAGAGTCTGAAAACCTGCATGACCAAGTCTTTGATGCCATAGTTCTCTAGGCACCTTCTTTGTCCTTTGAGTGAACAAGGCTTCAATTACTGGTGGACTGACCTTGTATAGGCCCTGAGTCTTCCTTCCAAGCATTAAAACTAAGTTCGTCTGATTGTCGTTAACATACACACCATAATTGTCAAATATAAATGTGCAAGGGTAATCCTCAGTTAGTCGAGAGATAGACAGAAGGTTCTTCTTTAGAGCTGGAACTATGAGAAAATCATTAAGAAGCAAAGAGATAGATTGCGTATTTAGATATGTATTGTAACAACCCGATTTTTGGGGCATAATTAGGAATAATTATTTTGGCATTAAGAAATTAAAACAATTTCCTTCCCAATTTCTTATTCTTTTTTTTTTTCCTTCTGCGTGTGGACTGGATTAAGCCAGCGCAGCTTCATTTCCGGCTCCTTTCTTCCCTTGCACGCGCGGCCCGCAAGAACAGCCCAACTCTCCCGACTCGGCCCAGCTTCTTTTCTTCTTCTTTCACTGCTCTTCTTCTTCCTTGCGCGTGCGACGCTGCCCTGCAGGAACCCTAGCCGCGACCAGCCGCACCGGTCACGCGAGAAAGCCGCGATTTGGCCAACGACCAGCCACGCGACAGCTCCACCATGCACCAGTTGTCCTCCCCTCGAATTGGTTCCGTCTCTCTCGCGCAAAATCGTCTTGAAATTGGACGAAACCCTAGCTGCTACCTTCACCCGATGGTTGAAATTGAACTTTTTAATTTGACTGAAAAGAACATATCTGAATTTCAATAATCAAGATAAACCGTTAATTTGATGAAAATGAGCATTTCATAGATGGCTGCTTTTTTTGACATTCTCTTAGAGCGTAGATCCTCACAATGAGCTCCACCTCTGCAAATGCTATGCTGAAATTTGTCATTGACATTTGAAGCATTTTCAACCACATCAATCAGATTCAAGTCCTAAAGTGTATATCTATTGAATCCATTAATGATGTATAACATGTGAAACATACAACTCATTCAAGCTATTCATCTCTTCTCATTTGCTAAACTATTTAAAAGTGGGCCCTATCCAATGATCTAATAAGATTTGTCAAGCTTATCCTGCCTAGATTGACCCATCTAAGAGTTCATATTAACTTAACATTGGCAAACATGACCAGTAAAAATGGATGACCATCTCTACTAACATCTAAATGTTCATTTAAAAAGCTTGCAGTTTGCATTCCATCATGTAGCTTTTGAGCAATCCAGAATATTTCCCAAGAGAGATCAAAGAAGGACACATTCTGACGATTGTTGCACAAAAAATCTCTTGTTGAGAAATAATGAGGTTAAAATTACAGCAATAGCGAGAACTTACTTTTACATCAGTGAAACTGTACCATCTTCAAGTCCCAAGACAACAAACTTGCCATAAGGTCCCCAACATTATGATGTTATACATTTTCCTAAAGTAGACTAAAATAATTAAGAGAAGCCAGTTTTGACGACTCACATGCGAAGAAAAGTGGGTTCATAAACGAAGACCAAGAGAAACAACAGAGAGAGAGAGATTTTCACAATAAATTAATAGACGAAGAGGGAAGATAAAGAATACACAGTGACCAGGAATTGTTAATCAAAATTTATGAAGTGAGGCAAACCATCATAACAGTACAAGATAACTGAGAGGGACATTGGTCGCTTCATATGGAATTTCTTTGGGTAGCAGGCCATCTAGAGCGACAGGAATCTATATCTTTTTAGTACTCCAATCCATTATATTAATTCACAAACGAATCTCGTTGTTCCACTTTGGAACCTCGAGGTGGAGTAGATCCATGAAAGCTTACTTCAGGCAAGGATCACAACTGTACCAGCATCTACTAATTAGGATCTCAACAGAAACTGTTCAAAGGTTGGCCAAAGTTCTATGGTGTACTCAACATGATGTTCAAATCCAAACGACAATATGACGTGCGAAGCATTTTGATGTTTCTAGAGAAAAAATGCCTCCTCTATAAATTTTTCCAGTGAAAACAGACAGCAAGAACTACCAAGATTAGGCATCTAATTCTAAGCTCTTATAAATTTGAATTACCAAGAGAAAGTCATATAAGAACTTAACATACTTGGATGCAGTTCCCCCTACACTCATAGTGTCCAAGCTTTCTCCAATTCCTAACTCCATCACTCTTGACCAGATTGCCATAAAAGCATGCAGCACAGCTTGAGATGTCCTATTAATAAGCCCCACCAGCAAACTTGATTAGTCAAAATGATGCGGCAAAATGTCCCTCTGTAATCAAAAGAAGATAAATTAACTACAAGTAGTAGAAAATGGGAGAAAATTTACAGTCAATACTCTACAATCAAGTATACATTAAATATCTCTTTGTAATAATGGTCGATCAGTTAAAAAAAAAGAGGAAGAAGAGGAGCTAGAAGTAGCATTAAATAGTGGAAATTAGCATTAGAAATCCAAGGAAAACCATGTAGATGTCTGACAACATTGAGATGGGGTTCTGCATGGCATCAACCTTCCAACTCCATGTGGGCATCAATCATTTATGCATCTGACGTAGCTAATTTATCTAGCATAAATGACATCCCCTCCAATTCAAGCTCGTTATCTTCATAGACACTTAAACTGGTGTATCCATAAGGTTGACAACATGCAAACATTCGTACCCATAAGGTTGACACCATGCAAATGTTCTTTACCATTCCAAGGATGCATTGTCAGGGTTTGAAGAAATTCAAGCGACATGGAGCTCCTCATCCCTTGACAATTTTGTTTCCATTTAGAAGCACTTTGCGAAAGCTCTCTTGGATATTTCAACACTTACATCAACCAATGGAATGACAACCGAATCTTGCCAGTGAGTCAGATGAAATCAATCTAGCAACTAACATCAATGAACTACTGATTATACTCCAAAATTTATAAATCTCTGTTTGTCAAACTCGATATTCTCCTTTAACTATTTAGATCCGACTAATGAGGCTGCTAATATCATCGACTACGGAAGCTTTGATCAAATTAGCATAGTGTATTAAACTCAAGATGCTTGCTTTGAGGGGGACATGGTATATGTCTTTTCTTTATCATTATGTGCTATTCATGCATTAGACTTAATGCAAGACTGTTTTCAAATGGCATATAGAAAACCAAAAATTTTCCTCAAGAAACTTATGCAAATGTTCTCATGCGTCTTTTCAGCAAATAAATCAACTAACAAGAGTTTATGCACAAAAGGAATTATTTTATGGTACAGCCGATTATGTCAAAAGACATTCTAGTGATGTCTTGCTTGGCTCAAGACAGATGGCCTTATCAATTCTACAAACATCGAGATGCATTTTCTTGGGATTATATATTATTACACTTGGACTAGGTATATCCTGGATTCAGACCAAATGAACATGCATCCTTAGTCTTTCGCGATCAATCCAAATAATTCAAGATGCTTTTGCTTCTGCCTTGTTTGCTAGTTCACTCACCACCACACCACTAGGAAGAGCTGTTTCTTACATTTAGCATTTCTAGATCGATGCGATTGCCTTAATTAGCTAATGCAGACGGTTCTTTGAGATAAAATGCGCGGAACACGATGGTTGGACAAATTTTAATACCAAGTCGGTAGCATATGCATACTGAGAGATGCCCTATCGACATGCTCCTTTTGCACCATAAATTTACTCAAAGTGTCCTTAAGAAACATGCAGTCATGAACCGCATGGTGACTGCAGAGCAAACTAAAGCCTCACATTAGAATGACCGCCACATAGGGTCCTTCATTTAGCATCGCATGATCTATACATGAACTTTGGCATGCTATTTAATACCAGTGTACATCAACTTTTATTCAGTATTTTTAGCATACCAAAATCAATCCAATGTCAAGAATTTTTATTCTTCTGCATAGGATGAAGAATCTTACCCAAAGAATAATGGCAAATGAAGTGCCTACAAAGCCTTTTCGTCTATTCATGGTATGATAAACAGAACCATTTTGCAAAAGCACAAATTAACTTCCATGAACATCTCGCCTGGATTCCTTGAATGCAAGTAAGAAAACAATGATGATATTGTCAAATGGGAAATAATATGACAAGATCATAAATCTTGAAAAATATTGCAAGCAGGAAATACTAGTGAAAACTGGGCAATAGATCTCAAAGGAAAAAAGACAAGGTAACTTACCTGCTTTATGTACCCTTTGTTAGGAAAATGTGGATCATTTTCAATATATTGCTCATCCAAGTCCATCTATATAGTCTGATCCAAATTCTATCATTCCGCTGTATGCAAATTGCTTTTTCTTGATGAATCCACATTCCAAATAATTCTGGAATTGTTTTGAGTAACTTACATCCAATGATACTCAGATTTTCCAAAAGCTCTAGCCTATTAAGTCGTGGAACTTCAGCAAAGTTTTCATAATATCTCCCTTCTGACTTTTCTCAGCCTCCCGGATTTTGGACCCTTCAATATCTAACTTTTCCAAAAACTCCAACCGATCAAGGCCTTGAATTTCAGCCAAGCTTTTGCAGCCCCCAGCTTCTAATTCCTTCAACCTCCCAGATTTTGAAAGGTCTAGCCTTTCAATCGAAGAACAATCTTGAATAGATAGCATTTCCTTCAGCAAAGTTTTCATAATATCTCCCTTCTGACTTTTCTCAGCCTCCCGGATTTTGGACCCTTCAATATCTAACTTTTCCAAAAACTCCAACCGATCAAGGCCTTGAATTTCAGCCAAGCTTTTGCAGCCCCCAGCTTCTAATTCCTTCAACCTCCCAGAGTTTGAAAGGTCTAGGCTTTCAATCGAAGAACAATCTTGAATAGATAGCATTTCCAAAAACTCCAACTTGTCAAGGCCTTTAATTTCAGTTAATTTCTCACACGACCTTGCAAATAATATCTTCAAATGCCTTGATTTTGGAAGGAGCAGTGTTTCAATTGAAGTGCATCCAGAAATATTCAGGCTTTCCAAGAACTCCAACTTATCGAGGCCTTGAATTTCAGCCAAGTTTTTACAGCCTCCATATAATTCATTCATACACTCGTCGTCATATAGAAAATTTATAAACTCCAACCTGTCGCGATCTTCAGAATCAGCCAAGCCTCTCCCGCCTCCAGCTTTCAATCTCTTCAATCTCTTGGACTTTGAAAGGTCTAGCCTTTTAATTAAAGTGCACCCGTCGATATATAGCTTTTCCAAAAACTCCAATGTATCAAGGCCTTCAATCTTGGCCAACTTTTTGCAGCCTTCAGCATATAATTCCTTCATCCTCATAGATTTTGGAAGGTGTAGCCTTTCAATTGAAGTGCATCCGGCGATATACAGCTTTTCTAAAAACATCAACGTATCGAGACCTTCAATCTTGGCCAATTTTTCACAGCCATCAGCAACTAATATCATCATACTCCCTGATTTTGGAAGGTCTAACCTTTCAATTGAACACCCTCTGATAGATAGCACTTCCAAGAACTCCAACCTATCGAGGTCATGAATATTGGCCAAGTTTTCACATCCCGCAGCATTTAATTCCTTCATGCTCCTTGATTTTGGAAGGAATAGCCTTTCAATTGAAGTGGACTCAGAGATATCCAAGTCTTCCAAGGACTCCAACCTATCGAGGCCATGAATTTCGACTAACTTATCGCAGCCATCAACCACCAATCTCTTCAGACCCACAAGCTTTGTACAATCCAACTGTTTAATTGGAGTCCAGCGTAGAGTCAAGTCTTCCAAATGTATCAAACTGTCAAGACCTCGAACTTCAAGTAGTTTTCTGCAACCTACGAGAGATAACGTCCTTAGATGGATAAACTGTGAAACCTCCAGTGTTTCAATAGAATTACAGATAACAACTTCCAACGATTCCAACTTGAAGGGAGTGGTTCGGGATTGTGGTAATTCCGATTCTGATTCTTCGATGTCTGTCAGTTGGGAGCTTTCTGAATTCTTCGATAGTGTTGACGGAAGCGCCTGGATGCACTCGAGATATTTGCAGTCCCAAACTTCTAGTAGCTTGAGATGGGCTAGGTGGGAAAGTGAAGGCAAGTTACGACTTTGACAGGTGACGCCCAAATACGTTAAGCTGGGAGGAGGGTCCAGCAACGATTGGAGCTTGGAGCAGCCCTCAAAAGAAAGGTAGCGTAGGGAAGAAAGATCACTCAAGCTTTGTGGCATTTCCCCTTCCAGATTTTCGCAATGCAAGGCTTTCAACTCTTGGAGCTTTCCCAGCCTCCCAATTCCGTTGGGTAATCTTCGTATGCCAGTCCAAGAAATATCTAGGATTTCTAGATTCTCCAAAGACCAAATTCTATCAGGTAATTCTCGTATACTTCTCAAAAAACAAATATCAAGGATTTCTAGATTCTCTAAAGACCCTATACTGTCTGGTAATGCAGAAAGGGCTGAAGCACTTCGTAGGAGGAGTTTCTTTAATGCTTTTAATTTCCCTATTTCTTCTGGAAGCTCCCTCAGTTTCCCGCAGCGTTGCAAATCCAAGAGAAGGAGGTTCTTCATGTCTCCAATTGAAGAGTCGATTCGCTGCAGTCTGCTACAGTCAGCGAGGATCAGAACCTCTAAACTCTTGAAAGCGGAGAGGAAGTCCGTATTTTCCAAGGATAGACAACATGAAAGGTCGAGAAACTTGAGATTCTCTGCCATCTGGTAAAATAGTAATAATAATAACAATAATTGGCAAGTGGTTTGTCTAGAGTTATTATGATTCAAAAGAAAACATAAAAGCAATAGGAAAAAAAAGATACATTCTTACCATGAAACAACTCCATCCTTTCCATTTCCCATTTATCGCGCTCCATGACATATCAAGTACAACTAATTCCTCTACATGAAAATTCTTTACTTCAAAGTTCATGGGACAATTAGGCCATATAAGCCATTTTAACTCCTTCATTGTGTCCTCAAAATCTCCTCTCAGATGTGCCCCCTCTAAGTTAAGAAATCTTAGATATGTCAAATTCTTGAATTGTTTTTCTGTGTAAATGTCGTTGTCTCGCTGGGCTGTTTTGCCAAAGCCTTCTGACCTGCCTTTACACAAATTAATTGCCTCAATCTTGTTTGTTCCCTATAAGCAAGAATTAATATTCATTAATATTATATTTAACAAAAGGAATCTAATACTATTTTTTTATCCTACTATTGCCGTGCAATAATGTGTTCAAGAGACTAGCAACGTGAAGATATGATTTTCTTACGTCAATAAACAGTATTCATAAAGGCTTACAAAGTGAAGGACGTCAGCTTTCATGTTCAAATTTGGCCATACACATTCGGATCTTCAAAAAATAATGATGAAATCATTGATATAGAGTAAAAACTTTACAACTTGCAACCTTCTTCTTTCCAATAACTTTAGCTTCGTTACCATGCTAGTTCAGACATGCATGGCCAATGCATGGAATTTAATGAAATTGCAATGTGCAAAATCCAAAGTTGATTTGATCAATTTTGATAGACATATTTTTTTCCTACTATAAATTTCATATTACTTTTGTGTATAATACTTGACTGTGCTACTTATATGATTAATAAGAAAATAACATAGACTATTATTTTCCATGGGCGTAATAACTAGTTACAGGAAATAGAATATCGTGATGGTGGTTATATTGATATATTGTTTTGCTAACAGTAAATTGAAATATTGTTAGTTAATTATTATCCAATCTTTAATAATTAAGACGATAATATTTGTTACATTAATATTCTCTTTAGCTTATTACTTTATCTTAAATTTTAGTTAAAATCGATATATTCATAGTCATCAATAACTTTTATTAGTTATATTAATATTCTCTACAATTTATCACATAATTTAATTAACCATAGATTATTATTTGATATAATCATAATAATAAAAATCTGAGTTACCCAATTATAATAAATATAATAGATAACCCCTAATAACATTAATGTATATTAAAAAAATTAATTATTGAAAGTGCAAAGCATCTTTGAAAAGTTAAAACTGAAGCTATTCTTGGCTGCAAGCCTACATGGAATAGCTTTTCCTTGACCCGACACACACAACCCCCCCCCCCAAGGGCGCGGCCCGAAGGAATCAAGGAAAAGCTATTCCTGGAGAATACTAATTTCTAATCTATTTTTGAACAAAATGAATGAATGATTGCTTCATTAGAACAAATAGGAAATATAATAGTTATTCTTCAAAACAAAACGTGGAGCAAGCTTTTCACTAAAAAAATCACGTTTTTACCAAAAAAAAACCAACAAGTAGCACAAAAATTTCATGGATTTCCACATGTCAGTTTCTCCAAACCAAAATTTTAGTTATTGTATTTCACAATGTTGTACAAGATTTCATGAATATTCATAGTTGAACGACCTAATAAATTGTGAAAGAATTAGACCTCAAAATCTAAAAGGAATCCAAGAGAAGAGTAACTATAATGAAAGGAAGAAATGTTCAACAGTAGTGACTACTCACATTAGTCATTTCCCCATGAACTTCCCTCTCAAAATATCAACATACCCTATCTATCTTCAAGATTTCTTTGTGTGGTGTATGACATTTTTAAACTTCAAAAATCCACTATCAAAGTTTGGTCAAATCCCAAAAATAAGGCCAGCCTTTTGTACTTGGGCCAATAGTAGCGAAACCTTTCATACGCCTATAAAGCCCAAACCTTCGGCATCTACACAGAAAGAACAAGAAATAATAAAAATAGCCCAACTATTTAACTCTAAAACAAAGTTGACACCAATTAAAAAATTAATTTCATCCATTATCGTCCTTACATTTGCCATGGGTAACCTGCATTGCTCACTGTGCTACTGTCTATAGTGAGCTATGTCAACCCTAAAAAAAAAAAAAAAGATGTCGTGTTCTATATTATTGTCTTGTTAACAAACTTTGTTTATAATGTTTGTTACAAAATTCCTAGCATTTTGTAAATAAATATAAAAATCGTGGTCACGATTAAGTGGTTGATTGTAAGTATTTGTTTAATGAGATTCTTCATTTTCCTGGTCAATCTAAACTGGCATTTCGGTCCAGCTTATGCTGGAGGTTTCTTCCAAAGGTCCTAAAAAAAGAATAGGATGGAAGCTGCGAGTGGCTAAGCTAACCTCCTCCATCCCTTGGGACCAACAAGAGGTAGCAGCATATTTTCAAAATAAAGAAGGATATTTGGCATTTGTTTTTCAATTGACAATGATGCATAGCGTGGTTGTTTCATAAATATGAAAATAACTATAAAAGGAAGATGATAGGACCCTTGGGAGCAACAAGAGGCAGCAGTACTTATTCAAAACAAAGAAGGATTTTTGGCATTTATTTTTCGATTGGCAGTGATGCATATTATGGATGTTTCATATATATGAAAAAAATTACAGATATGTTCATACTGTGTTGGAATAAACTGAAAAGGAAGAAGTTAATCATTTTTATCAAAACCGCTCCGATTTCAACTTTAGTGCCATGGATGAAGAGAGAAATGAAGTCATACAAAAAACTGAAATAATTGTATAAAATGTACCATTTTAGTTGTAGAGTTTAGCTATACCATTAAATTCGTATGTAAATATGAAGCATATTCATTTTTCTTTTGGTAAGTTCAGTTTATTTGATCATGGTCCGAAAGACATAATAAATAGACATTGGCTTTGAACTTGTTAATATATGAATTGGCTACATAGATCACACGTTGTGATTGCATATAAGTGCTAGTCCCTTGGGCAACAACTTGAGTCAAACCAAATGATGGATACAAAAGAGTAGTCACAAGCATGATTAATTTCACAAATGCTAATACAATCACATACTTAATTATACAAAATAGAATTTTAGAGTATTTATCTCTTTGATATTTTACGTAGAAAAAGTAAAACATTTCTCTTTCTAATGGTCATTGCATAAAATAAGCTTAATGTCATATATACACACATTTTATATGTAAGGATTTTTGTTCCTATCTAATTCGGTAAGCTTTTAATCAGACCTATCCTATGAATATTGATAAATGGATTTCCCAACGTGATATTATATAAAATAAGTATCCCCTTCATTTTTCATTATGGAACAGTGGCAAAAATTTCACGAGAAGTGTGGCATTGTTAGTCCTATTATAGTATGATTTATAAAGTATATCCCCATATAGTTATAGTTCATAGTAGCATAGTCATGCTATTTGTTGCAAGTGTCAAGGACGCAACTGAATCAATATAGAAATTCAGGATTTTCTTCAATATAGAATATCTCTATCAAGTATTCAAAAATTTTAACTTGGCAATATACACTTGTTTGTGAAATATCTCACATAAGCTACAATACCTACTAAGAGAGGGCAACCTCTTACTTTATAATCACGCTAATGAAACAACATGAGAGTACTAATATTAGGAAGTCCTATGTTCATTGGACCAAGCACTAACGCTATTCTACCAATAGAATATGGACTAAGGGAACAAAAGAGGAGAATCAGTTACCTTATTTCCCTTTAGCACTTTTAAGGCTTCCTTGGGGTCCCATAGCCTGCTATAGCACCAAGGTTGGTGGTGGATTCCCTCACGAACTATTTCTCTACCAAGATCTCTCAACTGGTCATGCATTCTAAGCTTATGATCATCTCCAACTTTTATTAACGACATGAATCTCAATACTTCGATTCCGTCCCCTGGGAAAAAGTTGCAGGCATCCCACATGTAGTATGCGATTCTCCAATCAGTGCCAATGAGAAAGCAAGCAATATCCAAAAATATTTGTTTTTGTCCATGGTCTAATGCTTCGTAACTTACTCTTAACTTTTCTCGTACTTCCACACAAGGGACTATCTTTAACTTCTTTATCATTTCTCTCCATTGTGTTGAATCTTTTCCACACAATAATGAACCAAAAACCTCAAGGGATAATGGAAGCCCTCCAGCAATAGATACAACTTCACGGGTGAGGTCCTCAAATTTCCTTGGAGGAGAGTCACTTCGAAATGCATGTCTGCTAAACAAAATCAAAGAATTGGAGTCATCCATTTCTTTATGGTCATAGTTGTAGTCCACTCCAGCTTCATCAAGAATCCTCTTGTTTCTGGTTGTGATGATGATCCTACTTCCCGAAGAAAACCAATCACAATTACCAGCCAAACGCTTTAACTGAGCGACATTATCCACGTCATCAAGAAGAATAAGGACCTTTTTATGTTTAAACATGGAGGAGATGAACTTAGTCCCTTCATCCTCATTGCGAACTTCATTCTCTCGCTTTAATATATTATAGATTAACTGATTCTGTAAGTGATGAACACCGTGCTTCCATGATTCCCTTATATCAGCAATGAAGCTGCGATGCTCAAATTGATTGGAGAGCTTGTTGTAGATGGCTTTAGCAAGAGTAGACTTACCGATGCCTCCCATTCCATAGATGCCAACAAATCGGGTAGCGTGTGACTCATTATCTAGAAATTCCATAGCCTCATTCACATGAATATCAATTCCAACCAAATTCTCAGAAATGACCAGCTCAAACTTTTTCTTCAGTTCGCTCAACACTTTTCGGACAATCAATTCCACCAACTCTCCTTCATCCCTATCAAATGTGACAGGAGTTCAAATATGAGACAGCAATAATTTTATACTGATTACCTATTGAGAACACAATAATAAATCATCTTGAATATAAATTGATAAACTTCAAGAATTGTTTGTTGTCACGTCTCTATATACTATCTTATATGCTAAGACTAAAGTGGGATATGCTTGTGGCTGTTTCACATGGCGTGCCCTGTTACACTTTTCTTTTGAAATAACTTACTAAGCCAAAAGAAACTTGAGGGTATCGCTTATAAAACTTCAGAATTGTATATATTATGGATTTAAACCAAATTCTAAAGTGTTGCTTGTTAAAGATATTAGGGATGATATGGACGTGAATTTGAAAATTTTCTAGAGCGTTTCAATAAGCAAAAATCCAATAAGCTAGTTTAGTATAAGATTCAGTCATCATTCAATAAATAGATCCTAAGTATTGATGCAAGAGGATTTCAGGTCCTGCAATGCTAATCTGAAAAGTCATTTAAAGCGTGAGATTGTGAATTATTTGAATGCAATTGAGGGGATTTCTCCTTGTTTATGCAATTCTAAATGCTTGAAAATTTCTACTCATGTAGTGAAATTAGTATCATTCTAGATTGGCGTTCTTATCAGTTTTCATTGCCTCTGGGGATAAAAATAGGTTGTACCTTGTTTTCCTTTTGAATATCTATGTTATGTGGTTTTGATTGATCTAATATTGACTTTATTGGGAAGTAGAAGAAATTTTATACCCACTATAAGAACATTGCTTCAATTTATGCAGGTATATGAGGTAGAAATCACTTGTTGAAGATAGGAAAATTCAATGAAAATTATTTAAACAAACATATAATAAAAATAATCATTTTCGATTTTTTATATATTTTACTATAATTACAGACCAATGAAACATTTATTTTATAAAAATAATTTCAATAGCAACTAATCAATGACATTAATGATTAACTAAATGTAACTTGGGAAGATAAATAATTATGGCTTTGCCAATCGCTAAGCACGATGTATAATGATACCAGATTCGAATAAAAATCACCAATTCTTTGTAGTATTAATCGGAAATAGATATTCAACTTAAAAAGTTTGCAACAAACATTAATGTAGTAGTGTACACTATAAACTCGGAAAAAGTTATGACCCAATGTTGCAAAATCTTTCGATATAAGAATAAAAATTCTTTAAGAATTCTTATTATTCAGGCGAATAGGATTATAACAATAAATTCTATGATTAGATTTGTCGATGTCATCAAAGCAAAAAACTAAAAAAGGAATGACTTATAGATCTCATGCATTATTGCCAACAAGATCTTACCCTTTTATTGTTATATAAAAAGAAGGAAAATTAAGCAGGTGAGAATCAAAACAACCAATAAATACCAGAGATAATAGAAGAAAGCAGGGCATTCTTTGGTGAAAAGTTTTACCCATTTGCTTCGTATCCTTTCAAGTCGCTGACTTCAGTGAGTGCTTTCTTCCGATTCTCCAAAATCGTCGGGTCGAAAGAAGGCCTCTCACGCAAACGCTCCACCCACTGATGAAATGCATCTCCAAAACTCCCAATTTGATGTCGCACGTCAGCTGGTTTCACTTTGTAGAATATAGGCAACACTATCTGCCCATTATTCTTCTTTCCCTCCATCATTTGAGCCAACTCCTTTAGGCACCAACTGCTTTCTCCATATTTCTCGGAGAGAATGGGGATCAGGATCTTACTGTTCGTGATGGCTGCTATAAGCTCTGGCCCGATGCTCTCGCCTTCGGGGAGCTCGTTATCGTCTCTGAAAGCGTTAATTCCGGCGTTGTGGAGCCCCCTGTAGAGGTGACTGGTGAAGCCATTTCGAGTATCTGGGCCTCTGAAGCTCAGGAACACCTCGTAGCAGTTTTCAGTCGGCGCAGTCGACGAACTGGATGCACGGTTATTCGCTTCTGACGGAGACGGACTAGATCCACCGAAATTTGTTTCTGTCGGCGAAGTTATCATCGAGCCAGATGCGCCACTTTCAACATCTTCTGCATTTCTTCGCGCACTAGTTTTCTGTTTTTTAAAGGGACGATTCATTTTGCCCTTGCTCTGACTCTAACCTTGATTTTCGCTTTCAAAGTAAGACGGAGAAAGAAGCTCGAATGCCTCTCTGGAATCAGAAAATACCTTATTGTTTCTCATTCTCTTTGTGGCCTGATTTATAGAATGGGGCCGGTCGGGAAGCAGAATCGCGCCAATAAGTCAAGTTCGTCAACCACGCGCTTAGATTCGTTGGGAAGATGAGAAGTGGAGAGAGAGAGAGAGAGAGAGACTTGGGACGAGTCTTCGTTGAACTTTCCTTTTTCTTTTGTTAATTTATTTTCCATCCAAAAAGGTATCACTTGTTAAATATACTTAAAACTCTATGTCAATACTGAAATGTTTTTTTTTTTTGCGATCACTTATTCTGAAAAATTATATTGTCAACATGTGTCAATGATCATAAAATAATCATTAACATGATCTATTTATGTGTTTATTTTGTACTCGGCCATAACGAGAAGAACTCATTTTCTCTTTCATTATATCTTAGTCTATCCTTCATTATATCTTAGTCTATCCTTCAAATCTCAAAGATAAATCAAAAAGTATATTTACTTTTATTATATATATTTTTGTATGTTTAATTTATCTAATCCAACAAGTTGACATGCACCCGTAATTATTAGTAATTCGTTGACTTAGTTCACTCACCATACTTTTTTAGTCGTCGCCTTCATGTGGTGGAAGATCAATACCCAGTAATCCAAGGCGATCCTGTCCAAGAAGAAGAGAACATCTAAGCAAGTTTTGATGCGAAAGCACTAAAAAAATAATCGTTGTTATGGGACCCACGGACAAGTCGTCATAGACTCATAATTGACAAATACGCAAGAACGTCTAGACAGTGGCTACACCATTGAACTTTCCTTTTTCCTTTTTTTAATTATTTAACGTCCAAAAAGTTGTTTTTGTTGAATATATTTAAACTTTCTATCACATTCGAGAATTTACCCATCTCACTTTGAGTCTCTTAAGTCTAGTCGTATCAAACCTTTAAACTTCATTTCACCATTAAAATATTGGATTTTCAACATCTGCTTATCCTGAAATCCATTATATATATATATATATATATATATATATATATATAAAGCCTTCGGACAACAAAAAATGCAAAGAAACTTAAGAGGAAAAGCCTAGAAGAGATTGATATCATAAATCCTTAGGAAAACGGGTGAGGGCCTGCAAGTCCCGTAGTGTTTTGTTTCCTAAATTTCACTTTTGAGAGTTCCAGTACACTTCTTTTTATTATTATTTGTTGGACAAACCAAAATACAAGAGATTGAATTAGACCCATAGTCTATAGTGAAGAACCGACCACAACAATTTTCCATGACACGCATTTCTAGTTATGTTGATAATTAAAATTATTCATTTAACATATCATAAGTCTTGTCTATATTATTTCCTTTTAGAATGTAATTTTTCACATGCATTTGTCGTTATTTTGCTTGTAAACAAATATAATGGGAAGATAAAGTGAGACGATTTTCCAAATATACATAATAGGAGGTAGATAGTGACTTGTAACTCATCTGGACAACAAACATTATATTACAATTTTATGGCCACTTTGTGAAAGGTACTAGTGTCACGTGAAATTATGGGACAAGTTTGAAATTAGATAAAATTCGAACCGTGCAGACGGATTTTGAATCGTTAAGAGTATGTGGAAATCATAAATTAAGAAAAAGTCGACTCGTGAGGTTTAACACGAATTGATTTAAAGCTAACTTCCTAGAGAAATTTCAAATTTGTGTGCAAGCTCCTCGTTATAGATGATATTGAGCAATCGCTTTGGTGAGCAATCCATCTTAGAAAACGAGCCTCCTCCGAAAGAGGTGTGCCATGAAAATAATACATCCCTGTCAATGATGAGTTTTGCAAAGTCTCCGACGCTGGCCACCTTTGTACGACCTTTTTTCTTTTAAAGATAAAATGATCTTTTTCCAACCTCGATCCTAATTTCAAAATAAAACTTTTTCCAACTTGCAAACAGTGCCTAACTTCATTTCATTTTTTGGCTTTGAAATCAAAACGATGAAGAAATTTAACTGCGATGAGTAAAAACCCATGGAAGTTAAAGTGCAGAAAGAAAAGGGGTTCCCCTTGGAGAAAATGCAGATTCTGTGTGAGGGAAGATCAGACGATCTTGCGGGGAAATTGCGTCTATCTCTCCATCGGTCTTTCCATCTTCTCTTGTCACCTCCTCCACGACAATTTGCCTCCTCAGTCGTACCTTTTCTCTCTTTTCTTTTGCCGACCATGACCAGTTCTCCCTGAAAAATCTCTGCCCCACCTGCTGGAGAATCTTCTATTTTTTTTCTATGCCCAGATTTTCTTGCCTTCTTTTGTTTTCTCTTTAGCCGTGAATGCCGAGATTACTCCATTGTCGTAGTGGAAACTGCTTTTCTTTGCCCTCGTCCTCTACAGTTTTTGCTACGTTGTTGTTCAATCTCTTTTCCAAGTAGACATTTTTATTCCAGGACAACTCTTCTTGGTTCCTTCCTCCATCTTCGCACATTTTTCTTCTTCCTCGCTCCAAAACCTTGATCTTCCCTCGATGTCACTGCTTCACTCGCATGCCTGCAGGACCACAACCCCGCGCCTATGGTCATTCTTGGCAGTCAGCGAGTCACCCTCCTCAAAATTAACTGTGAGTTTGTGAGAGACAGATGTATCAACAACAATATTGATTATAGCATCTTGTCTTCGCTCGTGGGATCGGGGCATGTTCCATTGAAAAGAGCAACTACGTGGTTGGGCATAAATCTTACAAGTTACTAATTTTCTTCAAAATAAAGTCTTCAGCAATTAATTTAAGAATGCCAAGCATATATGAAACAAGGTGCATGTGTGAAAACGTTGGTCATTTGCAAGTAGCCTTCGGTTTATGTGTTGGAAGGGTTCAACATCTTCTCGGAAGCCCTCATGGTACCATATTTTTCAATTAAGTTGTTTGAATGATTATCAAATAATATCCAAATGTGGTTGATGTAATCTCAATTTTATTTCAATACTTTGTCAAGAATATGCAATGATGTAAAAGATCCAGACTGTGAGTGCAAAGTCTCAATATATCTGAAGATGAGATGCACTCTCGTTCATCTTGATCTATAAAGACACCCACAAACCAACTTAAACAATTGAGAGCATCTTTCTGAGTAAACTGGACAAGTAATAATGGGTAAATGTATCTTGATTAAACTATTTCATAAGTCTATGTGTGGCTCGTTGGGAATATGTTCAATTTTCTAGGGAAATTAAACCTAAAGTTTGATGTTACTTTTTTTCAACGAGAGAGTTTGGCAACTTTAACAAAAAATTATACCAATTTTAAGAGGCCTTTTTAAAATAAAAATAAATCCAATTTTAGAAGGCCTTTTAAAAAAGTAAATCCAATTTTAAATCTGATCCCAATCCTATTTGGATTTTTTTTTTGTCTTGAAAAATAACACATAACTTTGAGTGTAGCGTCAAATTTGCCCAAGATTCTTTTTGTCTAAAATAACGTTGTAATCATAAATTTACCCTTTCTATTTCTCCATCAAAACATCATCTTTAATGGTCCTTAGTTTTTCTAAATATTTTAACAAAAATTATTTAATGACTGACATAAAAATGCCACATTAAATAGCTACTTACAGTTTTTGGATGGAAGATTAACCGGAGCAAGTTTGAGACTAGTTAGTGATTTTTCGGACAAAAAATATTCAGGCAAATTTGGAAGCTGGGCATAAAGTTTGATTATTTTTAGAAAAAAAAATTGGCGGCAAAGTTAGGACTGGATTAAAAAATTGAGTTTTTTAGATAAAAAATCCGGGGTGAAATTAAGAAAAATTTGAGTGTTCTCAAGGAATGAGGCCTATTTCAAAAGAGGAAAGAGAGAGTCTGAGGAGCTTCGCTTGTTTTAATCATCTGGTGGCAGATTTGTAATTAGATGGCGCATACTTTTCTCTTCAGTCTCCGTCCCCTTCTCCAGGTGGCTGGGTCCCACCTGTGTTTTTTTTTTTTGGGTCAAACACCTGTGTTTACTTAACTAAGGCTAGCGCGCTCCTCTACCAAGTTCTTATCTGTTGCTCATTTCGAATAAGTGGTTAGGCCCACCACCCTTTTCTCTGTTTAATTGTGAAGGTTTTTTTGGATGTGAACTCGTTGATTTCATTCACAATCTCTTAATCAATCCAAAGCCAAAATCAACGGATCAAAATTTACATTTTTTTTGGGCAACTGTTCTTTCTCCGTTTAACACACCAAAAGAGAGAGGAAAAAACAAAGAAAGACGGAAAAAAAAGAAAGAAAAAGAGAAAAATGAGCTTTGCCCACCACGGAGATTTCAGAGCGGCTTTCATTATTATGGCACAAATTCAGACATTATGTGAAAATTTACGTTGCAACATTCGATTTGTGAATTGTTGTTAAGTTGGAGAAATAAAAGCGTTGTGTGGGGCAGTTTTGAAGTAATGCTTTGAGCGGAGCCAAATTGTCGAGCTTTGTGCGCGAGCTTCGCGTTGTGGACTGTATTGAACGATTGGTTTGATGAGCAGTTGACGCGTGAGAGTTATTTTGTTGGAAAGTGAGTTTTCTCCGAGAAAAGGAGGTCCCCCGGGATGATCCATCACCATCAATCCTGACTCGAGTCTTGGTCACTTTGCGTGCCCCTTACTTCAAAGATCCAACTTTCCAACAGCAAGAGTCGTTCAAACTTCAGAAATATGACTGCGAGTGAGGAGTAAAATTCTAGGAAATTGAAGTGCAGGAGATGATCTCTCTCCTCTGTTCTTCACTTCTCTCTCTCTCTCTGTCTTTTCATTTTTTTGGGTCCTTTCGACCTCCTCCTCCACGTGAATCTGTCTCCTGTCTTCTTATTTTCCCTTCTTTTCTTTTGCCAACTACTTCTCAGGTTTTCTCGTTTTTGTTTTATTGAAGTATTCTGTCTTTTGCCGACCATGACCCCCTCTCTCAGCATTTCTCTTTCTTGGTCACGTGAAGGAGAAGCTTCATCCTCTTTTAACTCTTTCGAGCTCTCTTTGGCAAGAGAAATTATTCAGTGCTATGTGCACACCAGGTCACCTGCTGACCTGGTGTGCATTTACCTAGTTGGACAAATGAAAAATTAACACGTGGAGAAGTAAAATAAAAGAAAATTAAAAAAATTAAAATGACATGGATTGCACATTCGGCTGATTGACAGCCCCTAATAAATGCTGCAGCTTTTTTTATTTGAGAAGCCCGCTCGTTTTCGTCTTCCTCCTCTCCAACTTTGTTCATCCCCTCCATTTTCTCTTTCACCCCTTCACAGAAGAGAGCTGCTGGACGTTCAAACTTACGCCTTCAACGTCCGACCTCATTCAGCGAAAGTTCATCTTCGCTGGACGCCGGCGGTCGCATCGAAGACCTTCACGCTCCATGGCGCACCACACTAGGTGATGGTGAAGAAGCGTGGATGTTCATCCCCTCCCTTCAGAGCTGCCGGACGTTCAGTGCTATGCTTTCAATGTCCGACCTCCATCAGAGAGCTTCAACTTTGACGAAAGTTCATCTTTCCTCGACGCTGACGGTCGCATCGAAGACCTTCGCACTCCTTGGCGCACCACAGTAGGTGACGGTGAAGAAGCGTGGACGTTCATCCTTCAGAGCTGCTGGACGTTCATCTACTCCTTCAACATCCGACCATTTTGTTCATTCCCTCCCTTCAAAGAGCTTCAGCTTTGATAGACTTTCATCTTCACTCGACGGTCGCCTCGAAGACCTACGCGTTCCTTGGAGCACCACACTAGGTGGAGGTAAAGAAGCGCGGCTTTGATATTTTGTCAGAGCAGAGAGCTTAAGCTCTGTTTTCGCTTGTCTGTTCATCGACGGTCACATTGAAGACCTCTAACATGAAGACAGTCGCATCAAAGAAGACGGCTTGACCAAGAAAGCTTCCAAGGTCGCAAGGAGTGGTTGGTGAGTGTCATTTCCAGCACTATGTATCTCCAATGGTCTAAATATTCACAGCTTCTCTCGCATATGTTTGCTTTTGAATGTGAAAGGTGGATGGCGAGGCATGCGACACTTATTGCTGCCCTGCTTCCAAGGTCGCAAGGAGTGGTTGGTGAGTGTCATTTCCAGCACTATGTATCTCCAATGGTCTATATATTCACAGCTTCTCTCGCATATGTTTGCTTTTGAATGTGAAAGGTGGATGGCGAGGCATGCGACACTTATTGCTGCCCATGCTCTTAAAAAAATGATTATAGCTATGGATGTCAGTTTCTGTTATTTTCTTGACATGAATTCCAAAATGCAGACCAAAATAAATTACTTGGGCGGCTGCACATACTAATCTAGTGAAACTGATTGTTTTTTGCTTGGAAGATAAACACTGCTTCTGATGTATGAATTCATGCCTCGAGGCAACTTGGGAAATCATCTGTTCAGGAGTGAGTAGTTTTCAGTACTAAGCATGCTCTTCCATGTTTGTATAAGAACTTTATGTTGCAAACATCTAACTTAAAAGTCCGATCTTAAAAGCCACAAGCAAACACCAATTGATGAGGCAGTGAGCAAGGACAATTGGATGCAGTCGACGCGATCAACGGAGGCATCATAGCAAATAACAATGACATCATTTTTTTTATCATCTATGCTGCTTCAAGCAATATGAATGAGGGGGTAAGTGTTGTTTATATTATTATGTTTTGAATTTTAATTATTTTTGCTGATGAGTAATTATTATTTCTATGATCATAATTTGTTGGTTAGAAGGTTTTGGATGGTGGGAATGATTATGAAGTTAAAAAAGGGACTGAAAAACTCAACAAAACTGGTGTTTGATATACACTTCCAGCAAAACGCGCCTTGTTCTTGAGTGAAATGGGTATGACTTTAACCTTTTAGAATTATAATTGTGCTTACTTGATTTCTTTTCTTTAAATGACTAGATTTTGATATCAAATTGTAGAGACTTCAAAGGATAACATCATCGTGCAAAATATTGACGAAGAATTTCAATTTAGAGTTGGCATGATGTTTGCTAATGAGAATGAAGCCTATAATACATACAATGCATATGCAATTGGTAAGGGCTTTGGAGTACGAAAAGGACAAAAAGCAAACAATAGTAAAGGAGTATTACGAAGATGCACATTTGTATGTAATTGCGAGGGACGTTCTCCATCAATCCCACCTCATGAACAAAGAGATGTTTATAGGACAATGAAAAGAACCGGATGTGAAGCTTGCATTAAATTTAAAATTGAAGATGGAGTTTGGGAAGTTACCAAATTTGAAGATGTCCATAATCATCCTTTCATTGATGATAAGCAAAAGCATTTGATACGGTCGTATCGACATATAACGGACACTAGTAAAGGTATTTTGACTTCTATGTCTGGGGCTGGTATAAGAGCTACAAATGCATATTCCTATCTCTGTGGTGAAGCGGGGGGACCATATAACGTTGGTTTTACATTACGTGATTGTCACAATTTTTTGCAATCAAAAAGAAGGAACCTAATTAGTGCAGGAGATTGTCAAAGTCTCATCAATCATTTTAATTGCTTACAATCAAGTGGAAGCAATTTTTCTTATACGCTTCAATTGGATGAGGAACAGAGATTGACCAATTTTTTTTGGTCTGACGGTGTATCCAAGTTGGACTATGAGAGTTTTGGAGATGTAGTGGTATTTGATACTACTTACCGTACTAATAAGTACAATATGATATGTGCACCTTTCGTTGGTGTGAATCATCATTGGAAAAATGTCATGTTTGGTTGTGCATTTCTAATGGATGAAACAATTGCTTCTTTTGTTTGGGCATTTCAATCCTTTTTGGAGGTAATGGGTAATAAAGCACCCAAAACTATCTTCACTGATCAAGATCATGCTATGGCAAATGCCATTAGAACTGTCTTCCCAAATTCAGACCATCGTTTGTGTGTATGGCATATCGGGAAAAATGCCTCACATCATATTGCACATCTTCTTGGAAAGGCTGATTTTCGTGATAAATATTGGCACAAGCTTTTATATCATTGTGAATCTGAAATTGAAATGGAGAGTATTTGGAAAGCTATGTGTCAGGAGTGGAGCTTGTTTGATAACAAGTGGTTGGATAATCTGTATCGCTTGCGCCATAAATGGTGTCCTGGATTTGGTCGTGATTTTTTTTCTGCAGGCATTAGATCTACACAAAGAAGTGAGAGCACAAACAATGTATTTCAGGACATGGCATGCAAGACCATGACTTTATCTGAATTTGTCGGTCATTATGAGAAGCAAGCTGAAAAAATGCGCAACACTGAGGTTGTTGATGATTTTGAGTGTGCTCGAGGAAAGCCACGGATTATTGTTGAAAATAGTGGAATTTTACAACATGCTGCAAAAGTATATACTCATGTCATTTATAGGAATTTCCAAGCCGAGTTCTTGCATGTTTTGTCTGAACATGTTGTTAGATCAGAAACTGATGGGCCATTGCACACTTATATTTTGGGAAGTGGAAGTAGTGAACGGAAGCATATTGTGCATTTTAGCCCGAGTGATTCTGCCATTTCATGTAGCTGCAAGTTATTTGAAATGCAAGGATGGTTGTGTAGGCATGCTTTATGTATCTTGACAAATGTTGTGAATGCTAAAAGCATTCCATCACAGTACATTTTGAAGAGGTGGACAAAAGTTGCAAAACAATGGACTTTTAATGAAAATGTCGCACAGAGCTCCCATCAACATGTTGAATCAAAGGTATCGCGCTTGAAGAGGTTAATGCGGTTAGCTTTCAGCGTTATGAACGAAAGTGCTAATCATGATGTTACAGAGGAGCTTGCAACTGCAACCTTGTTGCGTCTTCGCTCACAAATCACAAGCAAAATTCAATCTCTAACGGGTAAAGATCATATTGAATCCTCGATGAAAGGTGTTGAATCTGAATATGCAGAAAATCATGGAATTCAAGTACTTGATCCCCTTCGGAGAAGGCCAAAAGGTGTACCAAATACTCGCATTAAGGGTGCCGTGGAAAAGAAAAAGAGAAAAGCGTCTTCAAGCATAGGAGACATCTTACACAATGTATGATGTTTCTTTCATGTGATTGAATGATTCCGTTGATTATTTTAGCTTGTTTTTGCATAAGTTAATTCTAATACTCTCTTTTTTGGTAGGATTAATCTTAGTGAAAGTTGACGTCATTATAAGGTAATTCCGGTTGCCTATCTAGTCCAAATCACCTTCTTCTTTTTTTTTTTTGCTTAGGTTATTATGCCATGATGCCTCCATTGTAAGTCGAAGTAACAATAAAAAAAATGTTTGCAGTATGTTGCAGCCACTTGAGGACATTTTGCATGACTACTGTGAAAAGCAAGTTGTCATTGATAGGTTGAGAGAAAGGTCCAATCAAGGAAAGTTGGAGGGCTGCACAAGGCAGAACGAGCAAGATGAAGGCTTTTTTTTTGTTTTTGTTGAAATGATAGGACTAGTTTTCCTGAAAGTGTAAGTAGTTAACTAACTTCAAATAGTGCGGCTTCGATGTTTTTTGGCTATGGGCATGCACTTCTACATAGGATAGGATTAGTTTGTAATTTAGAGAATCAACAATGCCATATTTTGATGTTGAACTACTACAAATTGAGTGAATGAAGTTACTTGAGACGTTACTTATTCAATAGCTTTTCGAGCCACTAGTATTCCAAGCACACACAATGCAAAAAATGAACACTGTGACGGGAGAATCACAGGGAAGCAGGGTTGTCATGACAGAACTAGAAGACTGAGCTTTGTTTCCGTCCTCGAGGTTGATGAAGGTATACACGTGATTCATTGTGTGTTGGCCTGGACGATTTCTGATCGTAATTACTGACATTGTGCAATTATTTATCTTGAAGATTGCATTTTGAAAACTATGATCTTATGTTTTAGCCTTCTGTTGCTGATCTTATGACTTGGTTTGAGGATGCTCTGCCCATGTCAATAGGTAGTCATGGATTCCTTCCGAATTTGGGGGAAAGTTGTGTCTTCTGTTGCTGGATTTCTTTCTGTTGCTTTGACGAACCTAACAGGTTTAATAGTTGAATGTGATATAAAACCAACACTAGATTCTTCAGCATGCTGTCATTTTTCTGCAACATACTTTAAGGATACAATGAGAAATAGGAGAAGAAAAAGTATTGATTCCTCCCACTGGGATGTGCCATCTCAGATGCTTTAAAGATATGGGGAAGATATGGTACAGGAAAATAAAAGGGGTTCTGAGAAAGTAATCATCTAGTTGGATGGGAATTTTATAGTTCTCTAGGATCTTCTTAAAAGAAGAGTGAACCCTCTGGCACAATACTATTCTGGACTTCAATCGTGCTGTGGTATAAAATGTGAAAAGCACTAGTACTGTTCATCTCTCATGTCCATTCCAAATAAGTACATAGTTATCCTGATACAGTTATGTGGATTTGACGCCATCTGTAGCCATAAGAAAGTCAAAGAAGGAATTTATCCTCTCTTATTATTGTATATTTTGTGCTCAACATTACAGGTTCACCTGGACTACCTTCAAGCTGGAGCGAATATCATATTAACAGCATCTTATCAGGTACAACTATTTTCTTCTCAATAGTAATGCAAAACATTAGCCAAAATATGTATTATTGGATATTGATGCCGCATGAACTGTTTGAAAACAACAGGCCACAATTCAGGGTTTTGTGGCCAAAGGATTGTCAATAGAAGAAGCTGAAACTTTACTCAAAATAAGTGTTCAAATTGCATGTGAGGCTAGGGAGATATATAAGGAAAAATGCACAAAAGGATTCATTAAACTTTACAAAAAATGGAAGAATTGCAACACATCCTATTCTAGTTGCAGCTTCTGTTGGAAGCTATGGAGCTTACTTGGCTGATGGGTCTGAATATAGGTAATGTTTCTATATTTTTCTTATCTGAATGATCTTGCATCTCATACTTGAATATCTCAATAGACCTGCATTCGCAGAGGATGTAGAGCTTTGAACATCTTGCATGAGGTGGTAGAAACATGGATAAGAAGAAGAGCAAACTCGTGGCATTACAGATGATAAATAGAAAGAGATCTGCATTGCAAGGACAGATGAAAAGCCAAGTCAGTACATTGATAATTTTTGTACATGTCTTCTTATTTTGATTGTTTTGCAACAGTTAACCCCAAAAGAAGTTTTCGCTTGCTTTCCCATAAATTTCATAGAAAAGGGCCTGGCAACATGAAACAAGAGAAGTGCATGAAGCAATACCAGGAAGAATTGAAGTTGAAACAGATGAAAAATTCAGACACACCTTCTTTGTGTGCAGAGAGGATGAGGGAAGCTCAAGCTCAAATGAAGATGCCTTATCTTGTGCTTAGTGGTCATGTTAAGCCTGGGTAGGTTTCGTTGTGTTAAAAAAAACAAGTTGCTATTTCTTTATTCACTGGCAGTTAAGTACATAGCATCTTTAGATTAATTTGACTTTATAAGATGTCATGTGGCATGTCTTAGAGATACAGATTTTGTGATCTTCTTCATTGTTACTATCACTAGCGATCTTCTTCATTGTTACTGTTCCTACAGATACAGATTTTGTGATTCGCAAGTGGCTATTTTACAAATGCTACTCTTGCTGCTTAGACGAATGACTGAGCAAGAAATGCTTTGCATGTGTTTATGCAGAGATAATGGCCAACGATAAGATCTATGGGTCTCAATCCTTCGTGTGTAATATGGTGCAATCAAGCTCACTCGGCAACAAGCAGTGCAGTTATGTCTAAAATAAAATATAATCTCCTTAATTAGATTATAGTTCGTTTCATTAACAGACACGAGAAAATGAAAAAATCTATTGCAAATATTGAAGTTGGACCAAACATTTGAAGAAAGGAAGTTGCCCCCTTCACAACTCATTTATGTTAGGTGACATGACACTGTTTCAAAGCTGTCCTCAAATTGTGAAATCACTACCATTTACGTCTAATTGAAATAATCTACAAAGCAAAATTGATCATGAACTCTTGTTAGCAATAAACAATATCAAGAACAAATGATGCATGGACTTAATGAAGTTAACAAGCCTCAAAACATAGTTAAGAGCATTCAACTGTTAATCATCAAGGGACTTTGGGACTTTGCTGAAGCGACAAAAAAGAAGACAAGGCATAAACTATTACATGCCTTTGACATACAACACCAGTCCAGCAACTAATGTGGCACAGTTCTTTTTTTTCTCTGACCACTGAGCACGATTTTTATTGAATCATATACAAGTCAATCGAACAACTACAAGAAAACATATTTTCACTACTCAACCAAACAGGCCCAAGGATGGAACATGTGCCACAATGGCTTCAATACATCCATGACAAGTCTTGCCAGAAAGAAACAGATTCTGCAGCACCTTGAAGGCCCCTTTCTGAACTTTGAGGACAATCTTCCAGAACAACCTCTTCCTTATGCTCATCAACAGAACCTTTTTCATTACCGATTTCTTTAAATTCTGTCCAGCCTCCGAGCTCATCTTTTATTTTAGTGTCATATGCTACTGCTGCTTCGTCTTCATCCATGAAGATATCTTCAGCATCAGGACAACAAAATGCTGGAACATGAGGGGTAATTGCACAATGTCAGTAACTCTCTTGATGAGCAAATAATATCACATTTTCTTTCAGACACCAAAGACCAAATCAAGAGACCATAATCAAGCAATAGTCGGATATAAAGGTGAGTTCTAAAATAAGTGCTTCTTCGCACATACACAAAAGGTGAGTTTTAAAATAAGTCAAACAATCTTTCAATATGCATACGGTAAAATAACAATATGTTGCTCATTGAACATCCAATCATTTCCAGGATCCTAAACTAAACAGCCAACTTAAACTAGTTTTGACCCAACAAGTAGATATGCTACCCAAATCAGCAAAAACAGTAACTTAAAAAGCCTGGAGAAAAAAGTAAGGTTCTCTGGTTCAGAAAGAAAATACGATCAGAAATCGTCCAGGCCAACACAGAATGAATCACGTGTATACCTTCATCAACCTCGAGGATGGAAACAAAGCTCAGTCTTCTATTTCTGTCATGACAACCCTGCTTCACTGCGATTCTCCCATCACAGTATCGTGATTAATTTTCTGCATTGTGTGTGCTTGGAATACTAGTGGCTCGAAAAGCTATTGCCTTAGGACCAGAAGTGCCCTCCTCTTCTTGCTTCTTTAGAGCCAATTTGCTAGCTGTCAAAACAAATGCGGCAAACTACATTTTCAAATACCTATCCTCTATGTCAGATTGAACAATTTCATCATCCATTCCTTCTTTATTGTCCATTCCCTCTTTCTCACTTATTGAGGAAGCCGAAGAGCTTTCAAGAAGTTGTTGAACCAACTTGTCTGTCAAGTACATCTCAGCCATATCTTCATCATCATCAAGAAGGCGTTTCAATTCATCCCTCACCTGGAGATTTAAAAAAAAAAAAAAACTCAACAATCAAATGGCAACAGTCTTACAAATCAAATACTCATATCAATCAAATTGTCTGCATTTTGCGGGTCAATCAGATGTCACATAAGATCAAGGACCAGGAGGTATCGACACACTCACAAACTAGCAAAGAGCTTCATCATGGAAAGAGGATGCACTACTGAACGCAAACTTAATGAACTCCCTTTATTCCCAAAGAGACAAAAGAAAGAAAAGATAAATTCAGCCATCTGTCTATGTCACCTCCAGCTCAAAAGAGCAGGCACAATTCACAAGAGCATGCAAAGTTATCAGCTTTTTAGTCAGACACCCTTTAACCGCTTGTGTCAAACTATAGGATTAAATGCTTAGCGGGGCAAATGTTAATTGATGAGCCACAAAACCGCAATAAAATACTATTTCAACTACCCTACATTTCAGAAATGGTGGTAATTATCAGTCATGATTATTTTTTAGATAAGCCTAAACTATTCATAAATGAGAAGGGCTAGATCATTCACTATGAGTTTTAGACCTGAATATTTCCATACCTAATATAAAACATGTTTGTTCCAGAACCATACATTCATGAACCACAAGAATCTTGATCATGGAGAACTCCGACTCAGCATTTATTCTGAGCAACAAAGCATCTGCTCATTCGTTTTAATCTAAGGTATCATTATAGGTCTTTCGAAGTTTTGCCCCTTAAAACATTTTGCGACAGATGTGCTTAACTTGTATGGCTTGCAAGTCCTACTCCAAATTCCTGGATTTACTTGTACAAAAGAGTTAGCAAGACCACACAATGAGTATGGTGGAAGATAAATAAGAATGCATTGGTGAAACATAGATCGCAGGCTCTTAACCAGCTGACCTTTTGAACTCATCCGGTTATGGCAACCAAGCGACTTTTAATTTGACAAACTCGCTCCAAATTGAGAGTACTAATCTTTGAAGTGAGCTTATCTAAAGCTGGATGAGCCTCCTGCTCCAAATTCCTTGCCTAATTTTCACAAGGAAGAAGTTTGATTGTAATAAACAGCAAAAAGAGAACTGAAGTTTCTAGGGAAATAAAAGTAAGCATGTCAGATTGATGAAGCCAAGGATTTACTTCAATTTCCAAGCAGCTGCAAGCAGCCTCCAAGCATGCCTCCAGTGCAACAAACTCAAACGGTGGAAGTTTCAGTCCCTCTCGATTCTCAAGGGCTTGTTTCACATCCAACTTAGCTTCTTCTTCTTCTTCTTCTTCTTCTTCTTCTTCTTCTCAACCTTTCAATTCTCAAGGAAGTTTCCAAGGCTGATGGCCCTCAATTGCGGCTCTTCTAAATTGTACAAATTAGTCCATCTTGAATCATCAGCCCTTCCTATAAAGAAAGAGCAACATGACTACAAAAATACAGCAAAAACATAGAATCTACAGTTCACATTATCTCTAGACTTAAGCCCATATCGTAAACTAGGAAACCTATCAAGGTGCTAAAAGAGTTGATTGGTCAGTGGCGCAATGAGGCACGTCAGTCGGTGACAAGCAGAAGCTTAACATTTTGATAAGCCAATTGCGAGCTAGTACAAAATGCATAACCAAAATCTCATAAGTAATACTGGACCAATCATCTATAAGAACTAAAACATACCAGCACAAACTTTCGAACACAAAGTCAGGTGCTGAGCTAAACATTAGTCTTGGCCGCACATTGAAGTGATATAGTCAGAAGCCAGATGGCCACCGCAAACCTTGAAGAATCATATAAGTGACCACATAAAAGCGCTCGCAAATAAACACTTCAAATTTGACAACACGCGCCATCAAGAGGAGCTCGGTGGCTCTCACATTATGTCATCCCATGATCAAGAGGAACGTCAAGAACTCCAAACAAACGGTGAAACTTACAGAGAAATCACACCTAAATCAAGAAAAATTGAAGAAATAAAGCGGGGCGCAGAAACAGAACCCCGACCTGGGCTTTGGTGGTGGCGTGGAAATGACGCGCGAGCCGCCTCTGCAGCTCCTCCACAAAGGGCGTAAAAGAAGGTTCCCTCGAATTCAGCAGCAAGACCTCCTGTGCGGTGATGATGGCCTTTATATGCTCCAAGTTGATGATATCGCCCTCTCGCGACCAAGGATAGTGGACGGGTACGAGAGAAGCGGGTCCAAGATCCCGAGATCGCGGGCGGGGAGGCCCGTGCGCCGCATGATGGCGTGCTTGCCGGCCTCCACCACCTGGGCCTTCCCGGTCGAGTCTAGGAGCAGCCATGCCCAGACGCCGGTCCCCTTCTTGCGGAGAGCTCCGGCGGTGGAGAGAGGGGGTTGCTGGGCGGGTCGGGCGGGGTCGCGTTCAGGGTCGTCGAAAGATTTACAAAGATCTTCATCGTCACGTTGATCGCCGCATCGGAAAAAGCCAGGATTTGGCGCCACCCATGGCACGCCGGCGCTATCATGCGCGCTAGAGAGAGAGGGGAGTCCGCTGATGGGTCGTCGCCGTCGATGGGCCTCTGTATACGACGGCGGGAGGCAGAGGCGGAGGGGGCTCAAGACCCAGCAGCCGCGGCCGGAGGGGCTCTTGAGGGAGGCGACCTGCCAAAGGCAGATCTTCGCAGCATGTGCGGCTGGCGAGATAAGGGTCGGGTGAGGGAAAGGGGAACGAGCTGGAGATGGAGAGAGAAAATGAGCGGGCTTCTCAAAAGAAAATTTAAAAAAAAGCTGCAGCATTTATGAGAGGCCATCAATCAGCCGAATGTGCACGCCATGTCACTTTAATTTCTTTAATTTTCTTTTATTTTACTTCTCCACGTGTTAATTTTTCATTTGTCCAACTAGGTAAATGCACACCAGGTCAGCAGGTGACCTGGTGTGCACATAGCACTGAATAATTTCTCCTTTGGCAATGATAATATGCTGAAAGGTCCCTTGCCTTTTTCGTGCCCAGAACTTCTTATTCTTTTCGTTTCCTTTGGCCGTGAATTCCGGCCCCCGCGTGCCCAGATTGCCCCCTTTATGGAAATTGGTCTCCCTTTACCTAGATCCCTGTTTTTATTTGGAGTAAATTTAGGATTTGACATAGAGTTTGAAATTTCTCTTTAGACAAAAGAATTAAGGATAAATTTGGTACCGAATGTAAAGTTAATGATTTTTTGGACAAAACAGTTCGGGATAACATTAAAATCGAGTTTAGAATTTAAAGAATTTTAGGGAATTAGGCTATGTAAAAAGAGATAAGAGGAAGTACATGAGCTTTACCCCCTTTTAACCATATAGGAGCAAATTTATAATTAGATACTTGGTGGCTTGGTCCCACTCGTTCTCGCTTAACTTAAGGCAAGCACACCTCTCCACTGAGCTTTTGTCCATTCTTATGTCATATGAGTGGCTGAGCCCACCATTCTTCTCTCTACTTAATTGTCAAATTACCATAAAAAATTTTGAAAAAATATTGATTTCACAATTTCTTAATCGACCAAAAGCCAAATTTGGTACAGAATTTAAAGTTAATGATTTTTTTGGACAAAAACGTTCTGGATAACATTAAAATCGAGTTTAGAATTTAAAGAATTTTAGGGAATCAGACTATGCAAAAAGAGAGAAGAGAAGAAGTACATGAGCTCCCCCCTTATAACCATCTAGGGGCAGATTTGTAATTAGATACCTGGTGGCTTAGTCCCACCCGTCCTTCTTAACTTGAGGCCAGCGCACCTCTCCGCTGAGCTTTTGTCCATTCTTATTTTATAGGAGTGGCTGAGCCCACCACTCTTCTCTCTACTTAATTGTCAAATTATCATAAAAAATTTAAAAAAAAATTAATTTCACAATTTTTACCAAAATCCAAATTAATAAATCAAAATTTTCGATATTTCTTGTTAGTGTTTTTGCTTGGTTTAGTTTAGTGATTGGAGCCTTCCTCAAACACTTATAATTTATCATATGTGTTAATTCAAAATTTTATATTATTGAATGGAGTCAGTTTTAATTCATTTTGATGTAGATGCATGCAATTCTCCTTAAATGATGGGAGATGGCTATGTTGTTAAAACATTGAAAAGGTTTTCCTTAACACTCCAAAATATCTAAGCATATCAATATTGTTAAATTGCAAGATGCATATCAAGCTAATGACCAGCAATATTGCCACAATAAAATTGACATCTAATAACAAAAAATTTCCATTTTTTTTGTTTGGAAACCAAAAAGCAATGCCATAGCTTTACGTTGTTAAGTTGTTGTCATATTGATCATTCATTACATGCATGCTATTTAGTTTTGTAAATGTCTGCTTTAAGTTTGTATCTGCATTGAACATTTTTTCACACTTGTTTTTAGAGAATTCGACAAACATCTTGACCTTCCAAGTAAATTTTATCATGACGTCCAGATTAAGGCTTATGTATATGTAATATCCTCCTCCTGGCTTAAACTAGCCAAAAGAGGAGGATCTTCAAGGGTTTTCTCAATCTTCTTAGAACATAGCAGAAATGCATGTAGGGCGGGCCAACTATAGGCCTAACAACGAAAAGTTCCGGATAATTGCTGTGTATTGAAGTTGGAGCCTGGAGGTGTCATCTCTCAAGTGACCAAGACAAGTGAAATCTAGCTTGGGAAATGGCATACACATCTACAACTTTTGCAAAACATAGATTGACCTAGTATAGCTATTTACTTAACCGTCTTATTACTTTCCATGGAACAGTAATTTACTGCCAGTATGCCATCAAATCCATTTAGTAAGAAAAGAACTACTATATGAGACGCATGAGACGCAAGAACAAGGAAAGAAGCACTCATCGACATAATTTTTTAGATCGTACTGCTAAAAATGCTTATGATGTTTCCTATTGGAAATTGCATCTTTTGCTCCCTCTCTTTCTCCGTTGGTCTTTTCATTTTATCTTTTCCCCTGCTCCACGAGAATTTGCCTCCTCCGTTCTTCTTTTTCCTCAGTTTATTTTGCAGCTTTCTCTCTCTTTTGCTGACCCTTATTCTGTATTTGTCTTTATTGGCCGTAAAGGAAAACCTCTGTCCCTTTTCTTTGTCGTGCTCTCTACTTGGGGAAATGATTGTATGCTGAAAAATGTCCACCACACTTGGCGAGATTGCCCCATTGTCAACATGGAAATTGCCCTCCCTTGGCCTCATCTTCAAGGCATAAAATATGTAACATTTTTCAGAAAAAAATTGAGAGTAAATTTAGCACTGAGTTCAATGTTGAGTTATTTTCAGAAGAAAAAATTCGAGATGAAATTAAGAGTGAATCTAATTTTTTTTAAAGAATTAGGACCATATAAAATTAAGATCATATAAGAATTAAGATGGAAATTGCTCTCTCTTGATCGCACCATCAAGATTTTTATCATTATTTGGAGCAAATTCAAGAATAGATATAAAATTTATAATTTTTTAAAACCAAACTTTGAGGGAAGATTTAGGATCGAAGTTACTATTGAAATTTTTTCGAGACAAAAAAAAATTCGGTATAAAATTAAGAAAGAATGTAAAATTTGAGGATATTTAGGAAATTACAGCCGTATTTAGGGGATGTTTTGCAATTAGATAGCATATAATAGTTTTGTTTCTACGGTGTCTCCCTATGGCCCACCGGTCTTTGCTTTTTGTCCAATTCTTATTTTGAATGAGTGGCCGGACCCATCGTCAAGTTGCCAATGATTTATTTAATCAAATTTATTGACTTCACAATTCTTTAATCAACCCAGACCCGAATTAATAAAGCAAAAATTTCAATTCTTTTTCGTAAATGTATTTCTTTGTTTAATTTAGCACTCACAGTCTTCCTTAAACACTTATAATTTATAATTTGTGTTAATTCGACTGTTTATATTATTGAATAGAGCCAATACTTGTGGTGTTAGTTCACTTGCATTAAATATAACATTTTACAACACTTAAACATAAATACATGCGGTTCCTTTTAAATATTGACAGTTGCTATGTTTTACTCGCCGCTCCAAATATATTTAATCATATTATTTTCATCCAATAATTATTTAATATAGATATATTCCTATTATATTAATTTAATAATTAACTTTTTACTTAACCTTTCTCCCTGCATTTTCTCTTCCTTGGCCGAGAAGAAAAAGCTCCATCCTTTTCTTTGTCGAGCTCTCTCTTTTAGGATAAGTGTTTATTAAAAAACATACAACATTTTAGTGTTGAAATAAAGTTTATCGATTTGACCGTACGATATTTAATAGGCTCAAAGAGAGAGGAGTTAAATTTCAAGCGGATCAAGAGTCTTAAGTATATCCAACAAAAGATAACTTTTCCCATTAACAAATAGATTAACAAAAGAAAAAGGGGAGTTCTCCTTTGCAACGACATGGTTTTTCCTTTCCCTTTCCCGATTCTCGTCGTCGCGGGGCGAGAGAGAGTTTCTCAGTGAACCAAAAGTGATGAGTTTGTAACCACCGGAGCGTGTTCTATTTCTAACAACGTGTCCAGCAAAAGGCACGCAAACTTTCCCAGAAACTTAACCTACTTTTCCGGGAAACGTTGCGCGGTTTTGCTCCGAATTTTAACTCATTTGCACCCCCCCTAACTTTAGCAAGCCGCGTGCACAATTCTTCTCCCTTTTTTCTTTTCTTTTTTGGTTTTTTCCCAATTCAGCAATAGGCACGAAACTTTCTGAGGAACTTAACCCACTTTTCCGGGAAACGTCGCAGTGATGGTTTATCTACAGCAGCCTATTACTTTCTAGGCAACAGTGATTTACCGCCCATTTGCCTTCAAAGCCATTTTGTCAAGAAAAACTGCCATATGATGAGGAGCAAGAACAAGGAACGAAGGACTTATGGACAGAATCTGACAGGCCTAAATATTTGATTTGAACAGTCAGGAAGCTCACCATGTTCTCGATTGGAAATTGCGTCCCCTCTCTCTCTCCTCCGTCGGTCTTTTCATCTGCTCTTTCCACCTCCTCCACGAGAGTTCTGCTCCCTCTGTTCTTGGACCCATCGACAGAATCCGATGGACCATACGGATAAATATTTGATTTGACTGAACGACGAAAAACTCTCTTTTTGCTGTTGACATGACAAGCCGCTTACTATGTTTCAGATTAGAGATTACATCTTTTGCTCTCTCTCTCTCTCTCTCCGTCAGCCTTTTCATTTTCTATTTTCACCTCGTCGGCCAGAATCTGCCTTCTTTTTCCTTCTTTTCTTTTGCCGACCATTTCTCAGTTCTTTCTCAGTATTTCTCTTTCTTGGCCGCGAGGGAAAAGCTCCATCCTTTTCTTGTTAAGCTCTCTCTGAGGGCAATGAAAAGCGGAGAGCCAGAGAGTATTTTTCCGACAAATGTATTTTCTAGGTTCAGGTTACTTTCGTTTTCTAAAAAGTAACATTAAAAAATATATTATTTAAATTTTTTGACGTTCGTTTTACATAAAATAAAATAATTAAAAAATATTTTCTATTAATAAAAAAATACTTTTAAAAATAAGGAAAATGTTGTCCGTTTTTTTGAAATGAGAAAATATTTTTTTCTTCTTTATCTACACTTAAATATTGCGGCCTCTCGTCCAGGGCTCGCGAGTCGGCAACTTTTGATAATAAGTTCGTAACCTCTAAAGGCAAGTTTAAGGTGGAGGTGAGCTCAAGGTTTGCCCTTAGATTAGCAAATTCATGTGGTGACATGTCATGTAAATGTATAACAAAATAAAGGAATATTTTTTTTAATTTTCCTTAAATTTCAAACAGTATTTTTCAAAACAATGATTTTCTGATTTTTTTCTTTTAAAAAATACTATATTTTCCGTGAAGTAAATATTGTGATATTTTGTCCTCTTCTCGGCTTGGCCAAAAGGCACACTATAAAAAAATGAAAACAAAAAAGAAGTGACATAAGGAGAAAGGAAGAGTACGCGCTGGGACAGAAAGGACAAGAAGGGGGAACAAAGAGGAAGAAAAGGGTAGAAGAGGAAGAAAGAGGACTTTGCCGCAACGCGCTATGCGGACTTGACCAAGACAGATTTACTTTTATTTACAATACCCGGCAAGGATTTAAGTCTATTATTCATCTAATCATATTAATTTTTGGGAGTTATGGCACAAATCCAAATTTATGTGAATTTGAACTGCCAAGTCCAATTTGGAGTTGTCAACTTGCAGTGTTTAATATGAGTTGAGTTGAAGTAACATGTTAATTGGAGCCAAATTTCGACTTTTGATTGCGAGCTCGGCATTGTGAATGGCATTCATTGGCGAACAATTCGTCGATGTGTGAGTCTTTTTTTCCTGGAAAGTAAGCTTCCTCTAAAAAGCATAAGAATAATCTGTGGCCATCATTCGTAAATGATGACTTATGCAAAGCGTAATATAAATCTGTCACTTCTTAGTAGTTTGGAATTTTTCATGAAACAAAAATTAGTTTGGAGCAAATGTTGTGGGATATTAGTTCGAGATTCTCTTACAAGATGAACATTGGTTTGAGTGAAACATTTTATTAAACACCAATTTGGAATTTCTTATGGTGTTATCCCCTAATAGTACGAACTATTTTTGACTTAAAGGTTTCATATACGTAAAAATTTCTTCAATTCTCTGCAGTACAACGCAAATTTCAAGCATTTCTTGTAACGATTCATCTTTCTTTATTAAGCTAATAAAAGGTGGTTGACCCATATAATAAAGAAAAGAAACATAAAAGAAATGTATTGGAAGGTATGTAGTTAGAAGAAGGTGGACAGTTAAAACAAAGAGGAAAAAAGGGGAGGCTCGGCAGAAGGACTTGCGCAAGGAAAAAAAAAAGAGAAAGAAGAGAAGGAGAAAAAGGAAAAAAAAAAGGGGGGTTTTCTTGCCTGAGTCGATTCGACTTGAATTTGTGACGATCGGTAAGTACTCATGCTCGTAATTTGTTTAAGCGAAACGGTTTGTAAGATTAAGGTTCAAAAATCAGATTTTGTGAAATTTGAATGGAGAGATAAGGTTGAAAATATTTTAGATTATGATACCTTGGGGTGTAAAGAGGTTATAGGATTTTCGGAATTCAACTTGGGCTTATGGTTTGTCCGAAACGGAATTTAGAAGTTTGTCGCGTGCAGTGCATATTGCGTGAACAGTAACTTCGTGAGCCGTTTCTGTTGGTTTTTGGTCGTAGTTTGGGTTGGCCGATTTGGGAATATTGTAGTACGTCGAAAGGGCTTTTCATTGGATATAAGATTGTTAGAAAGGGAGGTCTGTGGAAAAAGTTATGACATAATCAAGTTTTGCGTTAGTTCGCACTAAAATTTCGCTTTTGCGGAAAACTTAAAAATTCTCTTCGGACGAGAGTTCCCTTAGTATATGAGTTAGTTGGTTAGGAAGAAAGCGTAATTTAGTCAATTAGTCGTTGAGGAAGATTTCACTGGATTTTGATGTTACTTTCCATTTATTTGATAGGATTGCAAATTGAAAAGTGAGTTAAAATTATTGTTTGGTTCAGGACGAACCAAGTGAGTGGTTCTATATCTTCTTTGAATTTTTAAAATTCATATTTTGAGCGTAATATGAAATATGTATATTATAAATTACAAAATGACATGATTATTGCATAAAAGTTAGATCGAGCATTTACTACCTTTTGATCATTACGAATATTTCGAAAGTGTGTTAGGAAAAATGTTTCTATCAAATGAGTTGAAATGTTGAAATCTTATGTGTTGATTTTCAAAATATTTTACTAGTCTTGGATTGAAACAAATGATATGTTTGGGTTTATGAAATTGTTTTATGATAAAGATTCCGGATTGACGTTTTGAATTACGAAAGTATTATTATGGATTATTGATGCTCAATATAGTTGTGTGCCCAAGGAAGAGGCAATATGAGTATGCATACGGGTTATGATATCCTTTTGGGCCGAGCCATCGACTTTGTAGGTGGAGACCTGTCAGGGCAGAATCTTGATCACCTTGTCACCAGGCGTTGTGTCATAACCATGGTAATGCATTGAGCAATAGATTAATGGACCATTGATATGGTTTTATGAAAATTAATTGATGGGATTGACCATCGATATTGTTTGACGGAGATTAATCAGTGGATTCGACCATTGGTGTGGTTTAACTATGTTTTTTCTGAAATGTTTAAAGACTTATCATTATTGATGTATATTTGATTTGATATGTAAATTATACGTTGAAATTAAAATATGAATGTTTGGTTGGCTTTATATGTATGCATAGTGGGTGCTCGATTTGCTTAGAAGATATGTGCTGCTCACTGAGCTGTGGTTGCTCATTCCATTCATATTTACTATTTTCAGGTTCCCCAGCCAATGGCTGATAGTAGGAGAGAGCGCTATTGAGAATGACTTTTGGGAGTAGAAACTTTGGGTATATTTAGTTGGTTGTTTATTACAAGATTTCGGACAATTTTTGGGTTGGCTAAACTCAAGCATTACTTGTTATTTTTTGTGGATTTGAGAAAACTCTAATGTTGAAAATAATCTCCTGATTTATTATATATATTTTGGAAGACTATATGTTAATATCATGTTATTTAATTTTGTTTGAGGCTGCGTCCTTCTTGGGAAAGGACGGCTGTGTCATTATCCTTCTTGTGGAATTTGGGGTGTGAAATTTATTGGTATCAGAGTTTGGTTACGATTTATGCGGGCAGAATTGTTGGGACGTGGTGAGATTGTGTGATAGAATTAGCATGTCATTTTTTTTTTAGATTCTAAGTTTATGTTTCGCTTGAATTTAGGTAATCATGAATTCCGACTCGGAGACACTTGCCTCGCTTTGTAGAAATAAAGGCAAGCGAGTCGTTACTTCTGACTCTAGGGATAGGCCTCAACATTCTCGAGGCGCGACTTTGAGGAGGAGACTAGAGGAGGACCACTTTGATAGGATTAACGATTCAAGACAGTATGAAATGAGTCCTGAGTCATTGGAAGAAAGGGGAGAACTTCAAGAGCCTACTCCCCCAACTAAGTTTGCACAGGCTATGGCTGATTGGTATTGCCAAGCGAAGGAGTTAAACAAAGGCGTAACAGCGGATTCATGTACTTTTGCCCAATTCAGAAAGGCGAATCCACCTATATTTAATGGAAATCCAGACCCTCTTTTGGCCAAGCGTTGGATTAAGAAAATAGAATGGATATTCAGAGTTGAAAGAGTTTCCAATGATCGAAAGGTTGACTTCGCTATGCAATGCTTGGAGGGTGAAGCTGAATATTGGTGGGAAGGCACTAAGCCAGCCCTTGGGGGCAGCGAAACAACTATTTCTTGGAAAGACTTCGTAGAAGTTTTCAATACTCAATTATTCCCAAAGTCATTTCAAGCAAAAATGATAAATAACTTCATACATATATCGCAGGGTGACTCCACAGTGATGGACTATGTATGCCGCTTCAACTAACTAAGTAGATTTGCGGAGCACTTTGTAACCAATGAGGAGCTTAAAGCCGAGCATTTCCAAATGGGGCTTCAGCCTAATATACGTGATAAGCTCTCACCTCTTGCATTGACTACCTATAAAGATGTCTTGGAAAGAGCGATTAAGATAGAGCAACATAATCAGGAGCGAGACATACATGGTGGTCATCAGCCAAAGAAAACCAAGTTCATTGATTTTCAAAGAAGAAATGTCATTGGTAGTAATCATTGAAGAAGTAGTAGCATACTAGGAAAGTTCAGAACTCAAAGTACTCAGAACCCTTGTATTTCATGCGGAAAATATCATAGCGGTGTGTGTCGCTAGAAGATAGGAGCATGCTTCTTATGTGGCAAAATAGGACATATACGGCGAGATTGTCTTATGGAGAAGCATTCCACAACTGATTGCAGATCATGCTATCTATGTGGGAAACCGGGACACATGGCACATAACTGTTATATGCGGAGAAATGCTCCTTCGAATGCTAAACCTCAAGATGACCAACAAAGACAAAAGATGGCTGTGAGAGTTTATGCGATAACAAAAGAAGATGCTGCGGCATCTAATGCAGTTGTTGGAGGTAATTTTTTTATTGCTTCACAATGTGCTTATACATTATTTGACCCAGATGCTACACATCCTTTATCTCCATTGAATTTGCTAAGAAGCTTGATATATTGCCTGATGCCTTGAATGTGAATTACGTATTGATACTCCTATTGGCGATTTCTTGGTTGCTAGTAAAGTGTTCAAGGGATGTGAACTCCAAATTGATAATGTTAAAATGCCTATCGATCTAGTGGAGTTAAATATTTGAGATTTCGATGTTATTATAGGGATGGATTGGTTATCTACATATCGTTCTACTGTTGGTTGTTTTTCGAGAAAGTGATATTTAGACTTCCGAATCAACCGAAATTCTATTTTTGTGGAAGTTGTAGTGATACTTTTCCAAGGTTGATATCAGCTTTGCAAGCAAGAAAATTGTTGAGAAAATGTTATTATGAATATCTGGCTTGTGTAAAAGACACGAATAAAGTTGCAATAAAGCTAGAAAATGTCCCTATTATTAGAGAATTTTCGGATGTATTTCTTGATGAATTACCATACTTGCCTCCTGATAGAGAAGTTGAACTCCACATTGAGTTGATACCCGATGCAACACCTATCTCTAAGGCGACATATAGGTTGGCACCTATTGAATTGAAAGAGTTGAAAATGCAGTTGCAAGAGCTTATGGATAAGGGGTTCATCAGACCTAACATTTCACCTTAGAGAGCTCCAGTTCTATTTGTGAAAAAGAAAGACGGTAATATGAGGCTTTATATAGATTATCGAGAACTCAACAAGGTGACGGTAAAAAATAAATATCCTTTACCTTGAATCAATGACTTATTTGATCAACTTCATGGAGCTCAAGTATTTTTCAAAATTGACCTTCGCTCTGGGTATCATCAATTGAAGATAAGAGCAAATGATGTATCTAAAACTACTTTCAGAATAAGGTATGGCCATTATGAATTTCTCGTCATGCCTTTTGGTTTTATGAATGCACTTGCTGCTTTCACGGATTTGATGAACATGGTGTTTGGGGAATATATAGATAAATTCATTGTGGTGTTCATCAATGACATTTTAGTGTATTTGAAGAATTTGGAGGAACACGAGCAACACTTGAGGGTTGTCATGCAGACTTTGCAAGAGAGCAAGAATAGAAGTTGTTTGCTAAATTTAGTAAGTATGACTTCTGGCTTGATTACATAGAATTCTTGGGCCATGTAATCTTGAAGAATGGCATTTCAATTGATCCAAAGAAAGTTGAAGCAGTTGTTCAATGGAATCAGCCTACTAATGTTACAAAGATGAGAAGTTTTCTTGGATTAATGGGTTACTATAAACGATTTGTAGAACGATTCTCTAAGATTGCTAGTCCGCTTACTCGCTTGACTCAAAAAGGAGTTAAATTTATATGGACAGATCAATGTGAGCACAATTTTCAAGAGTTGAAGAAGCAATTAGTATCAACTCCAATATTAACCTTACCTTCAGGAACTGGTGGCTTTATAATTTATTGTGATGCATCTAAAGAAGGCTTAGGTTGTGTTCTCATGTAGAATAATAAAGTTATTTCATATGCTTCTAGACAATTGAAAATACATGAGAAGAAATATCTTACTCATGATATTGAGTTAGTAGAGGTCGTGTTTACCTTAAAAATATGGTGGTATTATTTTCATGATGAAAAATGTGAAGTCTTCAATGATAATAAGAGTCTAAAGTATATTTTTACCCAAAAAGAGTTGAATATGTGGCAGAGAAGATGGATGGAACTTTTAAAAGATTACAACCTTTCCATTAACTACCATTCGGGTAAGGCGAATGTGGTGGCGGATGCTTTGAGCCGTAAATCTTTTGGAAACATGGCAACTTTGCTCACTTCTCAAAAACATATTCTTGAGGATATGAGAAAATTGGACTTGGAGGTATTGGCACATCAACTTGGTGCTTGGATGTCTAATCTCCAAGTACAACCAACGTTAATTGATAAAATTAAGTTTACTCAGGCCGAATATCCTCAATTGTAGAAAATTAGAGAAGGTGTGGAACTTGGAGGACAAGCAGATTTTAGTGTACACATAGATGGGTCCCTGAGATTTCGTGATCGTTTATGTGTTCCTGATGACTCAAAGCTCAAAAAGGAAATATTAGAAGAAGCTTATAGCACCAGTGAAAATGTATAAAGACTTAAGGGAAAATTTCTGGTGGATTAACATGAAGAAAGATATTGTAAAATTTGTTGACCAATGTTTGATTTGTCAACAAGTAAAAGTTGAACATCAAAGACCAGGTGGACAATTGCAGCCTCTAGAGATACCTAAGTGGAAGTGGAAGCATGTTATTATGGACTTTGTAGTAGGTATACCAAGGACACCAAGTGGTAAGAATGCTATATGAGTAATTGTTGATCGATTGACTAAGTCCGCACACTTTTTGTCATATCGATTTGGTCTAATAATAAAACTTCATGGGGTTCGAGTAAGTATTGTTTCCAACAGGGATCCCAGATTCGTGTCTAATTTTTGGAGAAGTTTACAGGAGCATTGGGTACTAAACTCAACTTTAGTATAGCTTTCCATTCACAAACAGATGGACAGTCAGAGAGAACAATTCATACATTAGAAGATATGTTAAGATCTTGTGTTCTTGATTTTGGCGGTTCTTGGGATGAACATTTACACTTGGCAGAGTTTTCATATAACAACAACTATCATTCCAACATTAAGATGGCACATTTTGAAGCTATATATGGTCGAAAATGTAGAAGTCCAATTTGTTGGGGTGATGTTAGTAAGAAAAGACTGACTGGATCGAATTCATTCAACAGTTGGAAGAAAAAGTCAAGTTAATTCGAGAATGTATTAAAACAGCACAAAGCCGTTAGAAAGTTACGCAGACCTTAAAAGACGCGAGGTGGAATTTATCGTGGGAGATCACATATTTTTAAAAGTCTCTCCGACGAAAGGTGTTATGAGGTTTAGCACAATTGGTAAATTCAGTCCAAGATACGTGGGATTATTCTTGATTTTAGAGAAGATTGGTGAAGTCGCTTACAAATTGGCTTTACCACCGACTCTAGTTGGCGTATATAATGTGTTCCATGTCTCTTTGTTATGGATATATGTGCCAAATCCCAAACATGTGCTGGATTTTACACCATTGAGGCTAAGGGAGAACCTAACTTATGAGGAACAACCCATTCGCATTGTTAATAAGAAGGATCAAGTATTGTGACGTCGAACCATTCCTTATGTGAAAAGTCAATGGCAATACCATACAAAGAGAGAGGCCACTTGGGAACTTGAGGAAGATGCAAGATGCAAATATCTTCATTTGTTTGAAAGTTGAGGTAAGTTCACATTTAACTGAAAATTTCAAGGACAAATTTTTTTAAGGAGAGTAGATTATAACGATTCATCTATTTTAACGATTCATCTTTCTTTATTAAGCTAATAAAAGGTGGTGGGCTCATATAATAAAGAAAAGAAATGTATTGGAAGGTGTGCAGTCAGAAGAAGGTGGACAGTTAGAACAAAGAGGAAAAAAGGGGAGGATCAGCAGAAGGACTTGTGTAAGAAAAATAAAGAGAAAGAGGAGATGGAGAAAAAAAAAGGGGGGGGGTTTCTTGCCCAAGTCGATTCGACTTGAATTTGCAACAATCGGTAAGTACTCATGCTCGTAATTTGTTTAAGCGGAACGGTTTCTAAGATTAAGGTTCAAAAATCTGATTTTGTGAAATTTGAATGGCGAAATAAGGCAGAAAATATTTTAGGTTATGATACCTTGGGGTGTAGAAAGGTTATAGGATTTTATGGAATTCAATTTGGGCTTATGGTTTGTCCGAAACGGAATTTAGAAGTTTGTTGCGTGCAATGCATATTGCGTGAACAGTAACTTCATGGGCCATTTCTGTTGGTTTTCGGTCATAGTTTGGGTTGGCCGATTTGGGAATATAGTAGTACGTCGAAAGGGCTTTCCATTGAATATAAGATTGTTAGAAACGACGGTCTATGGAAAAAGTTATGACATAATCAAATTTCGCTTATACGGAAAACTTGAAAATTCTTTTTGGACGAGAGTTCCCTTAGTATATGAGTTAGTTGGTCAGGAAGAAAGCGTAATTTAGTCAATTCGTCGTTGAGGAAGATCTCATTGGATTTTGACGTTACTTTCCATTTATTTGATGGGCTTGCAAATTGAAAAGTGAGTCAAAATTATTGTTTGATTCAGGACAAATTAGGTGAGTGGTTCTATATCTTCTTTGAATGTTTAAAATTCATATTTTGAACATAATATAAATTATGTATATTATGAATTTACAAAATGACATGATTATTGCATAAAAGTTAGATCGAGCATTTACTGCCTTTTCATCATTACGAATGTTTCGAAAGTGTGTTAGGAAAAATGTTTCTATCAAATGAGTTGAAATGTTGAAATCTTATGTGTTGATTTCTGAAATATTTTACTGGTCTTGGATTGAAACGAAAGATATGTCTGGGTTTATGAAATTGTTTTATGATAAAGATTCTGGATTGACGTTTTGAATTATGAAAGTATTATTATGGATTAGTGATGCTCAATATAGTTGTGTGCCCAAAGAAGAGGCAATATGAGTATGCATATGGGTTAGGATATCCTTCTGGGCTGAGCCACAGACTTTGTAGGTGGAGACCTTACCAAAAGGGGAATTTTGGTCACCTTGTTACCAGGCGTTGTGTCATGACCATGGTAATACATTGAGCAATAGATTAATTAGTGAAATGGACCACTGATATGGTTTTATGAAGATTAATCGATGGGTTTGACCATCGATATTGTTTAACGAATATTAATCAGTGGATTTGACCATTGATGTGGTTTAACTATGTTTTTTCTAAAATGTTTAAAGACTTGTCATTATTGATGTATATTTGATTTGATATGTATATTATATGTTGAAATTAAAATATGAATTTTTGGTTGGCTTTATATATATGCATAGTGGGTGCTCGATCTGTTTAGAAGATATGTGCTGCTCACTGAGTTGTGGTTGCTCATTCCATTCATATTTACTATTTTCAAGTTCCCCGGTCATAGCAGGAGAGAGCGCTATTGAGAATGACTTTTATGAGTAGACACTTTGGGTATATTTAGTTGGTTGTTTATTACAAAATTCCGGACAATTTTTGGGTTGGCTAAACTCAAGCATTTCTTGTTATTTTTTGTGGATTTGAGAAAACTCTAATGTTGAAAATAATCTCCCGGTTTATTATATATATTTTGGAAGACTATATGTTAATATCGGGTTATTTAATTTTGTTTGAGGCTGCGTCCTTCTTGGGAAAGGACGGCCGCGTCATTACCCTTCTTGTGGAATTTGGGTTGTGACATTTCTCAACTTCATAGTTCGGGCGGCAAATTTCAATAATATCAACTCATTCACTTAAATTAAAAATGCTGATGTTTATGATAAGAAAATGTTTAATGGTGACATCCAAACAAGAGCGATTTATAGGCAAGTTGTGTTAAATAAATGTCTACTTTAGATTTTTTTTTTCTAGATTCTAGTTGACAATTTAATCCATCAATTTGCTTGACCATGTAGAAGAATTAGGTTTCTTGGACAATTTTATTTTCAATAAAATAGTGCATTTAATAAAGATGGGATAAGCACAATAAACAATGAAATTCTTAACTACAACGATTAGATTTTACATAGAAATCAAAAAATTAAAAGAAAAGAAAGAAATTACATAATTTTTGGGCCATCACTTTAAATTGTAATTAAATTATTGGGGGCAATTGATTTATTTTAGCAGAAATGAGATGATTTAGCTAATATAAGTTCGAAAAAAGGAAGAAAGGAAAGGGGGCATATTAATAAAATCGGCGAAAAGAGAAAAAGGAAATTCTAAATTGGGAAAGTTTTGTCAATTGGCAGCAGTTCTGCGAAACGTAGATGCACTTCCGCAAAAAAAATTGTGCCTTCTTCTCCAGTGAGAATAGGTACTCATCTTGGTTAGATCTTGTTGAAGCTCCACAAAAAGCTCCAAGTCATGCCCATGAAGAAGAGATATTTTTCACTTTGAATTCTTCAGATCAACCAAGTCAACCCAAGAAGCTGTGCATCGATCCAATAGAGTAAGTCACATTTTTCCTTCCTGACGTCCCAATGCTTGATTTTCTATTTGAGAAATTCTCATACTGAATTTTTTTTTTGGGGTCGAACCTCATACTGAATTCGAAGCATCGCTTTTGTCTCCTGACAATTCTAAATTGCTTTCGTTCTGTTGTGGCTTTGATGCAAAGCATTGAAGACCTCAGGTGCAGTCGTCTCCCAATGCTTAATTAGCAGCGAAGAATCATCTGAGAAACTTACAGCTTCGATTTCGAAGTGAACTCTCGCTTCCTCCTAAGAAGGGGGGGGGCGGCTCCCATTGATGTTGCTTCGACCGATGTAGATACAGCAAAGGCCGTTACATCAGGTCCGGTGACCGCCATTACGGTGGACGTTGTTGCGCTTGATGGTGACTTCAACGGAGAGGATAACTGGGATCGAGAAGAAGAGTTTTGAGAAGCATAAGGTCAAAGAACGTGAAGGAAGCGGGCTGCTTTTGACAGGAAACCTGCAATTGACGCTCGAGGAAGGTGTTGGGAAGCTGGGAGAAGTGACATGTAATGACCGCTACACCTGGACTAAAGATAAAGAATTCGGAATAGGGCTTAAGGTTGCATCGGGATGTTATGAGAATACGCAAATTCGAGAAGCAAAAACAGATGCCTGCCTTGGTGAATAAATGTGGAGGGAAGGTAGCTCCTTCATAGTCTAATATAAACCTTGTCATTTAGGAGAGATTTCGCGTGGCTATCAGAACAGCTTTGTTGCCTTCTTAATCTCATCAGAGAGTATCTGTCTACTTCTGATCTTTTAACATCTTTCTTCAGAAATTTTGTGATTTTTCGCATGTAAGGAGTGCAAGGAATATCATTCAAAGAGTACTTGGATTTCTGCGGTTATTACGCATCAGAATTTAACCATGTCTATCGAGTCCTATGTATTAAGTCTTGCCAGTTTGCTGCTATTCACAGGCAATAAAGCTAATTTTCAGGACACATTGTTAAAACATGATGCCAATTACCTTGATATTCCCCATTCATTTGGACTGTCAGTTTAATAATGATGTTGAGTTACACAGGCAGTTACCACCAGATGGAAGCCGTGACTCAGCATCTTTCGGTCAATTCTACATACTCGATGGATAAATAGTTACCTTTTACTCCATCTTTCTCTTCAACAAATGCCAGCCTAGCAGAAAAGGCACATGTGAGCACAACTTAAGACTTCCCGAGAAGGGTGGAGTCGAAGAGCAGCACGTCCATTGCATCTCGCACTGACGTCTGCAGCTTCCAGTATTTAGATGCCCACCCACAGCAGCAACACGAGCATAAACACCACAAATTTTTGAACAGATAGTCATTCTGAATCGGAGATTTTATCTTCATCCTAGTTCAGTATGTAGACCTGGGGCCTGCTTTCTTGCAGCTAACACAAGCCGTACCTCTCCCTGCTGTTGCCAAATAAACATCAACTTGATTTCAGTCCAAGTTCCTTGAATATATGGCCATAACTAAAGTGATGTTTATATCCCTTTGTTGGGTAAAAGTAAAAGTACAACACGTATCATGCTAAAACACAGGCAGGAAGCAAACCTTGAGCGCCTAAAGAGGCCAGCAGGAAGCAAAACTTGTCCCCCCATGTAAACTATGGGTGCTCTACAGTATCTTGCGATACCAGATACCACGATAGTATCTATCATTATTAACTTGTACACAGCGATTCTCAGTCAGCAACTCATACTGCCATGCGCCCACCATAAAAGGATGATTATTCTGTATCTTTGTCTGGTGACTATAGATTCACCAGTCTCGCACTTCATCCTCTCATTGATTTAAATTTACGGGAACACCTAATGCTTCACTATTCTGCTGCTTTGACAAAAAAAAATCTTTTTTGCAGCATACTATTGCATTTCTTCAATCTGTAGGAACAAACATGAAGTGGTCCATTAAAGAGGCACAACGTACCTATGCCAATCACATTTACACTAAGAAATAGGTTCTAAGTGGAAATGTAGTAAGGAGAATGAACAGGATCAATTCAGTTCTACCAACCAGCCAACGAGATAAATTTGTTACTGACACTAGCAAGTTTATCAAACATTAAATCACAAAGGAAAGAGTATGGGTAACAATGAGTTTCCAGACAACCAAAAGTGCAAATTGACATGGGAAGAAGCCGAAAGAAATAATCTTCAGAACTATACAATTGATGGCATTGCAATGAATTAAACCTTAGCTCGATAGTATGACAGAGTCAAAATGTTCTTACCACTAACTGACAATGGAGGAACTCCAATATGGGGAATGCTGCGAAGCTTCTCATTCTCCATCTCCAGGTGTAAGATAGGGTCCTAGATGTGTAGTTTCACTGGGTTAGTGTTTCCAAAGTAAGAATAATGTAACCAAGCAAAAATGTCCTCACAAAATAGAAACAAAAAGCGCACTCTAACCCATGGAGGCCATTGAATGCACATTTCTTAACCTAGATAAAAGGTTCCAGCCGTCAAGATATGTTGGAACTTACGCACACAGGAGGAAAAACAAAGCTGCTGTTACTCATGCTGATGAAGAGAGCAGATAAAAAATAAATAGGAAAAATAAAAGAACAAATGTCTTTAAAGCCGGACCAGTGGTTCAACCAGTCACGATTTGACCAGTGGTTCAACTAGTTGACAGATTTGCTGGGTACCACTTGACAGGTGCACCTGGTTATCGGTTGAACAGGGTCAATAGCACTAGTTCTTGACCAATACTATTTCTTCTGGGAAACCAAACTGGACAGGCCTGGTTCCCGGTCTGACCAGAGCCACTTCTTAAGACTCCGAAAAGAAGAGGAATTGACAAAAAAGCACAATATGCTATTTTTTTTCCCTTTTGCAATCAATGCCTCAAATAGTTAATTGACACAATTGGAATAGAACTCAGGATATCACGAGTAAGAAATCAATATGCAAGCTCCAGATCAACGGGTTACCTTCAATTGGTCCAGATCCCAGTTATTTGCACAAGTGGATCCTGCAAAATGCACAAATGAGAGGTTACTGGCCTGCAAGATCTGTCATACAGCATCTCCCAAGTTTTCACGAGTATCATTCATCTTATTTAGCAACATAGCAATTTGATGTTCCTGTTTCCAACAAAACATATTAGCCACATTTCCAAGTTTGGGCTTTAAAACATGATAAACCAATCTTTAACCTTAAACAGGGCCAAATCCACAAAACTGTGACCAGAAGGGATGCACAAGAAGATCCTTCCAAAGGTCTTCCCTGCTTCACGTTGCTTGAATCATTCTATTACATTTCAGCTTTCTAATTCTTTTATGAATACCTGCGTTCCATCTGTTGAAATTCCTTCTCGATGTCCTTTGCGAATATTTGGTCTACCTAAATCCTCCAAACTGCAATAATTCTCGACTCTCTGCATTGATTCTCTGAGACAATAATAAGGGTAAGGCATCTTACTAAACTGAAAAGATAAATCAACGCAGAAAATATGAAAGCTGTTGCACTATGTAATAAGATTCTAAGTTTGAAACTTAAATACTAACAAAGCGTCAGAAATAACACATAAGTTATGAAGAATGAAATATTGTCTGCTAAGAATCAAGATCAAGAAATCATATCAACTTTTAAATTGAAAGATGCATACTTTGTTAACTTGGGCATCCTTGCAGTTGAGACGCACACAGCTGCCGCATTGGACTTCAAGCTTCTTAACAGTTTTCCATTTTGATTACCATTTTATACCATGCTAGAAATTATTTTACCACAGCATGTATAACGAACACTAGCATATGAAAAGCAACACACCACATAACCATAGTTAAGTAAAGAAAGCTATATTGGGAAGATAACATTTATTATGTATTATGTAGAAACAAATTCTCTTCCCAGCAAAACATAATATATGCAGTGGATGATGGTTGATAAATTTATAGAAGTCTCAAAGAAACAGAGCTGCAGCAGTATCAACCAAATTCACAGCCATTGTCCTCATGACCAAACAGCTAAAAGTTAATAATATAACCAGTTATCTACGAAGTTTTCCACCCACAAGCATAATTAAGGCACATACAAATTAATATGACTGAAAAGAACCCATTTGAATTTCAATAATCAATATAAACTATTAATTTGATGAAAATGAGCATATTATAAATGATTGCTTCCATTGACACATCGTCTTAGAGTGTAGATCCTCACAATGAACTCGACTTCTGAAAACGCTATGCTGAAATTTGTCATTGACATTTGAAGCATTTTCAATCATCAATGACAACATCAGCAGCAAGATGACAATTTTCTATCCTAGATGAGAATGCAGTTAAGCACATCAATTAGATTGAAGTCCTAAAGTTTATATATCTATTGAATCTATGAATAATGTATGACATGTGAAACATACAATTCATTCAGGCTATTCATCTCTTCTCATTTGCTGACCTATTTAACAAATGGGCCATGTCTGACGATCTAAAGATTCGTTAAGCTAATCCTGCCTAGATTGACCTATCTAACCGTTCATATTAACTTGACATTGGCAAACGTGACCAGTAAATACGGATTGCCATCTCTATGAGCAGCTAAATGTTCATTCAACAAGCTTGCTGTCTGCATTACATCAGGCAGCTTTTGAGCAATTCATAATGTTTCCCAAGAGAGATAAGAGAAGAACACATTCTGATGATAAAGGATTCTTGCAGGAGGAATTTCTTGTTGAGAAGTAATGAGGATAACACTAGCATGGAAAGCTTACTTTTGCATGATACAATGAAACTGTAGCATCTTCAAGTCCCAAGACAACAACCTTGCCACTAGGTTCCCAGCATAATGATGTTATACATTTACCTGAAGTATATTAGAACAATTAAGAGAAGCCAGTATTGATAACACAAGTGGGATTCCCAGCTATCCTTCCATCCGCCCTTTCTCAAGCTACAAGTCAGTTTGCCTATGATGAATGTGCAAAGAAAAGTGGGCTCCAAAAGGACAACCGAGGAAAAAAATGGAGAGAGAGAGAGAGAGAGAGAGAGAGAGAGAGAGAGAGAGAGAATGAATAATTTATGCACAATAAAATTAATAGAAGAAAAGGGAAGATAGAGAATGCACAGTAACCAGGAAATGTTAATCAAAATTTGTGAAGTGAGGCAAAGCATCATAGCAGTGCAAGATCATTGAGAGGGATTTCAGTTGCTTCATATGGGATTTCTTTGGGCTAGTACGTCATCTAAAGCAACAAGAATCTATATCTCTCTTTGGCAGCCACCAGTCCATTATATCAGTCCAAAAATGAATCTTGTTGTTCTGCTTTGGAACCTAGATTTGGAGTAGATCCGTGAAAGCTCACTCAGGCAAGGATCACGAGTGTACTACTATCTAGAACTTAGGATCTCAACAGAAACCGTTCAAACATATAAGTTAAAAGCCCACCAACAAACCTGATTAATCAAAATGATGCGACAAAATGCTCCTCATTACCAAAAAAAAATAAAAATGCTCCTCTGTAACCAGAAGAAGATAAACTAACTTCGAGGAGTACAAAATGGGAGAAACTTTCCAGCCTACACTCTACAATCTAGTAGACATTAAAATCTCCTTATAGGGAACGGTCAATCAGTAAAAAAGAGGAAGAGGAGCCAGAAATAGCATTAAATTGTGGCAATCAGCATTAGAATTCCAAGGAAAACCTGTAGATGCCTGACATCATTGAGATGGTATTCTGCAGGACCTGAACCTACCTACACCATGGGGGCACCAAGCATTTCTGCATCTGACATAGCTAATCTATCTAGCATAAATGAGTTCCCCTCCAATTCAAGTTCTTTATTTTCATGGACAATTTAACTGGTGTACCCAGGAAGTTGACAACATGCAAACACCCTTTACCATTCCAAGGATGCATTATCAGAGTTTGGAGAGGTTCAAGCAACATTGAGCACCTCATGCTTTGATGTTTTTTTTTTCCTTTGGGAAGCACCTTGTGGAAGCTCTCTTGGATATTTCAGTGTTTACATCAAGCAGTGGAATGATAACTGAATCCTGCCAGTGAGTCAGATGAAATTAATGCAGCCACTAATGTCAATGAACTACTAATAATACTCTGATGTTTACGCATCTCTATTTGTCAAACTAGGTTTCTTTTTTTTTTTTTTTAACTCTTTGGATCCAACTAGGAGCAGCTAACATCATCAACTTACAGAAGCTTTGATCATATTAGCATGGTGTATTCAACTCAAGATGCTTGCTTTTGGGGGACATAGTATAATTCTTTTCTTTATCATTATGTGCTATTCATACATTAGAATTAATGAAAGGGAGTTTTCAAATGGCATATAGGATACCAAGAAGTTTCCTCAGGAATCTTATGCAAATGCTTCCTGTGTCCTTTCAGCAAGTAAATGTACTAACAAGAGCTTATGCATAATGTAAGGAATTATTTTATAGTACGGCTGATTATATCAAAAGACATTCTTGTAATGACTTGCTTGGTTCAAAAGTTCAGGTATGTGAGAGATGGCTTTACCAACTCTACAAACATCAAGACGCATTCTTTGGGATAATGTATTATTACCCTTGGAGTAGGTGTATCCTGGATTCAAACAAAATGAACATGGACCCATAGTCAGAAAAATTAAAATTGCAATTTTCTTGATCGATCTAAATAATCGATGATGCTTTTGCTTCTTCCATGTTTGCTAGTTGACTCCCGACCACACCATTTGGAGAAGAGCTTGCTCTTGCATTTATAATTTCTAGACCAACGTGATGGCCTTAATCAGCTAAGGCAGACGGTTCTTTAAGATAAAATGTGTGGAACACAATGGAGGACAAACTTTAATACCAAGTCAGTAGCGTATGCATACCAAGAGATGCCCTATAAAGATGCTCCTTTTCCAGTAAATTCACTCTAAAGTGTACCTTAGAAACATGCAGTCATGAACTGCATAGTGAATGCAAAGCAACTTAAAACCTCACATTAGAAGGACTGCCATATAGGGTCCTCCATTTAGCATTTCTGAATCTATACACTGAGCTTTGGCATGCTATCAAATACCATGAACATCAATTTTTATTCAGTACTGCTAGTGTTCCAGAATCAGTCCGATGTTGAGAATCGTTATTTTTCTGCATAGGATGAAGGATCTTACCCAAAGACTAATGACAAATTGATGTGCTTAGAAAGCCTTTTCCTCTATTTCCATCACTGGCATAATAAGCAGAATCATTATGCCAAGGCACACATTAACTTCCTTGGCCATCTTCCCCACATTCCTTGAATTCAAGTAAGAAAACAATGATCACACTGTCAATAAGGAAACAATAATGAAAAATCATAAATTTAAAAAATTGCAAGCAGGAAGTACAAATGAAAATCAGGTGGTCGATCTCAAAACAACAAAGGAAACTTACCTGCTTTTGTTTAGAAAATTCGGATCATTTTCAATATATTGCTCATCCAAATCATCCATATCATCTGATCCAAATGCTATCTTTCTGCTACAAGCAAATGGTTTTTTCTCGATAAATCCGCATTCCGAATAATTCTGGAATTGTTTTGAGTGGCTTGCATCCAATGATACTCAGTTTTTCCAAAAATCCAACCTATCAAGGCTTAGAATTTCGGCCAAGTTCTTGCAGTCTCTAGCTTTCAAATCGTTTCAGCCTCCCAGATTTTGGAAGGTCTAGCCTTTCAATTGAAGTGCACCCTTCGATATATAGCTTTTCCAAAAACTCCAACCTATTGAGACCTTGAATTTTGGTCAAGTTTTTGCAGCCTCCGACGTTTAATTCCTTCAGCCTCCCAGAATTTGAAAGGTCTAACCTTTTAATTGAAGTGCATTCTTCGATATATAGAATTTCCAAAAACTCCAATTTATTGAGGCCCTGAATTTTAGCTAATTTCTTGCACGATGTAGCATATAATACCTTCAGACTCCCTTGCTTTGGAAGGAGCAGCTTCTCAATTGAAGTACACCCATTGATATTCAGGCATTCCAAGAACTCCAAGCTATCAAGACCTTGAATTTCGGCTAAGTTTTCGCAGTCTCCAGCATTTAATATCTTCATACTTCCGAATTTTGGAAGGTCTAGCCTTTTAATTGAAGTGCACCCTTTGATATCTAGCTCTTCCAAAAACTCCAAGCTATCGAGACCTTCAATTTTGGCTAAGTTTTTGCAGTCTCGAGCGTCTACTTTTTTAAGCCTCTTGGATTTTGGAAGGTCTAGCCTTTGAATCAAAGTGCAACTAGTGATATTCAGGAATTCCAAAAACTCCAATGTATCAAGACCTTGAATTTCAGCCAAGTTTTCGCAGTATTGAGAGAATAATTCCTCCAGCCTTCCGAATTTTGGAAGGTTTAGCCTTTCAATCAAAGTGCATCCAAAGAGATTCAGGCTTTCCAAAAACTTCAATCTATCAAGACCGTGAATTTCAGCCAAGTTAACACAGTATCCAGCGTATAATTCCTTCATCTTCCCACACTTTGAAAGGTCTAGCCTTTCAATCGAAGTGCATCCAGTGATATCCAGGCTTTCCAAGAACTCCAACCTATCAAGATCTTGAATTTCGGCCAAGTCTTTGCAGCCTTTCGATTCCTTCAGCCTCCCGCATTTTGAAAGGTCTAGCCTTTCAATTGAAGTGCACTGTTGGATATGTAGCTCCAATGTATCAAGGCCTTCAATCTTGGCCAAGTTTTCGCAGAATTTAGCGTATAATATCTTCAGACTCCCTGATTTTGGAAGGAGCAGCCTTTTAATTGAAGTGCAACTGTAGATTTTCAGGCTTTCCAAGGACTCCAACTTATCAAGATCTTGAATTTCGGCCAAGTTTCCGCAGTCTTCAGCTTTCAATTCCTTCAGCCTCCTGGATTTTGAAAGGTCTAGCCTTTCAATTGAAGTGCACTGTTGGATATGTAGCTCCAATATATCAAGGCCTTCAATCTTGGCCAAGTTTTGGCAGTTCTTAACATGTAATGTCTCCAGAATCCTTGATTTTGGAAGGAGCAGCTTTTCAATTGAAGTGCATCGAAAGATATCTAGGCTTTCCAAGAACTCCAACCTATCGAGATCTTGAATTTCGGCCAAGTTTTTGCAGCCTTCAGCTTTCAATTTCTTCAGCCTCCCGGATTTTGAAAGGTCTAGCCTTTCAATTGAAGTGCATTCCTTGATATGTAGCTCCAATGTATCAAGGCCTTCAATCTCGGCCAAGTTTTTACATCCTTCAGCATATAATGTCTGCAGACTCCCTGATTTTGGAAGGAGCAACCTTTCAATTGAAGTGCAATCGGAGATATCCAGGCTTTCCAAAAACTCCAACCCATCAAGACCTTGAATTTCAACTAATTCATCGCAACAATGAAGCTTCAATGTCTTCAAACACCCAAACTTTGGAAGGTCCAACCGTTTGAAACCACATTGTGTAACACCCAACTCTTCCAAATATATCAATTTGTCGAGACCTCGAACTTCAAGTAAAATAGAACAATAATCAACGGATAATTCCCTTAGATTCATAAATTGCGAAACGTCCAGTGTTTGAATAGAATCACACCCATGGAGTCGCAAGGTTTTCAACTTGGAGGTAGTGTTTAGCGATTCTGGTAATTTTGAAGGAAGCGCCTGGATGCACTTGAGAGATCTGCAGTTACAAACTTGTAGTCCCTCGAGATGGGTTAGGTAGGAAAGTGAAGGCAATTCGTGACTTTGACAGGTAACGCCCAAATACGTTAAGCTGGAAGGAAGGTCCGACAGCAATTGGAGCTTGGAGCACCTAGAAACATTTAGGTATTGTAGGGAAGAAAGATTGCACATGCTTTCTGGCATTTCCCCTCTCAGATTTTCACAAGCGTAAGCATCTAACTCTCGGAGCTTTGTCAGCCTCCCAATTCCGTCGGGTAATCTTTTTATACCACTCCAAGAAATATCGAGGATTTCTAGATTCTACAAAGACCCGATGCTCTCTGGTAATGCATAAAGGGCTCGAGTCTCTCGTAGAAGGAGTTGCTCCAGTGCTTTTAATTTACCTATTTCTGCTGGAAGCTCCCTGAGTCTCTCACACCAGCTCAACTCCAAGCGAAGGAGGGCCTTCATGTCTCCAATTGAAGAGTCGATTCGCTGCAAACTCCAACACCTAGTGAGAATCAGGACCTCCAAATTCTTGAAAGCGGAGAGGAAGTCCGTATTTTCCAAGTTTCCAGACTCTGAAAGGTCGAGAAATTTGAGCTTCTCCGCCATCTGGTTAAGAAAAAATAAAAACAAAAATAAAAAACATAATAATAATGATTGTCAGGTGGTTTGTCTAGAGTGATTTTGATTCAAAAGAAAGCATAAAAGCAAAAGGAAAAGAAAAAGATTTGCTCTTACCATGAAAGAACTCCATCCTTTCCATTCTCCATTTATCTTGCTCCGTGACATTTCGAGTACAGCTAATTCCTTTAAATGAAAATTCTTTACTTCAAAGTTCAAGGGACAATTTGGCCATCGAAGCCATTTTAACTCATTCATTGAGTCCTCAAAATCTCCATTGAGACATGGCCCCTCTAGGAAAAGGAATCTTAGACTCGTCAAATTCTTGAATTGTTTTTCAGTGTAAATGTCACCATCTCGCTCAGCAATTTCGTCAGAGTCTTCACTGGAGTCTTCTGAGCCGCCTTTACTCAAATCGAGTGCCTCAATCTTGTCCGTTCCCTACAAGCATGAATCAATATTCGATAATACTATATCCAACTAAAATAATCTAATATTCATTAGTTGCATTAATGTATTCAAGAGACCAATAATGCCAAGATATGATTCTCTTTTTTCGCTAATAAATAATATTTGTAGAAGGCTTACAAAGTGAAGAATGTCAACTTCCACTTTCAAATTTGGTCATAAGCATTCAAATCTTAAAAAAGAATTATGATGAAATGGCTGATACAGAATAAAACCTTTACAACTTGCAACCTTCTTCTTTCCAATATTTGTAGCTTCATTACCATATTAGTTGGGACACGCGTGCCCAATAGATGGAATTTGATGAAATTGCAATGTGCAAAATCCAAAGTTGATTTGATCAACTTTAATAGAAATATATTTTTTATTTCATGTATAGTACTTGACTCTACTACTCACAAGAGTAATAAGAAAATAACGTATACTCTTATTTTCCATCGGAGTTATAACCAATTGCAAGAAACTGAATATTGAGATAGTAGTTATATTGATGTATTATGTATTTATTATTTTACTAATAGTAAATTGAAATATTTTTAATTAATTATTATTAAATTCTTAATAACCAAGACAATAATATTAGTTACATTAACATTCTCTACATTAATTATTTTATCATAAATTTTTGTTAAAATATAGATTACAATTTTTTTGGTAAATGTATAGATTACAATTTGATATGTTCATAATCATAAATAACTTATTAGTTATATTAATATTCTCTGCAACTAATTATGTTATCACATAATTAGTTTAACTATAGATTAAAATTTGATATAATCATAATCATAAACATCTGAGTTACCCAAGTATAATAACTCTAATAGACAACCCCTAATAACGTTGATGTATATTAAAAAAAATAAATTATTGAAATGCAAAGCATTTTTGAAAAGTGAAATTTGAAGCTATTCTTGGCTGCAAGCCTACATGGAATGACTTTTCCTTGGCTCCCGGGGAATAGCTATTCCTGGAGAATAGGAATTTCTAATATATTTTTGAACAAAATGAATGAATAAATGCTTCATCAAAACATATAGGAAATAGAATAGTTATTCTTGAGAACCAAATGTGTAGAAATCTTTTCACAAAAAAAAATCGTTTTCTGAATAGGAAGTCAATAAGTAATATACAAAAATTTCCACATGTCAGTTTCTCCAAACTAGAAATTTAGTCATTGGACTTCACAATGTCGTCGAAGATAGAAACCCATAGATGAGCAAAATAGTAATTTAGGAATGAATTAGATCTCAACGCCTAAAATAAACCAAGAGAAGATTAATTATTAAAAAAAAACTCCATCAGAAGTAATCTACTCACGTCAGTCATTTCCCCCCATAAGTTTTCCTTTAAAATAACAAGATATCCTATCTATCTTCAAGATTTCTTTCCATGGTATGTAACATTTTTCAACTTAAAAATTGATAGCTAGAGTATGACCAAATCCTGAAAATAAGCCCGGCCAACCTTTTGCACTTGGGACAAAATTAGCAAAACCTTTCAAACGTGTATAAAGCCTAGCCTTCATCATCCATGCAATATAACCTTTCAAACGTGATAAAAACAGCCCAACTATTTAACCTTAGAACAAAGCCAACAACTGTTACAAAATTCATCCATTATCATCATTAAATCGCCATGGGTACCCTACATTGCTCATTGTGCTAACCTATACAAAGCCATGTCAAATCCACACACACACACACACAAAATGTCGCCTTTTATTTGTAATATTGTTAATAGAGTTGTTTATAATCTTTCTTACAAAATTTATTGCTTTTGCCAAAAAAAAAAAAAAAGGGAAGTCATTGGTGATCATGACCGACATGGTTCATCATGCATGCTGGAAAAATGAGTGTAGAATGACTACGGCAGATGTAAAGTGAAAGGATGAGTTTGAAAGGTAATGTAATTTTCGTCCCGTATGCAAAAGGAGGGTCTTCTTTTTATGATAGTACCAGGGGTGACCAGCGAAATAAGGTCATGAAAAGTAGTTAAATATAATTATACCTTTTAGTGTGAAATTCGGATATACCATCTTGTTTGTATATATAAAAAATATACAGCACATTTGTCTTTCTTTTTGTTAGCGTAGTACCAAAGACATAATATATAGACATTGGCTCTGAATTTGTTAATTCATGAATTGGCTCTTGAGATTATACATGGGTTGCACGTTGAGATTGCAAATAAGTGCTGGTCTTAGGAGCAACCACTTGAGTCAAACCAAATGACGGATTAAAAGTAGTAGAGTCAAAATTATGATTCCATAAAGGCAATTACACTAAAATACTTAATTATACAAAATCGAATTTCAGAGTATTTTTCCCTTGGACTTTCTATATAGAAAAAGAAAGAGATTTCTCTCTTTGATAGTCATTGTATAAAATACACTTGATGTTGTCTATACATAATTATGGGTGTATAAAAAATTTATGTTCCTAACTTATTCGGTAAGTATTAAATTAGTCCTTGTCCTTTGAATATTGGTGAATGGGATTCCTAACATAATGTTAAATAAAATAAGTATCCCTTCCATTCTTCATTATGGAATAATGACTAAAATTTGACGAATAATGCGGGTATTGTTTGTCCTATTATATTAATTTGACCATCTAGAGTAATTCTATGATTTATGTATCCTAAGTACTTATGGTTTACAGTAGCATAGTCAAGTTATTTGCAGTGTGTGTCGAAGACGTAAATGAAGCAATTATAGAAATTCAAGTTCTTTTCGTAATGTACACTTCAAGAAACATCTCACATTAACACTCCAATACTTATTAAGATAGAGCAACTTCCCTACTTTCTAATTATGTCAATGAAACATTCGATGGCAAGTAGCAATATGTGGTACTCTGTTCACTAGAGCAAGCAGTAAGCAGGGGACAAGCATTACTTTAACAGTAGAACAAGGAATAGTTGAAGCAAAAATAACGAAACGGTTACCTTATTTCCCTTTAGCACTTTCTGAACTTCCTCATACTCCCATAACCTGCTACGATACTGTGGCTCCCGCTGGTTTTCCTCGTGTACTATTTCTCTACCAAGATCTCTCAGTTGGTCATGCATTTGGAGTCTATGATCATCTCCAATTTTAATCAATGACATGAATCTCAATACTTCAATTCCCTCCCCTGGGAAAAAGCCACTAGCATCCCACATATATGATACAATTCTTCTGTCAGCGCCAATGAAAAAACAGGCGATATCCAGAAATATTTGTTTTTGTCTATGGTCTAATTCTTCATAACTTATCCTTAACTTTTCTCTCACTTTCTGATGAGGGAATTTTTTTATTTTGTCTATAGTAGCTCTCCAAAATGTTAGCTCTTTTCCGCATAAGAATGAACCTAAAACTTCAAGAGACAAAGGAAGCCGTCCCGTGGTAGCTACAACATCACGAGTGAGGGCCTCAAATTCAATTGGAGGAGAGCTCCTTCGAAATGCATGCCTACTAAACAAAATCTTGGAATGATTCTCATCCATTTCCCCATGTTCATATTTGTAGTCCACCCCTACATTGTCGAGAATACTGCTGTCCCTAGTAGTAATAAGGATCCTACTTCCAGAAGAAAACCAATTACGATCTCCAACCAAAGCCTTCAACTGATCATGATCATCCACATCGTCAACAAGAATAAGGACTTTCTTATCTTTGAACTTGGATGAAATGAACTTAATCCCTTCATCTTTGTTTGAAACTTGATTATTTTGCTTCAAATCAGAGATTAGTTGATTCTGCAAGCAAAGAAGTCCATTACGCCGATACGATTCTCTAACATCTGCAATGAAGCTACGATCTTTAAACCGATTGGAGAGCTTGTTGTAGATGGTTTTAGCAAGGGTTGTCTTACCAATGCCTCCCATTCCGTAGATTCCAACAAATAGAGTAGCAGTAGAATTATTATCAACAAATTCCATAACCTTCTCCACATGACCATCAATTCCGACCAAGTTTTCAGGAATAACCAACCCAAACTTTTTCTTCAGCTCTATTAAAACTTTTTGGACGATGGATTTCACCAATTCTCCTTCATACCTATCAAATGTGACGAGTTCAAACATGGGGCAACAATACTTTTATGTTATTGTCTAATGATAACATAATAATAAAGAAATTAAAGGATAAATTAAAAAACGTAAAAAAAAATTACATCTGTCACACATCCATGTATTACCATATATGCGATGACCAAAGTGGGAAACTTTGGTGGTTGTTTCACATGGCGGGTCCTACTCCATTACTACTTCGACATAATTTATTGAGCCGGAAGAAACTTGAGGACATTGCTAATGAATTTTGAATTATAAAAAAATTAACTCACTGTTTGTTAAAGCTATCAGAAATGACGACATGGACGACAGGATGAGACTTTCAAAACTTTCTAGGGCATTTGAATAAATAGAATTCCAATAAGCTAGCACTGCCCGAGACTCTGATCATCTTTCCACAAATATGCCATTAATTTTGTATGCAAGAGAGATTCGTGCCTATGATATCAATCTTGAGAGTTGTTCGAAGTGCTATATAACGAACTACCTAAATACAACTTAGGGATTTTCTCCTCATATGGGCGTGCTACATAATGTAATGTACCCTATTAACACGAAAAAAGGCCCAATATTGCAATTCATTCCAGTAATCTTATGATTCAAGCGAACGTAATAATAATAATGAAATCTACAATTAGATTGGTCAATATCATTAACCAAAAAAACTTCTATAAAAAGAATAACTTATAAAACTCATGCCTCGCAGGATTTTACTATCAACAAGAAAAAAAATATATATATATAGATATATATATAGAGAGAGAGAGAGAGAGAGAGAGAGAGAGAGAGAGAGAACAAAAATGAAGCATGTGAGAATCAGAACAACCGGTGAAAACTCAGACATATCGAAAGAAGGAAGAGAATGTTTCAGTGAAAGATTTTACCCATCAGCTTCGTATCCTTTCAGGGTGCTGACTTCGTCGAGTGCTTTCTTCCATTTCTCCGAGATTGTTGGGTCGAAAGAAGACCTCGCGCGCAAACGCCTCTCACGCTCAAGGAGTGCGTCTCCGAAACTCCCGATTTGATGTCGCACGTCAGCTGGTTTCACTTTGTAGAATACAGGCAGCACTATCTGCCCGTTATTCTTCTTGCACTCCATTATCTGAACCAGCTCGTCCAGGCACCAGCCGCTTGTACCATAATTCTCGGAGAGAATGGGGATCAGGATCTTGCTTTTCTTGATGGCTGCCAGAAGCTCTGGTCTAATGTTCTCACCTTGGGGGAGCTCGTCATCGTCTCTGAAAACATCAATTCCGGCATCGAGCAGCCCATTGTAGAGGTGATCGGTGAAGCCGCGTCGAGTATCTGGGCCTCTGAAACTCAAGAACACCTCGTAGCGGTTTCCGATAGATGCGGTCGACGAACTTGACGCACCGTTGTCGGTTTCCGTTGGAGATGAACAGGATGCACCGTCGATAGTTTCTACCGGAAACGAACTAGATCCGCCAGAATTAGCAGATGCACCAGCATCGGCATCTTTTGCATTTCTACGCGCACTGGCTTTCTTCTTGTTGAGAAAATTGAACACGATCACGGAGACGAGGATCGGTGCCACGAGCACGGCGAAAGAACGCCCAAAAATGGGACGATGCATCTCCGCAATGCTCTGACTCTGCCCTTGAATTTCGCTTTCAAAGGTCGGATGGATGGATCAAAAAGCCAGAATGCCTCTCGGGGAAACAGGGAATGGCTTCTTGTTGCCCACTCTCTTGTCGTTTGATTTAATATTTAATGGGAACCAGACGGCAATCGGAACCGCACCCACAAGTCAAGCTTGTCAACCCCGTGATTGGACTTGGCGTCGTTGGGAAGATGAAAAGTGGAGAGAGAGAGAGAGAGAGAGAGAGAGAGGAGACTTGGGACGAGTCTTCGTCGAACTTTCCTTTTTCTTTTGTTAATTTTTTTTCCATCGATGCAGAAGCAACTGAAAATAACAATAATAAAAGAATACATACAAAACCGTCATGGCTGTGGCTGCTTGCTTGAACTGTCCTCTTCCCTTTTTGTTAGTTTATATAAAATGAGGGAAGAGAAAGTGGAGATGCTTCCCCAGCTTTCTTTTCAACATCCGGGGGCAAATTTGTAATTATATATCATTTAATTTTCTTTCTGCCCCTTTGGCCGGTGGCTGGGCCCCACCACTCCCTGCTTAACTCGGGACTACCACTCTTCTCTGCCAACTTTTAGTCAAATTTCTTATTTCGCCTGAAGCCTCGCCACTCTTCTGCCCACGTAATTGCATTAGTTCTTTTTTTCTTAAGATGTCGAGTTATTGATTAGATTTAGCCAAATCTATTGATTTCACAATCTTTTAATCAACCCAAAGCCAGTTTAATAAATGAAAATCCACAATATTTTTGCGGCAAATGTTCTTTCCGGGTTTAATGCAGCGAGTGCTGAACTATTTTGCCCCTCTTCTTGACTTGGTCAAAAAGTGGGCTTTAAACAAAAAAGAAAAACAGAAAAGAAGGGACATAAAGGGGCAAGGAAGAGCAAGCACTGCGAGAGGAACGAAAAGGAAAGGGGATAGAAGAGTAAAAGAAAAGGGGAAAGGAGACTTTGGGTGAACACGTCATGCGGACTTTGATTGACAATGTCCGATAACGATCAAAGCCCATCTGTTCATATAATTAGATTAACCTTTGGAATTATGGCACAAAAATCGGAATCATGTGAAATTTAAATTACTAGGTGTGATTTGGAGTTGGCAGGTTGTAAAAGTATCAGGGCATTGTCGAATTGGGAGATACAATGAGAGTTGATTTGAAGTAACGCTTTAGTTAGAGCTAAATTACGATGTGTGATTTAGAGTTGTAAGGTTGTAAAAATATATATGTAAATCGTGGATTACGGCGTTGTCGAGTCGGGTTGAAGTAACGTTTTAATTAGAGCTAAATTTCGAGTCTTGAGCATAATCTTCACGTTATGGATGACATTAAATAATTGCTTTGGCAAGTAAGCATCGGTCTTTATTATAAAATGAGTTTCCTCCAAAATGGGTGGCTAATGGAAATAACCCATCACTTATCAATCACAACTTTGGTAAAATCTCTAGAGCTGGACACATTTATATAATCTTTGCTTTATCGAGATAAAATGGTTTTTAATTATTTTTTATATTAAAATTTTCTGTCTTTTGCCGAACGTAAACCTTTCTCCCTGCATTTTCACTAAATCCATTTCCCGTGCGTGGAGTCGTTGGGAAGATGAAAAGTGGAGAGAGAGAGAGAGAGAGAGAGAGGGAGGAGGGGAGGGGGGGGGGGGGGGGGGGACTTGGGACGTGTACCTTTACTTTTGTTGAATCTATTTTTCATCGAAAAAGGTAATACTTTTTTTGAATATATTTAAACTCTCGATCCCGCTTGCAATTAAATATTATTTAGTTAAAACCAATAAACTTTATTTCAACACTAAAATGTTGTATTTTTATTAACGAACGCTTATCCTAAAAAAATGTCGTGAGGATCATAAAAAAGATCATCAACATGCTATATATTTATTCATTTATTTATTTTGCATTTGAGCACAATGAAAAGAACTCTTTTTTGCTCTAATTATGTCTTAATCTATCCTTCAAATCTTAGAAATTAATCAAAATTCCTCTTTTTTCTTTTTCTTTTACTTTATTATATATTTCTTTGCAGGTTTGATTTATCTAACCCAACAAATTGGCACGCACCCATAATTCAAACTTACCAATTTAGATAAAAATTAATAGTTCATTGACTTAGATCACTCATTGTACATTTATAGTCGTCGCCTTCGTGTGCTGGGAGTTTCAATGCCCAGGAGAATCTAAGGCGATCCTGCTCAGGAGAAGAGAAAATATGAGCAAGTTTTAAATAAAAATTGTTGACATGGGATACATGACAAGTTGTCAAAGACTCTTAATTGATAAATACATACGAACGTCGGGACCGTGGCTACACCATTGAACTATCCTTTTCATTTTTTTAAAATTTATCTAACATCCAAAAATGTGTTTTTTGTTGAATATATTTAATCTTTCAATCCCATTTAGGAATTCACCCATCTTATTTTTAGTCTCTTAAGAATCATAATATTGAATCTATAAACTTCACCACTAAAATATTGCATTTTCAATGTCTGCTTATCCTGAAATCTACTATATACACAAGGCCTTCGGATAATTAAAAATGCAAAGAAAGTTAAGAGGAAAATCCTAGTAGATTGATATCATGACTCCTTAGGGAAATGGGCATTTAAAAATGCCGAAGAGAAGGATTAGTGCCACGATCTCGCTGAAAGAAAGCCCAAAAATTAGAAGATGCATTTCCGCAATGCTCTGATTCTGCCCTTGAATTTCGCTTTCAAAGTCGGATGGATGGATGGATCAAAAAGCCAGAATGCCTCTCGTGGTAACAGGACTTGGCGTCGTTGGGAAGATGAAAAGTGGAGAGAGAGAGAGACTTAGGACGACTCTTCGTTGAACTTTTTTTTTTTTGGTAAATGTAAGTATTATATAGATTTTACCATGCAAAGCTGTACAAGGCGTATGTCTTGGTACCACAAAACTCACACTCAACACTACAATAGATGTGTGAGTGCAAGGGTACCAAGAAAGCAAAAGTACATCCAAAGAAGGACGCTAGATACATCATCTCTCTTCGTTGAACTTTCCTTCTTCTTTTGTTAATTTATTTTCCACCGATGCAGAAAGCAACTGAAAATAATAATAATAAAAGAAAAACATACAAACCCTCATGGCTTTGGCTGCTTGCTTGAACTTTCCTCTTCCCTTTTTGTTAGTTTATATAAAACGAGGGAAGAGAAAGCCGAGAAGCTTCGCCAGCTTTCTTTTCAACATCCAGGGGCAAATTTGTAATTATATATCATTTAATTTTCTTTCTGCCCCTTTGGCCGGTGGCTAGGCCCCACCACTCCTTGCTTAACTCGAGATTACCACTCTTCTCTGCCAACTTTTAGTCAAATTTCTTGTTTCGCATGAAGCCTCGCCACTCTTCCGTCCGAGAAAATATTCAGGACCACGGCATCTATAAACTTAATTGGCTCCACTCATAGATCCACGCGACTCTTCTGATGTGGAGCGAAAATTTTTAATTTGAAGCACATCTTTTCTCTCTCTTTTGGCGCTGATTACGAAAAGGCCTGAGAAGAAGTAAACATTCATTACTTGCATTAATTGCATGTCCTCTCTCTTTCATCTATTAGAAACAAAACTCATTGCCTTAATTTCGTTTGGATCCAAGTCTGAAACCTACTCTGTTTGGATCCGATCACCCTCAGGTAAAATGGTTTTTTCCCACTTCGCAACAAAATTTGCTCTAATTTCAAAACAGTGCTGAGCTTAATTTCGTTTTTCAGGTTTTGAAATGAAAACGACATAGAAATTTAAAGGTGAGGAATACAAAGTCTTGGAAATTGAAGTACAAAAGAAAATCAGACGAACTTACGGGAAAATTGCTTCGGTCTTTTCATTTTCTCCTGTCACCATCTCCGCGACAATCTGTCTCCTCTGTCCTTTTTCTGTCTTTTCCTTTGCTGACCACTTCTCACTATTTTTAATTATTTTTTCATATTTAAGTTTTCTGTCTTTTGCCGAACGCAAACCTTTCTCCCTGCATTTTCCCACTTCTCTCTTGTTGTCTGATTACATATTAAGGGGAACCAGCTAAAAATCAGAATCGCACCGACAGGTCAAGCTCCTCGACCATGTGCTTGGAGTCGTTGGGAAGATGAAAAAGTGGAGAGAGAGAGAGACTAGAGAGGGACTTGGGACGAGTCTTCGTTGAACTTTCCCTTTTCTTTTGTTAATCTATTTTTCATCAAAAGGTAATACTTTTGTTGAATATATATTTAAACACTTTTTTTTATAAATATAAATAGCATATAGATTTTTCATGTAATACTGTATAAGATGTATGAACTTAGCACCATAAAACTATATTTATTTTAACTCTTGATCCCGCTTGGAATTAAATATTGTACAGTAAAATACGATAAACTTTATTTCGACACTAAAATGTTGTATTTTTTGTAACGAACACTTATCCTAAAAAATCATGTCGTGAGGATCATAAAAAAACTGTCAACATGCTATATATATATTATGTCTGAGCACGATGAAAATAATTTTTTTCGCTCTAATTATGTCTTAATCTATTCTTCAAAACTTAGAAATAAATCAAAATTCCTTTTTCGCTTTCGCTTTTACTTTTACTTTATTATATATTTCTCTGTAAGTTTGATTTATCTAATTCAATAAGTTGGCACGCATCCATAATTCAAACTTACCAAGTTCGATAAAAATTAGTAACTCATTGACTTTGATCACCCACCATAAGTCTATAGTCGTCGCCTTCGTGCGGTGGAAGTTTCAATGCCCAGGAAAATCCAAGGCGATCCTGCCCAAGAAGAAGAGAACACGGGAGCAAGTTTTGATGCAAAAGCAATGAACCTAAAAATTTATTAAATAATTGCTGACATGCGACCCATGCACAAGTTGTCATAGACTCATAATTGATAAATACATACGAACGTCGGGACAGTGGCCACACCATTGAACTTTTCTTTTCTTTCCTTTTTAATTTATTTAACATCCAAAATTATGTTTTCGTTCAATATTTTTAAGCTTTGGATCTCATTCTAGAATTTACCCATCTCATTTTGAGTCTCTTAAGTATCGTCGCATCAAGCCTATAAACTTCATTTCGCCACTAAAATATTGCATTTTCAACCACTGCTTATCCCGAAATCTAAGCCTTCAAACAATTAAAAATGCAAAGAAACTTAAGAGGAAAATCCAAGCATATTGATATAACAGACTCCTTAGGGAAATGGCGGAAGGCCTGCAAGTTCCACAGTATTTGTTTACTAAATTATGGCGGGGTTTGGTTGGGTCCCACCAAAGCTTGCTTAACTCCAGGTCAGGCTTTTCGTCAGAATTCCTTATTTCGAATAAGTAGCTAGGTCCCATCACTTGTCTCCTCCATATAATCGCGAAGTTGTCAATTGATTTTATTTTAGATGTCAAGTTATTGATTTGATTTTAGCTAAATTTATTGATTTCACCATTTCTTAATCAACCCAAAGCCAAATTAACAAATGAAAATGTACAATTTTTTTCCCTGGGTTTAGGGTTGCGAGTGCTGTAATATTTAGATCCTCTTATTGACTTGGTCAACAGGTGGCCTTAAAAAAAATGAAAACAAAAAAGAAGGGACATGAAGGGGAAAAAAAATGAAAACAAAAAAGAAGGGACATGAAGGGGAAAAGGAAGAGCACGCGCTGTGAGAGAAAGGAAAAGAAGGGGGAATAAAGAGAAAGGAAGAGCACTTTGCCGCAACCCGCTATGCTGATTTTATCAAGCCAAATTTACTTATATTAACGACGCCCAGTAAGAATTTAAGCCTATTTGTTCATTCAATCAGGTAGTTTTCGAAGTAATGAGACTAATTTAAAATTATATAAATTTTCGACTTCAAAGTCCGATTTGAAGTAGTTAACCTCTAGAAATGTGTGGAAATCGTATACTAGGGCGTTGTTAAGTTGTGGAATTTAATGAGAATTAATTTGAACTAACCTTTTAGTTAGAACAAATTATAGAATTTTGCATGCAAGCTCCTCGTTACAAATGACATTGAACGATCGTTTCAGTGAAAAATCGTTGTAGAGAATAATTTGTTGACGCTAACGAGGTTTACCGAAAAAGGATGGCCATGATAATAATTTGTCGTCGTATCGATGATGACTTCTAGAAAATCTCAATCACTGCTCACATTTGTATAACATTTTTTGTAAACATAAAATGGTTTTTATCTTCTTCGGTCCTAATCTTGAACAAAAGTTGCTTTAACTTTAAAACAGTGCTGAACTTGATTTCGTTTCTTGGGCTTTGAAATCGAAATGACGGAGAAATTTAACCGTGAGGAGGAGTAACTCTAGGAAATTAAAGTGCAGAAGGAACACTGAACTTGGACGAAATGAGGATGCTGCGAAAGTAGATCAAACGAACTTACAGGGAAATTGCATCGTCTCTCTCTCTCTCTCTCTCTCTCTCTCTATCTATCTATCAGTCTTTTCATTCTCTATTTTCCCTTCCTCCACGAGAATCTGCCTCCTCCATGAGTCGAGCTCATCAACCCTGTGCTTGGAGTTCTCGGGAAGATGAAAAGTGGAGAGAGAGACTTGGGACGAGTCTTCGTTGAACTTTCCTTTTTCTTTTATTAATCTATTTTCCATCATCAAACATATCTTTTGTACTCTTGATCCCACTTAAGAATTTAACTCCTCTCACTTTGAGCCTATCGGATGTTGTACTATTGAACCAATAAACTTTATGTCAATTCTGAAATGTAGTATATTTTTAATGATCACACGTTCTAAATAATTATGTTATTGACGCATGTCAAGGATAATAAACAAATTATTAAGATGCTATATATACATTTGTTTATTTTGTACCCGAGCATAATGAGAACAATTTCACTCTGATTATGCCGTAATCTATCCTTTAAATCTCAGAAATAAATCAAAATGCCTTTTTACTGTTATATATATTTTTTTATTGGTTTGATTTATCTAATCCGACCAATTAGCACGAACCAACAGTTCAAATTTGTCAAGCTAGAATCAATTAGTAATAAATTGACCTAGACCACTGTCCATGCATTTGTAGTCTTCGTAATAAGAAAATAACGTATACTCTTATTTTCCATCGGAGTTATAACCAATTGCAAGAAACTGAATATTGAGATAGTAGTTATATTGATGTATTATGTATTTATTATTTTACTAATAGTAAATTGAAATATTTTTAATTAATTATTATTAAATTCTTAATAACCAAGACAATAATATTAGTTACATTAACATTCTCTACATTAATTATTTTATCATAAATTTTTGTTAAAATATAGATTACAATTTTTTTGGTAAATGTATAGATTACAATTTGATATGTTCATAATCATAAATAACTTATTAGTTATATTAATATTCTCTGCAACTAATTATGTTATCACATAATTAGTTTAACTATAGATTAAAATTTGATATAATCATAATCATAAACATCTGAGTTACCCAAGTATAATAACTCTAATAGACAACCCCTAATAACGTTGATGTATATTAAAAAAAATAAATTATTGAAATGCAAAGCATTTTTGAAAAGTGAAATTTGAAGCTATTCTTGGCTGCAAGCCTACATGGAATGACTTTTCCTTGGCTCCCGGGGAATAGCTATTCCTGGAGAATAGGAATTTCTAATATATTTTTGAACAAAATGAATGAATAAATGCTTCATCAAAACATATAGGAAATAGAATAGTTATTCTTGAGAACCAAATGTGTAGAAATCTTTTCACAAAAAAAAATCGTTTTCTGAATAGGAAGTCAATAAGTAATATACAAAAATTTCCACATGTCAGTTTCTCCAAACTAGAAATTTAGTCATTGGACTTCACAATGTCGTCGAAGATAGAAACCCATAGATGAGCAAAATAGTAATTTAGGAATGAATTAGATCTCAACGCCTAAAATAAACCAAGAGAAGATTAATTATTAAAAAAAAACTCCATCAGAAGTAATCTACTCACGTCAGTCATTTCCCCCCATAAGTTTTCCTTTAAAATAACAAGATATCCTATCTATCTTCAAGATTTCTTTCCATGGTATGTAACATTTTTCAACTTAAAAATTGATAGCTAGAGTATGACCAAATCCTGAAAATAAGCCCGGCCAACCTTTTGCACTTGGGACAAAATTAGCAAAACCTTTCAAACGTGTATAAAGCCTAGCCTTCATCATCCATGCAATATAACCTTTCAAACGTGATAAAAACAGCCCAACTATTTAACCTTAGAACAAAGCCAACAACTGTTACAAAATTCATCCATTATCATCATTAAATCGCCATGGGTACCCTACATTGCTCATTGTGCTAACCTATACAAAGCCATGTCAAATCCACACACACACACACACAAAATGTCGCCTTTTATTTGTAATATTGTTAATAGAGTTGTTTATAATCTTTCTTACAAAATTTATTGCTTTTGCCAAAAAAAAAAAAAAAGGGAAGTCATTGGTGATCATGACCGACATGGTTCATCATGCATGCTGGAAAAATGAGTGTAGAATGACTACGGCAGATGTAAAGTGAAAGGATGAGTTTGAAAGGTAATGTAATTTTCGTCCCGTATGCAAAAGGAGGGTCTTCTTTTTATGATAGTACCAGGGGTGACCAGCGAAATAAGGTCATGAAAAGTAGTTAAATATAATTATACCTTTTAGTGTGAAATTCGGATATACCATCTTGTTTGTATATATAAAAAATATACAGCACATTTGTCTTTCTTTTTGTTAGCGTAGTACCAAAGACATAATATATAGACATTGGCTCTGAATTTGTTAATTCATGAATTGGCTCTTGAGATTATACATGGGTTGCACGTTGAGATTGCAAATAAGTGCTGGTCTTAGGAGCAACCACTTGAGTCAAACCAAATGACGGATTAAAAGTAGTAGAGTCAAAATTATGATTCCATAAAGGCAATTACACTAAAATACTTAATTATACAAAATCGAATTTCAGAGTATTTTTCCCTTGGACTTTCTATATAGAAAAAGAAAGAGATTTCTCTCTTTGATAGTCATTGTATAAAATACACTTGATGTTGTCTATACATAATTATGGGTGTATAAAAAATTTATGTTCCTAACTTATTCGGTAAGTATTAAATTAGTCCTTGTCCTTTGAATATTGGTGAATGGGATTCCTAACATAATGTTAAATAAAATAAGTATCCCTTCCATTCTTCATTATGGAATAATGACTAAAATTTGACGAATAATGCGGGTATTGTTTGTCCTATTATATTAATTTGACCATCTAGAGTAATTCTATGATTTATGTATCCTAAGTACTTATGGTTTACAGTAGCATAGTCAAGTTATTTGCAGTGTGTGTCGAAGACGTAAATGAAGCAATTATAGAAATTCAAGTTCTTTTCGTAATGTACACTTCAAGAAACATCTCACATTAACACTCCAATACTTATTAAGATAGAGCAACTTCCCTACTTTCTAATTATGTCAATGAAACATTCGATGGCAAGTAGCAATATGTGGTACTCTGTTCACTAGAGCAAGCAGTAAGCAGGGGACAAGCATTACTTTAACAGTAGAACAAGGAATAGTTGAAGCAAAAATAACGAAACGGTTACCTTATTTCCCTTTAGCACTTTCTGAACTTCCTCATACTCCCATAACCTGCTACGATACTGTGGCTCCCGCTGGTTTTCCTCGTGTACTATTTCTCTACCAAGATCTCTCAGTTGGTCATGCATTTGGAGTCTATGATCATCTCCAATTTTAATCAATGACATGAATCTCAATACTTCAATTCCCTCCCCTGGGAAAAAGCCACTAGCATCCCACATATATGATACAATTCTTCTGTCAGCGCCAATGAAAAAACAGGCGATATCCAGAAATATTTGTTTTTGTCTATGGTCTAATTCTTCATAACTTATCCTTAACTTTTCTCTCACTTTCTGATGAGGGAATTTTTTTATTTTGTCTATAGTAGCTCTCCAAAATGTTAGCTCTTTTCCGCATAAGAATGAACCTAAAACTTCAAGAGACAAAGGAAGCCGTCCCGTGGTAGCTACAACATCACGAGTGAGGGCCTCAAATTCAATTGGAGGAGAGCTCCTTCGAAATGCATGCCTACTAAACAAAATCTTGGAATGATTCTCATCCATTTCCCCATGTTCATATTTGTAGTCCACCCCTACATTGTCGAGAATACTGCTGTCCCTAGTAGTAATAAGGATCCTACTTCCAGAAGAAAACCAATTACGATCTCCAACCAAAGCCTTCAACTGATCATGATCATCCACATCGTCAACAAGAATAAGGACTTTCTTATCTTTGAACTTGGATGAAATGAACTTAATCCCTTCATCTTTGTTTGAAACTTGATTATTTTGCTTCAAATCAGAGATTAGTTGATTCTGCAAGCAAAGAAGTCCATTACGCCGATACGATTCTCTAACATCTGCAATGAAGCTACGATCTTTAAACCGATTGGAGAGCTTGTTGTAGATGGTTTTAGCAAGGGTTGTCTTACCAATGCCTCCCATTCCGTAGATTCCAACAAATAGAGTAGCAGTAGAATTATTATCAACAAATTCCATAACCTTCTCCACATGACCATCAATTCCGACCAAGTTTTCAGGAATAACCAACCCAAACTTTTTCTTCAGCTCTATTAAAACTTTTTGGACGATGGATTTCACCAATTCTCCTTCATACCTATCAAATGTGACGAGTTCAAACATGGGGCAACAATACTTTTATGTTATTGTCTAATGATAACATAATAATAAAGAAATTAAAGGATAAATTAAAAAACGTAAAAAAAAATTACATCTGTCACACATCCATGTATTACCATATATGCGATGACCAAAGTGGGAAACTTTGGTGGTTGTTTCACATGGCGGGTCCTACTCCATTACTACTTCGACATAATTTATTGAGCCGGAAGAAACTTGAGGACATTGCTAATGAATTTTGAATTATAAAAAAATTAACTCACTGTTTGTTAAAGCTATCAGAAATGACGACATGGACGACAGGATGAGACTTTCAAAACTTTCTAGGGCATTTGAATAAATAGAATTCCAATAAGCTAGCACTGCCCGAGACTCTGATCATCTTTCCACAAATATGCCATTAATTTTGTATGCAAGAGAGATTCGTGCCTATGATATCAATCTTGAGAGTTGTTCGAAGTGCTATATAACGAACTACCTAAATACAACTTAGGGATTTTCTCCTCATATGGGCGTGCTACATAATGTAATGTACCCTATTAACACGAAAAAAGGCCCAATATTGCAATTCATTCCAGTAATCTTATGATTCAAGCGAACGTAATAATAATAATGAAATCTACAATTAGATTGGTCAATATCATTAACCAAAAAAACTTCTATAAAAAGAATAACTTATAAAACTCATGCCTCGCAGGATTTTACTATCAACAAGAAAAAAAATATATATATATAGATATATATATAGAGAGAGAGAGAGAGAGAGAGAGAGAGAGAGAGAGAGAACAAAAATGAAGCATGTGAGAATCAGAACAACCGGTGAAAACTCAGACATATCGAAAGAAGGAAGAGAATGTTTCAGTGAAAGATTTTACCCATCAGCTTCGTATCCTTTCAGGGTGCTGACTTCGTCGAGTGCTTTCTTCCATTTCTCCGAGATTGTTGGGTCGAAAGAAGACCTCGCGCGCAAACGCCTCTCACGCTCAAGGAGTGCGTCTCCGAAACTCCCGATTTGATGTCGCACGTCAGCTGGTTTCACTTTGTAGAATACAGGCAGCACTATCTGCCCGTTATTCTTCTTGCACTCCATTATCTGAACCAGCTCGTCCAGGCACCAGCCGCTTGTACCATAATTCTCGGAGAGAATGGGGATCAGGATCTTGCTTTTCTTGATGGCTGCCAGAAGCTCTGGTCTAATGTTCTCACCTTGGGGGAGCTCGTCATCGTCTCTGAAAACATCAATTCCGGCATCGAGCAGCCCATTGTAGAGGTGATCGGTGAAGCCGCGTCGAGTATCTGGGCCTCTGAAACTCAAGAACACCTCGTAGCGGTTTCCGATAGATGCGGTCGACGAACTTGACGCACCGTTGTCGGTTTCCGTTGGAGATGAACAGGATGCACCGTCGATAGTTTCTACCGGAAACGAACTAGATCCGCCAGAATTAGCAGATGCACCAGCATCGGCATCTTTTGCATTTCTACGCGCACTGGCTTTCTTCTTGTTGAGAAAATTGAACACGATCACGGAGACGAGGATCGGTGCCACGAGCACGGCGAAAGAACGCCCAAAAATGGGACGATGCATCTCCGCAATGCTCTGACTCTGCCCTTGAATTTCGCTTTCAAAGGTCGGATGGATGGATCAAAAAGCCAGAATGCCTCTCGGGGAAACAGGGAATGGCTTCTTGTTGCCCACTCTCTTGTCGTTTGATTTAATATTTAATGGGAACCAGACGGCAATCGGAACCGCACCCACAAGTCAAGCTTGTCAACCCCGTGATTGGACTTGGCGTCGTTGGGAAGATGAAAAGTGGAGAGAGAGAGAGAGAGAGAGAGAGAGAGGAGACTTGGGACGAGTCTTCGTCGAACTTTCCTTTTTCTTTTGTTAATTTTTTTTCCATCGATGCAGAAGCAACTGAAAATAACAATAATAAAAGAATACATACAAAACCGTCATGGCTGTGGCTGCTTGCTTGAACTGTCCTCTTCCCTTTTTGTTAGTTTATATAAAATGAGGGAAGAGAAAGTGGAGATGCTTCCCCAGCTTTCTTTTCAACATCCGGGGGCAAATTTGTAATTATATATCATTTAATTTTCTTTCTGCCCCTTTGGCCGGTGGCTGGGCCCCACCACTCCCTGCTTAACTCGGGACTACCACTCTTCTCTGCCAACTTTTAGTCAAATTTCTTATTTCGCCTGAAGCCTCGCCACTCTTCTGCCCACGTAATTGCATTAGTTCTTTTTTTCTTAAGATGTCGAGTTATTGATTAGATTTAGCCAAATCTATTGATTTCACAATCTTTTAATCAACCCAAAGCCAGTTTAATAAATGAAAATCCACAATATTTTTGCGGCAAATGTTCTTTCCGGGTTTAATGCAGCGAGTGCTGAACTATTTTGCCCCTCTTCTTGACTTGGTCAAAAAGTGGGCTTTAAACAAAAAAGAAAAACAGAAAAGAAGGGACATAAAGGGGCAAGGAAGAGCAAGCACTGCGAGAGGAACGAAAAGGAAAGGGGATAGAAGAGTAAAAGAAAAGGGGAAAGGAGACTTTGGGTGAACACGTCATGCGGACTTTGATTGACAATGTCCGATAACGATCAAAGCCCATCTGTTCATATAATTAGATTAACCTTTGGAATTATGGCACAAAAATCGGAATCATGTGAAATTTAAATTACTAGGTGTGATTTGGAGTTGGCAGGTTGTAAAAGTATCAGGGCATTGTCGAATTGGGAGATACAATGAGAGTTGATTTGAAGTAACGCTTTAGTTAGAGCTAAATTACGATGTGTGATTTAGAGTTGTAAGGTTGTAAAAATATATATGTAAATCGTGGATTACGGCGTTGTCGAGTCGGGTTGAAGTAACGTTTTAATTAGAGCTAAATTTCGAGTCTTGAGCATAATCTTCACGTTATGGATGACATTAAATAATTGCTTTGGCAAGTAAGCATCGGTCTTTATTATAAAATGAGTTTCCTCCAAAATGGGTGGCTAATGGAAATAACCCATCACTTATCAATCACAACTTTGGTAAAATCTCTAGAGCTGGACACATTTATATAATCTTTGCTTTATCGAGATAAAATGGTTTTTAATTATTTTTTATATTAAAATTTTCTGTCTTTTGCCGAACGTAAACCTTTCTCCCTGCATTTTCACTAAATCCATTTCCCGTGCGTGGAGTCGTTGGGAAGATGAAAAGTGGAGAGAGAGAGAGAGAGAGAGAGAGGGAGGAGGGGAGGGGGGGGGGGGGGGGGGGACTTGGGACGTGTACCTTTACTTTTGTTGAATCTATTTTTCATCGAAAAAGGTAATACTTTTTTTGAATATATTTAAACTCTCGATCCCGCTTGCAATTAAATATTATTTAGTTAAAACCAATAAACTTTATTTCAACACTAAAATGTTGTATTTTTATTAACGAACGCTTATCCTAAAAAAATGTCGTGAGGATCATAAAAAAGATCATCAACATGCTATATATTTATTCATTTATTTATTTTGCATTTGAGCACAATGAAAAGAACTCTTTTTTGCTCTAATTATGTCTTAATCTATCCTTCAAATCTTAGAAATTAATCAAAATTCCTCTTTTTTCTTTTTCTTTTACTTTATTATATATTTCTTTGCAGGTTTGATTTATCTAACCCAACAAATTGGCACGCACCCATAATTCAAACTTACCAATTTAGATAAAAATTAATAGTTCATTGACTTAGATCACTCATTGTACATTTATAGTCGTCGCCTTCGTGTGCTGGGAGTTTCAATGCCCAGGAGAATCTAAGGCGATCCTGCTCAGGAGAAGAGAAAATATGAGCAAGTTTTAAATAAAAATTGTTGACATGGGATACATGACAAGTTGTCAAAGACTCTTAATTGATAAATACATACGAACGTCGGGACCGTGGCTACACCATTGAACTATCCTTTTCATTTTTTTAAAATTTATCTAACATCCAAAAATGTGTTTTTTGTTGAATATATTTAATCTTTCAATCCCATTTAGGAATTCACCCATCTTATTTTTAGTCTCTTAAGAATCATAATATTGAATCTATAAACTTCACCACTAAAATATTGCATTTTCAATGTCTGCTTATCCTGAAATCTACTATATACACAAGGCCTTCGGATAATTAAAAATGCAAAGAAAGTTAAGAGGAAAATCCTAGTAGATTGATATCATGACTCCTTAGGGAAATGGGCATTTAAAAATGCCGAAGAGAAGGATTAGTGCCACGATCTCGCTGAAAGAAAGCCCAAAAATTAGAAGATGCATTTCCGCAATGCTCTGATTCTGCCCTTGAATTTCGCTTTCAAAGTCGGATGGATGGATGGATCAAAAAGCCAGAATGCCTCTCGTGGTAACAGGACTTGGCGTCGTTGGGAAGATGAAAAGTGGAGAGAGAGAGAGACTTAGGACGACTCTTCGTTGAACTTTTTTTTTTTTGGTAAATGTAAGTATTATATAGATTTTACCATGCAAAGCTGTACAAGGCGTATGTCTTGGTACCACAAAACTCACACTCAACACTACAATAGATGTGTGAGTGCAAGGGTACCAAGAAAGCAAAAGTACATCCAAAGAAGGACGCTAGATACATCATCTCTCTTCGTTGAACTTTCCTTCTTCTTTTGTTAATTTATTTTCCACCGATGCAGAAAGCAACTGAAAATAATAATAATAAAAGAAAAACATACAAACCCTCATGGCTTTGGCTGCTTGCTTGAACTTTCCTCTTCCCTTTTTGTTAGTTTATATAAAACGAGGGAAGAGAAAGCCGAGAAGCTTCGCCAGCTTTCTTTTCAACATCCAGGGGCAAATTTGTAATTATATATCATTTAATTTTCTTTCTGCCCCTTTGGCCGGTGGCTAGGCCCCACCACTCCTTGCTTAACTCGAGATTACCACTCTTCTCTGCCAACTTTTAGTCAAATTTCTTGTTTCGCATGAAGCCTCGCCACTCTTCCGTCCGAGAAAATATTCAGGACCACGGCATCTATAAACTTAATTGGCTCCACTCATAGATCCACGCGACTCTTCTGATGTGGAGCGAAAATTTTTAATTTGAAGCACATCTTTTCTCTCTCTTTTGGCGCTGATTACGAAAAGGCCTGAGAAGAAGTAAACATTCATTACTTGCATTAATTGCATGTCCTCTCTCTTTCATCTATTAGAAACAAAACTCATTGCCTTAATTTCGTTTGGATCCAAGTCTGAAACCTACTCTGTTTGGATCCGATCACCCTCAGGTAAAATGGTTTTTTCCCACTTCGCAACAAAATTTGCTCTAATTTCAAAACAGTGCTGAGCTTAATTTCGTTTTTCAGGTTTTGAAATGAAAACGACATAGAAATTTAAAGGTGAGGAATACAAACTCTTGGAAATTGAAGTACAAAAGAAGATCAGACAATCTTACGGGAAAATTGCTTCGGTCTTTTCATTTTCTCCTCTCACCATCTCCACGACAATCTGTCTCCTCTGTCCTTTTTCTGTCTTTTCCTTTGCCGACCACCTCTCACTATTTTTAATTATTTTTTCATATTTAAGTTTTCTGTCTTTTGCCGAGCGCAAACCTTTCTCCCTGCATTTTCCCACTTCTCTCTTGTTGTCTGATTATATATTAATGGGAACCAGCTAAAAATCAGAATCGCACCGACAGGTCAAGCTCCTCGACCATGTGCTTGGAGTCGTTGGGAAGATGAAAAAGTGGAGGGAAGATGAAAAAGTGGAGAGAGAGAGAGAGACTAGAGAGGGACTTGGGACGAGTCTTCGTTGAACTTTCCCTTTTCTTTTGTTAATCTATTTTTCATCAAAAGGTAATACTTTTGTTGAATATATATTTAAACTATTTTTTATAAATATAAATAGCATACAGATTTTTCATGTAATACTGTATAAGATGTATGAATTTAGCACCATAAAACTATATTTATTTAAACTCTTGATCCCGCTTGGAATTAAATATTGTGCAGTAAAATACGATAAACTTTATTTCGACACTAAAATGTTGTATTTTTTGTAACGAACACTTATCCTAAAAAATTATGTCGTGAGGATCACAAAAAAACTGTCAACATGCTATATATATTATGTTTGAGCACGATGAAAATAATTTTTTTCGCTCTAATTATGTCTTAATCTATCCTTCAAAACTTAGAAATAAATCGAAATTCCTTTTTCGCTTTCGCTTTTACTTTTACTTTATTATATATTTCTTTGTAAGTTTGATTTATCTAATTCAATAAGTTGGCACGCATTCATAATTCAAACTTACAAAGTTACGCATTCATAATTACGGAGACGAGGATCGGTGCCACGAGCACTGCGAAGGAATGCCCAAAAATGGGACGATGCATTTCCGCAATGCTCTGACTCTGCCCTTGATTTTCGCTTTCAAAGTCGTATGGACGGATGGATCAAAAAGCCAGAATGCCTCTCGGGGAAACAGGGAATGGCTTCTTGTTGCCCACTCTCTTGTCGTTTGATTTATATTTAATGGGAACCAGACGGCAATCGGAATCGCACCCCCAAGTCAAGCTGTCAACCGCTTGCTTGGACTTGGCGTCGTTGGGAAGATGAAAAGTGGAGAGAGAGAGAGAGGAGGGGGGGGGGGGGGGGGGGGGGGGGACTTGGGACGTGTACCTTTACTTTTGTTGAATCTATTTTTCATCGAAAAAGGTAATACTTTTGTTGAATATATTTAAACTCTTAATCCCGCTTGTAATTAAATATTATTTAGTTAAAACCAATAAACTTTATTTCAACACTAAAATGTTGTATTTTTGTTAATGAACGCTTATCCTAAAAAAAAATATCGTGAGGATCATAAAAAAGATCATCAACATGCTATACATATATTTATTTTGCATTTGAGCACAATGAAAAGAACTCTTTTTTGCTCTAATTTTGTCTTAATCTATCCTTCAAATCTTAGAAATAAATCAAAGTTTCTATTTTTGCCTTTTCTTTTTCTTTACTTTATTATATATTTCTTTGTAGGTTTGATTTATCTAACCCAACAAATTGGCACGCACCCAAAATTCAAACTTATCAAGTCAGATAAAAATTAATAATTCATTGACTTAGATCAGTCACTGTACGTTTATAGTCGTCGCCTTCGTGTGCTGGGAGTTTCAATGCCCAGGAGAATCTAAGGCTATCCTGCCTAGAAGAAGAGACAATGTGAGCAAGTTTTAAAAAAAAATTATTGACATGGGATACATGGACAAGTTGTCAAAGACTCTTAATTGATAAATACGTACCAACGTCGGGACCGTGGCTACACCATTGAACTTTCCTTTTCATTTTTTTAAATTTATCTAACATCCAAAAATGTGTTTTTTGTTGAATATATTTAATCTTTCAATCCCATTTAGGAATTCACCCATCTTATTTTCAGTCTCTTAAGAATCATAGTATCGAATCTATAAACTTCACCACTAAAATATTGCATTTTCATTGTCTGCTTATCCTGAAATCTACTATATACACAAGGCCTTCGGATAATTAAAAATGCAAAGAAAGTTAAGAGGAAAATCCTAGTAGATTGATATCATGACTCCTTAGGGAAATGGGCGAGGACCCTGCACGTCCCGCAGTGTTTGTTTTCTAAATGAAACTTTTAAAACTTCCAATACCCTTCTTCTTCTTATTATTTCCTGAACAAATCAAAAAACAACCAACCACATTGAACTAGACCCATTATAAGTATAGTCTATATTGGAGAACCGACCAAAACTTTTTTCCTTGACACGCATTTCTAGTTATGTTGATACTAAAATTATACATACAGCATAAGTCCTGCCTATATTCTTTTCTTTTAGAATGTAATTTTTCACATGCATTTGTAGTTATTTTGCTAGTAAGTGATTATAATGGGCATATATAGTGGGGCGATTCTCCAAATAATTATAATAGGAGTTAGATAGTGACTTGCAATGCATCAGACAACGAATATTAGATTATAATTTTATGGCCACTTTGAGAAAAGTACTAGTTTCACATAAAGAATTTGTAAGCACGTGTTGATCCATCGATCACTATTATTCATACAAGGGATTGCAAAAGAGTTGGTAAATGTACATGTTGATGCATCGATCACTGTAATTTTTTACTACATGTCTTTTACTACACCGTTGTTTAATCTCTTTTCCAACTAAACTTTTTTACTCCATGACAACTTATTCTAGGTTCCTTCCTTGACTTTTGCACATTTTTTTCCTCGCTCCAAATCCTTGATCTTCCCTTGTTGTCACTATTTCACTCACGTGTCCACAAGACCCTACCACGCCGATGGTCATTCTTGGCGGCCGGCAAGCCACCCTCCTTGAAATCACCTATGAATTTGTGAGAGATGGATGTATAAACAACAACGATGGTCATAGCATCTCATCTTTGCTCTTTGGAGGGGCGCATGTTCCACTTAGAGAGCAATTACATAGTTGAATAAAAAGTTTTACAAGTTATGAGAGAAACTCTAAATTTCTTCTAGAAAAAGTATTCACCAATCAACTAAGAGTATTAAGTCCATGCGCATGTCTGAAAATGTTGACCATTTGCAAGTATTCTTTTAATTACGTTTAGGAAGGGTTCAACATCTTCAAGGAAGTCCTTTTTATTCAATTAAGTTATTAGGATATTATATACTAATCAAATAATATCCAAAGGTAGTTGATGCAATTTTGATCTTATTCCATTTTACCATCAAGCTAATTCTTTCATCGACTAAGTAACTTTTGAGTCTCCAACACTAATCACCTATGTGCGTCCGTTTCTTCAAAGATAAAGTGATTTTCTTTTTTTACTTCGGTTCTCCTTTGAATAAGAGTTCTTCTAACTTCAAAACAGTGCTGATATGTCTAGCAAATGTACCAGTAGCAACATCTTCTGTATATCTCTGCGCGCTATTGAGAAAATTGAACGTGACAACGGAGAGATGGATCGGTGCCACGAGCACGGCGAGAATATGCCCAAAAATGGGATGATTTATATAATGGAACCACTTGGCAATCACGGTTGCACCAATAAGTCATATTTGTCAAGCCATACATAATTCATTCATCGGGAACCGCAACCATGTGCTTAGAGTCGGTGCCTTCACATGGCTGAAATCTCAATGCACAAGAGAATCCCAAAATAATAGACAAGATACACACAAAACGGTGGATTTATTGGGAAGATGAAAAGTGGAGAGAGAGAGAGAGAGAGAGAGAGAGAGAGAGAGAGAGAGAGAGAGAGAGAGAGAGAGAGAGATTCCTCCGGTCTTATACTTGCCAGATAAAAAATAAGATATGAATCGGCATGACCTGAACAGGTGACAAGCAACGAGTCATGTGTAATAAATCTTCGAGACAAGTGCTCATAATAGATAAATTCATACAAAGTGTCAAGACAGTGATGTTGAGCATGCTTAGTTCGGCACTTGCAATCTTGAACTGTCCTTTTCTTTTCCTTTATTTGTTAAATTTATTTTCCATCAGAAAAGAAATTTTTAGTGAATATACTTAAGCTATTGATCCCATTTAGAAATTTACCCCTCTCACTTTTTGCCTATTAAAAAATATCAAATCAAATCGATAAGCGTCATTTCACTACTACAATATTGCATCGTCATTGATCGTTTATCCTAAGATGTACAATATATATAAAGTCTTTAGAAAAAAAAACTCGAAATTGATTTATTGAACTTATCCCTCAAATTATCCTCTTGTGAGTGACTAGAGATTAATCCATGGTTTTCTTAGTAATACGGAATACTATAAACCCTAAGAAAGCGAAGAGGAGAACCCTAGCGACTTGATATCTCGACTCCTTAAGTGAAGGAGGCAAGGTTCCATAGGCTCTGCACCATTCTTATATTGTACTTTTAGAACTTTCAATGCACTTTTCCCTTTATTATTTGTTGGACAAACCAAAGAGCAACCAATATCATTGAATTAGACTTAAAACAATTTCTGATGACACATATTTCTAATTCTTTTGCTAATTAATGTAATTCATATAACATATCATAAGTCTTGTCTATATTCTTTCCTCTAAGAATGTAATTTTTTAACCAAATTTGTCTTTATTGTTGCTAGTAAATGAATGCACCGAACATAAAAGTATATTAAAAGTCCTAAAATCTATGAAATTGATACTTAAATTTTTAAAAAAAAGTATAATTAGATCCTAAAACTTATTAAGAAGTGCAATTAAATCCTAAGTCTTTAAAAAAATTCAAAAAAGTGCAATCAAATTTTAAATCTTATCAAATTGATCTAATCAATTCCCTCCATTGATTATAATCTTTTAAAATTTGTATATTCAATAACACTTTTGTAATAAAGTTCTTAAGAATTGATTGGACCTTTTGAAAATTGCATGGCTCAATTTCAATTTCATAATAAATTTTAGGATATTTAATACACTTATCCCTATATAATAGGACATGTTACAATGACCTACAATGAATCCAGACAAGAAACAATAGATTATGATTGTGCTTTTACTCCAAAAAAGGTACTAGTGTTGAGTAAAAATCAATAAGCACATGTTGTTGCATGTATAATAGGACACATTACAGTGACGTGCAGTGAATTTAGACAAGAAAAATTAGATTATGATTGTATGTCCGCTCTAAGAAGGATAGTAGTGTCGAATAAGAATTGGTAAGCACATGTTGTTACTCAAGGGGTTGCATAAGAGTAAGCAACCACATGCTTATGCATCGACCATTGTAATTTTCTACTATATGTCAATTTAGGTGGAGACCACTTTGAACACATCAATACTCGACATTTTTGTCTTTTCTCTGGTTTAATTTGTCACCCAAGTAGACTTTTTAACTCCATGACAACTATTTCGGGTTCCTTCCATGACCATTGCAAATTTCTTTCTTCCTCTCTCCAAATCCTTGATTTTTCCCTTGCCGTCATCGCTTCACTCCCATGGTCAGTCTTGCAGCCGAGGATCCGCCCTCATTAAAATCACTTGTGAGGTTGTGAAAAGTGTATGTATTGACATGAGTGATGACCATAACATCTCGTCTTCCCTCTTGGGATTGGGGCCTATGCTATTGAAAGAGCGACTTCATAGTGATGATGCACTATGATGAGAATGAAATTGATAATTACGTTTTTTAAAAGTATTATTAAATCCTAAAGCATATTAAGAAGTGCAATTAAATCTTAAGTCTTTCAAAAAAAATTCAAAAAGTGCAATCGAATCTTAAATATTATCAAATTGATCTAATCAATTCCTTCCATTGATTATAATCTTTTAATATTTGTATATTCAATTACACTTTCGTAATAAAGTTTAAAAATTGATTGCACATTTCGAAAATCGTATGGCTCAATTGCACTTTCATAATAAATTTTAGGATATTTAATACATATATCCCTATATAATAGGATATGTTACAGTGACCTACAATGAATCCAGACAAGAAATAGCATATTATGATTGTGTTTTTACTCCAAGAAAGGTACTAGTGTCGAGTAAAAATCAACAAGCACATGTTGTTGCGTGTATAATAGGACACATTATAGTGACCTACAATGTATCTAGACAAGAAAAATTAGATTATGATTGTATGTTCGATCTAATAAAGATACTAGTATCGAATAAAAATCAGTAAGCACATGTTGTTGCATCAATAATTGTTATTTACTTAAGGAGTTGCAGAAGAGTAAGTAAGCGCATGCTTATGTATTGACCATTGTAATTTTTTACTATACGTCTTTTAAGGTGGAGATCACTTTGGATACATCAATGCTCAATACCTTTTGTCTTTTCCCATGTTTAATTTGTCTCCCAATTAGACTTTTTAACTCGATGACAACTCTTTCTGGTTCCTTCCATGACCTTTACAGATTCTTTCTTCCTCTCTCCAAATCCTTGATTTTTCCTTTGCCGTCACTGCTTTGATCCCATGGTCATTCTTGGCAGCCGAGGATCCACTCTCCTTAAGATCACTTTTGACACGAGCGATGACCAAAACATCTCGTCTTCCCTCTTGGGGTTGGGGCCTATGACACTAAAAGAGCAACTTCATAGCAATGATGCACTATGATGAGAATGAAATTGATAATTACATTTTTTTAGAAGTATAATTAAATCCAACAACTTATTATGAAGTGCAATTAGATTTGAAGAATTGAAAAAAAAAATTAAAAAGTGCGAGTCTTAAATTTTATCAAACTAGTCTAATCAAATCCTTCCATTGATTATAATCTTTTAAAAATTTTATATTCGATTTTAATACATATATCCCTATATAATAGGACATGTTACAGTGACTTACAATGAATCCAAACAAGAAACAATAGATTATGATTGTGTTTTTACTCCAAGAAAGGTACTAGTGTCAAGTAAAAATCAATAACCACATGCTGTTGCGTGTATAATAGGACATATTACAGTGACCTGCAATGTATCTAGACAAGAAAAATTAGATTATGATTGTATGTCCGCTCTAAAAAAGATACTAGTGTCGAATAAGAATCGGTGAGCATATGTTGTTGCTTTGATAATTGTTATTTACTCAAGGGTTGCAGAAGAGTAAGTAAGCACATGTTTATGCATTGAACACTGTAATCTTTTACTATACGTCTTTTAAGGTGGAGACCACTTTGAACACATCAATGCTCGATATTTTTGTCTTTTCCCTTGGTTCCTTTCATGACCTTTGCAGATTTCTTTCTTCCTCTCTCCATATCCTTGATTTTTCCTTTTTCACTGCTTCGATCCGATTGTCATTCTTGGCAGCCGAGGATCCACTCTCCTTAAGATCACTTGTGAGGTCGTGAAAAGTGGATGTATTGACGTGAGCGATGACCAAAGCATCTCATCTTCCCTCTTGGGGTTGGGGCCTACGTCACTAAAAGAGCGACTTCATAGTGATGATGCACTATGATGAGAATGAAATTGATAATTACATTTTTTAAAGTATAATTAAATCCTACAACTTATTGCAAAGTGCAATTAGATTCGAAAACTTAAAAAAAAAATAAAAAGTACAATCGAGTCTTAAATTTTATCAAATTGATCTAATCAATTCCTTCCATTGATTATAATCTTTTAAAATTTTTATATTCGATTACACTTTCGTAATAAAGTTTTAAGAATTGATTGCACATTTTAAAAATTGTATGGCTCAATTGCACTTTCATAATGAATTTTAGGACATCTAATACACTTATCCCTATATAATAAGACATGTTATAGTGACCAACAATGAATCTAGACAAGAAACAGTAGATTATGATTGCGTTTATACTCCAAGAAAGATACTAGCGTCGGGTAAGAATCAATAAGCACATGTTGTTGCGTGTAATAAAGGACACGTTACAGTGACCTACAGTGAATCTAGACAAGAAAAATTAGATTATGATTGTATGTCTGCTCTAAGAAAGATACTAGTATCGAATAAGAATCGTAAGCACATGTTGCTGCATTGATAATTGTTATTTACTCAATGGGTGTAGAAGAGTAAGTGAGCACATGCTTATGCATCGACCACTGTAATTTTTTACTATGTCTTTTAAGGTGGAGACCACTTTAAACACATCAATGCTCATTATTTTTGTCTTTTCCTTTGTTTCATTTGTCTCCCAATTAGACTTTTTAACTCCATGACAACTCTCTGTGGTTCCTTCCATGACCTTTGCAGATTCTTTCTTCCTCTCTCCAAATCAATGATTTTTCCCTTGCCGTCACTGCTTCCATCCCATGGTCATTCTTGGCATCCGAGGATCCACCCTCCTTAAAATCACTTGTGAAGTCGTGAAAGGTGGATGTATTCACACGAGCAAGCGATGACCATAACATCTCGTCTTCCCTCTTGGGATTGGGGCCTATGCCACTAAAAGAGTGACTTCATAGCAATGGTGCACTATGATGAGAATGAAATTGATAATTAAAATTTTCTAAATATATAGTTAAATCTTAAAACTTAGTACGAAGTGCTATTAGATCCTAAGACTTTAAAAAAATTTAAAAAGTGTGATCGAGTCTTAAAATTTATTAAATTGATCTAATCAATTCCTTCCATTGATTATAATCTTTTAAAATTTTTATATTCGATTACAATTCTGTAATAAAGTTTTAAGAATTGATTGCACATTTTGAGAATCGTATGGCTCAATTACACTTTCATAATAAATTTTAGGATATTTAATACACTTATCCCTATAAAATAGGACATGTTACAGTGACCTACAATGAATCCAGACAAGAAACAGTAGATTGTGATTGGTTTTTACTCCAAGAAAGGTACTAGTGTCGAGTAAGAATCAAATAAGCACATGCTGTTGCGTGTAGAAAAGGACACATTACAATGACCTGCAATGCATCTAGACAAAAAAAAAAAAAAGATTATGATTGTATGTCCGCTCTAAGAAAGATACTAGTGACGAATAAGAATCGGTAAACACATGTTGTTGCATTGATAATTGTTATTTACTCAAGGGGTTGCAGAAGAGTAAGTAAGCACATGCTTATGCATCAACCACTGTAATTTTTTACTATGTCTTTTAAGGTGGAGACAACTTTGAACACATCAATGCTCGATATTTTTGTCTTTTCCATTGTTTAATTTGTCTCCCAAGTAGACTTTTTAAATTCATGACAACTCTCTCTGGTTCATTCCATGACCTTTGCAGATTTCTTTCTTCTTCTCTCCAAAGCATTGATTTTTCCCTTGTTGTCACTACTTCACTCCCATGGTCATTCTTGGCAGCCGAGGATCCACCCTCCTTAAAATCACTTGCGAGGTCGTTAAAAGTGGATGTGTTGACATGAGCGATGACCAAAACATCTCGTCTTCCCTCTTGGGGTTGGGACCTATGCCACTCAAAGAGCAACTTCATAGCGAAGATGCACTATGACGAGAATGAAATTGATAATTAATTTTTTAAAAGTATAATTAAATCGTAAAACTTATTACGAAGTGCAATTAGATCCTAAGACTTTAAAAAAAAAATTCAAAAAAGTGCAATCGAGTCTTAAATTTTATCAAATTGATCTAATCAATTCCTTCTATTGATTATAATCTTTTAAAATTTTTATATTCGATTACACTTTCGTAATAAAGTTTTAAGAATTGATTGCACCTTTTGAAAATCGTATGGCTCAATTGCACTTTCATAGTAAATTTTAAGATTTCTAAAACACTTATCCCAAGAAAGGTACTAGTATCAAGTAAGAATCAATAAGCACATGCTGTTGCGTGCATAATAGGACACATAAATGTGACTTGCAATGTATCTAGACAAGAAAAATTATATTATGATTGTATGTCCGCTCTAAGAAAGATACTAGTGTCTAATAAGAATCGGTAAGCACATGTTGTTGCATCGATAATTGTTACTTACTCAAGAGGTTGCAGAAGAGTAAGTTAGCACATGCTTATGTACTGACTGCTATAATTTTTTACTACACGTCTTTTAAGGTGGAGACCACGTTGAACACATCAATGCTCGATATTTTAAATTTGTCTCCCAAGTAGACTTTTTACCTTCGTGACAACTCTTTTTGGTTCCTTCCACGACCTTTGCAGATTTCTTTCTTCCTCACTCCAAATCCTTGATTTTTCCCTTGTCTTCACTGCTTCACTTCCGTGGTCATCCTTGGAAGCTGAGGATCCCCCCTCCTTAAAATCACTTGTGAGGTCGTGAAAAGTGGATGTATTGACACGAGCGATGATCAATACATCTCGTCTTCCCTCTTGGAATTGGAGCCTATGCCACTAAAAGAGCGACTCCATAGTGTGACAAAAGTCTCAAAAGTTACATAAAAACTCCAAATTTTATTTATAATAAAGTGTCCAGCATCAATTTAAGAATACTGTGCTGATTTGGAATTAGGTACACATGTAAGAACATTGGTCTTTTGCAAGTAGTCTTCAGTTATGTGTAGGGAGGGTCCAATATCTTCACAAGGTGCTTTTAGTGCCAGATTTTTCAGTTAAGTCATCTGAATGCCTATTAAAAAATATATAAATGTGGTTGATGCAATTTCCATTTTATTCTAGTACATAGCCAAAAAATTTTGTTAGTTATTTTACACGCCGATGTGATTCCATATGTTGTGTGTGTTTGTGTTTTGAGAAGATGCAATGACGTGAAAAATAAGAATGTGATTGTAAGTATCAAGACATGAGAAGATGAGATGCACTCTCATTCGTCTTGATCTATAAAGACACCCACAAACAAACTTAAACAATGGAGAGCATCTTTCTGATCAAGCTGGACAAGTAATATTGGTTCTTTTATCTTTGATTAAATTATTCTTCTTCACCTCCCCTCGAGTCAATACGATGCTTGTCTGGGAATATACCAGGGAAATCAAAACTAAAGATTGATATTACTTTTTTAATGGGAAGGTTCGGCGACTTTAGCCAAGTGGATAGCTATCCATATAAAAGGCCTTTTTTCTTTGAATTCAACTTTACATTTGGTCTCCATTTTGTTTTGAATTTTTTTGGTCCCAAAAAAGTACGACAAAAAAATAATAACTTTTAGTTATATCTCAAATATGCTCAAAATTATTATTATTTAAAAAACCCTCAATTGTAGGTCTAGCCCTCCGAAAAAATCATCATTAATCGTCCTTAGTTTACCTAATTTTCTAATTAAAAAAGATTTCATAATGGATATAATTTTTCATGTTTCCTTGTTGATATTCATTTTTTTACTGAGATAGGAATGCCATGTAAAACGACTAATTACGATTTTTGGATGGAAGGTTAATGGAAGCAAATTTGAGACTAGTTAGTGATTTTTAAAAGAAATAATAAGGCATATTTATAATTGACATTAAATTTGAGATTAATTATAAAATTATTTAAAGTTGAGGGTTTTTCTTTTCAAGATAAAAAAACCGGAGAAGTAGTAGGAGTTCCTGTCAAAGGGAAAATGATTCATTTTGGAAAGATTGGATGTGGATAAAAGTCTGTTTGAAAGGGGGCAACTCGAAATCTCGTAGAAGAAAAATACATTAAAAAAAAATTTCGGTTAAAATAGTCTAATGAGAAAGCATCCATTTGCATTCGTAGTTGCAATAAGTTTTTTTTTTATCCAGAATAGTCAAGGAAAATAATTTTTAATGATGGAAAAACACCTTCGGTGGAAAATAATAAACACTTTTTTAGTTAAAAAATCCTAATGAGATGGCATCTGTTTACATTCATAGTTGCAATAAGTTTTTTTTTTAATCCAGAATAGTCAAGGAAAATAATTTTTAATGATGGAAAAAACACATTCAATGGAAAATAATAAACATTTTCCGTCTTTTTTGTTGACCTTTAAATATCGCGGCTTCTAGTAGCATACCTCGAACTTACCCAAGGCCAGTGAGCCGGCGACCTTTAACAATGAGCTTGTAACCTCAAGAGGCAAGCTCGGGATTGGACTTAAATTGGCAAGTTCATGATATTTGGTGGCAAGTCGGGAGCTCGTGAGAGTCTAGCAAGACTTGTGGTCAGCGACATGTCAATGTATAACAAAATACAAGGAAAATTTTGATTTTTTATAATTTTTCTTAACTTGCGAACGAACACTCAAAAATATTATCATTTTCTAGAAAAATGATTTCTTATGAAATATTTTTCAGAAATAGTATATTTTCCATGAAATGAATAGAGCCTAAAAGAGGAAAAAGAAAGTCAAAAAGCTTCACTTGTTTCAATCATCTAGGGGCAAATTTGTAAATAGATAGGGGTGAGCATGATCCAGATTAAGTCATTCCAACAGCTAACTAGAGACCCATCAACATAGTGTAGGTCCCCAATTTTTAAAATTGATAATCAATCCTATTGAACCTGGGACCAAGGACCAAATCGGACTACCACGGTCAATCCAAACCAACTAATTCTTTTTTATATCATTTGTTGTATTCTTGAAAACAAATATACTTCTTGAGATTAGATATCTATCAATAATACAATAGTGAGTAATCAAACTATAAAAACCATACAAATCAGATAGAAGTTTGAGAAAGCAATAGTAGAAATTTCCATAAAAGATGAACAAATGAAATAAAATTAAAAATCAAATGGTTAAAATAAGTAATATGAACCATGAATTTATAAAATTTCATATCTTGTTCATTCTTAAAAGATTTTACTTCAACCTATGGACACCTAGAAACAAAATATATGACAAACATAATTAATACTTAACAATATCTTTTACTCGAAAATAATATTAGTGCAGTTGATAGAACATCTCACAACTCACATTCATACAACTTCAATCCGTAAACTCCATTTATCGATAGTATCTCCTTGGTAAAAATGCCAAATTGGCAATCAGGTTAAAATGCCATGATTGTACGTAAGATTCATGTCAATTCTTGCCAATGTAAGAAACATTGCCATTTTTACTGAACAAGCTATACGACTGAACCTGTTCATCAGTATCTGAATAGAGATCATTCTGTTGGTATCAAAATAGAGAGCATCCACATCTAATGAAAAATAATGCCCTTTTCATCCTCATATTGACAATTGAGTAACCGAGATTGTGTCTCATATAAAGATGGATGAGGATGAAATATCAAGGCATATGTTAGGGACCATACACTGGCCCTTTGAATACAACTCCCTAATATTATATGAGAGAATAGTTTTACTCATCAAAATGGGTCATGATTCGGAGAAGACAGAGCTTGAAGTTCTTAAATCAAGCAAAAACTGGGAACTCATCAATTGAACTGTTTTCATGGGCCGAGGGAAGAGAGGTGAGTGGGCTATGTTAATGGGGCGGGCCGAGAGAGGCAAGTTACATTAATGAGGCGAGCAAGGAGAGGCAAGACTTTGAGATGTAGCCAAGAGCCGCAAAGAGGCAACATAATTTCTGTTTTAAATGCCAAAATAAGAGGACGGTTCTAGGGTTTGGACTATATATATAGTGTCAGACCAACCCTAAAACCTCAAAACTAAGAAACAACCCTTATAGTATTAGGTACAAGGTTCTTAAGACCGATCGGATTAAATCGGTCCACGGTCAATATAGGGATGATCCAATGCTCACCCCTAGCATATAATATTCTTTCTGTCTCCTCGCCTAGTTGTTGGTCATATTATTGCTCGCCAAGTTTTTGTCCCCTACTTATTCAAATGGGTGGTTGGTCCGACCACTCTTCTCTCTACTTAAATGCCCAGAGTGCTCCATTGTCCAGATGGAAACTACTCTCCCTTACTCTCGTCCTCGAGGTTCTTGCCGTTGTTCAAAATATATTTGAGACTTGACATGAAATTTATTATTTTTCAGACAAAAAATATAGGGGCTGATTTAGCACTGTTTAAAAGAGGGTTATTTTAGATAGTAAAAGAGTTCCAAATAAAATTAAGATGGAACCTAAAATTTGAAAGTTCAAAATGAGCTTCACCGGTTGGTTTTTATCCTTTAGGGGCAGATTCATAATTAGATGACATCTAGTAATTTTCTTTCCACCCCCACTCCTGGTTACTGGGGCCACCACTCTTTTCTCTATTTTATTGTGAAGTGGCCAACTAAAATCGAATGAAAAATCGATTATAAATTTTACAATAAAATCGAATGCATTAATTACTTCATTTTACAATAGAAAGAAGCTTTACTATAATATCCACATGCAACAATCCAAACTAAAATAATTATGAATGCTATTTATATATCAATAATCCAAATTAAAATGTCAATACATGATATTGTGGAGTGTAAAAGAAAAAAAAAAAAAGGAGGGCTCGTGCATTTCACGAGCACTCCTTTTTATAGTACTAATTTACAAAACTTTATTTGTGCTAAATTATCACATTAAATTCAAGAGCCTAACTGCATTATTCTCCAAAACTAATCAACTCTAGCTCGTAAATTAGAGTTCTTTGCCTAAAATGTATCTATCTAAAAGGCATCAAACATGAATGTAATACACCAGCGTGAACCTATTTACCACTCTAATAGGAGAGTACTAGTTATATTTATCACGTTGATTGTTGCAATACTAACATATTCAGCCTCTCAACATGTAAAATTTTGAAACGTTAGTTTCACACGATAAAGTTAACCCCTAACAATAATAAACGCAATATTATTAAATTCACCACAATATTACTTGGTACGTAAAAAGCAATACTTTACATTTTTAAATTTATCATATTGATAATTCATTATGCGCATGCTATTTAGTTGTGTAAATTTTGCCTTAAGTTTGTATCTATGCTGTACATCTTTTCGCACTTGTTTTTTACGACATCATGTGGCAGGAAAGTTTGACAAGCATAAGTTTGTATCTGTGTTGTACATCTTTTCGCACTTGTTTTTTACGACATCATGTGGCAGGAAAGTTTGACAAGCATCTTGGCCCTCGAAGCAAATTTTCTTATGAAGTGTAGATAAGGGCTTCTGCAATGTGGCCTGGATTAAACTTGTTGGAAAGGGAAAGATCTTCATAGGCTCTCTCAATCTTCCTAGAACAGAGCAGAAACCCAATAATCTGAAGTAGAGTATCAAATATAAAAGGCAGGCTAACGCCATGCCAAACATCAAAAAGCTTCAGATTATTGCTCTGTAGGGAAGTTGGAGGTGTCATCTCTGAAGTGACCAACAGAAGTGAAATCTAGCCCGGGAAATGTCATAAACATATAGAAATTTACAAGCATAACTTCATCTAGTAGTTTACTTAACCGGCCCATTGCTTTCCAGGCAATTCCGATCAACTACCAGTCCGCCATCAAATCCATTTCTTAAGAAAAACTGCTGCTTTGAAGCAAGAACAAGGAAAGGAGAAATGATAGATTGTCTCTCACAGACCATACTGCTAAATATTTGATTAGAACAGACAAGATACTTACAATATTTCCAAGTATAAAGACCGCAAATATACTGAAGCACAAAACCCCATCTTTATCTCCACTGCGAAGGATATTGAAACATCGTTTTGGAGAATTTGAGCTCTACAAATGAATCTTAACAATTGCTTAAACCAACATCTCCGGATAATAGTTCAGGCATGGGAGAAACTCTTGTAGCCGAAAGGAAGAATTAAGTATTGCGATCTTCAAATGCCAAAGAGATAACAGAAGCGTTCTAGAAAACAAAAGAATATTTACTTTCCAGTTGGAAAATAAACAGATGAGAAATTATGAGATTAAAGCAACGGAGCCAAACAAATCAACAAGTTACAGATGACATCAAACATACATTTTTAAAAAATCTTCCATAAACCTATAGTAAAGCTGTTGGACTGCGAAATGAGATTCCAAGTTGAAAAGAAGTTTATGAGAAAACTAGACTAAAGTAACTACTTAACTGGAAAAGAAGCATTATGAAAGGTGTGAGCCATAATATATCCGCTATTGGTAGTATAAGTTGTATCAAATTTTAAGTTGAAAGGTGCATATTCGATTCACTGGAGCATCCACCTCCCTCTTGAGACACACCGCAGCAGCCATATGAGACTTCACACCGCAGCAGCCATACGAGACTTCAAGCTTCTTAACAGTTTTCCATTCTACTTAATATTTATACCATGTTAGAAATGATTATACCACAGTGTGCAGAACTGCTGCAAGCACTAATATCTCAAAAGCAGCACACCACACATCCACAGTTCCATACAGACAGCTACTTTGGTAAGATAAAATTCATTACATACAAGCAAAACTCTTCTCAACAATATGTAATTTATGAAGTGGATGACTAGTAATAAAATGGTAGAAAGTTACATAATTGCAGCAGCCTCAGCCAAGCTCTCACCCCTTCCATTGGTGATAAAGCAGCTATAGCTTAATAAAAACATAACGAGCTATTTGCATACTTTTCCACCCACAAGCATAATGAGGCACATACAATCCTACCATTTAGGAGTCACCTAAATTATTACGTTCCTAAGTTGACTGAACTGAACAAAGTTTACTAATAATTTAGAGAAGCTATTAATACTGATGAAAATGAACATGTCACAGATGAATGCTTCTATATGACACCATCCACTCAGACCATAGATTCTCACAATGAGCTGGACCCCAGTAAACGCTATGCTGTAATTTGTAATTGATAACTGACATAGTTCCAAACACTAATGACAACATTAGCAGGAGCTGAAAATTTCTTGTCCTACATGAGAATGAAATTGACCACATCAATCAAAATCAAATCCTAAAGTACATAAATCTATTGAATAGGTATATTAATTCTGTACAATATGTGATTAAAGTAATTTTAGCGCTCATTTCACCCAATTAGATATGAGTCAGTCAATTCCCTTGATTCATAATTGACTCGTGCATCAAACAATGTAGTGTCAAAAACATTTCCTAGCTTTGATGTAGGATGATGAGTCACACAAGAAAGACTAGATATTTAGGCATCACATACAAAACTGCCCAAGCATCACATCTAGGGTGTCATAAGCATCACACCAAAGAGGAATTGAATCATACAATCTGCAAAGAAATCACTTTACGAGTTCAATAACTAAAAAAATTCAATTAAAAAGTGAAAATTACAACTATATGTATAGACTCTCTAAAAGTTCTACTCTTAGTTGAATAGGAAACCTTTAAACCAGAAATGTAATTGCAGTATACATAAGATCATACTTCTCAAACTTAAAAAAGAAAAGGAAACATCATTATATCCTAATAATACTCAAATCCTTGATATATTGAACTTCAAGAAGAATTCTGACCCTGTTTTTTTGTACAATCATGATATTTTGCCTCACTTCAAATCCTGATGTGGGATTTCTCTGGGCTAGTAGGTCATCTAAAGCAAGGGAACCTATTTCTTGTTGGGGCCAATTTAACAACTGAATCAAAAAACAAATCTTGTTGTTCAATTATGGAACCTCAAGGTGGATTGGATGCATGAGAGCTTACTTCAGGCGAGGATTACAAGTGTAATAGTATTTACAACTTAGGATATTAACAGAAAACATTCAAGAATTGGCTCAAGTACTATTGTGCAATCAAAATGCTCTCCATATCCAGGAGACAAAATGATAAGCGAAGCATTCAGATGTTTCTGAAGAAAATATCCCCTCTCTAAATTTTTCCAGTGATAATAGACAGCAAGAATTATCAAGGCTAGGCACCTAATCCTAAGCTCTTATGGATTTCATTTACGAAATGGCTAAGTCATAAAGGAACTCAACATACTTGGATGCAGCTCCCCTCACCCTCCTAGTCTCTTTGCTTTCTCCAATTCCTCTGTCCCTCTCAAACAAGTATGCAGCATAGCTTGAGATATATCCTATTCAAAAGTTAAACTCCCAGAAGCAAACTTGATTAATCAAAATGATGTGACAAAATGCCCCTCTGTAATGAGAAGAAGATAAATTAAACTTCAAGTAACACAAAATATGAGAAACTTTCCGCCTATAGTCTATATTCCAGTATCCACCAAATCTTTTCTTGTAGGGCAAGCTCCATCAGTAAAAGAATGCTCAATCAGTATAAAAAGTAGTCAGCAATAAATTGCATTGTGAGAGTCATCATCAGAAATCTAAGAAATTCTTTTTGGATGCCTGATGACATGTAGATGTTTTCTGCAGGGGATAAACCTGCAAACTCCCCATGTGCATCAGGAATTTCTGCATCTGACATAGCTAGTCTATCTAGCATAAATGGCATCCCCTCCCATTCATGTTCTTTATTTTCATGGACACTTTAGCTTGTGTGCGAAAGGGCAACCAAATGGCCATACAGGAGTATGGTCACTTAGTCAGTGTAGTTGACTGTTGGCTAGATTACATCTCCCAAGGCAACAACCTGGTCGAGAAGTTGCTAAGAATCTATTGTGACTATGAATAAAATTCCTTCATTATATTAGACCAGCTTGGTATTCTTTACTTGTAGCAAAGTCATCTTTAGATGTCCACTCGCGTCACCCTCACTCACTCTTCGTTCTTTGTAAAAAGACCCAACTCCTTAATTCGACGTCACCTTCTCATTTAGACTTCCAAATTCGTTATCCCTCTATATTCGTCCAATTCTCCATCGCAGGCAATTCGAGCTAGATTGGCAATTACAGCGGTTCCTCTCGGGAAAAAGGAAGCGTAGCACATTTAGGAAAAAGCGAAAGAAGTAAAATGAGAAAAGGCCAATGATTCAAAGGGCCCACCAAGCCATCGTTGGAGAAACGAACCCACCGAATAAAAAAGGGAGCTTTTCTCGAGCGGAAGCAATTACCCTGGGAGAGATTGTACACAGCCTTCTGCCAATTGAAGCGATGAAGCACCAGCCGTCGAGTCCTCCCTGACCATCGCCAGCAGAGCTTTCTCCGGATTCCACTCCGCCATTTTCACCTGCCAACCATAAATCGAGCAAACCTCACAACCCGGAACGCCGGACAGGAGCCGAACCTAAGAAACCAAGCGATTAGTTGAACTGAAGCCGAAACGGAAGCACACCCCACGACCCTTCATCGGTCTCCATTGCTAGAAAGCTCCGCAAGCACCCGAAATTTGCAGCCACCAGCCGCGAGGAAGGAGGCCCACTGGAGTCTGAGAATTTGCGGGAGACAATGGCAGAGGAGGAAGAGGCGGGAAGAGAAAACATGGACGGACGGAAAGAGAGAGATTGCAGGCGCGGGGATGGACTTTTTTCTATTAATGGGCCGGCCAAGCTGGGCCAGATTGGGCTTGTCAAACAAGGCTCGAAGTGCTTGGAAAATACATATTGCATGTCTTCCTAGAAAGACAAACTTACAAATTATTTAGGACGTGCTTAGAAACCCGAGTCCCTATATTCAAATTAAAACAATAAATAAGTAAAAATAAAAACAATTAGTCGTGGGAACAAAAAAGAAGAGGAGATGAACAATAGATAAAGAAATATCCTTAGTAATTTCAATCAAATCATACCTTATTATTCATTTAGTTACTCCTCACAAGTGTTTTGCTCAAATTCTTAAGTGTTTTCCTCACAACAATTTGAGAGATAAGACCCTAAGAACATTTTCAAGAGGCTCTAATGTGTATACCTGAAATTTGGTAAAAATTAAACTCAAAACATATAGACATGAGAGAACAAATATGTTAAAATTTTGTCTCTTGTTGACGACAAAAAATGGAAACTAATGAATAATATTTTAATATTTTTGATCACCTATTAGTTTTTCTTTTGTTTTCCTTCTTTACTTTTTTTTTAAACTAGTGGCTGAGGGAAAAAAAGGTAAAAATAATAAAATGTTATTGAAAATTATTTGTGTCAGCTTTTATCGTATCACACGTAAAAAACTTGGTAATTACTTAAGCGAATTTTGACTAAAATTGATTTGATAGGCTCAATTAACAATAGATGAAAATGGTTATAACTCAACAAACAAATTTGAAATATTTAAGATTGAATTGGCAAAAATGTAAAAGGTTTAGGATTTTTTGAACATAAAGCGAGATTTAATTTTACAAAAGAATTCAGCTAAAATCAACTAGAAGTCATCATAACAATAAGTAATAAACACAATAAAAGCAATATATGTATGCATGGATTGCATACACACAATCATATATGCCACTTTCCATCTCGGTACAAATAATCAAACACAATGCTATTACGTCTTTCAGAGTTTCTTTAGATAGGTAATAAATCCTAGAGAACGAATGATAAAATTAAATAATTCTAGATTCCTATTTGTTTATACATCGTTAAGTTTGCTGGCTACATGATCCTTTTTATTAAGAATACAAAACATGGGTGCATTATCTTAAACCTACCTTTCATTTGCAGATTTCGAACCTCTGATATTGAAAGATAGAATATGTCCTTTGACGCCGCCTTGACACTATATATCTACCTGGCCAGATCGATTGTGCTAATCCCAAAGGTTGACCCTTTCGGTATATTGCGCATTAATTTGGATGCATCACTTAACAGTAAAGCATGAACAAGCAAGTCAATTTTAGGCGAGAGATTCCAGCATTTAATCGCAAACTTTGTCAATTGACTATAATATGTAAACCATTCAACACTAAGTATAAACAATCCAAACCAGACATTTGGTTCTCTTATACAAAGAAATAATGAAAATATATGTATGAAGCAAAAGCTGGGCACCATCGAATTCCTGTCAAAGCATGCAGAACTACAATGAGGACAGTCACCTCCCCAGATAGGAGCCATGGGTCAGTATCTTTCAGTCGATTCTAGCTCAATAAATAACTAGTTAACTTTCGCTTCGCCTAGCAGAAGAGGCTCATGGCAGGCATAAATTAAACCTCTCCAGAAAGAGTGGAGCCGAAGTGCTTCAGTCACAAAGCCCACACGCATTGCTTCTCACGCTAATGCCTCCAGCTTCGAGTATTACAGATCCACCCCTAAGAGCAACATGAGCATTACTGCCGCAAATTCGCAAACAGACAGTTCATTCTGAACCAGCGATTTCATTTTCATCCGTGTCCAGTATGCAGACCAGGGCCCTCTTTCTTGCAGCCGAAGTGCAAGCCTCACCTCTACTTGCTGTTGATAGTACACCTGGTTCCTGATTCAACAGGGTCAATACCACCAGTTCTCGTCCACTACTGCTTCTGCTGTGAAACCAGACTTAAAAGAAAAGCACGATATCCTAGTTTTTTTTCTTTTTGCCATTAATATCCTAAATAGTGAACTGAAATGTGTTGGAACAAATAGAACTCAGAGCATCCTACACTTATCACAAGCAAGGAATCAATATGCAAGAACTGGATCCAAGTTACCTTCAATTGGAAAAACTAGCAGTTATTTGCACAAGTGGTTCCTGATATATGCACAAACGGAAGGTCACTGGCCTGCAAGGTCATCATCCAGGCATCTCCCAAGTTTTCATGAGCATCATTCATCTTATTTAGCAGCACGACAATATGATGATCCAGTTTCCAACAGAATATATGAGCCACATCTGCAAATAAGGGTTTAAAATAGCATATGCCAAGCTTTTAGTTCATACAGAGCCAAATCCACGCAAAATTAACCAGGAGGGATGCACAAGAAGGATGCTTCCAAAGGCTTCCCTGCTTCACATTGCTTGAATCATCCATAAATCACCTCACCACTGCAATACCGTTGGTAACATCTATAAATGACAATCTAAAAATGACTATTTGGAAGAGGATATAATCTGTAAACCCAATTTCATTAGTTTGATTAGACGAAGCAAATGCAGAGGCATACTGCAGAGTCATACGAAGAAATGATCAGCATGAAAAAGCAGTTTGTACCCTGCACATGTAGATCTCCGGAGAAAATTACAGTTAAGATTACACGTATATACCTCAAAGAAGGACAGTGAAATAGAAAGGAATCTGGTGGATGCTAAAACAGACAGAGGAGGGAAATGTGGCGACAAATTCTAGTCAAAAATCTTTTTTGAAATAGTAGAAAAAGCATCTTGGCAGCTTCCTTGAAACTGTAATGATTAAATTATTTCTTTATGTGGAAGAGTAAGATACTGTTTTTTACATACACAAAGATCATAAGCTAGACAGAAAGCAAATCCAACAAAACCAACCAACTTAAGTTCCAATTACATTGTCAATTACAGTAAATGACATCAAGATGAAACACTAGAATATGAGGCGAGGGTGAGTGAAAAACCATCGCTCACCACAAAATCCAGAAGACAACAGCCCACCCCAAAAGATTTCCTTTTCTTTTTCAACTTCTCGCATGTAGTCTGAAAGTTCTGGCTACTCAGGCAAGGAAATGGAAATTATTTCTAAATTTTCCTGTTATTCATACAAAGAGATCAAGAATTTCACATTGGATACACGAATCAGCCATGAGGACCAGACTTGAAAGGGGGAAAGAAAGCAATCCCTCCAAACAACCGAAAACAGCAATGATTTGTCCCATAATTCATGTTTCTCTCCCACTGAGATGGCATGAGTAAGAACACTTATGCATGAAAACTAGACATAGCATTAATAAGAAGAATCTACAATGAAAGAGCAGTAAACGAATAAGATTCTATTACATTTCGCATTTATAATACCTACGTTCCATCTGAATTCCTCCACGAGTGTCCTTCGCAAATATTCACTGTCCCCAAATTCTCCAAATTGGAGTTATTCTCTGGCGCTCAATGTTGTTTCTCTGAGACAATAATGCGTGTAAGATGTCTTGTTGACCTGACCTGTCAGAATACATCAAGGCAGAAAGCGCAAGAAAATACAATTGATCTTTCAAAAGTGAGACCTTCCAATCCGACGAGAGATGACAATCAACCTGTCAATTTTAGCCCTTTTTACCATGTGGATAATTAAAATAGTGCTGGACCAACAATAACCATGGTTGACTTGACTCCCAGCAAACACCCTTAGCTTGAGTCAACCTTATCTAGTTGAAGTTCTCAAGTATTTATGAAGACGGTAGCAAGATGACATGAAATGCAGAACTAACCCACAAACCAGGAGTCGTTTACTATTTCATTTGCATATAATCAGTTAAGCAACTAATTTGGTTAAGTTGGATTAAAGCATGATTAAGCAACAATACGAGGCTTGACAGCATATCATTCTGACATTTAGAGCCTGACCAAGTTCCATCACACCATGGTACCAGAATTCTCTGGGGCACAAATGGATAGCACAGCCTAGTGAAGGCCTACCGAAATAGCTGCTAGAGTACAGAAGGCAATTCTATAGCTAACGAATTACTGTGTTAATGGGTTGATATTTCTGTCGCTTTTGCACTAGGCAACTTTTATTTAGAAAATAACCTAAGCATGAATAACAGTGAAAAGAACAATCTACCGGTTTTTGTGCATATTTCATTTAATTGTAACATTAATATACATCGTTACCCTATAGTTCATGTATTTTAACTGCTCAAATTTTATTTTATTCGGTGTATGCAATAGTCCAATAAACATTATTTTTCATACCATCATTGCGTGATGTCTTAAAAGATAATTTTAAAGAAAAGTAATAATATGACAAAGATAAGCATAAAAAAATCTACATCTATTATCATCATCACATAATGCAGAAGAAAATTCTCCCTAAATATTATTACAAAGAATACTATCTTTGCCTTGATTAAAAGTATAATTAGCTATTGACAAGAAATTATGATGTAATCATATTATAAGACAACCCATTCAAATCATTCATAAACACATATTATTTTTGCAATTCTAAATGCATTAAAATTTTCATAGAACCATCACTGAAAAGAAAATTTACTTTGAAGTACAAATGTACTCAACAATAATTTTCCGATGCAACTTAATAAAAGATGTTGTCTATTTAGCTAATTGCCTTCCCTCCCCCCGGGGGAGGAGAGGGGGGGGGGGGGGAGGTCACTCTCTTGAAAAAATATATTGCACCTGAAATACATTATATTTTTTAATTATTTTAATAAGAACTTAATTATTTACATAAATCAAGGAATAATTTTGGTTGATTGTGGTTTTCAAATCACAGTTTTATCACCAATAGATACATTGAAGCAATTCAGGTCATTTTAATACTATCTCCTATAATGACTGCACTGCAAATGACAATACAATGAAAGATGAATAAATCGCATATGTCACATACATCGACTACAATATATGATCTTTGAGTAAATTCGTATTGAAAAATAAAATCACAAAACTTGCGTACACGGCGATAGCCTATGGAAATACAATAAAAATTTTTACAGATAAAACTAACATTTCTTTACTCTGATTTATAATTAGTGCTTGCTCAAATTACAACAATGGAGAGTTAGTTCAGAAAAAAAAAAAACCAACATGAAGCGAGCCTTGCCATATAATAGGTGTGAGAGAAGCAATTAAGGTGAATAAAAGTTAATTGAAGAGACGTTAGTAATTTTATTTTTTAGTAAATTGGAACAAAAGAAAATGAAGAAATAAGGTAAGAAATAAGATTAAATCGGGCTGCAAGTGAAAAATGGGCTGGTTGTACTGAGGGTAGGAGTTGGGCTTATAGTTGACCTTGGTACAAATTGGGCTAGAATAGTCACCATCGGGCTTTTGAGAGATTTTAATTCAAGGAGTTCTTTTCAGTAAGCCCATTTACGCTTTGAGGCCCAGACCCCGAAGCTGCACTGGTCTCTATTCGGAACGGGCTCAAGCGGCCTCTATTTTCGGATTAAATAATAAAAAATGAAACAAATTAGAATTAACTAAAAATGAAAAAGTTCGAAAAAATGGAGGAAAAAATGAAAAAATGGTTAGAAATAAAACCTTGATTAGGTTGTTAAGTTATAGATTTAGAGTTAGCTTAGTTTCGTTTAGTCGGTATCCATATGAGGCGGGGATTGTAGATAAAACCTTTGTTCTAAATTAGTTTTTGGGAGATTAATCCTTAGGCAACCACATGAAAATCAAAGCATCGAAGAGAGAGGAAGCGGATAATGTTCATGGCTGGGCTAAATGTATGGTGCATTCCTCGTAGAAGCATCTAAGGAATGTAAGAGAAGGCGTGCTCGTGCTTGCGATTTTCCATTTTGTTGTGCATTTGTTGTGGCCTTTGTGTGCAAGGTCGTCATGATGACAAATCATCTTTCTCGACAGTGCTGGAACAATGTGATCTTAGTTGGTGCTGTTTGAGTGCTTCGACCACTATTTAGGTATAATTTCTACTCGATCATCCAAATAATACTAAACTTTCGGTGTTTAACTAGTGCTACTCCCTAAAATAATATTTTGAGAGTATTCGGTGTGTTTTACATATACATTAATTGAATCATCATGCATATAAATAAGTCTTGTGTTCATCCAAATTGATGAATTTACAAAGTTTCTTCACTACAAAAAAACAGCCATTTAGCTACGGAAAATTAGCCACGACACAAATATCATCCCTAATGGGGACGGTATTTGCTACAAAAAACAGAAATTGTCGGAAATTAGTAACGACATAAGGCAAGTTGACGCTAATTTGGGACAACAGACAAACCATCGCTATCTGCGACGAGATTTGCGACGATAAAATGGCACCCATCGCTACTTGGCCATGAAGAAAGAATGTCGTCGCTTATATAGTCGCTAATTTGCAACGATAGCAGTAATTTGTCGCTATATGGCGACAAACTTTGCTACATGCAAAAAGTCATCGATAATCAGTGACGATTTCATCGTTCCGTGTCTAATTAGCGACAATTTTGTGGATGCATGGCTAATGTCATCGCTAGTTTGCATCGGTATGTATGTTCGTTGCAAATATCGTCGATAATTTGTTACACGCTTTGCTACAAGTAAAAACTCATCGATAAATGGCTACTAATTTGGTTTGAGTGTCGCTAATTAGAGACGGTATGCCATAGGCGTCACTAAATCTGTCGCTATATAGCGACTAGGAAGGCTGCGTATCTAAATGGCGACGACCTAGTCGCCACATAGCGACGATAGGGAGGTATGTGTTGCCAATTTGTGACGAAATTTTCCCACGACAAATTGTGCCGTAGCTAATTTCCTTATATAAAGCCGACGCTGCAGCTCGGTCAGTGTTACTTTCTTCTCTCTCGAGCAGCGCAGTTGCCTTTACTATTTGAGCCAACAGCAAAACCCTAACTCAGGTACGCCGATGATTCCTTTGTTTATTTTTCTTGTTGAAGTGTAGATCGGTCAATGGCTCGCCACCACTTAGAGAGATGTCTGTGCATTTTGCTAAGTTTGAGAGACTTCCTTCTCGACGTCGGCCAGGTGAGCTGGGTCGAAGGTAATTTCAGATCGGCCGACACCGTGAGGGAAGCTCGACCAGCTCGCCCAGATCTGGGTTCTTGCGCATCAACTATGGGCATATAACATGAGTTCGATCCATGAAAATGTTGCTGAGCTGTTGAATCATCCCAATGAAACAAGCACGCTTGTTTTGTTTTTTCCCCGAAATGAACATGTTTTTTTTTTCTTCAGCGAAGAAGCACGTGTTCCCTGCATGTCTATAAGTGGGAAAAAATGGATGTGAATTTATCTAGATGGTCTTGGGAGGAAAAAAAACCTTAGGACAAATATCGATTTTGTTCGTGTTCGTTTGATGCATGAAGGGACTGTTGTGTGGCTATCTAGGTAGAAAAAAATGCAAGGAAAAACATCACAAATATGTCGTGGTTGTGGGCCGTGTGGATATGTTAAAAATTCGGAAGGAAAAAAAAGTACATTTGGGCTAGTCTAATACATTGATGTATTGCTTTAATTAAAGAACGGGCAAATCGTCTAATTTAATGTGTTTTTGATATATAATGCTATTTACGTGCTATTGTGATAATGAACATGTGTTGACTTTTTCCCAATCTATCATGTAACTATTGATCGTGAGACTCGATCAGACCAATGTTTAACCGTGATGAACGCATCATCCTAATATGATATTTGATTTTTTTGTATGTACGTGACCCGTTTTCGGAGATGAGATGTGTTATGGTTCAATGTTGTTGAATTGTACATATATATAATTTTATCATGTGAGGATTTAATGATTATTGTGTAGAAAATATTCCACATCTATAATATTTTTAACATCATCATATATTAATTACTTGCATATAATACAGACATAATGGAAAGAGACAGGTCTTGGATGTATAAGAAGAATTTACCTAGACGTGGAGGATTGACCGATGAGTTTCGTGTTGGTTTGGAAATGTTTTTGGACTTTGCTAGTTCAAAAGTTGAGTTCATGGATGGAAGTAAGATAAGGTGTCCGTGTAAAAAGTGTAGTAATAGTAAATATCAAGAGGTTGATATAGTTGGAGAGCATCTTTGTAGATTTGGGTTTACTTTGAACTATTACAATTGGACGTGCCATGGTGAAGCATTTATGTCTAACGAGGAATATCGCAATACTCACCAAATTAGTTCTACGGAAGAATGTACTTATGACGTTCAATTGAATCCATGTCAGAGGATGGTAATTGATGCAGCCGGTCATAATTTTGGATGGGAAGCGAACCATGAAAGTGTATATGAACAAGGGGGCTCTAGTAACACATCACAGTTTCATGCAATGGGAGGAACAACATTTGATGATAATTTGTGTGATCAGTTCCGTGAAGTGTTGAGTTCAGCAGATGAACCGTTATGGGCAGGGTGTAACAATCACACTAAGTTATCAGTCACGGCCAGAATGCTAAATATTAAAGCAGAACATAATGTGTCTACAAGTTGCTTTGATGCTTTCGTTGACATCATGCGAGAAGCATTGCCTCCCGATAATATCATGCCAAGTGATTTTTATGACATGAAAAAGCTAGTGCGCAACTTAGGTCTTCCGGTTGAACGAATTGATGTATGTATGAACGGTTGCATGTTATATTGGAAAGATGAAGAAAATGCAACATCTTGCAAGTTTTGTGGAGAACCTAGGTATAAGGTTCAAAGGAGGCAGGGTCGTACGCAGAAACGTCGGCCATTGAACTGGATGTTTTATTTGCCATTGATCCCCAGATTGCAAAGGTTGTATGCGTCTCCAGCCACTGCTGCACACATGACTTGGCATGCAAATCATGAAACCGAGGATGACACAATGTGTCATCCTTCCGATGCATATGCATGGAAAAATTTTGACCGCACCTATCCTGAGTTCGCGATGGAGCCTCGAAACATCAGGTTATGTCTCTGTGCTGATGGATTTGCCCCATTTGGTCCATCAGGGAAAAATTATTCATGTTGGCCAGTCATCTTAACGCCATACAATCTTCCACCTGGTATGTGCATGAAGACACCTTATATGTTTTTGACATTGATCTTCCCTGGTCCAAAAAATCCGAAAAAATTGATAGATATTTACATGCAACCATTGATTGAAGATTTGCAACGGCTATGGAACAATGGGGTTCCTACGTATGATGTATGCAAGGACGAAACATTTTTATTGAAGGCTGTCCTTATGTGGACAATAAATGACTTCCCCGCTTATGGCATGTTATCTGGTTGGAGCACCGCTGGCATATTAGGATGTCCAATATGTATGGAGAGATCAAAGTCATTTAGATTAAAACATGATAAGAAGGCGAGTTACTTTGATTGTCACAGACAATTCTTGCCCCTGAATCATACATTCAGAAAGAATAAGAAAGAGTTCGTGAAGAATAGAATTGAGAGAACTCCTCCACTATTGAGGTTGACCGGTGATCAACTTTGGGAACGAGTGCAATCATTTCCAACTGTAGTTGAAAACCCGAACTGCACTACTTATGCGTACGGGACTATGCATAAGTGGACTAAACGCAGTACATTCTGGGATTTGCCATATTGGAAGGATCATATTATTCATCACAATCTTGACGTCATGCACATAGAGAAGAATGTTTTCGATAATGTTATAAATACATTGATGGATGTCCCTGGAAAAACGAAAGATAACTTGAATGCAAGAAAAGATATGAGGGACATTTGTGATCGTCCAACACTTGACGTGCCTCCAGGCAGCATGGGACCAAAACCGAAAGCTGTTTATACATTATCGAAAGAGCAAAGACGTGTTATGTGTCAATGGTTGAAATCTGTGCGCTTCCCTGATGGATATGCTTCGAATATTGGAAGATGTGTCGATTTGCATGCATGTAAGTTGACGGGTATGAAGAGTCATGATTCTCACATATTTATGGAGCGACTCCTTCCAATCGCGATGAAGGAATTTCTACCGAACTTCGTATGGGGCGCCCTTACTGAGTTGAGTAATTTCCTTCATGATATTTGCTCGACAATACTAAAAACATCACACGTTGAGAAACTAGAGCGAGATATTCCAATTATCATTTGCAACTTAGAACGGATATTTCCTCCTTCGTTTTTCGATTCAATGGAGCATCTATTAGTTCATTTGCCGTATGAGGCTAAAGTTGCTGGTCCCGTCCAATTTCGATGGATGTATCCATTTGAAAGGTAATGTTTTTTTTCCATTCATTTTTAGGTTTCAAATTGGCACATGGTATAATTCATGTATTGACGAATTCCGTGCTCGAATAGCAGGTTCTTGTTTCATTTGAAGAAAAAAGTGAAGAACAAAGCATGTGTTGAAACTTCAATTTGCAATGCATATATTGTGGAAGAAGTGAGTACATTTGCATCGTACTATTTTGAGCCACACGTACAATGCAAAAGGCGAAGAGCAGGACGCAATGATGAGGGCCCCATTGATCCCAATTGCAATTCTTTCTCCATTTTCAATTATCTTGGTCGACCAAGTGGCGTAGGTAAACTTCGTTACTTAAAAGGCGAAGAATGGCATGCAGCGCATACATATATTTTATTGAATTGTCCAGAAGTGGAGCCATACTTTGAGTAAGTACACAATTTGTTAACTATTTGTGTGTAGTGGCAAAGGATATTGCATTTGTTAATTATAATTTTTCCACATCACAGGATGTTTCGTAATTCATTGTCCGCGCTACCTCCTGAAGAGTTTGATTCTTTATGCAATCAACATTTTGCAGCCTGGTTCAAAACTTATGTAAGTCAACATTCAGAATACAAAAAAATGTTAAGCATGTTTTTCATATATCACTCTACTTTTTTATTGGAGTTACATGTGATTAAATCCATGCTAATGTGCCACTAGGTTCACAGTAATCCACATCTTGTCGAAGAGCAAGGGATGTTATACCATTTGTCAGTAGGTCCGAAATCAAGATCAAGAACTTGGCCAGCATATTTCATCAACGGCTATAATTTTCACACGCAAGATTATGGCATGGGTAAGGCCACAATGAACAGCGGTGTTTGTGTGCAATCTGGTTCTAGCTTGAGCGATGATTTTTATGGACTGTTGGATGAAATCATGGAGATACAGTATGCTGGACCAGTATTGCGCATTGTCTTATTTAAGTGCACGTGGTTTGATCCTGTCAAAGGAATGAGGGTCAATTCCAAATATAATTTGGTGGAAATAAATCACAAGAAGAAGTATATGAAATATGAACCGTTTATCTTGGCACAACAAGCAATTCAAGTATATTACGCATCATATCCGATGATGCATAAAAGAGACAAAACTGATTGGCAGGCTGTTTGTAAAATCAAAGCACGAAGTAAAATTGAAGAGCATTGGAAGGATACAGCATATCAGCAAGAGATGGTTCTGCACACCGTGGACACTGAGGAATATGACATTTCAACGTTAAGAGATCCTGATGGAGCAATGACTGATGTGGATGCTTGTGATATTCGCACATCAATTTTGGAGTCAACTGATGAAGAGGACGAATTTATTACAGAGGATGAAGATGATACTGAAGACGAAGACAATTATGACGACGACAATGAAGATGAGTCCGATGATGATGTGCAAGACGAGGATGATGATCAATATTTCTAAGAATTCATGATATTTTATCGCGAATGATCATGTTGTTGTGATAAATGTTAAGCATTGTTATGTTTATTGAAAATAGTGACTACTATTGTTGTATAATAAGGATGAATATTATATTTTACTACTGTATCAGGTTTGTATGTGTTTTTTATGTGGTGACGGTCAGTACGTTGCAGGCGCGGAATTTGCAACACAAATGACGATTTTCGTCGCCAAGTTCCGACGGCATAGATATAGTCATCCCAATTTACCAACCACAAATATCGAAGACTGTCGATATTTTGCGACAAACCGAAATAACCGTCATAAAATTGTGACGACAAACAAACTTGTGGCTAATTTGTGACTGAAAGAACAATATATTCATCACTATTAGCTACGTTCACGATGTCTCGGTCATTTACGACAACAACATGAACTGAATGTTATAAGCGACGGTTAGTAAGACGTCGCAAATAGCAACGAAAACGCCAATATCGTCGCTATTAGCTATGTTCACCATGTCGTCGGTCATTTACGACAACAACATGAACTGTAGGTGATTTGCGATGGTTATTAAGCCGTTGAGAATAGCAATGAAAATGCTATTGTTGTCGCTAAATAGTGACGACAATTAACTTTTGTGGAAAATTAGCGAGGACATAATAAACGTCGGAAAATTTACGACGGATGATTAAAACGAGCCGTGTCTATTTAGCGACGTACTGAGATTAGACGTCGTAAATTAGCCACTACCGTAGTTGCTAAATATCGACAGAATATGAGCGTCGCCAAATAACGACGTCATATCCTCAGGTTGCTAAGTAGCTACAAATGTGCTAGTCGGTAATTAGCGATGACTTGTAATGTCGTCGCTATTTAGCCACGGCTTTGATTATATTTGTTGATAAGTTGTGAGTAATGTTTTATCACGGTCGCAATTTGGGGACGGCAAAATCGATTAGTTGTCGCAAATTTGCGTCGGCTCAAACATTTTCTGTCGGAAAATAGCGATGGAAAAGAAATGGTGGTCGCAAATTTGCGACAATTATGCGTATCTGTGGCAAAATTATCGACGAAGGTTAAGTTGTAGTTGCAAATTAGAGACGAATCTTACCTTTTCGTTGGAAAAGAGCGACGACTACGCTCCTTCGTCGCTAAGCCCCTTATTTGTTTAAAGAGATCGGGTCCACCACTTTTCCAGAAATGCTAAGTCTTCGACAATAAGCTCTGCTAGGGTTAGGGTTAGGGTTTGCGACAGCATTGAAGCCCGTCGCGGTAGTGCGCGGCTCCTCCACTCCACTTCGCCGGTTGGAATCCTAGCAGCTACGACGGTTTGTATCTGAACCGCCGCTCTTCCACCATGTCTCTTCGTCTTTTGCGTCTGCGTAGCTATGCTTCCCTTGAACCCTATTTCACGGAACTACATGGTCGAATAGGCCTCGACCGTGGGAATTGGCAAGTTGGACGACGCACCGAACATCCGCCGTCTCAAACTCGAAGTCTGCTTGCACCGACGAACGTCAACCGTCGTAGAGATACATTCGTGGTCAGTTTTTATGCACGAAGTCGTATATACTGTGGGCTATTGTTCGTCTTCTAGTTCGCTAGTAGTGTTTGTCAAAACATACATGAATCTTTGTTGTTAATGGACACGGTTGTGATGAGCTATATTCGAGAGGGGGAAAAAGAGACAATTGTTCTGTTGACGTGCCTCGTGAGATAGTCAGAAAGTATATAGAAGTCTCTGGACTGTGTTGGGTTGTACGTTTTCGATCCAGTTGTACGTAGGTCTGTGTTGGAAGGGAATCCGTGAGAAATGAAGTGGTTGGAGTTCTTTTGTCCTTTTGCTGGAAAATTCGGTGGAGCTGAATATGGTGGCCATACAACTTGGCTGTGTTGGAGTTAATAGCAATTATTGCTTATCAACATCCACTTGAATTAAAAATTTCACAATACTCGCGTCTGCTTGATGTAGTGTTAGGGGCCCCAATTGCAGCTTCATGCACACAATATGGATGCTCATTAGGTGTTGTATACAGTTCAAAAAATACATTTCACGCATGTCAGAAACATGTTATTTGCTAAGACATATATATATATATATATATATATATATTGCTCGAAATTGGCCAGAAATGATTGTTATACTTGATTCTCTGTTATTTATTGATTCAATGCAAGCTTCAATTTATGATATAATCTTACTTAACCGTACGAACATAATGACATCTTATTTACAATAACATTGGGTGATGATGGATGCAAGACTAGCACCGTGAGGGAGTTGTCTGGTCAGTTGTTATTAGGCCGACCTGCAATACTGTAGCTGCCAAGTGTAAATCATGGTAAGAGTTTGCAATGTTTTAAATTATGCATAGAAACATGGGTGCATATAATCAGTTGGAATATGGCATCATAACCCAATGTTTTGTACAATATTCCCGTGGAGGTCGTCGTGGTGGTCGCGGAGGCCGCAGAGTTGTTCATGGAGTTAGGCTGTTTGAATCGCCCCCGCCTGCAGTAGAGACGTCCCCTTCTGCGGTGGAGGCGTCCCCATCCCCTACCCTTTGGACGTCACCTGCAGTGGCCTCCCCAACAGAGCCAGCTCAACCCGAACCTGATGCCCATGAAGCAGGACAGAATGCAAATGGATCAACGGATGTATCCGAGACTCAACCACCAGAGTCTCAAGGCCTCGGTCTCAACCCTGTAAATCAACGTGAAGGCCAAGTGTATCACCGGCGAACGGAGGGGCCACATGTACAACAGTCCTCAATGCAACAAACCCCAAATGAGGAAGAACGTTGGGTGACCGATGAGCACGGGAGGAAGCTGATAAAACCACTTGGGGAATCGTAAGAACTATTGGACATTTTTTTGACCATGTTTGTACTGTTTTCCACCTATCTTGACATCATATAGTGTTAAATCAAATTTCTGTTATTTGTTGACTTTTTTTCTAGCTTTGAAAATGCAAATTATGTTGTGAGAGATATGAACAAAATAGTCAACGACCATTGGCGAGGGCCATATGCCTCATTCAGCAACGTTCCAGACGAGGCAAAGAATTTATGGTGGAGTGAGTTTGCGGTAAGTGCAATCATTATAATATATATATATATATATACATATATTGTCACATTGCAGCTTGGTACTAAGTAGATATTAAAAACATGTGTTTTCTGTTATATTATGCAGCGGAAGTATTTTTGGGCGGAAAATCATGAGAGCGATATTAGAAGGATTTTCAACAAAAAGGTCGGGGATCACATGCGTAATGCGATGAATAAAGCAAAAACAAAACAAGCCAAGCCGCATTACATTACAAATGAGGATTGGGTGGAAATCTTGAAGATTTGGGAAACTGAGGCGCATAAGATCGCCAGTCAACGGAATAAGACCAATCGATCTTCCACTTCCAGAGATGGGGCTGCGACGTATGCAGGCAGCTCCATCAACATAGGGGAGCACAAAAAAGGCTGGTTAGTGAGTTTAAGCAAAGTTTTAAGTTAATTAATGGTTGCATTACTTACTTATGCTGTTTTGTGTAGGCCAAGGAATTGGGGAAGAATCCGACATTTTCCCAGACATTTGAACGCACGTTCATTAAAAAGGACAAGACATATGTTAGTGAAAAAGCAAGGCATGTTAAGGTTTGTTCATTACACTTTACCCTTGGATGTAGCATTTCCTTGTCTTTATGATAATCATCAAATATGTAATATGCAATCATATTTTTAATGCAGGAAAAGTTTGATGAGCTATTGGCAGCCAGTGGTAGTGTTGGTCAAGGTGATGGTGCGCCGGAAGACACAAGTGAGCAGGCAGTGCTATGGGTCGAGGCATCTGGGGGTGTCAAACGAGGGAAAATATTTGGATTAGGGTCAATGGCAAAGGAATGTGCAAGACATGTGGGCACATCGACATCCTCCACTGGAACTGCTACAAGGATGAGTAGCCATGAGTCGACTTTGGCCCAAGAAGTCTCTCAGTTGAGACAAGAGCTTGCACAGAAAGATGAAACCATAAGTGAGTTGAAAAGGAATATGGACATGATAATGCGACAGTTTAACATATCGGCGAACGTGAATGAGGTAAGAACTCCAACTACGACTGTCGGTGATGAGAGGCATGATGAAGAGCTCCCTGATGTTGAAGATGGTGATGGAGTTGGACTGGACACACCGTAAGAGACAAGCACCAGCAATCAACCTTCGCTTTTGACTCCCCAGGTATGATCAACCTTGTATTTGGTTATCACTGCAAATATAATGGACATGGTTGCTTACAATTTTTCTGCACTTCATCAGTTGGCGAGTCACTGCATGGTTGAGATTTTGTCATGGGACGCATGGATGATGATGCTGAGTTGGCGCTACTTTTTGGAGGTGGATGCAGTAATGAGTTTATTTTCTTGTTAGGTTTTTACATTGTCCATATATGTTGTTAAGGTAAGTCTGTCTTTTTTTTAATGGGTTGTATATAAATGTGTAGTGAACTTGTTTGACAAGATGGCAGCTTGTCATTGTGAGTTTATGGGTTTTGAACAGGGGGACTAAGTATATGCAAATGAGAACAATATGTATTAGTTCCCTTTTATGGCAATGATATATATATATATATCAATATATGTATATATATGTTGATTAACTGTACTGTTCTTGTCAAGTTTATTTCTATAACTCATACGTTGTTGTGGAAAATTAGGTGATAATTATCAACTGGCAGGCGAAGTCCTTGCGTGGAACAAATTCTGTTAATATTAGCGACAACATCAATTCCGTCCGTCGCTATTTAGCTACCGATCACAGCATGGCCGTCGCCTCTTAGATACGTACAAACAATAGTTCTCGCTCCGAGGCTCCGTACAGTCCTAACCGTCACTAAATAGCAACATTTGGTTGTAGGTCGTCGCTGAATTTGCGACTGTACAGAACGTATGTTGCAAATCAGCGACAGAAACAACGAAGATTTGTTGCTATTTTTTTTAATACGCAAGGTTGTCACAATTAGGGACGCCAATATTTCTATTGTAGCCAATTAGCGAACAAAAAACAGGAATGATGCTAATTAGTGACGGAAAAGGTGTCGGTAAGTAGCGACAGTTTTCTCCCGGCTGTCGGAACAGCAAGGTCGATAACATGCTGTCGCAAAATGGTGACGGTTCTTGACATTGTTCGTGGCTGAATAGTGACGGCATACAAATGAATAGTTTATGAAGGTCGGACTATTTTACCGACGTGAACACGATTTGATCGTTGCAAAATAGCTACGATTTTTTTTTCGTGGCTGACTTGCGACGAGCGACGTTTGTCGCTTATTGGCGACTGTCACTATGTGACGACGCCATTGCTACGAATATTTGCTACGAATATGCGGTCGTCGGCAATTGGGGACAAGCTTCGTGACAACAGTAAGTCGTCACTACATAGCAACGAATTGTATTTTCGTCGGCAATTGGTGACGAACATGTCAATTGAGCGTCGCTAATTTTTAGCGACACTTTTGCAGCGACGAGGCTCTCTTCGTAGGTAATGCCGTCGCAAATGCCTTTAGCGACGGAATTTTCTGCTTTTTTTGTCGCAAAATGCCGTAGCTAAATGGCTGTTTTTTTGTAGTGCTTGAGAAGAGTTCAAGGTATCCCTTCGATATTCTGAGACTATCTAAGGTGAATGCCACATTGAATTTTCGCATTGAGATTGAAGATAGAAGATAGCTTTTTATTGATAGAAATTTCCATCAACAGCTAAAATTCCATTCTTGATGAACTTGGGGAGTGATGGAATGTATTTTGAAAAATCAGGGCACTTCAGAAAGAAACTTATTGATGAGATTAAATTTGATAAGTATTCACATGTAAAGAGGAAATTCTCATAATAGAAAGCAACTTGTTGTTTCCTTTTTATTGGACTTCCCAGCAATAGCTAAATTTTCACTCCTGATCGATTTGAGGTTTGATAGACTTTATATTAGAAAATTAGGGCCCTTTACAAAGAAACTTGCCAATGAGATTACATTTGAAAAGTGTCCACATATAAGAAAAAATTCTCAAAATAGATGACAACTTATTTTCGTCTTTTTACTGAGCTCGAAATTTGGTAAGAAAATGCAATTCTCTAAGAAAACTAAGGGCACGAGTGATGATCATTATCATTCTCGTCCTAAGAATAATTTTTGGCCATAAATTGAAAATTTTGTTTCTATTCATTGGATGAGTTTCTAAGTTGAAAACGGAATTTGATAACAACGCAAAATTTATATTCCCAAAATAAAGATTCATTTGATAAGTCTTCTTAATTTCTCTTCCGCCATTGATTGGTGGGTGGCCAGGGAATGGGAGGGGGTAGGTAGTTGACGGCAAGTGGCGGTGATTAGCAACGATTGTGGTGGCGGCTGGCGGGTGATGGAAGTCAATGGGCGTTGACTGCGGGTGGCTAATGGTTGGCAATTCATGACTAGTAGTGGGTTGTTGGCGACGATGGTCGCTGGTTCTCAGTGGTTCCCCAGGGGGCGACTAGAGCAAACACTAAGAAAAGTTTTTATTTCTCATTTTGTTTTAAAACTAGATTAGTTAAAAGATTTACTTTTGATTTATATTTCAAACATATTTCTAGGTCAAAATTTAAACCAAAAATAGAAAAATAAAATTGCATTACTAAACGGATTTCTATTTTGAATATATTCCTAGAAACAAAAAAAAAACACAGAAAAACCGAATTATTATCATGCATCCCCTAAAATTCAATTCTTAATGGATTTAGGGATTTAGGGCTTGACAAAATTTATTTTAGAAAGGCCTTTTAAAAATAAACTTATAGTTGAGACTAAATTCGACAATTGCCCACATATAAGAAGGAATTCTCACATACAATAACTACGATAGAAGAACTAGGGCACTGAAAGAGAACACTCGGATGGGTTACTAAAAGTTTTAGGCAATCCTTGATAAGAAGTCTCTCTTCCTAGTTAAAGTGACATGAACTTTGGCTTGTATGGGCATTAACCAAATCACAGACCGATCTGACTCAATGAAGATGGAACTGAATTTGGCAAAGCCACTGGAGGCGTGTTGGAGGGCTTCGAACATAGCCATGGCTTTTGCTTGTGTTGCAGACGTGAATTTCACCGATTTTGCGAGGCCAGCGACGATACTTCCCGTGTTGCCCCAACAGATGATCGAAATGCCTCCATTGACTTATTCTTCTTCAATCGTCTACGTTAGTTTGTAGGGCTCCTTCCTTGGGTGAAAGCCAGCTTCAATTTTCTGTGAGTTTGTTGTCCATAGTCTTCTTTGAGTTATGGAACTGCATTTGATGTAGTTTTCTGTCGGAAATTTTTCAGATTCCACCATGTCATGGCATTGGAACTTTTCTTTTCTTTTTTTTCTGCAAAAGACAGAGATATTGCGAGAAGTCCATATGCACCAGAGAGCCGATACCACTAGATCTAGTTAAGGTAAATCAGTTCCTCTTCCTGTGAATCTTATCAACCAAACTTCAAATTGAGTTAGACCCCGACAATTGATTTGGATGTTCAAACAAGGATTAGACCAAAGAAGGTGGGTCTAGGGACATATTAAGATGTATTCTACCGACTCCACTTCATGCCGGCATAAAGAACACCACAAGTTCAGGTGTATTCTTCACCATAGATTTCCCTTCGATGGGATTACATTTTGGCATAGAGACTATATAAAAATCTCTACTTTAGAGCAAATAGACATATCTCAAATGGCTAGCCAAAGAGGACAGGGAGTTTTAAAAGATGAAATAGCTAGGTCGATGCTTTGCTTATTTTCAAGTAAATGTATGAGCAAATTATAGCAATTCTTCACTAGATAGCAATCCTTATAGCAATTCTTCCCATTAGTAATTCCATACTGCAGATTTGATTGAGGATATCATCACTCAACTGCACATTAGCGATTGACAAGACCTTAAGACGACCTTCCTCGAGTTTCCTATACTTCTTCTTATATATACCGTCCGATGAGGGGGAAAGAGGTGGGACCCAGGGAGAATATCTGAATTTTGAATCGGTGCGGTGGACAAAAAAGATAAATTACAACATGAATCCTCTTTCCGAATACGGAAAACATTTAAATTCAAACGAGTTGATGTTTTTCTTTTTTCTATCCAAACAAATCCCATTTGGTGTGATTTACGTTTTCTTATTTCATATATGCACACTTTTTAGATGAAATCTGCATTAAGGAATTTTGTCTCTTTCGCTTTTTTCCACATGCAAAAGATCCATAGATTATGCGCATATTTAAAATGTCGTAACGCAAAAACAATTTGCAAAAATGGCATTATCATACAATGCTTCGAGTTCATGGAAGTTATTCATACAATGTGCAAAAATGTTTCGAGAATTCAATATTTGGAAGTTCGTTAGAAAGAAATTCAAGATTGAAATGGCTCGTTAGTCAAACTAATATTTATCTCTCTGTGTGCGCGATCTTCTCTCAGTCTGGGCATTTGCTTGAGGCACCAACTCATACGATATTCACTCCCCCACAGCCTTTCCTTTTGATTTTAGCTTCTGACTTCCTTTCTTTTCTTTACAATGTCCCCGTGTCTTAAGATTAACACACCCAAATCACTGCATAAAATGATTCGACACTCTTGACCGAGCATTGAATATGTTTCCTTCCTCGAAGTATATGCCATTTAAAAAAAATACTTTATACGTAGATTTATATGTCTTAGTTCCGCTAAAGAGTGCCCTCGGACCACTTCTTTAGTAGTTAAATGAAAAGAATTATAACTTCTAAAGCAGATTTAGTAAGTATATTATGAACACCTTAGTGCTATCTTCTTAAAAAAATTAATGGCCAACTGCAATATTATATATCAACATGCTAACTCTGGCCTAAAAAATCTTGATAGAGCTATTTTGTTTTCTTATTTGTTCTCTCGAAGCATTTAGTCTATGGATTTCCATTGAAAATTGTCAGAGATAGCTACCACAGAGAAAGCATCAGGTGGTCGGTCTCGGTCGGAGGTGTTGCCGGACCACTAAAAAGTGTTGGAATTTTGGAATGATATAAGGGTGAATGAGAAATTGACTAAAAATTGTTGGAATTTTGGAATGATATAAGGGTGAATGAGAAATTGTTCTCAAGAATGAAACCCTTAGTGGGATGTGGGTCCCATATGTAAAAAGCAACATTGTGAGTGGAAAGTGTAGAAACACTTATCCCACATAGACTAAAAGGAAGGCTTTGGAAGGCTTTATATATGATTACACTCCTATAGAGTGTTAACTTAAATCACAAGTACTATGTCTCGTGCGCACGTGCGGGGGGGTGCAAATCCGGTTCCCGTCAAACCTGAACTTGTGCGCGAGCATGCGACCTGCGCACATGAATACAACTCCAAAAAGTGGGCTTAGAGATAAGTCACTTTTTGCCTTCATACTATACTGTTATGTTTTGGTAACAGCATGATTCGTCTAGGTGTGATCAGACTTTGTATGTTTATCATTGTTCATTGTTCAAGTTCGTCGAAAGCTTCGAAGATCTTCTCTTCTTGGCTGTCAACCATTGTATCCTAGGAGACAGACGTCCACGTGTGCTGGAGAGTTCCTCACTATGTACTGAAGGGGACGAATATGTCTTAAGGAAAACTGTGATTAGCACATGCCTCGATTTTTACTCGTTCTTGTATTTGAGTCCATCTGTAATCATGTCATTTTAGTGAACTCCATTTGAATTTATTTTTTACTCATTGTATTCGAACATTATTTCCAACAAAAAGGACATGTTGCAGTCATAATATGCGCTCTCCACAATGTGCATAGACTCTCTCTCACACACACAATAGTAAGTCACTTGCACAGGGGAATAAGAGAGATATGTTGTGCAGCACTGTAATCAGAACGATGAGTTTTAACCCTTGTATAGAAAATAGATGGATAGACCTGGAGCCGGGGAGGTGTAGAAGAATAGATGGGAATAAGTGGAGGTTCTTTAAAGAGGCCTACCCAAATTCCAAGTACCGCGAGAGGCACATGCACAGAGGCAAGAACTGTTCAAGAAAGCCTATGGAAGTTTTGTCATCAATCTTGTTTGCTTCAACAACCCCAACACCAAATGCATGACCCTCTCCAATAAAAGCCCTTGTTACTCTAGTCTAGCCATAAACCCTCCGTCCCTCTCCTCTTTCTCTAGCTCTGACCATTCGCCCCACAACCACCCAAACCATCCCCATCATCTTTATTATTTCTCTTCATGGCCTCCTAGAAGCATCGGTTTATCTACTCAAGACAGCACCACCACCTACTTCCTTCTTGACTCTAGCTCGTATTTCCAAAACATCCAAGATTACAGGTTACTTTTCTTGTGATACTAAAATTTGATTTTTTTTAATATTTAAAGTTGGTTGCTCTAAGGCTTATTGCTGAATGTGAACGGGGAATGTCTCTTGCTTTTGCAGGAAGGAAAAACAGGTACCTTTAAGGGCTAAAGGAGAACCACGTCGATGAGCATGCCTTCTTTGCATAACCAAGTGGGAACATGAGGAGCTTCTCTGGTTAATCCATGGATGACCCTTGGCAGCTCGCACCACTCACCATAAGCTCTTCCCCGAAGTAGAGGAGTTGCTCGACCTTAAAGAGTGACTATTTCTACTTGCAGCTTCAAAGCCTGAGCAATGTCTCGAAGCACTACAAGCAAGACGTGAAATGTGAATGATGATGCCCATGAAGATGGAGAGATGAGGAGCCCCAAGAGACGATCCACAGGTTCTTCGATGAAGGGCCGATGAATAGCAAAGACAACAATTCTTGGGTTGATGTGGAAGACAAATAAGTCACAGAATAGCTCATCCATGTTGACAACCAAGCTGTCCATTTCCATGCCCTCTTCCTCAAACGACTCCCGGCATCAATTCCAGAAGAAATTACAGTCAGCCTCGTTCCAACACCTTTATTTTCGCGCTTAGAAAAACACGATCTTGCTTTTAATGCTTAATTCAAATCAAGAAGCTAAAAGTCACAATCTTGTTTGCTCGACCTTAGAGAGTGACTACTTCTACTTGCAGCTTCAGAGCCTAAGTGATGTCTCAAAGCACTACAAGCAAGACGTGAAATGTGAACTGATGATGCCCATGAAGATGGGGAGAGATGAGGAGGAGCCCCAGAAGACGATCCACAGGTTCCTCAATGAAGGGCCAATGAAGAGCAGAGACAATAGTTCTTGGGTTGATGTGGAAGACAAATAAGTCATAGAATAGCTCATCCATGTCTACAACCAAGCTGTCCATTTCCATGCCCTCTTCCTCAAACGACTCCCAGCATCAATTTCGGAAGAAATTACAGTCAACCTTGTTCCAACACCTTTATTTTCACGCTTAGAAAAACAGGATCTTGCATTTAATGCTTAATTCAAATCAAGAAGCTAAGAGTCACCATCTTGTTTGATAGTTTCTCAAGCACTCGAAAACCAAGTGGGGCAGCAAAAACCCCACTTCCATCTTCACCTTTTTCAATTTAGGAAACTTAGAAAAGGATATATGTGGTGTCTGGCCTTTCTTTCACTCCTGGTAAGAGTCATGAAACTTAGGAAGTGGGAAGGGACTTGGGTTTTGCGCTTTCATGATGTTCCTGCTTCATCAGATATTCCGGAAAGGCCAATGGTGTCGTCACTATTTTTCAGATTTTAGGAAAGGGAGATTGATGGGTTTTACGAGTCCGCCCAAGATGGGCTGAATATAAACCCGGGGCTCGCGTTTGTTTTAAATCCAGATTTGGCCGTTACAAGAATATTAAATATATTTTAATATTCGTAACGGAAATAATAAATAAGATGAGATTTGATTCTTATAATAGAGAGGGGGAGATGCGTTGTTGACATATACGTGTGCCGAAAAGATTACGTTCCTTTCTAAAAAAGTGAAAAATGCACGTTCCCTTTTTTTGAAGAGCGACGCTTTCCTCTCTGAAGCTCTCTCTCCAAGGTGGATTACTCTCTGACTGAGACATTTGATCGGTAAAAAGAAATATACGATTCAGATATTAACAATGTCATGTGATTGTACCTAATCAGTGATACAATGATGTTTCGACCTAGGGCTATTATGCACAATTTGGTTACGTTTCTCTTTGAATATGTTCGAAGAGATATGGATATGTGAGATTTGACATTGGTATCAGGCCTGTATTACTTGTTATCCTGATTATGTTCATGCAATTGTTTGATAGTTGATCGAATTTGTTTTGGACTAACATTGGTTTTAGATAAGGCAGTGTGCTTTTTGGCTTTTTTGGAAAAATGTGGTCGGTAAAAATTAATTTTTTTTTACATATTTGGATTGTACTCGAAAAGACGATCGTTTTGGGTGGTCGCACGCCACGGGAGGAGATCGGGAACGCCGAAAAATCGCCGGCAAAAGTACAGTCGGCGAAGGGTGCTCAGAAAAATGGGCTCTAGGCCCATTTAGGTCTATTCTGTGTGAGCTGCGGCCCGCGAGCCTTGGCTCGTGGATGGCCCAAGCCAGTGGGTCTAGCCCGCAAGCATTGGCTATTCGGCGACCCCGGCCTAGGGCCCGATCCGCATGACCCACGGGTCACCGCTCGACCCGGACGCCCGCGACCCTGTTCGCGACCCGATTCGGGATCTGACCCGCGGGTTGACCCGGTTTTGATTGTTGACAAAAAGAATTGGATTTGTGTAATCCATTGATTATGAGGTGATTATGAGGTTTGTTGAAATGTGGATTTATGGATTCCTAATCTGTTCTGCATATGTTGTAGAAACGATACCTCTTGTCATCCAATCACCTTACATTGTACGTACTCCAAGGCAAAAGGAGATTTTGCTAGAGCACCAAAAAAAATGTTGAGGAAAGCTCGCTGGAGGAAGGATACAATGATGGAATGGTTAACAAAAGTCAACGGATTGATTCAAGATGTCATATGGAAAGGTGATCGGTTGATGTATGACAACACCGAAATGGTGACCGTGCTACATTCCAAACTCCCACTTAAGTGGAGGCCAATACTTGATAGGATCAAGGAGTATATTTGGAACGAGACCGATGAAGATCGATATAAAATGATGGTCTATGAATTCCTGGTGGAATATAAAAGTCATGAGAATGCTTCTCTTACTATGAAGTCCACACGGCAAGGAACGTACCCAAAATTACTTGATCCTTCGCGTATGGATGTGTTTTTTTTTTAAACTTTAGGAATCCGTTTCCTGCTTTGGTCAAAGTGACCCGCTTTTGATGAACGAGTTTTTTTTTTAATGTTGCTTTAATGTTTTCAAAGTGGTGATAAAGAACAGAACAAGGTTTTTTTTGACATTATGAATATCATGCTATTTCTTTTGGAATAATGAATGTGATTTCATTTCTTTATGCAATATTGTATTTGTATTATGGTAGCATGATGAATGTGGAATGTTCTATTAGTTATAAGTAACTAGATAGAACTTGAATTTCGCCTAGATGATTATGTTAGAGATAGTTTCAAATTAGGACTTGGAATAATGATTGGAAACTTTGAGTGACATTTCGAATTATAAGCCTAAGATGAAATTATTGATAATATGGTTAGCTATTGTGAGTTGAAATGCATAAATGAAGATATAAATAATTGTGCTAAATATGTCATATGAACTTTCGTGTTCAGAGAAATGGCTTTAGCTTCTAAGAATATTGTCGCTGAGTTGAACAAGGGTGAGAAATTGAACGGTGAAAATTATGAGATATGGAGCTTGAAAATCCATTATGTATTGGAGGAGCAGGAGGTTATAGAAGCTCTTAACACCAGCATGACTGAACCTGAGGACGGTACCACTGAACAACATGTGAGGAATAAAGAAGCATTTGCTGCGTGGAAGAAAAAGAATTCCATAACGCGTATTACTCTTCTGAGCAGCATGGAAAATGACTTCATGCGCGAGTTTAAGAGTTTTGAAAGCGCTAGAGAATTGTGGACTGCATTGAGAACAAGGTTTGGACAGACAACGGTCGCCAAATTGAGACAGTTAACAATCAAGTTTGATACATGCAAGATGTTACATGGTCAGTCCAAAAGGCAACATCTAAAGCACATGGTAAACATGATCAGTGAGCTTATGTAAGCTGGCCATATGTTGACTGATGAGCAGCAGGTGCAAGCAGTAATTCGTTCTCTTCCTCAGAACTATGAACCTATGAAAGTCCATTTGACCCACAATGAAAGTATAAGGACTTTCAATGATTCTGTACACCACTTAGAGCTGGAAGAGGATCGCCTCTTGGTAGCAAAACCTGAAGTAGATATATATCTTGCTGTAGCAAGCTCATAAGGAGCTTCTGATTTTAAGCGTAAGCGTTAGGGTGGGTTCAAAAGGTGGCAGTGGAAGAGGCTGAATTCATCCGTGAGTAAGCCAAAGCAGAACCAACATAGCCAACAGTTAAAGGGAAGTCCCTTAGTGAAGAAGAACATGTCACTTGTGAAATGTTTTAACTGTAGCAAAAAGGGCAACTTTGCTCGCGATTGCGCTGAGCCGAAGAAAGTAGACACCCTTAATACATGTGAATATGTCACTTATGTATCAAGTTCTGTATTCTTAACTGAATTTTATCCTTTGTGGACTGTAGATTTGGGAGCCATAGACCATATAACGAATGATAGAGATGCATTCGTGGAGTTTCGACGAGTTCCACAAGGAACTAAATACGTTTATGTGGAGAACAACTCAAAATCTAAAGTGAAAGGAATTGGCACTTGTCAACTCCATATGTGTGGTGGTCGCATTTTGTTCCTTCATAATATTTTGTATGTTCTTGAGATACGTTGGAACTTAGTTTCTGTATTAGCTTTAATAAAGTTTGGCTTTAGAATGAACTTTCATGATAATGGTGTTGATTTATTTTTAAACAAAGACAAGTATGGTTCTGGGATTTTCCAGGATGGTTTTATTGTATTAGATGTTAAATATCAAAGTCTGAATGTTAGTTATTTCCCATTCACGTCTCCAAAATTTTATGATGATGATGTGAACATATGACATGCGAGAATTGCCGAGATGAAACATTCAGCCCTTCGTGGGTGAGTGGAAAATGATGGGTTTTATGAGTTCGCCTAAGATGGGCTAAATATAAACCCGGGGCCCGCGTTTGTTTTAAATCCAGAGTTGGTCGTTACAAGAATATTAAATATGATTTAATATTCGTAACGGAAATGGCAATTACGAGAATATTAAATATGTTTTAATATTCGTAACGGAAATAATAAATGAGATGAGATTTGCTTACTATAATAGAGAGGGGGGAGATGTGTTATTGACATATACGTGTGCCGAAAATATTATGTTCCTTGAAAAGCTAAGTGCTTAGTGTAACGATCTGAATATGAAGTAAAGCGCGGAATAAATGAAGTAATAAGAGAAAAGTATAGAAGATCAAACACAGAAGATTATAGTGGTTCGGCTTATTCCAAGCCTACGTCCACTTTGTCCAGAGACAGCCAATCGGCTGTTTATCACTAGTATCAAAAGAGATAGTACAATCAGATCACTTTCTCACTATCACTCTTTCAATACAATCTTTCGTTTACAATCAAATACTTTGATGATTTTTCTCCTTCTTTTCTCACAAATGGATGTACTATAAATAGTCTTCTCCTTTGGTTACCGTTTAGCCTTCCATAAATATCATCCATAATATGTCCGTTGGAAGCTCAATGATTTCTTTCCAAAGATAAATCGTATAACCAAGAAAGGAAAGGATAAAATCAGATATGATTTGATCCTTTGATTGATATCTTTGTTTGAGCATTGATACGTAAATCCTGCTCATCCTATATCGTATCTCAATCAAAAGATCTCTTTGACTTTCTGCGTTTATATATGAGAATCTTGATCTACCGAACTCCATTACCTTCTGGATATGAGTTCTACCAATTTTCTTTCCTTTTGAACATCTCCTCGTTCTGCATCGTTCTGCATATAAGAACTTATCTTGTCCTTCTGAACATCTCACGTTCTGCATATAAGAACTTATCTTGTCCTTCTGAACATCTCACGTTCTGCATATAAGATCTTCTAATAGGATTAACCTTCTGAACGTTTCTTTCTTTCGCATAAGATATCATCTGGTTTTGTCACCATCAAAACATTCATCAACAATCTCCCCCTTTTTGATGGTGACAAAACTACCCTGCAGATTCGTTCTATAGCAACAGTATGAGGAGTCAATTAAGTAGCTATAACACTAGGTCAGAATGTCAATGGAGACAGAGGTTCAAAACATCTAAAAACAAACAGTTGCAACTAAAGTATCCAAGCATCCAAACAGTTCAAAAATTCAGACGACGCAACGATCTGCAGGATTTTCTCCCCCTTTTTGTCAACACCAAAAAGGATTAAGGCTTGGGAGGAATACGGACAAGAGTAATATCCATATTAGTAACAGCCAGGATAAGGTCATCGATCTTCTTATGCACCCCAACAGAAAGATCATCAATCTTCTTATCCAAGGCATGCAGATGATCAAGCGTCGCAGCCTGCTGCTCCTCAAGATGAATAATAGCCGCCTGAAGTTCGGCAATAGCTCCAGAAGAAGCAGAAGCAGAAGGAGAGGGACTCTCTCGTGACGAGCTCACCTGAGGTTGCGGAGAAGGAAAAACTCCCCCTGTTTGAAGGTGAGAAGGCGATGGAACATCCAGGGAGGGCCGTGGCAAGTCAGATGGCAGGGGTGGTGAACCAGTGGCATGCTTAGATTTGGAAGGTGTGGAAGAAGCAGGATCATCAGAGGAACTAATAGAAACCTGACCTCGTGCAGAACGAGAGGAAGCAGGTGCTTGAATATCCTGCTGACTAACAGACAAGGCAGGTTCCACCAGAGAGGCAGGAAGAAGTGCAGAAGGAGCAGGTACTGGTGTGCTGAACAGAGGATCCGTAACTTGTAAGACAGAGCCAGTCTCTTGGGGCATTCTGCCACCATCTAAATGTGAAGCACTGGATTCATCTCGGAGAGCTATAGATCGAGACTTCTTCGATTTGGAAGATCCAGCAGATTTGACAATCTCTTTCCGCTTTCGCGAGCCAGTTGTGCCAGAAGGACTAGAAAAGGCAGGAAGCCTCATCAGTTCAGGAATTTTCATCTTTCCGATGGAATATTTATCAACCACAGAATGAGGAAGTATAGTTGCAGTCAACGAAGTGGGTATGGAAATCTTCAGACGATGAAAAATCTGTGTGATGAGACTCCCATATGGAAGAAGACCAGAAGGCTTCACCAATGCCCTGTACATCTGCAACAGAATGATGTGGGGAAGACTAATGGGCCAGCGCATATCAAGAGCATACATCAATTTAGCTTCAGACTTGGAAATATCTGTCTTGGAGGCAGACTTGGGGCGAAGCACATTGATGACAACTTTGTGAAGCAGAATATGATATGCAGTCATACGAGAATACACTAGCTTTCCTTCAGAAGAATTGTTCCGAGTGAAATATCTCAAAATGTCCTCATCAGTAACCTCCTTGGCCACAAACTCAGCACGAGGGACTTTCAGAAGGTCAACCAAATCATATACAGAAAGCCCATGGATAACATTGTTGACCGAGAAAGAGATAGAGTCTCTGGTTGGAAAGGACAAATTTGAGTAAAAATAGGCAGTTAACTCCTTGTAGGCAGGCACTGTTTCGGTGCAAAAGAACTCAAATTTATGACTTTTCACTAGACCCCGTAACTTAATCTTGATGCGGTCCAGAAAAGCAAAGTCAATCGTGCGAGGGGGCATCACACCTCTGTCAAGCAGTGTCTGATAAACCTGATGATGATTCTCAGACCTAAAAAGGTTATCAGCAGTTCCAGAGTCCTTGTGTGCAATACCATGTCGTGGAACGAAAATTGAGTACAATTTCTCATCATCATCAGGTATATGAGCCAATTTTGAAGGAGGCTCAGGAGAAATATCCAAAGCACGCGACTGAACAGGGGAGCGTGGTCGAGTAATGCCACAATCTTCGACAATTTTCAGAAAAGCATTAAGGGAGGAATATCCCTCTCCCGTCAAATATCGATTAATCGAAGAATGAGGTTCATCGGCACGTACCATCTGAGTATATGTGGCATAGATGCCTTTGACCACTTTGCTCTGAAGAGGGCCCCCTTCGTCAATATCCTCCATCGGAGAGTCTTCAGTGAGGTCAAAGTGAGTGGGACCAGAAGCAGACCCAAAGTGTTTGTCGGCCAACCGAGATGATTTACGGGTCCCAGACATGGAGAAAATCGAATGGATGGACAAACACAAAGATGCAGACAAGCGCAAGAAAAGGGCTAGGGTTTGTAGAGAGGGCAAAAGTCGATCGAGTTTTTGGAGAAAGAGAGAGACTTTTGCGGAAAAGGTAATAAGTGGAAATCCAAGTATTCCAAAAATATAAAGAAAAAGAAGGAAAGACGGTTTTATTTTGGAAGAAACCAACCTTTTTTTTAAAAAAATTTTTATTTTGAAAAAGAATCCGAATAAATAGGCAATAAATAATAATCAAGTACCGAGAACATACCTGTTCAAGAATAACGGTCGAAAATCTTCAATCACGAAATCTAGAAGGAGAGTATATTCAAACGATCTCTGATGAATTCGAAAGATCGTTTGTCCAAGGCTTTTGTGAAGATATCGGAAAGCTGATTCTTGGAATCAATAAAAGTAATCACAACATCCTTCTTCTGAACATGATCACGGATGAAATGGTGACGAATCTCAATATGTTTAGCACGAGAATGAAGGATAGGATTCTTGGTTAAATCTATAGCACTTGTGCTATCACACCGAATTTCAACACAGTATTTCGAGATGCCAAAGTCTTGCAATTGTTGTTTCATCCACAGAATTTGAGAACAACAACTGCTTAGAGCCACATATTCAGACTCTGCAGTAGACATAGCAACAGTATGCTGTTTGCGAGATAGCCAGGAAACTAACATGTTTCCAAGCAGCTGACAATTACCTGTTGTACTTTTGCGATTAAGTCTGCAGCCAGCCATGTCAGCATCAGAGTAACCAAGAAGTGTGAAATTCCCATCCTTTGGATACCAAAGACCAAAGTTTGATGTAGTCGCAACATACTTGATTATTCGTTTCACAGCCGTGAGATGTGATTCCTTAGGATCAGATTGAAATCTAGCACAGAGACAAACACTGAATAGAATGTCAGGACGAGAAGCAGTGAGATATAAAAGTGATCCTATCATACTCCTGTAAAGCTTCTGATCAACAGGACGTCCTTCTATATCTTTATCAAGTTTAGAAGTGGTAGATATAGGTGTATCCACTCTTTTACAATTTTCCATACCGAACTTCTTGATAATATCTTTGGCATACTTCTCCTGAAATATGAAGGTCCCATGATTGGACTGCTTAACTTGAAGACCCAGAAAGAAAGTTAGCTCACCCATCATACTCATTTCGAATTCACTTTGCATGTCTCTTGCAAAGTTCTGACAAAGAGTTTCATTAGAGGATCCGAATAAAATATCGTCTACATATATCTGGACTAATAGAAAATCCAGATGAACCCTTTTTATGAACAAAGTAGTATCAACTTTACCTTTGACAAAGCCATTAGAAAGAAGAAAGTTACTCAATCTCTCGTACCAAGCTCGAGGAGCTTGTTTTAATCCATAGAGAGCTTTCTTCAATCGGAGAACATGATTGGGCTTAATAGGATCTTCAAACCCAGGAGGTTGAGCAACAAAGACTTCTTCTTGAATGAAGCCGTGAAGGAATGCACTTTTGACATCCATTTGAAACACCCTGAAATTATTAAAGCAAGCAAAGGCGAGTAACAAACGTATTGCTTCTAACCTTGCAACAGGAGCGTGAGTCTCGTCATAGTCAATTCCTTCTTCTTGAGTGTAGCCTTTAGCTACAAGTCGAGCCTTGTTACGAGTCACCAGACCATCTTCATCAACCTTGTTTCTGAAAACCCACTTGGTTCCAATGATGGTTTTTCCTGGAGGCTTAAGAACCAGTTCCCAGACATCATTGATAACAAATTGCCTCAACTCATCCTGCATAGCTTCTATCCAGCTATCATCTGTAAGAGCATCGTCTACATTTTTGGGTTCGTGAGTAGATACAAGAGCAACAGCACTTGATTCCAACCTTTCTTCAGGCAATATTAACTTACGAGATCGGGTTTGTATACCTTGATCAAGGTCTCCAATAATAAGATCAATAGGATGACTTGACTTATGCTTCCAATCCTTTATAACATGAGAAACACTTGAAGAGATCTCCGGTACATAGTCAGAAGATGAAACTGATGGTTTATCAAACCCAGAAGGTGAATAAACAGGATGATCTATAGATGAATCAGTCTGATTGAAATAGTTAACAGGTAGAGATCCTTCTGTATTTAAAACAGACTCGGAAGATTCATTATCTGAAAATTTCACATGAATTGATTCTTCGACTGCAAGAGAATTCTTATTAAAAACTCTAAAGGCCTTGCTAGTAGAAGAATAACCCAGGAAAATACCTTCATCTGATCTGGCGTCAAATTTTCCTATGCGATCACTTGAGTTCTTGAGAAGAAAACATTTACATCCGAAAACATGGAAATAGGAAACATCAGGTTTCTTGCCTTTAAATACCTCATAGGATGTCTTCTGTATAATTGGCCTGAGGAAAACTCGATTAATGATATAGCAGGCAGTGGACACCGCTTCAGCCCAAAAACGAGAAGGTAAATTGCTTTCGATAAGCAATGTTCTGGCCATTTCTTGTAAGGACCTGTTCTTCCTTTCAACTACCCCATTTTGCTGAGGCGTGTATGGTGAAGAAAAAGAATGAACAATACCATATTCATCACAAAACGTAGAGAAATCTTGATTTTCAAATTCTCCTCCGTGATCAGATCTAATAGAAGAAATAAAGTACCCTTTCTCATTCTGAATTTGTCTTGCAAACCGAGAAAAAATAGTGAATGTTTCAGACTTGGTTGCAAGAAAATAAACCCAGGTGAAACGAGAATAGTCATCAACTATGACTAAGCAAAATTTCTTTCCTCCAATACTTTGAGAGCGAGTTGGTCCAAATAAATCCAGATGCAGAAGTTGAAGACCTCGAACTGTAGATATTTGATTGACAGACTTAAAAGAACTTTTTACCTGCTTTCCCAGAATACAAGAAGTACAAAGATCTGAACTTTTGAAAGGAATAGAAGGAAGACCCCTCACAAGCTTCTTGGAGGATAGTTTAGCAAGTTGTTTCAAATTAGCATGACCAAGTTTCCTGTGCCACAGAATTGCCTCTTCCTGCAAAGTAACTAGACATTGCAAATTTTCTAGATTAATATCCAGAAGGTAAATATTACCATGTCTTCGTCCAGTAAAGACTAGTGAGTTATCCTTGTTGAATCCAGAACAAACTCCTTCTTGAAAGGTAATCTTATATCCAGAATCACATAATTGGCTGATGCTGAGTAAGTTGTAGTTCAGGCCTTTAACAAGTGAAACCTTGTTGATAACAAGATTTCCGATTTTGACTGTCCCAGTGCCGATGATCTTTCCATTACTATTGCCTCCGAAAAATACTTTTCCACCATCAATATTTACTAAATTGATGAAAAAATCTGAATTTCCAGTCATATGTCTCGAGCATCCACTGTCTAGATACCACTTCATTTTATCTTTCAAGGATACCTGCAAATAACAGAATACTCAAACTTTCCTTGGTACCCAGACTTTCTTGGGTCCAGTAACAGTCCTTTTTGGTACCCACATTCTTTTGGGTCCAGTAGAGTTAGTAGAAAAACCAAATAAACTAAACCCAGAAGATTTTGATTTAGGAAGTTCTCTATCAAGATATTCTGAATTATTCGAGGAAAGAAAAAGAGAATCATCTTCAACAGGTTTGACAAAAACTTTTTTAAAATGATCTTCATAAACCCTTTTGGAAGGTCTTTGCATTAGTCTCTCTTTGACTTTAGGAAAGTCAATCAAAGGAGTCGTTGTAGAAGACATTCCTAAACCTTCCTTTTTAAAATACGGCCTTTGAATGGAAAGAATTTTTTTTAGCTTCTCAGATCCATCAGAGAATCTTTTAGAAAGGCAAGAGAAATCCGATTTTAAACACACGTTTTCTTTTTCAAGTGAATCAACTTTTTGCTCAAGACAAGAAGAATCTTTTTGTAAAATCTCAATTTTTTCTTTCAAAAAAACTTCCTGTCGTTTGAGTCTCTGATTTTACTTTTTTAAAACAGAAATCTCCTTAAGAGAATCTTCTAGATCATAACATAGTTCATCAATGTATCTAGCAATTTTAATAGGAACTCTGAGATTACTTACCTGATTTTCATTGTAATCAGATTCATAGTCAGAATCAGAACCATCAGAATTTGCCATAAGACAGACATTGAATTGATCATCACTTGATTCACATTCAGTGTATTCAGTGTCGCTCCAGGTTTCAGCTTTGAGAGCTCTTTTGTATTTCTCATTTCTTCCCTTTTTGAGTAGGGGACAGTCGGGTTTTATATGACCTTTCTTCTTGCAGTTAAAGCAAGTAACATCTGCATATTGTCCTTCAGCTTCTGTACTTTGTCTCAACGTATTCTGTTGATAGTATCTCGGTCTCCGTCTTTGAAAATTTTGTTGACTGTTGCTTAATCTGTGCTTCTGGAAACTCTGTTGACCATCTTCCATTCCTCTACTTTGTGAGTTCATTTGATTTGAATTGCTTCTGTTGTTCCTGTTGAAATTCTTGAATCTTTTCACCAGGAGTGCTATTTCTTCATCATTGAGATAGTCTTCTGACTCTGCATCATTAAAATCCTCATTAGATTTTAATGCTAAAGTTTTCTTACCTCTAGTGTTCTCAGTCTCAACAAGCTTTTCTTCTTCATAAGCTTGGAGAGTTCCAACAAGCTCATCGAGGGATAAATGTTGAATCCGTTGAGTTTCTCTGATGGAAGTTTTAATATAAGTCCATTCGGAAGTAAGACCACGAAGAAGTTTGTTGACTTTCATCTGTCCTTCAACTGGATGACCTTGATAAGCTAGGCCGTTTGTGATTTCAGTAAACCTACTGAACATGTCGGTAATGCTCTCCCCTTCCTTCATTTTAAAAGACTCATACTGATTGAGAAGAATATTCGTTCTGGTTTCCTTAACTCGATCTGTGCCTTCATAAGTTACACTTAGAATATCCCATATTTCCTTTGCTGAATCACAAGAAGAAATACGATTATATTCAGAAGTAGATAAAGCACAATATAAAGAATGAATAGCTTTAGCATCAGTATGCTGTCTTTTCTTTAATTCAGATTGAGTCTGAAGATCAGCATCTGAAGATATTTCTTTGCCAGATGAAGAATTCGGAGAAACGCCATTTTGCACCAATTCCCACTCTAGTGATCTTTTGCTCTAAGGAATGCTTTCATCTTGTTCTTCCATATGCTATAATCCTTTCCATCAAAAAGAGGAGGACGAAAGTGACTCTGTCCTTCCATCAGACCTGTAGCACTAGCCATTGATCGTTCTGCTCAGAAGTACAAACACTTCAAAATCGAACAACCGTGCTCTGATACCAATTGAAAAGCTAAATGCTTAGTGTAACGATCTGAATATGAAGTAAAGCGCGGAATAAATGAAGTAATAAGAGAAAAGTATAGAAGATCAAACACAGAAGATTATAGTGGTTCGGCTTATTCCAAGCCTACGTCCACTTTGTCCAGAGACAGCCAATCGGCTGTTTATCACTAGTATCAAAAGAGATAGTACAATCAGATCACTTTCTCACTATCACTCTTTCAATACAATCTTTCGTTTACAATCAAATACTTTGATGATTTTTCTCCTTCTTTTCTCACAAATGGATGTACTATAAATAGTCTTCTCCTTTGGTTACCGTTTAGCCTTCCATAAATATCATCCATAATATGTCCGTTGGAAGCTCAATGATTTCTTTCCAAAGATAAATCGTATAACCAAGAAAGGAAAGGATAAAATCAGATATGATTTGATCCTTTGATTGATATCTTTGTTTGAGCATTGATACGTAAATCCTGCTCATCCTATATCGTATCTCAATCAAAAGATCTCTTTGACTTTCTGCGTTTATATATGAGAATCTTGATCTACCGAACTCCATTACCTTCTGGATATGAGTTCTACCAATTTTCTTTCCTTTTGAACATCTCCTCGTTCTGCATCGTTCTGCATATAAGAACTTATCTTGTCCTTCTGAACATCTCACGTTCTGCATATAAGAACTTATCTTGTCCTTCTGAACATCTCACGTTCTGCATATAAGATCTTCTAATAGGATTAACCTTCTGAACGTTTCTTTCTTTCGCATAAGATATCATCTGGTTTTGTCACCATCAAAACATTCATCAACATTCCTTTCTAAAAAAGTGAAAAACACACGTTCCCTTTTTCTAAGGAACGACGCTTTCCTCTTTGAAGCTCTCTCTCTGAGGTGGATTACTCTCCGACCGAGACATTTGATCTGTGGAAAGAAAGGTACGATTTCTATATTAACAATGTTGTGTGATTGTACCTAACCCAGTAATACAAGGATGTTTCGACCTAGGGCCATTATGCACAATTTGGTTGCGTTTCTCTTTGAATATGTTCGAAGAGATCTGAATCTGTGAGATCCGTCAAAGATCAATTAAAGGAATAGGGTTTTGAGGATCACTCCTGGTTGTGTGACCTAAACTCTTGCGAAGATTGGTTTTTGTGGATTATTGTTCCTTTCTAGTTTTATTAACATAATACAAGGTGCAAAAATTTCCTCTCATCTATCTAAAGGAACTTGTCATACCACTGGAGAAGAATGCAGTCTGCAATCTTCCACCTATTGCAAAGGCACAGAACAAAATGACTTCGATAATGAGTATTGTTCATTGATCTGCAAGTATCAGATCAATGGTGTAGCTTAGAACTGTCAACAAATCTCATAATATGATCTATGGTTAGTTGATATGTGGTGATTGTCGTTTGCATTTAGCTCGAAAGAACAAAAAAAAAAAAAGGATAAAGGTGCATGTTGCCATGAAACAATTCACTACGGATTTGATGTGCCATCACACACAACCCTCTCTCGGCCATTGTATAGCAGCTGTCTTTTTCCAGAGACCGTGTATTTTAGATGTGACTTTCTATTTCCTACATTGAGTTGCTACAGTGTTCTACAGAAGAATTAACGACACCAAACATTTTCAGGTGATGATTCTTGGTTAAATCATGGGCGTGGATTATGTAGTAGATCGTATGGGGCCTTCAACATCTTTGAAAGCAAAGAGAAAAAAAAAACAAATGAAGTGAGAGATTGGGTTTAAACTGAATTCTCTCTTTATTATGATTATTATTTTTAATTTTTTTTGGGAGTGGGTTTGAATTCATTCAGTGGCCCCTGGCGATGCTTAGTGGATCCGGATCTCCTACCTTAAAAGTACGATTAATGGGGGTAGTGTTTTTTTTTTTATAAAAAGCTGGAGCCGTTTGATACGGCTCTGGCGAAAAGTAAGGTCCTCTACTTTAAGGTAGGAGATCCTTTTCGATGCTTAGTAAGGTATGGGATAAGTACAAAGAGGGAAGAGAGAAGGAATAGGGCACTGGGCCTCCTCTCATGGCAGGCTCAAACACATGCATTTGCACATTTTCATGGTAAAGTCCCCACTTTGACTCACCATTCCCCCCACAGCTCCATTTGGGTAAATGAGTCGGCCTTTCCTTTAAACGCCCCAAAAAGCAAACCCCACAGAAAATCCTCCCATGCAGAGAAAATCATCAAAGGACACAGACATTATTCAAGGCCAATCTAAAGAAGGTGGGCAATTAGTGTCCCAATTGCTATGTGTGTGTCTGTGTTTCTGTAATTCATGCGCAAGCCATAAGATACCAGGCACGACATTGGGACGTGCCCCTACGATCTCTTACCCGACTCACAAGGGACCGAGCTCAAAGTAGTTTGACCAAGTTCCCAGAATGACTATTTCTAGCAAAAGTTGCACCACTTAGACGACATAAGGTCATGCTATTGATCCTGGTGAGCCGAACCCTACTTTTACAGTGCACTTCACATGAGTATCACTTCATGAATTTCTCCGTTACTTGCAGAGTTATGCTCTTCATAATCGCTCTCGTTAAGGGTACTAGTTCATGCAAATGTGGAAAAACGGTAATTGTGCTACTTCACCAAAAGGTTAAAAGGATTGGTGCATGGCCCAACTGAGTGGCTATTAGAAAGACAATATTTGTAAGAGAGACTTCAAATTGTTCTAGACCGAATTGCAGGATCAAATTCATTATAATCGTCTCAGGTAGTTAGCTATTGGCGATTAGCATTGACTCATCTTACTTAATTACGTACTTTTGTCTGAACTTTTGACATTTCTTTTGTTTATGAGAAATGAAAACTCTCTTTTGCTTTGCGAAAAGTTTTCTAGATTTGCATATAATCTTCTTATCATCTTATGTCAGCAGGCAAAAGACTAAATTCTTAAGGGTCTCTCCGTGGCTGGCCGAGAGGAAACTCCACGTGATGAAACCCGAAACTCAGACTACATCAGTGAATTGCCCAACCACATCATCCGTCATATGTTCTCCTCCTTGACTACAGAAGACACTGTCAAAACCAACGTCTTATCCAAGCGATGGCGTTCTACTTGGACCTCTAATCCTTAAATCATTCTTTGTTGTCCCGAGGAGGGTTGCTAGCAATTCAATAAGTTCGCTTATTACGTCAACTTGGTGCCATCATGCTGCACCACAAGTAAGTTGATAAGACTTACCTTTGCTGCTCCTCGTAACGCCTTTTTGCTAAACCTGCGAATTTGTAATTGGGCATGAAGTTGAAAAGTTCTTGTTAAACCTGCGTCCTTCCTGCATTAACTTTTGTCTATTGCTCATTACCCTTCTTCAGCTGCTCTTCGCTAATGAATTTGCACGTCTCTTGTTGCCTATTTTGGATGATGAGTCTAATGAGCTGGACTTTTTTGAAAACATTATGCTTTGGACATGTGAGGTTGATTAATCCTGTATTTAGGAGACTTTTAATTGGCTTCCCTGCTTTAGAGGTGCTTGATTTGAATTAATGAAGTGTATTGAAACGCATTTAAAGTAGATCAAAAGCTTTAAGAGAGTTGTTGATTGATTCTCACAAGATATCTCGCAGTGGTTCAACTTTGAATGTTCAGGCTCCGCACCTTCACAAACTAGCTCTGCCTCAATGACAGAAGTTACTTGATCTAATCCAAACTCTACGCTTATGGAATTGTCAAGGTAGACGCAGTTTGTGAGCGAGATATTTTATGAAAATCAATCGCCAACTCTCTTAAAGCTTCTGATCTACTTTAATGCGCTTTAAAACACTACATTCTTTCTAACTCAACCACCTCTAAAGCAAGGCAACAGTCAAAAGTCTTTCAATGCAGGATTAGTCAACTTCTAATGTCCAATAAGCAATGTTTTCGTAGAAGGCCAGCTCACAACCCTCATCGTTGAAAATAGGCAGCAAGAAATGTGCAAATTCACCAGCGAAGAGCGGCTGAAGAAGGGCGGCGGCAGCAGATAAAAGTTAGTGCAAGAGGGAGATAGGTTTAACAAGAATTCTTATGACATGCCTAACTGCAAATTGCAAATTACAAACTCTCACCAATAGTTGAGAGCAACAAGGCATCACTAGGAGCAACAAAGGTGAGTCTTATCAACTTAGTTGCGGTGCAACGTGACAGCACCGAGTTGACGCAATGAGCAAACTTACTGAGCTACTGGCTATCCTCCTCTATGTGGATTAGAGTTCCGAGTGGAACTTCATCGCTTGGACAGGACGCTGGTTTTGACGGTGTCTTCCATAGTCAAGAAGGAGAAGATATGATGTATGATGTGGTCGGGCAATTTGCTTATGTAATCTGAGTCTGGGATTTCATCTCGTGGAGGTTCCCCCTCAACCAAGCATAGAGATATATCATATTTGGTGAATAGTCGAGTTAGATTTCTCCATTCAAATTGGCGTGTCTGATTATAAGACGTTGTGCTAGACTTGTTGAAGAAACCTCTTGAGAAGCTGCGTGGAGTTCCTCCAATCACCCTTGGTGGTTGGTGTTTGCAGGTACAAGCTCGATGTTTTTACCATTTGTAAGATGCACTCGGTTTGAATGGTGTCAGTGATTAGCGCCTTTTAGTGGTCGAAGTGACCGCAGCTATATGCTGCATGGAAACGTTCATCAAGGGGAATAATTGTAAATGCATGTCTAGGATGATAAGTGAATCTTGGAGCTTATTGCTTTTGTTTAATTCCAAGTCTAAATTTGTTCATTTGAAATTGGGATTACTCAATTTTTAGGACCATGAATGCTATTAGATATTACTAATTGTTATGAGGTGCTACTCGACTCAGACATTTTTGGATACTTGATCTATGTAAAAAGTTGCATGAAGAGATTATTTGAAAAGGTTACTATCTGATTTCATTGTTTCAGTTTCCAGAGAAAATAGAATTATTCGGAAATATGATAACGACTATTTCGTTTTTAGTTATTGAGTTTAACTTTAACTAATTATTGATTAATGAAGTAATAAGAATTTTATCTGACGTGTTGTGCTCAAGCTTAAAGAAATTAAAAATAATTTGTGGCGCTAAAAAAGAAGAAGAATTTATGGAGACTACACACATAAATTCAATGATTTAAATTAAACTTCACATTATATATAGTGAAAAGGCTAATGGCAGTAATGGACAAGATCTTTCCATATGAGGCGTGATGGAAATCCAAGGTCGATAGTTTGCTACATGTGATGGAGACACATGGGTATTGCTTACTAACCACATATCTTGGTGGGCATGGGTAGGCCTATCAAACAAGGGGAGTATATCCTATCGAAAATGATCTGACCAAATTGATTCATTTAATTTGTTTTTGATCATTTTAATGTAATGTGAGATCAAACAAGGGGAGTATATCGTATCGAAAATGATATGACCAAATTGATTCATTTAATTTGTTCCCTATTCGCTCTTAACTTATCTTCCTTAAGACTATTAAATAAACCTTATATTACCTTATAAGTTCATTTTCTTTTTTCGGGGAGATTATTTAAGGCTCGCACCATTTTCAATATTTGCATTGGTTCACTCTAATTAAATCCAGGCAATTTTATGAATGTCGAGCTTACTGATGAGCACCATACAAGCACTTGTTGAGGAACTAATTTGAAAATATGTAATTTTCAACGTCTACATAATAATTGTTTTCGATCGATTTATTCTCAATAAAGACATCTAGTAAGTGACACAAGACTAAAGATAATAGATCCTTTGTATAGTATATGTATGAGGTCAATAATGAGTTTTATTTTTGTAACAATGTCACATACACAAGTGTAAATTATTTATTCCTCAATAATTTCAAAATTAAAATGTCAGCAATCTACTCCATCGATCAATCTCAACCATTCACTTATAATTAATATCATCGGATCATACGTCAATGGTTTATTCCGTCGACTAATTTAATGCTCAACACCTTATTGGCAACTAAGTTCACACCTATTGTTTAGGTCAACTACCTATGTCAGCCGATGTTCTTAATATACTTACTACATTTGGGTCTATCAAGATAGCGCTCTATCAAGATTTTTTGGGCCGAGATACGCATGTTAATATATAATCATGTGGTTGGCTATTAAGTTTTTTAAGAAGATAGCACTACAAGTATTCTCAATATACTCTCTACATCTGCTTCAGAAGCTATAATTCTTTCCATTTAACTACTAAAGAAGTAGTCCGAAGGCACTCTTTAATCTATGAATAAAATATTTAAAATGGCATATACTTCCAGGAAAGAAACATATTCAATGCTCGGTCAAGAGTGTAATAGGTGTGAGAGGAGGGAGCGTTGACATGTAATAGGTGTGAGAGAAGCAATTAAGGTGAACAAAAGTTATTTGAAGAGACGTTAGTAATTTTACTTTTTTAGTAAATTGGAACAAAAGAAAATGAAGAAAAAAGAAGTAAGAAATAAGATTAAATTGGGCTGTAAGTGAAAAATGGGCTGGTTATACTGAGGGTAGGAGTTGGGCTTATTGTTGACCTTGGTGCAAAGTGGGCTAGAATAGTCAACATTGGACCGGAGTACTGTGTTCTAAAATTCGGATTCGGGCTTTTGAGAGATTTTAATTCAAGGACTTCTTTTTAGTAAGCCCATTTTCGCTTGCGGCCCAGATCCGCGAAGCTGCACTGGTCTCCTTTCGGAACGGGCTCAAGCGGCCCCTATTTTTCGGATCAAAAAATAAATAATAAAAAACAGAATTAATTTAAAATGAAAATGTTCGAAATTAAAAATAAAAAAATAAAAAAGTAGAAATAAAGACATTGCTTAGGTTGTTAAGTTAGGAATTAAAAAAAGTTGGAGAAAATTTCGTTCTTGATGGATTTGGCTTTGGGTTGTGTCAAGTAGGGCCCTTTTATGAACAATGTTATTGATGAGATTAAAATTAACAAGAACCCGCATATAAGAAGGAACTCTCACAATGGATGACAACTTATTTTCACCTTTTTAGTTGACCCTGAAATTTGGTAAGAAAAATAAATTCCCATCAACATCTAAAAATTCCATTCGTGATGGAATTGGGGTGTGACAGAATTTATTTTAGAAACATAGGGACCTTTAAAAAGAATTTAATTGACGAGGTTAAATTTGAGAATTACCTCCACATAAGAAGAAAGTTTTACAATAGATAGACCAACTTATTTTCACCTTTTCACTGGACCCTCAAATTTGGTGAACAAAAGAAATTCCCATGAAAAGCTGAAATTCCACTATTGGTGGATTGGGCTTGCAACAGGATTTACTTTAGAAAATCAGGTCTTCTGAAAAAGAAAAATTACTGATGATATTAAATTTGACAAGTATTTGCATATGAGATGAAATTCTCACGATGGATGGCAATTTACTGTTACCTATTTATTGGCCCTAGAATTTGGTAATAAAATGAAATTCCCAGCAACAACCGCTAAAATTCCCTTTAACCGAGAAACGTATCATTATATCGAATTCGACAAGCACCCCGATATAAGAACAAATCCTCACAATAGATGCTCTCATCTACATTTATTTCGAGTCATTAACTCATTCAGCAACTTTAATGAAACTCTAAGTATGTAACGGTGGTCCACTAATCCATCATTATATATTTATCATTGCATTGGGTCACAAATGTGTCAAGTCTCATTGCGGTTGGAATAGCTATGGCCCTAACCACATTTCAGAGAATGGGGTCGATGATGCTCGTGGCGGCTCTAGTATTGTGTTCGTCCATCGGTGCAGACGCGGGCAAGTGGGCTTGTTCGTTTAACTGTTGGTTCTGGTATGACGACCCACGCCACTGCATTTCAGATTGCTGGAAGCATTACCACTGTGAGTCCTCATTGTCCCTGGTGGTGCACTAAATCATTTCATTTCCTTGGACTTGGATATACACGCTTTTTGTTTTAAAAAGAAGATCAACTTTCGATTCTGATTTGACCTTTTTAATATGTTGTTTCATGTCTGGACTCATGTGCACCAGAAGAAAGTTGAAGTGGACGTGAAGAAAGTTAGTGCTCATGCGAACCAATGCTTTCAGGGTTGCGAGAAGACCAATTCACTGTTGTAAGTTTGGTAATTTTCCTTTTATAGTTTGGTAAAGGTACTTCATTGTGTAATGATGCCTTTATGGCTTCATTCCTCAACTAATAAATTAGTGCCTTTTTAATTATCTGCTTAAGAATGGGTGAAGTACATTTCTATGAAATTTCAATTGTGATAAAATGAGTCGATTCTCTTCGATTTGGAATTTGCTAATGTGACATAAAAATAAAAGAAAAGGTAACTTCTACAAGATCTAGAAGTTGGCTTTGTTACGCCTCATTCCATTTTTGTCAAAATGTGAATTTTTGTCTTCGCACAATTGAAGTTTTTCGATGTACATAAGACTATTGATCTTTGGTATGACATGACATGAGATCATTATTTGATGGTGTTGCCAACTAGATGAATGAAGTGTTAGTATGAGCATGTGTTAACCAAAAAAAAAAAGAAATATATATAAAGATAAATGTATTAGCATTCTAAAGTTTGTCATAAAAATACACTTGAATTCTAAAACTTGCTAAATTGGTACAACGAAATCCTTCCATTAATACCGTCATTTTGACAAAGGAAAAATTTTTGACGTGGCGTTTTTTAAATCATTTTTAACCTCTTGTTTGGCCTTTTTTTTTTAAAAAATTATTCTCTTAAATCTTATTCAAAATTAGATAAAAGAACTTTAATATGCTAAAATTTTATTTATAAAAGGGGAAGAAAAGCAAAGGTAGGGGTGTCTCTGGTGAGGCAACTGCCGCAGGTGCCCATCATTAGAGCTTGTAGAGGTCATCGATAATAGGTAAGGGTGGTCGGCCTTGCCTTGATCAGTACAAGCCTCGCCGAAGCTAGTGAGATTTCTCCATCCGAATTGGCATGTCTGATTATAAGACTTGTTGAAGAAACTTCTTCGGAAGCTGCGTGGAGTTCCTACAATCAACCTTGGTGTGGTTGGTGTTTGCAGGTACAAAGCTCGATGTTTTTACCATTTGTAAGATGCACTGGGGTCAGTGATTAGCGCCTTTTAGTGGTCGAAGTGACCGCAGCTATCTGCTGCATTGAAACGTTAATCAAGGGGATTAATCATTGTAAATGCATCTTTAATTAATTATTAGCATACGGGATGATCAGTGAATCTTGGAGCTTATTGCTTTCTGTTTAATTCCAAGTCTAAATTTGTTCGTTTGAAATTGGGATTACTCAATTTTTAGGACCATGAATGCTATTTGATGTTACTAATTATTATGGGGTGCTACTCGACTCAGACATTTTTGGACACTTGATCTATGTAGAAAGTTGCATGAAGAGATTACTTGAAAAGGTTACTATCTGATTTCATTGTTTCAGTTTCTAGGGAAAATAGAATTATTTGATTTTCGGTTATTGAGTTTAACTTTAACTAATTATTGATTAATGGAGCAATAACAATTTCATCTGGCGTGTTGTTCTCAAGCTTAAAGAAATTAAAAATAATTTGTGGCACGAAAAAAAGAAGAAGTCATCGAGACTATGCACATAAATTCAATGATCTAAATTAAACTTCACATTATATATAGTGAAAAGGCTATAATTATAATGGACAAGATCGTTCCATATGGGACGTGATGTAAATCCAAGGTCGATAGTTTGCCACATGTGATGGAGACATGTGGGTATTGCTTACTATCCACATATCTTGGTGATGTGGGTAGGCCCATTAAACAAGTAGATTATGTCATATCGAAAATGATTTAACCAAATTGATTCATTTAATTTGTTTTGATCATCTTAATGTAATGCAAATCAAGCGAGCAATACATGATCAGAATTGAGATTCATTTTAAGGAATTTCCCCCGCCCTTTTTACTTTTAACTTATCCTCCTTGAGACTATTAAATAAACCTTATTACCTCACCAGTTCATTTCTTTTTTGTGGAGATTATTGAAGGCTTGAACTATTTTCAACATTTGCATTGGCTCACTCTAATTAAATCCAGGCTATTTTATGAATGGCGAGCTTATGGATGAGCACCGTACAAGCACTTGCTGAGGAACTAAGTTGAAAATTATATAATTTTCAACGTCTATGTAATCATCGTTTTGGATCGATTTATTCTTAATAAAAACGTTTAGTAAGTGACACGTGACTGAAGATAATAGATCCTTTGTAGAAAAAAAGAATATGTACGGGTCAAAATAAGATTTATTTTTGTAACAATGTCACTTACACATGTATAAAATAGTCATTCCTCAATAATATCAAAATAAAATATCAGTGATCCACTCCACCGATCGATCTCAACCATTCACCTATTAATGATCTATTCCATTAATTAATCTAATGAAATCATACATCGATGGTCTATTTCATCGACTAATTTAATGCTCACCATCTAATTATGGTCACGTTAAACACGCGTGAAAAAGGCAACTTAGTTTACCCCTAATGGGTAGGTCTACCACCTATATTAGTTGATGGTTCGGCCCGTAAAGATGTCCTAACAACGATATGCATACTACTCCTCAACAAGTTCTCCCATCCACAAATCAACCAAAAAAGAAGCCACTTTATAAATTGATTTCATAAACCGAACTATATTACATTCAAAATCAACTTTGTGATATATATAATGCATTTGATAGATTTCAAATACCAATAAATATAGCCCCTCATAAACATGCTTGAAATCAAGGGCTTTTTGTGAATCTTTCACAAAATGTTTTGTAAATCCCAAAACTAAGGGCTTAAACACGCTTAAGAAAATGCTATTCCCGACTGTATTACTTTCAAAATCCACTTTGTCATATAGAATGCATTTGATAGATTTCAAATATCAATAAATATAACCCCTCATAAACATGCTTGAAATCAAGGGCCTTTTGTGAATCTTTCACAAAATGTTTTGTAAATCCCAAAACTAAGGGCTTAAGCATGCTTAAGAAAATGCTATTCCCTAAGAAAAATAAGGGCGCAAATGATAATCATTATCATTCTCGACTTAAGAATAATTTTTAGCCACAAATTGCAAATTTTATCTCTATTCATTTGATGAGTTTCTAAGTTGAAAATGAAATTTGATAACAATGCAAAATTTATACTCCCAAAATACAGATTTGTTTGATAAATTTTCTAAATTTTATTTCCACCATTGATTGGCGGTTGGCCCTAGGGTGGGAAAGGGTAGGTGGTTCATGACAAGTGGTGGTTAGCAATGGTTGTAGTGGCGGCTGGCAGATGATGGTAGTCAATGGGCATCAGCTGTGGGTGGCTAGTGGCTGGCAATTTACGAGTGGCAGTGGGTGGGTGGCGACGATGGTTGATGGTGATCAATGGTTTCCCAGCCAGCGACGAGAGCAAACACCAAGAAAAGTTTTTATTTCTCATTCTGTTCAAAAAATAGATTAGATAAAAAAATTATTTTTGATTTTTATTCAAACCTATATCTTGGCTAAAAATTATCCTAAAAATAGAAAAATGAAATTGCATTACCAAACGGATTTCTATTCTAAATATATTCCTAGAAACAAAAAAAGAATACATAAAAATCGAATAATTATCATGCACGCCCTAAAATTCAATTTTTTAATGGATTTAGGGATTTAGGGTGTGACAATTCTAATTTTAGAAAAGTAAGGCCTTTCAAAAATAAACTTATAGTCGAGACTAAATTTAAAAATTACCCTCATATAAGAAGAAATTCTCACAACATATGATAACTTATTTTCACCTCTTTACTTGAACCTGAAATTTGGTAAACAAAAGATATACCTATCAACATCTAGAATTCCATTCTTGATGGATTTGGCGTGTGACAAATTTATTTTTAACAAAAATAGATCCCTTTAAATAGAAACTTGCTGATGAGATTAAATTTGACAAGTATCCATATTAGAGGAAATTCTCACAATAGATGTCAACTTGTTGTTACCTACTCATTGGACCTGAAATTTAGTAAGAGATATAAAAAAAAAAACCCCCCACAGTAGAGAAAATTTCGTTCTTGATGGATTTGGGGTGTGACAAATAGGGCCCTATATGAACACTGCTATTGATGAGATTAAAATTGATAAGTACCCGCATATAAGAAGGAACTCTCACAATGGATGACAACTTATTTTCACCCTTTTTGTTGACCGTGAAATTTGGTAAAACAAAAAAGAAATTCCCATCAACAGCTAAAATTTCATTCATGATAGAATTGGTCTGTGACAGAATTTATTATAGAAAACATAGGGCCCTCTAAAAAGAAATTAATTGACGAGGTTAAATTTGACAATTACTTCCACATAAGAAGAAATTTTTACAAGAGGTGACAACTTATTTTCACCTTTTCACTGGACCCTCAAATTTGGTGAACAAAAGAAATTCCCATGAAAAGCTGAAATTCCAAAACTGGTGGACTTGGCTTGTGACGGACTTTACTTTAGAAAATTAGGTCTTCTTAAAAAGAAATTTACTGATGATGTATACATGAGAGGAAATCTTCTCAATGGATGGTTATTATTACCTATTTATTGGCCCTGAAATTTTGTAAGAAGAAGAAATTCCTGGCAACCACTTAAACTCCAAATTCTTGATGGATTTGGGATGGGATAAAATTTAGTTTAGAGAATTAGGATGTTTTAACAAGAAACGTATCGTGATATCAATTTGACAAGTACCGCAATATAAGAAGAAATTCCCACAATAGATGCTCTCTTCTACATTTATTTTGAGTCATTAACTCATGTAGCAACATTAATGAATCTCTAAGTATGTAACGCCGGTCCACTGATTCATCTGAATATATATATCATTGCATTGGGTGACAGGCATGTCAAGACTCATTGAGAGAGAGAGAATTTTAGGTTGGAATAGCTATGGCCCTAACCACATTTCGGAGAATGAGTCCGATGATGCTGGTGGCAGCTCTAATATTGTGTTCGTCCATCGGTGCAGACGCGGGCAAGTGGAGTTGTATGTTTCAGTGTTGGGTCTTGATGGTGAACCCACATATATGCTATCCAGATTGCAGTAAGCCTCCCTACGGTGAGTCCTCATTGTCCCTGGTGACGCACTAAATCATTTCATTTCCCTAGACTTCGATGTACACGCTTTTGTTTTAAGAAGAAAATCAATTTTAATTTTGATTTGACCTTTTTAATCTCTTCGTTTCATGTTTGGACTCATGTACACACGAAGAGGTTAAGTGGACGTGAAGAAATTTGGTGCCCATGCAAATTAATACTTTCAGGGTTGCAAGAAGATCAATTCCCTAAAGTAAGTTTGGGAATTTTCCTTTTATAGTTTGGTAAAGGTACTTCATTGTGTAATGATTCCTTTGTGGCTTCATTCCTCAACTAATAAATTAGTGCCTTTTTAATTATTTGCTTAACTATGGGTGAAGTACATTTTTATAGAATTTCATTTGTGATAAAATGAGTTTGTTGTCTTCTATTCGAAATCTGTTAAGGTGATATGAATACAAAAAAAAAAAAAGTTAACTTCTACAAGATCTAGAAATTAGCTTTGTTAGGCTTCATTCAATTAGTGTCAAAACACAAATTTTTGTCTTTGTGCAATCGAAGTTTTGTGATGTGCATAAGACTATTGATTTTTGGTACGACATGACATGAGATCATAATTTGATGGTGTTGCCAACTAGATGAACGAAGTGTTAGTATGAGCATGTGTTAAACAAAAAAAAAGAATTATATATAACGATAAATGTACTAGAATTCTAACGTTTGTCGTAAAAATACAATTAAATTCTAAATCTTGCTACATTGGTACAACGAAGTCCTTCCACTAATATCGTCATTTTGACAAAGGAAAAAATGTCTGGCATGGCATTTTTAAAATCATTTTTCTACCTCTTGTTTGACCTTTTTCTTTTTAAATTTCTTCTCCTAAATCTTATTTAAATTAGATAAAAGAACTTTAAAATGCTAAAATTTTATTTATAAAAAGGGAAGAAAAGCAAAGATAAGGGGTGTCTCTGGTGAGGCACCTACTGTAGGTGCCCATCATTAGAGCTGACAGAGGTCATCGACAATAGGTGAGGATGGTCGGCCTTGCCTTGATCAGTGCAAGCCTCGCCAAAGCTAGTGAGTTGATCACCCTCACCCTAGGTGACACCAGCCTTCGTCTAGGCTTGGCAACTCTTGCTAGGCCATGGTGAGGCCTCGCCGACCTTCTCCTCTTTATAGCTCCTACATAATAAATAAGGAGTTATGCTGCCTTGTCAAGGTATAGGCAAGAAGAACCCGTATGCGAGTCACCTTTTAGTCAACCTGCACAATGATCCATGCACAAAATACCCAAACACAGATGACGAGAACGAAATTTAAACTATTGATGCTTTGAGACATTTTTTTTTCAAAAAGCCAAAAAGTTATCTTTAAGACTCTACTGGCTCACAAGACCGCATTACGAAAATCACGAGCAACAAAACGTAGAAAGACATTTCACAATATTTCTTACTTGGCCTTCTCTGAAAGCGAAAAGAGCTGCTTCAACCCAGAAATGTAAGTGACATGGGGATGTTCAACGAGGCAAATGTTGCCGAAGAGAGGCAATGTCAAAGTTGGTCCATGAGCTCGAAGAGAGTCTGACGAAGAGGAACGAAGAGCTTAGGAAGTATGAGAAGCTATTTACACGTATGAGTTGTTGCCATGGATTGGAAGAAATGTAATCATTTTTAAATACTATTAGAATCATTAATTTTAGGCTTCTCTTAGCACCAAGTATGGCTAGGCCCTACAAAGCTATGGCGGCCCAACACAAATATGTTGAAATGGGTCACATATGGGCCACCTCATACTTGAAGGGCCTAATCAAGTTTACTACTAGTTCAACCAATGAGTGACAGATAAATGTGGATCATCTTACTATAGCTAAGTTATTTAGAGAAACTGCCCACTTTTCACCATATGTGTGGATCCTCCCACTACAATCAATTTCAGAATCTGAAGATCTTGAGTTTCTTAAGTATCTCATCAATGCACTAGGATCAAATGTAGCATTACCTCTTTAGTTAATCATCTTCAATGCACACTAGAATAACTGACGTAGTCGTCGTTTAATTCTACAAGGAAACAGAAGAAGTTTCCCTTTCTCAGTATTTAAAAGAGCTTTTAAAGCAAAGAAAAGTTGCTAAGCACCACTGCAAGTGCTAGAAGGATTCTCGAAACAAAGGGCGATGGCTTATTTTGTGGACATGTTCGTGTTCGAAGCTAATCTTCGCGGGGGCTCTCTGCGCCTTGTCCTTCTCAGTTGCTCATTTGTCTGTCTGGCTCAGGCTCAGGCTCATGGGTCGCGGCTTGGGTGAGCGGGCAGTAATTCCTGAGAGGAGGAGTATGCACTTTGCTGGTGTGCCAGGCCGTGCTCTCCTCGAGCTCTAGAACCAAATTGATGAAGAGATACCCCTACTTCGACAAGGGCTTCTGCGAGATGGCAGCCAAGTTACACGCTGCCATTAGATTAGGGGATCGGCGAGCACCGCACGACAGGTCCCTAACATAAAGTCAGAGGTGAGATTGTTCCATTCCAGCTGATCAATCTGAATCGGACGATTAATAAAAGAATTTTTTTAAATTTTTTAATAGAATTTCAGCCATCTTTGGCCTTGACTTTATGGGAGGGATTCAGACCTGGACACGGATTGCCCCCAGCCGTCCGATCTCTAATCGTGGGTTGGCGTTTGAAGCTAGTTTGATTTGATCAAATCAGAGGAATGCCAAGATCGGTCGAGGCCAAGAACCGATCTCGGTTGTCATTTGAAAATGACACGAAAAGCAGATTTTTGGATGGGAACTTCTTTTACAAAAGAAATTCGGTCAGCAAAGGAACGCAAAGAAATGACTGATAAATTAAAAGGCGAGGGGACTTTGGAAGATCAACTTCTCCGTCTCGTTACGGCAAAGCTGAAATTTAGAGACAAAATCAGACGAGGGCCCACCGAATCAATTTTCTTGAAATACGAAGAAATAAAAAAATAATCAAAATATAAATAGTTACAATTGGCAGGCGATCCACCCCAAAGAAGAAGAAAAAAAAGAGAAAAAAAGGGAAAAAGAAAAGAAAACTAAAAATTTTATTTAAAAAAAAAGAAAAGAAAGAAGAAAGAAGTCTTTAGTGAAAAAACAGTGTTTGAAATGAAGAAAGAATGTGGAAAATATTTTTAATATTTTGAGAAACAAAAAATATTTTCTTCACTTTTGAAAGTATCGATTATTCTATTTTTCGTGAAAATTCATATAACGTTATTATTGAAATTGTTTTTCGTGAACGCAATTGAAGCCATAGTAATACGAATCTCAGGTTTACTAAGCTTGAACCCTTGATATCTTGAAGCATAGATCTTCAAAATTATAAAACGAGAACTTACTTCTTGTTGAGGTTCAAATCACCTAAGGGATTCTTTGCAACGCACATCGCTTTCTTTTGAGCCTCGTTCGCTTTGTTTGCCTCTATATCTTCCTCTGTAAAACTCACGTGGCTTTTGGATCGCCGGAGTAGTGACTAGAGCTCGTTTGCTCCTCTCTCGGCGTTTGTCGGAGCTCTGACGGCGACGGCGACGCCATTGACGGTGTTACTTGTATGCGATCGCGACGTAGCGAAGAAAATATCGACTTGCTTGAATTCAATATTTTCTCTATAAGGAAAGAGAATCCATGTTGTAATTTTACTTCTTTTAACCACCTTACTAATTCAAAATTCAAATCTTCACGGATCAGTTCTATCTCCTTCGGTGTCCGCTGTATATATAAGAAAAAGCAACTCGAGGAACGTCCTCAGAAACCCTAGAATTTCCAGTCCATGGCGGAGACCTCCGTGCACGACGCCATCCCCCTCAAGTCCTCCGGCGACTGTCCGAGTTGCACCACTAGGGATCTCATCAGCGACTTGCCGGACACCGTGATACACCACGTCTTCTCGTTTCTGCCCCTCCGAGACGTCGTCAGGACCAGCGTCCTCTCCAAGCGCTGGCGGTCCACTTGGACCGCCACCACCGACCTTGTCTTCAATGAATTGCTTGGACGCCTCCCTGGCAGTACCTTTGACAGGTCGTGCAGTATCTTGGACATGTCGTACTTCGTGGAAAGCATCCTGAGCCAGTACAACTCGGCCACGGTGAAGATGTTCCACGTCACTGGTTTCAAGGCTTACGACGAAACCAGCCCCAGCGTTGATCTCTGGCTCCACTTCGCTGTGCAGCACCGCGTGGAGTATCTCCGCTTGCGGCCGCACGAGCGGTCGTCGTTTCTTTATATACTGCCGGAGTCCTTGTGTTGCTTGAGCTCGTTAGTGTGCCTGGAAGTCGCTCAGTGCCGTTTCCCATTGGGCGTGACTATCAGGTGGCCTTGTCTTAAGGTCTTGTCGATCGATAATGTGAAGCTGAGTGATGATACCCTCGGGAAAATCTTGAGGGGAAGTCCTGTCTTAGAGACTCTTAAGTTGTGCGGGTGCCGGGGCTTGAAGAACGTCATAATAGATTCTTTAAGTTTGAAAGAGTTGGTACTCATGGGCCTTACAATGAATTACACTACCGTGGAGACAGTTTGGGCCCCGTATTTGCTTACTTTGCGTGTATCAGGACGGAATAAGTACGAGTTCAGACTTGACGATGTGTCTTCTTTAGTGGAAGCCGAGTTAGATTTTTACATTACAATTGATAAGTCTTACTCCAAGTGCCGTGGCTTTTTGAAGGAACTTCTTAAGAAGCTGTGCAGAGTTCCTACAATCACCATCAGCGGGTGGTGTTTGATGGTATGAGCTCAATATCCCTTACCATTCCGTGTCTAATTAGGTCTGTGATCATCACCATTTTGTGCTGTGTGTTGCCATGGATGAGTGACCTCTGTCTCTATGTGGCATCCTAGGCCTTATCAAGTAGATTCGTTTTGGACCCAGTTGTAATATATTATTAGCAGCTAGGATGATTCATAAGTTCGTGTCTCGAGTTGTTATGCGACGGTGAGGAAATACAATTATCTAGATATACGACAAAAGGTAATGGACTAGGTCATGCTCTCTTGTCACATTAGGCTACTATTTAATAATAAATGTGCAGAGTGTCCTCAAAATACTCTGCACTGGCAGTGGAAGGTCTACATGGAAGCTTGTGTTAATAACAATGTTCCCTATCTCATTTCACCGATTACTTGAATGTTAAGATTGTTCGATGATCATAAGCTTTACTGTAAGTAGTCTCGATTCTTAAAGACATCCCCTTGTTCATTTTTACTAACGTGTAGTATCCTTATCGGTCTTTTCCCTACTTGGAGACAGGTTCAGAGGGCATCGAATCTGTATATACCGTAAATTTTGTTATTTTTTATTCATGTTAAGCAGGTGAAAAGAAATGTTAATTAAGATTTTCTATTCTGCTCGCTCAATGTGCTTAGGTGCTGTCCCTTTTGGAGATGGATAAAGTGCCATCTCCATTGTCAAAATGTCGGAATCTGATAATAAGTGCCTCAGTTGAACAAGACCACCTGCCTGGAATAGCTTACATGCTACGAAGTTCCCAGTGCCTGGAAAAATTAGTCCTATGCCTGATTCACATCCCCGCGATTTATTCCTTACCTATGGTACGTATTTTGAGTTCATTTCTTGTGCTGTCTTCTCTTTCGCACTCTTGTTTAGATTATGAGTTAGAACTCTAGAAGCACATAAGGAAGATGAGTCTCAAACTTGTATATGTTCCAGCAATATAAACTTGCCCGAAACTCTGCGATTCTACTCAGCACTCGCGCAGGGCAACATCAGAACTGTATTTAGTTCATGTAAGAAAGTAACTGCAGCGCAGTGCTGCAGGTTCTTGCGCTACCACGTGGCGTTCAGATCTTGAACTAAGAGTGTAGCGATGAGCGCCAAGAGAGAGAACGTGTTTTAGAGCTTAAAGTAAAACTGACTAGCATCTGCACTGGACAAACGGAAGTTGTTTGTTTGAAATTTTAGTGACTTAATGAATTTTCTTTCACTTTGGATCCGCATCTAATGCGAAGTTTCTTAAATGGGGTATCTATGTGCAGTTTGGGTGTGATAGAGAATTTCGTAAGATTTATAAAGTTGACGCAAAAGAGTTTTTGCGCTCACGGAAGGGGGACTTTGAGTGTTTGGCGAAACATCTCAGTAGAGTTGAGATTATCAGCTTTGAAGATATTAAATGGGATCCGACACATCTGCTCATCCTTATTGAGTTTCTTCTTGGGGGTGCACTCGTGCTGGAGAAATTGATTATCCAGCCTGAACCACCCTCACAACATGTGCCAAAACGCATTCCAGATTCCGAGCAGTGGAAACTATCTGGTCTGGCAGAACGTGTGCTCAGCTATCCTAGAGCTTCCAGAAATGCTGAAGTTATCTATATTTAGGAGATGGCAAGGTATGTTGCCGTGGGCACGACGTTGCTCATTCTTATTCACTCTCTTTTGACAGTAAAGTTACATGAATTATGACAGTGTTAGGTTTCTTGAACATGTACCTAATTCTTAGGAAAGCGGTTGATGGTAGCTCTTTGACATGTATGTACCCAAATCAAAGCCTTGATTGATGTTATTCTTAGATTGTCTTATGAATCGAATTATAAGAATCTATTCCAGGTTTAGTTTATTTTCACGAGATCATTGGTTATTCATCTTCTATCTTATTTTACAACTGAAAGGCTGAGCCTCTTCCCCTCTGCCGAGCTAAAAAATTAGGGGAATAGCTGAGGGGAGCCAAAATTAGGAATAGTGTTTGATGAAGGTGCATTTTATACCCCACCCAAACCAAAAAGAGGAGGAAGAAGAAGAAAATATAAAGTGCGCTAACGTAAATTGGCTACTCAATTTTTTTTTCTTTAAGCAGAGATATAATCGGGGTCCTCCATCTCTATTGTTCACCTTGAAGTCTCCTGATTTCGCAATCAGATTCTGTATTTAATCATGCTTGCACAAAGAATCAGAAAGAGAAATTTTCTAGTAAAGAAAACTTTCAGCCATAAGATCGGAAAAGTTTATATATATACACAACACAAATTTCGCCCCCAAGGCTTGAGTTGATTTCCAGCTTTCTTTTTTCAAGATAAAAGAGAGCATTTTTCCAATAGAATCCTGGATGCCAAGATCGGTCCAGGTCAAGAACCGATCGCGGTTTGTCATTTGAAAATGACACGAGTAGATTTTTGGATGGGAACTACTTTTACAAAAGTAATTCGGTCAGCAAAGGAACACAAAGAAATGTATGATAAATTAAAAGGCGAGTGGACTTTGGAAGATCAACTTCTACGTCTCCTTACGGCAAAGCTGAAATTAAGAGACAAAATCACAGGAGGGCCCACCGAATCAATTTTCTTGAATATGAAGGAAAAAAATTAAATTAAATATCAAAATATAAATAGTTACAATTGGAAAAATATCATCACCCAATAAAAAAATCGTTAATGTCATCATAATTAAAATTAAGAAATGAAAAAACAATTGAAACGTTGGTTTTGCAATTGACTAATAACGAAATTATCAGGGATATTGTTCGCCTCGTCTTCATCGAGACCATTATTTTCATAGGTGGAATTGGAAATCCATGCATCTAAACAAGATTTTTCTCGCAATCAAAGAACTAGAGAGATCAACAAACCTTTCTCCATAGTTATATGACTCGATCAATTACATAATCCGACGATAAATGGAAGTTTAAATCTTACAAGATAACTACAACAGGAAAAAATATCGACCTAATTTTTTTATCTGGCCAGATAATTATATTAAAAAGTTGCAACGGAGAATTCTTCATACCGTTCTTATGGTTTGAGTATTATCATTATGCTTCAATTTCTTAAGCAAAAGCTCATATCTACGGTCACCGTTCTATGTTATACAGGCAGATTTTTCTTTTGAAGTGTCGCTCGAATTCTTAGCCCCGCGGGTCTTATATTTTCAGGGCTACGCAGCGTCCCTGGCCTTCTTTCACAGCCGTCTGAGGCGTATCCCGGTGTCTTGGCCGCCCTCCGGCAGCACCGTTTTCCAGTCCGCCGATCCTTACACAGCCCCTCTGCCGCTCCATCTCTGCCTGCGCGTCACGGCCCTGCACTGCCGTGCTCCTGCTCACCCAGGAACTCCACCGCCACCTCACCCAAGCCATGCGGGTGTGTTGAAAAATCAACGCCACAGGCACAAGATCGATGATAATTTTGATAGATCACGAAGGTGAGGACTCTCAACTCACACAATGTTGAAGGAAAAGACAGAAATGCCACAATATTTTTTTCATTCCTTAGAAATTAAAATTACAAGACAAGACTTTTCTAAACAAGATAGTCAAACGACATTGGAACTTAAAAACACTTAAAGCCTAGGAACTAACATATATATTAATAACACCGAAACTCTAATACTTGACTCTTCTAACTTCAACAACGGTCATAACTATTTATCAATATCAACAACAACACTAAATTTGGTTTAATTTCCAACACTCCCTCCTAAACCAAATTTTCTTCCATCGATCATGCCAAGCAAGCTCTTGAACTTCCGAAATGCAACGATCTTGAGTGGCTTGGTAAAAATGTCTGCGACTTGATCTCCGGTCTTCACATGCAATACTTCAACTTCATTCTCTTCAACTTTTTCTCGAATGAAATGATATCGAACATCGATATGTTTACTTCGTTCATGAAACACTGGATTTTTCGCCAAGGCAATAGCAGAAGCATTATCGACAAAAATCTCCGTTGCTTTCTTCTGCTCCATATAAATGTCTTTGAGCAATCTTCTCAGCCATATTGCATGACAAACACATGATGAGGCAGCTACATATTCAGCTTCACATGTCGATAGAGTAACACCAAATTGCTTCTTTGATGACCACGTGAAAACAGTATCGCACATGAAAAATACAAAGCCAGTAGTGCTTTTTCGATCATCAATATCTCCACCATAATCACTATCTGAATAAGCTCTCAGTTGAAAATTTGCAGATCGATAATAATGCAAGCCATCAAAAATGGTACCTTTGATGTATCGAAGTATCCTCTTCGCAGCATTAAGATGAGATAACGTCGGCTTCTCCATGTATCGACTCACAATACCAACACTGTACATGATATCCGGTCTCGTGCATGTCAAATATCTCAAACTTCCAATCAAGCTTCTATAATATGTCAAATCAACATCGACGCCATCATCAAATTTCGACAGCCTAGTTCCACACTCCATTGGTGTATTAACCGGATTACACTCCTTCATGCCGAATTTTTCAAGGACATTCTCTACATATCCTTTTTGGGAAATAAAAATTCCCTCCGCACTTTGCTTCACTTCGATGCCAAGGAAATAACTCATGAGACCATTATCCGTCATCTCAAATTCTTTCACCATCGATGCTTTAAAGGCATCAATCATCAACAAATTATTTCCTGTAAAAATAAGATCATCGACATATAAACAAGCTATCAAAACATCACCTCTTTCTTCCTTCAAATAGAGTGCATATTCGTATGGACATTGAGAAAATCCATTTGACTTGAAATATGCGTCGATTCTGGAATTCCATGCTCTTGGTGCTTGCTTAAGCCCGTACAGAGCTTTTTTCAACTTCAACACTTTGTCTTCATGCCCTTTAACAACAAACCCTTCAGGTTGATCGACATAGACTTCTTCTTCAAGAATGCCGTTCAAAAATGCCGATTTGACATCCATTTGATAAATCCGCCAATTATGTTGAGCAGCAATGGAAATGACCAATCTAATAGTATCCATGCGAATGACAGGGGCAAAGACTTCATCATAGTCGATTCCGGCTTTTTGCTTGTACCCCTTTGCAACTATTCTGGCCTTGTATCTTGTTACTTCACCTCTCTCATTCTTCTTGACCTTGAACACCCATTTGACACCAATCGATTTTTTGTCCCATGGGAGATCGACAAGTTCCCATGTTTGATTCTTCTCAACAGCTTCAATTTCTTCAATCATGTCTTTCCTCCATTTTTCTTCTTTGGCTGCATCCTCATAAACAAGTGGTTCACTATCTGCAAGTAAGCATATAAGATGAAGTTCATCGGTAGATTGATAAATATCAGACAATCTCCTCGATCTTGGCACAAGTGGTTCATCAATATCATTTGAAGATGAACTTGGAGAGAATGTTGAAGAAGAAGGTGTTGACTGATCATTCAACTTCATTTGCTCAACATCACCACGAGCATTTGCTACCACCTTCGGATTGTCTTCCCAAATGCCATCTTCATCAAACTTCACATCTCTGCTTATATGCACTTTCAAATCGTTAGGATCAAACAATCGATAAGCTTTTGACGATGAATCATACCCGATAAAGATAAGCTTTTTGCTCTTGTCTTCTAACTTTGATCTTTTCTGGTCCGGGACATGAGCATAAGCAACGCTCCCGAAAATTCTCAAGTGAAACACACTTGGTCTTCTCCCAGTCCATGCTTCATGTGGAGTTACGCCATCGAGTCCATGTGTAGGACATCGATTTTGAAGATAGATAGCACAAGAAACAGCTTCGGCCCACAGCTCCTTCAGCAAATTTTTGCTCTTCAACATGCTTCGAACCATGTCAAGAATGGTTCTATTTTTACGTTCAGCTACACCGTTTTGTTGAGGAGAATATGGAGCTGTCAAGAATCGTCGAATTCCATGATTCTCACAAAATTTATCAAATATGGTTGAGGTGAATTCTCCGCCACGATTGGTTCTCAACGCCTTGATAAAATAGCCGCTTTCTTTCTCGACTAAATTCTTGAACTGCTTGAAATATTCGAACACTTCTGACTTCTCTTTAAGAAAATACACCCAAGTATGTCGAGTAAAGTCGTCGATAAAAGTCAGAAAATATCGACGATTGCTATAAGAATGAGGAGTGATTGGCCCGCAAACATCAGAATGAATCAACTCCAGTGGCTTCCTCGCTCGATAAGCTGTCGACTTTGGAAAACTAGTTCTTGAATGCTTACCGATAACACATTCTTCACATAATCGATCAGAATAATCGATATGTGGCAAACCATATACCATCTTCTTGCGAGAAAGCAAACTGAGTCCACCAAAATTCAGATGGCCAAACCTCAAATGCCATAGCCATGAAGGATCATCCACGCATGTCTTCAAACATTGCGACATCTCATTTTTTATGTTGAGAATAAACATCCTATTCTTCGACATCTTCACATTTGCAATCAGTTGATCATTCCGATCTTTCAACACAAGGCTAAGATCTTTCATATGAACCGTATAACCTTTCTCCAGAAGTTGTCCCAAACTCAAAATATTGCTCGACATATTTGGAACATAATGAACATTCGAGATAAACTGACGTGCACCATTCTTCAAGCAAATCCAAATTGTACCTTTGCCTTCGACAGGAATTTTTGAGTTATCACCGAAAGAGACTTTGCCTTTAATTGTCTCATCCAAATCAGCGAACATCTCCTTTCTTCCGCACATATGATTGCTTGCACCGGTATCTAAATACCACGAGTCATTTTGGCCTCCTTCATCTTCTTTGCATGCCAATAAAAGAGCTTGGTCGGCATCATTCACCAAGTTTGCCTTTTCATTGGCTCCACTACTCTCTCTATTCCAGCAATTAGAAGCATAATGGCCAAGCTTATTGCAATGATAACATCGGATTTTGGATTTATCATACCATCGACTTGTTGAATTTCTTCCTCGACCACGAACATATCTTTGATACTGATATCGATCATCATTTCGATGACCATCTCCTCTGCTTCGTCCACGTCCTCTTTCTTGAAAGCGACCTCGGCCTCGACCTCGATCTGTCCATCGAGTTTGCGTAGGATTTCTTTGAACGGGTTCTCTTCTTTGCTCCTTCTCATCTCTGATGGTTAATTGCGTCTGGAGAACTTCCTCCACTGGTTCAATCCTCTTCCTTCTGAACCTTTCTTCATGGGCTTGTAATGAACCCATAAGTTCATCAGTTGACATAGCATCCAGGTCTTTAGATTCTTCGATGGCAACACCTATGTGGTCATACTTCTTGTCCAATGACCGAAGTATTTTCTCAACAACTCGAACATCCTCCACATCTTCTCCATTTCTTTTCATCTGATTGACAATCGTCAAAACTCTTGTGAAATAATCAGCAATTGATTCTGATTCTTTCATGTGAATCATCTCAAATTCCGCTCTCAACGTCTGAAGGCGAATCTTTTGAACTTTCTCAACTCCTTGATGCGTGGTGCGTAATATCTCCCATGCTTCCTGAGCGGTCGCGGCATTCGACACTTTTTCAAACATCGAATCATCTAGAGCTTGATAGATGATCGACAATGCATATTGATCTTTTGCTCGAGTCTTCTCCAAGGCATTCCTCTGATTCTGATTCAACGTGGCTTCATCATCTGGCTCTTCATAGCCAGAGTTGACAAGCTCCCACACACCGTAGGCGCCGAGTAAAGCTTTCATCCGAACAGCCCAATTACCATAATTTTCTTTGGTAAGGCGAGGATATTGAAGAGGAAGTTGATTGTTTATCGTGGCCATTATCAAATCCGCAAGAGCTGATACCAAATTTGTTGAAAAATCAACGCCACAGGCACAAGATCGATGATAATTTTGATAGATCACGAAGGTGAGGACTTTCAACTCACACAATGTTGAAGGAGAAGACAGAAATGCCACAATATTTTTTTCATTCCTTAGAAATTAAAATTACAAGACAAGACTTTTCTAAACAAGATAGTCAAACGACATTGGAACTTAAAAACACATTTAAAGCCTAGGAACTAACATATATATTAATAACACCGAAACTCTAATACTTGACTCTTCTAACTTCAACAACGGTCATAACTATTTATCAATATCAACAACAACACTAAATTTGGTTTAATTTCCAACAGGGTGCAGCCGGCGTTGCTGCTGTTCCGTCACACCCACGGCACCGTCGCCACCCCCCACAATCGCCAGCAACTCGTGGAAGTCCGGCCACCGTCGCCAGCCATCCGTGAACCAAGCATAAGCGAGCGATCTCCCTTGGGCGTGTGATACTTTCGGTTTCTTCCCTTTCTTGCCGGCACCCCTGCCTTCTAATCCTGCTCAAGGTAGGTTTGTGTGCTAATCCTAGGGGTGATGAAATTGATTTTGGTTTAAATGTGGATAAAAGAGGAATGAATGATACCTTACCAAAAAAAAATGTGGAATGCATGTCGAGAGTATATTAGTTCGATAATTTTTGGTGATATCAACCCTTTCTTGTTTCTTTTTTTTTTCTTTTCCTATTACTATTCATCTTCTTCTTTGGATTTCCGTTCATCCACCATCTTATAGAAGTATTTTAAATGCGACCTATTCTATCAACACAAATTAGATAGTTATAAAGCCATAAATTACGATAATAATGAAGATTGATTGAAATCACTTGAAATCATTATTTTTGCGAAAATTATACCTAAAAAGTCACTTAAACTGCCATGGTCTTTTGTTTCTATTAATTTTCCTTATTACTACTTTTGGGACAATTTACTCTATTATCAAGCTATTTTGGTTGTGACACTAATGCCACATGGTTGCCGCATTGACCGTTTTTGGTCGCATCAACGTATTTTAAATTGATTTTCAAAAGTTAATCATTAGAGCATTTCTCTAAAACAAGAGGGATATCGAAGAAATTTTCAATAAGACGGGATCTTTTAAAATTATGGAAGCATTTTAATATGGGTCAATAAATTTAACCATTAAAATGTGAATACCTATCTCGACGGTCCAGTAGAATGGAAAAAAAAAAAAAAGAAGTCGAAGAATAACCATAACATTATTAAATGACAAGATATAGTAATTTTCAACAAAATTATGAAAAATGTCGCTCGTCTAAGATGATCTTTCCAAGATGATTGTGTAGACGCCGGCTATCTCTACCCTTTTTCCTTGAAAAAAGTTTCTTCTTTTTAACTTGTTCAATCATTTTTTTTCCGTCTTATGTGATTACGGTATAAGATTATTCTACTTGTAATAGGTTGAGATACCATTTTACTTTTGATAATAGCTATTTGTTAAGATAATTCAAATACAAATTACATTGGTATTAGAAGGTTCATTGCTCTCATTTTCTTAATTTTTTCTTTAATTAAATGTCACATAAGGTTGCGAAAGAATTTTGCACCGAACAAAATGACTTGATTGTATAAAGAAAAGTAGTTGATCATCTATCACTGGCTTGTTTATCGAACAAAATTTTGTTGAAAATTGAAAAGGAAAAGGACCAAAAAAAAAACTTTTAATAGTTTAAAGGCCAGATTACTATAAAAGTTATTCTCCAAATCTGGGTGAATGATAAAGTTACAATCACGTTGTACAGAGAAAAAGTCAAAAGTAAAATTCTTTTAAAGCTTGGTTTGGGAATCCGCCGAAACCCTATTTTCACTCCATGGCGGAGACCTTCATCCACCGCGCCGTCCACGGCGATTCCTCCGGCTACCGGCCGAGCCGCACTGATGGGGACCGACCTCCTCCTTTGCAACGGAGCAGAAGCCCTAGGGATCTCATCAGCGCCTTGCCAGACGCCGTCATCCACCACGTCTTCTCGTTCCTGCCGCTCCAAGACGTCGTCAAGACCAGCGTCCTCTCCAAGCGGTGGCGGTCCACTTGGACCACCACCACCCGCCTTGTGTTTGAGGGAGCCCGGTCTCTCAATACCGCTGCCTACTACTCCTACTACTCCTACTACTTCTTCGACTCCTTCGACTTCCCGTCCCTTGTCGACCGCGTCCTGATCCAGTGCACCTCGCCCAAGGTGAAGGAATTTCACGTCAACAACTTCAAGTACGTCAAGGCCGACCAACCCAAGCTCGACCTCTGGCTCCGCTTCGTGGAGGGGCGCCGTGTGGAGGAGCTCCGCCTGTGGCTGTTTGTTGAGCGGCATGGAGTAGCGCCGCCGTTCTTTTATATACTGCCGCGGTTGTTCTATTGCTCGAGTTGGTTGGTGCGGCTTGAAGTCCGTTTCTGCTGTTTCTCGTTGGGTAAGACTATTAGGTGGCCTCGCCTGAAGGTCTTATTGATCGAATCTGCAGAACTGAGTGATGATATCCTCGCGGGAATTTTCAGGGGAAGTCCTGCGCTAGAGTCCCTTGAGTTGCGTGGGTGCTCGGGCTTGAAGAACATCATAATAGATTCAACAAGTGTGAAAGAGTTGGTACTCGTCAACCCCGTGTTCTCTAACACGGACCGAATTTGGGCCCCGCATTTGCTGTCGCTGCAGGTATCGGGGGATTGGCCACTTCATTCCGTGTGCAGACTCGATGATATATCTTCTTTGATGGAAGCCAAGTTAGATTTTCGCGTTGCACTCAGTGTGCCTGGCGATAAACGGTTCTGCTGTGACTTGTTGAAGGAGCTTTTCAAGAAGCTGCGCAGAGTTCCTACAATCACCTTCGGCTGTTGGTGTCTGCAAGTAAGAGCTCTACGCTTCTACCATTTATGAGACGTATTCATGTTGATGGTATTCATGTTGATGGTGTCGTGGATGCTTCTTAACACGACATTATCAGACCCTTGATTTTCGCGTGAAAAATGCATGAAGATATTATTTGAAAGGCCGCCTTTTCAATTCATCCTTTCAGTTTATATAGAATTCAGACCTAGATCAGCTTAGATTGGCAAAGCCGCGTCATACTCTCTCGTGACATTTGGCTATTGTCGCATAATAAATTTCACAAGGTATTTCCACAATATTTTCCGATGGCAATGGACGGATTGACTTGGAAACTTCAGTCGGTATCACGGACTCGGTATGTCATGCGACCAACTACTAGAATTTTCAGATCCTTCGAGGAGTACCGAGTTTTAACATGAGAAGCGTATGCGTATAGTCTCGATTCTCCAAAAGGTTCACCTGTTCATTTCTACTTGTAGCACCCTTGTTGGTCTTTTCCCGGCTGGGAGACACGGTCAAAATATATTGTATCTGCATGGACTGTAATTTTTGTCATTCACTGTTCTTGTTAAACAGAATAAAAAAAATACTGATTAAATTCTCTATGCTTGCTCAATGTGCTTAGATTTTGTTTGTTCTGGAGATGGAACGGGCGTCATATCCAATCTCAAGATGTCAGAATCTGATTTTACATGCGCCAGTCAGTGAATGGGACCTTCCCGGGATAGCATACATGCTGCGAAGCTCACGGTGCCTGCAAAAATTAATCATACACTCGACTGGGTTTTCGCTATTGAAGGTTTGGCCTTTGCACTGTCATTTTCAGTTTGCTCCTTCTGTTGTCTTCCTTTGGCGTGAATGTTTAAACAAGAAGCCAATAATTCAAAAGCACATGAAGATGATCAATCTCAAACTCTTTATTTCTTCCGGCAAGTGAATTTGCCCATGACTGTCAGTCTACTCGACCCTTTTAGTTCATGTCCTGAAGTTACTGCAGTGCTATACTGGAGATTCTTTTGCTACCATGGGATGTTAGGATCTTGAACTAATGAAGTTACGATGAGCACCTAGAAAGCACATGAAGATGATCAATCTCAAACTCTTTATTTCTTCCGGCAAGTGAATTTGCCCGTGACTGTCAGTCTACTAGACCCTTTTAGTTCATTCCTGAAGTTACTGCAGTGCTATACTGGAGATTCTTTTGCTACCATGGGAGGTTAGGATCTTGAACTAATGAATTTGCGATGAGCACCTACAAAGCGAAGATGTTTTTGTTGTGTGGACGAGTTTAAGAGCTCAAATTGACGAACACACGATGTAAAGAAAAACTGGCTAGGGTCTGAGGTGGACAAATGAAAGTTGTTTGTTTGAGATCATAGCGAGGCAATGAATTTGTCTTTTCCGTGAAGTAAGTTTCTGAAATGGGGCTCCTATGTGCAGTTTGGGCTTGACGAAGAATCTAGAGAGCATTTTAACTTTGACAAAGATCATCTTTTGCGTTCGTGGAAGGGGAAGTTCCAGTGTTTGGCAAAACATCTCAAGAGAGTCGAGATCGTGGGTTTGGGAGCTAATCCGTTCAAGTCGGAACATCTGCTCGCCCTGATTAAGTTTCTGCTTGACGATGCGCTTGCGCTGGAGAACATGATCCTGTTCATGTCGCCTGGACGAGACCGTCTCCAAGCCGCTGTTCTGTCGGAGCTACTCGACGGGTGCAGAGACGAGCTACGCTGTCGAAGGGTTTCCAGAAATGCTGTTGCTATCTCCAGTCATCCTTTCAAAAGCATATGAATGGCCGGGTTCCTCGTTGCTCTCATGGCGAGGAAGGACGTGCTGCTTGGGGCGCTACACTGCCCATTCTTGTTCAATCTCTTTTGACAGTATAAATTATACGAACTACGACGCATTAGGGTTTTTTAACAAGTACCTCATTTACACATACTTTCGAGTATAGTTTAGTCGTAAACATGAATCTCTTAGGGAAAAGAGGTCAATTGGAGTGCCTTGGATCATCGACATTCACCGTGTTTGCATGAATTTGGAAGTTTGCGAAATCGGGCGTTGAACGACGCATCGAAAGAACCAAGAATTCTTGCTGGCTATTTCGCTCGAATCAATGGTAACACAGATTTGTTCGATTCGAACCAAACCTAATAGCCTCATTTAGAAACATCAGAATATGTGTTTTGATCTTACGTGTGGCTATCACATCTTTGTTGATACTAAAAAAATGGCCAGCTCTTGATTAACATCGTTGCAGAAGTCGTCTATAAACACGACAATCTGCAAGCTATATAGCTCATTGACAGTGCAAGATGGTGAGATTAGTGTCGAGATGATCGGAGAAGTTCTTCATCGCCCGACAATTTGAAGGAAGTAGATTGACGAAGAGGGCGAGAGCAAACAAATGCAGATATTGCCTACGTGCCGAGGCAGTGTCCTTAGTGAAGAAAACCAAGTTTTTTTTTTTTTAGATTGTGATGAGCGTATAATTACTAGATAATTATGCCGACAATCTCGAGGTTTGTAGCTTCTTGTGCATAATCATATTCAGAATCTTGAAAAGCATAGTTAATTATCTATAATTGGAGATAGTGTTTAGAATGTTATTTGTGAATTCAAAATCCATAATTGCTTGTAAAAAATTTTCATTGATTGATATAATGGAAAATGTGTTCTTGTATAATTACTTCTCTTTGTCCAAATATACGGCCTTTTTCAGCATATTTAAATCTCATCTATACTTTTACATTTCTTATGAACTTTAATTCCAACACCCACATTTCAATCTCTTTATTAATAAATTTATTCTTTTTTCCTATGCAAATTTGGCAACGAGCTCATTTTTCCATAAAATTTATCTAGAAATGCGGAAACTCACATTTATACGGATAGTCGGCAAACTAGATAATTCACATATATGATTTAATGGTTGATGCATTAGTCATTCCTTAACATTCACACTTATTATGAAAACAAAAAATTAGATTATAAATTATAATAATCCCGAGTGAATCAAATGAAACAAACTTAAATTAGTTGATACATTTTTCTTTTAGTTTAAGTATAATTTGACAGGACGAATGTGTTATTCTACTCTGAAAATTAAAAAGGAAAGAAGACTATATATATATATATATATATATATATATATATATATATCAACTAAGTGAAATTCTTTGAAATCTCGGCTGGAAATTCTGCAGGAACCCTAGAATTTTTAAATCCATGGTGGGGGCCTCCGTCCATGGCGCCACCCATGGCAGATCATCCGGCGACCGTCCGAACCGCACCGAGCGAAACCGACCTCCTCCTCCTTTTACTCCTCCATTGCAACGAAGCACAAGCCCTAGCGATCTCATCGGCGCCTTGCCAGACGCCGTGGTCCACCACATCTTCTCATATCTGCCCCTCGGAGACGTCGTCAGGACCAGCGTCCTCTCTAAGCGGTGGCGGTCCACGTGGACCGCCGTCGCCGACCTCGTCTTCGATGGAAGGATTGCAGCCCGGCCTCGCAGTACCTTGGGCTTCTCGTCCCTCGTCGACAGCGTCCTGAGCCAGTGCACCTCCACCACGGTGAAGAGGTTCCACGTCACCCGCTTCGAGTACGACGCGGCCGACGGCCCCAAGGTTGACCGCTGGCTCTGCTTCGCGGCGGAGCGCCGCGTGGAGGATCTCTGCCTCTTGCCGTACGACTTCTCTTCGCCCTCGTCTTATGTGCTCCCGTGTTTCTTGTATTGGTTGAGCTGGTTGGTGTGCCTGGAAGTCGGTTTGTGCAGTTTCTCGTTGGGTGTGACTATTAGGTGGCCTTGTCTTAAGGTCTTGTCTATCAAACGTGCGGAGTTGAGTGATGATTTCCTCGAGCGAGTCTTCAGGGGAAGTCCTGTTTTAGAGTCCCTTGAGTTGTCCGGGTGCTGGGGCATGAAGAACATCATAATAGAATCAGCTAGTGTGAAAGATTTGGTACTCGACAGCCCTGTGCTCTCTAAAACCGAGAAAATTCGGGCCCCCCATCTGCTGTCGCTGCGGATATTAGGGAATTTGACTGATTTGGCTGTGTTCGGACTTGACGATGTATCATCTTTGGTGGAAGTCGAGTTAGATTTCTTCATACGAACTGGTGTGTCTGATTATAAGAGGTTGTGCCGCGACTTTTTCAAGGAACTTCTTGAGAAGCTGCGTGGAGTTCCTACAATCACCCTCGGCGGTTGGTGTTTGCAGGTACAAGCTTGATGTTTTTACCGTTTGTGAGATGCACTCGGGTTGATTGGTGTCACTGATTAGTGCCTTTTAGCGGTCCATGACATGACTGCAGCTATCTGTTGCATTCTAACGTTCATCAAGGGGAATCATTGTGAACGCATCTTTAATTAATTATTAGCAGATGGGATGATTTATAACTCTGTTTCAAGTTATACCATATGAATTTTTAGTGAACCTTGGAGCTTATTCCTTTTGTTTAATTGAATAAATTTGTTCGTTTGAAACTTTGATCACTTAATTTTTAGGACCAAGAATGCTATTAGATATTGCTAATTATTGTGGATGCTTCTCAACTTGACATTTTTGGACACTTGATATCTTGAGAAGAAATTACTTGAAAGGTAACCTTTTGATTTCATTGTTCGGGTTTCTAGAGAAAATGTAATTGTTTGGAAAAATGATAACAAGTAATGGAACTAGTGATCTTGTATTGGCAGAACCGGATCATGTTCTCTCGTCACATTTAATTATTGTTCCATAATATATCTTATAGAGTACTCTCTGAATATATTACAAAGGCAAGGACCGGTTCACTTGGAAACTTCTATCAATACTGAGGTTTGCCGTCTCATGTGATCAACAACTAGAATTTAGATCACAAGTTTTACGGGAGAAGCATAGGTAAATAGTCTTGATTCTTTTGTAGATTTCTGCTTGTAGTTTCTGTATTGTTCTCTTAGTCTGGGAGTATCGTATCTGGATGGATGGTAATTTTGTTATCTTCAATTCATGTTAAATGGAAAACTAATATTGATTAAATTTTTCATATGTTGCTTGCTCAATGTGCTTAGGCTCTGTCCCTTTTAGAGATGGAAGGAGTGTCATCTCCACTGTCAAAATGTCAGAATCTGATACTACATGGATCTGTTGGTAAATGGGAACTTCCTGGGATAACATACATGCTACGCAGTTCACAGTGCCTGAAAAATTTAGTCATACGCTTGACTGAGCTCCCCCTATTGAAGGTCTGTTCCTTTGCTATGATATTTTCAGTTTGCTTCTTGTGCTGATATCCTCCTTGCACAAATGTTTAAACAGTGAATTAAAACTTTGGATGCGCATAAAGATGATTGATCTCAAACTCTTATTTGTTCCAACAATTGAAATTTGCTCATGGCTCTTTCATTCTACTCAAACAATTTTGCAGGGCAATATAAGTTGTTTCAATTCATATCTTAAAGTAATTGCAGTGTTGTGCTGGAAGTTTTTTAGCTGCCATCTAGCGTTAGGATCTTGAGCTAAGAATTTAACGACAAACACTTAAGGAAAAAAAAAAGAACAATTTTTTAATGTGTAGACAAGATTAACAGCTTAAACTGATTATTAATTGTTATTACTAGCATCTGCAGTGGACAAATGAAAGTTTTATGTCTTAAATTATTAGTGAGCCAATGAATTTTATTTTATTTTTCTGAGGATCCACATCCAATGTGAATAAGTTTCTTATACGGGTCATCTATTTGTGCAGTTTCAGCTTCATGAAGAATCTAAAGAGCAATTCAACTTTGACGAAGAAGATTTTTTGTGCTCACGGAAGGAGAACTTTGAATTTTTGGGAGAACATCTCAAGAGAGTCGAGATCAGCGGCATTCACGCTTATAACTTGGAGTATATATATCTGTTCGCCCTTATTAAATTTCTTCTCGGGGATGCACTTGTGCTGGAGAAGTTGATTATCGAGGCCGGAATGTCTGCACGACATGAAAATATACGACGTCAGGCCGCCGATCTGTTGAGACTGCTTGGCATGAGCAAAAAAGTGCTCGGCTTTCGACGGGCTTCCAGGATTGCCGAGGTTGTCTTGGATTGTCCTCTCGAACTGGCATCCTGATGGGAGCATTTGAAAGCCCGGGTCTCCCATCGATCTTGGCGGCAAGCTTATGTTGCCCTGCTGCACTTCACTGCTCAGTAGTGTTCACTCTCATTTGACAGTAAAGTTACATGAACCGTGACAGTAGTTTTTGGTATTTTTCCACTTTCAATTTCTGATGTTTATTGCAGCACTTTTACTTTGGTTTATTATTTGGTATGGAACACTCGGAGGGAGGCGTGTTTGACAATTACTCTTCGACGCCATGCCCAATGGCAAATCCGTAATTTTCGAAGAATTGTGGAAAATGTCGCTCGCCTAAGGTGAGCTTTCCAAAATGATTGTGCAACTATCTCTGCCCATATTCCTTGGAGAAAGTTTCTTTTTTTTTTAATATAAAATTTTTACCTTATCTAGTGCCAGGTGGTCACGGTACGAGGTAATTGTAAGTGTAATACGTAGAGATACCCTTTCATAATATCCATTTGTCGAGATAATTCAAATGCAAATTACATCGGTATTATAATGTTTCAGAAGAATTTTGCACCCTATAATGACTTGATTCTACAAAGAAAATTAGTTGATTATCTATAACTCGCTTGTTTATTGAACAAAATTCCGTTAAAAATTGAAAAAGAAAGGGACCAAAAAAAGGAAATACCATTAACAGTTTAAAGGTCAAATTACTAACTTTTTTCTTCAAATCTGAGTGAATAATCGAGCTACAATCACATAATACAGAAATAAAAAAAATCAAGGTAAAATACTTTCAAATTTTGGTTTGGAAATCCGCCGAAACCCCAACTTTTACCCCATGGGGTTGACCTCCGTCCACCGAGCTGTCCACGGCAAATCCTCCGGCGATCGCCCTAGCAGCACCGAAGGGGACTGACCTCCTCCTCCTTTGCAAAGGAGCAGAAGCCCTAGGGATCTCATCAGCGCCTTGCCAAACGCCGTCATCCACCACGGCTTCTCGTTCCTGCCGCTCCAAGACGTCGTCAAAGACCAGCATCCCCTCCAAGCGGCGGCAGTCCACTTGGACCACCACAACCCACCTTGCGTTTGAGGGAGCCCGGCCTCGCAATCGCGCCGCCTACGCCTTCGACTTCCCGTCCCTCGTCGACGGCATTTTGATCCAGTGCACCTCGCCCAAGGTGAAGGAATTCCACGTCAACGACCTCACGTGCGTCGAGGCCAACCGACCCAAGCTTGACCTCTGGCTACGCTTCGCAAAAGGGCGCCGCGTGGAGTTGCTCCGCCTGTGGCTGACTGTTGAGCCGCCGTTCTTGTATATACTGCCGCCGTCGTTGTATTGCTCGGTCAAAGTACATTGTATCTGCGTGGACTGTAATTTTGTTATTCACTGTTCGTGTCAAACAGAACAAAAAAGATACTGATTAAATTCTCTATATCGCTTGTTCTACGTGCTTAGATTCCGTCCATTCTGGAGATGGAAGGAGCGCCATATCCAATCTCAAGATGTCAGAATCCGATACTACATGCGCCAGTTCGTCATGGTTCTGGGAGCTAATGGCTTCGGGCTGGAACATCTGCTCGCCTAAGTTTCTGCTTGACTTTCTGCTTGACGAGACGCTTGCGCTGGAAATAGGTAAATAGTCTTGATTCTTTTGTTGATTTCTGCTTGTAGAATCTGTATTGTTCTTTTAGTCTGGGAGATGCACTTGTGCTGGAGAAGTTGATTATCGAGGCTGGATTGCCCACACAACATGGAAATATACGACGTCAGGCTGCTGATCTGTTGAAACTGCTTAGCGTGAGCAAAAAAGTGCTCGGCTTTCAACAAGCTTCCAAAATTGCCGAGGTTATCTTGGATTATCCTCTCTATATTTTCTCCTTCTTCACTATGGAAGACGCCGTCAAAACCAGCGTCTTGTCTAGGCGATGGCGTTCCACTTGGGCCTCTGGTCCATACATCGATCTTTGTTGTCCTGAGGAGGATAGCCAGCAACTTAAGAAGTTTGCTCATTGCGTCAACTCGGTGATGTCACGTTGCATTGCAATGTGATGAAGATGAAGATGAAGGGAGGATTGTATACAAACTCAAAAAACTATTCGGGAAGGATCAAAGAAAATACAGAGAGCAAACCAAGAGAGGGCTCGTGAACAGTAAAGCCGAAAACTGAAGAGGCTACTTTGGAGACGGAGGTTGAAGAGCCTGGAATGGGCACATTGCCCAAGGTGAAGGAATTGCACGTCAACGACTTCAAGAATGTCAAGGCCGACCGACCCAAGCTCGACCTCTGGCTCCGCTTCGCTCAAGGGCACCGCCGTGGAGGAGCTCCACCTGTGGCTGACTGTTGAGCCGCCGTTCATGTATCACCAGCTCCTGTTGAAACTGCTTGGCATGAGCAAAAAAGTGCTGGGCTTTCGACGTGCTTCCAAGATCGCCAAGGTTCTCTTGGATTATCCTCTCGAACTGGCATCCTGATAGGAGCATTTGAAAGCCCGGGTCTCCCATCGATCTTGGCTGCAAGCTTATGTTGCCCTGCTGCACTTCACTGCTCAGTAGTGTTCACTCTCATTTGACAGGAAAGTTACATGAATCGTGACAGTAGTTTGGTATTTTTCCTCTTTCAATTTCTGATGTCTATTGCAGCACTTATACTTCGGGTTTATTACTAAAAATATGGAGCACTTGGAAACATTTAAAAATATATAAATTATGTAACATCGAAGCATATATGATTTTGTTTTTTTTTTTTTCATTTTTTTCAGTTTCAGATCTAAATGCAGAATCATGAGTAGAAATATTTGAGCGATTTTTCTGTGCTTCACGAAAAATGAAAATGAAAATTTGACTTTTAAGATAATACCATAATTAAGTTCCTAAAGGTAAACTCAAATGAAAATTTGACTTATAATTTATTCACTTTTCAAGCCAAAATAATCAAGTTTTTTAGTTATCATAATTAATTAGCTACACCGTGACGGTGGTGCTTACCGTGCTCGAGGCTGGTGACGTGAAATTTAAGAATGTTTTTGTATTTGATGAATTAGAAGATCTTTTACGTTTATGAAAGGAGAATTTTCAGTGCTCGGCATACGCATCCAAAATTACTCGGCATGAGCTGGAATGTGCTCAGCTACATAAAAGCTTCTAGAAATGCTGGAGTTATCTTCAATATTTAAATTATGAGATGACTCAATTTTCAAACTCAAATCATAAAGCTATAAATTATCATAATTGATTAAAGCGATTTTATAGTAATCGATAATTATAGTTTATTTCAAAATCTGTTGATGGTCCACGATCTGTAACCATGAATTCTTGTTGTGCAACCCTCAAGTTGTTTATGATTTTTTAACTTTCACTCAAACGTGAGTAGAAATTGATGCGAAATTATGCAGTATTAGGATTTAATCATTACATAACTAAAGCTGATTAAAACATATTTTTCAGTATTTATTCCGAGTTTAGTTTATATTCATGAAATTATTATTTATTCCCGTGTTATTTTAATTTCGCAAAACGAAGGCCGTGAGGGGTTCGCTCTTTCCGTTTGCCGAACTCGGAAGAGGGAAGGGTCGCAGAGCCAGAAGTCGCCGACGACAACTCAAGGAAAGCCTCGCAGCTCGTGTTCGAAGCTCTTCAAGGCACCCTCTTTATCCCACGCAAGGATGGTTGAAGAAGAAGACGAAGAGCAGCGTCAACTGAGCCCGCTCAAGGAACCATCGGAGGCCACTCAGCAGGACTACTCTTGGCCCGCTATTCGGTTCGATGTCGCTCCTCAGAGAGCCTATCATTTCCACAAACAGTTCAGGACTGAGGAGAAGCCGAACAACTTTCTTAAAGGCGTCAAATGGTGCGTAAATTTTGCGTTTTCCCTTGATGGGTATTTGGTTGTTCTATTTCTGAGCAGTGTTGTTTTGGGCTTTCGTCAGGTCGCCTGATGGGACTTGCTTTCTCAGTAGTTCAGAGGACAATACCCTTCGTGTGTTCGCGTTGTAAGTTTGTATTGGGACAGTGGCGGTGCTTGCTGATTTCTCTGTTCCTTTTATGTTTATTTCCGCATGGTACTTTAATTGCTCTGTGTCATGATCAGACCATACGTCGGGGGTGACGACAACGCAAATGCAAGTTTGTCTGATGTTGATCAAGGTACAGGTTCGCAAGGCGTTTTGCGGTGATGTAGAAAATGTGTTTCTGTGTATTTAAGTAGCTTAAAAAGATGTTAGATTTAGGACTGCTGATACTATTTGCGAGTAATATCTACGGCCAAATATTCGCAAATCCAGAGAATAGGTGGTCTATGTCTCATGTAGTTCTCTTTGGTTGCAGATTCCTTTACAGCAAATCCTGTCGTGACAGAAGGGGAATCGGTTTATGATTTCTGTTGGTACCCGTACATGTCTGCTACAGGTTGAATAGTTAAATTTTACTCTTCTTTTAAGGTTATTAGCCACAGAGAGAATTGAATATGGAAGCTTTTCAAATTTCAGACCCGGTTAGCTGTGTATTCGCATCAACAACTCGTGATCATCCAATCCATGTCTGGGATGCTACCACTGGACAGGTCAGAATTTTTCAGTTTAGAGGGTTCAAGAACTCTTGGGAGACTTTATGGAAGCCATATAATTGTTTAGGGATAAACTGAAGTTGCGGACCCTGAGCTCATCACATGTCTTAGACATGCTTTGTAGCAACTCTACTGTCTGCATACCCCTAGCTTCTCCTTTAAAATCTTCTTATTGCAAGTTCTTATTGAAGTGTCTTGAAAAAGAGATGATATTTTATTGACTTGTACACTTGACATTGCAGCTACGTTGCACATACAGGGCTTATGATGCTGTGGACGAAATTACAGCTGCATTTTCAATTGCATTTAATCCTGCGGGGAACAAGTAATGTTAATATTCAATTTTAAAGACTCTTAAATTCCCTCATGTAAACAATCCATTATAATTCGCCTTGAAGTTTTCTTTTGAAACTGTACATGGCCTAACCTTCTATTGTTGAAAGAAATCAGCATTTGGTGATGATGGTTATGCTTTGCTACCAAAATTTTGGGATGTTGGTGGGTTTGGCTGCTTAGTGGTTTTTGCAGTCATCATAAATAATTTAGTTTGTAGTGGCTATTCTCTTTGTGTAAGTTTTATAGCATTTTAAGTCTATTAAAGTTTCAACCTACATCCTCTGTTCATGTGTAGGATCTTTGCTGGATATAACAAATCCATAAGAGTGTTTGACGTACATCGCCCTGGTAGAGATTTTGAGAAGCACTCAACTCTTCAAGGAAACAAAGAAGGTCAAACAGGTCATGCTGCTTGTCCTGGTTTAGCTGTTTCTGTAGATTTATTTAACAATGCAAGTAAACGAGGGTTTCAAAAACTACAATTGAGAAGAGTTTAGTATCGTCAATTCAAGGGATTTATTTGGATTGTGAGGCTGAATTAGTTTTTTACTCTTTAATGGGGCTGATCTACCATGCATGTAAAGGGAACTAGCACATCTCCTGTGTCCTAAAATTCTATGCTTTTTGTATAAAGATATGAGTTGATAGTTAGATCACAAGATAAAACTTAAGAATCAAGTATCTGAGTCTCTATTGCTTTTGTGCAGGTATTATATCTGCCATTGCTTTCTCTCCAGCTCACACTGGAATGCTGGCAACTGGTTCTTACAGCCAGACTACCGCAATCTACAGAGAAGATAACATGGAACTCTTATACATCTTACATGGTCAGCAAGGTGGTGTTACCCATGTAAGTGCTAGATCATTGGATTTCCTCATGCGAGTTTTTTGTTTAAAGAAATTATAGGTGATAAGCTTCCAATTCCAGGTGTTATTTTCTAAAGATGGGAACTACTTGTATACTGGAGGACGAAAGGTACAATGCTCTTAACCTTCTCTTTTCCTTATCTTTGGAATATATATACTGACTCTCTCTCTCTCTCTCTCTCTCTCTAATGCAATGGCGTGTGATGTGAACATTTTATTTGGACGCTTATAGAGACTTTGTTATCAATTCATGGGATAAAAGTTGGACCACAATTGATGTGGAGTGATTGAACTCATTGTCGTCTCTTACATTACGCAAATTTGTTCCATCTGCTGCAAATAGTGATTATCACTGAAATATATCCTTCTTTCATGTCATAGACTTGCTTGAATGTTCTTTTGTATGCGGGGTAATAGGATTTGAAGTGTCATCTTTGGATTGTGCAGAGTCCATCAGATTGGATTTAATTATATACAGATGCAGATAAAGAATATATAGCCATAGAGAGAAACATAAACATGTTAAGCTTTTTTCATATATGGATGAAATGCCTTTGGGTTTGAATAGGGGTTTTGGAAATGAGGCAGAAAGGAGATGAAGAGGGGGAGAGAGAGAGAGTGAGAAAAAAAGGTGGGGGGTGGGTTGGTTGGAGGAGGAAGGAGAGAGAGTGCATGATTTAGCCCTGTTTTGTCCAGACACATTGATCTAACAAGCAACAATGCCTCATTGATAATTAGTGATGCTTTCTGTGATGAATAAAGGATCTAAGATACTTATCTGTGTTTTTATCCTTCCTCCCTGTTCCTTCTAGTTTTGACATGTGGGATGTGTAGCAATTGGAGAAGCTGGATAGGATAGGAGAACATATCTAATTCTTTTATCTAGTCACTCTTCACATAGATCGCATGCATATCATCGTATCAATTCTGTCCTTGTCCTGTGATCAAACAGTCATAAGTTCTTAAGAAGGTGTGAAAATCACTCTAGTGTGTTGGGATGGACTTGACATTCAAGAATTGTGGGTAACATTATTTAACATTTACGCATTCTCTACATCTATATCTGCCTCTGACAACGTCTCTTCTAAAATTTCTTTATAGGACCCTTTTATTATGTGCTGGGATGTTCGCAAAGCTGTTGATGTTGTCTATAAGTGAGTATTTTTTTCAAGTGACAGGAAAGCTCTTCTTTCTATCCCACTGATTAAGATTAGTTTACCGAAATGTCGGGTCATTAGATGAGAAAGTAGAATATTTCTTGCTATATATGCCTTTCCTAAGGCAAAGTTTTTTCTCTTAAGTAATTGCATGCTATTATCATTGTTTTTCGAATCATTATAGTGACTTTTTTGCGTCCCTCAATCTGTTATATAGATTATACCGATCATCTGAAGATACCAACCAGCGTATATACTTTGATGTTGAACCTCTAGGTCGACATCTTGGCACAGGCGGGCAGGTGTCATTCTGTTTCTACATATATATTGACCTATTTCGTTGATTATCTACTCTTCCTCACATTCTTTGCCTTCAGGATGGTCTAGTTCATATATATGATCTTCAAACCGGCCAGTGGGTTTCAGGCTTTCAGGCTGCATCAGGTCTGATGCTTTGTAATGGAATAGTTTCTTCTCTGGTTATGCTTATTATGTTTAGTTATATCTGATTTGCCTGATAATGAACATTTCCTTGTCTTCTGTGATTCTGCAGATACAGTAAATGGTTTCGCCTTTCACCCCTTTCTGCCAATGGCCGCTTCTTCTTCAGGGCACCGAAGGTTTGAAGTTCCCGAGGACGATGATGCAGGATTTCATTTGAGGGGTATCACAAACGTCCACCTTTTGCAGTTAAAGCTTTACAGCATATATCACTTCGCCTGATTGAATGACTTGGTGATTGTGCTAATTCAATGAAAATTGGGCCCTACAGTCCTCTGCTGGGTTATTTCTTATTCTCATTCTTCATTTTTTCTAAAGTCCCACTGGAGGGTCTTCTAGGGTCCAGTGTTTGCAACTTTTGTGTGGAAAAGTTATCCTTTTTCTTTTCGACTTCTTAAGCAAGCTAAGATTTTGCCATCCTGAAGTTTTAGTTGCCAGTTTAAGTAGCCATATTCTATTCTGCTGTTCTTTCATGATGTGCTTGGATTATATTGTTCCATGTTGTACTCGATGGATTAGAGTAGCTATCATAGTAGCGTAAACCATGTACATGCACGCACTCTGTCTTGATCGCCTCAACAGTTCACTGTTGCTATAGGTTTCCATCGTTTTCTCTCGTCTTTTGCAGGTGATGAGAACTGTCTCTCCATCTGGAGCTTCGCTTACGATTCTGCAACCAACAGCATCGATGATGGAGACGGTGGGGCAGACGGTGGTGCTGATCCTGATGGCTCCTCGCATGAAAATTGGCAACAGAATTCCTGAGGGATTTTTTTGACTTTGCCTAAACATTTGATGATTGATGCCCAGGCAAATCCATTCCATTGCTCTGCACAGATCTAGCAATGTCAAACTCGGGCGCCTTTCCTAACCACCTTCTTGTAATTCGCATATGGCTTCGGGCAGATGCATAAACTAGAGCTTGACTTTGTCTCGGTCGCCGTTCGATTAGCTGTAAGTCATGTGTTATGAAGGAAATGGCCAAATGGTGAATCTTTTTCATGGAGAGAGTACTTGGGTTAGGAGTTAGGACAGGGTAATCTTAAATTCTCCGAGACCGGGAGCGCTTTGTGGGACGATGTCGTGCATACGGCCCGTTTCCTCTTTGTTGGGACGGGGCGGAGTATGTGCGTCGGCTATCTTTAACTGACGTGGTGTGGTCGATCAATTTCATCGTTTGCGTGATATGTAATTTGAAAATGAATGTGATTTTGAACACATCCACGCGACTAAACATCAATATATAATTGTAAGAAGTTAGAATTTCACTTTAAATGCAAATCATGTATACTAATCTCTTTGAAAGCACAAGCGGAAATTTCGATTGTTTTACCAAACATATAATTTCACAAGTTTTTTTTTTAATTCATCGGTTGAAATTTATAAGAAGGTGTTTTATTTTTGTAACTAATTTGTGTTTAAATATTTTTGCAGGCGATGATGAATATATGTTGCATTTATTTAGATTCATGCGTCATCCAGTCGATTAATTTTTTTTCAAATATAGTTAGCAGACTTATTTATTTTTTTGGTAATAAAGACACCCGAAATAAAAAAATATGTGTGAATTTTTTTTTCTCTTGGCGCGTGGGTCCCACTCTGTTTCCGATCCCTTTATATATGCGATGACGCATTTTAGCGCTCTCTCTGTTCTGGTGCTTGAGCTTCAGACCGCGGTGGCAATGGCTTCTTTGAAACGTGAAGCTTCCGGAGAAGACGAAGTCGAGCTGAATCTCAAGAGGACGAGGTGCGGGGAGGCCCCGGAGACGGAGCCGGAGCCGGAGCCCGACCGCCGTGTGGTGCTCAACCCCGCCGATTGCAACTTAGGTACCGCCTCTTCCCCTCTGTCCGCCCTCTCCTTTTTATTGGGCGTCTTCGTACTTTTTCGTTGATCGTGTCGGCTTCGCGGAGTGTTTCTCTCTGTGCTCGTTCGTTCTCTGATCGTTCTGATGGTATACCGTCGCGTCCCAAAAGTGAGTAGATGACGGAACCGTATGTCTCGGCGGAATGATCGCGATGCGTTCTTTCGTTTCGTCCGAGAATTATTCGTGCGAGGGGTTGATGGAGTGTGCGATCATGTATTGGCTTCTTCCTCTCGATTCTATCGGTCATTACCGCGATGGTTTGTGCTGTGCTTGGTCAGGAAGCACGGTGTGTGTGTTTGGTCGGCTGAGCGAAATCCAATCGAACAGTAATGTTTTTTTTTTTTTTAAATTTTGGGTAAGGGGAGATCAAATCCGAAGAACTGTCCTTTATTGTGAAGATTTTAGAATCCTGATGGTTGTCCTAGTCAAGGATGTTACGACATCCATAGTTATATGACTCACTAGTGTGATTGTTTTAGAGAAACGATGGATTGTCAATGTCGGAAGTTTCCATCGATTGCTTCATTTTGTGGCATATGTGCGAATATTTTCCTCTAGTTTTATTTTTTCAGTCGTGGATGATGTTGGGCAAGTTTATAGGAAAGCATGCAATGGAAATATATGAGACTATGTAATGTAGAACTTCATGCTCTTTCTTCAAGTTTGTCTCAGCCAATTGTCAAGTGTATTGTTGGTTGCATATATCAAAAGGTCTGAACTCTTTCTTGATTTGCTGACTGAACTCATGGTGCGACCGCATGTTCCGTTGTGCAGATTTTAATGTGGAAGGCAATGGGCTTCGAGGATCTGCGCTTCATGAGAAAGGGTTTGCTTATTGCTGGTCTGGTGGACGTGCTAATGCCGGAATAATAGGGGGGAAATACTGTTTTGGGTGCAAAGTTGTCTCAGCTCAGCCAGTTGAAATGGAAGACACTCCCCATGACAAGCAGCATCTTTGTCGCGTGGGTGTATCTACTGGGGACGAACCGGTCGGAAACCTTGGGGAAAGCTACCGCAGCTTTGGATATGGAGGGACGGGAAAGTTTTCAACTGCCAATGACTTTTTGGATTATGGTGAAAAGTTTCAAGTTGGTGATATGATTGTGTGCGCTGTTGATCTTGAGAGTAAGCCCCTGGCATCCATAGGTTTCTCAAAGAATGGTAAATGGCTGGGTGTTGCAAAGCAGTTTGATGCCAGTGGGATGGGTCTTGGAGTGGATACTGCAGCAAGTAATTTACCATGGAAATCGGCGCTCTTTCCACACATACTGTTGAAGAATGTTGAAGTAGAGATGCACTTCAGTCTTGAAGATGGATTGGTTCCCAAAGATGGTTTTAGGCCTTGGGCTTGTGCATTTGAGGATCAGAAGGCCATTCTGGGTCCTGCCTTCTCTGATATTTGCTGCTGTGAAGTGATTATGATGGTGGGATTACCAGCTTCTGGAAAAACTACTTGGGCTGAGAAATGGATCAGAGGACACCCTGAGAAGCGATATGTGTTGCTGGGAACGAACCTTGTTTTGGATCAAATGAAGGTATGGCTTTGTTTACTTGCATTTCTAGCCTCTTGGTGTTCCATTTATGCTCATTTCTGTCTCTTCTCTGTTGAATCTTGACACAGGTTCCTGGGCTCATGCGTAAGGGAAACTATGGTGAAAGGTTTGATCGTCTGATGGACCAAGCCACCGACATATTTAATATTCTATTGACAAGGGCTGCCAGGACAGCTAGGAATTACATACTTGACCAGACAAATGTCTATAAAAGTGCACGAAGACGCAAACTAAAGCCCTTTGCATCTTATCGAAAGGTACCTATCTTTCTGCTTTACTTTTTCATGTTAAAGTATGCTGTCTAACTTGCTGATTGTGTTTTTCCCTCTCAGATTGCAGTAGTGGTATTTCCAAAACCAGAAGAATTGAAGATACGCTCTCAAAAGAGATTCAGAGAAATGGGAAAGGAAGTGTCTGCTGATGCAGTGAATCAAATGTTGGGTATTATGCTCACCTTGTTCAATTTCATTTCCTTTTCATTGTGTACATCCCAAGGTCTCATGGAACTTAAATTTGATTACTTCTGGCAGCCAATTATGCTTTGCCAACCAGTGTGGATATGCGTGGGTCAGATGAGTACTTTGATCAGGTGATTCTCTGGGTGTTGAATATTTATCCCTAACTTTGTGAATTGTTGTGCAACTAATTTTTGGTCTTTTTTGTTAGGTCATCTTTGCAGAACTGGACCGAGTAGAATCACAGAGGCATTTGGATGAAATGAAACAATCTCTTGCCCGCCCTTCCAATTTGAATGTGAAGAATGATTTGTCACCTTATCCTCATGGACCAGCCATGGGATCATATCCTTTGCAGCGAAAGGAGCATGTGCCATCAGGTTTAAGCTTCTCTTCTCCTTGAATTAAGAATATATTAGTTGATATGGAGCATTTTCACATAGTAAACCTTTATTTCATGATATTATATCATATTGTTATTTCAGTGACTGGAGGACACCGGATGCACTCTCAGGTGGCTTCCTCTCTGTTGGATCCTGGCTGTCAAGCCCTTAATCAGGTAAAGTTTAAGTTCCTCATCTTTTTAGCCTTTCTTTGATTATAGTTTATTTGCGCAAAAAGTTCGAGGGGTCAGATCCATACTTTTATATACCTAATATATTTTCATTGGTGAATGAAATTTCTCTTTTATTTCTTTGGTGTAATATCTTCGCTCTGGTCAAATGAAGTTCATATGTATTTGCTCAGAAATGCTCCCTTTTTATTGTCCGTTCTCTTGTGCTATTCAAAGTCTGTGATGAATCTCATATTTAAATGGTGTTATCTTAATGGTAAAATGACTGGGACACTTGATAATGTGAAAGCTGTGGCCTCAGTTGGATTCGCATCGAGACCATCACCAGTATAATGTGCCTGGAGCAGCTGCCGCTTCTGGAAGTTTTCAAAGAAATCTCTACCCTGCCGGTGGTTATGGTTATCCTAGTATGTCAAGTACCATTGCCAATGTTGGTTCTGACTGTTACCCAATTCATGGAGCAGATTACTCCTATGGCAGATCAAACATGGCGTACAATAGCGTGCGCTGTGTTTCCACTGATGCATCGTACGTGGGCAATGGGGTTGAGCCTTTCTTAAATGGAGGTGAAAGGGTCTCTTCAGAACCATATTTTACACCTGGTGCTCCTCTCAGTGTCAGTGGGAATCCCAGATTTTTTCCAGATACTCAAAGAAGATCCACGTTGATGGAGGATCCGCCCCAGCTGCATGGTAATTAGAACCAATCAAAATCGATTTGTGCTGTTGGAAGCATAGGAACCTTTGTTGCATTTCATCTCACGTTCATGAATGTGAGAATTTACACTAAATCATGCATATTCCATGAATTTAATCAGGGTTTTCATTATCTAGATTGGTGTCTCATCCAGTTGTGCTGAACAGCTTTATGCATGAAAACTCAGGTGCGCACTATGCTGCTCCAAATCCAGGAACTCTATACAGCAATTCGTCTGCTGACACACCACCTCAGACAGGGCATGCCCCACCTTACCGGAGGTATTACTGACTGCTTACCGCATGTATTATTGCTACCCACACGAGAAGCAATGTTGTTGTGAAAGGTTTCAAATCTTGGAAATTTGTATAGATGCGCTGGGCACTGAAGATATTTCTTGAAGAGGCCCATGTAGTCAATGTCATATTCTCTTCCATGGTCTTGTAATTACTTCACTCTTCCTTTGGCGACTTACATTGTTTGGCTTCAGATCGCGTTAGGGAGGCAGCTGCTTGCCATTCAACAAGTGGGTAATGAAAATTTCTGCCCCAGCGAAATGATAATGGCGCTCTTCAACACGTCTTAAGTTATCTCGTTAACAATTTCTAGAACTATTTTTCCATGCGTAGAGGCACGATCGCTTGTCAATGCTTTCCTTCAGCAATAGATGAGATCGGAATGATCGTCAGAAATAAGATATCAGATTCACCAATCATCCTCAGATGTCTTGATGTCGCATGATGATAATCACTAGTCATTTCATGCCACATCTCAAGATAGCGGGTAATCAGCTCCACAGTGACAAGGTTTGAGATCAGGAACTTGGAATTCAATCTCATCAGAGTTAATTATCGGAACCGAGAACCGAACTGACTCCCGATTCCATGATGTAGGAATTATCTTCTCATTCCTGTGGGCAGAACAACAACCTAGCGTGGATAAATTCGTCTGTTCATTGTGAGCCTGGATTTCTGCTTTAACCCATATCGAGAACAATGAGAAGAGCACATTGGACCATGCTTGAAGCGCCCTGTTTCTTTTGCAAACCATCACAAACCAGCTATCCATCTTCTTAGAAGCCAAGCTGAAAGATTCAGTGGTTGACCCACCATTTGAAAAAAAGGAAAAAAGAAAGAGAAAAAGAAGAAGTTCAGAACTACAACTTTTAGCAAATCATGCACATGGAAGTTTTGGGGCAGCCAGCAATGCCTTTGCCCTAAAGCTTCGTGCTGTTTCATTCACCTTTTCAAATGGGACTGGTCCTCAAAGGGGACACCCTAACCATAACCATGGCCATAGCCTGCATGAATTGTCCGTGTCAATACATTCCAACTTGCTACCTCCCATATCAATTTATTCATTTCGATGGTGCTCCAATGCATCCCTGGTTGAAGTTAGTTTGGTACAATCTTCTGAAATAATCAAGGTTGGTCCACTTGAAGCTTAGAAGTTGTTGGATTGGTAACCTTTATTCAACTATCATGCGATGTAAACTAAAAAAAGCCTATTTTCCCATAATTTGCAAAGGTTGCTTCATGTTTTCTTGTGACTTGGAATAAACGTTTGGTCTTTGCATGTGGACGGACCATTAAGAGGTACATGTTCATCGGAGTCTAGTGAGCAAACGAGTCATATCACCACCGGAGTCACTGACAAAGATTTTGGGAGGATTAAAACATAAGGTAAGAATCTAATTATTTCATGAAAAATGAATAATTTGAAAAATATTTTCTTAAGAGCAACTATTTCATTATCAATTGTGGACAGATTTTGCATTTATCCATTTTGGTAATTGACACGAAGAAAATATTTTTCAAATAATCAATTTTTCACCAAATAGAGACACTACAAATGTAAGCTATTTGGACATGCTCGCGGCATGGCTTTGGCCACCACATTAAAAGCTTTGCATCTAAACCACATGGATCTCATGACATACAAGACATTCAGACGTGCTGAAATTAACTACAACATGCTTATCGTGCTAATCATTCTATCTTCTCTCAACTCGAAACTCGTTCTCAACCTAGATTCACTAAGCACTCCAGGCGAAGAAAAACCCTAGATTTACCAAAAACAACCCCCACCAACATTCAGAAATGCTAGGAAACCGGCTTTTCTTCCCATCAACAAGAGGATAAAAGCAGTTCAAATCTGAACAGGGAAAACTGAACAATTCAACAGATGGCATGCTCGGCGTGACCAAGAGAGAGAGCTCTTTCCTTGAATGCACAGCACGAGGAACTGTCCTTAATCATGGATGCAAGAGGGCAAGAAGAGACGTGGCTATTGGGGCAAGAGCTGTGAAATTTTTTTCCCTTTTTTCCCAAAAGCGAAACGCGACAAACTTCCCCAAGGAAGAGAAAGGGCGATACCTAAAAGACTGGGGAAAAAAATATTTGCCCCACTTATCCCTGAACATATCACGAGACAAGACCCCGATGTCACAGAGGAAAAAGAAAAGGGAAGTCGCCTTTGATGCCTATGAGATTAAACAGAAGTGAAGCTTTTAAAAGAACATGAACGGATGGCCTCAAAAAAAAGTTTGGTGGGCATGATTCTGATAAGGGATGATGGTGGCCAAGAAACCAATCCACCCTCCACTAAAGTTTGTCCATCACATTCCCAATATTTCCAAGGAAAAATAATTTTTTTAATATTTCGGTAGAATGAATTTTTGAATAGATGATCTGTACGACATTGATTTCTCTAGGTGAGCATTTTGTATTGACAATGCCACTCGCAATGTATGTGACGCACAAGAATAATCCCATGTCAAATCAATGACAAAAGCTTACTATTTGGTCTGAAGATGATTTTAGAGTACAATGAACCTGCGCATAGAAAAGTACACTTGCGGTCCATATGCTCTTAGGAATGTCCAATTCTAGTCCCGACACTTGTCAGCATGTTATTTTTTGACAAAAAATTGATTTCTTTCATCACATAATTAATTCAAATTTCATGGGAATGTCGAATTGAAACTATATGTTGATTGGTAAGCCATGCATATTCAGGTTTGCCAATATATGATCGAAAGTGTTGTCAAGATAAGTGCCGCTGCACGCAAAGTATTTACAATCACTACAATGTGGAGTTGTTGATTGTACTATAGTTTGAATGTTTCTTATGAACTTTATAAAAAAAATTTACCTAACAAAATAGCTAGTTCAAGCTGTGGCGAAATCATTTAAAAGCGATCTCTCTCTTTTTCCTTGAAATATGTTTATATACTTTTATATGGATCTAAACTGAAAATGTGGATATTAAATTATTGCTTATATTAGAATTAAGCTCAACAAGACTATCAAATAGATTATGCACACTTGTATATGTAGGAATAAGTAATTGATATTTTTCTTTCAAATTGTTGATAAAAATGCGACGAAAGAAATTATTGTTTCTATGAGAAATTATTGGAGAAACTACTTTTATAGAATTGAAAACCGATTTACAACCGTCGAAATTTTAACATTTTGTGAAAGTTATACCCATGAACGTCTTATGATTTGCCCGTGCTAACTTGAAATGGGTCAACAATGGAAGTCAAAAGAAATAAATAAGGCCCTTGGTCAATACTGGTAATTTCACATTGAAAAGTGTACTTTAGACACTCTCTCTCCTCTCTTCTGCAACTCCTCGCGACTTTTCCTTTTCCTTCCCCCAACGATTTTTCTCACCCCCTCGAATGCCCTTCTCTCTTCCTCCCCGAACTCCATGGACGGCAACGAAAACCCCCCGCCGCAGCCGCCGCCGCCGCCGCCGGCGTCTCTGCTGCTCACTGTCACTAGCTTCTCCACCACCGCCCTCGCCCACCTCAAGTCCCTCTCCGCCCACCCTCTCTTCTCGAGCGCCTTCGCTTTCTACGCCCTCGTCCTCCTCTACTTCCCGCGCATTTTCATCCGGGTCCTCCTCTCCCCCGTCCTCGCCATCACCGCCGTCTCCCTGCTCGCCCTCCTCCGCCTCGGCGCCGCCCAGCGAGCCCTGAAGCCGGAAGGCTCCTCCGCCGTAGCCGGAGAGAGCGGGGTCGGGACCGGCGAGAAGGGCGCGGAGCTCCGGCGGCGGGGTTCTTCTCGCGCCGATGGTCGCCAGTCGGAAGTGGGTCTCGCTCCGAGTGTGCGCCACGAGCGATTCTTCGTGGAATGGCACGTGAAGGCGCCTCTCGAGGTGATCTACGAAGAGTACGAAGGGGAAGGAGACGAGGAAAAAGACGAAGACGACGAAGACGGAGGCTGCTTCAGTTTCGGGGGACTCCAGAGGTACCCGTCGCTGTCGATGTGCTATCCGGACTCGGACTCGGACTCGGACTCGGAATCATCGTCGCCGGGCGGCGATTTCGGGTTCGGCCCCAAGTCGGGCTCGCCGGAGAACGGCAACTTCCGGTGGGATACGGAGGACGGAGGGGAGGAGGGGTTGATCGAGATCGCGCTGGATTTGCCCGGCGGCGAGGAGGAGAACTTGATCGAGATCGACATATCTCCGGCGAGAAAGCATGGCCGTGAAAGGTTAGACTAGACTTGGTTTACACATCAAATTGACACGAATTCGAGGGGGAATGCGAAGATCTTTTGAATTTCCTTTCTGTTTTCATTTTTTTTTCTCTTTTTGTTTTTGGGGATGAGAAATTGAAATATGTGAAGAAGAGGAATGGGGTCATCAATCTCAAAAATTTTCTTTTTTTTTTGGAGTGAATACTTTCCTTACTTAGAAAATATATCCGACCGATTATTCAAATTTCTTTTTTGTGCTGCCTTATCCTCTAAACTTATTTCGATGCGACAGAAATGCCCTAAATTTTTTTAGAAATTTCGATATTTCTAAAGATTATGAATTGGGGTTTTTGGTATATGATAAGAAGAAGTTTAGCATTTTTGACAGTATTAAAGCCTTTTTGTCATGTACCAAGTTTTGTTTTTGTTTTGTTTTTTCAATCCGGAGTTATGCAATTATAGCTACTTCATGAGAAAATGGCCAAAACATGAAGGGACAAAAAGGACTTTTCACCGCAGTAAACGACAAGGATGGCGATATCGCACCGCCCCCGACCTGAAGACCCGGTTTGCTGTGCCCCGCCCCGATAGCCCGGGCCCACTTCGTCTATAAGTAGCAGTTAGCTCTCTTGTATTTTAATGGCGTCATTTAATTATTGCTTCTTATCTTATTGTCCGCTAATTTTACTAATTAACTAGTGTGTGATATCAAATTATTGCTATTTTTTGGCTTTTTTTTTCTATTCACAGCATAAAAAGTAGCTCTTGAACAGTATTATTAGGCGATTGAATTTCTAAAGCTTAAATGTATTTAACAATAAATAATTCCTTTTTTTTTCTTTTCTATCTTTCGAATAAATAAGTTTCCGGCAGGCCAAATTACGTATCTTTTTTTTTTTCCTATCTATAATTTTCAAACACCTCGATTTTAAGTAAGAAGTTTGCCCATCATGGTCGCCAATGCAAGGAGAACATGCCATGTTCATTAAAAGCAGGTGGAAGAGGAACATAGGCGTGCAAGGGGGACACGACATGCCAAAGGATCAATGGGATAAGATCCAGAAGAATAACATTAATGAAATAAAAAAAAAATCTTGGTCAACGCGAATTTATATATGAGTGGCATATCTAGTCGAAGATTTCTTTCTGCCATATTTGTTGCTTATTTTATTTTTAATTTCCATCATTAAATTGGAAAGGGAAAATAATAAAAATTAATTCGAGAATTTTCCGTAATGATTTAGAATGTGGCAATTTGTTCCACATTTCATATTCTAGGATTGATTACTGGGCTGGGGAGCAACGCTGGGTATATATTCCCAAAGATCCAGGAGTAATTGCAGCAAAAATTAATGATTCAGTATGTAAATTTCCTTGTATTATTATCAGGCCTTTATCATCTCTCTATTTCTGGATTATTGACGCTGACGTAATTTGACATGAGAGGAGGCTTATGGTCTACGAAAACAAAAAGTCAGCAATTGACCAGACAATCCACCCAACAACATGCACATACTTCATTCAAGATGTCAATTCAAACAGCGAGCTTAATTCAATCGAAATTCGAACAACCAGTAAACATCTAGGGAATTATTCATATTCGATTAGCGTGCTCCTTCAAATAACGTGCTATTTCTATCGTACTTTAGATTCATGATATTCTGTTCAAGGAATGAATGTAACCATATGAGCGAAACATTGTGCGGATTAATAATCATTCAATTTCAAGCAACATGCAAAATCAAACTAACGTATGAGATCCTTAATTTGCAGTACAAATATAAACAAGTGATATCGCTACAATTGGTCGCATACGATACAACATCCCAATAGACTAATTTGCAATAAAAATACAAACAAATAAAAAAGAACTACACCCATTCAAGTAAAAAAGAAAAAAAAGTGGAATAAGATATGTGCTTACAGTATCTATAACATTGTATTATGACATTTATTGTGATCTCATGCAAATTTGTCATATATAGATGTAAACATTTTTACTTGTTTATCTCCTCTCTCTCTCTCTCTCTCTCTCTCTCTCTCTCTCTCTCTCTCTCTCTCTCTCTCTCTCTCTCTCTTTTACAAAACTACGTGCACAAAATTTCATTGGCTTCGTTCACATGCATTTTTTTGTGCCCATATAATGCTAGTGCATTTTGACAAAAAAAAAATGTTGTTGGAGTTTTTTACTTTGTATTGTGAGATTTATTGAATTAAATCCAATTGCATAAAATAAAAAATCCTCGCGAAATAAAACAATATATCACAAGACATGATTCAAAAATAGTTATAAAAGCTGCAACTATTTTGATTGGACTAATTAATTGTATATTTCAATATTTTTAGAATCATATTGACAAATCATTTTTTTTTCTCTGAAGTGGGAAAGTTAAATTGGAAGTGAGTAGATTTCTTTGTGTGGTAAATTTTGCCTATAAAGTTAAAATAAATAAGTTTTTATTGGATGATTTATCTTTATTAACATATTTTTTTGGCTGATGTCTCTATGGATGTTGATGGTAGGCATTTTGCATTGACTCCGTTCGACCCTCGTACAATTTGTATTAAGCCAAGCGTCTTGCCAACAAAAATTATGGAAGACCTTCAAAGTACATTTTATTTGGAGTAGCAATCATTCTCTTGCTATGCATGGAATTGGTTTCATGGTTTAAATTTTATTAAGTATTTTTTTCTTAGCCAAGATAATTTTTTTTGGATAGTATTATGAATTGAGGATATAAATTTTAAGGGTAACTCCAGTAATAAATGCAATTTCTAATTCTTTGGTCAGATTTAAATTGGATCAAAGACTTTATAAATGGAATTATTTAATATCAAATTCCTTTTGCAATCTAATGACCTACTATTGATTATATCTTAGTAAACAAATTTTGCAATATCATTTTTGCATTTTCAAATTCCAATTCTCTAATTAAATTTTAATTCGACTGAAGAATTAAGTGAATCGCTACACTACCATCTAAGAACAAGGAAGTAATACATAGGTGCTTACCTGATCTTCCGAGCCGTGAGCCTCGGGCTATCATAGAAAGCAAAAAAACTCCAAAGTGCAGGCAGACTCATCGAGAAATTGGAGCAGCTCTATCAATCGTAAAAACTTTTCTATTGACAGTGTACAAAGATCCAAAGGAAAGCTGGACTTGTTTTCCAGAGTCACTATGAGCTTGCAATTGGCGATCATCAAGGCCTCCTAGGAGCTAAATTCCCTGAATGGCAGAGATATTGGTCTCCTAAGATCAAACATTTTCAATTGCCGAAGCGAGTCAGTCTTGGCATCCACTGAGTACCAAACAATACAGATTTTCCAAGTATTGGATTCCACGTTCTAAGGCTGATGAGCCTTTTCATATTATCGGTAAATAGCCTTAGCTCTGAGCAACCATAGAGACTTAAGTTTAGCAAACTCTGCAGCTCATAAATGGTATGTGGAAGTTTCTTCAATCTCTCATTTCGACAGACAAGTAATGACCTCAATTGCTTCAAGTCGCATGTGGAACTAGGTAGCTCCTCCAAACAACCATTCTGCAAAGCCAGATACTGCATGTGGTCACAATTGGAAACTCTCTACTAATAACTTCACCTTTAGCTATGAATTGAAATTGAATTGCGCGAAGCCTATTTGAAGTTGGTTTTGTTACTCCACCAAAATTTGAGATTCCCTGAAATGGAAAGCTAAAAAACCAAAATGTTTTGATCTCCTCTCAAAATCTCCATAGTATAAGAGCAACCAATCGTAGCAACCAGTTTGTGCCACAATTGTTGCAAGAGGATGGACTAGACCGTGCAACTTATGAGTTAACGTTGATTCAGCCTCCTCAACTTCTTAGATCAAAGATCTCTTCCACAACTCTTTAAGGTAGTCGACACCAACGTCGCTAGTTTTTACCTTGTTGAACTAATGAAACCTTAAGCCATCCATAACCTAACTAAATGGGTGCTATGAATTGCATTTTGGTTGGGAAAGGACACAACGTGGCAAAACAACATTTTAAGTGGGACGGTTTCGGGTCATAGCTAAGCTTCAGAGACCGCAGAATGTTCTTTTTTGCTTCCACTGACTTTCATGTCCCACTTTCTCTTAATGGGCTTAATACCGTACTTTGTCCTTTGGGTAAAGTACACTCCCTTGAGTCTTCACAAGGAGAGGAACTCCTTGACATTTCTTTTGACGATGTCATTTCCAATGTTAAGGAGATCTGGATGTGGTCGCTTTTCTTTTTGATCGAACGCCCATTTTTAGAACAAGGTCACGAAATCATCATGAGGAAGACCATTTAGCTTCTGCGCAGGACGGTTTCCCATTATTGAAGCGATTTCTGCACTGAACGTTGTCACAGTTACCTTGCTCCAAAATTGAAGTTTCAAGGATTTAGGTTCATGGAACTGGACCAAAATGACCACCCTACCCTCTAATAGATCAACAAGCGCGTTTGATATAGTTGTGAATGAACTTTAAAGTGTACTGTGAAGTGTTGTTATATATGTTTAGAAATTTAAACACTTCAAAGTTAGATGAGATAGTTTCCTAAAAGCTGCTGCGAACTGTTGTAGCATTGGATATGCTGTAACTGTTGAGGTATTTGTCAGACATATTCTTAAGTCATAACACATTTTCACAGTAGAAAGTGCTGCAAACGTGATGAATCAAACGACCCCTTACGTGCTCAAGATTACGGAAATTGTAATGGGCAGATTAATGCCGATTCTTGATGTTGCTACTCTACACAGAGTGAGCGTCTTGAATCAACAATGGTGAACGTAATATTACATTTTTTGTATGTTTGGAACGAAGATCTTGGACATGGAAAAAACCATCATCTCGTTTTGCCTCAAAGACCAATCAGAACTAACATTGCAGTTTCCCTTTCTTTTTTTGTGGGAATGAAGATGTCAGTAACAAAGCTTCCATTAGATAGGGAAGACTCGTGTATACTTGAGAACCGAGACTTCCATTGGGTTCTTATCCCACTTTTCATTTCTTAGGTATGTCACGTCCCTTTTCATGCCCATAAATTCTCTTCACCTGCTTGATGAGCACGACAGCTTTCTTTGGAAAAAAGGGAAATTGTACCTAAAACCCGCTTTCGTTGGAGGGCCTTTCAGACCAATCAACACCGATCTTCCTAAAACCCAGTGTATTTGACGGGAAGGGCGGCAGCGGCTGAGATCTTGGCTGTGCTAGACCCAATGTCTTATGAGATCTGCCGACGTTGGCTTACTGATATAGAAATCCGTTCAAGCTGTACGTGCTCTAATTTTCTCTTCATTTCGTGAATAGATTTAGTGTATTTTCCAGATCATCTTCGGATTGATTTTAAGCCGACTTTGTCATTCTATATAGCAATGCCTCACCTAACTCCTCAGCTTCTTCTTGACATGATCTCTGCACACTCCTTCCGATGCTTGGTTTTCATTCGACAGACGTATCGGTTTACATGCTCTTCAAATTCTATGCGAAACTTCGGGAAGCAGCATGTTGTTGTAACTAAAGTCTAGAGTGCACGAAGATTGTTGTTTCTTTGTACTGATTCCCACACTGCTATTCTCTCTTGTTGATGCATTTCTCGACAACTTGGACTGTGCTCGCGAAGCGGGCATTTTCTTGCTTGCGGTTCAATGCCCATTTCAGAAAGAAAGGAAGAGTGTCCTGAGAAGAAAGGCCATTAACTTGCGCACTAATACATATCCGTGCCTGCGGGTCGCCGAAACTAGGCAACTTCACTTAACGCCTTCTACAAACAAATCTCTCATCTCATTCCACTTGCCACGAGCACGACCATTGTCCTATACGTCGTCTTGCAAGAGGAAAAGTTTCTTTTTATTTGCTCTTCAATTGCTCAACGTCCAAGGTATCTAATAGCGGCTGGAACTCTAATCAAACCTTGACTGATAGCCTCTCTCAGAGACATTTTCCAGAGTTTTCCTTAGACCAAAATCATTGGAAATGCATACCCTTCTTCCGAAATCAAAAGCTGTTTTTAGACCTTTCCGTCACTGTACACAACTTAGCAACCACTTTTATGCCTAAACATCCCGTCCTAATTATCGCTGGAGTGCAAGTGATTCGAACCGGCTTAGCACACTCTTGACGATGCCAAAAAGGATCGATTTGGCCATTCTCTTTTTTTTTTGCCATTGGAAAAACAATAAGGGTATCAAGAGATCAACCGAGGAGGTTGCTGGACTTCATAGCATAGCCAGTCATGAGTCAAAACAGAAGTACTTGGGAGACTAAATCTGGTGAAGGCTTTTAGTAGATAACAAAATATTCATTGCTCATGCGATTAGCCTCTGTGGATTCATACTCTGATATTCAGTCTTAGGAGCAATAGGAAAAGAAGTATCTAATCTTCCTATGTAGAAGTGAAGTGCAATAAATTCAAAACGAAAAGATGTGATTTTTTATAATGCATTATTTCTGCGAAACTCTTTTAAGTAGTCAAGTGGAACAGTTATACAAAGATTAGGTAATTGACACTCATTCACCAAAAAAAAATACATGATGGTGTGGTATGCGATATTATTCATTGTACGTGGATAAAAGATAAAACAAATTATAGAGATAATTCAACAATCGGTCTCATACAATACGTATCAGGCATTTTCTCCATAGAGAAATTCGCAATATAAACACACAACATAACAAATAACCTTACTCATTCACATAAAGAAAGACAGACATATGGTATCATCAACCATTTATTTCATCCATGAAACTAAAAGGCTGCGTTTGGTCGACCGGATAAAAAGCATGACAGGATATGTTTTGTCCTATCTCGTGTTTGGTAACTGTCTAGGATAGGATAAGGTCGGATATAAAGGGGATATAGACCGGATAAAAAAATCCCAAGGAGAGGGTGGGATAAGGTAAGATATGATTTCTTTTATCTGAAACACAAAACCCCACTTTTTTTTCCTTTCTCCGTCATGCACCCATAGACTACTCCAACTTCTCTATTGGGTTCGAGTCATATAATCGGATCGAGTTTTCCCAACTTGGTCATAATTTTATTTTTTCAAATTAAAAAATACTAAATAATAAAAATAATAATACCATAAATTAAAAATTTCAAAAAAAAATTCAAAAATTCATTCTTGTTAAAAAAAAATGTCTAGGTGTTCAGACTACTCCAACTCCTCTATTGGGTTCGGGTCATATAGTCGGACCGAGTTTCCTTGACCCGGTCCGAATTTTCTTTTTTCAAATTAAAAAATCCTAAATAATAAAAATAATAATACCATAAATTAATAAATTCAAAAAAATTCAAAATTTCATTTTTGTTAAAAAAATGCCTAGTTGTTTGACCACAATTTATTTAATATAGTATTAATTCTATAAGTCTTGAACCAATTATAGATTTTTATTTTAAATAAACATTTTTAGTTTAAACTCAATTGAATAAACTCTTATCGAAAGTATCAGCATCGAAACCTTCTCCTTATTAGCTATCCAATTCACATCGAAATTTTACGAAAATGATGAACTGTAATGTACTTTATATGTGTGAATAATTCAAAGATCGTTCAATAATGTGATTAATTGTCACTGTATCCTCGTGACAGTTGGAAAAAAAAAAGCGAATGAACTTTGGACTTTATGCTTTGTTCTAATTGGGCATTTGTTTGATTTGGTATTATACCTATAATAAAATAGAAACTAATGAAAAATTTATAAGAGACAAAAAGAATTCATGTTTCAAAGTGAATATATTGAAATTGAGGTTATTTTAAAAATGTTTGATATTGAAAGGGGTAACCAAAAAATTACTTCAAAGGAACATAAAAAAATGCGTAATCATGAAACTCGACGATAATCTGTTAATTTGAAAAAAAAATTATTGGTGTAGATGATTTTTTGAATATTAAATATGCAAATTTGTACTTGCCTAATATTATTTATATTAAAACATTTGAATTTAAATATTTAGTTCACCAAACAAAAAATTTGATAAGATATAAGGATATCCGACTTTAAATCCGTAGTTTACCAAACAGTAGATTGGACAGGATATGATGATATCTAACTTTAAATCTGAAATTCACCAAACAATGGATGTGATATAAAGAAATTCTTGAATTTCTTATCCTATCCTATTCAGTCCTATCCGGTCTAGAAATTCGGACGATCAAACGCAGCCAAAGAGATTGATGAAGGATAAGCCAAGTGCACGTCCAAATCTTTGCAGAGATCCACATGAGGCGTGGCAAATAAGATCATGGAAGTTCATCTGTGATCAAAAGATTAAAAAAAAAAAGAGCTTAGAAGATATATAACATAGTACTATGGCAATCCTTGCGGTGTCATATACAAATTTTTCATTTTTTTTCAATACAAAAGACGAACTCTTTTGGAGCTAGATGGAGCCAGGTAATGGCCCTAATTGGCTTTACCTATGGGACAAACGACCCAGAAATTCGTCACGATCACTTTGACTTTTTATTAATTCAAAATATTAAAAAGAACTTTTCGCGACATTTTAGGCAAGCATATTCGTAAATATTAATTTTGTAATTTTTTGAAATTTTAACAGCATTTTTAAATTTTAACGAGGAAAAAAAAGGAAAAAGAAAAGAAAAAGGCTTTTTATCGTTGCTTAATGGAAAACAAACAGACCCCAAAATTGTCGAGTTGAAGTCACTAACCAGCAAATCCGTAGTTCCGTCGGGCCATTTTCCCTGAAAAATAACTAAAGATATTCAATTCAGTAATAGTAAAGCATATAGTTTTAGGTATAACTTCAATATTAAATGCAACTTCTAATTTTTCGGTTAAATAATATTGAATTCCTTTTGCAATCTGATGTCCTAGTATTGATTGTATCCATATAAATATATTCTTCATGTCAATTTTTTCTTTTCCAAATCACAAATACTTTAATTCAATTTCAATTCGTTGAAGAATCGAGTGATTCGCTATCTCACATGTAAGAATGAAGAAAAAATAGATAGATGCTCACCTAATCCTCCGTCTGTTGTACAAACATAGAATCAACTTGAATTCGAGGAATGTGAGCGATTTTGGGCCAATCCTCGCCAGATGTTGGTTGGCATCTCTTGCTCAGTTCCCCACAAAGATTGACCGATAATTCTTTGAGAGCAGTGAGGTACTGGATTCCTTGCGGCATGGATGATAAGTTCGGACATCGGTTCAATTTAATTGATCTGAGACGTGTATGATTAGGCAACCATACGGGTATAGCCGTGAAGCTCAGGCAATCACAGACAGAAAAGACCTCCAATTTGCAAGCAGACTCAGTGAGACATTGGAGCAACTCCATCACTCGCTCGAACCTTGATATTATCAGCGTACGAAGATTTGGAAAAGATGTGGAGCTGTTCCCCTCCGTCAATACATGCCCCCATTGAATTTCCAAGTGCTCTAGGGCAATTAGTTCCACAGAAGGCCGCAGAGATATTGGTCCCCAACAATCTACAATTACCAACTTCTGAAGACAAGTCAGTCGATAAGTACCTTCAAACACAACTTCGAGATTTTCGCATCCACCAAGTGCCAAATGTTGTAGATTTTCTATGTATTGTATTCCACATTTTCGCAGACTCTTCGCTTTTGTTGTCAAGGCTAGATCTCTAAGGCTGGCGAGCCTCCTCATATTTTTGGGTAAATCACATAGCTCTGAACAACCCCAAACATGTAAGTGTATTAAACTCTGCAACTTACAAATGGTATCTGGAAGCTTCTTCAATTGCGTATTTCCACTGAGCAATAACGACCTCAATTGCTTCAAGTTACATATGGAACTTGGTAGCTCCTCAAAACTACCACCCTCCAAATTTAGGAACCGTAGGTGGTGGCACTTGGAGATGCATGTTCTAGCAAGATCTTTAGTGATATCTTTAGAATGTAGATTAAATATAATTGCACGGAGCCTCTTTGAAGTTGGCCTTTTCAGAAAAGGTAGAACTCCGTCAAAATTTGAGATTCCTTCTGACAAATTGCTAGATACAGAAAAGTACGGAACTTCTTCCTCTTCTTCCCAGACCTCTACGGTTTTCATAGATATAGAAACGTACCGAACTCCTTCCAAGATCTTTGCAGTATTTGGACCAACAACAGAGCAATCATTTTGTGCCACAATTGTTGCAAGAGAATAGATTAGATCATGCACTTTGAAAGTCAATAATGATTCAGACTCGTCAACTTCTTGGATCAAAGATCTCTTCCACAACTCTTTGATGTGTTCAAGAGTAACTTCTCTTGATGCTACTTTTTCTGTTGTTGGACTAATTAGTCCTAAACCAACCCATAAAACATGCAATGTGGCATGATGAATTCTATCTCCTTTTGGAAAAAGTGAAAATGTGGCAAAGCAACGTTTTAGGTGATGTGGTAAATGATCATAGCTAAGTTTCAGTACTGGCAAAATGTCCTTTTCTTTCACTAATTTCCATGTTTCACTGTCTCTTATTTTTGTCCAATACCATTCTTGATGATTTGTGTAAAGTACACTCCCCAAAGTTTTCACAAGGAGAGGAACTCCTTGACATTTTTGGACAATTTCATTCCCCATATGAAGGAGATTGGGATGTGTTTGCGTTTCCCTTTGGTCAAACGCCCATTTTTTGAACAAGGCCATGGAGTCTTCATGAGAAAGGCCTTTTAGATCATGCATTGGATGAGTACCCATCACACGAGCAACTTTTGAGCTACGTGTTGTTACAATTATCATGCTACCTTTAGCTCCACCCGTCAGCAGAGTTTTCAAGTCTTCCCATCTACTGCGATCGTCGCTCCATACGTCATCCAAGACCAGTAGAAATTTCTTGTCTTTGATGGTATCTCGCAGAATGGCTTGCAATTGCTCAATATTTGAGTCACTCAAGTTTCGGTCAGTTGCACCTTCGACGATTCCTTTGACGGTTTTCCGCAGATCAAAATCCTCATGTACCCACACCCATCGTCGCAATTTAAAATGGTTTATCACATTGTCGTCATTGTAAACTGATTTAACTAGGGTCGTCTTGCCCATACCTCCTATTCCGACAATGGGAATCACCGACAGGTTCTCATCACTTGGCTGCATCAACGTGTTAATTATCTTTTGTTTGTCAACATCTCTTCCGATAACATCTGACTTGTCTATATATGAGTAAGTCTCTCGTGATCGCATTTGTGCCTTGCCACTCTCCACACTCCGCACGGTAAGATCAAATTGGTTCTTCTCGATGGAAATATTGGATAATGCCTCCCTAATCTCCTTGATCTTATGACAGATTTTTGCGCGGAGTACCAGTGGATTAGAGGAGGAAAAGAAGCGGCGTACCTTCACTTTGACGCCCCCATACCGACTGGTTACATGCTTCCGTAAGGCTTCACACTCGACTTCATCGAGCACATCCTCCGCATCGTACAGCAGGTCTCGAAGCCTACGTAGCCACAGTTGCAGGCCTTGGTTCTTCCCCTGCTTCTCCTCAGCATCTATCAACACGGCGGTAATGGCATCCACAGTATTTCTAAGCTCGTGGATCTGATCTTCAACGCCGTAGATTGCGACGGCTGTTTGGAATGCTGGTGATGCTATCTTCCCCAACACACCCTGGGCAATGCTGAAAAGGACTGATTCAGCCATGCTGAGTGATTGGAAAACCGATTCAGGTTGTTTGGTTTGAGACCAATAAGGACACACAACGTCTTCCCATAAGGAGTCGGTTTATTTATGATGATGGCTTCCTTACATTGGATGAAAGGGATGTTCTTTCCTTGCGATTGGCCTGCGAGATAGCTGAAACATGCTTTTCTACCTTTTTCTTTATCTGTGCTTCCCTGGGAGTGAAGAAAGAATCCAGATAGCTTCAAAGGTCCAATCTCGTCGAAGTATCTATACTTCACTTGTGTACGTAGTTCACGGCGACAATGATTGTCTATGTGGCTTAGGATAATTAGTCGACGGAAAATACTTTCATAATCCACAATAAATCGTGCCTAAATATTGAAAATGTTTTTTCGTCAATTCAGTTTGATAAGCAATGAAAGCGAGTATCTATAATTAGGAAAATGTTCTCTAAAAGGCGCTGGTTTTTCCATGAAATGGTCCTCCGTCGCATTTCATTTTTGGAGATGATCCTGAACAATAAGGAGGTTAAGAAACAATTATTTATAAGATCAAGGTCCGAATTGGTGTATGAAGAAATCAATAAAAAGAAAGGTGGAACAATAGAGAAGGAACAGACGCTAATTTTGCCTCACCCAATTCAACCAAAAGGCTATCTCAGTTTCCAAGCGGTTAATTTAGGGCAAAGCATTCGCAATCGAACCAAGCAAAAAATCAAAAGATAAGCATATGTTGATGATGTCCGCCATGAAGCGAAGTGGAACAAAGTGACATATAGGCGGGACTTTCTTGTGATCCGTTGATTCTTCGCTTTTAAATTATTTATTAATGATGAGCACTCCTTTTCTAAATTAATTTTTTTTTAAGGGTCTATTTAGTTCGAGAAAATATTTTCAATTTTCATATTTTATTAAATTAAGAAGGAAAATAATTTGTATTTTACATTTTTTTCTCTAAAATGTGTTTGGTTCGTGGAGAAGAAAATTATGACAGAAATACGATTGGTTGCAATGCTTCTGGAAAGAGTACCTATCAATCCGTTTCAATTGCCCAGTCACCCATTATATTACAATTTATTTCAAGAGTTTTGGATTTATGAAATTCAAAGTTCTCAAGCAGTGAAATTTATATTTTAGCAAAATACTAGTAAAAATTTAAAAAACGATCCATATGGTCGGACTACTCCAAAATTTCATAAACCAAAAAATCCAAGAGCAGGAAAGCGATTCTTTAGATTTAATCTGTAAATGTCACTAAATTGCAACCACGTAGAAAGCAGTTAATTCGACAAATGAGCACTCCCCTGTGTGGCGTTTTCTATGAAAGCATAAAAATAATCTTGAATTTTGTAAGGGGTCGATATGCTATATACATGCATATTTTTGGGGGTGGACACCAAAATTTTGAATTTTATATTGGATGAGAAATGGCAATGAGAATAAATGATATTATATTTTAAGTAAATTTAAATAAGGAAAAATAAGAAACACAAAATCTTGGTAATTTAATCAGTCAGGAAAAAATGGGAATGCAATTTAAATCAATATAAGTACGAAAAATCTCTAGATAAATTAATATCATAATTAAATATTCTTGAGAAAATAAATATTTTTTCAATAAAAATAATATGAATCCAATATAAGTGTAAATGAGTTTATATAGAGGTTATAAAGTTAAAATTTATTTAAATCGAGCTAAAGACCAAAAAGGTAAAAAAGTAACAAAAAATATGCCATGATTTTTTGTTGAATTGGGAAATGGATTGGAAAGGAAGAATACTTATATTGGAAATCTACGGGAAGCAAGAGGAGTCGGGCGTCGGATACGTAGGTGGGGACATCGTTTGATCCAAAGGTCTGGATTTGATCTTACGTGGAAGGGACCAAAAGGACTTTTTGCACATATTAGTGTACTGAGATGACAATATAGCCGTTGCGGGGCCCATCCGTGTAGGTGATGCCCTGTTTATTTTGGTAGTGTCATTTCCTAATTGCTTGTTATATTATTGTCTGCTAAATTTTACTAATCAACTTCTATTTTTGCTTCGCCTTTTAATTATTGTATAACTTCAGATAAATACTTTTTTGTTGACTTTTTTTTTACTATTTGAAGCATAAAATATCTTCGTCACAGTATTATTAGGCGGTTAATCTTTGAAAGTTATAATGATTTGAAAATATTCAATAACTTTGGTACTTTTCCATTTGATTTTTTTTAAGAAAACATGTCGTGTTCATTAAGCACGTGAAGAGAATATTGTTATGAAAGGATCGTAAAATGCCAAAGAAAAAGGGGGATAGAGCCAGAAAAAAAATATTGGTCATAAAAAAAGTGTCTAATCTCCTATGTGGAAGTGAAGGACAGCAAATCCAAAATGAAAACGAGGTGGTTTTCATAATGCACTATTTCTGGGAAACTCTTTAAGTAGTCTAGTGGAACAGTTATAGAAAAATCAGGTAATTGATACTCATTCACAAAAAATAAGACATGATCGTGTAGTGCGATATCATTCATTCTATGTGGATGAAAGATAAAGTAAATAGAGATTATTCGACAATCAATCTCATACAATACCAATTAGGCATTTTCTCCATGGAGAAATTTGCAATATGAACACACACCGATAGCAAATAACATCACTCATTCACAGAAAGAAAGACAGACATATAGTATCATCAACCATTTTATTTCATCCATCAAACTAAAAGAGATTGATGAAGGATTAGCCAAGTGCACGTCCAAATCTTTGCAGAGATCCACATGGGGCGTGGCAAATAGATCGTGGAAGTTCATCTGTGATCAAAAGAAAACAAGAAGAGCTTAGAAGATATATAATAGAGTATTATGGCATTCGTTGCGGTGTCATACGAACTTGTCATTTTTTTTTTTTCATACAGAAGACGAACTCTTTTGGAGCCAGGTGATGGCCCTAATTGGCTTTACCTATGGGACAAACGACCCATAAATTCCCCACCATCACTTTGACTTTTTATTAATTCAAAATATTAAAAAGAAATTTTTGTGACATTTTAGGAAAGCATATTTGTAAATATTAACTTCTTGATTTTTTGAAATTTGAACGGCATTTCAAATTTTAACGAGCAAGCAAAAAAAGAAAAAGAAAAGAAAAAGGCTTTTTTATACTTTCTTAATGGAAAAGGAACAGACCCCCAAAATTGTTGAGTTGAAGTCACTAACCGGCAAATCCGTAGCTCCGTCAGGCCATTTTCCCTGAAAAATAAATTAAAGATATTCAATTCAGTAATAATATTATGAATTGAGCATATATATAGTTTTTAGGTATGACTCTAGCATTAAACGCAACTTCTAATTTTTTGATTAAATAATATCGAATTCCTTTCGCAATCTGATGTCCTAGAATTGGTTGTGTCCATGTAAATACTTTCTTCACGTCACTTTTTCCTTTTCCTAATCGTAAATACTTTAATTAAATTTCAATTCATCGAAGAGTTAAGTGATTCGCTATATTACATCTAAAAATGAAGAAGAAATAGATAGATGCTTACCTAATCATCTATCTCCCGTGGAAAGCCCAAACAACGTGTTAGGATCGATTGACCAACTTTGATTCGAGGAATGTGAGCGATTTTGGGCCAATCCTCACCAGTTGTTGGTCGGCATCTCTTGCTCAGTTCGCCACAACCAAAGACCGATAATGCTTTGAGATCAGTGAGGGACTGGATTCCTTGCGGCATGGATGATAAGTTGGGACATCCGATCAATTTAATTGATCTGAGACGTGTATGATCAGGCAACCATACAGGTATATCCGTGAAGTTCCGGCAATAACGGACAGAAAAGACCTCCAATTTGCAAGAAGACTCATTGAGACATTGGAGCAACTCCATCACTTGTTCGAATTCTGATATTTCCAGCGTACGAAGATTCGGAAAAGAGGTGGAGTTGTTCCCCTCGGTCAAAACGAGCTCGCAGTTATCAATACTCAAGTGCTCTAAGGCAATTAGTTCCACAGAAGGCAGAGAGATATTGGTTCCCCACAATCTTCAATTTCCAAACTCCGAAGACGAGTCAGTCGGCAAGTGCCTTCAAACACAACTCGGAGATTTGGGCAATCAACAAGTGCCAAATATTCTAGATTTTCTATATATTGTATTCCACATCTTCGCAGACTCTCCGCTTTTGTTGTTATGGCTAGATTTCTAAGGCTGACGAGCCTCCTCATATTTTTGGGTAAATCACCTAGCTTTGAGCAGCTCCTTACGAATAAGTGTAGCAAGCTCTGTAACTCACAAATGGTATATGGAAGCTTCTTCAATTGCTTGTTTTGACCGAGTAATAACAACCTCAGTTGCTTCAAGTTACATACGGAACTTGGCAGCTCCTTAAAATCACCACCCACCAAATCTAGGAACCTTAGGTGTTTGCACTTGGAGATGAATGCTCTAGCAAAATCTTTAGTGATAAATATATCATTGGGAAAAAATTGAAACATAATTGCTTGGAGCCTCTTTGAAGTTGGCTTTCTTAGAAAAGGTGGGACTCCATCAAAATTTGAGATTCCTTTTGACGAAGTGCTAGAGAACGACACGTACCGAACTCCTTCCGAGATCTCTACAGTATCTAGGCTAACAACAAAGCAATCATTTTGTGCCACAATTGTTGCAAGAGAATGGATTAGATCATGCACTTTGAAAGTCGATGTTGATTTAGACTCGTCAACTTCTTGAATCAAAGATCTCTTCCACAACTCGTTGATGTGTTCAAGAGTAACGTCTTTTGATGCCAGTTTTTCTGTTGTTGGACTAATTAGTCCTAAAGCCACCCATAGACGTTCTAATACGACATGACCAATTTCATATCCTTTGGGAAAAAGTGAAAATGTGGCAAAACAACGCTTTAAGTGCCATGGCAAATGATCATAGCTAAGTTTCAGTACTGGCATAATGTCCTCTCTTGTTTCTAGTAATTTCCATGTTTCACTATCTCTTATTTGGGCCCAATGCCATTCTTGATGATTGGTGCAAAGTACACTCCCCAGAGTTCTTAGAAGGAAAGGAAGTCCTTGACATTTTTGGACAATGTCATTCCCCATACGAAGGAGATTGGGATGTGTTTGCGTTTCCCTTTGGTCAAACGCCCATTTTTTGAACAAGGCCATGGAGTTTTCAGGAGAAAGGCCTTTTAATTCATGCGCTGGATGAGTACCCATCATACAAGCAACTTCTGAGCTACGTGTCGTTACAATTATCTTGCTTCCTTTAACTCCTCCAGTCAGCAAAGTTTTCAAGTCTTCCCATCTACTGTGGTCGTCGCTCCATACGTCATCCAAGACCAGTAGAAATTTCTTGTCTTTGATGGTTTTTCGCAGAATGGTTTGCAATTGCTCAATATCTAAGTCACCCAAGTTTCGGCCAGTTGCACCTTCGACGATTCGTTTGACGGTTTTCCGCAGATCAAAATCCTCATGTACCCACACCCATCCTCGCAATTCAAAATGGTTTATCACATTGTCGTTATTGTAGACTAATTTAGCTAGGGTCGTCTTGCCCATACCTCCTATTCCGACAATGGGAATCACCGACAGGTTCTGATCACTTGACTGCAGCAATATCTCAATTATCCTTTGTTTATCGACATCTCTTCCAATAACATGCGACTCCTCTATAAACGAGTGTGTCTCTCGTGATTGCATTTGTGCCACGCCACTCCTCAAACTCCGCTCGGCAAGATCAAATTGATTCTTATCGTTGGAAATATTGGATAATGCCACCCTAATCTCCTTGATCTTATCAGAAATTTTTGCACGGAGTACCAGTGGATTAGAGGGGGAAAAGAAGCGGCGTACCTTCACTTTGACGCCCCCATACCGACTGGTTACCTGCTTCCGTAAGGCTTCACACTCGACCTCATCGAGCACATCCTCCGCATCGTACAACACGTCTCGAAGCCTACCTAGCCACAGTTTCAGGCGTTGGTTCTTCCCCTGCTGCTCCTCAGCATCCAACAACACAGCGGTAATGGCAGCCACAGTATTTTTAAGCTCGTGGATCTGATCTTCAACGCCGTAAACGGCGACGGCTTCTTGGAATGCTAGTGATGCTATCTTCGCCAACACACCCTGGGCAATGCCGAAAAGGAGTGATTCAGCCATGCTAAATGAATGGAAAATCGATTCAGGTTGTTTGGTTGGAGACCAATAAGGACACACAACGTCTTCCTATCATGAGTCGGTTTATATATAATGATGGCTTGCTTTACATTGGATGAAAGGGATGTTGTTTCCTTGCGAGTGGCCTGCGGGATTGCAGAGACATGCTTTTCTACCTTTTTCTCTATGTTTGCTTTCCTAGGAGTGAAGAAAGAATCCACATAACTTCAAAGATCCGATCTCGTCGAAGTATCTATACTTCACTTGTGTATGTAATTCACTCGAAAATGATTTGTCTATGTGGCTTAGGATAGCTAGCTGACAGAAAATATTTTCATAATCCACAACGAATCCTGTCCAAACATATCAGTTGATTATGGAAATATGTTTTTGTCAATTCACTTTGGTAAGCAAAGAAGGCGAGTATCTTTAATTACGGAAATGTTCTCTTAAAACCGTTGATTTTTCCATGAAACAATCCTCCATTGGCATTTCGTTTTTGGAGATGATCTTGAATGATAAGGAGGTTAAGAAAGAATTATCGATTAGATCAAGGCCCGCATTGGCATATGAAGAAATCAATTAAAAAGAAAGGTGAAACAATAGATAAGGACCAAACGCTAATTCTGCCTCATCCATTCCAACCAAATAAGTCTATCTCAATTTCCAAGAGGTTAATTAAGAGCAAAGCATTTGCAATCGAACCAAGCAAAGAATCAAAAGATAAGCATATGCTAATGGCGTCTGCTATGAAGCAAAGTAGAACAAAGTGACGTATAATAGACGGGACTTTCTTGTGATGAGCACTTGTTTTTTTTTTTTTTAACTCTTCTTCTTCTTTTCAAGGGTCTATTTAGTTCGCGAAAATATTTTCAATTTTCATATTCTATGCAATTAAGAAGGAAACTAGTTTTATATTATATATATATATATATATATATATATTTGCTTAAAAATGTCTTTGGTTTGTGAAGAAGAAAATTCTGATAGAAATGAAACTATGAGGATTACGATTGTTTGCAATGTTTCTAGAAAGGATACCTATCATTCCTAGGGGTGTGCAACCGGACAGGGTAAACCCTGTTCCCGGACCGGCCCACCCTGAAAACAGGGTCGGGAACGGGGTCCAATGCAAACAGGGTCAGGTATAGGGTCCAAAAAAGAGGAACCGGTTAAAACAGAGTCGGGTACAGGGTCCAGGTGTGGAACCTACCCTGAACCTTGGACCCTGTTTCTGATCATTATAAAATAAATTTTATTTAATAAAACTCCGATTTTATAAGTAAATAAACTTATTAAATCATAACTTTTGTATGTTTCTTTGGAACAAGGTTTCTTGTTGATGTTTCTTTATACATGAATTTTAGTTTTTGTTAGAGATTTTGTATCACGTGGATTGACTCGCCTGATTTCATTTTTAGATGATGAGTTATGTTAATTTCACTTTTGGAGAACTTATACTTGCGCTATAAATTTGTTAACCATTTTAAACAAATAAAAAATTTCATGTAATATTATGGTAATGAGAAGAATTTAGGTCTATGTTTGTTTTATGATTTTTGCTTTATATTATGATTTTGTTTATGATAATTTGCCTTGTGAATCCTTAATTTTTGTTTAATCAAAGAGTTTACTTATTTAATAATTACAAGTGATTAATGTTACAATATAAATTAGATGAATTATGTTGTTTTCTCGCATATTAATATAAAATTTGAAGTTGCATATAATGAGCAAAACAGGTTCCAAAATAAATAGGGTTAACCCTGTTCCCGGACCGGAAAAACAGGATGGGCAGGGTACAGGGTCCAATGCAAACAGGGTAGGGTACAGGGTCCAAAAAATGGGAACCGGTTATAATAGGGTCGGGTACATGGTCCATGTTTGGAACCTACCCACCCTGTTTTTGCTAACCCCTAATCATTCCATTAGATTACAATTTGTTTCAAGTGTTTAGGATGTATGAAATTCAGTTTTCAAGTAGTGAAATTGAGATTTAGCAAAACATAACTAAAAATAAAAATAGATCCAGATAGTCGGATTGCTCCAAAATTTCATAAACCAAAAATCCGAGAGCGGTAGATCGATTCTTGAGATTTAATTTACATATGTCCTCAATTTGCAACAATGTAGAAAGTAGTTAATTCGGCAAAGGAGCACTCACTTGTTTCGCGTTCTCTATGAAAGCATAAAAGAAAGCTTGAATTTTGTAAAGGGTGGATATGATATATACATATATAATTTTTAGGGTGGACACCAATTTCGAATGTTATATTGGATGAGAAATGAAAATAAGAATAAAGAAAATAAAAAAATGATATAGACGTGCTACGTGGCCAACGTTGGAGTTGATAAAAAGCCGGAAGTCACGTGGGAAATTAACTATGATGCGGCTTTTGGGACCAACGACCATCATTATTCTAGAAAATTGGGTTGCTCTTCCCGTAATTCCTCCCTCGAATTTGACTCGAGAATGTCCGAAACTTTTCGGTCTTTTCCCTTATTTATTTACTTATGTTCCTTACAATTTAGCAAATATAGTTTCAAAGTATTCATGACATGTATTCTTTCAACACAGACTCCTATATATGTGGGAAAGATCATAGACACGACCCGACACGACCCGAGATTGAATTACAATATATTCAAAAAAAAATATACTAATTTTCATGCAATACTTTACACGCTCGTACTACAATGAATATATTAGCATCCACACATTTCAGAATATTTTGGATATTTCATGTGCAAAATGAACGTCAAATTTCATTGTTACACCCGCAATTCTTTTAAAAAAAAGATGAAAAATTAGAAAATGCTCAAGGAAAAAAAATAAGACTAAAAGGAAATTGGAGAAAAGAGCATAGATGTGGCGTTTGGTTGGGACCAGGTTGGCCCTCTGACGCATCCTTCTAGAAAATCTTGCTCCTCTTTTGCGTGAAGGATATTATTGTCTTTTAATTACTTTATTATTTTACCTTTTTGGCCTTTTACAAGTATTACAACAGTTCCATTCAAGTAGTATTATCTTAGCTTATGATCCACATGATAGTGAAAGTAGAAACATATTGGGAACTTTATCGAGTTGGTATTCCTGATATTATTATTATTTAACTAAATTTAAATAAGAAAAAATAAGAAACACAAAATATTGGTAATTTAATCAGTCTAAAAAATGGGAATGCAATTTAAGTTAATATAAGCACAAAAAATCTCTAGATAAATTAATATCATAATTAGATATTCTTACGAAAAATACGTACTTCTTAAATAAAAATAAAAAAAAAACTTGATTTGGAAAAAGAAAAAGAAATAAGTGTTTAGTGAAAGAAAGTGATTGATCTAAAAATGAAGAGAGAAGGTGGAAAATATTTTTTACGTTTTGAAAAATAAAAAATATTTTCCCCATTTTTCAAAGTATTGTTTATTAATGAAAAGTATTTTCATCGAGTATTTTATTTTTCGCGAAAATTCGGATAATGTTTTTATTGAAATTGTTCTTCGTGAATGATCGAAGCCATAGTAATATAACATTATCTCAGGGCTAAGATTGAACCCTCGATAACTTGAAGGATAGATCTTCAAATTAAAAAACGAGAACTTACTTCTTGTTGAGGTTCGAATCACTCAAGGGATTCTTTGCAACACGCATCGCTTTCTCCTGAGCCTTGTTCGCTTTGTTTGCCTCTATATCTTCCGTAAAACTCATGTGGCTTTCGGATCGTCAAAGTAATGAATAGAGCTCGTTTGCTCCTCTCTCGGCGTTTGTCCCGATTCATCTCCAATTAAAAGATGATGTTACTCATGTGCGACCGTGACGTAGCAAAGAAAATGTGGACTTGTTTTTTTTTTTAAACACCAAAGATAGAAAAAGAAAGATATCGACTTGTCTGAATTTAATATTTTTTCTATGAGGAAAGAGAATCCATGTTGTAATTTTACTTCTTTCAACCATCTTACTAATTCAAAGTTCAAATCTTCGCGGATCACTTTTACGCTACATATATAAGAAAAAGCAACTCGAGGAACGTACTCAGAAACCCTAGAATTTCCAGTCCATGGCGGAGACCTCCATGCACGACGCCATCCCCCTCAAGTCCTCCGGCGACTGTCCGAGTTGCACCACTAGGGATCTCATCAGCGACTTGCCAGACGCCTTGATCCGCCACGTCTTCTCGTTTCTGCCCCTCCGAGACGTCGTCAGGACCAGCGTCCTCTCCAAGCGCTGGCGGTCCACTTGGACCACCACCACTGACATTGTCTTCAATGGCTTCCTTTTCTTCTATCGCTCGGTTGGAAACCGGCCTCGCAGTACCTTGGAGATGTCCTCTATCCTCGAAAGCATCCTGAGACGGTACGCCTCCGCCATGGTGAAGAAGTTCCACGTCACTGGCTTCGTGTGCGAAACCGAGGCCTCCTTCTCCAAGGTAGATCTCTGGCTCCACTTCGCGGTGCAGCACCGCGTGGAGTATCTCCGCTTGTGGCCGGACCGGTCGTCGGCTTTTCTTTATATACTGCCGGAGTCCTTGTGTTGCTTGAGCTCGTTGGTGTGCCTGGAAGTCGGTGAGTGCGGTTTCCCGTTGGGCGTGACTATCAGGTGGCCTTGTCTTAAGGTCTTGTGGATCCATGATGTGGAGTTGAGTGATGATGTCCTCGGGCAAATTTTCAGGGGAAGTCCTGTCTTAGAGACCCTTAAGTTGGGCCGGTGCTGGGGCTTGAAGAACGTCATAGTAGATTCTTCAAGCTTGAGAGAGTTCGTACTCATGGGCCTTAATGTGCATCGCCGTACCGTGGAGAAAGTTTGTGCCCCGTATTTGCTTTGCTTGCGTGTATCAGGACTGAATCAGGCTGAGTTTAGACTTGACGATGTGTCTTCTTTGGTGGAAGCCGAGTTAGATTTTTTCATTGACATTTTTTATGGGCCTTATTCCGAGTGCTGCGGCTTGTTGAAGGAACTTCTTAAGAAGCTGTGCAGAGTCCCTGCAATCACCATCGGCAGCTGGTGTTTACGGGTACGAGCTCGACATCCCTTATTATTCCGTGTCAAATTGGGTCTGTGATCATCACCATTTTGTGCTTTGTGTTGACCTGGATGAGTGACCTCTGCCTCTATGTTGCATTCGAGGCTTCATCAAGTAGATTCGCTTTGGACCCAGTTGTATTATATTAATAGCAGATAGGATGATTCGTGAGTTCGTGTTTCGAGTTGTTATGCGACTGTGAGGAAACACAATTATCTAGATATACAACAAAAGTTCATGGACTGGGTCATGCTCTCTTGTCACATTAGGCTACTATTTCCTAATGTATGTGCAGAGTGTCTTCAAAATATTTTGCACTGGCAATGAAATGATTCACATGGAAAATTGAGTCGATAACGATGTTCCCTATCTCATTTTACCGACTACTTGAATGTTAAGATTGTCCAATGATCACAAGTTTTACTGTGAGTAGTCTCGATTCTTAAAGACATTCCCTTGTTCATTTTTTCGTGTAGTATCCTTTTCCCTGCTGGGAGACAGGGTCAGAGGGTATCGAATCTGTATATACTGTGAATTTTGTTATTCTTTATTCATGTTAAGCAGGGGAAATAAATATTAATTAAGATTTTCTATTTTGCTCGCTCAATGTGCTTAGATGCTGTCCCTTTTGGAGATGGATCGAGTGCCGTCTCCATTGTCAAACTGTCGGAATCTGATACTACATGCCCCAGTTGAACGACTGGACCTGCCTGGAATAGTTTACATGCTACGAAGTTCCCAGCGCCTGGAAAAATTAGTCATACGCCTGATTCACTACCCCGTGGTTTGTTCCTTCGCTATGGTATTTTCAGTTCATTTCTTGTGCTGACTTCTCTTTCACACTCATGTTTAAACTATGAGTTAGAACTCTAGAAGCACATAAAGAAGATGAGTCTCAAACTCGTATTTGTTCCAGCAATAGAAAATTGCCCGAAACTCTGTGATTCTACTCAGCACTCGTGCAGGGCAACATCAAAGCTGTTTTGAGTTCATGTATGAAGGTCACTGCAGTGCTGTACTGCAGGTTCTTGCGCTACCATGTAGCGTTCAGATCTTGAACTAAGAGTGTAGCGATGAGCGCCTAGAAAGAGAACTTGTTTCAGAGCTTAAATTAAAGTAAAACTAACTAGCATCTGCACTGGACAAATGGAAGTTGTTTGTTTGAAATTTTAGTGACTTAATGAATTTTCTTTCCCTTTGGATCCGCATCTAATCCGCAGCTTCTTAAACTGGGTATCTTTGTGCAGTTTGGGTTTAATGGAAAATTCGATAAGCTTTTTAACTTTGGCGAAGAAGAGTTTTTGTACTTACGGAAGTGGGACTTGGAGTGCTTGGAACATCTCAGAAGAGTTGAGATCATCGGCTTTGGAGATATTAGCTGGGATTCGAAACCTCTGTTCGCCCTAATTAAGTTTCTTCTTGGAGATGCACTTGTGCTGGAGAAATTGATTATCAAGGCTGAATCACCCACACTATTTGCACCAGAAGGCATTCAAGCTGCCGTGCTGTCAAAACTACCTAGTCTGATACAAAGTCTGCTCAGCTATCCAAGAGCTTCCACAAATGCTGAAGTTTTCTTCAATTATGATCTCCGAAAGGTGCCCTCAGGAGAACGTATGAAAATCCGGTTTTCTGGTTGATCCCATGGCAATCTATGTTGCCGTGGGCACGACGTTGTTCATTCTTATTCACTTTCTTTTGACAGTAAAGTTACATGAATTATGACAGTGTTAGGTTGCTTGACATGTACCTAATTTAAGGAAAGCGGTTGATAGTAGCTCTTTGACATGTACCTAAGCCTTGTTTGATGTTATTCTTAGATTGTCCTATGAATCGAATTAAAAGAATCTTTTCCATATTTATTCCAGGTTTGGTTTATTTTCATGAGATCATTGGTTATTCATCTTCTATCTTATTTCACAATTGAAAGGCTGAGTCTCATCTCCTCTGCCGAGCTCAAAAATAGGGGAATAGCTGGGGGAGCCAAAATTAGGAATTGTTTTTAGCCCAAGTGTTTGATGAAGGTGCACTTTATACCCCCACCCCAAACCAAAAAGAAGAAGAAGAAGAAGAAGAAGAAGAAGACAATATAAAGTGCGCTGGTGTAATAATCTTTTTTCTCTGAGCAAAAATTTAATTGGAGTCCTCCGTTTCTTTTTTTCATCTTGCAATCTCCTGATTTTGCAATAAGATTCTCTATTTAATCATGCTTGCATAAAGAATTCGAAAGAGAAAAATTCTAGTAAAGAACCTTTCAGTCATAAGATTGGAAAAGTTTGTATATATACACAAGAAAACTTTCATCGACAAGGCTTGAGTTCACCGGCCGAAGAACAAGATGATTTCCAGCTTTTCTTTGGATCAAGATAAAAGAGAGCGTTTTTCCAGTAGGATCCTGTGGCTGCATTCATGTTGCAGCTTCTCTTGTGCAAATAAGTTTGTCATGCCGAGTCGCATAAAAAGAAGAAGACAGCTTATTCGTCGCGCCGATCACATGGCCTCTCCATGAAGTTATCACGGATCGTGGCATGCTCTTTCATCTCTGTCATGACTCAACAGATGAAGCGACAACGCTTGCGGCCGAAACGAAAGGGACAGAGCCGATCGTGGGTTGGCATTTGAAGTGAGTTTGATTTGAATGCAGAGTAAGCCAATATCGGTCCAGGCCAAGAACCGATCGTCGGTTGTCATTTGAAAATGACATAAAAGCAGATTTTTGGATGGGAACTTCTTTTACAAAAGAAATTCGGTCAGCAAAGGAACACAGAGAAATGACTGATAAATTAAAAGGTGAGTGGATTTAAATCACTTGAAACCATGATTTTTGCGAAAATCACTCAAACTGCCTTGGTCCTTTGTTTCTATTAATTTTCCTTATTCCTACTTTGGGCCAATTTATTCTATTCTCAAGCTATTTTGGCTGTGACACGAATGGTGGCCGCATTGACTGTTTTTGGTCGCATCAACATGTTTTAAAATGATTTTCAAAAATTAATCTTTAGAGTGTTTCTCAAAAACAAGAGGGATATCGAAGAACGTCTTTAAGACGAGATATTTTAAAATTATGGAAGCATTTTAATATGGGCCAATGAATTAACCATTGAAATATGAATACCTATCTCGACGGTCCAGTAGAGTGGAAAAAAGAAGAAGTTGAAAAATGATCATAACATTGTTAAATGACAAGATATAGTAATTTTCAACAAATTCTGAAAAATGTCGCTTGTCTAAGATGATCTTTCCAAGATGATTGTGTGTAGCGATGCCAAAGACAAGAGAGACTTCAAATAAGAGAGATTTTCAATTCAAATGAACTAAAATCGCAAGTGCGAGAGCTTAGAGCGAACTTACGTTCTCGAAAATGATATAATTCGGAGCTTGTTTATAGAATAATCTCATCTCAAAGATGAATATGATTCATAGCATAGAAAAAAGGAGCAGAAATATGGACAAGGCCCAACAAAAGGCACCTCAAAGTTTTAGTTGCATGACATTGGGCCAAAAAGGATCACCCGATACTCAAATACATCAATGGAGAATTGCCTAAAGCCGGCCTGATATAGCGGTGGTGTGAAATAATGTGACGCATGTTTTACAGTCGCAACCTCTCAAAACTGGACGAGACAATTTCCTAAACGACGTTATGAGGTGTCGTAGCTTTGAAACGGTGTCGCTGTTGAGGTATTTGCCAACACACTTTTCATGTTTACGGCAACCAATTTCACCAATAAAATTCTTGCAAGAAAGCTGAACCAAACATCTGCCTACCTGAAACCAGAACACGGTGACCGTAATTGACAAAACCATGCCAATGTTCCGTCTTGCTACTCCATAAAGGGCGAGAGAGTCTCGACTCAACAAAGGATGAACCTCGTATTTCAATTGTTGAATGTTCAAAGCGAAGAATCGTAACATGAAAACTACCATTTGGTTTTGCCTCGAAGACCAACTGGAACTATTAGCAATTGGGAGCGGGCACTTTCCTTTCTTTCTTCGGAATGATGGAGTTCCAGAGGTGGAACTGAAACCTTAAGCGAGCAAAATGACTTGACTCATAGAGTCTCTCCAGACATTTCAAGAGTTCTCTTTAGATCAAATTCATTGGAAACGCAAGCCCATATTCTGAAATCAAAAACCGTTCTTGGACCTTTTGGTCATCACACACGAACTTAGCAGGCACTGTTTCGCCTTAACATCACCATCCTAATTTTCTTTTCTTGCCATTGGGAAAACAGTAGGGAGGTATCAAGAGAGCTTCATGAACTGCAGACAATAGACGCCAGTCGCCTCTCGTCCTCGGCAGAAGATCATAATGGCTGCACTGAAAACCATTTCGACTAAATAGATCGCCATGGCTACACATGAAATCTACCGAGGAGGTTGCTGAACTAATGAGGAACCATAGCAGACCCAATCATGAGTCCAAACAGAAGTACTTGGGAGACTGAATCAGAAGGCTTTGACGATAACAAAACAATCATTGTTCATGCGATTGGCCTTGGTGAATTCATATTCTACGATTCAGTCTTAGGAGCAACAAGAGAAGAAGAAACTCATCGTCCTATGTAGAAGTGAAATACAATAAATTCAAAACGAAAATGAGGTGGTTTTCATAATTCATTATTTCTGGGAAACTCTTTAAGTAGTCTAGTAGAATAGTTACAGAAAAGATCAGATAATTGCACTCAATTCACCAACAACAAGACATGATTGTACCATTCATGTGGATGAAAGATAAAGTAAATAATTCCACCATCAGTCTCGTACCCTATGAATTAGGCATTTTCTCCGTAAGAAAAATTTACAATATAAATACACACCGATAACAAATAACCGCACTCATTCACATAAAGAAAGACGGACATATGGTATCAGCAACCATTTATTTCATCCATGAAACTAAAAGAGAATGACGAAGGATAAGCCAAGTGCACGTCCAAATATTTGCAGAGATCCACATGGGGCGTGGCAAATAGATTGTGGAAGTTCATCTGTGATCAAAAGATTAAAAAAAAAAAAGAGCTTAGAAGATAATTTGTGAAATTTGAACAGCATTTCAAATTTTAACGAGCAAGCTAAGGAAAAGAAAAAGAAAAAGGCTTTTTATCCTTTCTTGATGGAAAACAAACAGACCCCAAAATTGTCGAGTTGAAGTCACTAACCAGAAATTCCGTAGCTCCGGCGTGCCATGTGGCCTAAAAAATAAATTAAAGATATCCAATTCAGTGATAGTATTATGAATTGAGCATATAGTTTTAGGTATAACTCCAGTATTGAATGCAACTTCTAATTTTTCAGTTAAATAATATCGAATTCCTTTCGCAATCTGATGTCCTAGTATTGGTTGTATCCATGTAAATATTTTCTACATGTCACTTTCTCCTTTTCCTAATTGCAAATACTTTAATTAAATTTCAACTCATCGAAGAATTAAGTGATTCGCTATGTTACATGTACTAATGAAGAAGAAATAGATAGATGCTTACCAAATCTCCATACGTTGTACGATCGTATAAGCAACTCCGATTAGAGGAATGTGGGCAATTTTGGGCCAATCCTCGCCAGTTGCTGGTAGGCATCTCTCGCTCAGTTCACCACAATCAATGACCAATAATACTTTGAGACCAGTGAGGGACTGGATTCCTTGCGGCATGGATGATAAGTTGGAACATCCGATCAAATTAATTGATCTGAGACGTGTATGATTAGGCAACCATACGGGTATAGCCGTGAAGCGCAAGCAAAGAATGACACAAATGACCTCCAATTTGCAAGCAGACTCATTGAGACATTGGAGCAACTCCATCACCTGTTCGAACCTCAGTATTTCCAGCGTACGAAGATTCGGAAAAGAGGTGGACTTGTTCCCCTCGATCAACACGAGCTTGGAATTATCAATATTCAAGTGCTCTAGGGCAATTAGTTCCATAGAACGCAGTGATATTGGTCCCCCACAATCTCTAATTACCAACTTCCGAAGACGAGTCAGTCGACAAGTACCTTCAAACACAACTTGGAGATATTGGCAACCAGTAAGTGCCAAAAATTCTAGATTTTCTATGTATTGTATTCCACATTTTCCCAGACTCTCCGCTTTTGTTGTTAAGGCTAGTGCTCTAAGGCTGACGAGCCTCCTCATACTTTTGGGTAAATGACTTAGCTCAAAGCAATCCACGGCAGATAAATATAGCAAATTCTGCAACTCACAAATGGCATCTGGAAGCTTCTTCAATTGCTGGTTTCCATCGAGTACTAACGACCTCAATTGCTTCAAGTTACTTACGGAACTTGGCAGCTCCTCAAAACTACCACCCTGCAAATCTAGGAGCCGTAGGTGATGGCACTTGGAAATGCATGTTCTAGCGATAATATCCTCAAGATCAAGTTGAAATCTAATTACACATAACCTCTGTGAAGTTGGCTTTCTTAGAAAAGGTGGGACTCCAATATTTGGGATTCCCTCTAACAAATCACGAGATAACGAAACATACCGAACTCCTTTCGAGATCTTTGCAGTATCTGGGCCAACAACAAAGCAATCATTTTGTGCCACAATTGTTCCAAGAGAATGGATTAGATCATGCAATTTGAACGTCAATAATGATCCAATCTCGTTGACTTCTTGGATCAAAGATCTCTTCCACAACTCTTTGACGTGTTCAAGAGTAACGTCCTCCGATGCTAGTTTTTCTGTTGCTGGACTAATTAGTCCTAAAGTCACCCATAGAAAATCTAATTCGCCAATATTAATTCCATCTCCTTTTGGAAAAAGTGAAAATGTAGCAAAACAACGTTTTAAGTGCCATGGCAAATGATCATAGCTAAGTTTCAGTAATGGCAAAATGTTCTCTTCTTTTTTCAGTAACTCCCATGTTTCGCTGTCTCTTACTCGTGCCCAATGCCGTTCTTCATGATTCGTGTAAAGTACACTCCCCAAAGCTTTCAGAAGGAGAGGAACTCCTTGACATTTTTGGACAATTTCATTCCCCATGCGAAGGAGATTGGGATCTGTTTTTGTTTCCCATTTGTCAAACGCCCATTTTTTGAACAAGGACATGGAGTCTTCATGAGAAAGGCCTTTTAGTTCATGCGCTGGATGAGCACTCATCATATGAGCAACTTGTGAGCTGCGTGTTGTTACAATTATCTTGCTTCCATTAGCTCCTCCGCTCAGTAGAGTTTTCAAGTCTTCCCATTTACTGCGATCGTGGCTCCATACATCATCCAAGACCAGTAAAATTTTTTTTTGTCTTTGATGGTGTCTCGCAGAATGATTTGCAATTGCTAAATATTTAAGTTACTCAAGCTTCGATCGGTCGCATCTTCAACGATTCCTTTGATGGTCTTTTGCAAATCAAAATCCTCAGGCACCCACACCCATCATAGCAATTTAAAATAGTTTTTCACATTTTCGTCATTGTAAACTGATTTAGCTAGGGTCGTCTTGCCCATACCTACTATTCCGACAATGGGAATCACCGACAGATTCTCGTCATTTGGCTGCATCAACATTTTTATTATCTTTCGTTTATCAACATCTCTTCCAATAACATCCGACTTGTCTATATATGATTGAGTCATCTCTCGTGATCGCATTTGCGCCACGCCACTCTCCACACTCCGCACGGTAAGATCAAATTGGTTCTTCTCGATGGAAATATTAGATAATGCCTTCCTAATCTCCTTGATCTTATGACAGATTTTTGCACGTAATACCAGTGGATTAGAGGGGGAAAAGAAGCGGCGTACCTTCACTTTGACCCCCCCCCCCCCCCCATACCGACTGGTCACCTGCTTCCGTAAGGCTTCACACTCCACTTCATCGAGCACATCCTCCGCATCGTACAACACGTCTCGAAGCCTACGTAGCCACAGTTGCAGGCTGTGGTTCTTCCCCTGCTTCTCCTCAGCATCTAACAACACGGCGGTAATGGCATTCAAAGTATTTTTAAGCTCGTGGATCTGATCTTCAACGCCGTATGTCACAAAGTTGATTGGAAGAGAAAGAGTGCAAATTGTAGAGAAGAAGAATTCTTCTATATTGTATTCATAGCTTATGAGAGTATGTATTTATATTACAAGTGAATATGTAATTAAAGAAAAGAAAGATGTAAGTATATTTACATTCCTAATGTAACTATTCACACAATAGGAAAATAAGTATACGCATATCTTCTTTCAACACTCCCCCTCAAGCTGATGGCTTGTATATGTCCAAGACACCAAGCTTGCTCAAAAGATATGCGTGTTGTCTGCTGCACAATGCCTTGGTGAAGAGATCTGCTGGCTGTTCTGAGGTATTGATCCCACATGTCCTGATTATCCCTTTCTCAATCTTCTCATGAGTAAAATGACAGTCAATCTCTATGTGTTTTGTCCTCTCATGGAAGACAGGATTCTTCACGAGTTTAAGTGCGGCCTCATTATCACAAAAAAGAGTTGTAGGACCTTTGATCCGTACACCAAGGTCTGATAAAAGCCTGCGCAACCAAATTATCTCACATGTAGTTTTTGCCATGGCTTGATATTCGGCTTCAGCTGAAGACATAGATACTGTCGGTTGCTTCTTGGTTTTCCAGGAAATTAAAGAAGTTCCAAGGTTGATGCAGAATCCACCTACGGACCTTCGACTCACAGGGCATGTTCCCCAATCAGTGTCACAATAAGCTGTCAGTTCCAAATTGCAGTCCTTTGAAAGAAAAATCCCAAAACCTGGACAACCTTTCAAGTATTCCACAACCTTTAACGCTGCATCCATATGTGACTGCTTTGGTTGATGCATGAACTGACTCAACATCTGTACAGCAAAACAGATATCTGGTCTAGTCATGGTAAGATGAATCAACTTACCAACTAGCCTTTGATAACTAGCAGGATCTTTTAGCAATGGGTCATCTTCTATTGGCAAACCACATTTCAAATCATATTGTAATGTGGTCAATCTGACATTCTGTTCAATCGGAATAACTGCAGGTTTACCTGACAATCCAGCTTCCGATATTATCTCCAGGATGAATTTCCTTTGGCTAAGTGAAATGCCTAGCTTAGAACGAGCAATTTCTACTCCAAGAAAATATTTGGGAGCTCCCAAATCCTTGATGTGAAAAGTAGAATGCAAATACTTCTTCAATTCATCAATGGCAGCCATGTCATTACCCATGATAAGGATATCGTCAACATAAATCATGAGATAGATTTGTATCATACCTTTCTTGAAAAGAAATAAGGCATAATCATTCTTGGATTGTCGGAAGCCTGCTTTGATGAGAGCACTTGTGAATTTGGCATTCCATTGTCGTGACGCCTGTTTGAGCCCATAGAGGGATTTGCGGAGACGACACACTTTAGACTCTTCCTGTCTTCGTAAACCCGGAGGAAGCTCCATATAAATCTCCTCATCCAGATCACCATGTAGAAAGGCATTATGGACATCCATTTGATGTAGATTCCAGTCACGACAAGCAGCAATAGAGAGAAAGGAATGAACGGTTACATTTTTTGCAACTGGAGAAAATGTCTCGTGATAATCAAACCCTTTCTTCTGTGTGTAGCCCTTTGCGACCAATCTAGCTTTAAATCGTTCGATGGTCCCATCAGCTTTGTGCTTGATTTTATAGACCCATTTGCAACCAACTGCTCGGCGATGAGGCAGAAGAGACACAATTTCCCAAGTACCATTGTCGGCTAGAGCTTTGAGCTCGTCAGCCATGGCCTGTTGCCAACGCGGATCTTGAACCGCCTCATTGTAGGAGGAAGGCTCATGCTCTTCAGAGATACGACTAATGCAACATTAATGTTCCGAAGATAACCAATCATAAGAGATGTAGGAGGAGAGCGGATAAGGAATACCTGAAGAACCTTGAGCAGTACAAATGTAGTCTTTGGTCCAACATGGCGGTTTGGTAGCACGACCTGACCGTCGGGGTATAACTGGAGCATCATCTGGAGAGGTAGCTATAGGTGCTGGAGATGGAAAATCTGGAGAAGTAGCCATAGGTGCTGGAGATGTAATATCAGAAGGATTCCCCGCAGAGATATCAGAAGAAGACTCCACAGGAACGACGGCTGGTGGTGATCCCATAGGGACAAATGAGGCAACATCTCGAGGTGAAGCACTTGGATGATGAAATCCCGTAGAAGGAGATGGCAATGGTGGAGATCTTGGAACAGATAGCCGATGTAGAAGAAAATCCTCATCACAGAAAAACCGTCGAGGGGAAGACTCAGAGGGAAGAGCATCAGAAGGAGTGGCCATTTCCATAAAAGGAAATCTGTCTTCATGGAAAACAACATCTCTACTAATAAAAAAAATCGCCTGAAGAAGGATCATAGACACGATAGCCCTTTTGTAACGTTGGATATCCCATGAAAATGCACATCCGTGCATGTGGATCCATCTTACTGTGATTTCCCATAGTAGTAACATAACAAAGACATCCAAACACGCGAAGATGATCCAAAACAGGCCTTTTGCGAAAAAGAAGTTCAAGGGGACTCCTACCATCAAGAACTCTACTAGGCATGCTGTTAATAAGATAAGTCGCTGTGATCACACATTCTCCCCAGAAAATCTCAGGAATTGAAGCTTGAAACTTAAGAGCTCGTGCCACTTCGAGGATGTGACGGTGTTTTCGTTCAACAACACCATTTTGTTGGGGAGTGTAGGTACACGTACTTTCATGAATTATGCCAAGAGTAGAAAACAAGTTGCGACAATTATGATTAAGAAACTCCTTCCCATTATCCGTCCGAATTTTTTGGACAGATTTTTTGAATTGGTTGTGAGCTAAGGAAAACAATTTCTGCAAATGAGAGAAAACTTGGCTCTTGGATTGCATAAGAAATAGCCAAGTAGCACGTGTGTAATCATCTACCACAGTAAGGAAGAAACGAGAACCATCATGATTTGGAGTATGATACGGCCCCCAAACATCAACATGAAGTAAATCGAAAGGATGTTTGGCACGACTGGTGCTAGAAGAAAAAGGCAGTCGAGACTGCTTTGCGAGAGGACAAATAGCACAATCACGATAAGGAATTGTAGTAGTATGATCAAGTCGTTGATGAAGAATAGAAATTTTATTCATGACATTGGCATTACATGTAGACGAATCAGAAGGAAAACTTAATTGATTTGGAAAACTGGTCCAAAAATACAGTCCTTGTGATGCACTACCCAGCCCCATCAGTGTCCCAGTCGAATGGGCCTGAAAGAAACATTTATCATCATGAAAAATGACTTGACAAGAATTGTCTTTATAGGCTTTTGAGACAAATATGAGATTAAATCGGAATTGTGGAACGAACAAGACATTTCGAAGTGTGATAGAAGGACTAAGATTCACAGTACCCACTTTAGTCACAACTGTGACATGCCCATTTGGAAGTTGCACACTTTTTGGATAAATGGAATCATCAGAAATACTAGAATATAGATTTTCATCACAGATAATGTGATCACTAGCTCCTGAATCTATAACCCATGCAGTAGTTGAAAAAGAGTTCGATAGGCAGTATGAAGTACCTGTGAAACTAGCCCCTTTATCAACAATGTTTGTATGCTGTAAAGCCCGCATGAGTTGTTGGTACTGATCATTGGAAATAGGAGGACTCATGCTATTGACTTGATGCACCTGAGCCTCATTAGCGGTCCTCTTGTCACCAGGCTTTCCATGGAGTTTCCAACAATTCTCCCTCGTGTGGTGCGGACGCCTGCAGAAAGTACAATATAATTTTCCTTTGAATTTGGCATTATTACCTGACCCAAAATGGACAATTGGGCCTCTATTGAGCCCAGAAGGGCCATCACTAGGCCCAGCAGGCGAGCCCAGCCCTTTGCGGCCATTTCCTCTTCGCGGCCCACTTGGGCTAAAGAAAGCCGAGTGGCCCATCTCTTCTACGCAGCCCAGTCCGTTTGATCCATCTGTGCGCCCATATCTGTCTATGCGGCCTTGTCCATTTGTACGGCCCATTCCATCAAAAGAAGACCGAGGAACCCTAGGGTTTTCGTCTATGCCGCCGCAGCCACCTCTTCCTTCCTCGTCGTCCAGCAACACAGCCTTTTCATCTAATCTTCGCCGTCGTCCAGCTGCAAGGATGAGCCCATCGTTCGTCCGACCATGGTCCTGAGCGGCAAGGCGTTGACTCTCTTCCTGAACCGCGAGCTGGTAGAGTCGTCCGATGGGCTGCGGCGGGTCCATGGCAAGGACTTGTGTTCTGAAGGCAAGGTAATCATCATTTAAGATTAGAAGGAACCGTGTGGCCTTCTGTCGGTCTCGAATGCGCTGATATTGTTGAAGAACGTGATCTGGAGCGTCGAGTTTTTCTTCGACCGCTTCCAGTTCATTCCATAAAGCGGCAAGTCGATTGTAGCAAGTCCGAACCGACATATTTCCTTGTTTGAGATCCGCGATTTGTTGTTCGATTGAAAATATCTTTGCTCGATCTAATTTCCCGTACATTTCTTGTATGTTGATCCACATCTGTCGGGGATCCTCCGTTGGAGGTAAACCTGCGGCCACCTCCGCGCTCAACGTATTACCGATCCAAGTACGTACAAGGCGTTGACATTTGTTGTAAAGCCGCCGGAGTCGTTCCTCGGCCGGCATAGGTATGCTGCCATCTAAAAAACCTTCTTTGTCCTTTGTCGCCAGTGCTCGCCGGAATTCTGTTGCCCATGTCGAATAATTTTCGGGACTGTTGAGGGTTCGGCTGATTAGCCGGAGCTCCGGCCCGTCGCCGGTGGATGTGAAAAGCGGATCTCCCGGCTCCGGACGGTCGATGATGAGCGTTGGAGGGAACAGCACGAGACCGGGTCGAGATGCCAGGTAGGGATCCGAACCCGATTGAGGAAACGAGTAGGGATACTGACCCGGATAAGGAAATGGGTGTTGGGTCGGATCTGCACCCGAACTCCTCGATCCGCCCGGCTGACCCATAGAACCTTGCTGTGTTGCGAGGCCCACGCCTGAGGCCAATCCATCCGGCCCAGTATTATTGTCGAGAGATGAGGTTCCTTGAGCCTGGTTGAAATGCCCATGTGAGTAGTACCATGGTGGCGGCCCATATATCCAGAAAGGCATGTTGGGTAGCCCACTCGACCCTAGGTGAGTCTGATCCACTATAACTTGAGTCTGATCCGAAATGACTTCGGTTGAATCTCTGCTGTGTTCTTGATGATCTAAGGTTAGATCCTGTGACAACACATTTTCTGAGGATTGATTTCCCCCAGAAGACGATATGTCCTTCGGCATAATAGGCTGTATGGTAGTTCGTGAAGGTGCACTCAATTTGATTCCTCGCTAGATGTATAGTGTTATGCCGTGTTCTGCAGGATACAGCAACGCGGAAAAACGAAGGCAATCAAGAAAATTTTTGCGGAAGCTAAACCAAGATCAAGACATGCTCTGGTACCATGTCACAAAGTTGACTGGAAGAGAAAGAGTGCAAATTGTAGAGAAGAAGAATTCTTCTATATTGTATTCATAGCTTATGAGAGTATGTATTTATATTACAAGTGAATATGTAATTAAAGAAAAGAAAGATGTAAGTATATTTACATTCCTAATGTAACTATTCACACAATAGGAAAATAAGTATACGCATATCTTCTTTCAACACCGTAGATTGCGACGGCTGCTTGGAATGCTGGTGATGCTATCATCCCCATCACACCCTGCGCAATGCTGAAAAGGAGTGATTCAGCCATGCTAAGTGATTGGAAAATCGATTCAAGTTGTTTGGTTTGAGACCAATAAGGACACACAACTTCTTCCTACCATGAGTTGGTTTATATATGATGATGGTTTGCTTTACACTGGATGAAAGGGATGTTCTTTCCTTGCGAGTGGCCTGTGAGATAGCAGAAACATGCTTTTCTACCTTTTTCTTTATCTGTGCTTTCCTGGGAGTGAAGAAAGAATCCAGATAACTTCAAAGATCCGATCTCGTCGAAGTATCTATACTTCACTTGTGTATGTAATTAACCCGAAAGTGATTGTCTATGTGGCTTAGGATAGTTAGTCGACAGAAAATACTTTCATAATCCACAACAAATCCTGTCCAAACATATCAATTGATGATGAAAATGTTTTTTTGTCGATTCACTTTGGTAAGCAATGAAGGCGAGTATCTTTAATGAGGAAAATGTTCTCTAAAAGCCGTTGACTTTTCCATGAAACAATCCTCCGTCCGCATTTTATTTTTGGAGATGATCCCGAACAATAAGGAGGTTAAGAAAGAATTATTGATTAGATCAAGGCCCAAATTGGCGTACAAAGAAATCAATAAAAAGAAAGGCGGAACAATAGAGAAGGACCACACGTTAATTCTGCCTCATCCATTTCAACCAAAAAGGCTATCTCAGTTTCCAAGAGGTTAAATTAGATCAAAGCATTCGCAATTGAACCAAGCAAAGAATCAAAAAGATAAGCATATGTTGATGATGTCTGCGATGAAGTAAAGTGGAAGAAAGTAACATATGGACGGGACTTTCTTGTGATGTGTTTGATTCATCACTTTTAAATTTATTAATTAATGATGAGCATTCGTTTTCCAAATTAAAAAAAAATATTTTTTTTCCGAGGATCTAGTTAGTTTGCGAACATACTTTAAATTTTCATATTTTATGAAATTGAGAAGGTAAATAGTTTATATTTTACATTTTTTTCTTGAAAATGTTTTTGGTTTGTGGAGAAGAAAATTCTGACAGAATTGAAACTATGAGGATTACGATTGGTTGTAATGCTTCTAGAAAGAGTACCTATTAATCCATTTCAAATTGCCCATTTACCCACTAAATTTCAATTTGTTTCAAGAGTTTCGAATTTATGAAATTCAAAGTTCTCGAGTGCTGCAATTTAGATTTTAGCAAAATATAAGTAAAATTTACAAGTCGATCCAAATGGTCAGACTGCTTCAAAATTTCATAAACCAAAAATCCAAGAGTGGGAGAGCGATTCTTAAGATTTAATTTGTATATGTCCCCAAATTACAACCATGTAGAAAAGTGTTTAATTTGACCAAGGAGCACTAGCTTGTGTTGCGTTCTCTATGAAAGCATAAAAGTAATTTTGAATTTCGATATGATATATAAATAGAGGTGCAAAATGGGTCAAAAATTCATATTTTAACTCATATTGGATAATGCGGGTCATGAATTTGTTAGTTTAAAACGACAAATGGGTCTTAAATCGATTATCAAATTAATTTTAAGTGTTATTAACAAATCATTTTAAATATAATTAACAAGTCATTTTAAATGTTATTAACAAGTCATTTTTAGACTATAAAAATTCTGATATTATCATTACTTAATTATTTAAAAATAAAATTTTGATTATTTTTAATTTCCTTGTTTTCTTTTTTTATTTCTCCTTTTTTTCTCTTTCTAAGTTGGTCGCCGGCCAAGAGGTGAGGGATAAGCTTACTAGACTTTAGTAACTAGAAGAGGAAAAAGCTAAAAAAACAAGAATATATATTGTATAAAATACATCATATTGTACAAATTTATTTTAAAAATATATTTCAAGAAAATTATATAAAATTATTTTAATCATAGATTTTTAAAAAATCATGGAGCAAATTTTCCTAAACTTGGTTAAATATGGAAATCTTTGAGCAATATGGGTTGGGTTTGAGTCGCGAAAATTATATTGTTTGAAAATTGGTCAAAACGGGTTAAATGTGTAATATGAGTTGGACCATCTTTTGACCCGACCTACCCATTTGACACCCCTGTAGACACACACACACACATATCAAAATTTTGAATTTTATATTGGATGAGAAATGGAAATGAGAAAAAAGAAAAGAAAAAGAAGGGATTATAGACATGCTGCTTGGCCAATGTTGGAGCTGATAAAACGCCGGAAGCCACGTGGGAAGCTATGATTCGACAGTTGGGACCAACGACCAGCATTATTCTAGAGGATTGGGTGGCTCTTTCCGTAATTTCCTCCCTCAAATTTGACCTGAGAACGTCCGAAAGTTTTCGGTTTTGTATTTTATTTTATTTTATTTATTTACTTGTGTTCCTTACAAATTAGCGAGTATATTTTCAAAGTTTTCCGTGAATTACGTGAATCCTCTTTTCCGTGAATCCTCTCTCGAATTCCACTCGACCATGTCCAGGAATTTTTTTTTCTACCAATATTATTTTTGCAATTTATGAAATGCATTGTTTCAATAGGTACTTCACTTCAGTACATGCAGATTGTGGGAGCACGACAAAAGTAATTCGTCAATTTTGTCTCAATGTATAATGACTTGAAATTGTTAATTTGTTTAGTATGATTCTTAAATTATTTTAAAATGGTTTTTCTAGTTATTGAGCTTTTAATTTATTTAGTTTAGTCCATCAACTTTCGGTAAAAAATTATTTTTTTTAGTAGACTATTGAGTGAAGTTTAGATTTTTTTTTTCAATTCCATCCATTTCCTAAATCAAAAAAGATGTTATTTTCTTTTAATTGTTTTTTCGTTTCACCTCTTTGGCCTTTACAAGTATTAGCTTATGATCCATATGATAGTAAAAGTAGAAACATACTAAGAATTTTATTGAGTTGATACTCCTGATATTACAATTCCCTAGCCTACATATTTAACTAAATTTTAATAAAAAGAAACAAAAAATCTTGATGATTTAATCAGAATGAAAATGGAAAGGAAATCTAAATTAATATAAGTATGAAACATCTCTAGATAAATTAATGTCATAATTAAGTATTCTTAAAAAAATACATATTTTTAAAATAAAAATAATATGAATCCAACATAAGTGTAAATAAGGTTATGTCTTACTATTATAGAGACTATAAAGGTAAAATTTATTTAAATCAAGCTATGCCGAATTTAATAAGGACCAAAATTTTTTAAAAAAGTAATAAAAATATTCCATATATTTTTTTTGTTGAATTGGGAAATGGATTGAAAAGGAAGAATACTCTAAATTTTGGATAGTAATGTAAATATGAAATTTGGTGGATAACACCAAAGGACTAACTTGGCTTTTGTTATGAGAAGTCGATAGACCACATTGAACAGAAACTGGACATTTAGGGTGCGCATGGCAAAACTTTCTTCCCGGGAAGAGTTTCTTTTTAGAAATATTCTTTTTCCATTTCTAGTCCTCGGAACTATTTTTGAGTAAAATAAGGTATTTGGTAATTACACAAAATTTCTATTCTTTAACTAGAAAAAGAATATAAATGCATTTGGTACAATTCATAATTTTTTTGTTTTTTGATGCTCAATAATGACGAATTGCATATTTACCAAAAAAAAATAACGATGAATTACATTTACAAAAAAAATAACGACGAATTGTCGCCGCCGCCGCAGGAGGCGGCCGACGACTGGTGGCGGGAGGTGGCCGGCAGTGGGAGATGGCGGTGGGCAGGGGGAGGAAGCGGCGGCCGACAACGGTGGGTGGTGGTCGGCGGCGGGAGGCGGTCGGTGACCGGCAGTGGGAGGCGGCCGGCCGCCGGTCGCGGGCGGTGGGCGGTCGGCAACCGCCGGCGGCGGGAGGTGGCGGCGGGCGGGGGGAGGAAGCGGCGGCCGACGACGGTGGGCAGTCAGCAAGCGCCGGCGGTGGCGGCTAGCGACCAATAGTGGCAGCAAGAGATAAAACAAAAAAAGAAAAAAAATTTATTTCTCAAATTGTTCCTGGGAACAAGAAGCAACTTTTTTTTGTTTCTTGTTTCTAGCCCAAACCTATTCCCGGGAACAACTTTCCATTCCCGAGAACAAAAAAATAAATTGGCGTTACCAAACGAGTTTCTATTCTTTTTCATTCCGGGGAACAAAAGAGCAGAAATTGGGAGAAACTGGAACGTTACCATGTGCACCCTTAGAGACTAGATTGAATGTTCACGAATAGCTTAGGAATCTATACCTTTGCACCAACATATATTGAAAGAAAGGAGGAACATATACACTAAAATACAGTAGAAATTAACTTTAAAGGGGTCGTAATTATATATATATATATATATATATATATATAGAAATAAAAAATTTCCTTCGAATTTGACCTGGCCCTTTTTTCTTTCTCCATCGAGATACAGTGGAAAAGCCCAACTTGGACACGTAGCCCCTACGAAAGGAGCAGCCTTTCGTGCCCAAATCGTCCGGCGCCGCATCCTACGTCTGACCACGTGCCACGTGGGTTCCGCTCTTTCGTGCCCCTTTCCCCCTCTTTTTTCGGTCCCGTCCCGTCCCCATCAATAAGTCATGGTTAGTCATTTAAATAAAAAACAACATTCCCCAGCCTCGACTCAATTTCCAATTCAGGCCGCAAGAGAAGAAGCTCTCCTTTTGAGTTTTGATTCGGCTTTCCCCAAAAGCGAATTTTGATTTGGGTGCCAAACTCAGGTCCCGAGATTTGTGAATAGCAAGCATATGGATATCGGTTGCATTTGATCGATCGTCAAAACGAGGGTATCCACAATCAAAAGTAAATTTACTAATCTTATCGAATTACTGCAATCTTATCAATAAACTCTCTTATGATTAATTCATGTGGTATTTCATGAGTGTTTAGGTTGCGGGATCTCAATACTCATCCTTTTGGATTGTCAGATGAGAAGAGCGAATTGTGATGTTAATTGAAATAAAAGAAAAAGCAAGGAACTAGAAAGTAGATAAAGCATTTCTACAACATTTTATCCTGGTTGAGCAACAAATTGGGAATTGTTAGGTGACGATTGCCCACCATTTTGCGCTTTTTATTTATGATATCCCTACCGACATTTTTAAGAACGTGGAATTTTATAAGAACAAGTGATAATTAAGGAAATGTCAGAAAACAACGTAATGAGTCGCACCGGATCCTGCTTCCCTCCTCAACGAGTTGAGGTCACAAGGCACGTGGGAGACACTCAAAAAAGAATATGTTCAGACCAGCTCACGAGCGCACGTGCGCCGCATGATTCACATCGGGCGGACCAAAAAGACCGGACGGTACAACGAACGAAACCTACTTGCGTCCGCCGAGGTGGGGCCCGCCGCAATCCGGCGGCCGAAGACGGTCCGATGCAACCGCACGCGGTCGTCCCCTGGGGCCCGCGGGGTACCGCCATCACGAGAAGCCCCGCCGCGGAGGACACGTGGACCACGTTTCTTGAGAGCCAAGTCAATACGACAGCGTACTTTGAACAGTGAAAATAATAAAAAAGAAGAATAAAGATAAAATAAAAGACAAATTCAATAGAACGACGCAAACCCGAAAGAAGCCTGGAAAGATCGCAACGTTGACGATCTCTCTGTTCTCTCTCTCTCTTTCTCTTCCTCTGTTCTTCAAACGACTCTGTTCTCCAAGATCATAGGACATCGCCGGCAGATCTAGCGGGGCTCGAGAAGATGAGGAATTCGACGCTGTTCGACAGGTTCTCTCGCGCTTTCCACGACCATCCTTCCCTCTCCAAGCTTGTCGTCCTCTTCACCGTCAGGTTTTGCTCCCTCTCCCCTCCTCTGCATTTTTCGCCTTCGCGCGAGCTCCCGCGCTCGTGCTCTCTGCGTCTTGATGCGTCCCGCTTACGCACGTGCGTGAACCGGAGTTCCCGGAGCGACGTCGTCTTGTGGATGGAACGAATGGTTGTCGTCGAATTTTTCGAGCCGTGTTCTGTGCGGCGGTTTTGTATGTGCATCTCTGTTCTGTAAGGGAGGTTCTGAGACGGGAGTGGACAAGCTTTTCCGTGTTTGTATGTCCTAATGCTTGAAAGTGAGGCTGAGAAATGCCATATTTTCATGGAGACCGGTAAATTTTGTTGGCATGTCGAGAGACGATGATGAACCGAGAAGGGGTCTTTCAGGGCTTTCGCTGCTGTGGCGTGGTGATTTGCTGTAATAGTTTAGCATATGTACGTTTTATAGTGCATGGAGTTTAGCGTAAGATTCTTACTTCTTGCCCTGATATAGATAGAGTATTTGCGAATGCTTTTATCTCGCTTCCCCAAATCTAAGTTCAACGTCCGCCTCCATCAAGAGAGCAGTACGCCCGGCATAAATGCTTACAAGCAATAGTTATTTCCGAATCAGATAATTAATTGTGTTAACCTCTTTAAATGAGAATCCAATTGTGTATTCGCTGTATATGAAACCGCATCAGATGCCAATTTCCTTGTGGATGGTAGGGTTCCTTTTAAAAGGAAAAAAATGAAGACATCATATTGTCTTTCGTCCATAGTTTCCAGTAGTTTATCATTTAATGTTAGAGTTTCATAGCTTGTTTCTTCTGTTATGATTTGTTCAGTGGAGGAGGGCTTGTGGCATATGCTGAGGCAAACTCAGGTGCACAAGCAATTGTGCCGGTAGAAGCAGAGAGCAAAAAGAAGAGGGTGGTGGTGCTTGGAACTGGCTGGGCTGGAACAACTTTTTTAAGGAATATCAAGAATTCCTCCTATGATGTCCAGGTCATATCACCTCGTAATTACTTTGCATTTACCCCTCTGTTGCCGAGCGTCACCTGTGGTACAGTGGAAGCTCGTAGCATCGTTGAACCAATTCGGAACATTGTTCGGAAGGTAACAGAACTCTCTTGGAATAAAATTATACCATCAGAAGTCTATAAAATCGTGCTTTATTTGGAATGCTTATTAAGGATTAGACATGTTCAATGAGAGTGGTCTATGCGATAAGTTACTAGAGAAATATGTATCTGCTATAACTATAATGAGCCTGGGGGATATATCATGAATCCCTCATTTATGGGTTTAGTGTTTTTGATGGACCTTGACATCATCTGTAAACCATCGTATCATTTATTTCTGAAATGATGGGCAGGCCTTTATTGGTGACTATAGAATTTGCGTGAGTAGTGATAGATTAATGTGGTTTGGTTTGTTTCTGTGAGCAGAAGAATATGGACGTTCATTTCTGGGAAGCTGAGTGTGTCAAGATTGATGCAGAAAATAAGAAGGTCTACTGTCGAACGACTAATGGGACCAATTTGAATGGAAAAGAGGAATTTGTTGTTGACTTTGACTATCTTGTTATAGCCATTGGTGCCCGGTCCAACACATTTAATATTCCTGGGGTAGAGGAGAACTGCAATTTCTTGAAGGTAAGCTTCCTGTAATTGTCTACATACACCTAAAATGTAAAGATAAAACAGTACTATATGGTGAATTTAGACTACAGGCGCAATTGACTATAAGCATTAATAGATTGGAGATTCCTGTGTGCCTTCTCATGTATTTTCAAAAAGGAAGGTGTGTGAAATATACAGCTTTAAAGCTTTGATGCCCGTGAGCAATTGTTAGTGGCATGCACAAGGGATGGAGTTTATGAATTTTCTTTTCTTTGCATGTTGATCTTTTAGGAAGTAGAGGATGCTCAAGCAATTCGAAGAAGTGTCATCGACTGTTTTGAAAGAGCAAGCCTACCAAACTTAAGTGATGAAGAGAGAAAAAGAATACTTCATTTTGTTGTTGTTGGCGGTGGCCCAACAGGTGTGGAGTTTGCTGCAGAGCTTTATGACTTTGTCAATGAGGATTTAGTGAAATTGTATCCACGGGTGAAGGAGTTAGTGAACATAACACTTCTGGAGGCAGCTGATCATATCTTGAACATGTAATTGCTCTATAATTCATTTTGTTTTTTCTTTGGCGAACCGATTATTTCTTAGTGTAAATGCATTCAAGCTATCTAGTGTCTATCTGCACAATTTTTCTTCTTCCATCTTGAGGGGCTCCCACACTCTGAAATAGCACTTTATGTATATTCTCCAGAATCCTGGCATAATGTAAAGATTCTAGTTTGATCAACCATGCATATGCGTTCTAGTCTAAACTATTTTACTTCTTTAAATGCTTGCCTCTTATGTACAAGATTATGTTTTGGAATGTCTACTAATTTGAGGATCCTAACTCTTATGCCTTAGGTGTGGCATGCATCATGTTATCGATGGGGTTGGTTCTACGCATTAGTTAAAAGAATTGTAACATTTATATCTTATAATGATAGAGCAACCGCTCTCATCTATCTGGTAGCTGAAAGAGTAATATGCCTACTAAACACATTTAGTCTTTGGCAGGTTTGACAAAAGAATCACACATTTTGCTGAGACCAAGTTCCGAAGAGATGGAATCAATCTAAAAACCGGGTCAATGGTTGTGAAGGTAACTGATAAAGAAATTTCTACCAAAGAGAAGACTGGAGAAACATCTTCTATTCCTTATGGTATGGCTGTCTGGTCAACTGGTATTGGGCAGCGCCCTGTAGTAAGAGATTTCATGAAGCAAGTTGGGCAGGTATCTCGTATGATTCTTCATCGGCTTTTAATCTATATCACATTTAAGTTAACCATAAACTTGTGTACTTATGAATTCATTATTTTGGACGTGCATTTGGTTGAGACAGGCCAACAGACGTGCTCTGGCAACTGATGAATGGCTTCGTGTCGAGAAATGTGATAGTATATATGCACTTGGTGATTGTGCCACAATAAATCAGCGAAAAGTCATGGTAAAGTTCTTATATAGCTCTCTAATTCATTTTTTTCATGGCCTTTATGGCTTCTGTCATTTCATTACTAGAGATTTATTTGTCAATCTACCTTGGAATTTAAAATGCATGGTTGACATGTCACAATTTGTCTTCATTGAAAGAGCTTTGCTCTGAATCATACAGTTAAGGCTTCTCCAAACTTTAAACACCCAGTTGTCATGCAGCACATTCTAAGGCAAAAATGTTTTGATGTGCGTCCAAGTCATCTTGTCGCAGCACATAATGGCTAAAGCCAGTCTGCAGTGCCTTAAGTTTTATTATGAAAAGATAATCACTGCATTTTCTGTCAGTTTTCTGTGTTCAGATTTCAACACTCGCTATTCAGCATCTGCTTCATTGTGTGATTCAATCTGAGTACATAAGAACTCTAGTTTTACACTCTTTTCTTTGGCCTTCTCAGCTGAATTGCTAAGAGCTGCTCCGGGAATTAATGAACGGGTTATGTCCTGGTACTGTAGCAGGGGTAGAAATTGGACATTTCCCTTTAGTTTAGAAAAACTCAATAAGTTCTTTCAAAGATAGGGCTTCACAAAAATGCTGATCAGCTAACCATTAGTCATGGCATATTTCCTTTTGCACAAAGAATTGCAGAATGAGTGAGGTTTAACGGAACCAACTCCATCTAGGGATGACATGACAATTCGTTTAATTTTTTGTTCTCAGGAAGATATTGCAGTTATATTTAGTAAGGCAGATAAGGACAATTCCGGGACGCTGACTGCAAAAGAAGCTCGCGAGGTCATTGCTGACATTTGTGAAAGATACCCTCAGGTGGAGCTGTACCTGAAGAATAAGAAATTGGGGGACATTGTTGATCTATTAAAGGAATCGAAGGGGGAAGTCGAGAAGGAATCAATTGAATTAGACATTGCTGAATTTACGTCGGCTCTTTCTCATGTGGATTCTCAGATGAAAAATCTTCCTGCAACGGCGCAGGTATAGCTCAAGTCATAATCAAAGCTTTTTTGGGTTATTCATTCATTGTTTTACTCGAATCTGCCACATGAAAACAGGTTGCCTCACAGCAAGGTGCTTATCTAGCTGATTGTTTCAACCGGATGGAGGATTGTGAGAAAAATCCAGAAGGTCCCCTCCGGTTCAGAGGAGAGGGTCGCCATCGGTTCCGTCCTTTTAGGTACGTAGAAGTTTGCTGAAGCATCCCATCTGCGAACCTTAAGAAGATAGCTCCTTCTTGTTTGTCCTTGGCTTGAAGAATAATGGAAATCCAATTTTAATCCTATGGATACAAATGTAGGAATTAAGCTTATTCTGATTACGTTTTTGTAGCAAAAATAGTCCATATCTGTGTGGTTATTAACTTCTCCGAGACTATTCTCCATCGCTTATTAGATTTTGACTTTTGAGAAGTGTTTTAATATGTTGAACGACTTCATATGCTTAACTATGTTTGCGTTTTCTGATTCCTGAAGGTACAAGCATTTAGGACAATTTGCTCCTCTGGGAGGAGAACAGACAGCAGCACAACTTCCAGGTGATTGGGTCTCAATTGGCCACAGCAGTCAATGGCTCTGGTACTCCGTCTATGCAACGTATGTCTCTCTCTCTCTCTCTCTCTCTCTCTCTCTCACACACACACACACACACACACACAAATCTTACCTTCAAGCACCATGTCATAGATGGTAATCTAATTTAAACCTTGCTACTTGCGAAATTCAGCAAGCAAGTTAGCTGGCGCACGAGGATGCTGGTGATATCAGATTGGATGAGGCGTTTCGTTTTCGGCAGGGATTCGAGTGGTATCTGAAGCCATGTAAGTTTACACTGGGCTTCTTTTCCTCACGTCCGCGGCATATAGGCTAGTGATTTGAGCTTCAAAGATTTGAGAGCCCCTGAGAAGTTTTGCTCGTAATAATTCAATTCACAGACCCATTGATTTATTGATGATAGGTGGCCAACTAAGCATATAGCCACCAGTATAAACTCAGCTGCTTGAAGCTACAAGTATTTTCCTTTGGGAGACATCCTTTCATTTGGGGGGTGAATTTTATGCAAAGTTTCTGCTTGAGATTGGACCGCCTACTTCGATGACAGCTGAAGTGATCAAGTTTTAAGTAGTTTGGACACTAATCGATGATATAATACATAGTTCTCGCTATATTAAGATAATTCAAACGACTTTGTGGATCAGTTGCAAATATCAGAAAAATAATCAAGTTTGTCATGTCATTTTGATGGTTTTTCCTTTATTCTCACGGCATTTAAGAGCAAAAAAAATCGGACGTCGGGGATAATCTCCTTTGAAGACCGCCAATTAGGGCGGGCGTCTTCTCTCTAGGCAACTCAGGATGACAAATGTATCTATACAGTACAAGCTGCAACGTGAATGCAACTAAAGGATTCAATTGGAAAAGGCTCTCTTTCAACCTGATCCGAAGAAATTCGATCTTTGTGGGAGCTGTGTATTCCCCATAATGTGACGCATTCGAATCATCAATCGATAGGGGTGTGCAAGTTTCAAAGTGAGGCAGGGTGTATTATCTTGCGTATTAACTTATTTAATAGATACCGGCCGTCTCTTTGGACCGTATGGGTTCGGGTTTAGGATTTCTTGAATGTGCTCAGGAGATCATACGCTTAAACTGTTTATCACACTTAAAACTATGTGGCTTTCCATGTTGCAGAATCCTTGTAGCATACATTATAGAAGTCTCACACCACTTGGGACTCCAAAGCAAATAGCGTGGTAGATTTTGCTCGAATACTTGTTTACTGAAGACTGCGATGCGAAGTTACATACCACACACACACACACACTGTTGAAACCGTGAAGACCAATGTGATACTCATTGAAGTGCGCTTCATTCTACAACCATAAATTCATGGCCAGTGCCAATCCACCAACTACAACTTGTGTTGCAACTCAACATCTTGTGGTCTTAAGCATCAAAAGATACGCCAACTTTATTTGTGTCGGCAACATCACGACATTAGCAGAATAGTCCCCACTCTTTCAAGCGGAATCAGCATAGAACATTGCTTGAATATTCAACTGAAACTATACCGCGCAATCGTATATTCGACGCACGATACATAGTGGATGGGATTGACCCAATTCAGTAGAACACATGCCATGTACAGGTAGTCTCTGAAAAGATTGAATTCACTACATGTGGGAAAATATACGCAAAAGTCTTAAACTTACTATTTGGCGGCTAATTTAGTAAACATTTTCGGATTTACCAATTTAGTCCTATCTCTGCATGACTTTTTAATGTAGTCTATTCGGCCAATTTAAGCTAGAAATCACTAACATGGATTAATGGTGATCTAGAGAACATTGAATTAAGGGTTTTTATAATATTTTAATTTTCATATGTTTATTTTTTTCCATATACATATTCTCGGTTTCAGGGCGATGGCCCTCGCCAACTACAAGTGAGATGAAGCTAGGCGATTCGAGGGCAAGGCGAGGCAAGGTTGATACCATGGCCTTCACGACCTTGCTGGACTAGTGAAGGCCGTGAAGCCCTCATTACCAAATCTGGCAAGGGGGCGAGTGTGTCATGTGCCCTCGCTTGCAGCTAATGATGGTCATCATTGAGGCCTCAACAGCCCTGCTACTACATATCATGAAAGATGCATAGTAAGGAGGAAGAAACAAGATCAGAGAAGATTGAAATAAAGAAAAGATGATAAAATTTAAGAAAATTCTTAAAAAGACATTCTCTTGAGCTTAGTCAGAGGCAGAATCATTGGCCATTAAGCCATGCCACATAATACAGCTAGTGCTAAATGGATTGCCACGTCAATATTTTTTTAATACCGAAATTAAAAAAATTAAAAAGATTAAGATTGAATGAGTTGATGTGCAATATGTTCTTGACATTTTGGATAATTTTTCCCACTCCACTACGTACTCTAAACTATCTGGCTCAAAACTTATCTAACATGCTGGTTCATAGGTCTCGCATTTTCGCTTACACCGGTATGATTTTCTCCTTGGATTGGAGCTTCCCATAATCTTCTCTTCTTCATTTTTTTTTTTTTTGGATTTTCCCCGGTTCCCAATCTTCCTTTTGGCTGATTGTCAATTTCAAGCAGTTGGAAAATGGAATGATTACAAGAACGTGAAAGCCGGATCTAAAACTGACAATTGAAGGATACACTTTGGTTGGTTCATACACGTTTCCAATCCAAGCAATAATCTCTTCCTCTATGTATTCTCACTTATGCTGCTACGTTACCATAGCATATAGAGTCAACTTTGCTCCATATAACTCAACATATTCCCTTTGAAGCGAAGCGACTTCTTTAGCTTTTATCCCTCCTTCCTCCCAACTTATTTTACTGAATAGAGTCCATTAGGTATAAAAATAAACTAAGATTCGTATCGAGCATATCATATGCTGAATTTCACACATTTTCATATTTTTAAAGAGTGGATTCAAAAATTATTGTTGCCGGCGCCGAAAATACCCTTTAAAGGAGTATGAAAGAGAGAAGAAAAAGAAAGGTAGGAATACAATTGAGAGGAAAATTAGTAGGTTTTGATAGAAGTGAGCAATTTTTCCAAGATCCAGACTTGCCATTCAAGTGAGGAGGGTGTCTTCAGTCTCTCACATGGGTGTGGGGTTACAAAGATTTATCATCACCACGCCTCAGGATCTTGGAGTTGTCTACTCATTAATGTGGTCCTCTCTCTCTCTCTCTCTCTCTCTCTCTCTCTCTTCCCCATCCATGCACTGGCCAATGTGTACTTATCCGGACAGCCGAGCGCATACGATCGACTGGTGATACCATAAGTGAAAGCAATTCATGCATCTATTTTGTCTTGATGGGAAGAATCTAATCAATTGGTTATCCATACCTGAGCATATTGGGAGAAAACAAGAGAGAGGAAATAATCTCAAAACGTTATTGGCATCGTCATAACTTCTATCGATCATCTCTCGATGCGCCAATATGTCACGCATTGTTAAGCCAAATGATGACATTTGATCCACGGGCTTTTCCTCTCTATCTTGTAATATCAATCCCAAAGCTTTTGTCTCTTGCTAGTGAGAACCCAAGCCTTGCATCTGCATTGTAGAACGCGTCCTCTGTCAATCACATCTTCAAACGGTGGAAAAAGTAAAAGACTTGAAAAGATGAGCAGCCGGTGATGAAAAAAGTAAGTAAAACGTTGGGAAGTTTCCCTTCGATTGATGTTCGTGAATCCAAGGCAGGAGTAAACGTGTCAACTTTTTGTTTTCTCTAGGGGCGAATGTATAGAATCGAGGTTTTTGTCATGCAACTCGAAGCTCTTTGATTCTCCCCATGGAATTAGTGGCTGTCCTCCAGCAGATTTAATCATAGTTTAATCATTTTTACTTAAAAGTAAATGCACACATAATAAGAATTAGTATAATGTATTATTATATAATATAGATTTTGTGGATAATAATAAAAATATGCCACGGTCCAGGTCATCTCGTTTTCGAAGTTTGTTGACAAAATACCGTCTCATGAACTGTCACTTTTAGATGACAACCCCAAGCCGATGTGCTCAGAGCCTTGTGCTGGCAATGAATGAACCCACAAGCTCCGATCCAGCCTCTTTCAAGAACCAAAATCCCTCTCAAATTTGCAGACACTGACTTCACAGAATGTACTTCCGGAACAACTAGTGGATTCAGACATGGGGGAAGAAGAAGAAGCAGAAGAGGTTCGAGGGCAACCGCTCCAAGAGCAGAGTCTCCAGGGATCGGCCGACCCGAACCCCACCCGCGAACAGGCCATCGGGTTGATTTCTTCGTTGGCCGCCCTGTCTCGCTCGATCAAAGTCTTCACAGTGAAATGGCAACTCATTCGGAGCAAGCTCGTGGAGATATCTTCTGCGCTGGCCGTCTCTGACGAGAGCGCTGAGCTTTCAGGAGTGTTTCAAGAAGTGATGGTCACGGTCAGGGAGTGCCATGGCCTTGCTGAGAAATGCATGGCCCGTTCCTACGTTGGTAAGCTGTTGATGCAGAGCAATTTGGACATGGTCTTGGCAAAGATGCATTGCCATGTCAAGGATATCTCTGGGATGTGCAAAACTGGTTCTTTTCCTCATGGGTGTGCCATTGTTGTCTCAAAGCCGAGGTTTGGGGCTTGTAAGGAGGACATGAGGTTTTATGTTAAGGATTTGTTGACAAGGATGAAGATTGAGGAAGACCCAGAAATAAAGAGGCAAGCTCTGGTTAGTTTGCACGAAGTTGCGAGCGAAGATGAGAAATTTGTGAAGGTAGTCGTGGAAGTTGGGGAGATCATTCACCTCTTGGTCGGCTGTCTTGATTCTCTGGAGATAGAAGTTCAAGAAGAGGCTGCAAGAGTGCTCTCAGTGATTGCAGGGTTTGATTCATACAGGGCTGTGGTGATTAGTGCAGGGATTGTTGCTCCACTGGTGAGGGTTTTGGAGTGCGGTGGCGAAGTGGGCAAAGAACTGTCCGCGAGGTGTTTGATGCAACTGACTGCCAATTCAGAGAATGCATGGAGGGTCTCCGCCCATGGTGGGGTCACAGCTCTATTGAGAATGTGTTCTTCAAGCACTGACTTCACCAAGACAGAGTTGATTTGCTCTGCTTGTGGGGTGCTGCGGAATCTCGCGGGAGTTTTGGAGATCAAGAGGTTTATGCTTGAAGAAGGCGTAATTTCAGTTCTCCTCAGGCTAGCAAGATCTAAAGATGAGACCGTGCAGATCTGTTCGATTGAGTTTTTGCAAGACTTTGTCTCAGGGGATGATTTCTTGAGGCGAATGGTCATCCAAGAAGGCGGACTTCACCCTTTATTGCGCCTTCTCAATCCGCTATCATCGTCTTCCAAAGCACTGGAGGTAGCTTTCAGAGTGATTGAGGATCTCTGTTTCTCTTCAGAGACTGCCGTTAAAATGTTGTTGAGCCACGGGTTCGCGGAAGTCGTGGTCCGCTTCCTCCGCGACCGCGAGGCCTCGGTCCAAGAACTGGCCTTCAAGGTGGCATTCAAGCTAACCAAGACACCGTCGGACGATGCTAAAAGGGTACTAGGCGATGTCGGCTTCATGTCGGAAATCGTCCGGTTCCTCGACGCGAAATCGTACGGCGTCTGCGAAATGGCAGCCGAAACGCTCTATACCATGGTTACCATCCCGAAGAACAGGAAGAGATTCGCTAAAGACGAGCAGAACGTGGAATTTCTGATGCATTTGCTCGAGACAGAGGTGGATCCTTCAAGCAGGAGAAAGTTCTTGTTGTCGGCGTTGATGTCGTTGACCAGCTGTAGCAGTGGGAGGAAGAAGATTGCCAATTCCGGGCATTTGAAGACCATAGAAAAGCTCGCGGATGATGAGGTTTCCGATGCCAAGAGACTTGTGAGGAAGCTGTCCACGAACAAATTCCGTAGTATGTTGAGTGGAATTTGGCATTCTTGAATCCAAGACGATGTGCCAATCCACATTGTATAGTTTCGCTCCCTTTCCATGTTTAGCAAAACTCGTTCTTGCTTAAATTTTCTCTGCATCTTCTTTCACATTTTTACTGAATTAGCTTTTCTTTTCTTTTGTCTTATGTCATTTTGCATTGCATGAGACCGCGATGAGCTGAGATTATATTACTAATAAGTGTCAAATCGGATGGTTCCAGTCATGTTTGGGTGGGCAAAAACCGTCTCTTATTTTAATTGATCAATTTAATCCATATTGATCTGTTTTATGTATTGTAATTTTAGCGACTTAATCCGGGCCTGACCCATACCTGATTCAACTCGGAGTTTGATCACTAATAAAAAAGTTTTCTCCTTAATATGACACCGTTGAAAGCAATGAGAAAATTGTTATAATGTGCAATAGTATCAGATGAGATTTTGTGTATCAATCTTTACGAAATATTCATATTTTTGGGTTGGATCTGTAGCATTTATGCAGATCTAGGAAAGCTTCCTAAAAAGTTGCTGCTGTGAATTTCTTGCATTGAATGTGTTGGGGCAAAATTTATGAGTCAATAACTATACATGGGTGGGGCTTATCATGCTGATCCATTACTCCGGAAAATCATAGGGCCCTCTTTATTGTTGTATGATTGTATCATAAATCCTCCCATCTTTTTTAAATTCAAAACACAAACAGCTTGTAGTTGTAGCTAAGAATAATGATATTTATTGCTTCACTTGAGAAACATATGAACTAGACAAATTGAAAGCCACGAACCTACATGTTTGGTTTCTTAAAGAGGGTTTTGTAAAGACGAACGGATTATTCAATGTTGATATTATGATTTGTGCAAACAAGTTTGCAATCTTTAATGACAAATAATAATTCGATTGGCAATAATATGCTTTTTGCAAGCACTAAAGGTATTGATTTGTGAATACGTAGATCCGAAAAATTGACAAAAAGTAGGGATCCTCGGTATAAAAAAAAAGCCACCCAATGGCAATGAAATTGGTCTCATAGAAAATTGGTTCAAAAATTATCGTCTATGATTTATGTAATTTTTATATACATGCAATCCCCTTCCATGTAGGGGTGAGTATGGTCCGAGTTGAGCTGGTCCTGTGCTCAACCTGAGGATCAATCCGCACAATATCGGTTCTCAATTTTTGGGACCATGGGCTGACCCGTTAAGCTTGGGATCGAGGACATGACTGACCCTATTGGTCCAGTTCCATGGTCAACCCGGGACTGCTAAATTTTTCATACAAAAAATTTTATGAAATAACCCGTGTCCAATAAAGACATGGTGAATGTTTATTTCATAAACAAAGAAGCCTTGACAAAATTAGTAAAGTATTCATCTTGATAAAATATTTGGCATACACTTATCAAGATTAGTACCTTCGTTCATCTAATAAAAAGGTAAGACCATATTTTCCCTCCTTAATGGCATTCTTGATATCATTGAGTTCACCAACATCATCCCATCCAGAACGACCACCTCTAGAAGCAGTTTTGTGATATCGCGTATAGCAACTGAAAGGTAGTCATGCTTGGGCCTGTGGGTTATGCTTTTTTTTTTTTTTTGAGCTTGGAAGAACTGAGGCTGAGGCTGAGCCTGAGGTACTATCAGCTAAAAAAATGGTAATATATATTTTATTGTCGGGTTGTCCAGGTTGGACTAACCCGACATACTAGGATTTAACCGGTACAATACCAAGTTAGAGATTTTATGATCAAGAACCAACTGGTTCATCTTAAAAATCCAACCAGGACTGGCCGGGTTAGGTCGGTCTAGGGTTGACCTTGAACCGTTGCTCACACCTACTTCCAACATAATATTAAAGTAAGATTTTGTCTTAACTTATTTTGTATGTGATTCATTTGCCAAATTTCATATGTCATTGAAGAGGGATTGTTAATATATATCGACTTGACTTTCGAAGTGTCTTTTTTAATCGTTAAGGTGTAGGATCTTTCCCATTGCTAGATATCCTCTCGTACAGCTCATTTTCTAGAAGTGGCTCCACCTCCATCCAGTCTCAATATAACGAGAATATTTAATCCGAGCGTTGCTGCTGGATCAAAATGATCTAACGGTCATGATACCACCAATATTTTCACTACACTAATAATTTAGTATTTGTAGCTTGCTCAATAATTTTTTTTCTTTTTTTCATATTTCTATAATTGTAGCACCCTTTACAAATTTCAAATATATCTATATACATTTTTCGGTTAAAGTTTAGACGGAACCATCTTTATATGTAAGAACACACATCAAATTTAAAGTTGAGATCTGGGCCTATCAAGTAGAATGGATATGTCGCAGCATCGTTGATCCATTCTGGTTGATCTATCTTGGAGTACCTAGGGTTAGAGTTTCATCGAAATAACACCAAAAAAGTAGTCACATAAATACTAAATTACTAGGAGGCAAATCTAGTCGATTGGTATGTCAAATGTCTAGGTAAGGAGTAACGAGTCACTTATTGAGAATTTTCTCAATTGGTTGTTACCGATGTCAATAAAAGTGCTGTCATGCGAAAGTTCTCCAAAATGTCTCCTCACTGAATGAATTGATAGGTACTTGACATAGGAAATTGATGGTAGATCGGCTATCACGTGTCAGGAGAACATGAGCTGATCATGCATTGCCAAATGCTTGGAGGATCATCCCTAACAAGTCTTGCTCCAAGTTCACCAACCTTAAAAAATTTAAGACAATTAAAATGAACAAGAATAATCTAGGATCTTGCTCCCTAACCAAATCATTCGTTCATGGAGACATGCTTATGTGGAATGAACTTGCGAAAATTAAATAAATTGTACATATGAGTAATATATCTATTTTTCATATCTATGAAAGGACAAAGGTATACACTTACAGGATCAAATTGCAACTCCACAACATATATGTCCAGCGTGCAATTTTGGAAAACAAATTATCCTCAACTCTAATTTCGCTCAATCTCTGTCAATTTTCAAGGTTTGACTTCAGTTCCTAGACGATTCTCCTCTTCAAATACCATCATATGCACTTTCGAATTTGAGGACACAAAGTTAAGATTGATTAATTTCCTAGATATTTGCATGGCCTGTTAAAATTACCATTTCCTCAAATAGAGTTATATTCCCATTTTGACATTCTGTCATTTGCAGTAACTAGATCCATTCATGTCCATATTTGATAAGACTTTGATTCTCACGTGGCTATTCTTGATGATGATGATAAAATATCTTGGCCTCCCAATTTTTTTTTTCTTTTTATTACACATCAAAATGAGAAATAAGTTGGGCCGAGGATTATCCGGACAGACACCGACCAGGCATAAGCTTCCTTTTTGTGGCATAGTCAACTAATTTGTTCCTTTCTTATGAGTAATTGATAGGTTTAATTCGTATTTATCGATACCAAAAGTAAGGCTCCAGATTTCCTGCATATATTCCACATCCACATCTGTTCCCCCTCGATGTCAACGTAGTCTGACGAGTAAATTAAAAGTTTCCAATGACCGCAGCCATAAATCCACCATCAATTAAGTTCCTATTGGGGTATTGGGGGATATTACATTTTTTAATCCCTCCAATTAGGGGGAATTTCGCTTCTGGTCGTATTATACTTTGTTCGGCTATAATTCTTGTCCCTGTACTATTCTCCAGTGATAAAATCCTTGCTTCAGGTTAATATGTCAGGAATCGATTGCCCCATCACCATGGGCAACTGACACTTGACGCCTACTTATACAAGGTCATAAATTAAGTTACACTTTTGATCCCTATACTTTTTGAAGTGTTTAAATTTAGTCGATGTACTCTTTTTTTAGTGATGATACTAGCCTTGATATAAATTTATCAATGAGATTTTAAGTACTCTTTTATACGTAGTCATTCCAAATAAGTAATAACATATGTTGAGATAGGATCTACAATATGCTGTCCACCAGATAGATAGTTGACGAGGATGTCATTGTAGGATACTATGGACTTATGTTTAATGGGACTGTAAATCAGATTGGGCATACTCGTAAATGCAGGAATCACCTGTCAAGTTTGTATCGATTAGACAATTTCGATAAGTTTTCTAAAGGAAGTGTGACGACATATGATTTTGGCCAACAAAACCAAGTTTAAGCACTAAAATTGATCATTTCTAAAAAGTATGGGAACCAAAAGTTAATTTGCTTTAGAAGCTGGTGTACAAAGGTACCATGTCTTAATAGTCGGTGCCTCCTCAGCAATCCCCGATTGAATTTGAATGGAAATATTGACGGAAGGACTTAATTTTCACCAGAGAATAGCAATAGAGAATTAGAATTCTAAAGTACGAGGACCAAAAAGCGAAATCCCCCCCAACCTACGGAGAACAAAAGTGTAAGGAAATTTCCAGAAGTGGGATTCTTTCGGCTAGATAAGTAACAATTAATAACCCTGAGGATTCGCTCCGTTGGCTAGGTCTGATTTCCTACTCAGAGTGGCCGATCACCAAGATTATTACAAAAAGAAGCGTGGACAAGGTATTAAATTGTGAATGACGGTGAATGATACGTGCGGAACGAGGAAGGAAATATTATCACATGAACATAACTCTGTATATGCAGTCGATTTATTCACATTGTCAACAATTTCACAAGCTACATACATAAAGAGACGCACAACGAACCTTGTCATTCCGATTCATCCAAATACTCATAGATGCATTAAATTACTTATCTTGAGAAAGATATCACTTGGATGGTATTAATAGGACAGGATTTTCATTGAGACGAGAAACGATGACTATGGATTGATAACTTATCTCGAGAAAGATATCATTTGGATGGTATTAATAGGACAAGACTTCTCAAAAAGGGCAGGTGAAAAGACAGGGGAAACAACTAGCAAGAAGCGCACATCCAGTTGGATTAGGATTAGATATTTATCCGTTTGGATGACTCAGATCTTGCAGTGATTGCCTGTAAGTATGTGCTGTTTCCGGCATGAAGGCACCAAATCTCTTCATTGCGAGAGCGATTGACATTCTTCTCTATTACTCACGTATTGATTGGGATAAGGATTTGAAAAGATGCTGCTCTTTGGCCCCTCGATTTTCGAAGTGTTTCTACTTCCATTTATAGCAATGAAAGGTCGTGTCTGTTGTCCCTGTGACTCACTGCTTCGTTGCCCTAACGGTCGACAGTTACTTAAATTCTTTCTTTATATGATACCCCCGCGGGCACCCTCTTTAGCTCTTACGAACCTCCTCTTCTCTCTCAGCTCATTCTCACTTCTCAAAATCGTCTTCTCCACGGGTGAATACAAGAAGAACAAGAGCTAAGGTTAGAGGAATGCCTGCGGCAGGAATAGTATTCGCCGATAACGGCAAGGAGTACCCGGGCGAACTCACGCCATATGTTCTGGTAACATGCATCGTTGGGGCGATGGGCGGTCTGATCTTTGGCTACGACATCGGGATCTCCGGTAAAAAAAAAAAGAAAGGGCTTCATATGTTGTTTTCAATTAGTCCTTCAGAACTAGCTTGCCGATGATCTCTATCTGTTTTCCCAAGCCCTCTTCCCTTCGCCATGTATATGTCTGTGTGGTTTCTAACACCATGATTATCTTTCAACTCTGTCTAATACAGACCGAAATTTCGTTTTCCTACTGTAAAATTGCAGGTGGGGTCACGTCGATGCCGTCGTTCTTGAAGAGATTTTTCCCGGCAGTGTACGCGAAACAACAAGGGCAGGAGACGACCAACCAATACTGCCAGTATGACAGCGAGATCTTAACCATGTTCACCTCGTCACTCTACTTGGCGGCTCTCCTGTCATCGCTGGTCGCTTCGACCGTGACAAGGAGGTGGGGGAGGAAGCGGTCCATGCTCTTTGGCGGGGTTCTCTTTTGCACTGGCGCCTTGCTCAACGGATTCGCCAACGCCGTGTGGATGCTCATCGTCGGACGCATGTTGCTCGGCTTCGGTATCGGATTCGCCAATCAGGTTACGCTTCTCTCTTTATACTGAGATCAAACTAAAAGGAATACCATCCGATTATGATAGCACATGCATGCTATGATAGTGTTGCATATGTTACGTTTTGCACTTTTGATTCGCATGCCATTTTAAGATGTGGTTGGTATCTGCCTTCTATTATTTGGTTTCACTCTGCTGTAGAAAATGTCGCGCATGTCCCTAGGACAGCCTAGGTTCGATCACGCCCTATTGGCCCGAAAGGACAAAATTAGCAAGCTTGGCAAGCAACTTTCTTCTTGGAACCAGTCTGACAAAGCTCATCTAGGCTCAATCAATTTTCTGGAACTTTCATAATTTTCTCTTTTATAGGTAGACTTGTAAATAGGTATTTTGCTAGTACGTCGCATGATGTACTTTCTGAATGATAATTTTTCTAATATGTTAATTCACACCAATTGTTCTTCCCCAGCATCACATGGGGAAATAGGCTAAGTAAATGGGATCTTACATACTGATTGATGCTTTTTTTAATTGATAAGCATGAGCAAGCTTGCTTTCAAATAGAAAAATTCAGACTCATCAAATATTTCTAGGCCTAACTTGGATATACTTACAGTCTGTACCACTCTTCCTCTCTGAGATGGCCCCTTACAAGTACAGAGGAGCTCTCAACATCGGCTTCCAATTATCTGTCACCGTTGGGATCCTGGTGGCCAACGTCCTCAACTACTTCTTCGCCAAGATCAAGGGAGGTTGGGGATGGCGACTGAGTCTTGGTGGTGCCGTGGTCCCCGCGCTCATTGTTACCATTGGGTCCCTTGTGCTCCCCGAAACCCCAAACTCGATCATCGAGCGGGGCGATCACAAAACGGCCAAGGTGCAGTTGAAGCGAATCCGTGGGATTGAGAATGTCGACGAGGAGTTCAATGACCTGATAGTGGCAAGTGAGGAATCAAAGCTAGTGGAGCACCCTTGGCTAAATCTCTTGCAGAGGAAGTACAGGCCTCACCTCACCATGGCAATATTGATTCCCTTTTTCCAACAGTTCACTGGGATCAACGTGATCATGTTCTATGCCCCCGTCTTGTTTAACACACTGGGGTTCGAGAACGACGCCTCCCTCATGTCCGCCGTGATCACGGGGCTCGTCTTTGTTGGTGCCACATGGGTCTCAATCTACGCCGTTGACAAAGCGGGTAGGAGAGCCCTTTTCCTGGAGGGTGGAGCTCAAATGCTGATATGTCAGGTACTTAATCTAATGGCTTTTGCCACGACCAAATTCTTTTGCAAGCATTTTGTTTAGTAATCGGGCATGTAGTCCCTAAGTGTTGCGGCAACCAATTTCTTATCAATCCCTCAGCTTGAAGATATTACTAAGTAAACCTATCACATATACTAAAATATAATTTTACTTTTAGATCTGATGGTACCCATCGTTTTCTATAGTTCACATTCAAGATTAGTACGTATACTACTCATGTTATATTTTCCTTTGTAGACTTGAAGCTATATTTAGTCCATGTCATGTTACGTCCTTGAAAACGTGGTATGTAGATATGCACTTACGCTGTTCATGTTCAGATTGTTGTTGCATCTGCAATTGGTGCGAAATTCGGAGTGGACGGGAATCCTGGCGAGTTGCCCAAGTGGTATGCCGCCACAGTGGTGACCTTCATTTGCCTCTATGTCGCTGGGTTCGGGTGGTCTTGGGGCCCGCTCGGGTGGCTAGTGCCGAGTGAGATCTTTCCCTTGGAAATCCGATCAGCCGCCCAGAGCATAAACGTTTCAGTCAACATGTTATTCACATTTGTGGTGGCTCAGGTCTTCCTCAACTTGCTTTGTCACTTGAAGTTCGGGTTGTTCTTGTTCTTTGCCTTCTTTGTGCTTGTCATGTCCATATACATCTACTTCTTCTTGCCCGAGACGAAGGGCATTCCTATCGAAGAGATGGGCATTGTGTGGAAGAAGCATTGGTACTGGTCTAGATTCGTTGACGACAATGCTCTTAAGGAGGGGTGTTGAAGCTTATCATGCTGATCCATTACTCTGGAAAATCATAAGGCACTCTTTGTTGTTGTATGATTGTATCATAAATCCTCCCATTTTTTGAAATTTAAGACACAAACAGCTTGCAGTAGTAGCTAAGAATAATGGTATTTATTGCTTCATATTGATAAACCACCTTGAGAAACATATGAACTAGACAAATTTAAAAGCAACGAAACTACATGTTTGGTTTCTTAAAGATGGGTCTCCTAAGGAAGAACAGATTATTCAATGTTTTTTTTGGACTAAAACATCCCTTCATATATTCCAGATTATTCAATGTTGATATTATGATTTGTGCAAAAAAGTTTGCAATTTTTAGTGACAAATTATACTTCGATCGGTAATAATTTGCTTTTGCAGACCCTAAGGTTACCCCAATGGGAATGAAATTGGTCTCATAGAAAATTGGTTCAAAATTCATCGTTGAGCTCTTTTTTTAATTTTTTAAATGTCACATATCTATGACTTATATACTTTTTATATACATGCAATCCACTTCCACATATCACTTAAGATAAAAGTTGGATTTTCTAACATAGTATTAAAGTAATATTTTTTCGTAATTTTTTGTATGTGATTCATACGTCAAATGTCATATGTCATTGAAGAGGGATAGTTAATATATACGGACTTGACTTTGGAAGCGTCTTTTTAATCGTTATGGTGTAGGATCTTTTCCATTGCTAGATATCTTCTCGTACAGCTCATTTTTTTTGTAGTGGCTCCACCTCCATCCAATCTCAATATAATGAGAATATTAAATCTGAGCATTGCTGCTGGATCAAAAATATTTAATGATCATGATTACATCAATCTTTTCACTACACCGATAATTTAGTATTTGTAGCTTGCTAAATATCTTTTTTTTTCCTTATTTCTATGATCGTAGCACTCTCCACAAATTTCAAATTTATCTAAATGCATTTTTCGATTAAAGTTTAGACGGGTCTATATATGTAAAAAATAACTCCAAAACTACTTTTACATGTAAGAACACGCATCAAATGTAGAGTTGAGAGAGTTATTAAGAAGATTAACTCTTGGCCCATCAAGTAGAATGGATATGTCGCAGCATCGTTGCTCCATTCTGGTTGACCTATTTTGGAGTACCTCCGGAAGTCGGCTGGGTCGCAGAGATGGCATTCTTGAACATTTTTCTGCATCATGAGAAGCGACAATATTCTTTTGTTTCGAAGAACCCCAAACATTGAAAGATTTGATCGTAAAAGGTTGTGATAGGCCAGGTAAATCTCCAGTTTCCATGCTCCTGGAAACTTAAGGAGGACTGAACATTGTTTAACATCACCTGCAGCTTCGCAAGAGAATTGCCAAAAGCTTTGAAAGCGCTTTACATCGACGGAACTTCCATTGAAGCAATTGATTTTCGAGAGGGTTCTTGTAGAAAGCTTGAAACTCTGAGTGCATGCAACCCTAGATTCTTGACTGTAGACATCAAGCTCACTGACCTACCCTTCTTCCATATGATTGTCGGAGAATTCGCCCTTGAAGATGATTTATGTCCCTCAATTTCGTGACGTTCTTTCATGATCGAAACTAAATGCATTATCGACAATTGATCAGATGGTTTCGGTGCTCCAAACTTTGCAACATCCCTCGTTTGAAAAATTAGGCCATCCCAAATTTATTCGTATCACAAGATTGGAACCCAAATTGAGCTTGATATTATATATATATATATATATATATATATATATATATGTATCTGACTAAAGTAGACAAATATTAGCCCAAATGCATAAAGCCCTTGAGGCTTGAGGAACGGTTAGAGTTTCATCGAAATTACAACAAAAAAGTAATCACACAGATGCTAGGAGGCAAATCTAGTTGATTGGCATGCCAAATGTCTAAATGAGGAATGACGAGTCACTTATTGAGAATTTTCTCAATGGTTTGTTACCAATGTCAATAAAAGTGCTGTCATGCGAAATTTCTCCAAAACGTCTCCTCATTGAATGAATTGATAGGTACTTGACGTAGGAAATTGATGGTAGATCGGCTATCACGTGTCAGGAGAACATGAGCTAATCATGCGTTGCCAAATGCTAGAAGGATCATCCCTAACAAGTCTTGCTCCAAGTTCCCCAACCTAAAATTTTTTAAGACAATTAAAACTAACAAGAATGATCTAGGATCTTGCTCCTTAACCAAATTATTCGTTCATGGAGAAATGCTTAGGTGGAATGAACTTGCGAAAATTAAATAAATTGTATATATGAGTAATATATTTATTTTTCATATATATAAAAAGGACAAAGGTACACATTAATAGTATCGTATTGCAACTCCACAATATATATGGCTAATGTGCAATTTTGCAAAACATATTATACTCAACTCTAATCTCATTCGATCTCTGTCAATCTTTAAAGTTTGACTTCTGTTGCTAAACGATTATCCTCTTCCAATATCATTATATGCACTTCAGAATTAGAGGACACAAAGTTAAGATTGATTTATTTTCTCGATATATTCGCATGGCCTGTTAAAATTACCATTTCCTCAAATAGCGTTATATTCCTATTCTGACATTCTATCATTTGCAGTAACTAGATCTATTCATACCATATTTGATAAGACTTTGATTCTCACATTGCTATTCTTTATGATGATGATAAAATATCTTGGTCTACCCAATTTTTTTTCCTTTTTAATACACATCAAAATGAGAAATAAGATATTTACCAAAAAAAAATGAGAAATAAGTTGAGCCAAGGGTTATTCGGGACACCGACCAGACATATAGCTTCCTTTTCGTGGCATAGTCAACTTAATGTGTTCCTTTTGTATGAGTATTTGATAGGTTCAATTCTTATTTATCGTTACTAAAAGTAAGGCTCCAGATTTCCTGCATATATTCCACATCCACATATGTTCCCCTCGATGTCAATGCAGTCTGATGCGTAAATTAAAAGTTTCCAAAAACTCCAGCCATATATCCACCATTAATTAAGTTCCTATTGGGGGATATTACATTTTGATCCCTGCAATTAGGGGGAATTTCGCTTCTGGTCCTTATACTTTGTTTGGTTATAATTTTTGTCCCCGTACTATTCTGCCGTGATAAATCCTTGCTTTGTGTTCCTATTCAAAATATGTCGGAAATTGATTGCCCCATCGAGAAGGGCAATTGACATGTGACGCCTACATAGACAAGGCCGTGAATCAAGTTACACTTTTGATCCCTATACTTTTTGAAGTGTCCAAATTTAGTCGATGTACTCTTTTTTCAGTGATGATACTAACCTTGATATCAATTTATCAATGATATTTTAAGTACTATTTTATACGTTGTCATTCCAAATACTTAATAACATATGTTGAGATGGGATCTGAAGAGCTCTTGTAAATTGTCTGCAATATGCTGTCTACTAGATAGATAGTCGACGAGGATGCCATTGTAGGATCTTATGGAATTATGTTTAAAGGGATTGTAAATCAGATCGGGCGTATTTGTAAATGCAGGAATCACCTGTTAAATTTGTGTCGATATATTGGACATTTTCATAAGGTTTCGGACGGAAGCATGATTTTGGTCAACAAGGCAAAGTTTAAGTACTAAAATCAATCATATCCCTAGAAGTATGGGAACCAAAAGTTAATTTGCTTTAGAAGCTGGTGTACATAGGTACCGTGTCTTAATAGTCGGTGCCTACTCAGCAATTTCCGGTGAAATTTGAATGGAAATATGGATGGAAGGACTTAATTGTCACCGGAGAACAGCAATAGAGAATTAGAATTGTAACCGAACAAAGTACAAGGACCAAAACCGAAATCCCCCAAAAACTGTGGAGATCAAAAGTCTAATTTCCCCATCCTATTACGTTTCTTGTAAGGAAATTTCCGGAAGTGGGATTTCTTTTGGCTGGATAAGTCACAATTAATAACCCTGAGGATTCGCTATTAAGAATGGCCGATCACCATGATTATTACAAAAAGAAGCGTGGATAAGTAATAAATTGTGAATGACGGTGAATGATGCGGAACGAGGAGCTGTATATACATTCGATCTATTTGAACCGTCAAATATTTCACAAGCTATATACATAGAGAGACGCGCAATGAACCTTGTCATTCTGATTCATCCAAATATTCATAGATGCATTAAATAACTTCTCTTGAGAGAGATATCACTTGAATGATATTAATAAGGCAAGACTTTCATGGAGATGAGAGACGACAAGGACGGATTGACACTGAGCCCTTATCTTCTTCTCAATAAGGGAAGATGAAAAGAAAGGGGAAACAGCAAGCAAGAAGCGCGCATCCAGTTGGATTAGGATAAGTAATTTATCCATTTGGATAACCACGATCCTGTAGTGATTCCCTGTAAGTATATATGCAATAAATACTTGCTGTTTCCGGCATGAACGCGCCAAATCTCTTCATGGACATAGCGATTGACATTTTTCTCTAGACTCACGTATTGATTCGGATGAGGATTCGCAAGATGTCTTATTTTGGCCCCTCGATTTCGAAGTGATTCTACTTGCCATTTACAGCATGGAAAGGCCATATCTGTTTTCCCTGTGACTCACTGCTTCCTTGCCGTAACAGTCGACAGATCCTTAAATTCCTTCTTTATATTGTACCCCCTCGCGCACCCTCTCTCGCTCTTACGAACCTCCCCTTCTTTCGCAGCTCATTCTCACTTCTCACAAGTCTTCTCCACTGGTGAATACAGGAAGAACAAGAGCTAGGTTAGAGAAATGCCTGCGGTTGGAGGAATAGTTGCCGATAGCGGCAAGGAGTACCCGGGTGAACTCACGCCCTATGTGCTGGTGACATGCATCGTTGGGGCGATGGGCGGTCTGATCTTTGGCTATGACATCGGGATCTCCGGTATAAAAAAAAAAAAGAAGAAAGGGTTCCGCACATTGTTTTTGATTAGTCCTTCAGAACTAGCATGCCAATGATCTCTATCTGTTTCTCCAAGCCCTCTTTCCTTTTCTGTGTATACGTCCGTGTTGTTTTCTAACAACACGGTTATCTTTCACCTCCGTCTAATATCCAGACTGAAATTTTGGTTTTCCTATTGTAATTGCAGGTGGGGTCACGTCTATGCCGCCATTCTTGCGGAGATTTTTTCCGGCGGTGTTCGCGAAACAACAAGGGGAGGAGATCACCAACCAGTATTGCCAGTACAACAGCGAGACCTTAACCATGTTCACCTCGTCACTCTACTTGGCGGCTCTCCTGTCATCGCTAGTCGCTTCGACCGTGACGAGGAAGTGGGGGAGGAAGCGGTCCATGCTTCTCGGTGGAGTTCTCTTTTGCGCTGGTGCCTTGCTCAACGGATTCGCCAACGCCGTGTGGATGCTCATCGTCGGACGCATGTTCCTCGGCTTCGGTATCGGATTCGCCAATCAGGTTACGGTTCTTTCTCTTTACCGATATCAAACTAAAAGGAATACCATCCGATTTTTATAGCACAGGCATGCTATGATAGACTTGCATGCGTTATGTTTTTGCACTTCTGATTCGTATGCAATTTTAAGATGTGGTTGATATCTGGCTTTTTATCTTTTACTTTTTGGGTTTCACTATGCTATAGAAAATGTCAAACATGCCCTGGGGCCAGGCTAGGTTCGATCAGGCCCCATTGACTCCAAGGACAGAATTAGCGAGCTTGACAAGCAAATTCCTTCTTGGAACCGGGCTAACAAAGCTCATCTAGGCTCAATCATTTTTCTGGAACATTCATAATTCTCTCTTTTACAGAAAGACTTGTAAAATAGGGATCTTTCTAGTATGTTGCATGATAGTTTCCGATTGATAATTTTTCTAATCTGTTAATTCACACCAACTGTTCTTCCCCGGCATCACTAGGGCAAATAGGCTAAATAAGTGAGATGTTGCAGACCGATTGATGCTTTTTTAATCGATAAGGATTACGAGCAAGCTTGCTTACAAATAGAAAAATTCAGACTTATCAAATATTCTTGGTCTAACTTGGATATAATTACAGTCTGTACCACTCTTCCTCTCTGAGATGGCCCCTTACAAGTACAGAGGTGCTCTCAACATCGGCTTCCAATTATCTATCACTATTGGGATCCTGGTGGCCAATATCCTCAACTACTTCTTCGCGAAGATCAAGGGCGGTTGGGGATGGCGGCTGAGTCTTGGTGGTGCCGTGGTCCCTGCCCTCATTGTTACCATTGGATCCCTTGTGCTCCCCGAAACCCCAAACTCGATCATCGAGCGGGGGGATCACGAAAGGGCCAAGGCGGAGCTGAAGCGGATCCGTGGGATTGACAATGTCGACGAGGAGTTGAATGATTTAATTGCCGCGAGTGAGGAATCGAAGCTAGTGGAGCACCCTTGGCTGAATCTCTTGCAGAGGAAGTATAGGCCTCACCTCACAATGGCAATATTGATTCCCTTCTTCCAGCAGTTCACTGGGATCAATGTGATCATGTTCTATGCACCCGTCTTGTTTAACACACTAGGGTTCGAGAGTGATGCCTCCCTCATGTCAGCCGTGATAACTGGGCTCGTCAATGTTGGTGCTACATGGGTCTCAATCTACACTGTTGACAAAGCGGGCAGGAGATTCCTTTTCCTGGAGGGTGGATTTCAGATGCTGTTGTGCCAGGTACTTGATCTGATGGCTTTTGCTATGAAAAAAATTCTTTTGTGAGCATTTTGTTTAGTAATCAGGCATGTAGTCCATAAACGTCGCAACAAGTAATTTTTTTGGCCAGTCCCTCAATTTGGAGATGTTATTAAGTAAGCCGATCACATATACTAAAATGGATTTCAACTTTCAGATCTGATGGTACCCATTGTTTTCTATAGTTCACCTTCAAGATTAGTGCATATACTATTCATGTTATATTTTTCTTTGTAGACTTGAAACTATATTTGATCATTGTCATGGTACGTCCTTGAAAGCGTGGTATGTAGATGTGTACTTATGCAATTCATGTTTAGATTGCTGTTGCCTCTGCAATTGGTGCGAAATTCGGAGTGGATGGCATTCCCGGCGAGTTGCCCAAGTGGTATGCCGCCACAGTGGTGACCTTCATATGCATTTACGTTGCTGGGTTCGCGTGGTCATGGGGGCCGCTAGGATGGCTTGTTCCGAGCGAGATCTTTCCCTTGGAGATCCGATCAGCCGCCCAGAGCATAAATGTCTCAGTCAACATGTTCTTCACGTTCGTGGTGGCTCAGGTCTTCCTCAACTTGCTTTGTCACTTGAAGTTCGGATTGTTCTTGTTCTTTGCCTTCTTTGTGCTTGTTATGTCCATATACATCTTCTTCTTCTTGCCCGAGACGAAGGGCATTCCAATTGAAGAGATGGGCCAGGTGTGGAAGAAGCACTGGTATTGGTCTAGATTCGTTGACGACGATGCTCCTAAGGCAGGGATCGAGATGGGCGACCATAAAGGTGTATGAATGAAGAACAATGTGAGACTTTGGACAACATTTTTTGTTGTCCATTTGGTCATGGTGAACATAATCCTAATTGTTCTAGATTTGTTGATGATACACTTTTGCTTTCGAATTTACTTTTGCGGACTGCCGGTTTCTGATGTTTACTGATTAAGTCCTAGTCCATAAGGAAAGTACAATGTGTTATGTGGAAATAATGATGCGATGCTGCTTTTTGGTGATACTCTGCGTCCATTGGTTTCGATAAATTTTCAAACTGATTGATGACACCTTCATGTGAATGTTGAAAGATGGATAGAACATATTTAATTATTAAACCTAAACCTGGGTGCAAAATGTGAGGGACTGATTAGGACCACAATTGTATTGAATCCACAGAACAATTGTTTTGAATCCCATCACTGATGAATTTGTGAAGTTGCAATAGCGATATAGTTTATCACTTATATAAGAATTGCTGGCCAGACAAAATTGATTTTCTATGATCGATGAAGAAATCACAATAAAATGTTTAATCTCCCATCTAAAAGTTTCTGTAGTAATGAATGAGCTCATATAGTCCTTGATTTGACCATACCGAAGGGGATGTCATGTTACTGCAAGCGTATTCTCTGGATTTCTCACACGGTCTTTTGCTCGTCGTTTGGCACACATTATGTCAATCAAAATGGAGGTGTATGGAGCTATGACGGGCAGTTTTCGAAGCTCATTATAGTCCAGACACAAGGTAATAAATTACACTCAAAGGAAGAAGCCAAGGTCACATCTGACACACACGAATCGAAAGTACCAAGACAAAGGAACCGTAGAATGGAGGAGGTAGACCAATCACTCCGTATGCATGCTGAGATTAATCAAAGCATCTTCTTGGATGAACTCTTTTGGAGCACCATGAATTAGAGTTTAGCTGATCAACACAAAGCCATTGGCCCAGGAATAGAGAATTGCAGTCGACGTTGGGGTTGATATCTTGGATGGTGCCGGCCAACGAGCTGAACGTCTCCGCTGCGGGGGTACAATTATCCCCAGCTCTCCTACCATAAGCAGTAGCACACACCAAGGCAGGATCCTTCTCTCCGAGGATCCCGACTGCTCAATTCTCATGTCGAAAAGAAGAAACTGTAACGTTTAAGAATGGTGGAAAAGTTGGGTTCATCGTGAACTGCTATTTTCAACATTAATGGATGATAACTTCATTAACATTGGAATATATACTGATTCTCCGTACCAAATTGAACCAAAAATAAGGTACAACGACAATCTTGAATATATAGCAAAAACTCGGGTGCTAAGACTATTGGTGTTGTCTCGTCAATCAATTTATACTCAATCCATCATCAAAATTTCGCTTTCAAGTGATTTCTATCTAGATATTGTGCCTAATCCTAAGTTCGGTCGAAGGCTGCTTTACAGGTAATATATGAGAATTATGTAGGCATTCTCAGTGAGGTTCTTGGATCGTATTATTCCATTAATGTTGACAATTATTTATGTACCTATCAATCAACATGATGGTCTATAGTGATTACTTGTGATTTCTTTTTCTTTTTACCCTAGAATTTATTTATTTCGTACTAGCAAGCTAGATTCCTCACAATTATCAGCTGGCTCATTGAGCTCGGATATCTGATTGTCGGCATACATTTTCCATATGGCACACACTCTATCAATAAACATATTAGATTCGCCGTGGCGCAAGCAAAAGGGAGTAACTATTTAAAGCTTATTAGAGTTTTAGACATAAGATACTAGATTATTACATTTGGGGGAAGAAGCCAAGTCCCAATTTCACACCCATGAATCAAAAGCACAACCCTTCTTGGAGAAACTCTTGGTGGAACGCCATGAAGTAGAGTTTAGCTTGGTGTCCCTTGAACACAAAGCCATTGACCCAGGAATAGGGAAGTGCAGTCGAGATTGGGGTTAATTGAGTTGAAGAAGTCAGTTGTCAAGCTGAACGTCTCCATCACGGAGGCACATGAATCCCCAGGTGTCACGCCGAACCCCGTATCACATTCTAGGGCAGAATTCGCTGCAAGGACCTTGTCTGTTTAATTTCATGTAAAAAAGAAGGAACAATTACTTTTAAAAATTGGCGAAAGTTGTGTTCATCACGAGATACTATTTCTTCCTCTGTTCGTTAGTTCAACACGAGTTGTCGATAACATCGATAGCATTTAAGTCTGTCTTGATTCTTTTCATCTACAGGAAATCTAGACTTGGAGAATACCCTTTTGCTCTTTGAAGAAATTTTGAAGGAAAAAATATCATAAAAACTCGAGAGCCACTACTGAGGTCGTCTCCTCAATTGATGTTTACTTCAGTCCGTCATTAAATTAAGGCTCTCAAGCGATTTTTGTCTAAGAATTGTCTCTAATTCTATAATGAAGCGTGGGAAAAAGCAAGACTTACAACCTTTGATCGGCTTGTTCTCAGCCATTGTAATAGCAAGCAGGAGTGAGATAACCAGGAGCACTTGGAAGAAGACAATTGCACGCTTTCCAATAGCCATTTCTGAGTGAAAATTTGTCTAAATTTGAAAGACCAAGAAGACCATAATGTGAAGGGACTATTGCATATATGTTTATATAGTGCAGACCTTGAGAAATTACTTGAGTAGATGATGACAACCCCGCTGACTCCAATCATTGGCCACCCTGGCTTTTAGTGAATTCCTAAGGCAGAGTTCACATCTTGATGAGAAGAAACGGCGGATTATGCTAAACCATGTAGTTTGTAAGGAAGCCAGAACATCATCTCCCCATGTAAGATAAGCCAAGAATAAACTGGAAGCACCGATTCCGACTGGGGGTTTGTGTTGCTCTATGGTGGCCAGACATCCAAGTTTTTGATGCACAGGATGCCTGACCCCATGGAGCCTTCTTTGGGTCTCTGATGGTGCAGAAACCTTGATTTCAAACTAACCTTATATCACCTCATCAAAACATCAAGTCATTATAAACACACACTTTGTGATTTGATTGATATATTTGCGCAAGAGTTATTACCCTCTAGGTTTTGATAGCAAAGCTAACCTCTCTAGCGTTTCTTGATTAGAATTGCAAACTAGCAAAACAGGGTAATAAAAAACGAGTACCTTTAAAGTATTTGTTGAGTGGCTAATTATGAATAGACTATGGTTATCAGTGCATTCACCGATCTTGTAAAGTGTGTGATCAGTTTTTGAAAATCCATTTTTTCTTTTTGGTTTTCACGATGTTTGTTTAACAAGTAGATTGGGGGGGGGGGGGTCCTTTTTTACCCTAAACAGTAAGTGGAAATTAAATGAACCGATTAACGATTGATTTCTCACATCAATTACACCGTTGGCGAAATTCATAAATTCAAGAAATTGACCAATTAGAATCTCATGTGCTACCCCAGTTTCCATGGGTTCTGCTACGAAGGACCCATGAAAATTTACCCTTTACGTTCCAAAAGTGTATTAGGGGATGGCTTCTCTAAGATGGCACCAGCTGCCTCGGCTCTGCAAGCTGAATGTCGAGTTTTCATTGAAACCCTTGGTTTTCTCTTACCTAGATAGAACGAAGCTCTGGTGGTGAAGGCAGACTAGTCTGTTCAAGCCTGGACCTGCTAAGCTCATTTCTCCTCGGTGAATTTGGCCGATTGTTATGGCGAAGCAAATTTTGTTGCCGATTGGGCTGCCAAAGCTCAACATGAAAGATCCAAAGCAGTTAATTGGATTTTAATCTCCTCCCCATGAACTTTTAGACTTGCTCCGTATGGATCCCTACTTTGATGGGTCAAGGTTTAATTCCTCTGTATAAATAAAAGCAAAGACTTTTGACCCAAAAAGAAAAAGAAAAAAATAATCCCATGCGCTTATCTAACATTGTCAGACATGGTCACGTTCTGCATAAATGCTCATCTACTATTTTCGAAGTTGTCATCGGAATATCCAAATTATCTTAATTGAGTTTCTTCCATCACATATAAGAAAAAGTACTCCAACTTGTTTAAATTCAAAAGGAGAAAAGTATAATAGAAATTTTGCGGACCCATATGCGGAATGAATGAGTCGGAGCTTTTTAATTTTAATCAATCTTAGTTCTAAATCTTGATTTGAAAGTACAATCAATTGTCAAACCTGTACTTTATGTAATCAAGTCCTGAACTTTAACTCATAAGTACAATCAAGTTTTGAGTCTATACTAACAAGTTTGACCCAAGGTTTTCCCACAGGCAATGTTGGAGAGCCATTTAGGCATTCTCAGTACCTTTGACCGGAAAGATTTGATTAAATTTGGGAAACACTTTAACTCCTTGGACTGTACTATAATAAGTAATGATGGGTTAGCTAGTACATTGCTGCTATTGAGAAAGAAAATCATCATGCCATTGTATCGATTGGTACCATATTGAAAAGCTTTATCTCAGATTAAATAGTACGGATTAAAGCTTCTTAGCATCAAATTGCATTGTAGAGCTACGTTTAGTAATTTTTGAAGCTCTTTGAAGTCGAGAATCAAGGTAGTAGAAGATCACGCATGAAGGAAGAAGCCAAGTTCACATTTGACACACATAAATCAAAAGTACCAAGACAAAAGAACCATAAAACAAAGGAGGTAGTCCAATTACTCCTTATTCATACTGAGGTTAAATTGAAGCCACTTCTTGGATAAACTCTTGTTGAACACCATGGAGTATAGTTTAGCTTGGCGCCCCATGAACACAAAGCCATTGACCCACGAATAGAGCATTGCAGTTGAGGTTGGGGTTGATTGAGTTGAAGATGTCGCTTGTCAAGCCGAATGTCTCCGCCACAGAGAAACATGTATCTCCAGCTATCACACCATGAACCCTATCACAGTTTGGGGCAGAATTTGTTGCAAACATCCCAACTGCTCAATTTCATGTCAAAAAACAAGAAACAACAACTTTCAGAATTGATGAAAGATTGTGTTAATCATGAGGTGCTATTCCTTCCTATCTTCCTCAGTTCAACATGTGTGGTCTAAAACATCAATATCATTGAAATGTTTCTTGACTCTACATATCTAAAGAAACCTTAGGCAAAGAGAATGCCATTTTGCTTTTTGAAGAAATTGAGGAAAAAATCATAATCTCTCTCTCTCTCTCTCTCTCTCTCTCTCTCTCTCTCTCTCTCTCTCTCTCTCTCTCTCTCTCTCTCTCTCTCTCTCTCTTCCTTTGCTTTTTTTTATTTTCATTACATTCAAGAAGGTCATTTCAAGAGTCAAAGCATGATATGACCATCTGTCTTGCGGCACGGTTTGGCACATAGTTGGCTATACAATTCAAAAGCAGTTTCGTAACCTAATTGAATCAACCAGCTTAAAAAAAAAAGAACCTAATTGAACCGCAGGTTTGTTGACAATGTCGACTATCGAGCAAAGCTCGAGAGCTGAAGCTACTGCTCTCGTCTTTGCAATTAATTTATACTTGAGTGCTTTATTAGTATAACGCATTCAAACAATTCCTATCTAAGAATTGCCTCTAATCCTATAATGAAGTGTGGGAAAAGCAGGACTTACAGCCTCTTATCAGCTTGTTCTCAGCCATGGAAACACCAAGCAGGAGTGAGAGCACTAGGAACATTTGACAGAAGAAGATAGTTGCACTCTTTCCAATGTTAGCCATTTCTTGAATAAATATGTATATCTAAATTTGAAAGACAAAGAAGACTATGATTGAAAATGGACTATAGATCATCTACATATATAGTGAAGACCTCGAGAAACTGGTTGAGTGGAAGATTACAAAACCCGTTATCTACAACCATTGGCCATGCCGGCTTTTAGTTAATACCAAAGTAAGAGTTGTTGTCTTAAGGAAACAAAAAGGCAGATGCTAAACCATGTATTTTGTAAGGTTGCAAGAACATTCTCATCCCATGTAAGCTATTGCTAAGAATGAATTGAGAGCACTGAGTGGCGGTTTGCATTGCTCCGCATGGGAAAACCTCAATTTGAAACTAATTTTCGGTCACCTGGTCGAAACTTCACGTCTCAATCAACGTACAATTTTTCTGTAGGAGGTCGGAAGGTGATTTGATCGAACTATTCTTGTGAAAGTCATGAAAGTCTTGGTTTTGAGTCTCAATCTACTTATGTATATAATCAAGTTCTGAATCTGTATTAAGAAATTCGATCAGAGGCTCTTATATGGCAATTTTTTAGAGCAACGTAGACATTCTCAGTACATTCTCAATCCTGATTGCCCTGTAACTGAGAAAGGTAGCCTCATTGCTTCCGAGGTTCTTGGATTGTATTATTCAACATATAGGCATTGATTCAACATAATGTTTTATAGTGATTTCTTATGATGATTTCAATAATTTGTCATATTTATTATTTGTTCTTTAAGTTGGAAACATAGGTTTTTCCGGTCACAAGCAGCGGGCCCTGCTGCGTCATGTCGCCGAGGCTTGTAAACTTCCGATTAACAAATTAACTCTCTATTTACGGGAAAAAAATCATATCCCCTGCATTGATTAGTTCATGCGAATTTCCTGCTATGGTATCAAATACACATAAATTATTAGATATACATAAGTTTCCATCAATGGACATAAATTATGAGATATCCGTATATCTTTACTCAATCTTATACAATCGTACTTTACTCTTTGTAGACACTTTTGAAAGCGTCAAACGTGATGACACCCCCTCAGTGCATGTTAAACATCATGTATAGGAAAAATTACTAAAAAAATTATAAATCTATTGCAATTGTGCTAATTCAGTAATAAATCTTTTTTTACAAATTCGGTCGTAAATATTATTCATTTATTTCAATTCAATTAATTTAACTAATTTTAGCTTGCCAGAATTGACATGAACAATTTTTAATAATATTTTTTTAAAATTTTTTTTCTTTTTTTACTTTCCTTTTTCTTTGAAGTTTCGTTTTCTTTGCCCTTGACAATTCATTTCAAGTCGAAGAACAGATTTGGATCCCCTAACTTGGTGTTAGGAGATCCGAGGGTGAGGGAGGGGTGAGGAGGTGGTCTTCCCCATGCAATAGGGGGGCTTCTTTTATCTAAGTGTGGGGAGAGGTGAAAGTCATCTAACATCATGTTAGGTGATCCTTTTCCAGAACAGAGGCTACTTGTCAGAGACGGGACATGATTCTGACGTAAACTTCAGCTTTCACAAACCGAAAACTCCACAAACCATGATGCTTGAATGTCACATGAAAGTTCATAGTATATGAAGCTCACCACTCTAGCAATTGGTCACAGATTTTAGACTTCATTTATACGACTTCTCTTCAGTGACGATAGTACTCTATGCTTATTATTTGGCGAAACAACACAATGTGTAATCGATTCTCGATGTCAAATAGTTGCTTTTGGGCGTTTTAACACATTGGATAGAGAGGCTTATATGAATGGCCATCTCCCATCCATGAGATTATGCAAGGATTTCGAGGGCATACGAGCAATGTGTAAGAAGAAATGCATATATATTCTCAAATTTGGTTCCTGTCTAGCTGAGGATTTAAAATGCCCAACTTGCTTTTCAGGTTCTTGGATTGTATTAGTTAATTTAGGTTGATGATGATTTACCCATTAAGTCAACGAAATGTCTGATGATGATCTCTTGTAATGATTTCTATTATTTATCATGTATATGTTACAACTGTAATATTGGAATAGTACGTTTTGCATGACTTGTGCTTGTTATTTGGCTCATTGAGCTCAAATGTCTGACTACCGGATGGCGTGCTATCAGCAAACCCAACCAATTTGTTATTGCCCAAATGAAATGGAATCTTATGGAGCTACGTTCAGTAATTTCTGAAGCTCTTGAAAGTCGAGAAACAAGGTAGTAGAAGATCACACATGAAGGAAGAAACCAAGTTCACGTTTGACACACATAAATCTAAAGTACCGAGACAAAAATAACCCTAAAACGGAGGAGGTAGTCCAATTACTCCTTATTCATACTGAGGTTATATTGAAGCCGCTTCTTGGATAAACTCTTGTTGAACACCATGGAGTAGTTTAGTTTGGTGCCCCGTGAACACAAAGCCATTGACCCACGAATAGAGCATTGCAGTTGAGGTTGGGATTGATTGAGTTGAAGATGTCGCTTGTCAAGCCGAATGTCTCCGTCACGGAGAAACATGTATCTCCAGCTATCACACCATGAACCCTATCACAGTTTGGGGCAGAATTTGTTGCAAAGATCCCAACTGTTCAATTTCATGCCAAAAAACAAGAAACGGCAACTTTTAAAATTTTGGAAAGATTGTGTTAATCTTTAGGTGCTATTTCTTTCTATCTTCCTCAGCTCAATATGTGTAGTCTATAACATCAATAGCATTGAAATGTTAATTAACTCTACATATCTAAAGAAACCCTACGCACGGAGAAGGTCGTTTTGCATTTGAAGAAATTTAAAGGAGGAAAAGGTCATAATTCCTCCCTCCCTCCCTCCCTCTCTTCCTTTGCTTTTATATTTTTTATTGCATTCAAGAAGGATATCTCGAGAGTGAAAGCATAATAGGACCATCTATCTTGCGGCATGGTTTGGTACATACTTGGCTCTACAGTTTAAAAGGAATTTAATAACCTAATTGAATCCAATCCGGCTTGATAAAAAGAACCTAATTAAACCACATGTTTGTTGACAATGCTGACTATCGAGCAAAGCTTGAGAGTTAAAGCTACTGCTCTCGTCTTTGCAATTAATTTACAATTCAGTCTGTTATTAGCATAATGTGTTCAAGCAATATCTATCTAAGAGTCGCCTCCAATTCTATAATGCAGTGTGGGAAAAGCACTTACAGCCTTTCATCAGCTTGTTCTCAGCCATGGAAACACCAAGCAGGAGTGAAAGCGCCAGGAACATTTGGAAGAAGATAATTGCACTCTTTCTAATGTTAGCCATTTCTTGAATATATATATATATATATATCTAAATTTGAAAGACAAAGAAGACTATAATTCAATTGGACTATAGCTCATCTATATATATAGTGAAGACCTCAAGAAACTGGTTGAGTGGAAGATTACAAAACCCGTTATCTCCAACCATTGGCCATGCCGGCTTTTAGTTAATACCAAGGTAAGAGTTGTTGTCTTAAGGAAACAAAACGGCAGATGCTAAACCATGTATTTTGTAAGGTTGCAAGAACATTTTCACCCCATTTATGCTTTTGCTAAAAATGAATCGAGAGCACTGATTTCGAGTGGCGTTTTGCATTGCTCCACGTGGGAAAACCTCAATTTGAAACCAATCTTCCGTCACCTGGTCGAAACTTCACGTCTCAATGAACGCACAATTTTCTGTAAAAGGTCAGAATGTGATTTCATCCAACTATTTTTTTAAAAGTTATGAAAGTTTTGGTTTTGAGTCTAATGTTAACCTTTTCTAGCGTTCTGGAGGTCAGAATTGCAAAACGGGCAAAACAAGATAATCAAAGATGAATGGCCGTAGACCATTGGTTGGATGACTATTTAAGAATAGTTAGATGGATTTCCCAACTGCAAAATTGATTTTTGAGAGTTCCCAAGTAAAATTTGACAATCATGCAATTGATCGTGGGGCTACTGTTCACGTCTCTAACACCACGTGCTGCTATAAATCAATGACGAATCAAGTTTCGAAAACATGGACAGCAATGATAAAGCTAGAATAGAATCGAAGGTGTTGGTGCTTTGGTAATAAAGTTAAATAAAGATAAACTTTTGTGACAAACCTAACACATTGTAATATCATAAATTCATAATTACATAAGAATCCAAAGGTCACACAAGTAAGGAAAAAGAAGAAAAAAATGATTGCTTGCGAGGTCACTCGATCGTATCATTCGACAAAGGTTGAAAGTTATTTGCGTACCTATGGTGATATTCTTATGATGTCTACTATTCACTATATAAAAGGAATTGCTTCCTTAATATACAAAACATAGATTTTTCCCGACTTATGCTTGTCATTTGGCTCATCGAGCTCCCGTATTATTGCCACGTGGCGTACCTTTTTCCGTACGGCACGGGTTCTATATCACTATGTTGATTTGTTACCCAACAACTCAAATGGAGTTTTACAGAGCTGACGATGAATAATGTTTGAATCTCGTTACAGTCCAGGCACAAGGTAGCGGACGATCACACTTGAAGGAGGAAGCCAAGTTCACATTTCACGCACATAAATCAAAAGCATCATGAAGAAAAGAATCCTAAAATGGAGGAGATAGTCCAATTACCCCTTATTCATGCTGAGGTTAGCAGCCCATTCTTGGATAAACTCTTATGGATCACCATGAAGTAGGGCTTAGCTTGGTGTCCCTGAATACAAAGCCATTGACCCATGAATAAAGCATTGCAGTTGAAATTGAGATTGATTGAGTTGAAGATGTCGCTTATCAAATTGAATATGCCCGCCACGGAGAAACATTTATCCCCAGCTCTCACACTGAAAGCTGTATCACGTTTGGAGATAGAATTCGCTCTGAATATCATGACCGTTCAATTTCATGCCGAAAAGAAGTAACAATTACTTTTAAAATTGGTTGAAGACGGGTTAAGTATGAGCTGCTATTCCTTCCTCTCTTCCTTAGTTCAAGCATGATTTATAACATCAATAGCATGGAAATGTATCTTGATTCTACATATCTAATGAAACCTACGCTTGGAGAATACCCTTTTGCTCTTGGAAGAAAATTCGATCTAGAACCTTTCGCTTTTGTTTTTTTGCCTCGGGGTGCGTAGAAACCCCCATTTTGATCTAGTCTTCTATTACTCAATCGAATGTTCAAGTTTCAACCATCATACAATTTTTCTGTAAGAGGTCAAAATATGACATATTTGCACTCTTCGTCTAATTTTGTCATATAGTATAGAACAAAATATCTTCAGCTTTATTTCACCACAAACACTTCGCGGACATATATATGTGATCCGTTCGTAAATGTTCACCACGAATATTGACAATGCTTGCAATATGGCAAAACCTGTCGATGATGATCCCACCCTTTTACCAATCACCTGGTGAATCACAGAGGTTCGATCTCCATAACGTACCAAAACCTGACATCTTCCGGGGCGCCATCGGCTCAACTCCTCGCCAAATGACTACTCACGCTCGACGGTCCTAACCAAGGGGCCTAAGGCGGCTTAACTCGATCTCAGCTCGGGCGAAGACCCGCGTCGGTGATCAGTCATGGCTCCAGCAGCTCAAGAACATGACGGTCCTGAGAGACTCTTCGTATTGGCTGCACCACATCTTGTTGCCCTTGCCAACGCCATCTTTGAGAGCCATCGGATCATCGCCCTGTCCATCTGAGAAAGGCCTCCTGGATCTCTCCGAACGTGAGGAAGAGTAACCTCCCGGACAGTTGATCGGAGAATCCGATGACTTCGGTGGTTGGTCTTTCGTCGCGTCTCCGTTCCCTCCCATTGTTACTAGCATTAATTGCCAAAACGCAACCTACGTGTTCCTGACTAACACTGAAGACTTGAGAACCAGTTGACTTCCCATAGAACTTGTGAAGTGCGTGAGCCTGTTTATATAGATCGGCTCCGCCACCCTACCCTAGGTTTTGTGTAAAAAGATGTCAGTGTCTTAAAGGATAAGCTCTGCAACGTGTCTAGGGACGGGATAAGATGTGCTCGTAAGAGAAGACAGCTAGTTTTGATTGAACAAGAATTGTTAATTTTGATTTGTGAGGGGAACACTTCGATTTTGCATTTTAGTTTCTCTTGGGGCAGGAAATGTTTGGGAGACGGGCTGGCATTGTCAGAGGGAGGCACTGTCTGTATATTTAAGCCTAATCTTGATTTGTCTCACGTTTTGGATTTTTCATTGTTGCCCTTGTATCAAATTTATATCAAAATTAAGACTAGACAGTATTCTCTCTCTCTCTCTCTCTCTCTCTTCCCATAAGCTTAATAGCTACCCACTATAAATATTCAGAAATTACATCAACTCAATTATTCCAAAGAAATCATATCTTTCTCTTCGTACATATCCCATCGAGGATGATGGACATGTGCGGCGTGTACCTCGACACTAATATTATCCATTGCTGACATATTAACAAGCCCTAACATATGCACAGACTTCTTTTTTTTTTTTCCTTATGCTATTTCAGATTTGACTCTCTGTTCCATCCCTCTCGAGGCAGACCTCAAGGTAGCTAACAGATTTGTTAGGCAGGGACAAATATCTCACCGATTACAACTTTTTTCTCATTTCTTATCGATTGACAATTATGCTAGAGCTGCCATTAGCTGTGATGGGTTATTTTGAATAAGAATCATCCGTGAAAGCGATACGCAAAAGCAAGAACACAAAATCGGCAGCAAGCGCTTCAATGCATATCACAAATGAATTGATTGATCAAATCATAGGTGGTACAATTAATGCTTCCTAGCATGGCATTGCTATATACATACAATTTCAATGGGGACATGGGAAAAATGAAAAGAAAGAAGGACCGTAAGATACATTAGCTTATACAAACGGAAACCCTTCAAACCGTGATACTTGATTACCACATGAAGATCCGCAGTATGTGAAACTCAGCTTGATAACAACGGGTCCTAGATCTTTGCCTCGATATGTCTAACGTTTATTTAGTCACCATGGTACTTGGTGCTTTTTATTCAAATATAGATTGATCCCCTTTCAAGATAACTTTAGGGAGTTCCCTTCATACCAACCCATTGACAGATGACGATCACGGTGCAATTGAGATTCAGGTTGAGCGCATCGGAGGATGCCGTAGTCCGGCCAAACGCCTTTGCAATGTCAACGCAAGTGTCCCGCTCTGCACCCCGGGCACCACATCGCGTTGCCGGCCTGCTTGTTCCGCCTTGCCGAACGTCACAGATCTTAGACGTCGGTCCTCATCGAAACTTTTGCATTGAATTGATATCGGGCATTTGGCGATGCTTGTATAGCGGTTCCGGGGGTGACCTTGGGATTGGAACGGATCGATAGGGTCGGTCCGGTCCCGGTTCCAAGTTTGACGGGTCGGTCCACGGTCCAAAAAATTGAGGACCGACACTATGCAGGTCAGTCTTCGGGTTGAGCATGAGACCGGCCCAACTCGGACCATGCACACCCCTATACTCGACCTAATCCGTAGTGTTAAAACACTTTTATATTTATCCAAGTCCAGAAAAATTTATTTCATGATTTTTTAAAATGTATTGTTAAAATAAGTTTATGCAATACAATTTGTTTGATATTTTTAATTTTTTTTTGAAATTTAAATTATTTTTATTTTAAAAATGTATTTTCAATTTTTTGCTTTTTATTCTTCCAATCGCCGAAATCTAGTGAGCTTATCCCTCGCCTCTTGGAGAGCAACCAACTTGGAAAGAGGAAAAAAGGAGAAAAAAAGAAGAACATAAAAAAAGTGAAAGTAAGAATAATCAATATTTAAAAAAATTTAAAAAAATTAGAATTTTAGAATTTTCGTAATCTAAAAATGACTTGTTAATAACATTAAAATAATTTATTAATAACAATTAAAATTAATTAGGTAATATATTTATGATCAATTTGGAACTTATTTAAAACTCATTAAGTTATTAAATAACCTATTTAACTTTTTAAGCTGACCCATTTATGACACACATTATCTAATATGAGTTAAATATGGATCTTTGATCTATTTTGCCACATCTAGTGTTATATGAGGCAGCATAAAATTTATCGTTCCAAATAGCTCCAATTACAGAGGAGGAGGGAGGTGAGCGATACCTCCAACTAAGGGCGACGGAGGAGGGAGGCGAGTGACGGGTGTCGAGCGAGCGAAGCGCAATAGGCGAGTGAGCGACGGAGGAGAGAGGCAGGCAAGCGACGGGCGACGAGCGTCAGGCAAAGGGCTTTGCGGGCGACAGCACATCGGGCGAAGCAGTGGGCACCGGGCGAAGTAGTGGGCGACGGCACGTCGGGCAAAGCAAAGGGTGAACCGGCAAGCACGTAGGCAACGACCAAGTGAGCACTTAGCAGCGGTGTCCGAATTGAGAGCTCAACGACAACAGATTAGGGCAAAAGCTCAAGTAAGACAAAAGAGAAGAAGAAGTAGAGTCTCTGCTCTAGACTGTGAATTCTGAAGACATCGAGTCTTCATGGAAGTGGAATTGGAAAATTGGAAATAGTCTTGCAGTCTTGGACTCTTGGGCATGTGGACTGTGGGCTATGGCCAATGGACATGGCTTGGGTTTGAGCTTAAAAATTGAACAAGATATTAAGGAAGGCAGAAGGCAAAATACATATTATGGGCTTGTTAAAAAAATATTTCTATATAATATTGTCGGTTTGGTCCAAGGACCAACCCGTACAGTATCAGATTTGAGAATTAAGGACTGAGGACCGACCCGTTCTTTCAAAAAATCGACCAGGACCGGCCGAGTTGGGCGGGTCCTGGGTCGACCCTAGACCGTTACACACCCCAGTCGGGTGTGTGTTGAGTTGGGTATGAGTCATTAAAATTGCATTGTATGAAAATTGGTCAATATGGACTAGACCATTTTTGACCCAACCCGACCCGATCCGACCCGACCCACCCATTTGACATCCCTTATAACACCACAGTAACACAAGCGCCTTTAATGACATTCTTTTCTTATATAGTTGTAGACCCAGATTTACGACAATAGAGTCCAGTTCCTTCTCTTTTGGCCATAGCAACGGTTAGGAGAAGGGAGATCGCGGCGATGAATAGCAGGAGGGGACTGCAGTCTTGGTCTTAGCCATGGATGAGCTACTTATTGTTCTTCTATGTCTTTGCAATTCTTCTATGTCTTTGCAAAGAAGCAAATACTCTCACTTGCGAACTTGCTCTTCATATATAGAGGGAAAATCCACTACAAAAAAACAGTATTTTAGCTACGGAAAAATAGCGACGACAAAAATGTCGTCTCTGACAGCCACAACAATAGCGACTACAAACTTAGGATAGTCGACAATTTTCGACGACATCAGAAACATCGTCTCTAATTATTGACGACAACTATCACGTAGCTACTACCAACGAATTTTGCTACGACAATTGATAGTCGTCTATAATTAGCGACTAAAAAAAATTATCGTCGCCAAAGTAATCGCAAATCATCGACGACAAATTTATCTCGTCGCCAATTTCCGACGAAATCTTCAACGACAGTAGTGTTATGGTTAGTTAGCGACTAACATTTTTATAACGTCGTAACTTAGCGATGACAACTTTCTGTACTGGCTAAATTAGTCCCTAATTGGTGACGACATTTCTGTCGTCATAATTTAGTGATGACAAATTTATATGTTGTCGCTAATTTGTGACTAATATTTCTGTAATCGCCAATTTGCGATTAGTTTAGCCACTACTTATTAGGGTCGTCGCTAATTTCCCGATATAAATAGAATCTCGATCTCTTTCTTTCTTACTTTCTTCTCCACAAACGCCGCTCTTTCCCCGAACGCATCTGCAGCCAAACCCTAAATCAGGTTAGTCCCTTATTCTCTTGCATATAACTCATACCCACTTAGATTTAATTTATTATGAGCTCCCGTTGAATGGGTATGGTTAATTTGTGCACTATTAGGTTTGTTTGTCGGATCAAACAATTTTTTTCGATGAGGTTGTTTGATGGCCTTGGATTTGTGTATTTGCATACATATAATGGGCATTATTTTGTTTTTGTAACCCAAGCTTCCTGAAAGGATGAGTAAAAAAGGTTGTCATATTACTTAGGTTTGGGTATGAGATAAAAGGACGAGTAAAAATTTTTGTCATATTACTTGATGGGTTTGGGTATGAGATAATTGTGTTATGTTTTCAGCTTATGTTTTTTCAATGCGGCTTACATGGGTCGGCTATGTGTTAAGTCATTAGAGCAGTGTTAGGTATTATTGTATAAAAAATATATTATTTTAGTTAACGTGAAGCGTACTTTATTTATTTATTCAATATATATTGAGATTGTGATATAATTGTGTATATGTGTGTTATTATTATCCTATTCCAATTCAGATATAATGGATAGAGACAGATCTTGGATGTATAATAAGAACCTACCTGGACGTAGAGGATTGACCGAAGAGTTTCGTGCTGGTTTGCACACGTTTATGGAGTTTGCAACCGCAAACAGTGAACTGGTCGACGAAAGTACGATAAGATGTCCGTGTAGGAAATGTCGAAATTGTAGATTTCATGAGGTTAATATAGTTGGAGAGCATCTATGCAGATTTGGCTTTACGCCAAACTACTACAATTGGACTTCCCATGGTGAACCATTTATGTCTGATGAGGAGTATCGGCAAACTCACACCGTTCCTGTTAGGGCAGAATGTACCAATGATGAATTGGCCCATTTGAATCCATACCAGCGTATGGTCATTGATGCAGTCGGTCATAATTTTGCAAACTGGGAATCGATTCGTGATTGTACACACGAAGAAGGGGGTTCTAGTCATACATCACATGGGCATTATATGGGTGACACATCATTTGATGAAAATGTCTGCAACCAGTTTCGGGAAGTGTTGAACGCCGCAGATGAACCTTTATGGGGAGGTTGTGATAACCACACAAAGTTATCCGTCACGGCAAGATTATTAAATATAAAAGCCGAGCATAATATGTCGGAGACATGCTTCAATTCTTTCATGGAAGTAATGCGGGAAACATTGCCTCCTGACAACATCATGCCACGTGATTTGTATGATATGAAAAAACTTGTTCATAATTTAGGTCTTCCAGTGAAGCGCATTAACGTATGTAGCAGGGGTTGTATGTTACACTGGAGAGATGATGAAACGGCAGAATCTTGTAAATTCTGCAACGAACCTAGGTACAAAGCTCAAAAGAGGCAGGTTCGTCATGGGAAACGTACACCGGTAAAAGAAATGTTTTATTTGCCATTAATCCCAAGATTGCAAAGGTTGTACGCGTCTCACTCCACTGCAGAACACATGACTTGGCATGCGACCCATCAAACAGAAGATGACACGATGTGCCATCCATCTGATGCACATGCATGGAGACATTTTGACCAAACCTACCCTGCGTTCAATGTTGAGCCGCGAAACATCCGGCTAGGTTTGTGTGCTGATGGATTTGCCCCATTTGGTAAATCAGGAAAGAATTATTCAAGTTGGCCAGTCATCTTAACGCCGTACAATCTCCCTCCTGGTATGTGCATGAAGACACAATATATGTTTTTGACATTGATTATCCCAGGTCCAAATAATCCAAAAAAGTTGATCGACGTTTATATGCAATCGTTGATTGAAGAGTTGCAATTGTTATGGAACGAGGGCATTCCAACGTACGATGTTTGCACTAATCAAACATTCGTTCTTAAAGCTGCCCTTCTTTGGACGATAAATGATTTTCCAGCTTATGGAATGTTATCCGGGTGGAGCACGGCCGGAATCTTAGGATGTCCAATTTGTATGGAGAAATCCAAGTCTTTCAGATTAAAGTATAGCAAGAAGCCGAGCTATTTTGATTGCCACAGACAATTTTTGCCGAGAAATCATTCGTTCATAAAGAATAAGAAAGAGTTCGTCAAGAATAGAATTGACAAAACCCCTCCACCATTGCGATTGACCGGTGAACATCTTTGGGAGCGAGTGCAACCCTTTGACAGCATTGTTGTAAACCCACATGGCAGCACTTATGCTTATGGCAGTACACATAAGTGGACTAAACGTAGTATATTATGGGATTTGCCATATTGGAAGAGCCATATAATTCAACATAATCTTGACGTTATGCACATTGAGAAGAATGTTTTTGAGAATGTCATAAATACATTGATGGACGTTCCCGGGAAGACAAAAGACAACCTCAACGCCAGAAAAGATATGAGAGACATTTGCCATCGACCAACATTAGACGTTGATCCAGGCAGTAGTGGACCAAAACCAAAAGCAGTGTACACATTGTCCAAAGAGCAACGACGTGTTTTGTGTCAATGGTGCAAGACCTTGCGCTTTCCTGATGGGTATGCTTTCAACATCGGTAGATGTGTTGATATGAATGCATATAAGTTGACGGGCATGAAGAGTCATGATTGTCACGTATTTATTGAGCGGTTACTTCCCATAGCAACGAAGGAAATTCTACCACACTTTGTCTGGGGTGCCCTTATTGAATTGAGTAATTTCCTTCATGATATTTGTTCGACAGTTCTACATACATCACACATGGAGAAACTAGAGAGAGATATTCCAATTATCTTGTGCAACTTGGAACGGATATTTCCCCCTTCGTTTTTTGACTCAATGGAACATCTATTAGTTCATTTGCCTTACGAGGCCAAAGTTGCAGGTCTCGTACAATTTCGATGGATGTACCCATTTGAGAGGTATGTATACCCTATATCCAATACGTTATATTATCGCATTAATATATTAGATAAGTCTTTCAATTAAGCTAACAACATTTCTATATTTGTAGGTTCTTATACCATTTAAAGAAGAAGGTTAAGAATAAGACACGTGTGGAGGCATCAATTTGTAAGGCCTATATTATGGAAGAAGTGAGTACATTTGTTTCATACTACTTTGAGCCGCACATCCAGTGCAAGAGACGGAGACCGGGACGGAACGACGAGGGCCCCATTGACAATAATTGCCCTCCAATCTCAATTTTCAATTATCTTGGTCGATCAAGCGGCATTTGTAAATTACGTTACCTGACAAGTGAAGAATGGCATGCAGCACATACCTACATTTTATTAAATTGTCCAGAGGTTGAGCCATATTTTGAGTAAGTATACACTTATTTTTTGGGCCTTCATACTTCATAACGTATAAAAAGCTTGTGGTCCCGTTCATTTTCTAATTTTTTGTGGATTTGTAATAGGATGTTTCGTAATTCAATGTCTGAAGTACCGCCCGATGAGATCGATACTTTGTGCAATCAACATTTCGCATCATGGTTGAAAAATTATGTAAGTTGGACTTGATGTGTCATTATTTCCAGTGAAATTTATATCAATGTATGTGGTTACCTTATTTTTTGATGCTATTAGGTGCAAAGTATCCCTGATCTCGTTAAAGAGCAAGGCCTCATATATCATCTGTCATTGGGTCCAAAATCAAGATCAAGAACATGGCCAGCGTACTTCATAAATGGGTATAATTTTCACACTCGAGAATATGGTATGGGCAAGTCCACAATTAATAGTGGTGTGTGTGTGCAATCTGGTTCTACCTTGAGCGATGAATTTTATGGATTGTTGGATGAAATTTTAGAAATAGAGTACCATGGACCAGTATTGCGCATTGTGTTGTTTAAGTGTACGTGGTTTGACCCTGTGAAAGGAATGAGGGTGCATTCGAAGTTCCCTTTGGTTGAAATTAATCACAAGAAAGTATACTCGAAATATGATCCATTTGTGTTGGGTCAACAAGCAATTCAAGTATATTATGCATCGTACCCTAGTTTGAAAAGGGACAAAACTGATTGGTGGGTTGTTTGTAAAACAAAAGCACGCAGCAAAATTGAAGAACATTGGACTGATATAGCATATCAACAAGAGATTGTACAGAACCTGGTTGATCCTGAAGAATATGACATTTCAACTTTACGAGATCCACACGAGACCATGTTAGATGTTGATGCAGCTGAAGTTGGCGATATGCATTTACATTACAGTGATGAAGAGCCTGAATTTCAGATAGATGAATATGACACTGAGGAAGAGGACGAGTATCATGAAAACAACTCAGAAAGTGAAGGTGAAGAACCTGAAGACCAGTATGACGTGCAAGACGACGATGAAGACGATTATTTTTAAGACGTATGGTTCAATTGTACGATTCGTATCAACCACTTTTGTGATATTTAGTGCATTATTTTCGCTATTGTATGCCCTTAATATGAACCTCCATGTATCAGGCTTAAAATCATCTTATAACATAACATGATTAGTTTAAATCATGACATATTAGCGACGGCAAAACAAAAAAGTCGTCGCCAATTTGCAACGCAAATTTACATGTCATCGCCATTTAGCCACAACCCGTGAACAATCGTGGCCATATTGCGACACAAACGTACATGTTGTGTCAAATCAGCGACAGCCAAAATAAAGTCGTCGCTAAGGCCCGTTTGTTAACACATGCTGTTAACGTTTATTTTAACGTCATCTTCGATTTAGCGACTAACGACGTACAAGTTGTCGCTAATTATTGACAACCTCTACTTGATCGTCGCTAATTAGCAATTACAACAAAACTAGTCTCTATTTAGCGATTGTAAAATAGAGGTCGTCGCTGATTAGCCATTATCATTTTTTATCGTAGCTAAACTTCACTTAGGATTTTTGGTTTACTCTTTTCTGGATATTATGTTTTTGTAGTACGTTAGTGACGACATGTTGGATGTTGGTCGCAAATTAGCCATTATTACAAGTTGTAGTCTCTGCTTAGCGACTACATGGTAAATGTCGTTGCCGATTGGCCATTACCGCACGCTGTCGTAGCTAAACCTCACGTTTACTCTTCTCTGGACATTAGATTTTGGTAGTACGTTAGCGACGATAGATAGGATGGTTGTCGCTAAGTAGCCATTGTCTCCAGCTTAGTCTCTGTTTAGTGACTACAAGTTGGTTGTCATCGCCGATTAGCCATTACAACTATTTGTCGTAGCTAAACTTCAATTAGGGTTTAGGCTTTACTCTTTTCTGGATATTATGTTTTGGTAGTACGTTAGCGACGACTTAAAGGAAAAAAGTCGCTACGTAGCCATAAACATAGATGTTAGTCTCTGTTTAGCGACTATACTTCGTTTGTTGTGGCCGATTGGCCATTACAACTCTCTGTCGTAGCTAAACTTCACTTAGCGTTCACGGTTTACTCTTTTCGGGATATTAGGTTTTGGTAGGACGTTAGCGACGACCCGTAGGATGCAAGTCGCTAAATAGCCATTAATTTAATTTTAGTCTCTGTTTAGCGACTACTTCTCGATTGTCGTCGACAATTGGCTATTACAACTCTCTGTTGTAGCTAAACTTCACTTAGGATTTAAGCGTTACTCTTTTCTGGATAGTAGGTTTTGGTAGTACAATAGCGACGACATGTAGGGCTTTTGTCGCTAAGTAGCCATAAAAATAGATGTTAGTCTCTATTTAGCGACTACATGTCGATTGTCGTCACTGATTGGCCATTACAACTGTATGTTGTAGCTAAACTTCACTTAGGGTTTAGGGTTTACTCTTTTCTGGATATTAGATTTTTGTAGTGCTTTAGCGACGACGTGTAGGTTGTTAGTCGCTAAGTAGCCATCACATTTATTGTGTAGTCTCTGTTTAGCGACGATAATTTATTTATGGTCGCTGATTAGCCATTACGTTGTTGTAGTAGCTAAACTTAACATATTGTCTAGGGTTTGGACGCTTTTTTAGCGACGACTTATTTTTGTATAGTTGATGATTAGCCACGACGTAATTTTTCTTTGTCGTAAAATAGCGACTAAGGTTTTTTATGTCGTAGCTGAATAGAGACTATGTTACTTTGTTGTGGACAAATAGCGACGAGTTAGTATAAGGTCGTCGCTAAACTGTTAGGTTTAATCGTGGACTCGGCAGATTTGCGTCTCTCTCTCTCTCTGGCCGTATCTCTCTCTATTAGGGTTTCGCGGCTCTCTCTCGCCGGTGGCCGGTCCCTCTCCGCCTCGTCGCCTTCTCCGCCGGTCGCCGGTCCACTCCCCCTTCCAACTGGAGGGCGAAGCCAAGTAAGCCGAAATCCCTCTCTCTCTCTCTCTCTCTCTCCCGTATCTCTCTCTCTCTTTCCCCCATTCTTGTCGGTCTTATTAGGGTTGTTCATTTCAATCAACTTCTAGCGTAAACGTAGCAATCAACTTCTAGTGCATAGTCTTAGCGTCTTTAGTGTTTCTATTCCTTGCAATGGCACTTGATATATTCCATATATCAAGTGAATGACTGAATATTTGGCCAAATCTCCGTAAATGTTTTTTGTATAAGGCGACGCAGTGGCTGGTTGTGTGCATTGTTGAACTATATGCCATCTTGTTTCGCCCATGGTTTCTGTTTACTGACTAATTCTTCTGTACGAAATGGATTTTAGCTAAATTGATGTAAGGAACAGTTGACGACGTCTAGGGGTGCGATTGATAGGGCGGAATTGGTGCCTCCCTTGCATAATAACATCTTTGCTTCACTAAGTTTGTGCTGATTTTGTTCCATCCTTCCATTTTTTTTTTCCTGAGGCTTTGTTTGCCTCTGAACTTTTAGTCGGAATTAGCTTTACCGTAGAGGACTTAAAAAAGGGTTATACATTGGAGCTATGGACCCAGTCTTCTGTTTTGAATGCTCCCATTTGTCGTCCTTATCTTAACTTCGGGCACTGATTTTGCTGTTGTAGGAGATTTTTTTTATTTGCTCTTGTAAATATGTGGCTCATACCACCGTCTAACTATTAGCTAATGACAGTTAAGTATCTCTCCTTGGGGTTTGGAAAGAAGAAAGATATTTAATATTATACAGGAGTTGATATAGTTCACAATTCAGTTGACGAGATTTCTCGAGTGTGCTGATAATTGGTTTCTGCCGAGTTACATCTTCTATTGTTGTTTATCTGGATTTGATCACATCTTCCTTTATTTTCTCTCACCATCTGTCCTTTTCCATGCTTTTCATTTTGGTGCTTTTTCATGGTTAATGACTTGTGTCTGCCTTTTAGTAGGTTACCCTGGACAAAGAAAAGCGAGTTGCGACTGTGGATAGGGAAGTGGATGGTGGCATAGAGACTGTGCTTTTGGATTTGCTAGCAGTCATTACGTGAGAACAATGTTATTCTTGTACCTTTTAGTCTCAAAATCGATGGGGAATGCTTCGCCATTTTTAAAATTTGTTCAAGTGAGCAAGTTTTGCAGCTCATGTTTTCTTCCCTCCCCATTTTTAAGTAGCCGAAGGTGCCGTATCGCATTGCTGGACATGAAACTGGTTTTTTGAGCAACTTGGAGCTATATGGTGGCAGCGAAGCCTCTTATTGTTTTCTACACCTCCATCCCTTGAGCGTTTGTATTCGGTTATGTTTCAGTCCTTTCTTTTTTATAGCGTTTGCTATAAATAATGCATTATTTATTTTTGGATTAGTAGTCGCCGATTAATAACGACTATTGCATTATTTATTTTACATTGCAGCTCCTTTACATCACACATCCACGATTCGTCAGTTCAGTTTTTGAAGTTTGTTACGCCATGGTATGTTTTAAATAAGAGCTTAGTTTTTTTTATTAGTCAATTTAAGAATTTGTTATTACAGCCTTAATTGGTTCGTTATGTTTGAAGTATACACGTGGAGGACGGAAGAGTGTTCGTGGAGGACGAAGGTCGACACAGGGGGTGAGGTTGTTTGAATCTCCCCCCCACCCGGCTGCAGCCCCATCCCCATCACCGACGAGGGGGACAGATGAGGGCACCGAGGCGTCACCGAGGACTCCAATGCAGGCCCTCCTACCATCGGTAGATGCAGCTGAGGATGTTGGCGTCGGGTCCGAGACGCAACCGCCAGAATCGCAGCCACATCCAGTCGACCCACATGGAGGCCAAGTCTATCAGAGACGTACCGAAGGTCAAAATTCAGCACAAACGTCCACTTCGGGAAGTCGCACAGGCGTACCTGCACCCACATGGGTGCTAGATGATCAGGGTAGGAAGCTGATCGAACCAGATGGAGACTCGTAAGTAAATATAGCTTGCTAAATATGGTTTGATTGGTTTTAGTAGTTTCATTGATCGTTTGTTGTGTTAATTTGCAGGTTCCAGCCATCCAATGACGTGGTGCGACAGCTTTCTGAGATAGTCAATGTGGCTTGGGATGGGCCATATACATCATTTACCAGCACCCTCGATGAGCAGAAAAACGTTTGGTGGAATGATTTCGGTGTAAGTATAATGAACAGTTCTGATTCCTCTAACTGATCATTTGCTGCCTCTTGTGTACAAATGGCTTGACAGCCAAGAGTGTTGTGGTTTTTTTTTTTTGCAGCGAAAGTTTTGGTGGGCATCGCATAATGAAGCCCGAATTAGGAAGATTTTTGAGAAGAAGGTGGGAGATCACATGCGCAATATCATGAATAAAGTGCATACAAAGCAAAAGAGGCCGTATTGGATTAGGATTGAATATTGGGAGGAAATATTGAAGTTTTGGGCATCGGAGGAGCATAAGAAGGTCAGCCAAAGAAATAAGCAGAATCGAGCTTCAAGTTCAGGTTCTTCTGCGACAGCGACATATGCGAGCGGCTCGATTAACATCGGGGAGCACAGACGACGGATAGTATGTTCCTTAATGCCTTATATTTACCTACCATTGAAAAGTCTGTTTTATAATGCATTGTATTGGTTTTTTTGTAGGCTAATGAGTCGGGGAAAGAAGCCTCATTCTCACAGATTATGGAGCGCACCTTCGTGAAGAAAGATAAGACGTATGTTAGCGATAAAGCTCGGACCATTAAGGTTGGTTAAAGTTTGTGATAAATATTGTAAATGTGAAGGTTTAAAGTTTATGGCCATAATTGCAAATGTATTGTCAATTGACCTGCCGTGTTCGTAGGAAAAATTTGATGAGATGCTGATGGCCAGCAATTCGGGTGGTGAAGAAGGGGAGTCAGCGACTCCTGATCGGACGCAAGAAGAGTAGGCTAAGTTATTGGCAGATATATCAGGTGGGGTCAAACACGGCAGGGTCTTTGGCTTGGGAAATTTGGCTCGGGAATGTGCAAAAGCCGTGGCCCCATCATCATCGAGAGGAGGTGGTTCTAGGTGGGGTCGACAGGATGCGGCATCGGTCTCAGATGTTGCACAGTTGAAGGAGGAGCTCGCCCAAAAGGACGTTGAAATTAAAGATCTGCGGGAGACAGTGGCTGCTGTTGTGCGACAGTTGACCGAGATGCAGCAGCAGCAACAGGCGGACCGTGCAGCAGCAGCAGCAGCACCGCGACCACCACTGGCAGCACCACAAGCGACAGCAGCATATCCACCAGCAGCACTTGCACCTGTTATGGTCCCTACACCGGTAGGCAATGTCGGCAGTTTTGATGGCGATGTTGATGTGGATGTTGATGATGAGGACGATGATGGCTTCGATTATACGCTGTAGATGATGTCGGTTGTTTATCTGTGTATACAGGTTCAGCTTCGGTTAGTTTATGTTTTACGTAGTATAGTTTTGGTTAGTCTAGCTTATTTGGCTATGCGCTTATGTTTTATGCGCAAACTTCATTGTACAAAGTGGCGTGTAAATGTATTTTGTAATGAAAAGGTTTGATTATGCAATATACGTTGCTGTTTGTTTTGTATATTTTGCTGTATGTAAATGCTGGTATATCAATTGTTAGGTTTAATCTATGGCATTGACAAAAACAGCCATTGTTTTGGACATTCTGGTGAATGTTTAGCGACTACATATACTACTGTAGTCGCCATATAGCGACTACATATTCTACTATAGTCGCCATATAACGACTACATACTCTACTGTAGTCGCCATATAGCGACAACAACTTCTTTAGTAGTCTCCATATAACGACTACAAATTCTTAAGTAGTCGCCATATAGCGACAAGACAATATAAAACAATCGCCATTTAGCGACAACCCATTCAAATGTTGTCGCTAATTAGTGATTAAAAAATGTCCGTCCCTAATTGTCCACCAAGAAGCAACATTCGTCGCCAATTAGACACCACATAAAAGACACGTTCCCCAATAGCGACTACGCACCAACCATAGTCGCTATGTGGCCACACACAAGTTGACCGTCGTCGCTAATGTCCGAGGACGGTAATAGTACTATATGTGAACTTTAGCGACTACATAAGACTTAAGTCGTCGCTAATTAGTGACTATTATAACCTTGCGTCGCTAATAAGCGATTAGAAGTACGTTGTCGCCGATTGGGGACGAAATATTTATGTCATCGCTAATTGGCGATTGCTCCTATTGTTGTCGCGAAATACCTATTATCAGTACGGTCGTCGCTGATAGTGAACTGGTCGTCGCTGATTGGCGAGTACATTGGCAACGGAGTTTGTTCGGCACTAAGTAGAGACGACCTTGTCCGTCGTTGATTGGCAACGAATGGGTTGACGTCGCTAAATGCGTCGCTATTTAGCGATGATTGACTTTCTTCTAGTCGCCAATATTAGCGACGCCATATTAACGACGACTTTTGTGTAGTCGCTAAGGTCGTGGCTAAATACTTATAGCGACGACTTTTGGTAGATTTGTCGTCGCCAATTGCGTGGCTAAAATACTGTTTTTTTGTAGTGATCGTAAAGCGCACGAGCTTTCCTGCGGCTGAATGATTGGCTAAGGACGTGGAGGAAACGCCAAGCTATTCCAGCTCTTCAATGCAGACGAACAAGCGACATAGAGAGATTGACAATATTTGTGGACGATAAATGACGGATTGTGCTAAAGGTAAGGCGATAGGAATCTTCACTCCGGCGGATATATTTGTGATATCAATGTAATAAATTTATAACTTTTTTAGTACTTATCTATTAAAACATTAACATGTTACTCAAAAATTAATTATTTGCAAAGATTCAGGAAAATGTCGGTAAATAAATGTATTGGTAAATTACTTGGAAAAAAACGTACCGATTTTCTCCTTTTTGACTAGTAGATTTCCTGACATTTAAACACTTACTAAACTGTATCAGTACGGAAAATTGCTCTTTTTTTTTTTTTGGTCGCAGACCAGCAGAATTACGTGTAGACTTAACTAGAAATTAATAACAACAACAACACAAGTAATGTCATAACTAGAAAAATAATTTTCCGACCAAAAGAAAAAAAAATAGAAATTGTTATTGCTGTTTTACCATTCCGATAGATGGATATAGCATCGTCGTCACAAAATGTAGCAACAAACCGACTAGACCTGGAGCTCTTCGTCTTAGATTTCGTCACATGATATAGAAGAAAACATTTTGAGCTTTATTTCTACACAACACCTGATGGTATAAATTCATTTATACATGATCAGTTTACAAGGTTTCGCCATCAATCTTGACAACTAGTTACAAAATGGCAAGACCTGCCGGCAATCCTACTCATTGACTAATCTCCCAGTGAATTCAGCAACCTCTATGCCGAGGTTAGATCTCCACGGCATGATCCAAAGGCCGCCGTCTGTCGGGGCGGCGTTGGCTTAACTCCTCCCTTAAACAGCTTGCTGCGCTCGACGGTCGTAACCGAGGGGCCTAAGGTGGTCCAACTCGACCGCGGTGGAGACGAAGACGCATGCCTGGTTATCAGTTGGGACCCCAGCAGCTCAAGTACATGACTGTCCTGAAAGACTCCTCAGCTTGCCGGTACCATTTCTCACAGCCCTTGCCGATGCCATCTTTGAGATCCATCGAACCATCAACAGCTCCGCCCGAGAAAAGCCTCCTCGATCTCTCCGAACCGGAAGAAGAAGAAGAGCAATCTCCCGACCCCTTGATCGCAGAATCGCATGACTTCGATCCCTGGTCTTTCATCGCGTCTCCGATCACTCTCACCATGCAATGAGTGAGCAAAACTCCACTCCAGGACCAGTTGACTTCCCACGGAAGTTGGGAACTGCGCGAGCATGTTTATATAAAGCGGTGACACCCCAGGTTTTGCTGCAAAACCGTGGATCGAGTGATGGGAAAACAATTGGCTGCGACAGCTTCTTCGAGATAAGGACAGAATGGGTGTCCCACGTTTGCCGAATAGATTTCCATGCCTTCCAGGATCGGCTTTGTAAAGTGCCTAGTACAGGATTAGATATCACATCATGGGGATCTATGCTGCTAATATTATAATTAGAGGTACTAATTATGTTACACAAGTTGAGGAGACGAGATGATGTGATCCTAGAAAGCAGAGAAGATGACTAAATTTATTAGGAGGGCAAAAGAAGCAAGCGTGAACATTATGGTCATACATTGCTATTTTATGTTTTGTTTATATCAAACTATATATAAAAAATTGTAATTGCCCAATACTCTCTCTTCATTTATATGAGTTTAACGACTACCCACTATAATTACTCAATTAAATAAACTCAATTATTTTCAATAAAGAAATGTTTTCTTTCTCTCCATGCAAATTTTGTCGACAACCATGCACACGCATGGAGCATGGGCCTCGACACTAGTATGTTTCGACGCTAAAATATTAACAAGCTAGACAGATCCAAGGACAAAACAGTATTAAATAGTATGGTTCTGTAATTAACGTTGTTGTGCCTCGTTCTTGTCGTAACACTCTCAAGATAGATCCCATGGGAGCCAACGTATTGCTAGGCGGGCGTTGATTCCGATGTCATTTGTACTTCAGACGAGCTGTCATAATTCATTATCGTTTGCAGCTTCGTTTCTCCAATCTTAATTTATTATTAAGTTATGGCCGCCACTAAACTATTCTAAGCCGGTGAAGAGTACGGATAAAATATAGGAGGTGGCCTTACTTCTTCGAACGGGAGAATGGAGTCTGGATACGCCAGATTACATGTTGACCATATAGGAAAATGGGTATGGCCAATTCTTGAAGAGTAGAGCTAGTGAACCTGCACTCTTCCCAATGAGTGAATCTAGGCAGATATAGATGCAATATCCATTATAAAGGGGTAGGAGAGAGACAAAGGGCGCCCCGGTTTTGAGAAGAGGATGCCTTCCAAAATCTAGTTTTATCTATAAAGTATGACATAAATGCGTGATGGCCTGATCAGTGCAACTAAGTGTGAAATGCATGAGTGCAGTGTGCAAAAGTAAATATTTTTGGTGGGGACCTAACTCCCTTTCTTGAAGTATGCAAGAAAAGACAATAGAGCAAAACTTAGGTGTCAATAACTTTATCTCTACATTTGTTAGGGTTAAGCCATTGGGTTTGGCATTCAATCAATGAACTTTTGAGTTTGGTCATTGAGGACCTTGCTCTAGCTGATGACTTCCTCGGTTTATTTGGAACGAACTAGCTTTAACGAATGGCATGCTAGCTCTCTGGTTGTGGGAAATCCCGGCATGATTAGTACGGACCGACGGCATCCTAGGTCATGTTTCTTGCAACCCAAGTCTAGCCTCTATATACAAGTTGGGCTCTTACTAACCTTGATCAATTCGCCAGAGATTAGGGGCCTGAAAAAGATATCTCAATTTCGATTGTATAAGATCCTTGGCATGACTGTTGGAGTCAAACTCCAACTTGTGAGAATAGAGATATGATGACCAGAAATTCATGATTTAAGTCTTAGATTTCAATGAGTAATGTGTTACTCCTTACTAAGGAGTAAAGACCTAAACTCCATTGACAATGTTCTAGTTGAACCGCCAAGGTCTTGAGTTTTTCTTTTTCTTTTTTATTCTTTTTTTTGTTGAAAATTCTTATTTTGAATTAACTAACGAAAACGAGAGGAATTCATTAACGTGTGAGGCCCATATAAACATGAGGGGATAGAATAGGATGACCCATTACTAAATAATTTTTTTTCATGAGCTTTGGTAATTTAATCCATGACCAAATCGGCATGTCCAAGAAATGGACTATCCGCATATTCAAAAGATAAACACCACTAAAAATCATGAACTATATTTTCTGTAACACATTTATCCTAATTTTTTATGACACTAAAAATCCTGAATTTGAGCTTGTGTAACACATTACTTCATTTTTTTTTTGTGATACGAAAAATCCCGAGCTTATCTTTTTATGGTACATTTGCTCTTAACTTTTTCTTGACATTAGGAGAACCCAAGTACTATATTTTGGATCCTGGAAATAGCTCTCAGAGATTTGTCGAAGCCTTGAGTAGTCAAAAAAGGTGGGATGCTAAAGTTGTTAATAACATTGGTTAAATGAAAGTAAGGGACTTCAATGTATAGATAGTAATTCTAAATTTATATCGTTGTGACATATTTACATCAAAATTTTCTTATTATTCTTTTATTTTTATTTTTTGGCATCTACTTTGGTTGGTGAGTTGACGCCAGCAAGGATCATTGACAAAATTTTTGCGGCCCTTGCTCAGTAGTCAATGAGCTTCGGTGGTCCTCGCCAACCTCAGCTCACCAGCCAAAAAAAGAAGAAAAAAATATTTGGTAAATATGTCATAAATATACAAGTTCATCATTTTAGATATCACAAAAAAAAATTAGGCCAAATATGTTATAATAAGACAAATTTGAAATTTTTTGTATCACAAAAAAAATTCAAAGTACATGTGTCATAGATAGTATAGTTGATGTTTTTTTACGGTATTTTCCCTTCCAAATTATAATTAATTTTTGTGTATTAATTTGATTATAACTAGAATTGAGATATTTGGAAATTATAATTAAATACGTCACACAAATATAAATTTGGTGTTTTTGTGTGACAAAATAAAGTTTAGAATCAGAAAGATGGTATAGTTTAAGGTTTTTGGTGATACTTTCTCAATTTGAAAAAAAGGGTAAGCATAAAAAATTCTAAATTATGCCAACAGTGACATAAATAGTCTAAATGTTTTTATATCAATAAAAATCTTAAATTTGCTCGTCGTGATACAAGTATTCTCAAATTTTTTCATTAACAAAAAAAAATCAAATTTTTATAAGCATGACATATATATCATTTATTTTAATTCCTATTTAACTTTTTCATATTTATATTATAATGGAAACTTCTAAGCATTTTAGTGACATAAAAAAAATTAAAGTATTGTGTTATTTTGAACATAATTTAAGAATTTTTGTAATATCAACAACAAAAAATGAGAGGAATAAAATGAATCGACCCAGCCATTTACCGTTGCGCCGACCTGAACCGAGCCTAACTGCCCCATTCAGGCCTCGCCATCGTCAGCCGCCGCGGCGACGCCTGTCTCTTCCAAGCTCCGCCGTTGAGAGAATCCGAACCACCCACTGCCCAACTCTCTCAGCCATGGTCGTCCTCCTCCACTCCGCCTCCCGCATCTTCACCGTCCGGTTCAATCTCCCTCCCCCTTCCCCTACGCATGTCCGCCGACGATTGCTCCCGCTCAGGTGTCTCAGCTCGAGCCTCCCATTTCCGGCCGATGACGCCAAGTACCACCAGGAGCTTGAAGACGCCATCAGCGTTGTGGAGCGAGCTTGCCGTCTCTGTGTTGACGTGCAATTCTTTTGCTACTCTCTCTCTCTCTCTCTCTCTCTCTCTCTCTCTCTCTCTCTTCTCTCTCTCTCTCTCTCTCTCTCTCTCTCTCTCTCTCTCTCTCTCTCTCTCTCTCTCTCTCTCTCTCTCTGAGATTCTCTTCTTCTTCTTCTTGGGTGAATGCTCGTTGGAGATGATTCTTTTACTGTGTGTTGATAGTTAAGTTCATGATCAGGTGAAGAAGGCCTTGTTTTCGAGTGATGGTCGGATTCTCGAGAAGACTGACCAAACTCCCGTCACCGTTGCGGACTTCAGCGTGCAAGCTCTTGTCAGTTTGGGTACTTTCTTTCATGATTACATGAAACTTCATGTTTCCTTCCGTTGCTCAATTCACGAAATTTTTAGTGAAAGATGCTCATTGGATACATGGTTTCCGCGCATTTAGGCTTCAATTAGTTTTGGACATTCGCTCGATGCGCAAAATGAGCTTGGGGGATGTTTTATCAGATAATGCTACAGTAGCACATAGTTGAATTCACGGTTGAGAACCTCGATTTGCATGACCACAAATGGCGTTGTCTGGTGTCTGTAACTTGATGTGCTTATAAGTTGAAACTAATTGGTGGCAAAGTTGTATTAATGGAGAAGTTAAAATCAGCCAATATGCTATTCAATATCTCAGGCATTTCATGCAATTACTTGTTAGAAGTAGCTAGACCAAACTTTGACTGTAAACTGCTATTGTTGGGATATAATATCGCCTCTTGCTTTTTTTGCATGTTTCGCCAGAGCTCGGAAACTTGTTTCCTTCCATTCCATTGGTGGCAGAAGAGGACTCTGCTTCCATACGTTCTACTGAGTTGGTGGATTATGTGGTGGATGCTGTTACGGATAAAGCGAGCTCTGAAAATCATCTTTTGACAAAGGATGCTGTTTTAGAGGCTATTGATCGAGGAGGAAAAAATGACTTCTCTGTTGGAGTGCAGCCAGCCTCATATTGGGTATGTAGATGGATTGGCTGTTATTTAAAGGGTCTAAGCTAAAGTTTGGCATGAATAAGTGCCGTAAAAAAATAGAGCTTTTACTTGATGCTGGATTGTGTATTCTCTGAAATTGTACAGGTAGCTGTAGAAATCAACCATCAATTTGAAGGGCCAGGAAATGATTATATGGGGCTTAAGAAATCTTCTTCTGAGTTCAGAGTTCGGTAAAATAAAAAGAGGATAGACATGCCTCTCAAAGGATTTGCTTCTGAAGTTGACTAGTTGCATATCTGTCCACATTTGTTACGATAAATTGCTCTACTTTAACAGTAGGGTATTTAGTATAATATGGTCTGCGAGATTCTCTTCCATAGTTGAGCTGAAAATTACAATGATTGCTGCAGGTTCTGGATCCAATAGATGGGACACGAGGATTTCTAAAAGGAAGTGAGTCCTTGTATGTGGTATGTTACTCTCTCTCTCTCTCTCTCTCTCTCTCTCTCTCTCTCTCTCTCTCTCTCTCTCTCTCTCTCTGTGGTGGTTTTAGTTGTTCAATTTAATGGGGAACAGCTTCAGTTTGATGACTGCTTAAAATGAAATTGTTATGTTGCTTTCAAGCCGCATGGCAGTATTTTAAGCATTCAAAGTTAGTTCAGTAACCAAATTTTAATTGCAGTCCAAATCTTGGCATCTGTGAATACAAAAGACATAAGTCTGAATTCGAGCTGGTTGAGAAAGGATGTGGGAGGAACTTCTGTTTAAGTTGGTTTTAATGCTTGATGTATTCATAAAGACACCTGATGCCATTTTGTTTGTAATGTCCCTATCATCATTTCGGGTTATGCAACTAATCCTCTATTGCCTTATTACTCCAATCAGTGTATGCCCTGAACATCATATAACATACCTGTCTTGGCCCATTAGCAGGTGATCATGGTCGCTCTACTAGATGTAGGTAGCAGCAATTCATAGTCCAAATTTTAATCATCCTCCTTTGGTGAAAGATAATTTACTGGTCAAAGTCCTATTGCCTCACTTAATTTCTATTGCCTCATGACAAATGAGATACCTGGTGCTTTGGGGCTCCTCACTTTGACCTCTCTTTTTCTGTATTGTGAAAGAATTCTTACATGACTCTGTGGATGCCAATAGTCCCTAACTATCTACATAAACCTGTCTAGTCCGCTAGTAATATTTGTTTGATATCGGGGAACAGTAGCTTTTATCAGGAATATGCTTTGTTGCTCGTATTACTATATGGAAATTTGATTTTGTAACTCTATATAAGTTTTTAGCTTTGCTTTCTTGGCTGAATGCACACAAAAATTTCCAGGTAGGATTGGCACTTGTAGTTGGTGGAGAAGTTGTAGTAGGCGTAATGGGATGCCCTAATTGGCAGCAAGATCCATCCAATGTGACCAACAATGGGCTGCAGGAATATGAGATCAGCAATGCAAGACCTGGGATTATCATGGTATCTCACGTTGGCTGTGGAACATGGACCAAAAGGCTACCGCCACAGCTCAGTAACACAAGTGCAAAGGATGCCTACTGGACCAGGTGCTTTGTTGATGGGTTCTCTGCAATTCATGAAGCACGTTTTTGCATTCCAGAGAGTCAAACATGGGAGACAATTCCCCTGTCAAGTTCATTCAAAGCAACAATTGAAGCTGATACTCCTGGAGTAGGGAAAGTTGTTCTCCGGCCAACGTGTTGTGGAAGGTTAGTCAATCTTTTTCCTAGTCAATGTCTTTTCATTTTTATGTTAATTTTGTTTTACTACTCTAACTCTGGAGTAGGTGCAAAAGCCCCCCTTGAGTTTTCACTATTGCTCTTTGGCGTCCAGGAAATTATGAAACTGTTGTGATCTTCTTTTCTGCTTGTAAGTGTTTCGCTTACAATTCCCATCACATCCTATGGAAATCTTATCCAATGAGATTTTTCTTTCTACATAATAGTTATCTGGCTTGGATAGAAGGATCAAAGGCCCTTAATGATATAACTGTTGTAACATCAATTATTTTCAAAAAACCATGTGGTACCCAATGTTGTGAAAAATGTTATTTTTCCAAGTTGTATCTGTCAATTGAATCAATGGCTTATCATTATTAACTCCATTTCTGTCACCTGCTGATGCATTATGTGGTGATTATGCGTGGAACTAACTCACATTTGACTTCTAAATAATGAAGAAAAAACAGGATTAAGTTTAAAGTATCATGTATTTCCTTGATAGCTATCTATTCCTTTTTCTTAAATAAAAAATCCTTGTCGCATTTACAGTGTTGTTTCTCCTGGCTATTAAATTTGTTATTTTGATGAGCGAACACTTTCATAATTGTATACATATTTGAAATCAGATAGCTCCTGGAGTCTCTCCTAAGGCAATAAGTTTCCTACATCCTCCAGTTTGGAGATAGCCACTTCTGCAAGTTTGTTTCATGCATTTATCCTCGCATCATGTGAAAGGTGATGCTTATATTTCTATTTGCCTGCAAGAGCCTTTTCACCGACTTCTTTGCACAAATAGGCCATTCTCTGTTTTGTAGTAACTCTCTCTCGTACGCACACAAGCATCACAGTTTTCTCTTTTTTCTGTGTGTATAGTACATACTATGAGCAATCACTGATCCCTTTGGGTGGAAACAGTGACTCCTAGCAGTAGAAATGACGGGATTTTCCATCTGGTTTCTCACAGTTTATGCAAGTATATGATGGTTGCTTCTGGAAGAGCATCAGTTTTCATTCTTCGAGCAAAAAAACAAACTTCAATCAAGGTATTATCTGAGTTTCGCCTACAAATTTTATTTATCCAGGCTGGGCCAAAATGAAGGAAACATGCCTAATCTCTTTCTCAAATGTTGTTAGGCGTGGGACCATGCTGTTGGCATGATCTGCGTGCTTGAAGCTGGAGGGAAGGTACATATATATGTGACTTCAGAATTTCTTCTTCACTTGTGAAATTTTTCCCTTCTGCATTCATATTTCAGGATTTTTCTCATTATTGAATGCAGATTGTTAGTTTGTTTTTGTGTTCGTCAAGTGAGACCAGCTGGCACATTTAGGCTCTTTTCCTAATTACAACCTCCAGAAAAAAATTGAGAAGAAAGAGTGAACAATCTGATTTATGAATGCAAAATAGACAAATAGTACTAATAAGAGAATCTCTTGTAAATGATGTTAAAATATTGCCAAAATCAGTTACGGAATGAGCTTTTATGTATTTAGTCCTCCCTCGACCAATCAAACTATTGGTTTTTATAACATTTGTAAAAAAATCATGTTCTCATTGCCCCATTTAATTGCGTATTTTTCACATATATTCTTGTTCATGTTATTTGGCTCAGTTTGTGTTCTTTACATGGCTTAATTCAAGTTTACTTATCACTTGCATACCAGGCTTATGATGGCTTTATAAATAATCTTTTTCACCTAATAGTTTAAGTTGAACAGGTTCTAGATCTGCAATTTTTGCAATTTGCCACACATATTTTTCCTTGTATATTTTGAAGTTTGTTGAAGAACTCTTTTGTACAAAACAAGCAATGCAATATACTCCTTCCGGTCCGTCCTGTCTCTCAAATATCATAACGATTTTGCTAGCCCCTTATTCTATCTGTTACATTAGCTCTGATTCCTGACTTGTCTTTCCAAGAAAGGACGCCTTTACAACTTTATGAGAGATGCGTGTGTATCTTAAAAGCATAATCGTATCCTAAAGTTTAGATTTATGCATCGCCTGACTGACTAGCCACCATCAATTAGGTGACCGATTGGGAAGGAAGTCAAATCGATCTGGCAGAAGATGCCGCTGAGCGAAGAATTGTATTCCCTAGAGGTGGCATTATTGTATCTAATGGGAACCTGCATGACAAGATTTTGGACGTGACTTCTTCTGGTTCCTCGTCTATTGTATAGGAAGGTAAAGATTTGGGTGCGTCCACCCTCTCTCTCTCTCTCTCTCTCTCTCTCTCTCTCTCTCTCTCTCTCTCTCTCTGTTCACTCGCACAGGTGTGGGGCATTTGGTAAGCTTGCTTTTCTTAATTCAATCAAAGGATTTCACAATTGTAAGCATGTGATGGGTTGTCCTGTATATTATGGTAGCCAAAGACTGACATTTTCTATGGTTCTTGCTGTGCAGAAAAGCAAGTAAAGACCATTGTGCATTTGTTCTATCGAGTGTAGTACGTATGCTACTTGTTGGAAGCTGGCATTGAAGTTTCAAGCCAGAGCTCTTTTCAATTCCTTATCTTTGGTAAAATCTTCTGGTGAGCGTGTGTTTCTTGCAGAGTTCGGACTTCTTCTACATTTTTTACATGTAGTGATTCTGGTGTTATGTTTTAGTGTCTTTTGGATTCAACGCTGTCTCTTTCTTGCTACAGCTGATCTGTTTGGCTGTGAATGTTTGCAGAAAAGACGGTGCACAAATATTTTCAAGGAAGTCCAAAGAACAATTGGTGCTATTCCTCAAGAAGTGGCACTTACATGCATTAATAGCAAGCTGTGTTGGTCAAACGTTGGTCTCGGTCACAAATTGAGCATGCAAGGCAGATGAGGTTAGAGTACAGAGTCCAGTGCATATTATGACATATCCCTTCTCTAGACTTAATGAAAAACTCAAGTATCTGTGCTTTACTTCAGCGGAAATCATGTAGAGAAACAGAAACTCTGTAGTAATTTCTCTGTTCAAAAATTCTGTTTTACTGGAAATTTGTTGCCCAACAATCATTTTGCTCTCGAGTTCTTACTCTACAGTCTACGTGATCTCCAACGACACTTGCCTTGAATGTCATCTACTCTTGGAGTCTTGACGTAAGGAAAGCCATTGGTTTTGGTACTCTGTCACCATCTGTTTCTCCCGACCATGAACAGCAATTTTTCTTTCCGTTCTTTCAGATAATGATGTTTTGCTAGTCCCTATATTAACAGCTACTGAGTTATCCACACTTAAAGTTGAGCAGGTTAAAATATTTAACTCTTGTTCGAAACCAATTTTGCTCTCTACCCTTTTCAGCTGTTTTGGCGAATTTGGGTTGACCTAATCTATGCTTCAAGAAGCACCAAAAAGCTGAGAAGATTCAAGTAATCTCAATGGTTTAACTTTCCTCAATGCTTCATTTTTTTTATTTTTATTTTTTATTTTTTAGATATGTGAGCGTTTCACTGGCTCATAAGATGACAAACTCTCGAAACACGTGGTAGCTCGTGTTGTCGCTTGTCATTATACTGTGTCGCACTATAATTTTGACTATCGAAAAGTTTTTGGCAGCATATAATTGAAAGAGCTATACAAACTCCAAACTTGGAAACGAGTGACTACACAATCACAACAACCTCTAATACCCTTTTCTTCACGGTCACGCAAGAGCGCTTAATGAAGGTTCTTCCCCATGCCTTTTGGACTGACGTGTGTGATTTGGTACTGTGCAAAAGTTCAATCAAGGAAGAAATCGGGTGTTTCTGACAACTAGTTTACAGCACATGGATTTAAACCTAGGATCTCTCACGATTCCCCCGACCTCAAGGTGTTAGTGAAACACAACATCTGAATATGAACGCGAGGTTAAGGAAGTGTCCAAGATGATCAGCATAGGCAATGATGTTTGTAGCTCGGTCGAGAGAACTGGACCAGCTGGGGGTTGAGGTCGAATTTGCATCGGGTTCTCGTCCTTATGTGAGTTTCAAGTTTGGAAAATTGTTGAAAAAGTTACCAATTTATTACATTCTTATCAATTTAGTGTTAAATGTTTCAATATTACAAATTGAGTCCCAAATATCTTTCATTTTTCGCCAATGGAGCCCATCTGACTAATTTTAGCTAAAATCCACTGACATGGACACTGATCATCCTACGTGATTTGACCAATATTTGTGTGGACTATTTTTACTAAAGTTTTAGTATTTTTCTAAAATTTTAATTATTTTTTCTCTTGTTTTTCCCGTTTTCTCTTTTTCTTCTTTATCTACCTAATTTTATTGTGGTTGACTAGCTACGACCCTAGTGTTACGGACCGACAGATTCCACAGCCAAAAAGGCCCGTGCGGCACTTGGAAGGGTCGAGACCTCAAGGCCAACCATCTCTCATGTAATTGTTCTAAAGAACAATACGTCGAATAGCAACCTCATATCAGATCATTGCACATTCAGCTTAACTTAAGGGACTCTTTCGTAACGAGACACGCAGCATCATTCTGGCACAATAACTGATTTCGACCTGCTATGGCCTCATTAGAAGAGCAGCATCAACCTCCAACCAGTTTGTACACAGGAGGCCAAACCCTCCTTTAGATCTCCTAGAGATATAATCTATCTATCCATGAACTCTTAGTACAAACTATATTGACACTACTCCCACAAACTAGTTGTATCTTCCCTATTGCAACTATATCCCATCACGATAGAACCCTCAGTTCCGCTCACACGGGTACATAAGTACAGGAAAATATCGGGTCGTGACACTAGTCTAAAAGGCCATTGCAGTCATGGGCAAGGCTAGCCTTCCCCAATGGTCGGCGAGACTTGCCAGGCCCTCACTATCAATTATAAATAATAAAAATGATAATAATAAAGAAGGAAGTATATACAAATTTCGAATAAATATTGGAATATTATTAAGAATAGTTCACATCAGCACCAGTGGGGCCATGTAAAATAACTAGCATTCACTTTGGTGAATTCCAACCAAAATTGACCGTGTAGACATAATTGGAAAATTTTAAAAAGGTTTATAACTCAATTAACAAAGTTAAAAGTTTTAAGACTACATTCACAAAAATAAACTAGATTGATGACTTTTTGGATAATTTTTCTATTTTAGTTTCTTAGACATAGAAATGTGTAAAGAAACCAGGTCCCACTCGGACCGCTTGAAACTGGACCAAACTGGCCCTAAATTGGTTGTTCTCAAGGTAACCAATTTGTTTCCCGAATCTAGGTGTGGAACCGCCTATCCCTACCTAATAGGCCTATATAATAATATAATATATAGTATTTTTAGGAAAATCTAAAACGTTAAATCAATAAACCCTAAATATCCGGTATATCTTGCATTGCACATAATTGAACATAAACATTAAAATATCCAGATTCAACATCTTTCTTTCTAAGATTTTGCTTTGTTTAGTTCTCACAAGTCCAGTTTCTCTACCATGTTCCTCACCAAATGAGCAAAAGATAGATGTAGAAAAGTTTGTCAATTTGAATAACAGCATAAGGCTAATGTTCTGAAAATTGGGCATCCACGTCAATGTGGTTTCAATATTCAGAAGCCACCCTATGCTTTGTAGTAATAGAAAGTATTTTATACAGTACTTCCATGAAATAAATTCATTTAGGTTCTGACAAGAAATCCAAAAAAATGTATGCCCTTCTCCATTCAGTACCAAGGTGGACAACTAACTTTCCACACAATGCTGCATCTTGCAAATCTAAAGCTTACTCCAGTGATGGGCCAGTTCCATGGACCTAGCTAGGAATTGGACTAAACTGTGATTCGGTTCTCAGAGGAGTCCATAAAATCAACGGACAATTCCCGATTCTAATTTTTGGAACCAGTCCTTAGTGAGCAGTTTCCTATTCAAGGGTGGGAACTGCCCACCTGGACCATACTCACCCCTAGTTAGACGAGTTTGGGATCCCATTTACAAAAGCAGTAAAAGATTTGAGACATGTGACTTGAAAACCCGACCTGATAATTATTTATGAAACTACCCTTAGTCTTTGAAAAGCCTCAAGGTTTACAGAGGTAACTGTGTTAATCTACAGCACAATTATTTTGATCAAACATTTTTCCACTGATAAGTAATGTATCAAGTGCGCTGTTCTTGATGCCATTTCCAAACGACCTAAAAAGTTTGTCTGCAACTGTTTTGTCTAAATGGCATCAGATGCATGTCCTCCTTATTGCCTCTCATCTTTCTCCAACCTGCCATTCTTGTTAATTAGTGTTCCTGCTTTCCTATCTACTGTTATTTGTTTGATCTGGTTACGCCGCATCCTGTATTGAACGTGCAAGGATCGGCTTACATGCGATGAGATTGCTAACTAAAAAGCTATGCACATTGTTAGACCGCTTCTTGATAATTTAAGATGGTTAGGTACTTGGTGTTAGAAAATTTATGTACTGAAAATTCTATGGTGAGTGTCAAGTAGATTGAGGGCATCCAATGGTTGGTCGACTGTCTTAATGAGCTAGTATAAGATTTCACATCAAAATTCGTGACTGCTTTAAGACGAGCTAGGACAACCGGGATGGGTTTAGCTTTGGAGCTTATCGTAATTCGTTCCATCGAGTTAGATATTGCTAACGCTATGGACAAATAATGTACAAGAAAATAACTAGTCTATTCTATCCGTTAGTCAATACACTTTTGTAATATAGTTGAGAAGCTACGCCACCTAAACAAAGGTTAAAATTCTCAAAAGGGAGTGGAAGCTTCCCAGTTAACTTTCCTCTGCATTAATTTATATATCTTACCAAAAAAAATGATCTTTTTCTGGGTATTCTACATCAAGGTTTTGAATAGGTCCAAATGCAAGACATCCTTATAGTATGCACAATGCTTTGATCATCGCTTACCATACGTGGGTTGCTCTCATGCACTGCTCATACTGTTCTACGTATACACACCTCTTAAAATACATGCATGAGTGCATGGATATCTTTGAATAATACGAAGACGGATCATCATCCACACATGCCCCTTTGGGTATCAAATCTTGCCCTAAGTCACCATATTGGGTAAGATCTGCTGAGCAAATGGGATCGAGACATCAAAGGGAACCCACACGAAATACTTTTCAACGTTTGTTGGAGCCAACGGGCAGCGCAAGGCGACAAACATCAGATGATCCTCCGCCAGACGCGTACACATCGATTGGTCAACTCTAACACGTATGCAGCTGCTTTGGGCAAACCCATGCGCAAGCAAGCCCCTAGGTTTTGAACAAGTAAATGCCCCGTTGAGACCAGACAATGCAGCTTTCTTGATTTAAAAATCAATCGCCATTCGTTGGTGTGCCTGATTGGCTCTTGGGTTGAGTGATTAATGTTATAAAAGTCGTGGGGGTGTCCCCATGACATCGAGCATGGAGACAAAGGCCAAAGATTGCGGCATTGCAGTCATGTCTCTCCTATTGTTGATCATAATAGTTTTCACTAGAAATATCATATCAAGCACATACCCTCGTCGAAAAAATTTACTTTAAAAATACCCTTCTTAAGCATTGTTAATCACATGACATGTAGAGTAATTATGTTACCGACGATAATCATAATTCTGGAAGGATAACGAGCTTAATGATGTGTAGGCACACATCACAAGAATTACAAAACTCGTGGACTCAATTATTCGACATGCAAACAAACTGCTTTGGAAAGTTGCAGTCTGCAACAAACTGGCCATAACCAAATCTTGATCCAGATGCAAGACCCACCACCAGCAATCAGCCAAACACGTGACAATCTAATGTCAATCGAAACCCTAGTCCCTGTAAGCAGCAACAAGGAATTTAACACTTCCTTTGCTATGTCTTCGCCTGGATATTTGCACGTCTAGAAATTAACGTGGCTCCAGATGATGTTGGCTCGATTATGGTTCCATGTCTTAAAAGATTGATAGTTACTTTGGACTGCTAGTGTACCGTGTGAATTAATGACATATATATACTTGAAAAGTAACCCCACAGGTAGCAAAACCTTGGACGCAACACCTAGAAAGCGACAATCACATGCTATGTGTGTTGTCTAAGTATGATAATAAGAGCTAAGAGAACATCAAATAGGAGTCTCTGGTGATTACATAGAATAATGTTTCACCCCCATACATGCTGTTCATTGGGTGGTTTGGTCCAATTACTAGGGTTCCACATGAACTACTATTTGACACAGCGAAGCCAGAACGAATCAATGTTAAGATTTGTTGGGATATGCATGGATTTCAATGTTTCCACAGCCTAGCAATTATTAATATGTGTCCCATTTTGCTATGTAAAACCATTGGAAGATGATAACTTAAAAGAGGTAATGAAGAATGTACTTACGTGTCTTGCACGTGCGCCACTTGTAATATTGGTATGATCTATCATAACTCGTGTATTTACATTCGAATTGCTTCTTAACGTATATTGCCCAATGTAATGAAATTACCAATGTTGATCCCGCATGATTGACAAGTGTCAGGACATGGAAGTTGCTAGATGTTTTTAAAACCTACATGTTATCATAGCATATGCATGCTTTAACAAATCCTTATCGGAGAAAAAATAATAATAAAGATTGGAGATAGCCCCACGAAAAAAATTCTAAGCTAATATATTTACATGAATTTATTTTTGTGCTATTAAAAAAAACCCTAAATTCATACTTCTTTGCAAATCTATCTTTCGTTTGCTTCCGATTAATATTTCCCTTGTTGATGTGGAAACACATGTGGCAAATAACTCGTCCAACATGAAGCCAATATGGAAAATCTTCAAAATGACTCGTTAAGACGTCACTTTGCAAATCCAAGTTGATCCAATAAATCTCAATCCCATGAGAAAGACAGAGTTATCTCGAAGTGAGCATTCAGACATCGGCACGTGTATCATTTCGCAAGCTCTGCCGTGGAAATGCCCACATGAACGACAGGTATCCGAACATGGAAGTTGCTAGATGTTTTCGGACCTGTTACACCGCGATACCATCATGACATGTGCTTTAAACAAATCGTCATCAAGTAAATTGAGGACTTGCATGCAATTCGCATATGCTGGCTGAATAAACGCAGGGGTTCACTCCCAAGTAATATTGTTAATTTGTGGACGACAACCAACCGCAGACTTTTCTCACGTCGACAAGGCAGGAAAAGTTGATTCCTGTTCTTTAGGGAACATATGCTTATTTATTAACGTACGTCACATGGATTGGACGTGGCAGGCTTCAATAGGGACAATAACGCTGGCGATTTTATTTTATGTTGTGGTCCTCAGTTCTAGAAACCATGGGTCTAGCAACCCGACACGTAGTTGCTCAAAACTTGGCAAATCGAGATTAATTTAATGGTTATCATGACTGGAAACCAGATTAAGAGGGGTCGGTCCGTACATGTAAAATAATCGTGCATGCAGCTTTTATTTCTTAATGTCGGTCCAAGCTTATTTAATAAATTTTTATCCGTGGGTACAATTGAATTACTTATTAAAATTACTAAATAAATGAATTTTGTCATTTGGAAAATACTGTCCATTTTCGTGCTAGATAACAAGTGTTTCGAAAACGTTCATTAATAAAATTCCAAAGCAAATTCAAAATTTTCATGATCCCTGTATAATGGCTGAAATTGGAACATACACCCGTGATTCGAACGAAATCAATAGGTAAGTTGATACAATTATTTTCTTCATCATGTGTGGGAACTAATGATGTTCTTTTCCTTTTATTATATGAAAAAGAAGATTATATTACCTTACATAATTTGAGATTAAACATCGTCATTTCTTTTATTGGTGAGCAATGATACTTTATGAGGTACGTTGAATCATGAGAATTGGTATTTTGGAAATAGTATAACATGCTTTGCTATGACAAATATCATATTATAAATTACAGAAGAAACAATAGCACCATACAAAGCTAGAGGAAATCATTCTATTTCTGTCTTTTTGGCCATAACCTTGATATTTCCCACTGTCCATCAAGAACAAAACGTCATCAGCACTCCGTTCTTTTGCTGCAAAGTCGTATGATTTAGACTTTGTAAAATGCCCTTTTCAAAAAAGCAATTTTTTCTTCAAAAAGCCGAGGAACCCACAAAGATTCCTTTGAAAAAAACAATACCCACAAAGCAAAATCATTTCTTTTCTAAGTTCTTGACCAGGGCGTATCCACGCACAAGAAAAAACATAAGCCAAAAAAAAATTAGAGGTCGAAATAAATTAAACATAATCTTTTCCATGAATGAATTGAATCGCAAACCCCATAATAAATGTTGTTATATTTCGGCAAACAGAACCATGTCAATTATTGCCACCACCTATTAAATGCTCATCCATATGCCCCATGCCTATACTTTACCTCCAAAGCTAATCTTGACCAACTTCTTCTAGGGAAAATAAAGAAGAAATTTTCACCAACCAAATAGGGCATCCGTACAAATAATATGAAATGCCCATATTGCCTTCTGGACTCATCGTCGGTTGGATATCCTCCCTGAACTCGTGGAAAATAATTGTCGGGGAGAGGGGCAATATAGTCTTTGCACAGCACGACAACGCCAAGTATGAGCCATGAAGCCATGCACATTAATAAATATTGAGATAAATATATATATATATATATATATATATATATATATATATATATAAAATTTGGGAAAGCCATGGAGGCTTTTTGGGGAAGTCTCATGAAGAGATGATGCGTGGCGGCTTAGCGTTGGTGACAGCTAATCATAATGTGAATCACAGGAAAGCAAGAAGGTGACACTTCCCGCCGGAAATTGATGGATTTATTTGCATAGAAATTACAAGAGATCCTGTGATAGAGAGAGAGAGAGAGAGAGAGAGAGAGAGAGAGAGAGAGGAGAAGGAAGACATGGATTGTCTTTTTTAACCATGCCCAACATGAGAAATTGGTCCTTTTGCTTCCTTTTTTAGTCTTAACTAATGTTCATCTGCTCGGCCATAAATTAATTTCTTGAAAAGATTACTCTATATCGTGTTGTGAGGATATTGAAATTAACACGTTTCGAAACTCAATTAATAATAGATGAATGGCTATCGACTTTTTTTCTTTTTTCTTTTTTCTGGCTTCTAGCTTATGTTGATTGCATGTGTTGACATCTTAATGATCACAATATCCACAATTTTGTCGCTAAAAGTTGAGAATAATGACTAGGGAACATCATATGGTAATTATCATTGACTTGAACACAACGCACCTTCTTTTTCGTTTTCCTTTTGGGATTTCTCTCCTTGTGTTGGGGCTTCACACTCTGGCCCTAAAGAAGGGTTACACGTCGCCTCTATGATCAACGACGGACGGCACCAAATCCTTTTGACTCTCTCTCTCTCTCTCTCTCTCTCTCTCTCTCCCCCCCCTATTTATATCTTGACTTCCCCATCCGGACCCAACAACAATTACACTCACCATCTTCAAATCTCTCTCTCTCAGAGCGATAATTTGTACGTGCACAGTTCCGCTAAGTTACGTTGTAGCAGAGCTAACAAGCAAGAGGACGGGCAGAAAGAATGGGAAGAGCACCTTGTTGCGACAAGAGCGGGCTGAAGAAAGGGCCATGGACCCCGGAGGAAGATCAGAAGCTCGTCGACTACATTCACAAGCACGGCTATGGAAATTGGAGGACGCTCCCCAAGAATGCAGGTACTTCATGTCTATTCACTCCTCTGTGTGTGTGTGTGTGCGTGCGAGCGTGCGTGCGTGCGTGCGTGCGTGTTTGTCTCTTCTTTCTATCTTGCTTTCATCCTTTGGCTTCTTTTTGTATGTTATGAAGGAATTACAACGCGTGGCTGTTAATGGGGTTCTTGATTTTTCCTTTTCTAGGGTTGCAAAGGTGTGGAAAGAGCTGTCGCTTGCGGTGGACAAACTATCTAAGGCCAGACATCAAGAGAGGGAGGTTCTCTCTAGAAGAGGAGGAAACTATTATTCAACTCCATAGCATTTTGGGGAATAAGTATGTCCTGCTTTTCTTTTCTTTTGTTAATTTGAATTGAGTTTAACACTTGGTTGATTTTGCCTATCTCCTCAGTGGTGGAATGAGAACTTATGTATATCCATCTTCGATCTAATATGCAGGTGGTCTGCAATAGCGGCTCGTTTGCCTGGAAGAACAGATAACGAGATCAAGAATTATTGGAACACCCACATCAGGAAAAAACTCCTCCGGATGGGAATCGATCCGGTGACACACACCCCTCGCCTCGATCTCCTTGACTTATCCTCTATCATTAACCCTTGTCTCTTCAATAACAGTTCGTCAACTCAAGCGAACTTCTCAGGACTACTGGGGGTCGACCCTCCGATTAATCCCGAACTGTTGAGGCTTGCGACTTCTCTTCTATCATCGCAACGCCAAAACTTGAACCCCACTCCTCAAAATTTCCAAGAAAACCAGCTAATAAATCAACAAATTCAAGAAACCCCTGGGTTTACTACAATGGCCTCCCCGTTTGTTCCATTTCCTAACGAAGCACAAGTATCTCAGCCCAAATTAGTAGATGAATTTCCTTCAATTCTCACAGACTTCAGCTCTTCGAGCAATTCTCAGATGAGTGACTTGGCTTCGAGCTTGACAGAAGATTTTGTTCCATTTCCAAGTTACGAGTACAACTATTACAGCTCAGACCGATCGCTGGTCGACCATTCATCAACCAACTCCGCCTTCAATTCTCATGACAGCTACCAAAGTTTCGGCTCGTCCAGCCCAACACCGATAAACTCGAAAGCAACATATATCACTAGCGGCACGGAAGATGAGCAGGAAATCAGATACTGCAGCAACATGTTGAAATTCGAATTGCCAGATCTTCTGGATGTGAATGAATTCATTTGATGTCAAGAACCAAGATGGTGAAGAAGAATTTGCCACAATGGTCTTAGACTCGATGTTGTTGATAGGTGTGGATGCAAGAAAGCTTCTTTTTTACCCTTTTTTTTTATGGTAGAAACCCCTTTTGTTTAGTATTCTCAACATTGATGTGCTTGATTTTTCCTTCTAGTTTGCATAGCTAAGCTTACTTTATGAGGAAGACAAGATCGGCCTGATTTCCTTTTTCCCTTTTACATTTATGATTTTTCAATGTGGTAAGTTTCCATTATTGCTATCTAATCTTCTCTTCTTTTTCTCGAGTCTGTCTCATCATCTTGACATTTGAAAGCACCCCTCCAATCGTGCATATAATGGAAACCTTTCTTGCCAAACATACATTAAAATCTTCCAACTGTTAACTGACGTTGCTTCAGAAAGATGAGAAGAGATTGTCAAGTTATCCACCAATCATCAGTCACCCCATATTCTGCAAACCGAGTATGTTACTGCGAGGCAGCACACGTGAAAATGGCTTTATCACAGAGATACATCATCGGCCCTTGATTTTAACAAGTGAATCAATCATCGGAGACTACAAAACTTCCCGCAAAGTATAGAAATCAACATCGGTGGGGGTGGACCTACTTGGTTTATCTAACGTGAAGCAAAGTTATACTTACCGAGTTTCCTCTTCAAAATATTCAATTTATTCGGTATTTAATGAAAGTTGAATCTAAAAGGCAGCAAAGCGAAAAAAGTTAAACATAAGCTCCTCTCAGTTATTAATACGTAGCAGCAAAATAAATTTAGTATCTCGACCATGATCTGAACGGTAGTTATTTACTATTTACGAGGTAAGTTTTTCTTCCTGAACACCGCGTTTTACAATTTGTCATCAAAAGCTAAGTAGAGAAATAATCATCCTATTTACTGAAGCATACAGCTTGCCTCTACAGATACGAATAGCGACGCCGAGCCTCCGGCGACGGTGGCCAGAGCTGATCAGGAGCGGCTCGCGGACACCTGTCCCCGCCACCTGTGCAGGGGAACTGTCAACTTCACCTAAAAAAATCACCAGAGCAATTATTTCTTGCATGGGATTTTAGATCAGTGGAGTCCTGACAAAGGCCGGTAGATACATACGTGTCGACGTACCCCGAACCGAGGGGCCCAACAGGCGGGAAAGGCCAGGAGCTTTATTTGAAATCTATGGCATGGTTCTTGTGGAAACTCTCGTCTTCTTCGTCAATCCGCCATTAATGGCTCCCAAGTCAAACCCCATAGAGAGAAGGATGCGCTGGAGTGACGTCACCCTTTCTGTACACGTGTGCTCCGTTGGGCTCCCAAGTGGGGCCCCGTATGGGGAGCGGGAGACCTGTTGACCCGGTAACGTGCGCGTTCTGCCCGTCTTTCCCGAACGAGGCTGGGAGAAGAAAGGCATGATCGGCTGTGATTAGTTCATGATCACCACCAATCATTGCAGATATCAGAATCGTTGATTGAATGTGCCGTGTGCGATTGAAGCCCCTTCATGGGTCCCATCGTCCTTTTGATGGCTCCATAGCTCACTCATATGAAAAAAGTTGATAATAAACGATAATGACACCGGATATTTAGATGAATTTGGCTCGTGCCATTAGTGTTCGAGCATCGTGTTCTATTAAAACACTTTTCAAGTGTGATTTACATTATCCATTGTCTCATATCATTTTCGATTCTATTTGTTGTTGTTAGACGATTTGGTTCCATTACCAATAGTGGTCTATGATAAAATGGATCATTTAGAAATGATATGATACGAAGCACTGGAACGACACAAGTATATGGCTTTTTTTTGTCATTTATCCTTTTAAAGTATGGCCGTAGTGGAATGCAATACCATTAGTGACTGGAATTTATTTTGTTTGGGTCAAGAAAAATCTTTTCCGAAAAATATTATTTAGATGAGTATGTGGTGTGGCTCTTTTGCTAATATGGCATTGCCAAGTTGGATGTCGAGTCAGACATGCAATGGCTAACTTAATGGTGTTCATATTACATCAACAATTTCCATCCATCTGTCTAATTGAGACCTCACATTAAATCAAATTCAAAATATTGGAGTACGCTTTCTCCTTGTGTTCTAAGTTCAATCCGCGTTAGGAGTACCACGGGTAAAAAAAAATCTTAAGGTTCTGACATAGCGGGGTATATCCTTCAGAATATTGCCGAGAGAGATGGACCGGTCAAGACATGTAAAAGTTGATTTAGATGTGCTGCGAAAGTCCTAATAAGGAAACGCCTAGCAAGAGACAGAAAACGCCAGCTAAAAGTATTGGCTGAACAGATCAAGTGGAAGATGATGATAAGCAAAAGCATATGCAGTGTTCATAACTTATGATGGATCTAATGGCGTGATAAGTAATTATATACCCGACCACGTTTAACGGGATAAGACTTAGTACTTTCCTTGTGTAAGTGTATATCGATCAAATCCAAGTTCTCAAGGAAAGATCTGTCTTGAGTGTCAAAAGAACAGCCCGAAACAAGCAAGAAGATGCTGCTGAACTCTCTCATCTGTGGGTGATGCAAGTAACCCATGTTGCCCATTTCACAGGTCAATCCCTCCATGCACGTAACCCATGCATCATCTATACGTCAAGATCTCTCTCTCTCTCTTTCTCATGTGGGGTGTAGGAAGACGAAGACTTTATGGTCTCGACGTGTCGACAGTGGAAGATGAGTTTGACGTACACAACTGTACAGCCACGAGCCGACCACTGCTGAAAATCGAAGGCCCCCTCGCTTTCTGGTCTCGACCGCCCAAAGAAAAAACGAAAAGGCACACGGTGAATTCTTCCATTCTCGCAGTCTTCAGCTTCGAAACTCAAGAAGGATTTCGACCCCCCAAAAGCGGCCTCAGGTCCTCGTCCAAAGACTTCTTCTGTCTTCACCCTTTTCTGCTCTCGAGCTCTCCCTTTCCATGTTTTTTCTTTGTTTCCTTTGTTGTTTCCTCTCCTTCATGATTGAGCTCCCTTGTTGACACTTTACATAGTTTTTTGTCCCAAGAATAATTGAGGGTCCTCGTGATAATATTTTCTTATTATGGAGTGCTTGAATAATGATTCAATTTGACTTCAAGTGGAAGCTTCTTCAGATTTGGGAAATTGATTTCCTTCCTTATGACTAAGGAATAGGAGCCCTTTTTGTCTCTTTTTCGTTGCACTCGTAGGGAAAACGCTTGTTTATTTCTTGGGGGAGATGTATGGAGGCAAGAGTCCAATAGCCCGAAGTTTAGTCAGTCCCACTTGCGAGCTTTCTTCTTTCTTCTTTTTGTTATCATATGTTGTAGGTAAAATGAAGAGACGTGAGTATATAAAAATCCTAAAAATTTATATATAAAAGGTAACTAAGTCTCAAAACTCTCAAATTGTGTAAGTAAATCTTCAAACGTGTCAACATAGCGTACTGAGGTATTCCTATTGGCTTGTTTATTTGAGAAAAATTTGTCCAAAAAATCCTAAACTTATTACATGGCAGTCAATCAAATCCTAAATGTTTCTATTGTACTAATCTAATCTTAAATATTTTGATAATTTGTCAATATTGTCCTTCCAGCCAATTTTGGGCATTAACTACTGAATGGATGTTGGTCCTCCTACACGGCACAATCAACGCCAACATAGGACAATTTTGTAAAATTTTTTTAACTTTTATTAATTTTCATTACTTTCTAATTGTTTTTATTTCTTTTTTATAACTATCATGGTCAAGGCTTGGCAACCCTCATCGGTCACTTGGTGAGAGCCTACGAGTGGTCGCTGGTAGAAGGCAAGCGCCGTGAAGCCCTATAAGCCCTCGTTGGTGGAGGACATTGGCCTTAACATTAAATAAGAAAAAAAAGAAAATATATAAATAATTCAATTTTAAAAAATTAAAAAGATTTGTAAAAATTATTCATATCAACTCCAGTTTTGGCACTCACATTAATGATTTTTTTGGTCATTAATCGATGGAAATGATTACGTTGAAAAAGAGTCAAAAGATTTAAGACTAGATTGACATAATTAAAAGGTTTAACACCGAACTGGCTACCATACAATATGTTTATAACTTTTTGGACAATTATCTCTCAGTTTTAGGTGGTGAAAATTTAATGTGGACCTAATCAATAAACTGATATTGTGTCCCGACCTCATCTCGGTCTCCTTTGAACAGCCACCATTGTGCCGTCGCAATTATCCTCCCATGAGTCGGAACCACATTCTTGCATTGTCGTTGTCTCATCAAATCGACGCGCCGGAGACATCGACCGGGGCAGGAGTTCTAGATCTCGATGCCAGACCGCAGTGATTTCATGGTTTCAGAACCAATTTCGGCGGAGGAGCATGGTGCAAGGAGGTCGGTTCAGCCCTTTGGCCCAGGCGACGTTGGTGGTAGAGAGATGAAGGCCTACTTTGCTGGGTGTACGTGCCTGTATCTTGATGTCACAACTACGAAGTGTCCTCCAAACTGCACCGTAGAAGAGAGAACGTATTAGAGCAAATCCATGTCGTTGTTTGCATGAATGAAGACCGGCAGCTTCTCCAATAACGTACTCAGTTAATTACACTTTAGATATAAGTTTTAGGACCTATTGTGATTTTATCATAACTTGATTTAATTTATCGGACTTATGATACTACCGATTTAAAGGTGGGAATCAATACCTTCGACTTGTCCCATTAAGAGGCCACCGCATTATTTTTCTATGATCCAAAGAGTGAATTTTAGGAATCTAGAACAATATGGCTCCACCAATTAATCCCACATCTATTTACATCATAGAAAAATTCATGCGAGTTTTCGATTGCAAATTGCCACGAATGAATATCTAATGAAATTAATCAGACACTTGTGCGTGAGAGCTGGCGTTGAAATTTTTTAGATCATATTCGATCTACGCAAAAGCTTATGAATTTGAAGAAAGCACAAGTTTATACTTGAGGATGTAATTGGAAGTTATTAGGGATAGAGATACAAAAACTTATTCACAAAATCCATTTTTAAGATAAGACGATTAAATCTTATTAATTAGGCAATTAAACATAACCTGATATTTTAAATATTTCTCCTAAACTTTGATAATCTCCGGTTAAATTTAACTTAATCGGATTGCGCATCCATGGCAATACTCATAAACTCTCGTGATCTCAACTTTTCGAATATAATGTGCCTGGAATATTCTAAAAGGGTTTACTTTCATTAAGGCAAAATAAGAAGTATATTATTTAATGAAGCTATTTCTCCTTTAATTACACGTGTGCCCACTCGTTTGATCTCCCATATATCTAAGACTGAATCATAATCCAGCCAAATGATATGGAATCCTCAGCAATCTGCACTCAGTAGCTGAACTTCTTCTTCTTCTTCTTCTTTCTTTATTTGAGCAGAAAGATAGGAATTTCATTAACTAGATAAAAGTTTGAGAATACAAGTTCAAAGCATCTGAGCAAAATCAAAGGGCCTGCGGAGAGAAAGAGGCCCAATTTCTAGACTGGGCTTTCGTTCGTTGGGCTTTCACAACATGATTGGACTCTCTTGAACAGCTGGGCTCAAAAAACTGAATGCACGATCTTTTTTATTTTTTTTAGCGAATGCACGATCGATTATCGGGAAAATTGCAAAGGAAGTCCCTAATTTCTGTGTATGGATGTAACCAAATCCTAAACCTTTCAATTTGTACAATTAAAAACTATGTACTTTCTTAAACAAGTGGCCCAAATCCTTTCCATGGGCAGTATCCAAAATTGTCTCCGTGTCACCAAAATAATACTGATGTTGCATTCTCAAATTACACTAGTCAACGGAATTTTCAATACAAATTGCATTTTTCGATAAAGGTTGAGAACTTAATCAAATCCATTGACAGGTCTAGAACTCGATTACATTTATTGTTAAAGGTTCGAGATCAGTGGTACAATTTTCCCCAATTATAAGATCGCTTGATAGAATTTTTTCGGGTACTCGAAGATGACTTGCTTGTTCAAATATTTTCTCCTAGAGTTCGATAAAGATAGATGACCTGCTAAATTTGAGGTAAGCAGACTTTGGATACAAAACCAATGGTCATGATGAATCTGTCATCATCTCAACTTTTCAGGATATGATGTCCCTAGGACATTTTAGAAAGGTGTGATTTTAAATTAAGGTGAAATGAGCACCTTATCACTTTGATGAAGATATTTTCTCCTTCAATTCCATGTTTGCCCTTCCCATTTGATCTCTTCCCTCGCCTGGTGGATCCCATTTTTAGAAAAGTTCGAGGATCAAACAAGGTCGTGAAAAATCTGTTTTTGGAATATCCCCATGCGTTGTCGCGATCGACATGCCACATCGAATTTGATTCTTGAAATTGAATTCAATGTCATGTGTAATCAATTGGGAGACGTGTGAGAAATTGATGCAACACATATTAGAATTTTATATATCTCAGAAGTTAGTAATTTGCTCGATCTGAAATGATCTGTCTCGATTAAAAACTCTATTTCGTCACATCATTAGTGTTAACATTATCTCGAATCGCTTGTAACATTAACTTCATTACGTTTAACTAGAGAAATCTGCTCTTAAGTACGAATCATTATTTAATGGCACCGGTGCACACAAACTCATTATTGTTGAACTACTAGTGCATGTTGGGAATTTTATTTTCTTGACCATTTTGGAAAATGTGAATATGAATGTGACGTGTGCCACAGGCCCCAAGTTTTGGTAAAGCTTTGTTATGCATTTGTCTACCATAAGAGGGGTCCAATTGCAAAGGACAAAAAAGAAGATGTCTCATTGGGCCTTGATCAACACAAGTATCTTGCACAAAATACTCTAAAATAACAATTTTAAAAAATAGACTCAATAATTGGAGTATAATAATTTGCCAAACAATTCATTAACTTTTTTGACGAGTCAAAATTTATGATTAACAAACTCGAGCTCGTTTTCTATCAAGGGAAAAAAAAAACTCGAGCTCGTCAATTAGCAAGCAACTTTTTCTGAACCATCTAACAAAAAAATATTGACGACTTCATGATAATTATTGTCAAAGACAAAAATATAATGCGAATTTAAAGACGGTAGCTTTTTTCTTATGCAGGAATACTTCGCAATAGATATGCAATCACAGACGAAATTCGTCACATAAATCAAGATACTCGAATTTAGCCTCCCAAATAAAGGAACTCTAGATCTAGAAATCCATACGATGAGAGCACAAAACCATGCGAATCCTATGCGATCGCGAATCCGAACATGGCCCTTCGAAACCTGGAAGTCTCCGGCACCGTCGCCGACCCAAGCATAGAAACATAATTGAGTGCAGCGCCGGCGAAACCGATCCCGTTCCGTCGAGCAAGAACATGGGGAAGTGATTTCATCAACGCTGCACTCAATGATGTTTCCGAGTCGTGGGAGTCCTCCCATCTTCCCGAGCTGCATCAAGATCTGAAGCTTCAACATCCGGAGTCGGCCTTTTATACTACTGTAGTAACCATGAAGGTGCAGTACACAGTGACTTTGGATTCCCTTGTACTGCCCTCTCGACCTGCTGAACGAGCGGGAACATCGGGGGGGTCTTGTCTTCGCCGAATATTAATGCTCGGGAAGAAAGAGGGGAAGGGAAGCTGCTGTACTTCCATCATTGTACTGGACTCTTTGTACTGCAATCTCATGACCTTTGCGCTCGCTTGGTGGGAATCATGACGATGCCCTGCATCACATGACGACTGATCAGCAACTTATTAATGTCAGCGACTTCGCGTGCTTGAGAATTTGAACAGTTTCACGCAAGCTCACGGCTTGAACAGATATAAATACATTTTTTCCTTCTTCTTATGCCGTTGATTTAGATGTTCATGATGCATTTGTACCGAATGAACACTCGTCTGACGAAAAATTTCCAAGGGGTAGATAGGGTAGATTGGACTCCGGTTGCCAAATTGGTGTTGATTTGAAATTTTTTATGGCACGACTTGTACTGCTTAGCATCTTCTCGCCACTTGGAAATCCCTTCACAGTATCATTATAGGAAAGATTTTAGGGAGGAAAACTGTAGTTCTCACGGTATGTGCCCACTACTTTGGAGTATGGCTCTCTATAAGTCTAACTAATGCACATCCTCGGTTCCAAAATTACACAGCCTGTAAGAATGGTGTCTAGCCTGGTAAATATGAACAAAATCAGCCGTAGTCTCAGCTTGAGGGGAGATTGAAGGTTGCCCCTCGGAACCAGGACCCAGTTCAGAAATGTAAGTAAGAGCCTTGATACTTAACAAATTGAAACGTGTGACAAATTCCAGTAGAGAGGTATGACCCCACTGCGATTGCAAAGGTATCGATTTATGCAGGATTCGAACTAGTAGAAATATGGAAGTATACATACAAAATGAGGAACCTGAAACTAAACATGAAAGAACAGAGGACTTAACAGACTGTTATGTGGAAATTTAAGTCACACCCGATATCCTGTATCAGATGCATCCCCTGAGGGAAGATATGCATTGAGCTAGAGCAAGAAGGGTCGGACATTTCAGCCAGTAAGCCTCATGATGTTTTCTCTTTCCGCTCACGATGATCATGATTGTTTATACATTACAGAAGAAAAAAAGCTGCCAGTAATTTCAGGTGGAATTTCTCTTGCATTCAATGGATCATCACAGATTCACGAGCTAATAAAATCCTGCAAAATGGATGAGTTCCGGAATTACATGATGATGACATGACAATACCATCTTTATTTTTATTTTTGTGGGGCACCCAGAGAGAGCTGAACTGGGAACTGCAAGCTGAATGATATTCTAAATGCAATGATCAGTGAACTTCACATGAGATTCTAAGTATGGATGAAGTTACCTGTCACTCAACCAGATCGTCTATTTGCAGATTTGGGCAGTTGACAACATCATATATAGACGAAGTACTTTGAACCCGTTCCCGATTTTAGCCCGAAACCGGACTATGCTCCCCCTTTGCCAACCAAGAGAAGAAAAAACAAAGATATGCACTTGCAAACAATATGCAAGCTCAAAGCCAGAAAAGATGAATGCTCAAATAATCAATTTCCCACCTTGATGATGTGATATACAGTCATTCGCCATTGATCAACTTGTTCCCCATACAACAAACTGATGCACACCACATAAACATAAACAAGGACTGAAACTTTTTCAGTTGGCAGAATAAATGCGTTGCTGGGCGATCAATTTCCACACATACACTGAGAGGAATCTCGAGTATAATGAAAAAAAAAAACATCATATTCGCAAATCATCTCCCGTGAATCAATGGTTGTCGTAGTGCTTGGCCTGCGCCATACGCCTTCTGCTACTGACTACAACCAGAAGCCCGCATAACTTGGGTTTCACACTGACACAGCCTGCTTGACAATCCTTTAACTGCAAACCTGACTGGTGTTTTGGAAGATCATACAACTTCTCACATGGATTGAGAAATTCTCAGCCTGCTGTAGTGTCTTTTTGCATTGTGCAAGGGTTGGGGCACTTGGTTGAGGAAACGGGGGTTGAATTTAGTTCAAGTATTGCTTTGCTTCCTTCATTGTAAGTACCCACACATATCGTGTCACCACGACCATGCCAAATTCCATCCTGGACATTGTTTATCTCCAAAGTTCGGGATTCCTGCTCAATACCGAAGTCAAATGAGAACCAGGATGCCGAGCAGAAAAAAATGTAGGCTTTCCACTAGCAACACATGATAAACGACTGTTTGTGTGGATGTTTGAATGAAACAATCTCATGGAGTTTGAACACGGTTTTCAGGAGAAACTTACCTGACACAAGGCACAGCATGGACATATAAAATGGCAGACACAATCATCCAAAATGCTGTCAGTACCCTATAATCAGAGATCAGTGAAGAAGTTGGATGTCAAAATCCACTGATATTGGGAAATAAAAATTGATCCAATGACATTAATTAACTCAAAAAAGGAAGTCAAGCAAACTTATGACAACAGTGAAAAAAGGCAATGAAAGGACTAGAAAAGAGAGGAGACGCTAATCTGCGTAGCAACTAAGTGAATTAAATGATTCCTGACTTCACTCAACTCAAAAAGGAAGTAAAGCAAAATTATGACAACAGGGGAAAAAGGAAATGAAAGGAATAGAAAAGAGAGGGGACGCTAATCTGCGTAGCAACTAAGTGAATTATATGATTCCTGACTTCACCAAAACAATTCCTGACTCCACACGTGTTTTCTTTGTTCTTTTATTCAGTGGGTGTGATCAGAAGCAGGAAAGAATAAATCAAACCGTAAACTTTGGATCTTGCCCTACAATTAGTGCCACACCATTCTTTTTACTCCAAGAGATTTTTCAATTTCAACTCAAAATTCTCAAATTACACAGAGATCAATCGAGTGAATCTTGATCTTGGGCTCTTAGATTGTGACCATAAAAACTTCCTGGATTTTGGATCACAACTGCGCAAAGCCATCATTTCTACTTGCGATTTTCAATTTTCCTACTGGAAATTGGCAACCATCATGGCTCTTTTGGCTTGTCTTCTGACCTAACATGGATATCTACCAACTCAAATCACATGGCGAGATGGCAACCCAGGTCATATTTTAGCAATGATTGTGAGATGCATCATTGCTTGTAGCAACCATGTGACCAGTGGTCCACTGTCAATGGAGTATGGTCATCCTCAATGAATATCATGCTACTCGGAAACAACCAGTGTAGATGCAAGTTACAAAAGATCACACAAGATCTCGGCTATATAACTCCAAATCCTCCATTACTGGTCATTGACCTCATCATATCACTTACTATGTATATGCCTCCCGTACATAGAATTCATGTCTCTCTATTCTCATGTGTGCTTATTTTAAGTAAAACTAAGTCAATCAATGCTTGCCATGGTTTTGCAAATCGAGTGAATTGGGTTGGCTTATCCCTGTCTGCAGGCAAATTGACATCCAACCACTATACTTAAACAAATCGTAACAAAAGCAATGAATACGGTTGTTAAAATTTCAATCAAGTTCCAAGTTAAGGATAAACTTCAGAGGGCCCTCAATGCCTAGGACATTTGCATAACAAGCATCATTTTGAAATCAAATGTGTAAACATGGTGGGTGAGATCAGACACAGAACTTCACAAAAAGGCCAAAAATGCATCAGCAGGAAAAGCAAAATATGAGAGACAACAGTCATCATTGCATCAGATAGGAAAAATAAGGGGACAAGCAGGGGAAAAAAGGTAGTTCTGTACATCATAGTTCAAATAAGGCAAATTAACGAGATCTGCTTATATTATTAACCCATATTTTGCTTCCACTGTAGTGATCAACTCTCAAATGTCATTGTATCATGATGCAGAGGCCCAACAAGAGCAGATGAAAGCAAGCAAGCAATGGTATGGAAAATTTCAGATTGAGGCTGCTTTGGGTCGACGTTGGCTAACAGCTCTATAGAAGACAACTTTGTCAAGATAGCGCATATATAGCTGTTTAAAGTATTACAGAACTTCAAGCAAGAAGACACAGAAATAACGAACTTTTATCCCATTGACAATGAAAAAGCAAGTTTTGTAGTGTCAAAAGATTAGCAACACTAAGAGGAAATCAGATAAGTATGATGTCCAAGAAAATAAAGATCCACTGACACCATAGAAAAAATAATTATTATAACAAGAGAAACCATATATAGACTGGAAAAGCTTAAGGCATGAAAATATAGCAGACATATAGACAGGAAATAAAGCAAAAATGAGACACTTACTTTGATGTTAAATTTCTTTCTAATTTGTGTACGGAATAAGCCCGTATAAATTCCAAGGGAGAAGGCAAAAGTTATCGCTAAGTAGAGAAATAAGTGTCGCTTCGTTACTGCAAAAGCAATCATGCTGAAGAATGCACAGAAGGCAAGAATAAAGTGGAAGGTTCCCTGCAATTCAAATGATAAAACCTTATTAGTAACAAAGATCCCTCTTCAGAGAACAGTAAAATCTTCAAATCTTGAGAGCTTAGAAGCTGCCCGTCAAACGTATGGCAAATCTCGCAGGAAGCTTTGTTCCATGTTATAAAAAGTAGCACATGTATCAATATCAACATGAATTTATGAGGTTAGACTGACGGAATTTCACTTATACATGTTTGCAGAGAAACTTCAAGAGGTGAACCAAGAATGGAGGCCAACAAGCCAGCAACATGATGCTTGTGATCCAACATCAAAAAAGAATCATTTGAGCATAAAGCGTCAGTCAGACTACAACTATAGTAAAAAGATACGGAAGACATTCACAAACCTTTTCTGTGTAAATCATGTTGGCTCCCCTTTTTACCCCTAGGACCAACTATCGGCAATTTTGGGTCAACAATAGCATGATACAGCCAAGAAAGCCAATAAACTAGGCTAAATGTCACTCCACTCGCGTTGCGATGCAATGGAATTAGTATGTTCAGTGAATATCCTATACCACTTAATAGGCACGTCAATGAACACAAGGTCTAGTCAGCTTGTAGTCACGTTTTCAACATCATAACAAAGGTGACTTCAGTAGACAAACGAAAGGGACTTCAAGATCTGCTTTATTGATACTCTGATATGTAATTTAGCCAAAAAAAAGTGCTTTAGACCAATGATGCCTATTCAGATAAACTTCACCATAGCAAAAAAAGCGTGATCATCCTCCTTGACAATTTACCTGCATAAAGCAAGAGCCGAAGCCTGCACGCTTCATGTTTTTACCAAATCTGTAGCATGGACAACTGCACAACCAATCGCGGAAATTACTCACAGGTGTTCCATTTCATTAATTCATGGATCAAAAACACACAGAATGATGGTCCACTTCAAAAAGTCAAAATTGCGAAAGCCGTCCCGCTCCCCAAGTCAAAACACAAAAAACAAGTGCTGAACCAAAGTAGAGGACTTGGTCCAAAAAGAGGAGAATTTTCTGCAAACAAAATCTTTCAACCCAGAAAAGAAAAAGTATTCCACGCATGGAAAAGGTCTTCTCACGGCATAAATCATTCATCAGACAAACCAAAAAGGAACTGCGTCCCCAATAGAAGAGCTCCTATTTGCATGAGCTGAATTCAAGCCCAAACCCCGGAAACAACAGATGGATCTTTGCTACCTTCCACCGAGAATTGTAACATCGATTTGCAATAATTTCTGATATCTTTTCTTAAACAGAAACTACATAACAAAAAGATCATTAAAAGCCAAAAAATATAAAAAGAAAACTAACCATGAAGATTGAAGAGCAATACGATGATCCTCGAAGCAATCAAGAACCTCACCTTCCCACAACCTAAAAACTCCCCCACCAAGCTCCAAACCCTCATCATCACCGCCGCCGCCGCCACAATCACCACTCTCGAGCTTCCTCCATTTCCCATGAGTCTGCAACGCCACCGTCGAACACAGCATGTCGAAATCAAGAACCGTCACGCCCTCCATCAACAGCCTCTGCTCCTCCTCCTCCTCCTCCCCCTCTCCTCCTCCCCCTCCCGCTCTCTCTCTCTTGTCCGAGTCCGCCATTAACGACCAGCTGCCAAAGCTCGAGACCCAACAAAAAGGAGACAACTTTCGGTTCCTCTGGGGACGGATTTTTTTGGGTTTCGCCCGTGTCTCTCCTCCTCAAGGCGTTCTTCGTAGCTTCTCCGAAAAAGTAATCTCCTTTTGATGCCCATTTGCACACTAAACGCAAATGATTAAACAACAATTACGGCTCTCTGCCTTTTTTGTCTCGGAGGGGTCGCTGTGGGGTGAGAAGGATATGGAGAGGATAGTGACGAATCTCTCTCCAAGATTTGGGTGGCTAATGGGTGGGGCCGGGTGCCCGCCGTTCGGACAAGCTGGTTTCACGGACGGTCCAGCTGTCGCCACGTAGTACGAAGACATATGTGGGTCGCTCTCCCTCCTTGCCAAACGAGGATTGGCTTCCAAATTAACGGTCTAATCTTTGGAGTGGTTGGCCCACTTTTCTTGGGGGATAAAAGGAAATGGATTTGCCATTAAAGATTGGATTGGATGTTTTTCCTTTCTGGGTGTATATGGGGGGGCTGGGATGCTGAAACCTGAAAACAGAGCACTCTTTTGTCCTCGTACTTTTAGTCAAATGATGTCGAAGGAAAAGGTCAAATTCTTGATCGAGCTTCCACGTGAATTCGCGTTGCATTAGATTAAACATGGTGAAAGGGAAAAGGACATGTAGAAAGTGAAAGTTTTGAACGGTTTCGATTGGGGAAAACTACGTATATTCGTATTTATATTGGGAGTGCATTTTAGTTTGCAAATAAAAATTAGATTTTGATTGTATTCCGGACATAAACATACGCTTCGCGTGTTTATTATAAAGAAATTGATGCAGAAAAAATATATAAATCTAAGCATAAGTGTAGTTTTGTTAATGTTAATGTACTATTGGAGATGGCACGATGCTTTTTGGCATCAACCTGCATAGGATGGTTTTTCTAGCTAGAATAAAGTTGCTTGAAAATGTTGGGACATAGAGAGGAGATCTTGATGGGACGAGCGAGGCGATAATAGACTTGCCCTACCACCTGCTCTGTAGATATATTATTTTAAAATATAAATTGAGATAGTTTGATCTATGTGGTAATTGTAAATAATATATTCAAAAGTAAATAATTATATTAGCATTTTGTATAGTAAGTTGATTGAACATATATTTTATCCAAAAATAATATACTAAGTATAAATTATCGTGACAACTCGTGATATAATAATTATCCACTCGAAATAGAATTTTCCTTAATTAAAGTTAGTTTAAAATTTTTGCGTGAATAAATTCCCATATAACTTTCATTATTTTATATATTTATAATAAGATAAACAATCTAAAAGAAGTAAAATGGTATATCTCTACTATCGATGTATCTATATCTATACTACTATCGAATTGGTCCAACAAATAATAAATCTTAGCAGAACAATCAGAAAGAGCTATCTGGACATTCTTAGCAAAAACATGTATACTTGACAATCACCTTTTTCTATAATAAACTTAAGCATGAAAAAAAAAACATTTGTTTGAAGAAAAATTCAAGTCTAACCATGAAAATAGATTGAACGTGCAAAAATCTTCATTCAATTTGGCTGCTAACCATAGTTATAATGTTCTTTTGTAATTTAATGTATGCAAAACTAACATTCATCTCCTGATGATATTGCATAATATAATAGCGCTGGGCAGCCGGACCGAACAGGCCCTCAAAATCTGTCCGGTTTCAGAGTATCCCGTTGGAACCGGTTCGGTTCTCTTTTCCAAATTCATGGAACCTTGTGAGAACCGGCCCAGTTCCTGGGCCGAACCAAATATTTTTTCTCTGGGCTTTTTTCGGATGGGCCGGAAAAAGTCTGGCCCATTATTTTGGTTCCGGGCGGAAGCCCCTCTTGGCCTAGTCCGCTCACTGTGGGTTTTGGGTCTTGTGCGGCAGAGCCTGCAAACTCAACTCTGACCTCACTATATAAAACCATGTAATCCTCTCCTTACCGTCCCCTCTTCTGTATTCCGCCGCGAAGCTCCCCATTAGGGTTTTCTGGGGTTTTTCTGTGGATCTCCTTTGAATCTCCTTCACGATGGTAAGCGCGGGATCTCCTTCCGTTCGACCTTTTGTTTTGTTGGGCTTAAACGTTAGTCATTGTTTCTGGCTGTGCTGCTTAAAAAGGTCCTCCTGAGCTGAGTGATGGTGGGGGTAGATGCTTGTGAGTGTTGTGTTCCGGATTGCTTTAGGCTGTGGGTTTGAAGCTAATTGAATTCTGGGTTGTGTCTCCTTTTGTTTAGCGAGCTTTGAAATTGAGTGGTGTCTTCTTCATCGTCTATATATTTCCATATGAGTTGGGAAGATATTCAGTAGCGGATCTTTTTTAACTGATGGATTGTTTCGTTTGGGAACAGGTTCTCCAAAACGATATCGATTTGCTGAACCCGCCGGCGGAGCTTGAAAAGAGGAAGCACAAGCTCAAACGTCTCGTCCAATCGCCCAATTCCTTTTTCATGGTACGTCGAGTGCTGATGAATGATCCTCGGCACGTGATGACTTCTTATTTGGGTTATGTTTGTTGATTGTTGTAGTCAAGATTGGGTCTTTGATAATAATGAACGTGTGTTGGCTGTCTGAAAGTTCAGATTTTTGTAGAATTATGATTTGGGTTATGTTTGTTGATTGTTGTAGTCAAGATTGGGTCTTTGATAATAATGAACGTGTGTTGGCTGTCTGAAAGTTCAGATTTTTGTAGAATTATGAACGTGCCTTCATTTTAGCATTTGGGGAGGGTTATTTTCTGTAGTCTCCCTTTCATTTACAGTTGAAGACGTACTTTGAAAGCCTGAGCAATTTGTATAATTAATTTACTTTTGCGTTTTGGGTTTCAGGATGTGAAGTGCCAGGGATGCTTCAACATGTGAGTATTTTGCAATCTTGATATGTGAAGCTGGTTTTGGTTGTGCCATTAGTTGTTGCTAACTTGTGGGGACAATGTGTTTAAATGCAGAACCACCGTTTTCAGCCACTCTCAAACTGTGGTGGTTTGCGGCAACTGTCAGACCGTCTTGTGCCAGCCAACTGGTGGGCGTGCAAGGCTCACGGAGGGTTGCTCTTTTAGGAGAAAGGGCGATTGAGAAATGTTTAGATTCAATTTTCCCTTAGCTGCTACGAGTTGAAGAGTTTTGAATTTTCGTTTTGGGAAAAGAACTGGTCTTTGCTTGTTCCATCTAGTATCATTTTTCGTTGGATCAACATACCCTTGATGACAGTTCCTTTTCTTCCCCTTATATATGTTATGATGGATTTGAGTGTTCTTTCTTCAGATTAAGATTTTGGTTCCGCTAGTAAATTCACAGTTACTTTTTGCATGATGGCTATGCACAAATCTTGAGTCACCATGCAAAGACGGTCTTTGCTGCTGTGAGCGTGTATACGCCACTGCTTAGTGATGTCTTGTGTGTACTGTGTTGGAAGATCTGAGTTGATTGGCTTTCGTCTGCAGATATCCTAGTTTACCCTTTGTTCTCTTGTGTGCAATTGCTTGACATCCTGAGGCAGGGGCTCCTTATCATCTCGGTCTGTTAAAATTTTACCAACATCCTGGAGATACGCTATTGTAGAGGGCATATCAACAAGTGTCAAGTTACCTATAGTTCTCAAATAAAAACACCAGACCACGTCGTATGCTTGTATCCATTTAGGACACCTTGAATTGCCAGGTGCGATGCTGTCGGAAGAACTACATGTTTCGCGTGCTGTTAATTCATTTTTGCTATGTGGTTAACACGCAGCCGAGTATACTAGCTCAGTATCTGAACGGCTGTTAGACGATAATGCCAGGGGGAATGTGTGTTGGGGCAGTTGCATGTTTTGAAAGTTAGAGGATGCTGAGCCGAGTTTCTGCTCTTCTCGTTAGCTATCGTCTGTATGTTTGGGTGAGTTCTGGCACTGAGGCCATGATGCATTAGCGTCTTGGGCCTTTATCGTGGGAACTCTTTAAAGGAAGTGCTTTTCTTACATTGGCTCCGCGCCTGCAATTTTACAGATGTTTTCACGTACTTTTGCCTCTTGTTTCATTGTGGTGATGAGATGGGTTTTTGCAATCGAAGTCCGGAAGACACTTTCCGTATGTCTGAACGTGTCATTTCATCCGAAAGACGCCTTCGTATGTCGTTCTTTCTCCAGTATGTCAACGCTACAAATGGGCAAGAACTACGCACGGACAAATTGCATTGCGCCGGCCTGGAAGGTGGATGCTTCAGTCTGAGACTGTAGCTTGAACCAACGCGAACCGCTCGAACGTGGATTGCCCGGTTTCGGTTGGGTCCAACCGGATTGAACCCGGCTCGGTTCGATTCTAAGCAGCTCCCGGTTCAAAGCCGGGTCACAGATCAAGCTCGGTCGAGCACGAGCACCAGCTCGTTGCGGGTGACCTCCCAAAAAATATTCTGCGAGAACGCGTAATGGAATCATGTCAGGCTCGACCCTATCCGATCTCTGCCTGCCGGGGGCAGAGCCGTAACTATCCTCTTTCCTTTTCCGCAGTTGAGCGATCATCGATAGAAGACAAGGAGAAACAAGAGGAAAAAAATTGGAACTTTACGAGGCAAGATAATCAAGAATTGGATAAAACCATGAGCACCCCGAGGAAGCACCCACCACCGTCGGACGCCGCCGTCTTGATCCAGCCCTCGTCCCCTCGCTACCCGCCTCCCTCGGGGACGCCGACGGCCGGGGCCCAGCGCAAGATCGGCATCGCCGTCGACCTCAGCGACGAGAGCGCCTACGCCGTCCGGTGGGCCGTGCAGAACTACCTCCGCCCTGGCGACGCCGTCATCCTCGTCCACGTCAGCCCCACCTCCGTTCTTTACGGCGCCGACTGGGGGTCCATTGATCTCTCCCTACACGATGGCGCCGTCGCCGTCGATGCGGCGGAGGAGTCGCAGAAGCGGAGGCTTGAGGAAGAGTTCGACGCTTTCACGACGGCCAAGGCTAACGATGTGGCGCAGCCCCTCGTGGACGCGCAGATACCGTTCAAGATCCACATAGTGAAGGACCATGACATGAAGGAGAGGCTGTGCCTGGAGGTGGAGAGGCTCGGCCTGAGCGCCGTTGTGATGGGGAGTCGCGGGTTCGGTGCAGTGCGGAAGAACGCGAAGGGAAGGCTTGGGAGCGTGAGTGATTACTGCGTGCATCACTGTGTTTGCCCTGTGATTGTTGTCAGGTTCCCTAATGACAAGGACAAAAATGGCGGTGGCAGCAATAGATTGGGCAGCCCGGCATCTCGGAGCAGTCGGTGTTGCCCGGCGGCACCGGAGGAGGAGCCAGAGTATCATGATGCATCTGATAAGCAGAGTGGTACGTTCATTTTCCTTAAGTGGCATTGTTTAAAGATTGTTTAACTTGGTTTCGAAGATCATCTTGTCTGGGTTTTTCTAATTCATGTTAAAGAGATTCTCTGGTATGTGTAGTTTCTGTAGAGGTGTCGTTATTCACCAGTGCCTGATTGTTAGTTGATGACTGATTTTACTAGTACTGTAAGGTTCTTCTTTTATATTAGCTAGCAATTTTGTTGTTGCTGGAATCCAAACACTGAAGCTCTTCTTTTGTCTTGGATTGCGATGGATCTGTGTGGGAAGAGTTGATCCTTGCCACGTAAAAATTTAGGCCTTTAGGCAGTATAGTTGATAATTGGCATGTGAAAAGTTTGAGCTTCAGGCAGTCGACTTAAGTTTTGCCTTTCTGTTGCTTCTGTAATGACAATTAGCCAAGAAACTTTCTGAAAGATGAATTTCCACCCAATGTTAAAATTCTGTAGCAATTATGAGCTGATTGTTTCCCTATATTTACTCAGTGGTAACTCATTGGTCTTGAAAGGACATAGGAGAGCATCAGCACTGTCTAGATTGTCATTTCTGCTGAAAACGTTGAGGTACCATGTATGTAATCACCAGAGCTGTAAGTAGTTGCGTGTTATTAGGAGGACGGTCTAGGATCATCAGCGTGGAATGTTACAGAAACAGAGATCCAGCTGGAACTGCTTAGTGAAAGTATGCTCTGTCTAGTACTTGCATATCCAATTTAGCCAGAAAAGATTGGCAGATTATGATATATTAATAATGGCATGTGAACTTTTGGTAAACTTCTCAGATATCTTTACTGAAACTTGAAATATGCACCTACCAATCGAAGCATATGGAGTAGATTGCAATTTGTTGATGATTGGTTTTATTTTGCTGGTGCTGGTAAAGGTTACAAAGAGAAAGAGATAGAATTGTTACATTTTCTCCATAGAGGCTTTGCCAAACATAAGTCAAAGTTAGAAGATGGCAACTGGAAACTCTGGATTGGTCTAACTTTTACTTCCAAAGAATCATTTCACTGTTGTATCTGGTCTGTTGAATATACTGGGATGACGTAATTTTAGATGCATGTAGCTTTTGACCAAATAGCATAAAAGCTAAAGTGGCTGCCTTATGTCACATTGAGCTGTAATGTTTAGTTCTACGGATCGTCCATTGATTCTTGAAGTCAACAATCATTGAATTCAATTTGGTGGTCCAACAAGGATGCTAAATAGAGAAGACTAAGAAAAAGAGGACAAAGTTGATACAATTTACGCTAATACCTTACATTCTTTTTACATTTAGCTACATAACGGTCCAGTATAAAAGAGAGGATATGACCTCTGATAGATTTTTTCTCATCATTATGATCAAGGTAAGGGAAGATCTCTTCCTTTTATATTTTGGACCTTTTGTTGTCAAAGTTAAAATTTTAGCCCCAAAAAGCTGTTTCACTGCCTTCTGTGTCTTTGTTCTGTTATTCCATTAATTTTGTATAGTAAGGAATTTTGGTGGTAATTGTATCTTAAGGAATTTTTTCATTGTGCATAATGAAATTGATCTTATCAGGCTGTCAGTTTAGGAGTCTTAAAATATTATAATTTAGTCTTTTTTTATGAAGCCAAGGAACGCATGAGGTATGGACTTAGACCTATAACTAATTAGGAAAAGTGTTATGATTACATTCTCCTTGATTTTCACATTTAAAAAGCTAAATGTCCTTTAATGCTTTCAGACTCGTGGATGTATATCTGAGTTTGACATGATCAATAAAGGAAAGTCTGATCCCTTAAATGACTCCCATTTTTCCGATTTAAGATTTGAAAGATTAGAGTGTGAACATAGTTTTTGGGCTTGAGTTATTGTAATCTTCTCATCGTAACAATGAAAAGAGACAAAGTGTAGCGACCTTTTGAGTTTGACTATGTAGAAACAAGAACATTAACTCTTACCCAAAAAAAAAAAAAAACATTAACTGCACTCAGACATTTTTCCGCTAAGAGGTGTAACCTACACGGTTCGTCTTATGATCTTTTGCCATCGTTCTTTGCCCTGAACCAAACCCTCCTTGTATTAGGTATTGGGTCTTTCTATATGTGTTGTTTTATGTCTCTTTTAGCCTTTCTCACATCCCCTGTACTCTGCCTCCCTGCTAGAGCTTGACCCTTTCTTACAAGAGCATTTCAAGTTTGTTTTCTCGCTGCCATAAATAGCAACTTACATTGTAATCACCTTTAGTTTCCCTAGCAAATTTTAAATAGACTTTGAATATGACTTGATTTGCAAGCTTAGTTAGAGTGAACTTTGGATGATTGCTTATCACTAGGATTTTGGTTCAGTTGTCTAATTCAAGGGATTCCTATTGTAGTTTTTCTTTCTTGTTATCCCTAATTACATGTATCTTTGTCTAAAGAATGTGCATTTTAGCAAAAGGGATGACAAGTGAAGGTTTATCTATCTACTTTTCATGGTTTGGCATGTAAAAGCCTCTTACTTGTCAAATAAAAACTCCATAGTTGAACTGTCTATGGTGGATCCTGTTTAGGGCAAGTGTCTGAGATTAAACATCTTGTTAGTAGGATGTTTCAGTTAAAAGCATGAAGGAAGTTTCGAGCTGACTTCAGTTGCAAGAAATGTGCTTTTTGCATTCTGGCGGGCTGTAATAGTTGATATCATGCACTTATTGGGAAATGAAATTGACGGAAGACCTTTCAGGCTTTCTGGATGCTCTGAAAATCATTATTTGGTTTGTTATGTGGTTACTGCTTCAATATAGGCCTAGTGGCGTAGACATAGTCGCTGGAATAATATAGTCACTACGTTATAGGCCTAGCAGTATAGATGTAGTCACTATAATGATGTGGTGGTTGTCGAAGATGTGTCTTTTTCAGCCAGTGTGTTCTGTGATTGCTGGTATGTGAATGAAGATGATGGGTTATCACAGGACAAACAGTGACAAATGGAATGTCAAGTGCATGCTCTTTAACCTTCCCATGACTAGGTGTTTTTTATTTATTAAAAGAAATTGTCAACTATCTGACAGTTTCCTCTAGCAAACTTTTTTATACCTGCCAGCAATCTCCTAGCAAACTGTCTATTCCTACCCATCCCGAGGGTCTATTTAAGTAGTGTGATATGTTGAGCATTGAAAATGGGATATGGTTTTCGAGAGAATTTGGAACAGGTACATCACATATGTTGGTTATGCTGTTGGACAACTGTTGGTGCTTAGATAAGATGTTAGAACTGTAAATTGGTTCATCACAGTGCTTTGAATGCATCTTTACTTTGCAGGATGACTGTCATCTTTGCTCATCTGTACCACATAAAGCAGGCGACTTGTTTAGCATTGACATAAATGGAATGGATTGTTTTCTGGAACTCTAGATGGTCAAGGCGTGATATCGACGAATCTTTCCATAATTCAATTGCTTTCAGAATTGACAATCCAAATCTTGTAGACCTTCTTGCTTGTTTGTGGACTGCACATGCACATACATGGAAAACTATATAATCTCAGTAATAGAAGGGCCGTTCTACTTTTTCACTTGTTGCATGGATCATCTGTTAAAATTTGGATTTGGATCAGTGTTACCATTGATATGTTGGTAATACTGGAGGAGCAGGTAAATACTTGTTTTGTGACAAATCACGTGTTTTATGTATTACAAATGTGCCAGGCAAATTTGAAAGTTGCTTATATCTCATCTATTATGTATTTAAATTAGTCTTTCCTGTCAGTGGGTGCATAAAACTGAATTTAGAGACAATCTCCGACCACTCTTGCTGAATGTCCAACTTCTTTTTTGAAATGCAAAAATTCTTTTATTTAGGCGATTGATCTGAGCCTGGAAAATGATGTCGCAGTGCTCTAGTTATCCATAGCTCGTGCATGAGAACACCTCTATTAATTAATGGAAAGTACAATATGGTAATGTTTATATCTTGTAATCTGTGTGAAATGTTGGCAGCATTGTATCTTTAGATTGTTTTGATATTAGATTAGGCTTGGGAATCACCTTTTCTGATATGTAAGCAAAGAAAATAACTGGGAAAGGGAAAAGAACGAGAGAAAAAGGCTGTGAAGGTGTCCCTGGCTATATGATCACCACACGAGGCATAAGTGGAGTACCAATGGCTTCATGGGAGAGGGAATTTACAGTTTTATTTCTAGCTGATGGAATCTGATATGTTTCAACTCCCTGGCAAGATTCTTTTCAAGGGGATAAGAGTGTTTTAATTCTTCATTTAGTACATTCTGATATGTGACGTGTGGCAATCATTCTTGTGCAGTTTAGTTTGGATCCTCCCTGAAGGATCTACTTATACATCATTCGAGTTGATATGTCTGGCATTATAGGTGATACGGTTGTATCTTCTTAGTGAGCTTGAAGGCCTTGTAAATGAGTCACGTAATGTGGTTGGCATTGATGTCATCGTTTGTCATGTTTTTGGCGAATGAGTGAGAATAACTAATGAGAATATTTTGCAGAGATGGACAAGGCTGCTTGAGTGGAGCTTGCCGCAATGCTTCTGCCATTGAAGTTGCGAAGTTTAGGCTGGATGTTTTGTGTAAATGCTGTTATCACTCTGAGTCTGATTCCTCCACCTTTCCTATCTGTCTGTTTATATATTCACTTATTCAGCTCTGAAGAAGATTGTTTTGGGTAAATTTGAGATTCTTTGCCTTTCTAGGCATAGTACCCGTTTATCTTATCAACATCTTGAGGTAATAATGTTGAAAAGCTTTGAACCCTCGTGTCTCTTCACCTTAATGTCAAGAAGGAAAAGAAATCTCAAGTAAACATTGAACAGATTTTTCTGAAACATTGTCAGGCAATAGTCATTCGATAGTCATTCCTAATTGTAACTTCATGTTTTCTTCCTAAATTAAACAGTCTTAGGTTCATCGAGTTAGCTTAATGACCCTTTTCTTACGATGCTCAATACAATCTTTTTGATAAATTGAAAAATTGAAGACTAGACCTGTTCATAGTTGGAAGGACAGTTTCTGTTTATGTACTTGCAATGAATAATAAATGTAGTTGTTTTTCTGTTCCTATTTCTTCATTGGGTCAATATGTGATGAGATGGGTTCTCCAATCACCCCGCAACTTCTGAGAAGATTCAACTTTTCGGAGGGCCATTCAATTTGTGGACACTTTTCTTCCTGCCATGGGTAATCTAGTGCGTTTTTATTGCCTAGAAACAAACCAAAGCTTGTGGACCACAAGATTGTACAATGAATTGGGTCACATTGACATTGTGCACAAGCTTGTCCTTGTCCAAATTCTGCAATTGGTCAATGACGCAAGCGCCATGAAACGAACGTATGGAGGCCAAAGCATTGCTTTCCTTCCTCTGTGGGGCACCCCATGTTTTTGGGAGCAACTTGAGGTCACTAGATTTTGTCCACTTCTTGGTTTGGTACATTTGGACAAATTGGCTTTTGGTGACGATTGAATCTGCCAAGAAGGAAGAAGAAACCTTCTTCACCTTTACCTTTTTCTTTGGAGGGGATCTGCCGAGTGCTCGCGAGCACCTAATGAATGGTCACTGGACGAGCACGATGGTCATTTTTTTGCATCCTTTTCAATCGTAAGAGAACCTACATCGATTCTTGAAGGTAAATCAGAGAAATGCCGGAACAAAGTTGACTATTCGAACTTATACTTCAGCGAAGCAAAACGAATAACTATAAAGTGAAAATAAAACAGTCTATGAATGAAACGTTGTGTATAAATAGAAAGTGACAAACACCAAAACCCAGGATTCTAGAGCCAGCAATTTAACAATCCCGTGAAGTACTTTTCCTCTCTTTTTGCGAAGGGATTGGGGCAATTACACCTGCTAATCCTTTTGGATTGCATCGGTTTTTGCAGTTGGGTCCTCAAACTTTTGATTCATATGATCGAGTTCTCTAAATTACATGAATCGTCCTACCGTTGCTGCTTAGAGTTTTCAAGTTTTTAAATCTTAATAGTTACAATCCCAAGTACTGTGTAGGCATAGATAATTGCATGAATAATGAAAGGATTTGGATATCGTCCAAAGAAGTTAAGTAAACATTAAAATAATACAAGAATAAAGGATCAAGAAGGATCTATCCATATCAGAATTACAATGCATACGACACATCAGAAGGTTTTAGCTTTCAGCTCTTTCTTGGGAGGCACGGCTGAAGAGTTAGGATCTGCTAACAAAGGTTATGGGTTCGGTCAAGAGGAAACCAAAGAAGGAATATCGCGAGACAAAGGACGGGCCGGTGCTCGGAGCTCCCACGAGAGACGGGGCTCGGTGGAGGGTCGGACCGGTTTTGGGTCGAAGGCATACGGCTTTACCTCGCAATTTTTGCAAGAGGGGCATTTTCCGCGACTCGAACCCGTGACCCCCTAAGTCACGAGGCAACAACTTTACCGTTCAACACCCCTTCAAGCCGAATACAAAGAACCAAAAAGATTTGTTTGACTACAACATGATCAGCTGATGTGGTCAATGAACAGCGGATTCATATCTGCTTTAGTTAGAGAAAATAGGTCAACAGCACGAACAGTGAACAATTCGACAGCTGAAGGGAGTACAAAGAGTTCATCCTAGACATCTGGTCGCAAAATGGTGGCCTAAGCTCTCTGCTCTTGAAACTTTTTCTTCATGGTCTGATCTTTCCCTAACGAGCGTCTCTGTCTCTTTCTCTATCTCTGGCTCTGGCTCTGGCTCTGGCTCTGGCTCATTTGATGGGCACCCTGCATCTCTTCCAATTCGAGGTTAAGCTCCTGAAAGTTGCAATGTAATGAACATCGTCATGTAAAATTCCGTGTAGATTGATCGAGATTTAGGATCGCAAGTGAACGGCTCGAACACGATATTGAAAATGCAATGTTCTTACTACACTGAACAGAGCTCTGGCTCCGCGATCGCTTCCCCGAGATCTCCGTGGCTCTCCAGCGTGAAGCTCTAGAATCTTCGCTTGATGAAGGGCTAGTGGCAACTGGCGGCCCCGCCGCCGAAGATGGCCTGCCAGGAACCACCTGATTCTCCTCGTTGCCGTCGCCGTCCGCCGCGCCTCTGTCTCCGTCTCTGTCGTCATCGCAGTCGTCTCCCCCTCCTTCTCCGTAACTTGACCGAGCAGAATCGCCACTATCGCCGCCGCAACCCCTACAGCTGACGCACTTCTCGCACACCGAGATTATGGGAGCAAGCCTCGGCCCCGAGGCGTTCCACGGCGTGGGGCCCTGGCACGAGCGGCAGAGGAGATTCCTCGAGTGCTTGGCGACGAGGAAGTTCGCGCGGTGGACTTTGGAATCGCAGTCCCAGCAAAGGTTCGCTCGGTCCGACATGCAGTACATGGCCGCGAGGTTGTTGCAGAGCTCGCATGGCTTCTTCCCCTTCATCTCTCTCCCTCTCTCTCTCTCTCTCTCTCGTTTCAGTTCACTCACTTCACCGTGATCTTGCCTGCTAATTGTTAACTAGAGAAGGCGCTCTATATGTAGGGGCTCTCTCTCTCTCTCTCTCTCTCTCTCTCTCTCTCTTACAATTCGAAGAGCAAGTGGCAATTCTTTGTTGGAGTAACAATTAATCTCCTTTTTTTTAAATTAAAAAGTATACTCCACTTGGGTATTTTAAAATTTTTTCCATAACATAAATTCACCATTAAATTTATTTCAGTTTCAATCTGACTAGTATGTTCAATACTTTCTCGATGTCTCGTGTGATAAGCATGTTTATTTTCAACCGTCCAAAAATGTTCGTGATTAATTATATTCTCATCTTGATATAATCATTCAATCATTCATAAGGACGGGGAGAGATTTATTAAACGCTTAAAAAGTCTATCTTGATAAGAATGAAGTCTCAAGTTATATTTTTAAGAAACGATATTAAAAAACGGTGATCAGTAGTTAATGGATAAAAATCTAAATTTTTTAAGTTTATTAGATAAAAAATAAATTCTCCATTCGTTACACGAAAAACGAATGATTTGGAAAATATTTTTTGAAAAATGATTATTTGTATCATTCGAATTAATTAATTGATTATCTTCAATAATAATTTATGTTTTATTTTTGCATACAATCGCAATATATTTCCTTAATTTAAGCGACACATTCGATTATTTTTTGAGAAAATATTATTTAAATTTCTCATTTCCTGCAAGCCTAACGTGCCGTCATTCTGATTTCAGAATGGAAAAAAAAAGGTCCCCTTGTTGCTTTCTCAGGTGAATAAGCCTTTGTTGTCTAAACAAAATAGAGGTCATTTAATTGTGATTGAATGAAGAAGCCCACCAATTATTTGTTTCTTGGGTCTAAAGATGAAGCCCACCATGGGAGTTCAATTATTTCAAAGCTGCCGTTCCACCTGTCCCCTACTTTCTTGATTGAGAATTGCATTGATGATTGGACTTGTCCCGTGCTGCATGCTTTTATAAATGAACTATTTTTCATATTTCCTTCTTTTGTTAGGGACAGGAGAAGTTGGTTTACTCGGTACAAATCTAATGGTGGTCCAATCTTCTTTCTTAAAAGGGTAAAATCTTTATCCAAATTGAGATCTTGAAGGTGTTATATACTAATCCACTAGGGATTAGTGCTTTTCAGGAAGTGGATTCTATTCTAATTTACAAAAAAACCCCACAAAAAGTCTGAAAACTTGACAAATGGAATACTTTCACTATAATTTAGAGGATTTGATCGCATCAATTACAAATTTGGCAAGATTTTTTTTTTTGGGGGGGGGGGGGGGGGTGCAAAGGTCAACTTACATCCTTGATCGCACCTGACCTTGGAGGCCAAAGACTTACTTGAAGATGTAAAATCTAGATCATATGGCAGCATTTTAGACTTTTTGGTAGAACGAATCCAACGCAAGCTTAGTCCCCTACAAAAATGATTGTGAAACCTCTATGATATTAGGGAATTAAGCCGCTCTCTCTATCTCTCGGTCAAAGGGAATTAATTTTCTTTTGTAACACATAATATCGATAGATGAACACGAGATATGGTTTTTATGGATCGTGTGATATTTTATAATAATTAAATCGCTTAATTAATATTAGTCAGCTCTCTTATCGTTTCGGATGACAGTGAATCTCTTTATTCACAAGTTAAGTTTATCTTTAGTCCACAGCGAAAATATTCACCTTATTAAGGGCTAATAATAAGGAGATTCGACGTACACATGAATTAAGTATCACAGACGGCGAGCATAGTTAAAATTATCGGATATCTAAATTAAATCCTATCAACAATGCAAGAAAGTAATACTCTCCTTCCAGCGCAAGAAACAATTCTCTCAGTGCAAGAAGCAATACCCTTAGCGGCGCTACCGACAGGCCTTGCTAAATCAAAAGATCCATCATTCTTCAACGTTCTTTCCATTAAACATTTCGATGTCGTACTTGACACTCGAACATTTTCCTACCATCTCGATAGATTGCCGAAATTGGGCTCTGATACCAATTGTCGGATATCTAAATTCGATCCTATCAATGATACAATAAAGTAATAAAAATCGCATATGTCGATAGATCGAGAGGACTTGACCGCACAATTTATACATTGGGCAAAACGACGGTTGCCCAAAAGTCCACCCGCATCCTATAGTGGAAGTCGACTTTTCGAGATGAACTTTACTCCAAGTCTTCAAAACACACGCTGAAGATCAAGCTCTCCCTCTATCCCCTTCCCCTCCACACATCACGTCCCACGTTAACATGATCAAGGCCCTAGGAAAAGGAGAGAGGCCGTACCTTGACCTTGGATCGGACTACCCGTGAGGAGCGGTAGGCACGGGTCCGCTCGCCAAACCCAATTTGCATTCCTGCAAGGAAAACCAGGTGCTGAGCAGAAAACCAAGGGCAGGACGACGGTATCGAGTCAAGTGGGTCTTCTGGACGCGACGTGAGCGGTGCATACTTCACAAGAGAACCCGGCAGTCTTTTCCCTTCCTTTGAATTCTTTGCATGGCCTCTCCTTGTCTTTATGGGATAAAAAGCCCTACGTGGGCAGACTTGCTGGTCCTCTGGTTTTGGGGCACTGAACATGTGGGCAAGTAGCTGAATCGATGCCACTTTTGCTGACGTGCTTGCTCACTCCATCTAGATGGCAAACGTCCTGTCCATTAAAATCTGCCCCCTGGTACAAGGGGAGCTTGAATGGTCAGGAACCTCAGACGTGGGAGCCCACGACAGGGGATCCAAATCCGTTCCCAACGGCACTAGACATTGCCCCGAGACCGAATCGAAACGCAATGTCGTCAGTACGTGAAAACGAGTATAGCATGACATCTTGAGTCTCAGGTTGGTGGCCAGAGACCTTGTTGAGTGAGGCCGTCGGTTTGTGTGGCTAGTCAAAATGTTCATTTTAGTATGTGCTGGCTCGTGTGTTTTGGGCCGATTGTTACAAATAATATCGGAAGAGGGTCTCTTTTAAGTAGAGGTGGAAAAATAAGTCAAAAATCTATATTTTAACTTATATTTGATAATATAGGTCATAAATAAGTTAACTTAAAATGTTATGTAGGTCTTAAATGGGTCACTTAACAACTTAGTGGGTCATAAATGGGTTAAAATGAGTAATAAATGGGTTACATAATTAAAATTAAGTGTGATTAATAAATCATTTTAAATGTTATTAACAAGTTATTTTTAGACTATAAAAATTTTGATATTCTAATTTTTTTCCTCTTTTTTTTCTCATTTTTCCCTCTTTCTAAGTTGGTTGCTAGCCAAGAGGCGAAGGATGAGCTCACTAGACATTAGCGACTGGAAGAGTAAAAGGAAAAAAAAAATTAAAACATATGTTTTTCTAAAATAAAATAATTAAAATTTGAAAAAAATTAAAAATATTAGAAAAATTATCAAATAAATCGTATTACATGATTTTTTTTACAATCCATATTTGCAAAAATCATGAAGCAAAATTTCTTGAACTTGGTTAAATATAGAAGTTTTTTAACAATATGGATCGGGTATGTGTTAGGTCGAGATTGTGTATAGGTTGCCAAAATTGCATAGTACGAAAATGAGTTAATATGAGTTGGACCATCTTTTACGACCCAAACCTGACTCGACTTGCCCCACCCAATTTGACGCCCCTACTTTTAAAAATGTGTGGTTTGTAAAGAGCCTCCACTCGATTAGGTAATACATAAATGTGGAGTTCCTATTTTAGAAGACACTAAGGGTCCGTTCGTTTGACGGAAAATATTTTCCGGAAACTAGACATTTCGGGGGGCGAAAAATATTTTCCAATCAACTAAAGATTTCCTTCTAAAACTAAGGAAAATATTTTCCATTTTTGAAAAAGCGGAAAACATTTTCCGAATCTCATGTATTTTTCTTTTGTTGTGAGTTAATGAGCAATTTAATTGCCGGTCGCCGCTGCTGCTACCTCTCGCCCGCCGCCACCGCCGCTCGCCCGTCGACCGCCGCCGTCGCCCGCCTATCCGCTACCACCCGTTCGCCGCCTCGGCTGTCACCCGTCGCCTCCCACCTGCCCGCCGCCACTGCCATGGCCCGCCCGCCGCCTGCCTGTCGCTCGCCACCGCCACCCGCCCGCCGCCGTCGCCTCCCGTCCGCCTGCCACCTGCCGCCCACTGCCACCCCGCCGCCCCCCCCCCCCCCCCCCCCCCCCGGTTGCCCGCTACTACCACCCGCCCATCGCCCACCGCTGCCTCCTGCCCGCTCGCCCACCGCCACTTGCCACTCACCCGTCACCGCCCCCTGCCGCCACCTGCCCGCCAGCCAGCCGCTGCCACCACCGTCGCCTCCCGGCCGCCCACCGCCGCCGCCACCCGCTGCCGCCACCCGCCCTCGCCGTCGCCTCTCGCTCGCCCACCATCGCCGCCACTGCCCTTGCCGCCTGCCGACGCCTCCCGCCCACCCATTGCCCGCCCCCGGTCGTCAGTCACTGGATAATTTCTCAAAAAAAGAATTCCAAAAAAAATTTTCGAAAATTTTTTATGTTTCAAACGAATACCGAAGAATGTGTTGTCGGAGTTTCAAACGAACACCGGAAAATGTGTCATTTTTCAGGAAAATGACTTTTTGGAAAATATTTTCCGGAAGTGCTTTATTTTCCGTCAAACGAATGGACCCCAAGTAAGATTAGATTGGTGGTTGTGAAGGCTGATACGAGCAGGAAATTTTTATTTATTGAAACTCGACTTGATTTGAAATTGGAATTGATTAGGAAAAGTCAATACCCGCCATTTTTAATCCCATGTAAAAATAAGTCAGCTGAAATCCAAAGCCACGTCAACACAAACCCGGCCTGATCGAGTCCCGGACTCTCCGATTTATGATGCAAATTCTTTTCCAAAATTTCGATAATTTCCTGACTTAGAAATAAAATAAAATAAAACAAAAAATGGTGCATTGTCTCATGGCTCATATTAATGATTACATTTAAGTTTAGGAAAAAAAATCCTATTGGATAATGCCTAAAATACTGGAGATCACATGAATCCAAATTAGCGAATAAAATGCAATGCCGCCTCTTAGGGTGCGTTTGGTAACCGTTATCGTCCAAGAAACAGTTTTTTTTTAGAAATGGTTCTCGGATGAGTTTTTGAGAAGATAAACGCGTTTGGTAAAATCAATTTTTTCTTTCTTGTTTGGGACGAGAGTAAAGATTTAGGAAGAAATCGGTTTTCTTTTTCTCGTATTGTGCATTTTCATCCGAGAAACAAAAAACCAACAATTTTTTGGTTCTGATTTTCCATCCAAAACTCAACCCCAGCCTTTTTTTTTCATTCCAATAATAGAAATTTTAAGGGCATTTGCCAAATAGGTTTCTCGTCATAAATTCGTCCGGGGACGAGAAATCAAGAACCATAACCGTTAACAATGGCTGTTCTCACGACGGTGTTTGGTGGTTTGGCTCGGGTTGGTAAAAACTCGATGCGGCCGTGGAGGTCGACTTTTGTTAAAGGCTGCCGGCAACGGAATTCACGGCAAAGCTACACCGGTGCTCGTCGGACAAAGCTGCAACAAAAACAACTCGACAATACTATGCGTCAATGTAGGCTTGCCGAGAAAGATTGCTAAGCTGAACAATGGTTGGGAGCATCGCGGAAAGCCTCTAGTGGTCGTCTATTGCGGATGGTGGCGCAAAGGCTGCTGGGCGTGGCAAAGGAAGTTTCGGGAGCTTGGAGGTGAAGCATCAATGCTGCAAGCGAGGTGGGGCTTCGACTGAGAACGTAGAAAGGAGGAGTCTGAAACGTTGCCCATGCAGATTGAGGATCAAGGAGTGAGAAGGCATGCGGCTCTAGAGTTGTCACGAGAGAAAAGGGGCATGAGATTAGCAAGCAGAAAAGTCAAAGACGCGGATCTGGATCTCCTGATCGGGTAGGGTCCGATCGGAGGTCCTTAACATGGGAGCCGTCCGATCAAAAAGCAGCCGTCCGTTCTTCAATTAAATGGTTACGATTGTGTCAGGGTACCCCGGACCGAGAAAGTACTAGAGCAAGGGATCCAAATGGTAAAGGCGCGCTCCTACTTTCTCCTTTTAAGCACTTTTATGTGTGTGGCTCTCTCTACTCGTCTCTTGTTTGTTTTCATGTCTGACCGAGGAAAATAATGGAGCCCACCAAGGAAAGAAACATTCTTCCCTCTTTCTTATCAAATATTGCACGTACGATCAATGGCACACTTTCCTATTTTATATAATATTTTCCTTTGGTCACGAATTTCCTTTCGGACAAATCTGTGTTCTTTTCCTTTCCTGAATATTGCGTGGAAATGCATGGATTCTTTCCCCCATGTTGATTGAACTTTGCTCAATTTTATAGCTCAATGTATAATTTTCCTTCCAAGCATGAGTTGGGCTTCCTAATGTGCAAATTGGTGGCCGCATGCATGGTGACCTTTTGAGACTCCGTTAGGTTCGACTTTATAAATGAATTTTAGGAAAATGCTGAAAATTAGTAAAAATTTCCTTCAACTCTTAGTCTTCATAAGGTCGGTTTTTTACCTCAAAACCCTTTGATAATGATTGTTAAATATCTCATATTTTTCTTAAGAAGTTTTGGAGGCTCAAAACCCATTAGGAAAATTGAACCAAACGCACCCTATGTGTTCCTTCAACTAATCAATTACTCATAAATATTTTGGAATTGTGCCGATTGCCTCAAATATGGATAAATAAAAATCAATTTTCCTTAACTTGTTGCCCGGTCTTCTTCTCACTTTCGGCCATTACATGGTTAATGGGTTGGCAGAATCTTATGGGTTCAATCTATCTTATTAGTTAAGTTTAAAACCATCAATTTAAATCCATCCTCCATTGGTCCAATAAATGTGCAAAACCTCTTACTAACTATATGTAATTTAAATGACTTTTTAGGGGATAAACATTAATCACTATTTTTTTATACAATTTCAATAGTGAATGTTTATTCAAAATTTAGGCATCAATAGTCCCGAACCCTGCCTTTATGGCCTTATGTTGGAGCTCAATGGACTCGCGTCTAGGTAACTGGGATTCAAACGCGAGTACCAAAGTTGTAGGCTTGGCCTTGATATACTTGAGCCTAGGTGCTGAAGATTTGGCTATAGGCACTATGGTCCTAGGCTTGATCTCTATGGACTTGGGTCCTTCCTTGATGGATGTAGGTCTAGGAACTGCAGACCTTAGTATAAGCACTAGGGTTCCAGGCTCTACCCCCATTAACAAGGGTCCATGGCTTGGAGACTTAGGCATGGGTACCAAGGTCCCTACTTGGCCTCGATGGACTTGAGCTTGGGTGATGGGAAGCGAGGCATGGAAATTTGGGTTGCCTATAACCCTAACCTTGGAATAGGCTATGTATGTTAGAAAAGTAAAATTGGGTTTTTCTTTCCAAATAACAGAAACAAAAATTCAATTTATTTTTACATTATAGTTAAACAATGAAAAATATTGTTATTTTCTCAAAAAATTACTTTTTGGAAAATATTTTCTAAAGATATCAAAATTTTTATGGAATGAACATAGTGCTAATCATTAGTTTTAAGAGATTCAATTTGTTCAAGATTTATATATAACAAAATCAACCTCTGGAGTAAAATCTAACAAATGTTAATGAACCACGAACTTATCGATACATCATTAAATCCATCTGATTAACAAACCCAATAATCAATTGAAGGTGTGTTTCTTTGGAGAGAATTATCATGATATATGAAAATATTTCAAGGGAAATCATCTTTAAGGAAAATGTTATCCTTTTTTCAAGTTAGTGAATTCATTTGTCTAATTTAAGCATGCATATTTTCTTTAACTTAATAGTTTTCTATTAGCTAATCATTTTGAACAAAATAAATGCATAAAAGAAAATAAATCTTATTTGTGGAATATTCTTTCTCTCGAATAGACAGACCCTTAGTTTATTCATGATCTAGCATATTTGTTCTTGTGAAATTTAGGCAGTATCATAACTGCCCATAGAGCAAAATTATATTTTGATATTTTGTGAAATTTATTCAACTTGTTACATATGTCTAATGTCCAATTGTTACAAATAAAAGGATGTCTATGCTATCTTAGTTTTAGCTTAGGTGCAGTAATTACTTCTTACACATAACATTGCCTATTAATATCTTTTGTATATAAATTTATGACACATCAAACTACCCCCAAGATTGACGCAATTGATTGAAGTATGACAGGATTTCTAATTCAGGAATCAAGGATTACATCTTTATTTTTACCAATTGCATACAAACTATTTTGGGTCATTAGAGCCATTTACATGGGCCATGCCAAAGGCCCGAACTAAATTGGTTCATTATATTTGTAGGGCATTCCATGATCGTCCAAGCAATTGAACCTCCAAGGTTGTGCCCTTACGTCATCAACAAAGAAAAAGAAAAAGAAGAAGATCAATGGCCTGAAAATTTTAGTTGAGTAATGGAAATACATGGCTACTCTTAAAGCATCTTCTTTGCGACATTTTGTGAGGAACTACTGCTTGGCACAATATATCCCGGAGGGAGTGAACATTACATCACATTTATACGGTCCAACATCTCAATTGCCCTGGCAAATCATGTTCACTCGAGTGATATTTGATGTGCTTCATATTTGATTGTTTGCTTTAATTCTTAATGCTGTGGAATTGTAGATATAGAAAAATGTTGAATGAGGTACCATATGAATAGCAAATGTAGACTAACATAGCAAACGACCGATAGAATCCCACAAGAGTCGACGGACATCACACTCCCAATCACAGCTCGAATAGCTCATACATCAAGTTTTACAAATCAACAAATACCAAACCTACAAATAATCTTCAACAATGGCTTCCTCCAGAATCTCCTCGGAATCCTTCATCAACTGGGGACTCAACCTAAACATGAGCACACAGAATTCCTTCTCGTTCAATGCCCCGTCGCCGTCCAGGTCCCCCTCTCGCAGCATCGACCTCAGCTCATCGTCCCGCATTCCCTCGAGCCCCAGCAATGCCGAGTTCTTCTTCAAGCTATCGAAGGTGATCACGCCCTTGTCGCTGTCCCTTAGGAGATTGAAGCCATTGCCCAGCTCCTTCATGAACCCGTCCACCCCGAGCTTCTCCACCATTGCCGGGAAGAAGTCCTCGAACACGACGCCATTCCGCCCTGCCATTGTCTAAAATAGCTCAAACCCGCTTAATTTCACAAATTTGTCAAATCGGAGTCTGTGTGTATATGCATGAAATACATGGGGGGAGAGGGTGGTTTATATAGGAGAGGGAAAGTGGCGAGATTTGAAGATGAAATTGCTTGAAGGACTGAGAGAAATGAAGTTGTGCAATTTGGTGACAAAGGAAGCTACAGTAAGAGAGAAGCAGGTCAGGAAGGTGTGGGTTGCTTGGGATTCCTATTCTTTTTGGGAAGTGATAACATCGGGTGGTCGTTTGCTTCGTGGAGGGAAGTTGTCTCCTTCCTCGAAGCTGCATGAAAAGGTACGTGCATGGGAAGCGTCTTCATAAGGGGACATAAGTGGTTTAAATAAAGCTGTCAGGCAAGTCAATTTCCTGGAATGCCAACCTTGCAGTCAATTTAAGAAAAGAATAAAAAAAAATTCAGAGAAAGTTGAGCATGAAACAAAAAAATTAAATAATGAAGTCAATTTAAATGTAGTTAGATGAAGATGAGTACGTCTAGGGGAAGAAACTTTCCAAGTCAATGAAGCAAGAGTCAAGCATTGGTCTTGGAGGTAATATGCTGGCAAATGTTCCGCGACTTAGAAAGACCATTACTCTCTCTTTGTAGATTCTTTTAAGAATTATATAATAGAACAAATAGATGATGGATTAATAATTAAGAAAGCATTTATATTAGTGATTTATAGAAAAAAAAGCCTATGTATTTTTGTGCTGCATGTCAATTAATCTAGCAACACAAGCACATAAAGATTTCTTTATGACTATCTTTAGATTGCCATAAGCATTTTTTTTTTTACGAAAATTGTCAAATTAGTCATAAGTTTATTGAACAAATATCAATCAGTCATTAACTTTTTAATTTAATCAATTTAGTTCTAAACTTTTGCCTAAATTTTTAATATAATTCTAGCAACAATTTTTATCAAAAAAAAAATACTAATGTGATGATATGACATGTAAGACACCTACCATATTAGCTATTTTCATCCAAAAATTCATTGGAAAAACTATATTGCAATTTATTGTAAAAATTTAGGACTTAATTAATAAAATTAGAAATTTATGATTGAATTATCATGTATATAATAAGTTTAAAAAAGATTGAGCAAATTTTCTATCATTTTTTAGATTATAATTTCTAAATAATGTTTAATTATTTTTATCCGAGTTGGGACAATGTCAAATCAGCAATCATTCCGTCGGATAGAGACCTACGCCATATTACGTCATTGAGTTTGAGTAATGAAATGACCAATCGTGAGCACGACTTGTTAACAAATTTGAGGTTGCGTTTAGGATGGGAGCTTATTGAATAAAAAAGCTAAGGAGACGTTACAATTATGCTTGTCTAACCAATGGGAGCCCTGTGCATCTCTAGACGTGTATCATTGTAGATACATGTCAACGATGGGGCATCAAATGGGTGGATTGAGTCGGATTTGGATTAGATCAAAAATAGCTCGACTTATATTAACTCATTTAACCCGTTTTGACCAATTTCTATATAATATAATTTTAAGAATTCATACCTGACTTGACCTATTTTGTTAAAATAATTATGTATTTAACTAAATTTGGGAAAATTCACTTCATGATTTCTTATAAAAATTTAATACAATTTAATTGATAATTTTTTTATTTTATAAATTTGTTTTCAAAATTTTGATTTTTTTCCTTTCCTCTTCATACTTCGGCAAGACTCCAGTTGGCCAGATTTCGATGAGCTCAACCTCGCCGACCTTAGACGACCCTAGAGACTTATCAAGATGAGGTCAAGCTCGTTGGAACCTAGAGAGTCTCGACCTTGGCGGCCTTAGGCAAGTTTGACCCCCTCGAATCTGCTAGTCTCAAGCTTGGCGGCCTCAGGCGAGCTCAACCTTGCTGCCAGATTCAACAAAGATGAGTTGGCACCTTGTGCCTCTTGACTTGGCCGCTCAAGCTTGCTTGAGTCGAGAATCGAGCCTTACTCACCAAAGGAGAGCTTTACTCACCAATCACAACGAGACCTAAGCTCACCAATCACAACGAGACATAAACCTTGCAACAGTCTATAAAATTGCACACATCGTGGTGGCAGCTATTCGTTTTCTTTCTAAAGAGAAAAGCACGTTTTGGATTGATAAACTCAAAGTTATGAAAATAACTATCAGTTTCATGGTCCTAGATAAGTCGAGAAACAGAAATAAATCAATGCCCAAAACATAAAATTGATTGCAATGGATGGAAAGATTGGTCGTACACCTGATTTTACACACACATCAAATCTTTAAACCAGTAAGTCTGCTCATGCGTTTAACTTCATGATATTCTCAATCTCATATTCCAATCGATTTCGGATGTGTGCAGCCTTATGAATCGCTGCACAAACTGTGCTGAGGCAACAAAAAGGTAAAGGTAAAATTCTTCTCGTCATGAAAAGTTTGCTGCGTATGGTCCGTCTTCTTCACCAAAGGCGACAAATCAAAAGGAAATGAGTTGGATTTTGTCGCTTTGGCCAAGATGACAAACACGAACTATCGTTGTAGATGCCAAAAGGCAACGGATGAGTGCATTGTATCTGGATATCATAACCCTTAATCCGTTTTTCTAATGGGCAATGAAAAGGAGATAGTTCTAATCATCGGACTACGAAATACCACGTGCCGAATATCTTTGAAAAGGTAAACGAGTCGAATTACTGATTAACCCTCTTAATTGGATTAGGTAATCCTTATCGAAGAGTCTCGAAAGGACACTTAAATATAATTTACATGTAACCTTATCTGACCTCCACAGGCGCAAAGACAATCACTTTGTTTCCCTTCCTTTTGGCTACAAGTTAAAGTAAGTTAAAGTCAAAAGTTGTTTCGGTCGACGCTTGGTTTGACTCTTAATCCTATGGGACAACGTGGTGTCTGATGAATGACTCGACATGTTCATCCACTCCCTCGAATCATTTGCTCTTTTGCATGAGTTACACGACAATCGATTGACGGTTGAGTTACAAAGAACGACCAAAGATCTCAGCCGTCGCCCACGGCGGCGGCAACACCTTCTTCAAAAGCTATCCACTTTTCCAAGCGGGTTCCTTTTTCTTGCGTCTTATATTCCACGTAAGTAGCACAAAACACGCGTAGACTAGGTGAAATGAACTAAGAAAATTGTATCGAGAATAGATAAAATCCACTCGGGGGTGATGTTTTCTCAAGTGATGACTTATCCAATTGTGGAAAACAAAAATGTGGAAACTTACCCGATTGATGCTAAACCTATCGTATGAATGCTAATTCAATCTGTCATGAATCTTTGCTCGAAATTTCAGTACGGTCATTTTGATCAATTTTCACCGAAAGCCGCTCAAGTGCTCAAGTGATGACTTATCCAATTGTGTGAAATAAAAATGGGATTATTACCTGATTGATGCTAAACCTATTGTATGGATGCAAATTTAATATTCCATATATCTTTGCTCGAAATTTGAATATAGTCATTTCGATCAATTTTCGCCGAGCTGCTCATGCTATAGTCTAGTCATCACCATTGCGAGAGCAATTTTCAGGAAACTTTGACCGAAAGAACTACATTCAAATTTGCATAAGGGTTGAGATTAAATTAAAAAAATTAAAAAGTATATAATTGAATTGACACTTGTACAACAAGCTTAAAAGTAGCTGGACAATTTCCCTGAAGAAAAAGTGTAAAGAGTGTTGTTAGAGCACTTTCTAAGAAATTACACTTTAGAAGCAGAAAAAAGTTTTTAAAGTAGGTGGTTTTTTTATTATTATTATGTGTTATTGCTCCACTATCAAAATGCGCGGGTATGTTTTATCACTATCTAATGATCTTAATTACTCGATCAATTAGATCTGATCAATCAGCAGGCCTAACGAAGCACCGGGTCTAAAAACTCTCACGCAAATCTGTCGAGTGTTTAAAATATGTTTCTTTTTCATGTAAATTTGACCAGGCTGAACGAGTTTGGTCTATTAAAACTAATTGGGGTATGTGTGGTACGATTTTGGTGGTGGACTACGTCCAAATGTTAAGCGATAGATCTATAATTTTATATCAGGAGGAAGGTCAATGAAGATACCAACAAGTCGTGCATGCAAAAGGCTGTCCTCGTACGACAGACTGTGAGTCTAGGACAAAGGATTGAAAGGACCTCAGGTCGTCGAATTAAACCCAATTCACAATGCCCTTTGGTTCCATGGTGTCCGAGGAGGAACTTTCTTCCGAGACAACTTATTTCCAGAGGAAGATCGCTCGCGGTCTGACGAGTTTTCCTAAAGGAGCTCTCTCTCTCCCCCACCTCAGATGAAACCTTCCGTTTTGATTTGGAATTATGCAAGGCAGGCGCCGAGGCTATCACAGAGGAGGGTTTGGCATTCTCAAGGCAAATTGCCTGAAGCCCACCTTCCTAGAAAATTCGTGCTCAATTGCAGTTGTCTCCTAGGCACGTCATTGTTGGTTTCCTGAGAGAGGGAACGATCATCGGAATGGAGAGCAGGTCTGAGCAATAGAGTTTCCATTAAAATGGGGGCCAAGTTCTGATGATCTCGCAAGAGCCAATCCTCTCAAAAAGGAGAAGAGAAAAAGGAAGAGGAGAAGATCATCTGGTTTTTTCAGGGTTTCCACAAGGATGCAAATCTTACATAGAGAAATCCCTTGTGTGTCTAGGGGAAGATTGCACGACTCTTCCAAACAATTCCTTTCGCGTAAAGCAAAATGTCCCGTCATTTCCTTCGAATTATGTTTCTTTTAATGTCCATCTCGCACTCAATATTCACATTTTAGCAGGTCCGTCGTATTCTGAAGGACCACTCTGCGATAAATGAGGGCCCCGAGCAAGGCCAACCCTCGTACCGCCCTCAAACACCACCTCATGATGGTTGCCCTTGTCAAGCAGCCGCTGTGGTGTAGTCTAGGGCCCAATAGGGGCCGTGCCTTGCAAAGATACCTTGTTTTCATCTTTTGAAACTTAAATGACTTGGTGCTTGCTTTGCAGCATATAAGGCACATCAATCCCATATGAATAAATAAAACTGAGACATGTAAAGTTAAACTGAAAAGTTGAACAAACAAAAAGGGTAGAGAGATAATTTTGTTTCTCGGGTAAGAGTACATGAACCACTAGTAGCATTGTACCTTCTCTAACTAACGTAATACATTTCTAATACTGAACTCTTAGATAAATCATATTTTCAGGACACATATTTTATACATCACCTTATAATTTGAGTCGTCATTTAGTGCAAATTGTTAGGGAGAGCCCATGTATTAATCTGTGATATTTTGACACCCTCTCTAATGTGCAAGTTGGATTAGCAATGTCAAGTGAAATTTGACTTATTGAGGTAGAACTTGTGAAGTTTCTGTAGGACCACAACCGACTATTCTAAAAGCTTAAGCCGTTAGGTGAATATGTGGATTAATATTTATGTACTTTCACACTCTCCCTCATGCTTAGCCTGGACCTTTTTTTTTTTTCTTAGTACTAAGCGTTCAAGGATTTTGAAGAGATTAGGGTCATGATAAGATTTGAACTCAAGACCTCCTGCTTTGATATCATGTGTAGTTTCTGTAGGACCACAACCAACTGGTCTAAAAACTTAAGCCGTTAGATGAAAATATGGATTAATTTTTATGTACTTTCACAGAACTTGACTCTGATATCATATTAGAAAGTTCAACTTAAAAGCTTAAATTAACAGGTGGAGTAAAACCAAATGTATATAAAGACTATATAAATTTTATTGTCAAGCGATGTATGATATTTCGATACGAACAAATGGTTTAAGTAGAATGAGGGAGCTTTCTTGGTAATTTATAAACTACAAGTCCATAGCATTGTCGAAAACGTGAAGTGGGCCATCACTCAATGGGCTCCAAATTGAAGCCCAGAGCCCAAGAGCTGTCTGCCTCTCAAATGTTTCGATGAAGGGGCGTGGGCTACTGCAACTTGAGCGTGGTGAGTTAGATAAAAGGAATGAAGAGTAAACTTAGGTGTTCGAATTGAGACCTACAGGTGAAATTAAGTGGATTCGCTAAGGGATGTAGCCGAATTCATACGCAACAAAAGCAAGTTCTCACGGCTAAGTTGAGATGTTCTTTTTTCCATTCGAATTACCCGATTGCAGTGGCCTGCATAGACGTGATGATATCATGAGATAACTTGTTCACTCCAAGTGATCTAAAAATTCAACTTCACTGAATTCAAAGTCGCTGGAAAAACGTAGTTGGAGTTTGCTTTAATAATTATATAGGAGGGAATTTAGCTTCTTTATGGGCCTAACAGGAATTTCAATGACTTGGCCCATGGGGGCTGCTCTAACCCTAGAATATAAATAAAAATAGACCAGAGAATATTTAAGATCAACATTCTTCTTTGCTTTATGTATATTTTAATTGCACAGCATGCACGCTTTAATTTCCTTTTAAGTACGAAACAGATGCAGTATTGGCGGGCAAATTCGCAGATAATTTCTTCGAAATATTTTAAGTTCAATTGATACTCCATATCTTGATGAGAACAATAAAGTTGCATTTTACCTCGCGCGTGGCTTGTGCCTTTTTTTTGGGCATTATAGATTCGGTTTCGATTGACATTGCAGATTTGATTTTCTTTCAGAAGATAAGAAAACTATTTCATATTAACAGAATTTTCTTCTTCTTTTTCTTGTTAAAAACGATGCTTTTCTAAGGCTCCGTTCGTTTCGCGGAAAATATAATATATTCAGAAAATATTTTCCAGAAAGTTCGTTTTCACGGAAAATAACAATGTTTTTCCAGTGTTCGCTTGAAACTTAAAAATGGACTAGAAAATATTTTCTGCTGTTTGGCCAGAGATGAAGAAGAAGAAGAAGAAGAAGAAGAAGAAGAAGAAGAAGAAGAAGATCTCGCGTCCACAGGAGGAAAAAGAGAGAGAAAGAGAGAGATTGGAGGCGGCCAGTTGTTGGGCCCCCTTCCTATAGTTAGAGAGAGAAAGAGAGGGTGAGAGTCAATGGTGGGGTTGGCAGGGGAAAGTGAGGGGAAGAGAGAGGAATGTCAGAACATTAGGAAGTGAAAAGAGAGAGAGAGGAGTTTGGCTGGAGAGGGGAAAGAAAGGAGAGAGGAGAGAGTTGAGAGATGTCGTTACAATCGCAGCAAAATTGGAAAATTTTTTCCTTCCTTTCGAAAAGGAAAATTAGAAAATATTTTCATTGGTAAATTATTTTCTGCCTTCAAACACCATAATTTTCGAAAAATATTTTTTGTTTTTCCGAAAAAATAATTTTTACCAAACGAACGAGCTTAATGTGAAACCGCGTCCTGCTTTTCATGGGAAAGTTCCTTTCGTGCAGAGGACAACGTGGTCGACGGTAGAAATGTCCAAAGTCGGCTCGGTTTCTCTCTTTGGCCGTGTCTCCATCCTCATTCCTCCGCCCACTTCGGTCCAAATGCGACAGTGACCACAATGTCCCCATCGCGATTCGTGCAAGAAAAGCAGACCAGAGCCTCGGTAGTCTCCGGAAATTTTGTCAAATTTCGATCGCAGAGTCGTGAACGTCTAGAACAACCAACTAGAAGACAACTAAAGGAAAAACACAACCTAATGGAAGTTTTGTCTAAGTTAAACCTACCACAGTACCAATGCCTTAAATGCTTTTCCACCCACTTAAACCCGCAAATTTATATCAACACGACAAAATTACCATAAGTCTATTTAGAAAGTATAAATTGTATCAGTTGCAATATCAACATCTCAAATCTTTTCATTGTCACGACTATGATGAACTAAATCTGCTAACCGGCCTTACTTGGTTTGGTTCCTGGTTCCTAGTTCCAAATAGTGAGGATCGACTCTCATCGGTTCGATCCTCCATTTAGAGCCGTGAGTGGGGTAAAATTGGGATTGAATTTTGCCTCCATAATTTTGTCTATGTCGAGTTCTGCTCGGGCATTTTCCCTCGAGTTATGCCTCCTGTAACGAGTTGGCCAAGTTAGTAAAACTACTTGAATTTGCGCTTCAAGCATCATGTTCCAATGCAACCACTTGAGAAATGACTCGATGGCCTACTGTTGGCTTCATCTAGAAAGCAAGTTTGACCTCCTATGCGAAATTCAGTCCCTCGGATCACGTGGCCTTAGAAAGATAAAGCGCAGTCAAATCTTATTCACACTATATGACCTATTGGTGATTTAATAAAGCCGTCATTGTCACCTACCGAATCGCTAGGTAGAGGAGCATTCTAAGTGATTTTAATATTCTCAGCACTTGTTCGACATTTGTATCTTTCACGAGCTCCACCGTGAATTGAACGTGCGTTCGTTGTCCAACTCGACAACGTGGGAATCTTTTTTTCCAGGTCAGACCTGGCGTTCTCCGAATACGTTACTAGTTTCATGACTCAGGGGACTCCTGTCTTTGTTTTCCATTGTTTACAGTTGACAGCTTAACTCAAAAAAAAAAAAAAAAAAACTTCGATGACCAAAAACTAGTCAGAGAAAAGATACATTATAAAGAAAAAGGACTAAAGAGTTATTGGCTTATTTGGTTGGAGTAATAGAATCATGAGACTGTCAAAGTAAGAAAGTTTTAACAGCTATCGCATGGTTGCGGCGTCCAGGATTCAACACTAGGGGTTCCAAGTCCAGCCCTCAAGGTTTTGAACTTGAGCAACGAGACACGAGGGTCATAGCTTATGATATTGAGTACGGTCTTGAGGTCTTACGTACAACTCCCTATTTCCCCGAGCGGGACGCCTGATGTTACGTGCTCTATTACTAGGGCATATGGTCTTTGTCACCCTAGTTGCCAAATGCGACGGCCTGCACTGGTAGTAACAGTTGACGGGTTTGGTGTCGGACTTTGATTATCTGAAATGATCAGGGCCTTTTGGCCGGTTTATTGGGCATTGAAGTTTCTTCTCTGAGAACATAGGACAGCAGTTTGGTCTTTCTTATCATGCTGTTTTGTGTTTAGATGCACAAGCATGCGGAGTGAGTGTTTGGTCGGTGCAACAAACGAGGAAACGAAGGTCGTGGGAAAGCTCCTGAGGAGAAGGTCCTCCATTCGAGGAACAAGGGTCGTCAGCCCACCCACGGAAATTGCATGGGTCGTACAGGAGCATTTGGACCAATGGAAGCTCTGCTTTCTGGTATTTCATGCTTGAGAAACGAGGGACTGTCTGATTGGTGGCGCTTGATAGCCCCACCGACGCGGATGATTTCGATCTCTCCTAGGAGAGTAATAGATGGACGAGAAATGCTCCGTACACTCTTTCAAGACGAGAAGAAAAAGATGGACGAGAAAATATTCTTCGCTGGGTCCCAGGCGTTGCCTTCTGCGGCCAAAAACCAGCTTTGGTAAACGATTCCGTAAAGCTTGTACTCGTGTTTGAAAGTTGAAACCAACTCCTTTGAATTATGATGGACGACGAGTCTCTCATCTTCTTCTTTGACCCGTCTTGGAGGATTCACTGATCCTTTCCGTAGCTCTGTTGGCGATGGCCCTTTGCACGTTGGGTCAAATCAAAGAAAAAAATGGTAAATCAAAACCCACCCACTCCCCTGAAAAAAGTAGAGAAATGTTTTTTATGTTTATTCTGATTACCGACAATCGTCTGCCCTCTGTTATAAGATGCAACACCTAACATGGGTCGCCATTGAAACTCCCTCTCCCACCCTGCAAAGTTTCCACTTGTGTTCTTGATTCTCCCTCTCTTCGGAGCAATGCTTGGGGCATTTGTCGATGGTGAAATGCCCTTCACCGGAAAAAACAGGGCAGTTTTCTTCCTCTTCTCCTTGTTTTTCGTGTCATCATCTCTGTTTTCGTATTCGCGTGCAGCAAACTCGATCTCGCGAGGGCAGTTTGTCAGAGGTAATGAGACTCTGATTTCTTCTTCTGGGATATTCGAACTGGGGTTCTTTAGCCCTGCAAATTCCTCTCGTAGATATGTTGGTATTTGGTACCACAAGATTAGTGCTAAAACAGTTGTGTGGGTTGCGAACAGGGAGAACCATGTTTCTGATGAATCTGGAGTTTTGACAGTTTCAAGTGATGGAAATTTGATGGTTTTAGATGGGAATAATCGTACAGTTTGGTCTAGTGGCATTAATTCTTCCTCTGTGCCCACCAACTTAACAGCAGTTTTGACGAATGATGGAAATCTTGTTCTTTTGAATAGTGTAGATGCGGACTCTGCTAGTGCTAATGGTTATATCAGCAATTCGTATTGGCAAAGTTTCGAACACCCAACAGACACGTACTTGCCCGGCATGAGAGTGATGGTGAATTCTGCGGCTGAAGAGAACCATGCTTTTAGGTCGTGGAGATCGTCGAACGACCCTTCCCCTGGGAACTTTTCTATGGGCGTTGATCCCCGGGGATGGCCGCAGATAGTGATATGGGGCCAATCAGGTCGGCAATGGAGGAGTGGGCATTGGAATGGAATGATTTTTACCGGAGTGCCCAATATGACTAGCAGTTATCAATATGGGTTCAGCCTCTCGAAACCGGTGAATGGAAGCATGTACTTTACATACACGCCGTCGAATGCATCCAATTTTTTGATGTTTCGTATACTTTGGAATGGGACGGAGGAGCAGCTAGGCTGGAATGAGACTAGTCATGAGTGGACTGTGCTGCAAGAACAACCTGCTAAGGAATGTGACATCTATAATAAGTGCGGCAATTTTGCAATATGTAATGAAATGGACTCTCCCAAATGTAGTTGCATGCAAGGATTTAGTCTGAAGTCACCAGATCAATGGAAGGGGGGTCTCTGGTCCGCAGGTTGTGCTCGAAAGACCCAATTACAATGTCGCGATAACAACATCATTTCAGCAGGAGATGACATCAATGCTGATGGCTTTTTGAGATTGAATTGTATGAAGTTGCCGGATTTTGCAGATTATGTTTCAGCCAAGAGCATGGAGGAGTGTAAGGCAAAGTGTCTGCAAAATTGTTCGTGTAATGCTTATGCTTTTGATAAAGGCATCGAGTGCATGCTGTGGAGTGACGATTTGATAGATGTGCAGCATTTCCCCAATGGCGGACTGTCCCTCTATATTCGTTTGGCCAATTCAGAATTAGGTATGATCTCTTTTGGGTCTTTCCCTTTGTAATTTAAAATTTGACGATCTTCTCCAAAGTAATGTTTCCAAGTCCTTTGATCTTTTTTAGTATGATAAAGGCCAACACGATTGTGTGACTTAGAAAAAAAGAAGGCATCGAGATTCTTATATTTAGAATTAGGCTTATAAAGGTCAGGAATTATAATAATTAGTGCAACTGAATAACATGAATCTAGCCTTGTGTAGTATAAGAATGGAATGAAATTAATCACTGTAAATAGAGATCACCATAGATCTCTTCAGTCTAAAAAAAAAACGAAAGCATAATTAGGTAATAAGAAGGTGAAGTATCAAAATATTACGCATGAAAATGCCCTATTCATCATCACATCATCATTTGTATTGTAGCTTAGCCAAGATCTCTTTTTTCTGACCTGCCTGTAATAAGAAGTTGGGCATTATACAATAGACAATACATCTATCATCTCAGATTTTATCTGTGCTAATGACTTTGGATATTTTGTAAAATACTTGCAACACTTTCCAACTAGTGATGACCCTTATAATGTAATTTCTCTCTCTTATTTATGAATAGGAACAAAGAGCAAAATACAAAATCTGGTGATAATAATTACTGTATCGGTTGGAGCGTTTGTTCTTGGAGTAGCAGTATGGTTGTTGTGGAGGTGCAATGACAATTTGAAAGGTGAGATTTTTATCATGTGGATTAAATGATTCATTGGTCCTTAATTTTTTATTTACGTGTTAGTGAACTTTATATACAGGATTCTCGATTTTCTATTGGAAAAACAAGAAACTATCCTTATTTGATGATTTCATTGAGAGCGAAGAGCTGTCTGCTGAATTATCTGGACCATATGGTCTTGCTAGAGATGCTAAGCAAGTAGGAGGAGCTGATATACCAGTGTTCAACTTTAGTGCCTTGGAAGCTGCGACGAACTTCTTTTCTGAAGAAAACAAGCTTGGACTGGGAGGATTTGGTCCTGTTTACAAAGTAAAGCTAGTTGATCACCATTTGTAGAATTTGAGATGTTAAAAGAGGCGTACTTAATTGTCTATCCTCTGAATTTACAGGGAAAGCTTTTTGGAGGACAAGAAATAGCAATTAAGAGGCTTTCAAGGAAGTCGAGCCAAGGGCTTGAGGAATTTAAGAACGAGGTTACGTTAATTGCGAAATTACAACACATAAATCTTGTGAGACTCCTTGGATTTTGTGTTCAAGGGGAAGATAAGATGCTCGTTTATGAGTACATGCCAAACAGGAGCTTGGATTGTTTTATTTTTGGTAAGCCGAGTCAAACATTTGAATTTGGTCTTCTAAATTTCATGAAAGAATTATCACGAAATATATTCATGTGTTTTTCTTTACTTTTCTAAATTTAATGCAGATCCAACAAAGCGAGCACAACTGGATTGGAGGAAACGTTTTGAGATTATTGAAGGGATATCACGGGGCCTTCTCTATCTCCATCGAGACTCTAGACTAAAGATTATACACCGTGACCTAAAAGCAAGTAACATTTTGTTGGACGAAGAAATGAACCCGAAAATATCAGACTTTGGCATGGCGAGAATTTTCGGTAAGAATGAAAATGAAGCAAGCACCAATCGAGTGGTTGGCACATAGTAAGTTCAACTTCTTCTTTGTGAAAAAAAGAAAGTGCATATCTTACCCCAATTATTTGATCAATGTCTAATTTACTGATTGATCCACCAACTTAAATTGCAGTGGTTACATGTCTCCCGAGTATGCCATGGAAGGTCTTTTTTCAATCAAATCTGATGTGTACAGTTTCGGGGTATTGTTACTGGAGATCATTAGTGGCAAGAGAAACCTTGGCTTTTGCACGCCGGAACATTATAATTTTATTGGCCATGTGAGTTTCTACTTATCTGTAGTCAAGTTACAAGACCATATACTTTTATTTTAGGATATTCTTACATCTGCTCTAATTAGAGCAGTTGGTCATAATAAATAGCATGACATAAACAGATGTTATTGCACATTAGGACAATATACTTTTGAACTTGCTATCGTTTGTTTATATTTAAGAAGTTGTTGGAGCTGTTCTTCACATGCATCACGATGATTTCAGGCTTGGCATCATTGGAATGAAGGGAAGGGGATCGAGCTTATTGATCCTTGTATCAGGGACACATGCTCTACAGATGAGGTTTTGCGATGCATCCAAGTTGGACTGCTGTGTGTACAGGACTCCGTTGTGGATAGACCGACCATGTCTTCTATTGTGCTACTGTTAGGAAGCAAGACAATGGATCTTCCCTCCCCGAAGATACCCAGGTCAACCTCGATCACGGGCTCCATAGATACTCATTCTTTACTTGAAAGCCAAGAAATTTGTTCATTGAATAGCGTGACGACTAGCTCAATGGATGGTAGATAGACCAATGTGATTCATTCATGTTGTCTCTCCTCCTTGTTCCTAACTATACTTGACATTGGGCACATGTACTTTTGTCAAAAGGACACGTGAAATAGAAAAAAGTACAACTTGATTGCTTGGTCTCGATATGAAAGTGTCTTGATTGCTTTTTATTATGTAGCATCACACTGAGTTGCATTTAGGACTAGCATTTTAGCAAAAAGTTGTTGCTCCATGCACTAGCTTCCCTTATTTTGCCTTTATCTTTCGGCAAATTGCCTTGTCTGCCTAATTGGTGTGATTACATACACGCCTTGCTTCACATGTGAAGCTCATTTTGTACGGGAGAGGGAGTTTTAATGGATATGCTCCATCTTTAAGCCGATGTCTTGTTTTCAATTGTTGAAGCCAATTACTTCGCTGATGAATTTACATGCGCACACGGCTACCCAGTGAGTATAATGCTTTTACCATCGATGAATGTCATATTTAACAGTACGAAGAATAGCGAAAATTTCAATTACTATCGTCACTGTGCATACCTCGAGCCTGAGTGCCACGACCATGAGCTCATGGTTTAGTGCAAAGCTCAAGCGGAGCCCCATGGCTGCACTCTTTCAAAGCTCGAGCGCAAGACAAGGGAAAAATTGGTGATGGTCAATGAATCGACGGCGTTGGGCAACAGCAAACATGACGGCTGGTTTTGGCTTGGGTCAATGTGGACCTTGGAGAGGTAAGGTGGTCGTGGGCACGTTTTCTGTGGTCAAGTGAGTGTCTTACGGTTTGGATTTTGTTGCATGTTTTGAAAAAAAAAAAAAGAGGATGCAGATTCAAATTGACATTGAAGCGGCACCGAACCGATTTTGTCAAGTAATGAACGCATTCATCCTTTCAATGGTGATGTTGAAAATCAATGTCCTTAAGGGATCAACCTTATGTAAATCTGCAGCTTGGATTGACAAATTGTGAAGGCGTGTTATCCTTTCCCGTCCCACTATTTTCTCCAAAATGGGTCTTCTTCTTATGTTATTCGATTGTGGAACGGAGAAGATGACATTCTGCCGTGATTGACTCACAACTTCATTGAGATTTACTATATCTGCTCAATTTGAGTATCCTTGACCGTATCTGATTGCAGCAATTATAATGTCTTGGTCAAATAATATAAATGGAACCAAACGGGAAAAAATACCAGCTGGTCCCAAGTTTAACAGGTTACTAGAAAGTAACCTGATTCAGGACTTACTTATCCTGGAATTAATCACCGCTATTCGTGACATGAAAAGAATTTTTTCGGTATAAGTAACACTATAATTTAGAATTTTCGATGACACGATACTAAATTTAGGATATTGGTGTCATATAGTATGATTTGGAATATTTGGTGGTGTTAACCATTTATAAGAAAATTCTTGTATAGACTTAGTATATATGAGTCTACTCCATCTTAGCATTTGAATAATATGAGTTTACATGGATATCATATGATCCGATGATTGAGATGTAGTACGCTCACACGTATAAAATGCATGCAACGTTTATTCCAAACTTAATAACCCTTTCATAAATCTCCGATGCCACAATTACACACATAACAATTTTATATGAGACAAATAAGAACAACACATTCTCCCTCTCTCCTCTCCTCAGGCGTCAGCCCCCACGACTTTGTGGAGGCCTGTGTTTTCGCTAAACCGACGCCCGAGCTTGGTCACTGCGATGAGCCCCTCTCCCATATCTGTATAAACTCTCCATTACCGTCAGCCTGATAGCCCCTTCACCGCCTTAGTGCGGCCGTGATGCCCAGCCCCGTGACGCTCGATCATGTTCTCATCTTCCCAGTCTAGTCTAAATCGATGCCCACACGAGCCACAAAAACCTTGTCCTTCCCCCTCGGTTCAAATTGCAGTCGCCTTCCGCCCTCTGGACGGAGGATACTGGTTGATATGGTCTTTTCCATCCAGAGGAGTCTTGGTACGAATTCGCCCCGGCTAATATCTTAAAGGAAGGCCTATGCGAGATGGGATAGGCCTATGCTGCTTCACTTTTTGCCTCCATAATTTTTCGACGTTGAGTTCTACTCGGGCATTTTCCCTCGAGTATTGCCTCCTGAAGTCTTTAATCCTAACGAGTTGGCCAAGTTAGTAAAACTACAGGAACTTGCGCCTCAAGCATTTTGTTCCAATGCAACCACTTGAGAAATAATCACTGGATGGCCTACAGTTTGGCTTCATCAAGAAAGTAACTTTGACCTCGTATGCGAAATTCAGTTCCTCGGATCACGTGGCCTTATAGAAAGATAAAGCGCAGTCAAATCTTATCCACACTATATAACCGATTGGCGACTTAATAAAGTCGTCATCGTCACCTACCGAATCGCTAGGTGGAGGAGCTTTCTAAGTGATTTTAATATTCTCAGCACTGGTTCAACATTTGTATCTTTCTCCAGCTCCAGCAACAACGTGGGAATCTTTTTTTCCATGTCAGACATGTTAGGAATATAGTGTTGGGAATATAGGACAGCAATTTGGTCTTTCTTATCATGCTGTTTTGTGTTTAGATGCACAAGCATGCGGAGTGAATTTTTGGTCGGTGCAACAAACGAGGAAACGAAGGTCGTGGGAAAGCTCCTGAGGAGAAGGTCCTCCATTCGAGGAACAAGGGTCGTCAGCCCACCCACGGAAATTGCATGGGTCGTACAGGAGCATTTGGACCAATGGAATCTCTGCTTTCTGGTATTTCATGCTTAAGAAACGAGGGACTGTCTTATTGGTGGCGCTTGATAGCCCCACCGACGCGGATGATTTCGATCTCTCCTAGGAGATAAAATGTCGGGGAGAAATGCTCCGTACACTCTTTCAAGACGAGAAGAAAAAGATGGACGAGAAAATATTCCAATTCGTTTGGTCCCAGGCGTTGCCTTCTCCGGCCAAAAACCAGTTCTGGTCAACTATAAAGCTTGTACTCGTGTTTGAAAGTTGAAACCAGCCCCTTCTTTGAATTATGATGGACGACGAGTCTCTCGTCCTCTCTTTTGTCCTCATATTCGACCCGTCTTACAGGATTCACCGATCCTTTCCGTAGTTCGGTTGGCAATGGCCCTTTGCATGTTGAGTCAACTCAAAAAAAAAGAGTAGAGAACTGTTTCCACTTTCGGTGCAATGCGCGTTTCTTATGTTCATTCTGATTACCGACAGTCGTATGCCCTCTGTCATAACATTCAACACCTAACATTGGTCGCCATGGAAACTTCCTCTCCCACCCTGAAAAGCTTCCACTTGTGTTCTTGATTCTCCCTCTCTTCGGAGCAATGCTTGGGGCATCTGTCGATGGTGAAATGCCCTTCACCCGCAAAAACAGAGCAATTTTCTTCCTCTTCTCCTTGTTTTTCCTGTCGCCATCTCTTTTTTCGTATTCGCGTGCGGCAAACTCGATCTTGCGAGGGTGGTTTGTTGGAAGTGACGAGGCTCTGATTTCTTCTTTTGGGATTTTCGAAATCGGGTTCTTTAGCTCCGAAAATTCCTCTCTTAGATATGTTGCTAATTGGTACCACAAGATTAGTGTTAAAACAGTTGTGTAGGTCACGAACATGGAGAACCTTGTTTTTGATGAATATGGAGGTTTAATAGAGGAGGCCTTGTGCTATCCCTTTAAAAATCTCAAAACGTTTCTTCTAGTCCAGTTATGCTCGCTTTGCTAGATTTGCATTAAATTTTGAAAAGTGAAGAAAAAAGCATGAATAAATTTCATAAAATTTAGAGGACCAAATTCAGATGTTTGACTCAGCTTACCGAAAATAAAACAATCAAAGCTCTTGTTGGGCATGTACTCATAAACGAGCATCTTATCTTCCCCTTGAACACAAAATGCAAGGAGTCTCGCGAGATTTTTGTGTTGTAATGTTGCAATTAAGTAACCTCATTCTTAGATTCCTCAATCCCTTGGCTCGACTTCCTCAAAAGCCTCTCAAGAAGCTTAGATAAATAATATGCCTTTTTTGACATCTCAAAGTCTACAATTGGTGATCAATTAGCTTTACTTTGAAAACGTGACCCAATACTCTCGATCCAAGCTTGTTTTCTTCAGAAAAGAAGTTCGTCACAGCTTCTAAGGCACTAAAGTTGAACATTTGTATATCGGCTCCTCCTATTAACTTAGCATCTCTAGCAAGACCATCTAGTCCAAATAATTCAGCGTCTCTTCGCTCTCAATGAAATCATCAAATAAGGGAAGTTCCTTGTTTTTCCAATACAAAATATTGTATTTAAAGTTCACTAACATGTAAATGAGAAATTAAGGATTAATGAATTATTCAGTTCACAGGATAAAAATCTCACCTTTCAAATTGTCCTTATACTTCCACATCAACCATACCGCTACTCCAAGAACAAACGCACCAACCAAGACAATTTTTATTGTCAACATGTTTGACATTTTGCTCTTTATTCCTATTCATAAATAAGAGACAGAAATTAAGTTATACGGGTCATCACTTGATTGAAAGTGTTTCAAGTATTCTACAAAATATCCAAAGTCATTAGCATAGATAAAATTTGAGACAACATATATGTTTTCTGTTGTATGATGCATGACTTCTTATTAGAGGTAGGTCAGACAAAAGAGATATCGGCTAAATTACAATACAAATCATGATGTGCTGATGAATATCGCCTTTTCATGCGTAATGTTCTAATACTTCACATTCTTATAAACTTGAAGATACCTAATTATGTTTGAATTTTTATTTGAGACTGGAGACATCTTATGGTGATCCCTATTGAGAGTGATTAATTTCATTCCGTTCTTATATTACACAAGGCTAGATTCATGTTATTAAGTTGTACTAATAGGTTCATAAACTTAATTCCATATATAAGAATCTCGGTGCCTTCTTTTTTGCTAAGTCATACAATCGTGTTGGACTTTATCATACTAAAAAAGATCGCAAGGACTAGGAAACATTACTTTTGAGAAGATCATCAAAATTTTAAATTGCAAAGGGAAATACCCAAAAGAGATTACACTTAATTCTGAATTGGCCAAATGAATATGGAGGGACAATCCATCGTTGGTGAAATGCTGCACATCAATCAAACCGTTGCTCCATAGCATACACTCAATGCCTCTATCAAAAGCATAAGTATTGCACGAATAATTTTGCAGACACTTTGCCTCACACTCCTCCCTACTCTTGGCTAAAATATAATCTACAAAATCCAACAACTTCATGCAATTCAATCTAAAAAAGCCATCCGTGTTACTGTCATCTCTTGTTGAAAATGCTGCTGTTGTCGCGATAGTATAATTGGGTCTTCCGAGCACAACATGTGGACCAGTTACCCCTATTTTATTGATCTGATGACTTCGAACTAAACCCTTGCATGCAACTATATTTGGGAGAGTCCATTTTATTACATATTGCAAAATCTTCACACTTATTATAGAGGTCACATTCCTTAACAGGCTGTTCTTGCAACACAATTCACTCATTACTAGTCTTATTACAGCCTAGCTACTCCTCCGTCTCATGCCAAAATATACAAAACATCAAGAGATTGGAGTTATTTGATGACGTGTATGCAAAGTACGTGCTTCCATTTGCCTCGGATTTCGAGAGGTTGAACTCATATCAATAACTACTAGTCATATTAGGCACTCCAGTAAAAATCGCCCCATTCCAATGCCTACTCCTCCATTGCCGGCCTGACTGGCCCTATATTACTATCTACGGCCATCCTCGGGGATCGACGCCTAAGGAGAAGTTCCCAGGGGAATGGTCGTTTGACGATCTCCAAAAGCTGAAAGCATGGTTTTCTCCAGCCGCAGAATCCACCCTCACTCTCATGTTAAGAAAGTACATGTTTGTTGGGTGTTCAAAGCTTTGCCAATACAAATTGATGATATCACCATCAGTACGAGCAGAGTCAACATCTACACTATTCAAAAGAACAAGAAACTCAAGGATCTTGGCCACAAAAGACGTCTTGAGAGGTAAGATGGGCCTCAAAGCTAATATGCAAGGGAGAGGCTATCCGCCCAACCGATGTGGGACTTATGATCACTCGCTTAGGGCCACGCACTACTTACGTGCCGCTAGCCTAGCTCTGATACTAACTCAAGGATCTTGGCCCCAGAAGACGTCTTAAGAGGTAAGATGGGCCTTGAAGATAATATGTAGGGAAGAGGCTATTCGCCCAACCGATATGGGACTTATGATCACTTGCCCAAGGCCATGCACAACTCAAGGATCTTGGCCCTAAAAGATGTCTTCAGAGGTAAGGTGGGCCTCCAAGCTAATATGCAGGGGAGAGGCTACCTACCAAGCTGATGTGGGACTTAGGATCACTTGCCCGGGGCCACACACTACTCACGTACCGCTAGCTTGGCTCTGATATCAACTTGAGGATCTTGGCCCCAAAAGACATCTTGAGAGGTAAGGTGAGCCTTGAAGCTAATATATGCAGGAGAGAGGCTAGCCGCCCAATCGATGTGGGACTTAGGATCACTCACCTAGGGCCATGCACTTGAGTTGCTGTGCAAAGGAAGAATTGATGCCACTCAACCAAATTGTACGATTATTCCCAACAAATTTCCATCACTTCAAACTGTCAAAATTGGGTCGCAAATATGGAGAACCCTCTTTCTAATGAATCTAGAGTTTCGACAGTTTCAAGTGATGAAAGTTTGATGGTTTTAGATGGGGATAATTGTACAATTTGCTTAAATGACATCAATTCTTCCTCTGTGTCCAGCAATTCAACAACTATTTTGATAGATTCTGGAAATATTGTTCTTTTGCATTCATGTTGATGGTAATATTATCAATTTGTATTGGCAAAGCTTCGAACACTAAACAAACGCGTACTTTCCCGGCATGAGAGTGATGGTGGATTATGCAGCTAGAGAGAACTGTGCCTTCAGGTCGTGTAGATCATTGAACAACCATGTCCTTGGGAACTTCTCTTTGGGCGTCGATCCTCAAGGATGACCGCAGACATTGATATGGGGCCAGTTAGGTTGGCAATGGAGGAGTAGGCATTGAATGGGTCAATTTTCACCGAAGTGCCCAATATGACTAGCAATTATCGATATGGGTTCAGCCTCTCGAAACCCGAGGCGAATGGAAGCACGTACTTTACATAAACATTGTCGAATAACTCCAATCTCTTAATATTTCATATACTTTGGAATGAGACGAAGGAGCAACTAGGTTGGGATGAGCTAGTAATGAGCAAATTGTGCAACAAGAAGAGTCTGCTAAGGAATGTGACCTTTATAATAAGTGCGGAGATTTTGCAATATGTAATGAAATGAACTCTCCCAAATGTAGTTGCATGCAAGGGTTCAATCCAAAATCACCGAATCAATGGAACATGGGTAACCAGTTCGCCAGTTGTGCTCGAAAGACCTAATTACAATGTCGCGACAATAGCAGCATTTCAGTTAGAGATTGGATTGCATGAAGTTGCCAGATTTTACAGATTATGTTTCAGCCAAGAGCAGGGAGGAGTATAAGGCAAAGTGTCTGCAGAATTGTTCGTGCAACACTTATGCGTTTGATAGAGGCGTCGAGTGTATGTTGTGGAGCAATAATTTGATAGATGTGCAACATTTCACCAATGGCAGACTGTCCCTCCATATTCGTTTGGCCAATTTAAAATTATGTCTTATCACTTTTGGGTATTTCCCTTTGTAATTTAATAATTTGACTATCTTCTCCAAATTAATGTTTCCTAGTCCTTACAATCTTCTTTAGTATGATAAAGCCCAACACAATTGTGTGACTTAGCAATAAAGAAGGCATAGAGATTCTTGTATATGGAATAAGGTTTATGAAGATCAAGAATTATAATAATTAGTACAACTGAATAACTTGAATCTAGCATTGTGTAGCATAAGAATGGAATGAAATTAAAATGCTGTCAATATGGATCACCATGATATGTCTCCATTCTCAAATAAAAATTCAAGCATAATCAAGTATCTTCAAGTTTATCAAAAGGTGAAGTATCAGAACATTATTCATGAAGAAGCCATATTCATCAGCACATCGTGATTTGTATTGTGGCTTAGCCGAGACCTCTTTTGTTTGACCTGCCCGTAATAAGAAGTCGGGCATCATATAATAGACAGTACATCTATTGTCTCAGGTTTTATCTATGCTAATGACTTTGGATATTTTGTAGGATACTTGGAACACTTTCCAACTAGTGTGCCACAACCTACCTGTTAAGGGCTACCCTCGGGGGAAATATGTTTAGAAATATTGTTTATAAGGAGATTCAAATCAATGTCCCTAAAAGATGACTAATCGTATAATCATAATTCAATCTAACTCATCCATTATAAACTCGGGCTTTCCCAAGCACATATCTCGCGTGACGTTGGAAAATCTTACAAAAATTCTAATAATGGAAATTGTTTAAGGAGCCGCCACTAACCTATTAAGGTTGGCTGGAAACCATGTGAAAGAACAGGAGAATGCTTCACTTTCTACGCAACTAGAGATTTTCGGACGAGGAAATTTTACAAAAATTCTAATAATGGAATTGTTTAAGAAGCCGTTACTAGCCTATTAAGGTTGGCTAGAAATCATGTGAAAGTACGAGAGAATACTTCACTTTATACACAACTACATCTTAGGGAACATGGACTTGATCAGTGCCCTTTCAATACTTAAGCTTAAAGTATTTTTATGCAGTCTTTTATCCACTATGAGACTAGTCCACTAATTGATCATGCATATCATAACCATAATAGAAGAAAAATAACAACTAATGTAATGAAGGTGCACAAATAGATATAAAAAAAAAATGCACAATCAACAATCCAAAATTCTAATATTGTCTTTTAAAAGGAAAATCAAACAAAACACCCCCTAATGTAAAGCTCTACGAGCTTATTCAATTGAATTAAAATTTTTTTAAAGGTTTTCTCATTTTTTAAGCTAAATTAAAAATGTTTATTGATAATTTAGAATCTAAAAATAAGTATAGTATTAATACTAAAATTCTACAAAAATCAATTGTGGTCATTCTCCTAACATAATTTGAGTTATTTTGAAATTTCTTATTTTCTAAATTCTCAGGATTTTTTGGATTTTTTAAATTTCAGATTTTTTTATTTTATGTTTTTTTCCGAAAAAAGAGGACCTCGGACCGGGTTGAAGAAACCCGAGCTGACTCGATGACCCGGACTCTAATGGTCCGGGCTGGGTCTTCGGATTGTGCCAAGCTTGTGGCCTAACTCAATTTTAAAAAATGGTTTAAACTAAATTACAGAAAAACTGGCCCAAAATTGAAATAGGCCTAAAAAAAACAAACGAACTTTTTGGATTGGATCACATCCGTCCATGAATCGGGCCCGCCCAGGGACTGGGGCTCACTAAACATGGGCCTCTCGGCCCACTTTCCTAATCCGGCGCCTCTCCGCTCTGGGCTCTGACATGAGTCGAGCTTAAGGCCCAACGTCGTGGCCCGATCACAAAAGACGCCGAGGCGGGCCCAGACACGGCTCAACAGCTCGGTCCACACGAAGATGGGTCGCCAACGCGTGCCGCCGTCCGGGCGAGCTCCGGACAGCGGCCTAGCACGGCGCCCACCGGCAAGGGCCACGATGGACGGAGCCGCCGCCTCCTCGGCTCAACGCCGCACCTCTCGCGGCGGCCTACGGCTTTTTCCCCACGCAACAACCCCGGGTTCCAGCAACCAAAAACCAAGTTCGGAATAGAAACACACCCAGATCTCACTTTGGCATTTCATCAAACGCGTGATGTGAAGGAGCAAACATGAGGTCTTGTGGCTAAGCTAAGCTGGGTAAAGGGAACGTGAGCGGGCGAGGACTCCCTACGCGGTTCAGGGGCATGGCCGACGGACGCACTCGAGAGATGTCGAGCCAAGTCGCAACCGGTCCACGGGCGCCCCCAAAACGCGATCCTCGGGAGGGAAAAGAAAAGGGATGCAGCGGCTTACCTGGCGGAAGCGGAGGTGTTGTGGGTCTTCGTGTAGAGGGGCTTCACGATACTCCTCCTTCTCCCTTTTGCCGAACCCCTCCCCTCTTTCTTTTCCTTCTCCTCCTTTCGCCCAGATCCCTTTCTTTTCTTCTGTTTTTCAGCCCTCTTCCAAGATGCCTTCCCTTTCTTCGTTTCCTCTTGCCCCCACGGTTTTACCCTCTTTTCCTCTCTCGGTCTTCTTCTTTTCCCCTTTTTGGCCGATTTCGTCTGAACGAGCGCCCTCTCTCGTGAGGAAATATTAGGTACCTATCCACCCACAATTCTCAAACCCATTTGGGAGTCCGTCTCTTGCCGTTTACAGAGCTATATGTCACGACCCGATGTTTTCCTGTACTCATGTACCCTGATGAGCGAAACTGAGGGTTCTATCGTGATAGGATAGAGTTGTAGTAGGAAAGATACAACTTGTTCGTGAGAGTAGCGTCAAGGTGATTTGTACTAGGAGTTTATTGATAGATATATTATATTTCTAGGAGCTCTAAATGCAGGTTTGATTTCTCGTATACAAACTGATCGGGGGCTGATGTTGCTCTCCCGATGATGCCATAGCAAGCCGAAATCAATTATTGTGTCAAAAGGATGCTGCGTGTCTCGTTACGAGAGAATTCCTTGAGTTAGGCTGGACGTGTCATGATCCGATACGAGATTGTTGTTCGCCGTATTGTTCCTTAGAACAACTACATAAGAGAAGACTGGCCTAGAGGCCCCAACCTTGCCAGGTGCTGCACGGGCCTTTTTGGCCATGAAATCTATCGGTCCGTGACAAACCTTTCTCTCTCCTCTTCCCCCGACTTTTCTCCTCAAAGTTTCTGAGTCTAAGAGTCGCATCACATGATCATGAATATGAATATGAACTCGAATCGGACTGCTAAAAAAAGTAAAAAAAAAATTCATTAATGGGGCCATCAGACAGTCCTTAAAGCCGGATCTGACTTCGGGGTCCTATGCACAACTCCTTAAATAACCAGGGTGGGTGCCAACGTTACGTGTTCTATAGCTAGGTTTTGTGGCCTTTTGTCACCCGAGGTGGCTAATGCGACGGCCTATGGTGGTAGTAACTATGAAGCGGCTTGAAATTACAGTTTGGATATCTGGAATTATTGTGGGCTCTTCACTGACTTTGATTTTTTTTTTTTTTTGGTATCAAGGGTTTCTTCTTTGTGAGAATTTATGCTGGCAATTTGGTCTTTTTCATTATGCTGTTTTTGTTGGGATTTTATGTAACCTGTATAGGCGAGGGAAGAACTAACCTATTCAAGTATCTCCAAAATGGTTGTTCGTGCATTTTAATAAAAAAATCATATTAACAAAAAGGTTTCAATGAATTATCCAAACTCTTTTATGCTTTAGGTGGAGATCCAAACCTTTAGCAAATTTTCCTGAATTCCATTCCAAAAAAGCTTAAGCTAGTCGAGAAATCTCTGATCAACAAAAAAAAAAAGGTCAAAATTGCAGGTATTGACCAACTCTAGCAGGAAATTCACATGAGCCTGGATGACTTGTGTTTAAAGAAGAATGCTTTCCTAAAATTCTCAAAATATCTCAACTCAAACATTCTTGATTCGAGCCCTATGATCATCGGACCTCTAGTTTAGACACACCTCCGGTGCATGCATCCATGCACTGTGGCATCTTATGCTTCAAGAACAAGGCAGCATCAATGTGTGCCACTTCATAGCCTAATTTACGCATGTGGTTTCGATCTCTCCTCGGGGGCAGAGGGTTCTGTATTCTCTTAAAAACGACATGAAAAAGATAAAACTATCCTATTTCAGAGGAACCCAGTTTGGTCAACTCCTCGGTAACGCTTGTCCTCATGGGCAAACCAGTGCCCCCTTTTTATATTGTATTGGTTGTGATGGACGGCGAATCTCTCACCTTCTTTTTTGTCCTTACCTTCGATTTCTTCGTATAAACAAATTCGAACTCGACGACTCCCACGTCAATGCGAGTCAGCAATCTCAACTTGGGTCTCACAAAGCCTAAGAAAAAGAAAAACACAAGAAGGGTCTCTAACTCTGGATTCAATGCACAAATTTTTTTTGTTGACTACGACTTCAAAAAGTCATCAACTCTGCGTCAGAAACTGCAAAACCCCTTGGGGGTCGCTATCGGACTTCCCTCTCTCGCCCTGAAATGTTTCCACTAGTGTTCTTGATTCTCCCTATCTCCGGAGCAATGCTTGGCGCATTTGTCAATGGTGGAATGCCCTTCATCGGCAGGAACAGCGCAAGTTTCTTCATTTTTTCCTTATTCTTCATGCGGTTATCTCATTCATATTCTCGTGCAGCAAATTCAATCTCGCAGGGGCAGCTGGTCAGAGATGGCGAGACTCTAATATCTTCTTCGGGTAACTTCGAGTTGGGGTTCTTTAGCCCTGACAATTCGGCTCTTAGATATGTCGGTATTTGGTACCACAAGATAAGTGTTAAAACAGTCGTGTGGGTCGCGAACAGAGAAAGCCCCGTGTCTAATGAATCTGGAGTTTTGACACTCTCAAGTGACGGAAATTTGATCGTTCTAGATGGGGATAATCACACAGTTTGGTCTAGTGGCATGAACTCTTCCTCCGTGACCACCAACTTAATAGCTGTTTTGACGGATGCTGGAAATCTTGTTCTTTTGGCCAATGCGGATGCTGACTTTGCTAGTGCTGATGGTGAAGTCAGCAGTTCACCCTGGCAAAGCTTTGCACACCCGACAGACACTTTCCTGCCCGGCATGAGAGTGAGGGTGAATTCTGCGACTGGAGAGAATCGTGCCTTTAGGTCATGGAGATCATCGAATGACCCTTCCCCTGGGAACTTCTCTCTAGGCATCGATCCTCGGGGATGGCCACAGATAGTGACTTGGGGCCAGTTAGGCCGGCAATGGAGGAGTGGGCATTGGAATGGGGTGATTTTCACCGGAGTGTCCAATATAACTAGCAATCTTCAATACGGGTTCAGCCTCTCGAAAGCCGATGCGGATGGAAGCATGTACTTTACGTACACGCCGTCAAGTAGCTCCAATCTCTTGATGTTCCGTATACTTTGGAATGGGACAGCCGAGCAATTAGGCTGGGATGAAACTAGTAATAAGTGGACTGTGCTGCAAGAAGAGCCTACTAAGGAGTGTGACCTCTATAATAAGTGCGGAAATTTTGCAGTATGTAATGACATGCACTCTCTGAATTGTAGTTGCATGGAAGGGTTCAGTCCGAAGTCACTGGATCAATGGGACCTGCATAACTGGTCTGCAGGTTGTGCTCGGAAGACCCAGTTACAATGTCGGGTTAACAACAGCATTTCAGTTGGGGATGGCAGTAAAAGGGGCCACTTTCAAAAATTGGACGGCGTGAAGTTGCCAGATTTTGCGGATGTATCTTCAGCCAGGAGTAGGCAAGAGTGTGAGGCAAAGTGTCTAGATAATTGTTCATGCAATGCTTATGCATTTGTTGGAGAAATCGGGTGCATGCTATGGAGCAAGGATTTGATCGATGTGCAGTATCTCGCTGGGAGCGAACTGACCCTCCAAATTCGTCTCGCCTATTCTGAATTTGGTATGATCTCTTATGGGTATTTCCCTTTGCCATTTCAAATTTGTTAATATTTTCCAAAATGATGTTTCCTATACGTAGGCATCTCCTTTAGCAACCGGTTATGTGACCAGAAATGGCACTAATATTCCTATCTATGGAATCGAGTTTATGAAGCTAGATCTTAATAGTTAGTATAACTGAATACATGAATCTAGCCTTGTGTAGCATCAGAGGAATGAAAATAATCATTGTCAACAAACATCACCAATGATGTTTCCATAATGGTATTCTCAAATAATAAACTCCAGCATAATGAGGTTCTTTCAAGCTTAAATGAAGGTAAAATATCAGAGATGAATATATCCAGTCTTATTCATCGGCATATGATATGTTATTTGGCTTAGCTGAGATTTCCTTTGTCTCGCTTGCTTGCAACAAGAAGTCATGTATCATACGATAGACAAAGCATTCATTGTCACAGAGTTTATCTATTTAATAACTTCGAATATTTTATAGCATACTTGAACACTTTCCAATTAGTGATGATTTCGTATAGTCATAATTTCTTTCTTTTCTCAGGAATAAGAACAAAGGGCAAAATATCCAACCCATTCATAATAATTACTGTCTTGGTTGGAGTATTTGTTCTTGGTATACCAGTATGGTTGTTGTGGTGCTTCAAGGACAATTTGAAAGGTTAGATTTCAGTTTGCGGACTAAATGATTTATTAAACTTTATTTTCTTATTTATATGTCAATGAACTGTAAATGCAGGATTTATTATTTTCTATTGCATGAACATGGAGCATCCCTTGTTTGATGATATTGTTAAGAACAAAGAGCTATATGCGGATTTGTCTGTAGCTGACAGTCTTGCTACAGTTGCTAAGCAAGTTGGAGGACCTGATATACCAGCGTTCGACTTCAGTTCCATAGAAGTTGCGACGAATGTCTTTTCTGAAGAAAACAAGCTTGGATTGGGTGGATTCGGTCCCGTTTACAAGGTAAAGCTAAATGATCCCGAGTTCTCAATTGAGGATGTCATATTTGTATACTCAATTTTATAATCTCTGAATTTGCAGGGAGATCTTGGAGGACAAGAAATAGCCGTTAAGAGGCTTTCGATGAAGTCGAGCCAAGGGGTCGAGGAATTTAAGAATGAGGTTACGGTAATTGCGAAATTACAACATAGAAACCTTGTGAGACTTTTGGGATTTTGCGTTCAAGGTGAAGATAAAATGCTCATTTATGAGTATATGCCAAATAGGAGCTTGGATTATTTTCTTTTTGGTAAGCTGAGTCGAACATATGAATTTGATCTCTTGCATAGCACGAAAAAGTGGCCATGAAAATCGTTGCATGCGTCTTTTCTTCTCTTTTCCAAATTCAATGCAGATCCAATGAAGCGAGCACAACTGAATTGGAAGAAACGTTTTGAGATTATTGAAGGGGTAGCACGAGGCCTCCTCTATCTCCACCGGGACTCTAGATTAAGAATTATTCATCGTGACCTGAAAGCCAGTAACATCTTGTTGGATGAAGCGATGAACCCGAAAATATCAGACTTTGGCATGGCGAGAATTTTCGGTGGAAACGAAAATGAAGCGAGTACCAAACGAGTGGTTGGCACATAGTACGTTGAATTTCTTCCAAGTGAAAAAAAGAAAGTGTGTCTCTAACTCAAAATGTTTAATTAGTATAAAGTGGGCTAATTCATCTGCCCTTGTAATTGCAGTGGCTACATGTCTCCAGAGTATGCGATGGAAGGTCTATTTTCATTCAAATCCGATGTGTACAGCTTCGGGGTATTATTATTGGAGATCATCAGCGGCGAGAAAAATATTGGATTTCGCACGTCGGAACATCATACTCTTATTGGCCATGTGAGTTCACCCTCATTTGTACTTGAGCTAATAGGCATAAAAACTCTCTTTTCGCGAGATGTGTGCATCTGCTCAGATTGCTATGTTTAAAATTGTTGCTCGGTCGAGTTTCTACTTCTCCATTGTTCGTGAGCATAGTTACATCAATAGATGTTATTATGCATGAGGACAATATACATTTGAACTTGCTATTCGAATGTTTAAACCTCAGGGGTCATCAACAGTTTTTCTCACACATGTGCGCGATGATTTCAGGCTTGGCATCATTGGAATGAAGGGAAGGTGATTGAACTAATCGATCGTTGCATAAGGGACACATGCTTTGTGGCGGAGGTATTACGATGCATACAAGTCGGACTGTTGTGTGTGCAAGAGTCCCCAGAAGATAGACCGGCCATGCCTGCCGTTGTGCTACATCTAGAAAGTGAAACAGCAGGTCTTCCCCTCCCGAAACCACCCAGGTCAACCTTGATCAGGGGTTTCATAGATTCTTATTCTTCGGGTGAAACAGCGGGTCTTCCCTTCTCGGAACCACACGGCTTAACCTCAATCACGAACTCCACGGATCCGCATTCTTCATTTGAAAGCTGTGAATGGAGTCGTGCAACGGCGTAACAGTTAGCTCGGTGGATGGCAGATAGCGCCAACGTGATTCATTCGTGTTGCTTCGTCTGTTTTTGTACTTGCGATCTTTACAATAAGAGATGCGCCGTCGAAATCATGCGGATGTATCTTTGTCAAAAGGGCGCCTGTGGAATAGAAAAGAGACAGCAAGGTTCCTTGGTCTTGTATTAAAGTGTCTTCATTGCTTTTTTAAACTGTAGTATCGCGTTTGATTGCATTTAGGGCTAGCATTTCAGGTAAAAGTTGTTGCTCTGTGACCTTAGGTTTCAAGTTGCAGAAATAGTTATCTAGCAAAAATTGCAAGGTAAGGCTGCGTACATTAGACCCGGCGTGGTCGGACCTGTCCCATCGTCCCGGGCATAGCGGGCGCTCCAGCTGCTGTTTTATTCCAGCTTTTCCCAGTTTGCTATGGCTGAGGCGAGAATTAATCTTTTTGGGACAGTTCAATTTTTTGGGATCATAACGTTGCCCCCTTTGTCTACTCAATGTGATTATATGCTCATTTGTCTGTCACATGTGAAGCTTTTGCACGAGCATGTTAATGGATATGCTTAATCTGTATAAGTTAAGGGCTTGTTTTCAATTTTTGGAGACAAAGCCACTCTTGCTTGTGTAGTGAAATATGGACCCGGATCGTCTATCTCCCATGATGTAGAAGGGAGGCCTTCCGATTTCTCCCATGACGTAGAAGGGAGGCATTCCGATTTCAGATCGGACATCCCCTCATTATAAGAGTTTTTTTTTTAATTTTATTTAAAAAAGTTATTTTTTTTTCAGCCATTCAATTTAAATTGGACGACGAGATGTGACTTACGTCACTAAATCCATTTCCGTGAAATATAACATTCTACATGCTTGTCAAGCAGTCAAGGCTTTTAATACAAGTCAATGCCTCCATAAATATATAGAGCTGGAGATCTCACTAACTCTGCTTACGATGAGGTTCTGCTGTAGGTTGCAGCAGCATTAATGTTGCTTCCGAGACACTCGTCATGCATTCCTCGAGGGAAAAAAGATCACCTGCAGTAACTGCAGGTCTGCAGGTGACTTTTTCTCTCCTATCCACTGCATTAAATTCCTCCCTATTTCATAGCTAAAATCCCCTCTTCACCCTATCATCTCCTTGATTTCCATGCATTAACTACAGGAGATCCGGATAACCTACACGTGCAATTAACAATGTTCCTGAAACCCTTCTCCCTTGGCAACTGTCAGCTGCCGCCGCGAGCTCCTGCCGACCAACACGAGACTTATGCCGACCACCGCCATTCCAGCCATTGTCACCACTGAGCCCCCACCTCGAGTAGCACCCTTCCCTCGCTTCTCTTGGCTCGATTTGAGGTCGCCTAGCCAGAGACGACCGTCTCTGTAATTATGATCCCGAAAAGAATTTTTAATGGAAGACGGGTTCATCATACGGGCTTTATTTTTTGTATGTGTGGGTCCAGGAACGGTTCAAAGTGCCTTGTACATCCTTGTGTGTAATAAAAGAAGCTTTAAAAATTCTAAGTCCACTCGATCACTTTCCACGCAACTTTGCCTAAGTTGGGTGCACATATAGATGCTAAAATTCTAGAGAACCAAGCAATCTCCGTGAACTTTAGTTCTGGCCTAAAACTAGTTGATGGATACTTTATGCTCTTTCACAAGCCCGGTTTTCGGCGGGATTTGTTTTGTTCAGGAGAAATCGAGCTGAGACGCACCTAAGAAAGCAGGAACAACTCGACAGGAAGAGCAGACATGACTGAGAAATCCCGCCGAAAACCGCACGAAATAGCTTAGGCGGTAAGCTGGGTAGCATGCAAATCGACTTTCATTGAACTTGAATCAGATCTAAGCAAAAGACGACATCAACTACTTGAGTTCAATCTCTATATGGGTCAGGGAGACTATAATCCTTTGAGAGGGCTTCTTGTTAAGAGCCACTGGTTTGACTTGAACCCATTCGGCAATTGGCAGATAAAACACAGCTGTCACTCAGATAAGGAATATGTACATAGGAATGTTGGCTATCTGGAACAGTGGTGGAATCGAGTCAGCCATATGTACACAAAAGACTTCCATCCCTGATGAAATTATTTGCCTGGCCTAGGAGATAAGGAAAGGTAAATTACCAACACGCATGTTGTACAAATGCCAATCCAATCTCAAAATTTTCCAATTTCGCCAATGTAATCTAAAGCATTTGTGCCAAATTTCAATGTAAAACTAGCAGATGGATACTTCATGTTCTTTCTCAAACCCAACAAGATTGCTTGGTTTAGGAGAAATTGAGCTGAGACATGCCAAAGAAAGCACGAAAACTCAACAGGAAGAGCGGACACGACTGTCCTGCCAAAAACTGCAGGAAATAGCTTAGGTGGTAACTGGGTTCTACGCAAATCGATTTTCATTGAACTTGAATCAGATCTAAGCAAAAGAGGACATCAACTACCTAAGTTCAAGCTCTATATGGGTCATGGAGGCTACAATCCTTTGACAGTGTAGAAGAGAGCCACCGGTTTGACTTGGACCAATTCTGCAATTGGCCGATAAAACAAAAGCTGTCTGTCACACCCCAAATCCTGTAGGAATAAGAGCGGTGACACGGCCGTCCTTCTCTTCCTCTTGAAGGGCGCAGCCTCAAATCATGCCTAAAAGAAATCAAGCTCCCAAAAGTCCCCGTCGATAGCGCTCTCGTACTTATATGGAACCTGAAATGTTTGGGAAAGAGAGGGGTGAGCAACCACAACTCAGTGAATAGTACATTTTTTCTAAGTAGATCGAGCACTCACTATGCATTTTACAAAATGATAACATAACCCTTTCATCCGAAATCCACTTCAACACACACAAGCAAGATATATAAATGCTTAAATTTCCTTTCAAGAAAACACCGAAAAATCAATGATATCATAACAAACATCAATGGTCAAGTCCATTGATCAATCTCATCAAATCATATGCCAATGGTCCATCCCATTAGCCAATCTCAAATCACATATCAATGGCATATTTCATTGATCAAACTCGCATCACACGTCAATGGTCCATCCATTGACCAAACTCTCACTCAAATGTCTAGCCGTGGTTATGAATAACGCTCCATGACTAGGCGACCAAGATTCCTCCCTTGGTTAGGTCTCCACCTACAATGCCGGTGGCTCGGCCCACAAGGATATCCCAACTAGCATGCGCATACCCACAAAGCCTCACAATAGGCTCACGGCGATATCGAGCACAAACTCAACACATAGTAAAATCGTCCACCATTCACAAGACAATTCCAAACCCATTCAGAAAATAGTTTCACAAATCAAACATATAATCCTTCACAATATGGCTCACCCGCTAGAAATACATTTTCTCCAATCTTTTTTAAAACCATTTCACAAATCAATTCATTAATTCACACGCATAGATCTCATCTCAATGCTTTTCATAAAACTATAATCAAATCACCCACAAAATCCCGAAAGGCAGTAAATGCTCGATCCAGATTTTTATGCAATAAAAATGCTACTTTATAACTCACGATACATCAAACTTATATCGCTTTTCGAAATATGAGTTTGCAAATACAAAGAAGAGACACACCACTCACCTGGCAATTCCAACGATTTCACCACAACGTTACTCGAACGGTCGATCTCACAATCCTATCACATAAGCAATAATTGACATTATAATCGAGTAAAATAATACTCTAATAACTTACTGAACTAATCACCCCCGTTGTCGATGAAATGACATTTATGAGCTAATTAAAAGGCTCGCCCATAACAAAGATAACTATTTCTCTTATTGCGCAACTCGCGCACATAATCTATTTGTGCCATAACTTTCTCCACAGAATTCCATTTCTAACGATCTTACAGTCCGTGGAAAGCCTTTTCAACGTACTACAAGCTTTATGAATTGGCCCCACCCAAAATCAGCCCGAAAAACAACAAAAATGGGCCATAAAGCTACTGTTCGCGCGCTGTGAACAGTGTGCGTCCAAGTTCAAAATTACGCTCCGGACAAATCGTGAGTCCAAATCGAATTCCGTCAGTTCCTATAGCTTCGTGACACCTTAAGCTACGATACCCACATAATCTTTCGCCCAATTAACTCCGAAATCGGACTTTGCCGCCCCAATACCCCAAAATTCCGAATTTCCCCTTAATTCCGAATTTAAGCCGAAAATCCAAAATCTATTCGGTTTAAATAGACGAGGGGCGCGTATACTTACCGGGCGCTGCCACTCGAAGTTGGATCGGCTTGGCGATGTCCCGGGAGCATGGCTTCCTTCTCTTTTTATTTTCCTTCTCTCCCCTTTTCTTTCTCTCTTCTTTCTCTCCTTTCTTCCTCCTTTCTTCCCTTTTCCTTTCCCATCTCGATCGTTCTCTGCCCCTTTTATTGACTAACTCCACCGCCTCACTTCCCTCCTTTTTTGACTTTTCAACCCTCTCTTTTTTTTTTTTTGACTTGGGCTCTTACATTCTACCCTCCTTAAAGAAAATTTCGTCCTCGAAATTTATATGTACATTAATCATCAAACAAACGAGGGTATTTGCTTTTTACCTCCTCTACAAGCTCTCACAAGTCCTCTCTTACATATGACTTTGATATTACAAGTTTCACCATTGTTCTCACTAATCAAGGCAACTCATGTCCAACATTACCTATGCATTGCATACTAGGCTTCCTTTTCCACGAGGAGAAATCTTTCTAGCATGATTCAAAGAAAAACTTAGTCATCAAATATTCTGTATACATCGTTTCTCTTCCTATTCACCTCAAGTCCAATAAAATGTTTGAGCTTACCAAGCTGAAGCCTGATCAATAGATTTTCCTTCTCACTGTCTCTCGTGATGGTGAAGTAGCTGTTATAGATAGCCACTTTGCATCAGAAATTTGATAATTCTACCATGAATTATGTTGCATTCTACACTTGCCAATCATCATTGACCCAAAGTTATTTTCTTTTCCAAAGAAATGAGTCCACACTATAGGAACACAATTCCACGAAAATCCACATGCCATGAGAAGGTCTCCTTCGGTTGATTGCATATGTTTATAATGACATCGTAACTAGAGGTACAATGCATTATTTGACCATAAGGATTTCTCATAAACTGTAATGTCTCTACTATAGATGAACAATTCATGATATGGTTATTATATAGTTGCATAAAGCAAATCATAACGATCAAATAGTAAAAAACAACACAACTTGTATTAACCTCCTCTTTGGTAAGACGATTAAAATTACCAAGTAAAATGAAGAATTGGGGATAGAATAACACCAATTTCTAGTAAGGTTTTCCCAAATAACAAAACTATTTTGTATATCAAATGGCGGACTAGTTGAGCTTCATGGCATCTCTCGCTTACGTATAAATTGAAAAGTAGTGAATTACCATAATGAAGGCTTGGTACGTATTTCCGTAGTAATGACACATAGAACACAATATTCACTTCATGTAATGCTGGTGGCAACGCCAACTTATAAGTAGCTTCTCTAACCTTTTCTAAAATTAAGAATAGTCCCACGTATCTTAGGCTCAACTTTCCACGTGCGCCAAATCTCAGAACGCCTTCCATTGGAAAAACTTTTAAAGATATATGATCCCCAACGTCAAACTCCATCTTACGCCTTTTGAGATCCCCGTAACTCTTATGACAGCTTTGAGCTGCTTTCAAATGCTCTCGAATTAATCTGACTCTCTTCTGAATGCTGAATAAACTCAGGGCCAATTAATCTTTTCTCACCAATATCACCCCAACAAAGAGGAGTCCTACACTTTCGCCCATACAATTCTTCAAATGGGGTCATCTTGATACTTGAGTAATAACTAGTATTATAAGAAAATTCCTTCATCTCCTGAGCCGCCAAAGTCAATGATACAGGTTCACAACATATCTTTTAATGTCTAAATAATTTTCCCCAATTGCCCATCCGTATGTGGTGAAATGCTGTACTAAAGTTGAATTTAGTACCCAACGTTTTCTATAAATTCTTCCAAAAATTAAACAAAAATCTTAGATTTCTGCCTAAAACAATATTTACTGGGACCCCTTATAACTTTACTATTTAATTAGCATATCGCTTCGCCATATAATCTAACGATAGGCAAAATCCATATGATACAAGTATGTAGACTTAGTCAATCGATCGGCTATCACCTTATAACATTCTTACACCAGGCATCTTCAGTAACCTCTTCTTGACGTTCACAGTAATGTACTTCCACTTCCACTTAGGTACTTTAAGTGGGTGCAACTGGCCACCCAATTTTTTTTGAATACTAAATCTTCGCTTGCTGACAAATCATGTGTTGACCAACAAACTTCACAATATCCTTCTTCATGTTGATCCACCTAAAGTTCCCCCTCAAATCCATGTACATTTTAACACCCCTTGGATAGATAGAGAATTTATGTTGTGGACTGTCTTTAATATCTCTTTCTTAAGTTCTTTATCATTAGGGACATATAACCGATCACATAGTCTCAATGATCGCTACATAATTACTAAAGTCTTCTTGTCTTCCAACTTGTACTACTTCTCTGATTTTTCTTAACTAAGAGTTCTCATTCTGCTAAATCTTAATCCTTTTAATCAATGTCGTTTGCACTCAAAGGTTAGCCGTTGAACACCAAGCTTATGTTCTAACACCTCGAGGTCTAGCTTCCTTATTTCTTCAAGAATGGGCCTTGAGAAGTAAGTAATTTCACCATATTACAAGACCATCCATGACCCGCATCTTCCTTCTAGATACACAAGTACCGCTAGAAAACAATATTGAGCAAGCCGTCAATTAATTCGCACAACCAATAATGCGGTCCTTCAAAAATTCAGAGCACTTTACCGAGTCTTAAACAAGATCCAAACACACAATTTTCATGAAGAAATCCATGTGAAAATCGTTGAGTAATATAGCTTATAAAATCAGCAAAGTTCAGGGAAATCAGAAACTCATTTTCACAATTGTAGTACATACTCGGTTTAACAAAAGCAACTCATTTGTCATTGGATTGAACTGAAATTCCAGTATATTGTAGCCCTAAGTATAACCTACAACTTTCATGAAGAACAACAGCTACAAATCGTGGAGCAAAAAGCTCAAAATCAGCAAAGATCACACAATGGTCAGAAAACAGTTTCTGAAAACACAATCTGGGTATTCTGCAAATCGAACAAACCAGCGGCTTACAAAATTCAGAAAATTCCCAAATAAATATATGTCAAAGATAATCAAATCAAGAGTAACTTTCATGAAGACAACCTCGACCAATTCTAACTCATACGTTCTAGAGAAATTCAACAGGCCGAATGGGTTTTCAAAATCGAATAAGCTCAACGATGGGTAATTCTTCCGGGTTGGCTCATCTTCGACTCTACCAGTCCAATTCTATGCTAATTGGCATGAATTAAGCAAAATAAACAAGCCAATCTAGAGATTCACAATCCTATGTCAAGGTAACTCAGCGAACGCAATCCCAAAATTTGCCTAGTTAAGCAGAATCGGTCGGCAAAAGTGTACGGATGACTTCCGATAGTTATGTGGCTTCACAAAGCTATTGGCTGAGCTCCGGCTGTTCTCTCAACTGTTCTTCACAAAATAAATAAGGAAGAGGATGAAGAAAATGAGAGGAAGAAACGGTCCACAGAAAGAACAAGAAGAGTGAAGCCATTCGCGCGTGGAGAGGAAAAAGGAAAGAAGTCGGTGGCTCTCTCTCTCTCTCCCTCCATCCATTTCTTCTTATAATCTTCCCTTCATTGCATGGAAGTTGCCATTTGGAGGAAGGTTTGAACCACTTGTAATACATATGGCGTGTAGAAGGGAAGCCACTTCTTCTTCATGCATGTCTTCCTCAAGTTTGCCACTTGTCTTCCTACTTATCATACGTGGCGCATAAGGGATTGGAGAAGGTTTGGTCGGCCCTCTTTCCCTTTGTCTCTCACTTCCGTCGTCTCTCCTTAACCAACTTAAGACTTGTGATCTTCCATAACTTGTAGTCTTTAATTGAACCTTGACAAAGTGGCCGAACTAATCAAATTGCTAGCCGAATTTTACCCTCCAACAAATGGTAGTTCCGTCTTGGTTTCGGGAAAAACTAGGGTCTAGCCAAAATAATTCTTCGCAACAAAATCTCCATGTCGTGTCACAATCTATCTTTGGATTAATCCTTCTTAATCGATTTGTCACCTCGTAAAATTGTCGTAATCTTGTGATTTCGTGAATCGCGAGACATCTAATAATACGAAAACTCGACAATCTCACACCTCTGTCCTCAAGATGTCCATGTCAATTGGCTTCAATTATGAACTCATGATTACTTGGATCTAAGGATGAAACTACACATTAATATCTAAAGACTAGACGCTCTAAGCTATCACACAGCCTCACAACGTCCCATATATATACCCAAAACTCAAAACCTAGGCTCTGATACCAATAAATGTCACACCCCAAATCCTGTAGGAATAAGGGCGGTGACACGGCCGTCCTTCTCTTCCTCTTGAAGGGCGCAGCCTCAAATCATGCCTAAAAGAAATCGAGCTCCCAAAAGTTCCCGTCGATAGCACTCTTGTACTTATATGGAACCTGAAATGTTTGGGAAAGAGAGGGGTGAGCAACCATAGCTCAGTGAATAGTGCATTTCTTACAAAATGATAACATAACCCTTTCATCCGAAATCCACTTCAACACACACAAGCAAGATATATAAATGCTTAAATTTCCTTTCAAGGAAACACCGAAAAATCAATGAGATCATAACAAACATCAATGGTCAAGTCCATTGATCAATCTCATCAAATCATATGCCAATGGTCCATCCCATTAGCCAATCTCAAATCACATATTAATGGCATATTTCATTGATCAAACTCGCATCACACGTCAATGGTCCATCCATTGACCAAACTCTCACTCAAATGTCTAGCCGTGGTCATGAATAACGCCCCATGACTAGGCGACCAAGATTCCCCCCTTGATTAGGTCTCCACCTACAATGCCGGTGGCCCGGCTCACAAGGATATCCCAACTAGTATGCGCATACCCACAAAGCCTCACAATAGACTCACGGCGATATCGAGCACAAACTCAACACATAGTAAAATCCTCTACCATTCAGAAGACAATTCCAAACCCATTCAGAAAATAGTTTCACAAATCAAATATATAATTCTTCACAATATGGCTCACCCGCTAGAAATACATTTTCTCCAATCTTTTTCAAAACCATTTCACAAATCAATTCATTAATTCACACGCATAGATCTCATCTCAATGCTTTTCATAAAACTATCATCAAATCACCCACAAAATCCCAAAAGACAGTAAATGCTCGATCCAGATTTTTATGCAATAAAAATGCTACTTTATAACTCACAATACATCAAACTTATATCGCTTTTTGAAATATGAGTTTGCAAATACAAAGAAGAGACACATCACTCACCTGGCAATTCCAATGATTCCACCACAACGTTACTCAAACGGTCAATCTCACAATCCTATCACATAAGCAATAATTGACATTATAATCGAGTAAAATAATACTCTAATAACTTACTGAACTAATCACCCCCGTTGTCGATGAAATGACATTTATGAGCTAATTAAAAGGCTCGCCCATAAAAAAGATAACTATTTCTCTTATTGAGCAACTCACGCACATAATCTATTTGTGCCATAACTTTCTCCACAGAATTCCGTTTCTAACGATCTTATAGTCCGTGGAAAGCCTTTTCAACGTACTACAAGTTTTATGAATTGGCCCCACCCAAAATCAGCCCGAAAACCAACAAAAATGGGCCATAAAGCTACTGTTCGCGCGCGGTGAACAGTGCGCGTCCAAGTTCAAAATTACGTTCCGGACAAACCGTGAGTCCAAATCGAATTCCGTCAGTTCCTATAGCTTCGTGACACCTTAAGCTACGATACCCATATAATCTTTCGCCCAATTAACTCCAAAATCGGACTTTGCTGCCCCAATACCCCAAAATTCCGAATTTCCCCTTAATTCCAAATTTAAGCCGAAAATTCAAAATCTATTCCGATTAAGTAGACGAGGGGCGCGTATACTTACCGGGCGCTGCGACTCGAAGTTGGATCGGCTTGGCGATGTCCCGGGAGCATGGCTTCCTTCTCTTTTTATTTTCCTTCTCTCCCCTTTTCTTTCTCTCTTCTTTCTCTCATTTCTTCCTCCTTTCATCCCTTTTCCTTTCCCTTCTCGATCGTTCTCTGCCCCTTTTATTGACTAACTCCACCGCCTCACTTCCCTCCTTTTTTGACTTTTCAACCCTCTCTGTTCTTTTTTTTTTTACTTGGGCTCTTACATTGTCAATATTGAATATGTATGTAGGAATGTTGGCTATCTGGGACAGTGCTTGAACCGAGTCAGCCATAACTAGGGCAGTACACAAAGACTTCCATTTCTGATGAGATTGTTTGCCTGGTGTAGGCAATGAAGAGAGGAAAATTATCAATCAATCCTTCACATATTATGCTAATGCTAATTCAATCTTAAAATTTTCAAATTTTACCAATATAATCCTAAATATTTGCATGGAATTTTCAATGTAAGCCTTTTGGCCACTTGCTGCTAAAAATTGCTGATATGACAATGCTCAAATTGTCCAAGTCAACGGGCAATATAGGACGGCCGTCGAGTGGATGCTACATTAGCAATATCTGACATTTATTGGTCGAAAAGGTCAATTTAGAATTTTGTGAAGATGCTTATAATTACATTTGAAAAATCAAAAAACTTTCAGTCTCCATTTGTTTCATGGAAAATAATTTTCAGGAAAATATTTTGCAGATTTTCCATCGTTCATTTCATAGAAAATAAATATAATCAAGGAAAATATTTTCCATCAATGAAAAAACACATTTAAAAGTGGGGAAAATGTTTTTCGTTATTTCGAAAGTGGAAAACGTTTTTCATTTTCTCTAATTATCTTCAAATATCATAACTTCTAGCAGCGTGTATCGACCTTGCCCGAGGCCGGTGAGCCGACATCCTCTAATAGCGAGCTAGCGGTATCTGGCAGTAAGCTTTTAGCCTTGAGAGGCAAGCCTCAAGGGAAGGATGCTCGCACGAGAAGGAGGAAAAAGGAAAGAGGGGGGGGGGGGGGAGCGCGCACGAGAAGGAAAGGGAAGGCTAGAAAAGAGGAAGAACCGGTTCTTTGAAAACGAGAAATGGGTTTTTTTCACTTTCTCATTCTTGGACAAAAGTTGGTTCTGGCCAAAAAAATTGGTTCAGAACCGGTTTTCATAAAACCGCGAAGCAAACAGGTTTTTTGTCTAGAATTGATTTTTTTGGTCCAGAACCCATTCTAGAAGAGAAACAACTGCCCGTCATGCAGACCCTATAAAGCTTGTACTCGTGTTTGAAAGTTGAAACCAGCCCCTTCTTTGAATTATGATGGACGACGAGTCTCTCGTCCTCTTCTTTGTCCTCATATTCGACCCGTCTTAGAGGATTCACCGATCCTTTCCGTAGTTCTGTTGGCAATGGCCCTTTGCACGTTGGGTCAACTCAAAACCCACCCACCCAGGGAAAAAAGAGAGTAGAGAACTATTTCCACTTTCGGTGCAATGCGCGTTTTTCATGTTCATTCTGATTACCGACAGTCTTATGCCCTCTGTCATAACATTCAACACCTAACATTGGTCGCCATTGAAACTTCCTCTCCCACCCTGAAAAGCTTCCACTTGTGTTCTTGATTCTCCCTCTCTTCGGAGCAATGCTTGGGGCATTTGTCGATGGTGAAATGCCTTCACCCGCAAAAACAGAGCAATTTTCTTCCTCTTCTCCTTGTTTTTCGTGTCGCCATCTCTTTTTTCGTATTCGCGTGCAGCAAACTCGATCTTGCGAGGGTGGTTTGTTGGAAGTGGCGAGGCTATGATTTCTTCTTTTGGGATTTTCGAAATCGGGTTCTTTAGCCCCGTAAATTCCTCTCTTAGATAAGTTGGTAATTGGTACCACAAGATTAGTGTTAGAACAATCGTGTGGGTCACGAACATGGAGAACCGTGTTTTTGATGATTATGGAGTTTTAATAGAGGAGGCCTTGTGCTATCCTTTTAATTATCTCAAAATGTTTCCTCCAGTCCAATTAATATATAGAGCAGTAAGCTTTTGGCCTTGAGAGGCAAGCCTCAAGGCTTGCCTAAGATTGGCGAGTTTGTGGCTTATGATGGTAATGCGGGAGTTTGTTGGGGCATGGTAAGGCTTGTGGCTAACAACCATTCAATGTAAACAAAAAAAAAATTAAAATCTATATTTTTTTATAATTTTCCCTAAGTTTCAAGCAAACACCGGAAAATATTGTCATTTTTAAAGATAATAATTTCCTGAAAAATATTTTTTTTAAAATGTAAAATTTTCCGTAAAACGAACAAAACCTTAGTATTAGATTGACATCTATGCAATAGGCTTAAAATTGATTGGGTTATTATCTCGGATGGAGAGATATAATGAAAAAGCACCCCGTCAAGTCCTATTGATTCATCTTTACCCAAAAAAAGAAAAAGAAGTCCTATTGATTCATGATTAAGGGATGTGTCTGCTGGGGCTCGTAATTCATGTTTGTCCGTCATGTTTGTGACATTATCCATGTCATTTTAGGTCATTACAAAATTGTTTCCACATAATAACAAAGTGATTTGTTATAAAAATTGAGCGAAAACTTGTGATTCATGTCGGGTACAAGTTAAATGATCACGTGTCATCTTGATCAGAGTGGTGTTCTTGCGTCGTGTTGGAATTGCCACCTCTAGTATCTATTAATGCCAGGGGGTGTAGCCAGAAATTTGCCTAATCGCCATTGGTGAAGGTAGAAGAGATGATTTGCCAAAATAGACTGAAAACAGAGTAAATGTGGGAGATTTGGTTAGTGGATATGGATATGTGATCATACTTAACAAGTAAATATGAGTAGTGCCCAATGATTATAAGGTAAAAATGCTCAACATCTGATGAATATAAATTGAATATGCTTAGCACTAGAGGTGGCAAAATTGGTTAAAGACCCATATTTTAACCCGTATTTGATAATATGGGTCATAAATGTGTCCACTTAAAATGTTAAGTGGGTCTTAAATGGATCATTTAACAACTTCACGGGTCATAAATGTGTTACTTAATTAATTTTAAGTATTATTAATAAATCATTTTAAGTATTATAAATAAGTCAATTTTAGACTATGAAAATTCTGTTATTTTAATTATTTTATTTTTTTAAAATGAAAAATTAATTAATTTTATTTTCCCTTATTTTTCCTTTTTTCGTTTCCTTTCTTTTCTCCTTTTTCCCTCTTTCTAAGTTAGTCGCCGGCCAAGAGGCAAGGGATGAGCTCACTAGACTTGAGTTACTAGAAGAGGAAAAAGCAAAAAAGAAAATATATATAATTTTAAAAAATAAAAATACTTAAATTTTATTGCATAAAATTATTTTAAATTATCAAATAATTGTATTACATAAAATTATTTTAGCAATACACTTTTTAAAAAATCACCAAGTAAATTTTCCCGAACTTGATTAAATATGGAAGTATTTTATCAATATAGATTGGGTCATTATAATTACACTACATGAATATGGGTCAAAACAGATTAAATAGGTCAAATATGGTCCGACCCATAGTTGACCATATTTGACCCGCCCAAACCCGACCCGACTCACCCATTTAACGCCCCTAATTAGCACTGATGACTATAAGGTGAATAGTGGTGGGTGGGTCTAAGGTTAATAGGATTAACTATTGATGCCTACGTGGTGGAGATAAGTAATTGTTTATAAATATAAATAGTGGTCGATGGATATAAGGTGAATACTAACAATAGTTGATGGATATAAAGTGAATATGATCATCAGCGGATAACTATAAGATAAATATAATCAGCACTTGATGAACATAAGGTGAATATCAACAACGGATGATGGAGATAAGGTGGATATCAATAGCGGGTGCTATATATAAGGCAAATATCAGCAGCGGCCGGTGACTTCATAATTTATTAAAGTAACACTTTCAAGCCTAGTTTCACTATCTTCACATTTATTCACGGTCCACATGTTACTATACCTCAAGGAAATCAATCAAAGAGCTTGTCAGCATGAAATAACTCTTCAAAACCAGAAATATGATCATGATGTCACGACATACCATGACAATGACTTGCTGACTCTTACCATCAAATTTAACTAAACCGAGTATTAAAAATACATTAACCTATTAAGTCAATAGTACTAAGTAGATCAACCTCAGTTAGCTTCTAAAGTTTTTACTTACCTTGAAATAGACTTGACGACTCAAAGCTTTAGTCACCTTTTAACAAAAAAAAATCGCAAATTAACTATTCTTGTCTTCAAAACCAAAAAAAAAAAAAAAAGGGAGCTCATTGGTGGAAAGTAATGAAAGTGCTAATAGTTTAACTTGTTGACACAAATGAGATTGGGACAAAAATTTCAATGATATCAGTGTGGGCCGTTCGTTTTTATTCGGGGAAATATAAAACGAAAGTCAAAGAAGGAATTATGAAGTGGGTGCTTCTACTTTTGGAACCTTGAAAGCTATCCAAGATCAATACACTAGGACAAGATAAAGGTTGTAATGACATATGATTAACCAAAGTTAAGGTAATAAATTTTATTGGGCTAAAATCATCAGGCCTAAAAGTAAAAGAGTATGTGTTCAAATAATTACGTCAAGTTGTCTCTAAGTAAGTAGCTAGGGTGCAAGTGGTCTCATAGGAGTAGCTAGAGGAAGATATTTTCGTTAAAATGAGAGATGGCTTCTTCTTGGGCAGGTAAAAAGAGTGAGCCATCAATATATTAAGTGATTAAGGTTGAAAGACATGATGTAATGTATGATATCATCAAGCTAGTTCAATGTCTCAAATTAAAATCGTGTCGGGGTTAAATAACTTAGGAAAAATTAAAAGAGGTGTGCACAAATTAAAATGGCTAATAACACAACTATAGGGTTTCTAAAGTTGATATTACGTCAAGTTATCGAAATATGTATTAAATTAATATGAAAACAAGGAAACTAGTGTTCCTTCTAAAGATTGATAAATCCGAAACATACCTTAAATTTATTAATATTACTGATAAGCAATACTGGATGTTAGGACAAATTCAATAAATTTAAAATCGAATATATATTTTAATATGAAATTTGAAGTATATCAATCCCAACTACAATTAAAATAACATAGCCAACATCTCATCACTTTAATTATAACACATTGGAATCTGATCGATTATGGTCATGAAAGATTGTTCTTCGCACCTTCCGCGCTTCACACAAATAACAACCCAATTGAGATTTCCTGAACAATACTTAACTTTGCATCTGAATATTATATTAAAAATTAAAAAATTTCGGATATCACAGGTCTACGATCACCATCACCATTTTTACGATTTTGAAGGAAGATAAAATCGCACCTGCATTTTCTCTTTTCAATTTTTCTTTCCAAGAAATTGGTGTTTTATAAAGTAGGCTTGAGCATGCACTCTGTTGCTGCACTTTAATGCAAATTTTGTGATGTAAACATGGACACATTGATAGGAATAGTACAGTTACCTACGTTATACAAAAGCCATGTAGCCTTTTCACTTCTTTTTTTCGGGTTGGGTCATGAAGCAACCGTAATATTTTTTTTAGAATTATTAATGAACCAATTCACAAGATTGATCCTTGAAAAGTTTTGTGGCACCTCAATTAACTATTCTTAAAACTTGAGTTGATAGGCGTGATTTAATATTTAATTACTCTTTTACTTCCTTGCATGTTTAATCTAATCTTTTTGCATAGTATTAAGTATAAACATATTCAATCAAGGAGGCGAATGGGACTTTCTAATATTCTAGCTTAGGACTATCTACTCAAAAAAAATTTGTGGGATCGCAATCGACTATTTTAAAAGTTTAAATTATTAGATGAACGCATAATTTAGTATTCAATTATTTCAACAAACCTTTTAGTGTTTTGGTACCACATGCTGGGGAATGACAAACATGCCCGCGGCAACGGAAAATGGATACTCTGCGGCCAATTCATTTTCCTTTACCAAAGGTACAACAATATGAAAAATAGTAACGTCGGGCGAAGCAAGATTTAGTAAGTTTTCCACATAGTTACTGTCTAGCAACTCCCAAATGGAAAAAAAAAAACATCATGTCTTGCTTGGCAATCCAAAGAACAAATTCTCACTTATAAAAGGAACACAAGTCATTACTTTGGTAACATGGATTCAGTTCCGCTGATGGGTAAGCAAAGTCTGAGCAGCCATGGCTTTGAAGACAGCTATTTCACCGATGCACGGCACTTCCTCTCAACAACCACACAAAGCTAGAACTCTTCCCTTACTATAAACATGAATTGATGATTTAAAAGAAGAAAGGTCAACGTATTTCGTTATCAATATTAACCAGCGTCATTGCCATATACCGAATTCGTAAGTCAATTTAGTAACGTGATCTCTCGACCTCGTCTAGCTTTGCTACAAAAAAAAAAACTAATGAGCAGAGAGTGATGATCTCGATTCGCTTGTTGTCGTGCTCGACAAACAACTGTGTGTGAAGCAGAATCTAAGACGATCCGAAAAACGGAAAGCTACCTGCATCTAGGCAATGTCTTATCTGAGCTTGTTCCCTTGGGGGTCAGATCTGTTGCTAGACCCCCGGAATTTAGTACTTAACCGGTGCAGTTGAACGGAGAAACTAGCAGGAGAGGAATAATTTTTAAGTTAGAGGACGGAACATTTTACATACACCTCCCCAAGAAGTCAACTCGGTACGCAGGATCAGAAAGGGCCAAAGCTTACGTGGATGGTATAGTATTCTGTTGCATTTGAAAGCCATCTTAATTGACTTGTATAATTATAGTGTCGCACGACGAAGAGCAAGTCGTCATTTCATAGCCATATCCCGGTGTAATGTTTTCCACTCGACCCAAGTCAGCCGTTAAAGGTTGAAAACTGGTTTATTCTACAACCTGAAAATTCTGGGAATCAACTTCGATGAGAAATTAAGCATTATAGCTTGGTTAACAAGCCTTGCTGCTGGAGCGATCCTGTGTGCATCCTTCGCGTTGATCTGCCTACGGAAACAGTGATCCTCTGGAGGCCAACATCATCTCTTTCGAATTCAACGGTACGGCTCGGTTCTTCCTGTCTTTTAGTTGCTCTTATGAATACGTATTTCTATTCCTCGGTCATCGTGTTCCTGCTTCAAGCGCTTCAAAGCAGAGCAGTTTTCAATATAACTGCATCAGAGCCACTTCTTCAGAACCAGACACTGTTGTCCAATAGTCAAATCTTTGAGCTCGGGTTCTTCACACCTAATGGATCACAAAACCAATATGTTGGAATATGGCATAAGAACAAGCCCCCTTCCAAAGTTGTCTGGGTGGCCAATAGGGATCAGCCACTCGCAAATATGGATCGATCTGCGAGCTTGACCATAGGCAGTGATGGAAATCTGAAGCTTCTTGATGGACGACAAAGCCTGGTCTGGTCTACCAATGTCACGGTCAATTCAAACTATTCTGTAGCAACACTTTCGGACTGGGGAAATTTTGTTCTGCAGGATGGAAATTCGACTGAAATATGGGGAAGCTTTGATGAACCTACTGATACCCTTTTGCCAAACATGAAGTTGGGAATAAATGTCAAAACAGGAAAGAAAGCATACTTGGTTTCCTGGAAAAGCGAAGATGATCCCTCATCTGGAAGTTTTGTCCTAGGAATCACGCCAGAGACACCACCTCAGGCATTCGCTTGGAAGGGATTATCTCCTTATTGGAGAGGTGGACAATGGGATAAGTCAACCTTTATCGGGATTCCCAATATGGATGGCACGTACATGAGCGGCTTTAGTGTTCAGCAGGATGTTCAGCAGGGAACATCATATTTTACACTTAACAATTACAACAACTCTTTCTTTGCCTATTTATTCGTCTCATCAGCTGGATCAATAAAGCTAGTTTATTGGGATGATGGAACTGACCAGTGGTTTACAAATTGGGAGGTACCGACCACTCCCTGTGACCATTATGGAGCTTGTGGTCCTTTTGGTGTTTGCAATTCATTGAAGTCGCCTGTATGTAGATGCTTACAAGGGTTTAAACCAAGGTCGAATGAAGAATGGAAAAGAGAAAACTGGACAGGAGGGTGCATCAGGGAAACAGAATTGAATTGTCAGAGAAACACAAGCACATCTGCTCCAGTAACTGTAAAAGATGTGTTCTTGAAAATGAGCCAGATGAAATTGCCCGATTCCTCCAATAACTTCTTAGGCATAGCAGACCCAGAAGAATGTCGCAATTGGTGTCTTAGTAATTGTTCGTGCTTGGCTTATTCTTTTGTGAATACTATAGGATGTATGGTTTGGATGGAAGAGCTCATAGACATTGAACAATTCAACGCAACAGGGGAAGATCTGTTTATTCGCCTTGCACATACAGATAAAGGTACAAATGCTTATATTAAGATTAGTTCCATGGAATATGTCCAACGTTTACGGTAAATGTCTCAATGATTTCAGGTTTATCAAAACAAACAAAAGTAATCATCAGCCTAAGTACAATCTTTGGCATCATCTTGGGCGCTGCGTCCATATATGGTCTCTGTAAGTGGAGAGCTAACAAAAGAGGTATGAGTAATCCATATTATAAGACTTTTGCGTAGTATATGCACTGACATTAAAATTGGGAAGCTCCTTTAAGAAAATCACTACATTCCGTCTCATATCCTCATTCCGAGGCTCCATTTCTCCTGTTTCATATAGTTGGTTTTATGTCAACAACATAATCATCGAAAAAATGAAGACCAGCCCAGTGTCTTCTAGATCTCTTGTTTCACAGTCAGAATCACATTAAAAAAAAATGCTGTGCCTTTGTTTTGCTCAATTGGTTTAGAAACAAAGCTTGTTCACCCTGCATCCATGAAATTTGTAGGGAAACTTGAGAAAACGAAGAACCCAGCACTACTTTACTCAGGGGATACGCCCAATAGGTCGGAAGAAGTGCAGGATGCATGGAAAGAGCAATGGAGGCAAGATAATGCATCAGAGTTGACACTTTTCGGTTTTGATAGCATATTGCTTGCAACAAACAACTTTAATACGAGCAATAAACTCGGGCAGGGAGGTTTCGGCCCTGTTTATAAGGTGAAGCCTTCTCTGAAGTATAATATGGAGGTAATAGCTGAAGGTCTAATGATTCTGTCAATTTGGAAGCAGGGAATGCTGAAGGATGGGAAGGAGATAGCCGTGAAAAGGCTTTCGAGCAGCTCAGCGCAAGGAGTGGAAGAGTTCAAGAATGAGATCCTTCTAATATCTAAACTTCAACACAGAAATCTGGTCAAGCTCCTGGGTTGCTGCACTGAAAGAGAGGAGAAGATCTTAGTATACGAATACTTGTCGAACAAGAGCTTGGACGCCTTTCTTTTTGGTTAGTTTCCCTCTCTAAAGAATTTGTTTCCACTTTCTTAATGGGTGAAACAGGATCTAGGACTCAAACTATAATTTCTTTTTGTCTGCCACCTTGCTTAGATTCAAGAAAGAAGGTGGAACTGAGCTGGGACATACGTTTCCACATCATCCAGGGGGTTGCTAGAGGACTCTTGTACCTCCATCGTGATTCTTGTCTTAGGATTATTCATCGAGACTTGAAAGTGAGCAACATTCTCTTGAATGAAAAGATGGATCCGAAAATTTCTGATTTTGGGTTGGCACGGATGTTTGAAGGCACTCAAGTCTTGATAAATACACACAAAGTTGTCGGGACACTGTAAGTTTTCCGTCTTTCATAATTTAGACTATGACTCATCAGGCAAATTCTTATCTAGCTGGGACATTATCAGTACAAGCTGATAATGTCCACAAGATCAAGAGCACTATCTTAAGGATCAAGAGCAAAGCTGTGATGTTGTAAATCTGTTGGCCTCAATTCCTAAACTTTGTCCAATCTTAGTTAACGTTTTTCTGACTTTTGAAGTGCTTTTCACAAATCTTCGGTTCAGGCCTCATAGCCTTATTATGATTATGACATCCCATGGTAAGAAAATTTTTAACATGTTTGAGTTATACAGCGGCTACATGTCTCCTGAGTATGCCATGGGAGGGATATTTTCTGAGAAGTCCGATGTTTATAGCTTCGGAGTGCTGCTCCTGGAGATTGTCAGCAGCAAAAAGAACACAGGTTTAGATTACATCGGACAGAATCTCAGTCTCCTCATTTACGTAAGCACAACATCTACCTCACGAGCAATCTCCCTTCTTTTTTGGTGATTGGTAATCCCTTCCTCCTGCTAGTAAAGTCTAACGATCGTACCGTTCTCACAGGCTTGGGAATTGTGGAGCGGAGGTAGAGCCCTGGACCTATTGGACGAGGCGATCGCGGATGCTTCTTCCCCGTCGGAGGCAATTCGATGCATTCACGTAGGGCTTCTCTGCGTGCAGGACCATGCCATGGATCGGCCTAACATGTCGCAAGTGGTTCTGATGCTGAGCGGCGAGTCGGATCTTCCCCAGCCGAAACAGCCTACATTTACCTTTCAAAGCTTAAAAGCTCATGATATCCAGTCATCACAACAAGAAGGAAGTTCGTCCACAAATGCTATCACTAACACTGACATTGAAGGTAGATAATCCATTGCCATCCTCCGTAAATCACCATCAATGTGTAGATTAGAATTATTTGCGTCTGCATGCTGTTCAAATGGATGACTGGACAGTTCAGCTTTTGTGCGAAATTTGCCGGGAGGAGGACACTTGAAAAGTGTCAAAAGTTGTGCGATGACGCTCATTTTAGTGCGAAATTTTTTTTTATATTACTTATTTTTTATTAGACTTTTCAGATTACTTAAGTGGCACTTAAAAAAAAAAAACGGTTGCTTTGTCAACCCAGGCCGCCAAAAATTATGGCTGTATTTTATTAGATTTCTTAGTCCTATGTTGCTGATTGGCGTGCTCAGTCAACGTATAGCCCCTAAATGACGTCGTGCAGATAAGTTGACGAGTGACTAGTTGAGTGCCACATTATTCTTAAAAGTGATTACTTCTATGCCGGTCGTTGTTAAAAAATGATGACTTCACTAAGTGGCTATTGTTTAAAGTGATCACCTCAGTGTCAATCTCAATAAAAAAAAGTGATCGTCGTACGACGTGGTTTTACATTTTCCTGTGGACTGGATTTTTTTTTTAAATATGCTACCTGTGGACTGGATTTTTTTTTTAAAATATGCTAAGTCATATCAAAATTTTAATTATAAAGACCACGTAATCAATTTGTCACAAATTTCTTGCCAGAAGTACTCGAATGATCATTTTTCTCCGAAATGACACTTAAATGAGTTAGCAAAAATTTTTCTCATTAAAGTGAATATCAAATGTAACTTTTAACACTTTTAATGTCATTTCCTAGAAATTTGCTAGTTAAACAGCTCCATGATTGAGGGGCTCTTATTGCAGCTGCCTGACAGGCTAATGGAATGGACCGTTTGAAGCTAAAACGTAAACCTAACTTCAATTTCAGTAGGGATGCAGATGGGTAAATTAGCCCATATAGTTCAAGCAGAAACACCCAGTGAGCACCACTTCTCCAATTCAAGTGCATCGTCGCAATGAAGACACTTCAAAATCCTGTTAAGATCATCATCAATAACTACGTTTAGAATTTTTCTTGGAACCATTTTGCCAAAAAGCCAGAAAAACAACAAGGATTGCTTCATTTCAATGTACCATCATGGCGGATGGGCCATCCCTAAAATGCTAGGGTATGAACGAACCTTTGAAGACGCAGTCAGTGCCATTTTTCGATTTCATGACTGTCCAATCGACTTGATTTGGCGAATTGTTAGGCACATCGAAAGGTTTTCTCTCGACTCAATCTTCATTTGTTGCACCTTTGAAGGTGCAGCCAGAGCCATCCTATGATTTCGTAAGAGACATACATGGTCGTCGCCGAGGGCTGCGAGGATGGGAAACTTGAGAAAAAACAAAACCATGAGGACTAGTGAGAGCTCAAAACCGGCAAATACAATCTCTATAGTAGCTCAATAGTACACATAGTACCCATCAATTGCCGCTCTATAGCAGTATACATGGTACACATCAATTGCTGTCAAAGCCGGCAATGTACACATCAATTGCCGAAACGGTTCGAGGGTAAATTTCGTGGACTCAATCAATGGCCTAGAACGAAATCACAAATAATTTGACTAAATTAATTCGGTTTGATCTGAGCCGTTTGAGGTCAAATTCCAATTTTTGGATAAAGTAAAAGGAAGCAAAAGTTTGTTTATTATTATTAGATTTCAAAACTTGGACCAGAGACCAACTAATTGTTTTTTGGATCAAAAACCCGAAATCTAGAACTTTAATTTCAATGTGACGTAAGTTTTCATTAAGGTAGAGAGTTAGGAGTCCCGCAAAACACAATCAAACACAAGCTTTTCAAATACCGTTACAATTTATTTACGGTTCGATTATTGCAAATAACTCATCTACTTACATGGCTTAGTGTATTCATCTAAAAGTTCGGCTTGATATAGATCCAAGCAAATGAAAGTTTAGGAATAATATTGCCCGTTGTACTAAAGAATTGAAAGCACAAAAAGAGAAAGAAAAAAAGAAAAAAGACAATGCATTTGGAACGGACCTAAAAGTGATGCTTAAACCGGAATATCTTATTCAGCTCGAGGAAGCTTTGAGGGTTAACTTGTGATCTCTTGAAATTGATGCCTAAACCGGAATAGATACTAAAGAATTCCACCTTTTCTCTGCACCACTGAATTTGCTTGTGGATATCCTTGAGCCAACCCAAATGGCATGGCCTCAAGTCATTGGCCACACAACACTAGGATGTCTTGGTTAGCAAGTAAGCAATTGGAATTTGTGAAGGAGAGTGGTTCGGTTGTACACTGAGATGCTGAGTCAAATTTGGACTGCGGCGGCGAACGACTGCCGCGTTTAATAGTCAATGAATATATCATCTTCCGAAGGCCGTTGTCTTTCAGCCCCCCTTGACCCCCAAGGCGGCTTGGCTCACAGAAAATCTTGTTCATCTACTCTCTGTTTTTTTTTATTTTTTGGGGTAAAGTTGTTCATCTGTTCTTGATCTGCAGAAAGTGCAGAATCATCCGACTCCCCGAACTCACTAGATTAGTTCAGTCATTCTTATTATGCGGCTTACGATTGCTTGGTGCTCTGGCTTGGTCGTCTTCTTTCTACTTCAGAGGAGGCATATGGCCAGCGGTGCTGTTTACAATATTACCACAAGGGAGCCGCTCTTTCTGAACCAAACCCTCATCTCGTCTGGCCAAATCTTTGAGCTTGGGTTCTTCACTCCGAATGGATCAGAAAACCAGTATGTCGGCATATGGTACAAGAACTTCATGCGTTCTAAGATGTTGTGGGTGGCCAATAGGGAACGGCCGCTTGTGTCCACGGATCAGTCTGCAAAATTAACAATAGGCAGTGATGGGAATTTGAAGCTCATGGATGGACAACAGAATATAGTTTGGTCTACAAATGTCTCTAGTCGGTCTAATTATACATCAGCAGTGCTATTAGATAGTGGGAATTTGGTTATACAAGATGGAAATTTCGGTGAAGTATGGGGAAGCTTTGAGGATCCAGCAGACACTCTTCTTCTGAACATGAAGATGGGAGTAAATGTCAGGACCGGAGAGAAACAGTTTTTAATTTCCTGGAGAAGCGACAATGATCCTTCCCCTGGAAGTTTCTCAGCTGGAATGACGTCAAAGATGCCACCTCAAATTTTTATTTGGAATGGTTCGACCCCATATTGGAGAGGCGGGCAATGGGACAAATCGAAATTTATCGGTATACCGATCATGGACCAATCATACTCGAGCGGATTCAATGTCCAGCAGGATATTCAGCAGGGAACCACTTACTTTTCGATGAATAGATATGATTTATCTGGTTATGCGTTTCTTTCCCCCGAAGGATCTCTTAATTTAATGTATTGGGGTGATGGAGCTGAGACATGGTTGACGGATTGGCTGGCACCAAACAATACTTGCGAGATTTATGGAACTTGTGGTTTTTTTGGAGTTTGTAACTCATTGAATTTGCCTATTTGCAGATGCATAGATGGTTTTGTGCCAAAGTCAAATGAAGAATGGAACAGTGGAAACTGGACCGGAGGATGTGTAAGAGAGACAAAATTGAATTGCCAGACAAACACAAGCACATCAGCTTCAACAAACATAAAGAAAGATGCGTTTTGGAAAATGAGCCGGATGAAACTACCCGACTTTGAAGACTATTTATCAAATCCTAGAGATCAAGAAGGATGTGAAAGCTGGTGCCTAAGCAATTGTTCTTGCTTGGCTTATTCTTATGTCAGTACCATTGGGTGTATGCTTTGGAGTAAAGACCTCATTGATCTTCAGGAATTTTCCACAGCTGGGGAAGATCTATTTGTTCGAGTCGCACATGTAAAAGCAGGTCAGAAATTTTTTAATTGAGATTAGTTTGAATCAACATCAGTCCTCCCTTACATAATTCTCTTTCCCATTTCAGGAGGATCACGACGTAAGGCAGTTATCATCAGCCTGAGCATTATCGCTGGGATCATGTTCTTTATAGTTTTTGTTTTTGGTCTTTGCAAATGGAGAGCTAAGAAAAGAGGTACTATTGAAGTGCCATATCAGTGTTTTCAGAGGATTGTGAACGCTATGACGAAAGTGAGCTAATTCTTCACTAATGATAAATGCAGGAAACTTGAGTAAAGTTCCAAGGCTCCTTGACTCGGTCGATACGCCTGAAAAATCAGCGGAACTGATAAAAGGAAGCACATGGAAAGAGAAGTTGAAGCAAGATGATTTGCTGGAATTGACCCTTTATAGTTTTGATAGCATACTACTTGCTACAAACAGGTTCAGCACGACAAGTAAACTTGGGCAAGGAGGTTTTGGCTCTGTTTATAAGGTAAAACCATTCTGCAGGACATTTTTACTGAAAATGTTCAAGTTCTAAAAGCTTAGTGAACTGCAAAACAGGGGAAGCTGAATGATGGGAAAGAGGTAGCTGTGAAAAGACTTTCCAGTACCTCGGCCCAAGGTGTTGAAGAGTTCAAGAATGAGATCATCCTTATATCAAAACTCCAACATCGAAACCTTGTTAAACTCATGGGTTACTGTATTGAAGCAGAAGAAAAAATTTTGGTATATGAGTACTTGTCGAACAAGAGCTTGGACACCTTTCTTTTTGGTTGGTTTTTTGTCTCTGAGTAATTATTTTTCCGTAATGTATTTCTCGCCATAGCACTAAAACTTGAAATCTGTTATTGTTTGTCTTCTTTGTTAGATTCAACTAGAAAGGCAGAACTCGACTGGGGCAAACGATTTCAAATAATTCAGGGGATTGCAAGGGGGCTTCTCTACCTCCATCGAGATTCTTCCCTTAGGGTAATCCATCGAGACTTAAAAGTAAGCAATATTCTCTTGGATGAAAAGATGAATCCGAAAATTTCGGATTTTGGGCTGGCACGAATGTTCGAGGGGACTCAGGTTTTGGTGAACACTCACAAAATTGTTGGAACACTGTAAGCTCTCTAGGCTGATTAGACACAAATTGTTTGGTGTGTTGCAACGAACCTCTCTTCTTATGCATGTTCTATCCCCATTGTCTATCACTACAATAAAAGAAGTACATAACGTGTTTAACTTAAATGTAGTGGCTATATGTCTCCTGAGTACGCCATGGGCGGGATATTTTCTGAGAGTTCCGACGTCTATAGCTTTGGAGTGTTGCTACTGGAGATCGTCAGTGGCAAAAAGAACACAGCCCTGTATGACCAGGGACACTATCTGAATCTCCTTTCCTACGTAAGTGCCAAATTCCAACCTTAATCAATATTGCAAGTACCCTGCAATATTATGACGGTGTTCTCTCTTATAGGCATGGCACTTATGGTGTGATGGCAAAGCATTGGACCTAATGGATGAAGCAATTGCTGTTAGCTCTCCATTGGAGGTAACAAGATGCATTCATGTTGGGCTTCTTTGTGTTCAGGACCATGCCACGGACAGACCGAGCATGTCGAATACGGTTCTGATGTTAAATGGCGAATCAGATCTTCCTCAGCCGAGACAGCCTATATTCACTTTCCAAGCCGAAATACCAAAGCATCCTATTCCATCACAGCAAGAAAGAGTCTGGTCTGTTAATACTGTCACTAATACAACAGTGGAAGGAAGATGACACCTATCTCTCATCATTTTTATGTTCCTTTCTTGGCAGATGATTTTGTAGTTATGTTTAAGTTTTTTCAAGTATATTACTGTTCATTCAATTCAAGGACGGCTTTAGTCCACTCTGAACAAAAGGTCGAATGAACTGCTCCGGTTTTACATAGATTTTGGGCTGCATGATAGGGGCTTCGAATTTTTATACTTTTTTCAAAGAACATAATCAAGACAGAAATTGGTTCTGATTTACGATAGCCAGAACCGTTGGTATCATTAAGGAGAACTTCGAGTAATCACCATTGCTCTCATCACCAGTTGCATTATGAATGTTTAATTTCCTGGTTTTTCGGACGAAAGAAATCAATACAAAGATAGACTAAAAGTTCCCACATAAGAAGCATGAGCATTGGCACAGCAAAAAGTGTCTCCAGATTAAGTATGATTCATAGATATAAACTAACTTGATTTGGTACAGAGTCATCTATGCCTTTGGCATGGGCTGGGATTTATGGACCCCGAGAATTCTTCTGGTAATTATCGTAATTCCAAGAGAATGTGTAAATTTCAAAAAATTAGTTTTGGGTTCCCAAAAATTTATTTTGTGGATATTTGGCCCAAAAGTACGTGGTTTTATTTCTGGGAAGATTTCTGAATTTTTGGGAATTTTATCTAATTTTTTATATTATTTTATTAATATTTTATGCGTTTTTGTTAAAATGGGTTTATACCGACGAAAATCAGACCAAGCCCACGCCACCTCGCCCATCTGCCCGTCTGACCCCAGCCCAGGCGCGTGACCCGCGCCCAGCCCACCCTAGTGCAGCTCCCTCCATTTTTCTTCTTTCTCTGTGGCATTTTATCGAACATGGAGGAGATAAGTCTCTGTTTGGCCCCACCGTCGGCGTATTGGTTTGCCCATTCGCTGGGAAGTCAAGGCTAGATGCCTTAGTGTCTAGGCGGAGTACAAGTTCACCAATTTCTGACCGCCTTCTGGCCCCAGTGAGCCCATTCCCTTCCTTGGCACGCCTCCCTCCCCTGTTTTTCGTCCGTGCGAGAGATCCATTTGCGATCGCGTTTTCTCCCAGCTTCGAGCTCCTTTTGGCTCGATCTTGGTCTATTTGTGAAGATAAAAACGTCCTATTCAAGGAACATTCAATAATATCCGCCTTCTCTGCCTTTAGCTCCGCCAGGAGCCCCAGAGATTGGCTTCCACGGTTAGGTTTTTCTCCTGTTTTCCGGGTAAGTCCAACGAGCTCCAACTCTTGATTTCTTCCTATCCTTCCATCTAGGGCTCAAAAATGATCCAAATCGGTTCCTAGACACTCATATACCTGATATTTGACCCTTAATTGGATTTGGTATGGAATTGCCTGGGTGTCGATTGAACCCTTTTTTGCCCCAAACTGGTGCGACCGAAACCCTAGAATTGGCAAAACCGTCGATCCAGAGAGACCCATCCTCCTACATCACTCCCAATCGACTCGTATGAGCCTCTTGAATGAAGATTGGGTGGTTAATTTGATTGATTTGGTCCAGGTTTCTCGAATCAAGCTTGAGTTGGTTTGTCCTTTTTCTGGGAAACCCTCGCCGTCGCTCCTCTGCTGTCGACGAATGATTCCTCCTCTCTGCGGCGACCTCATCCGCCCCCGTTGGTGCCAATCAGCTCGTATGGAAGTCAGCTTCAAATCCCAACCGGTCTTGAGTTCTGCTTCGGCCTGAGGAGAATCAACAAATCCTTTTTGTGCGCGAGCGTGCGGGGATAGAGTCTGTCCAACTATGAGAACCTGGAATTGTATTCCTATGCCAATTTGGCAAACATATTTTGGTTAGTTAAGAAATATAATTGGCGGAAGAAGGAAATATGGAGTTGATATATTTATATGTATACTGAAGTAGTATACATAAAAATGCTATCACTAACACTGACGTTGAAGGTAGATAATCCATTGCCATCCTCCGTAAATCACCATCAATGTATAGATTAGAATTATTTGCGTCTGCATACTGCTCAAATGGATGACTGGACAGTTCAACTTTTGTGCAAAATTTGCCGGGAGGAGAACACTTGAAAAATGTCAAAAGTTGTGCGACGGCGCTCATTTTAGTGCCAAATTTTTGTTTCATATTACTTATTTTTTTTGTTAGATTTTTTGAATTACTTAAGTGTCACTTTTTTTTTTTGAAAAAACGGTCGCTTAATTGTAAACCCTAATTTGGGTCGCCATAAATTGTGGCTGTATTTTGTTAAATTTCTTAGTCCTATGTTGCTTGTTGGCATGCTCAGTCAACGTATAGCCCCTAAATGACGACGTGCATATAAGTTGACGAGTGACTAGTTGAGTGCCAAAAATTGTAAACATGGATCAGTTAAGTGCAAATTATTATTAAAAGTGATTACTTCTATGCTGGTCATTGTTAAAAAAATGATTACTTCACTAACGGATATTGTTTAAAAGTGATCACCTCAATGTCAATCTTAATAATAATAAAAAAAAAGTGATCGTCCTACGACGTGGTTTTACATTTTCCTGCGGACTGGATTTTTTTAAAATATGCTACCTGTGGACTGGATTTTTTTAAAATATGCTAAGTCATATAAAATTTCTAATTATAAAGGCCACGTAATCAATTTGTCACAAATTTCTTGCCAGAAGTACTCGAATGATCATTTTTCTGCCAGATGACACTTAAATGAGTCAGTAAAAGATTTTCTCATTAAAGTAAGTATCGAATGCAACTTTTAACACTTATGATGACATTTTCTAGAAATTTGCTATTTAAACAGCTCCATGATTGAGCGGCTTTGATTTGCAGCTGTCTGACAGGCTAATGGAATGGACCGTTTGAACCTAGAACGTAAACCTAATTCAATTTCAGTAGGGATGCAGATGGGTAAATTAGCCCGTATAGTTAAAGCAGAAACACCCAGTAAGCACCACTTCTCCAATTCAATTGCCTCGTGGCAATGAAAACCCTTCAAAATCCTGTGAAGATCATCATCGATAACTACGTTTACAATTTTTCTTAGAACCATTTTTCCAAAAAGCCAGAAAAACAATAAGGATTGCTTCATTTCAATGTACCATCATAGCGGATGCACCGTCCCTAAAATGCTAGGGTATGAACTAACCTTTGAAGACGCAATTGGAGCCATTTTTTGATTTCATGGTGTCCAATCGACTTGATTTGGTGAATTGTTAGCCACATCAAAAGGTTTTTTTCTCGACTGAATCTTCATTTGTTGCACCTTTGAAGGTGCAGCCAGCGCCATCCTACGATTTCGCGATGCCCAATCGCAAATTGATTTGGCTAATTATCAGCCACATTCAAAGGTGTTCTGTCGACCGAACCTCATCTGTTGCAGCCATAGCATAGCTCCTGGAGCAATATGTGTAGCTCTTTCAGTGGAAACAAACGAAACTAGTACATAAAAACACTCGCCCTGAATCCGAATCAAGTCCATTCCAATCTACACATTTGATCACACGGGCTCTCAGCAATTGAACCTTATGTGAACCGGGTCCAAATTCAGACAAGAATTTCTACACTGTAAATGTTTTAATGAAGAAAAAAACACCACACTTTTGAAAAATGGCAATATATTGCACCAAATTAAGCCTGTCAAATGGGTGGATTGGATTGAGACGACTCAAATTGACCCATTTTTATATAATGCATTTTTTGCGATGCAAAATCGACCCAGTTGCTTAGTCATATAGTGACCACCAAGGTTCCCTCCTCTGTTGCCCGAGGCTAGGCTAGTGACCACAACGGCTTCCGGAGTTGAAACAGTCGTGACTGACATGGGAGACCATTGGCGATCTCTTGGCTAAATTGAACAGCAAAGGAGAAAATTTGAGAATGCTGACGCATGGGGCTTGTCCGCGTGCAGATGCTTGCCCCGTTTCCGGGTACATGTGGATCCGATCAATTATGGTAGTTGATCGATGTGGACTCGTGACACATAATCAATGATTATTGATTATTTTGGACTCCTAGACCTGATTAAGCAAGAGTTTCTCCGGCAGGTGTCATGGTCTGGTTGATGCCCCTCTATCAGTGTACCATCCGCTATTCCATATCGCTTGAGAGGGGAGTCTTGGGTCAACTATATGACTTGCTCTTGAATTATTGATGACGTGTTTTCTCAGGTTATCGCCGAGGGCTGCGAGAATGATAGGCTCAAAGAAAAAATAAAACCGTAAAGATCAGTTAGAGCTCAAAGCCGGCAAATACAATCTCTATAGTAGCTCAATAGTACACATCAATTACCGGCTCTACAGTAGCTCAATAGTACACATCAATTGCCGGCTCTATAGTAGCTCAACAGTACACATACTACACATCAATTGCTGTCAAAGCCGGCAATGTACACATCAATTGCCGAAACAGATCGAGGATACATTTTATGGACTCAATCAATGGCCTAGAAACGATATCACAAATAATTTGACTAAATCAATGCGGTTTGATCTAAGCCGTTTGAGGTCAAAGTCCGATTTTTGTAGAAAGCAAAAGGAAGCAAAACTTGGACCAGCGACCTACTAATTATTTTTTGGGTCAAAAAGCCGAAATCTAGAACTTTGATTTCAATGTGACGTAAGTTTTGATTGAGGTACAGTTAGGAGTCCCGCAAAACACAATCAAACACAAGCTCTTCGGATACCATTACAATTTGTTTAAGGTTCGATTATTGCAAATAACTCATCTACTTACATGGCTTAGTGTATTCATCTCAAAGTTCGGCTTGATATAGATCCAAGCAAATGAAAGATTAGGAATAATATTGCCGTTTGTACTAAAGAATTGAAAGCACCAAAAGAAAAAGGAAAGGAAAAGACAGTGCATTTGGAACGGACCTAAAAGTGATGCTTAAACCGGAGTATCTTATTCAGCTCGAGGAAGCTTTGAGGGTTAACTTGTAATCTCTTGAAATTGATGCCTAAACCGGAATAGATACTAAAGAATTCCACCTTTTCTCTGCACCATTGAATTTTCTTGAGGAGTTCCTCTGAGCCAACCCAAATCGCATGGCCTCAAGTCATTGGCCACACAACAGTAGGATGTCTTGGTTAACAAGTAAGCAGTTGGAATTTGTCAAGGAGGGTGGTTCGATTTTAAACTGAGATGCTTAGTCAAATTTGGACTGCGGCGGCCAACAACTCCCGCTTTTAATAGTCAATGAATATATCATCTTCCGAAGACCGTCGGCTTTCGGCCCCCCTTAACCACCAAGGCCTCTTGACTCACAGGAAATCTTGTTCATCTGTTCTTCTTTTTTTTTTTTTGGGTAAAGTTGTCCATCTATTCTTGATCTGCAGAAAGTGCAGAATCAACTGACTCACTGTAGTTCAGTCATTCTTATTATGCGGCCTACGATTGCTTGGTGCTCTGGCTTGGTCGTCTTCTTTCTACTTCAGACGAGGCATATGGCCAGCGGTGCTGTTTACAATGTCACCACACGGGAGCCGCTCTTTCCGAACCAAACCCTCATCTCGTCTGGCCAAATCTTTGAGCTTGGGTTCTTCACTCCGAATGGGTCAGAAAACCAGTACGTCGGCATATGGTACAAGAACTTCACACGTTCTAAGATCTTGTGGGTGGCCAATAGGGAACGGCCGCTTGTGTCCACCGATCAGTCTGCGAAATTAACAATAGGGAGTGATGGGAATTTGAAGCTCATGGATGGACAACAGAATATAGTTTGGTCTACAAATGTCTCCAGTCTGTCCAATTATACGTCAGCAGTGCTATTAGATAGTGGGAATTTTGTTCTGCAAGATGGAAATTTAAGTGAAATATGGGGAAGCTTCGAGAATCCGGCAGACACTCTTCTTCTAAACATGAAGATGGGAGTAAATGTCAGGACTGGAGAGAAACAATTTTTAATTTCTTGGAGAAGCGACAGTGATCCTTCCCCTGGAAGTTTCTCGGCTGGAATGACATCAGAGACGCCACCTCAAATTTTCATTTGGAATGGTTCAACCCCTTACTGGAGAGGCGGGCAATGGGACAAATCGAAATTTATCGGTATACCGATCATGGACCAATCGTACTTGAGCGGATTCAATGTCCAGCAGGATATTCGGCAGGGAACCACTTACTTTTCGATCAATAGATACGATTTATTTATATACATGTTTGTTTCCCCTGAAGGATCTCTTAAGTTTATGTATTGGGGTGATGGAGCTGAGACATGGTTGACAGATTGGGTGGCACCAAACAATACTTGTGAGATTTATGGAAGTTGTGGTTCTTTTGGAGTTTGTAACTCATTGAATTCGCTTATTTGCAGATGTATAGATGGGTTTGTGCCAAAGTCAAATCAAGAATGGAACAGTGGAAACTGGACCGGAGGATGTGTAAGAGAGACAGAACTGAATTGTCAAACAAACACAAGCACATCAGCTTCAACAAACATAAAGAAAGATGCGTTTTGGAAAATGAGCCGGATGAAACTACCCGACTTTGGGGACTATTTATCAAATCCTCGAGATCAAGAAGGATGTGAAAGCTGGTGCCTAAGCAATTGTTCTTGCTTGGCTTATTCGTATGTCAGCACCATTGGGTGTATGCTTTGGAGTAAAGACCTCATTGATCTTCAGGAATTTTCCACAGCAGCTGGGGAAGATCTATTTGTTCGAGTCGCATATGTAAAAGCAGGTTAGAAATTTTTTCATTGAGACTAGTTTGAATCAACATAAGTCCTCCCTTACATAAATCTCTTTCCCATTTCAGGAGGATCAAGACGTAAGGCAGTTATCATCAGCCTGAACATTATCGCTGGGATCATGTTCTTTATAGTATTTGTTTATGGTCTTTGCAAATGGAGAGCTAAGAAAAGAGGTACTATTGAAGTGCTATATCAGTGTTTTCAGAGGATTGTGAATTCTATGACGAAAGTGAGCTAATTCTTCACAAATGATAAATGCAGGAAACTTGAGCAAAATTCCAAGGCTCCTTGACTCGGTAGATACGCCTGAAAATTCACCCCAACTGATAAAAGGAAACGCATGGAAAGAGATGAAGCAAGATGATTTGCTGGAATTGACCCTTTATAGTTTTGATAGCATACTACTTGCTACAAACAAGTTCAGCACGACAAGTAAACTTGGGCAAGGAGGTTTTGGCTCTGTTTATAAGGTAAAACCATTCTGCAGGACATTTTTAATGAAAAGTTTCAAGTTCTAAAAGCTTAGTGAACTGTCAAACAGGGGAAGCTGAGTGATGGCAAAGTGGTAGCTGTGAAAAGACTTTCCAGTACCTCGGCCCAAGGTGTTGAGGAATTCAAGAATGAGATCATCCTTATATCAAAACTCCAACATCGAAACCTTGTTAAACTCATGGGTTACTGCATTGAAGCAGAAGAAAAGATTTTGGTATATGAGTACTTGTCGAACAAGAGCTTGGACACCTTTCTTTTTGGTTGGTTTTTTGTCTCTGAGTAATTATTTTTCCCTAATGTATCTCTCGCCGTAGCACTAAAACTTGAAAACTGTTATTTTTTGTCTTCTTTGTTAGATTCAACTAAGAAGGCAGAACTCGACTGGGGCAAACGATTTCAAATAATTCAGGGGATTGCAAGGGGGCTTCTCTACCTCCATCGAGATTCTTCCCTTAGGGTAATCCATCGAGACTTAAAAGTAAGCAATATTCTCTTGGATGAAAAGATGAACCCAAAAATTTCGGATTTTGGGCTGGCACGAATGTTCGAGGGAACTCAAGTTTTGGTCAACACTCACAAAATTGTTGGAACAATGTAAGCTCTCTAGGCCGATTAGAATTTTCAAGCAGATTGAAATGATTGACTTACCGCAACGAACCTTCCTTCTTATGCATGTTTTATGCCCATTGTCTATCACTACAATCAAAAAGTATGTAACGCGTTTAACTTAACTGTAGTGGCTATATGTCTCCCGAGTACGCCATGGGTGGGATATTTTCCGAGAGTTCCGATGTCTATAGCTTTGGAGTTTTGCTACTGGAGATTGTCAGTGGCAAAAAGAACACAGCCCTGTATGACCAGGGAAACTATCTGAATCTCCTTTCCTACGTAAGTGCCAAATTCCAACCTTAATCAATATTGCAAGTACCCTGCAATATTATGACGGTGTTCTCTCTTATAGGCATGGCACTTATGGTGTGATGGCAAAGAACTGGACCTAATGGATGAAGCAATTGCTGTTAGCTCTCCATTGGAGGTAACAAGATGCATTCATGTTGGGCTTCTCTGTGTTCAGGACCATGCCACGGACAGACCGAGCATGTCGAATACGGTTCTGATGTTAAATGGCGAATCAGATCTTCCTCAGCCGAGACAGCCTATATTCACTTTCCTAGCCGAAATACCAAAGCATCCTATTCCATCACAGCAAGAAAGAGTCTGGTCTGTCAATGCTGTCACTAATACAATAGTGGAAGGAAGATGACACCTATCTCTCATCATTTTTATGTTCCTTTCTTGGCAGATGATTTTGTAGTTATGTTTAAGTTTTTTCAAGTATATTGCTGTTCATTCAATTCAAGGACGGCTTTAGTCCACTCTGAACAAAAGGTCGAATGAACTGCTCCGCTTTTACATAGATTTTGGGCTGCATGATAGGGGCTTCGAATTTTTTTACTTTTTTCAAAGAACATAATCAAGGCAGAAATTGGTTCTGATTTACGATAGCCAAAACTATTGGTATCATTAAGGAGAACTTCGAGTAATCACCATTGCTCTCATCACCAGTTGCATTATGAATATTTAATTTCCTGGTTTTTCGGACGAAAGAAATCATTACCAAAGATAGACTAAAGTTCCCACATAATAAGTATGAGCATTGGCACAGCAAAAAGTGTCTCCATATTAAGTATGATTCCTAGATATAAACTAACTTGATTTGGTACAGAGTCATTTATGCCTTTGGCATTGGTCATGATGTATGAACCCCAAAAATTCTTGTGGTAATTATTGTAATTTCCGAGAGAACGCGTAAATTTCAAAAAGTTAGTTTTGGGTTCCTAAAAATATATTTTGTGGATATTTGGCCCAAAAGTGCGTGGTTTTATTTCTGGGAAGATTTCTGAATTTTTGAGAATTTCATCTAATTTTTTATTATTTTATTAATATTTTATGGGTTTTTATTAAAATGGGTTTATTCCGGCGAAAATCGGACAAGCCCACGCCACCTTGCCCATCTGCCCGTCCGACCCTGCCCAGGCGCGTGACCCGCGCCCAGCCCACCCTAGTGCAGCTCCCTCCATTTTTCTTCTTTCTCTGTGGCATTTTATCGAACATGGAGGAGACAAGTCTCCGTTTGGCCCCACCGCCAGCGTATTGGTCACCCATTCGCTGGGAAGTCGGGGCTAGATGCCTTAGTGTCTAAGTGGAGTACGAGTTCGCCAATTTCTGGCCGCCTTCTGGCCCCAACGAGCCCGTTCCCTTCCTTGGCACGCCTCCCTCCCCTGTTTTTCGTCCGTGCGAGAGACCCATTTGCGATCGCGTTTTCTCCCAGCTTCGAGCTCCTTTTGGCTCGATCTTGGTGTATTTGTGAAGATAAAAACGTCCTATTCAAGGAACATTCAAAAATATCCGCCTTCTCCGCCTTTAGCTCCGCCAGGAGCCCCCAAGATTGGCTTCCACTGTTAGGTTTTTCTCCTTTTTTCTGGGTAAGTCCAACGAGCTCCAACTCTTGATTTCTTCCTATCCTTCCATCTAGGGCTCAAAAATGATCCAAATCGGTTCCTAGACACTCATATACCTGATATTTGACCCTTAATTGGATTTGGTCTGGATTTGCCTGGGTGTCGATTGAACCCTTGTTTGCCCCAAACCGGTGCGATCGAAACCCTAGAATTGCAAAACCGTCTCCAGAGAGACCCATCCTCCTTTATCACTCCCAATCGACTCGTATGAGCATCTTGAATGAAGATTGGGTGGTTAATTTGATTGATTTGGTCCAGGTTTCTCAAATCAAGCTTGAGTTGGTTTGTCCTTTTTCCGGGAAACCCTCGCCATCGCTCCTCTGCCGTCGACCAATGATTCCTCCTCCCTGTGGCAACCTCAGCCACCCCTGTTGGTGCCAATCGGCTCGTATGGAAGTCAGCTTCAAATCCCAACCGGTCTTGAGTTTTGCTTCGGCCTGAAGAGAATCAACAAATCCTTTTTGTGCGCGAGCGTGCGGGGATAGAGTCTGTCCAACTATGAGAACCTGGAATTGTATTCCTATGCCAATTCGGCAAACATAGTTCGGTTAGTTAAAAAATATAATTGGCGGAAGAGGGAAATATAAAGTTGATATATTTTTTATGTATACCGAAGTAGTATACACGAGATAGGCTTTATTAGATGACTATATAAGTTAACCTAATAGCTAAAATATGCATAATCAAATGAAAAGATTTGAGTAATGTTGAAAAATTTGGAGAAACAACATAATTATCAAAATTTATTTAATGGAGGAAATTGTATATATTTTTAATGCAATCTTTGGATGATTTCAAACAAAATGGGAAAATGGATATGCAAGACTAATATGTACTACTCAAAATAGAAGGATAAGACATGAGCTTAGTAAGATCTTGTTGTACTTCTCAAAATAGAAGGATAGGACATGAGCTTAGTAAGATCTTGTTGTACTTCTCAAAATAGAAGGATAGGACATCAGCTTAATAAGGAAAATAAAGATATGATTAAGCTCCTTCAATTTACCAAATAAACGTCATCTTCCTCCTCTATATACATTAGACTGCAGAGTCTCTTTAGTCATCATTCTCTCAAGCGAAGACCGGCCTTGAAAGATGGGACGACCAACAAGTCTCGTTCTGATGTCGTTGGCTTCCCTCTTATCGTTTTGCTTCGTGTGTCAAGCCGCTAAACCAGATAATGTGATTGAGAAAGATCCAGTTACAGTTACACTGAATAACTCTTTGCCTGGAGAGGTGACTCTTACAGTGCACTGCCAATCCAAAGACGATGATCTTGGCTTCCATTCGATTGCTCCCCGTGCAGCTTGGGACTTCACCTTCCGGCCCAACATTTTAATAGAAAACACACTGTTCTTCTGCAGCTTTCAGTGGGGGAAGGAATTTAAGCACTTTGATGTTTATGACCAGAAAAGAGATGAGCCTCTTTGCCAACATAGTTGTTATTACATCATCTTACCCAGTGGTCCGTGTTTAATCCCGGATGGTAAGATAATCGACTATTGCAGTTATTGGAACCAATCCCGTCTCTCTTCACCAGGATCCCTAGACTAAAGGCCGGTTTGCTGCCGAGTTGTCATGGGAGTAGAATAATTCGGGTTTGATAAGGCTCATTGAGTATTTGGTAAGGTTCATTGAGTAATTTCTCTTTTTTTGGGTGGTTCACATGTATACAATATGATATAATGATCGGATTGGCTTGAGTCATTCCCTATAAGACTCTCTCTCTCTCTCTCTCTCTCTCTCTCTCTCTCTCTCTCTCTCTCTCTCTCTCTCTCTCTCCGCCAACCCTCTTCCTATTTTCTTCTTTTTTGTTTATAATTGATAAGAAAAAGTCACAACAAAATCAGGCAAAAAGAGACGATAGGAAACATCGTTGGAGTTTCTCGCACGACCGAATCTTTTCAATTCTGAATAAAGATGACGGGTTGTATGTCTATTTTAAATAGGAAGTATCACAAAAAAAATCGCAAACTTAATTTCAAATAGAACTTTATGTTCACACCTTGTCAGATCACCTTTAACCCAGATATATTAGCCCCCCTAGGGGAGCCTCGTGAGCCCAAGATTATCGCATTGGTCACCCTCTTTGTAGTAATCTCTATTTACTTTTTGTCGTGTTGCTATTGGCAATTGTCCATGAGATAAGAAGATTGTGAAATATTTTGAATCTGGTGAAGGCACAATCTAATACTCTTGCACTACCCTTTTAGGAGTCAAAATGTCCTGCTTAGATGCAATATGAAAGGTTGGACGTTCTAGGTCGATTTTTTCAAAAACTTACGACATTTGAGTAAGACAAGATTCAATACACCCATAGACTTATAACCATATACTTTTGAAGGATTCTAGAGATGGCTCGGATAGATATCAGAGGTGGTTTCATTGCAACGCTCTGTAGTGCGACGTTTAAGTTTTCCCATCGATGTAATTCTCTGATATACAATATAAATGACCCGGCTCCCGACTGGTTTAGTGCTCTAATATCTTTGAAGACTCCATCAATCCACAACAAAGCTCTCAGATGGAATAGTTCAGTTGAGCTTTATGATGTTGTAAATCACGTTCAATGAAGTTCTAGCAGAGCAATTGACACTATAAAAGCTTTCTAGCTTTCAGTCTAAATTGTGGATACTGCAAGGGAATTTCCAGGTAGATCGGATATAATTAATATATCTTTTATGACCTTTCATTGCTCACATGTTTGAAACTTTGATCTCTCAGTACAATTAAAAAAAGTCTCCTTGTGTTCCTTCCTGCGATCATTTTTGAAGGTCAATTGCATGTTAATTTGGTAAGATGGAACGAAGAGTAGATGAATCTTCAATGAAAAAACAAAAAATATTGGTTTAATGCAGTACTGTCCAGTTTAAGGCCAGTTCTAGAAGAACCAAGTAGGCTTACGAGTTCAAATCTAAGATCCAACCCTATTCGGCTCAATCTCTGGTTTGAGCCTTGAACCCATTTATTCTATCCGAGAACCAAGTAGACCAAGCTAGTTACCGGTGGAACTGATTTTGAATCGGCTTTGATATCTTTGGTTAGATTGGAAAATCTATATCTAGATTACAGTCTTTCTTAAACGTTGCTTATTTATCTATTAAAATGTCGACCACTTAAGGACAACACCTTTATGTGTCTCAATCTTGTCTCTTGAAGGCCTATTGGTATATTTCCTGAAATTTCGTCTGCGCAATATAATCGTGATCTAGGTGTTATTAGAAGTTCCCCACACTGTCTATTTCACATCGAAAAATCACGACTATTGCAGGCGCGGCAGCTCTGACGTGAGGGAAGGGAATTTGATTTGTGGGATGAAACAATCGCCTGCTCTTCTTCTCCATCAAAAGCAATGAAGTGCATCCAGATTGGGCTCCTGTGGGTCCAGGATCATGCCCAACTAAATATTTCCTTTGTTAGAGAAAAATTCATTTTCACAAACATTATATGCTTGATATATATCACTACTCACCAAGGACTTTAAGATTTCAAGAGAATCGATTTATCATAGTAGGCATGATTCGGTGGACCATTTGTTTTTTGGTTGCCCAATCACCCGCCGCCTTGCTATGTTTTGGGCTACAAAGTGTCATATTACCTGGGGCCATGTTACATGGGTCGATACACTCATGGGCAATTCGGCATTTCTCTGGTAATGAATTCTTTTAGTCCATTGTCAGATGTTCATCGGCGGCTCTCTGCTACATTGTTTGGGAAACTAGGAATAATATACTATTCCGTAATTACAATCTTTTCATACCGGCGGCAAAGAAGAAACTTACCATGATGGTAAGGGAAAAAGCTGACACACCCCGCACCCGAGCACAAGACAATTCCCGAAGTCGGTCCTCACAAGTCGTTAAAATCTATGACGTTTCCAAGAGTCAACATCGACTAAATAATTAATTCACATAAAAAGAAATGCAACGCAATTTTATTAACTAACCCCTGACAAATCTTAAGGTATCCAATAATATTCAAAATCAAATAAATACAAAATCCTTGCCTAATAAAGGCTCACAAAAATGTGACCTACCAAATAGCAACTAAACATCAAATCCAATAAGAATTAACCTCCTACTTTTATTAATTCGACATAATGAAATGGAAATGACTATCAACATCAACGTGAGCCACTAGCCTCATCAGGTCCTCGGGGAGGGACTCCATGACACGAACCTGTAAAAATGGTTAAACAACAACAATGAGATTACTCAGTGAGTCTACACCTAATTCCCGATTAGGAGGGCACTCACCCTAGGGTCCCTAATTCCCTTATTAATCCAATTCTCATATTTCTCGCTCGTTTCCTCATTAAATCACTAAACCTCACTATCCCACATTCACAATAAATTTGCATTACAAAATAATAACATTTAAATGCAATTACGTAACTACGTCAACAAATAATTGTAAACTCAATATTAAAACAATCACTGTCTAGCACCAATCAACTTCCACATTCAAGAATAAAGATACAATCATATCTCTTGAAATCTCTAAAATTCCAACCGCTTAAACTCACCAATTAAGGATTTACCCGGATCTCTAGTCGAATCCAGTCCATTTGACAAACTACGGGAATCAGGCCGTCATTTGGCCGGTCATTCAATTTCGACAATTATCCATTCGAAAATTACAATATATCACAATTTACCTCTAATAAGGTATAGGCCAAATAATTACTTTTAAATATCAAATTATTACGTCAACTAAGTCCAACCCACTATCAAAGCCATACATAACCACCCACCTCTATTTTTGCTTCCAATTTTTTAAAATTACCATCTTGCCCTTAACCTTGCTAAAATTACAGTTTTGCCCCTATTATTGCCCAAATTACCATCATACCCCTCACTTTGCCAATATTACAGTTTTACCCCCTTATTTAGCCAGAACTACCATTCTACCCTTAACTTAGCCAAAATTACAAATAAGCCCTTGACTTAACAAAATTACCATTATGCCCCTAAATCATCAAAAGTTACCAAATTCACAATCAGTCAATTAATTAAGTTAATTAACTACTAGGGCGGGTAACCACCCTAATCAGGAGTTAGGGCTCAACTCACCCTTGGTCCAAGCTTTAAGCGTAATTAGCGGTGTCGGTTGACTTTGGGCCCATGGAGAGTCGTGCTACCCACATTACGGGGTCCCAGTAGGTTTGGAACGTCACGAAGGGGCTGGTGGTGATGGTCGGCAGCGGCAGAGATGGTCAATGACGTTGACCAGCAGCTGGACTCGTCAAAACAGTAAGCTTTGGTGGCAAGTTCGAGGCTGTGGCAGCTCCACAGGGCAGCTAAGCTAGCTGGGGACGTCGAGTGACGTGTGGGGTGGTCCCAGCTATCGAGAAAGGTGGCCGGAGGTGGCCAGAAGCCGTTGGAATTGGATTAGGGTTCCATGGCCAGAAAAAGAGCAAACTGGGTCAGGCGCGCCTCAATTGGGTCGAGGCCAAATTCGAGAAATTTAGAAAACTTCGAAGGGCAAGACTAGTTGGGCTTTCATCAGAACTAACCCACGAGCCTTTTAGGACCGGTGGCAGCCACTGAGGTGGCTAGAGCTACCATTGGTGGCTCCACGAAGATGCAGGTCGGAATTCTGGGTCTGGGGGGAGCAGTATCATGACGGGGCCAAATTCATCCAAACGCAGAAGCTTCGACGAACGCGACCTATTAGGTTGTGATCAGGAGATCCTCAGGAAGCTCCCACAGTGGTGGCCACGGCTGGAGAGCTTGGGATGGAGAGTAGTAGTCGCAAACACCCACACGATCCAAAATCAGAGCACCCGAGCTTCCTGGAAACTTTCGATGGCTTTTGGGACAAAATTAGCTCTGGCCAAGGGTTTGGACGTGTTCTAGAGACTCCTAGGAACACATTGATGTCCTCTATTTTGGATGGGTAGCTCTAGATCTCATCAATTTCGCAATTTCCTTCTCTGCCCGCGAATCCAAGCTCATGCGCGACCCGACCAACTTTCCGGCGAGATCCCGGCGATCTAACGGCGAGATGAGGTGCAGATTGGTCCTGGAAGATAAGGCAATGTCTTGGCTTTCCAATGGTGGTCGTGGATTGTCGTGGGTCGCGGTGAGGAGAGAGAATTTGATGGATAAGCAACGGGGGGTCGGTGGCAGTAAGCTAGAAAATCACTAGGAGAGAGAGGGAGATACTGTGTGAGATCCTAGGGTTAAGTAGTTGGAGGGAAATAAGGAAAAGTGAGGAGAGAGGAATAAGATGAGAAATTTACTGAATTGCCATTGTCCAATCTCAAGTTTCTGGGGACTAAATTGCAATTATCCAAAAGTTTGGGGTCCTTTTTGCAATTAAAGAAAATACGGGGACGGTCCAAAATTAAATTCACTAGTTAGTCCAAGGGACTCCCGAGACTTATAGGCCACAAACTAAAAACCGAAATTGCAATTATTGGACCCCGAATCAGGCAAAAATTGGGCTGTTACAAAAGCCATGACATTCCAGAATGTTTTGGATACACGTAGGAATAGGCAACTACAATTCAGTTGGGGCATAGACGGTTCTATTTTTATGTAACTGAGTAGTCTTTCTCTACTTGGATATCTTACTTAGCCTACTTATTATATTGAGAACCATGATACTCTTTCACTAAGGTTACTTATCCCGAGTGAAAGCCATTGTAGTACCGGGTATCTCCCTTTTGTATAGCTTGGGTACAAACATCAATGTTACTACCTAATTTACCAAAAGAAAAAAAGAAGAAGCTAGTTACTTTAGAGATTTGATTCTTAGCACTCTTATTTCTAAGTCACTTGGTTACAATCATGAAGAGAGCAGAGCAATAAGAGAATTACCGAAACTCATACTAAATGAGTTTATTGAACGGCATGGCAAATAGTAAACAATAATCTTCCCTTGTTGCTTTGTGGTTGCGCTCCCGTAACGAAGATGTGGGATGCAGATAATGTCGTCACGAGTCTTTCGTTTGACAAGGGAAACTAATATATGTTTTGCCATAGATAAAGAAGAGCTTGTGTCCACGTTTCATTCAAAATGGTTTTATATTATGCTTCATGATTTAATTTTTTTCTGGGTAAACAAATAGTAACAAGAATACAAATTAACATATGACATTTACTGCTCCTACTTTATCACCTAACTAGGCATGAATTCAACTCTCCGGGAGGCAGTGAGTAGAATTCTGATTCATGGAAGTAGAGCAGCTTTTAATTAATTAGTGGCGGCTTATAAAGTAAACCATGTATCATGATCAATATGAGAAAATCAAGTCGTGCTTGGTTTGGTGATCCGTTAAAACCCAATCGAGAACTTGGGAGGATCACGACAGCACCACAAAGCATCTTGTCCATTTGTATACTAATTCCGTAATTGTTTCTTGGATTTAGTCCGGAAAAATATATGAATTTAGATAAAACAATAACTTGAGGACTAACTGTATAGACTAGAACCATGTTTGGGCATGAGATGAATTTCTTTTATGACGAATGTGTCCAAAAGAGAACCATACTGTAGCCTCATTGAACGATGAATTGCTTTAGAATAAGGAAGCAAGTAAGCAACAAATCCTTTTTGTGTGTGTCCACGCGCCTAGCTAGAATCGGTCCAACTATGAGAACCTGGAATTGTATTCCTATGCCAATTTGGCAAACATATTTTGGTTAGTTAAGATATATAATTGGCAGAAGAGGGAAATACGGAGTTGATATTATTTCTATGTATATTGAAGCAGTATACACGAGATAGGCTTTATTAGTTAGATGACTATAGAAGTTAACCTAATAACTAAGATATGAACAATTAAATGAAAAGATTTGTGTAATATTGAAAAATTTGGAGAAACAACACAATTATCAAAATTTACCTAATGGAGCAAATTATTATTAATGCAATCTTTGATGACTTCGAACAAAGTGGGAAAAAGATTTGCAGAGACTTGCTGTACTACTCAAAATAGATGGACAGGGCATCTGCTTAATAAGGAAAATAAAGATATGATTAATTTCCTTCATTTTACAAAATAAGCACCATCTTCCTCCTTTAAATAGGTCAGATTGTAAAGCCTCTTTAGTCATCATTCTCTCAAGCAAAGACCGGCCTTGAAAGATGGGACGACCAACAAGTCTCATTCTAGTGTCGTTGGCTTCCCTCTCATCGTTTTGCTTCGTGTGTCAAGCTGCTGAACCAAATAGTTTGTTTAAGCCCGATCCGGTTACAGTCGTACTAAATAACACTTTGGGCGGATGGGTGACTCTTACAGTGCACTGCAAATCCAAAGATGACGATCTCGGCTTCCATTCGCTTGCTCGCTATGAAGCTTATGAGTTCCGCTTCCGGCCCAACGCTTTCTTCGGAAACACATTGTTCTTCTGCAGCTTTCAGTGGGCGGATCAATTTAAGTACTTTGATGTTTATGTACAATCAAGAGATGAGGATCGTTGCTCACGCTATTGTTATTACGACATCTTAGAAGGTGGTCCGTGTGCAGTCCTGAATGATGGCGATCTCATCAGTTGCAGTGATTGGAACTCGTAATCATCCCGTCTCTTTTCACCAGGATCCCTAGACTAAAGGCCAGTTTGCTGCCGAGTTGTCATGGGAGTAGAATAATTCGGGTTTGATGGTTCACATGTATACAATATGATATAATTATCAGATTTGCTAGAGTCATTCCCTATAAGACTCTCTCTCTCTCTCTCTCTCTCTCTCTCTCTCTCCCCGCCAACCCTCTTCCTATTTTCTTCTTTTTTTTATAATTGATAGAAAAAAAGTCACAACAAAATCAAGCAAAAGAGATGACAGGAAATATCGGCCAAGTTTCTCGCACGACCGAAACTTTTCAATCCTGATTAAAGACGACAGGTTGTATGTCTATTTCAAATAAAAAATATCACAAAAAAAAAACTGCAAACTTAATTTCAAATAGAACTGTATATTCACACCTTGTCAGATCACCTTTAACCCAGAGATATTAGCCTCCCTTGAACTCATGCCCTAGGGGAGCCTCGTGAGCCCAAGATTATCGCATTGGTCACCCTCTCTGTAGTAATCTCTATTTACTTTTTGTCGTGTTGCTATTGGCAATTGTCCATGAGATAAAGAAGATTGTGAAATATTTTGAATCTGGTGAAGGCACAATCTAATACTCTTGCACTACCCTTTTAGGAGTCAGGATGTCCTACTTAGATGCAATATGAAAGGTTGGAGGTTCTCAGTCAATTTTTCCAAAAACTTACGACATTTGAGTGAGACAAGATACAATACACCCATAAACTTATAACCATATACTTTTGAAGGATTCTAGAGATGGCTCGGATAGATATCAGAGTTGGCTTCATTGCAATGCTCTGTAGTGCGACGTTTAAGTTTTCCCATCGATGTAATTCTCTGATATACAATATAAATGACCCGGTTCCCGACTGGTTTAGTGCTCTAATATCTTTGAAGACTCCATCAATCCACAACAAAGCTCTCAGATGGAATAGTTCAATTGAGCTTTACGATGTTGTAAATCACGTTCAATGAAGTTCTAGCAGAGCAATTGACACTATAAAAAGCTTTCTGGCTTTCAGTCTAAATTGTGGATACTGCAAGGGAATTTCCAGGTAGATCGGATATAATTGATCTATTTTTTATAACCTTTCATTGCTCACATGTTTGAAACTTTGATCTCTCAGTACAATTAAAAAAAGTCTCCTTGTGTTCCATCCTGCGATCATTTTTGAAGGTCAATTGCATGTTAATTTGGTAAGATGGAACGAAGAGTAGATGAATCTTAAATGAAAAAACAAAAAATTGGTTTAATGCAGTACTGTCCAATTTAAGGTCAGTTCTAGAAGAACCAAGTAGGCTTACGAGTTCAAATCTAAGATCCAACCCTATTCGACTCAATCTCTGGGTTGAGCCTTGAACCCATTTATTCTATCCAAGAACCAAGTAGACCAAGCTAGTTACCGGTGGAACTGATTTTGAATTGGCTTTGATATCTTTGGTTAGATTGGAAAATCTATATCTAGATTACAGTCTTTCTGAAACATTGCTTATTTATCTATTAAAATGTCGACCACTTAAGGACAATACCTTTCTGTGTCTCAATCTCGTCTCTTGATGGCCTATTAGTATATTTCCTGAAATTTCGTCTGCGCAATATAATCGTGATCTAGGGGATGTGTTATAAGAAGTTCCCCACACTTTCTATTTCACATCGAAAAAGCACGACAATTGCAGGCGTGGCAGCTCTGGCGTGAGAGAAGGTAATTTGATTTGTTGGATGAAACAATCGCCTGCTCTTCTTCTCCATCAGAAGCAATGAAGTGCATCCAGATTGGGCTCCTGTGTGTCCAGGATCATGCCCAACTAAATATTTCCTTTGTTAGAGAAAAATTCATTTTCACAAACATTATATGCTTGATATATATCACAACTCACCAAGGACTTTAAGATTTCAAGAGAATCGATTTATCAAGTATATATGTTATCGAAGCTAGTTACTTTAGAGATTTGATTCGTAGCACTCTTATTTCTAAGTCACTTGGTTACCATCATGAAGAGAGCAGAGCAATAAGAGAATTACCGAAATTCATACTATATGAGTTTATTGAACGGCATGGCAAATAGCAAACAATAATCTTCCTTTGTTGCTTTGTGGTTGCGCTCCCGTAACGAAGATGTGGGATGCAGATAATGTCGTCACGAGTCTTTCGTTTGACAGGGGAAAGTATTAGATGTTTCGCCATAGATAATGAAGAGCTTGTATCCACGTTTTATTCAAAATGGTTATATATTATGCTTCATGATTCAATTTTTTTTGGGTAAACAAAAAGTAACCAGAACACAAATTAACATATGACATTTACTGCTCCTACATTATCACCTAACTAGGCATGAATCAACTCTCCACGAGGCAGTGAGTAGAATTCTGATTCATGGAAGTACAGCAGCCTACTGTTACTTGGGCTCTAATAGGCTTTTAATTAATTAGTGGCGGCTTATAAAGTAAACCATGTATCATGATCAATATGAGAAAATCAAGTCGTGCTTGGTTTGGTGATCCGTTAAAACCCAATCGAGAACTTGGGAGGATCATGATAGGGGTGTGCATGGTCCGGGTTGGGCCGATCCCGTGCTCAATTCGAGGATCGATCCGTACAGTGTCGGTCCTCAACTTTTGAGACCGTGGACCGACCCGTCAAGCTTGGGACCGAGGACCGAACCAACCCTATCGGTTCGGTCCGGTCCCAGGGTCAACCCAAGACCACAAAATTTTCACACAAGCATCGCTTGGCGAGACGGCGGGGGGGGGGGGGTCGATAGCAGTTCAGCAAGACGGTGAGGGTAGCGACGGCGCGGTGAGACGGGGAGGGCAGCGATGGGTGACTCTCTGGTGGGCAACAGCTGTGGAACTCCAAAGCATAAGAGAAATTAGGGCATTGTCTGTCCTCGGTGTCTTGTTACGCAACTACAAAAGGAAGAACTAAAGAAGAGAAGGGCACGAACTGCAGCTACACAACAGAGGAAAGTCTCGGGCCTTAGCCCTTTTTGCTTTAGGTGGACCGTGGACAGTGGACTTGCGATGGCACCGTGGACCGTGGAGGCGTGGACGTGGACAGTGGGCTTCAGCATTTGGCAACTTTGGGCTGTGACATTTGGGTTTTGGTAATAATGAAAGGGATGTGAAAATGCCAAATGGAATGGGCTTATAAAAAATATTTCATATTAAATATATATATTGCCGAGTTGGTTCGAGTTTGACCAACCCGACCTCCTATGACTGAGGACCAACCCGTACAATATCAGGTTAGGGATTTTAGGACCGAGGACTGACCCGTTCGACTCAAAAACCTAACCAGGACTAACAGGGTTGGGGCGGTCTAGGGCCGGTCCAGGATCGACCCTGGATCGTTGCTCACCCCTAGATCACGACAACACCACAAAGCATCTTGTCCATTTGTATATTAATTCCGTAATTGTTTCTTGGATTTAGTCCGGAAAGAATATGAATATTTTAGATAAAACAATAACTTGAGGACTAACTGTATAGACTAGAACCATGTTTGGGCATGAGATGAATTTCTTTTATGACGAATGTGTCCAAAAGAGAACCATACTGTAGCCTCATTGAACGATGAATTTCTTTCGAATAAGGAAGCAAGTAAGCAACAAATCCTTTTTGTGTGTGTGTCCACGCGCATAGCTAGAATCGGTTCAACTATGAGAACCTGGAATTGTATTCCTATGCCAATTTGGCAAACATATTTTGGTTAGTTAAGAAATATAATTGGTAGAAGAGGGAAATACGGAGTTGATATATTTCTATGTATATTGAAGCAGTATACACGAGATAGGCTTTATTAGATGACTATAAAAGTTAAACTAATAACTAAGATATGCACAATTAAATGAAAAGATTTGTGTAATATTGAAAATTTTGGAGAAACAACATAAAAATCAAAATTTACCTAATGGAGCAAATTATTATTAATGCAATCTTTGATGACTTCGAACAAAGTGGGAAAAAGATCTGTAGAGACTTGCTGTACTACTCAAAATAGATGGATAGGGCATATGCTTAATAAGGATAATAAAGATATGATTAAGTTCCTTCATTTTACAAAATAAGCACCATCTTCCTCCTTTAATTAGGTCAGATTGCAAAGCCTCTTTAGTCGTCATTCTCCCAAGATGGGACGACCAGCAAGTCTCATTCTGGTGTCGTTGGCTTCCCTCTTATCGTTTTGCTTCGTGTGTCAAGCTGCTGAACCAGATAGTTTGTTTAAGCCCGATCCGGTTACAGTTGTAATAAATAACACTTTGGGTGGATGGGTGACGTACAGTGCACTGCAAATCCAAAGATGACGATCTCGGCTTCCATTCGCTTGCTCGCTATGAAGCTTATGAGTTCCGCTTCCGGCCCAACGCTTTCTTCAGAAACACATTGTTCTTCCGCAGCTTTCAGTGGGCGGATCAATTTAAGTACTTCGATGTTTATGTACAATCAAGAGATGAGGATCGTTGCTCACGCTATTGTTATTACTTCATCTTAGAAGAAGGTCCGTGTTCAATCCTGAATGATGGCCATCTCATCAGTTGCAGTGATTGGAACTCGTAATCATCCCGTCTCTCTTCACCAGGATCCCTAGACTAAAGGCCCGTTTGCTGTCGAGTTGTCATGGGAGTAGAATAATTCGGGTTTGATAAGGCTCATTGAGTAATTTCCCTTTTTGGGGTAATGATCAGATTGGCTAGAGTCATCCCCTCTAGACTCTATCTCTCCACCACCCCTCTTCCTATTTTCTTCTTTTCTTTTATAATTGATTTAAAAAAGTCACAATTAAATCAGGCAAAAATTTAAGATAGGAAATATCGTCGGAGTTTCTCGTACGACCAAATCTTTTCAATTCTTATTAAAGATGACATGTTCTATGTCTATTTGAAATAGGAAATATCACAAACAAAAATAACCACAATCTTAATTTTGAATAGAATTGTATGTTCAAACCTTGTCGGAATTTAATCAATGATAGCCACTCCCACAGACTTATAACCATAGACTTTTGTAGGATTTTAGAGATGGCTCGAATAAATAGCAAAGATGATTTCTTCGCAATACTCTGTGGTGCGACATTTAAGTTTTTCCGATCGATGTAATTCTCTAATAAACAATATTAATGACTCGGCTTCCGATTGGTTTAGTGCTCTAATATCTCTGAAGACTTCCTCCATCCACAACAAAGCTCTCAAATGGAATAGTTGAGTTGAGTTTTACGATGTTCTAAATCACGTTCTATTAAGTGCTTGTACGGTAATTGACACACTATAAAAGCTTTATGGCTTTCAGTCTAAATTGCAGATACTGCAAGGGAATTTTCAGGTTGATCTAATATAATTGATGTATTTTTTATAACCCGCTCACATGTTTGAAACTTTGATCTTTCAATACAATAAGAAAAAGTCTCCTTGTGTTCCATCCTACGATCGTCTTTTAAGGTCAATTGCGTGTTTGGTAAAATGGAACGAAGAGTAGATGAATCTAAAATTAAAAAAAAAATTGGTTTAATGCAGTACTGCCCAGTTTAAGGCCAATTCTAGAAGAACCAAGTAGGCTTACGAGTTCAAACCTAAGATACAACCCTACTCGGCTAAGTCTCTGGGTTGAGCCTTGACCCCAGTTATTCTATCCAAGAACCAAGTAGACCAAGCTAGTAATCGGTGGAATTGATTTTGAATCAGCTATGATATGGTGAGCATATATATGTGTGTGTATAGAAATCTATCCAACACTGGTCTGTATCCTGTGAAAGGTTAAACTTAGTTTTTTTGCTCTGAAAGAGCACTCTGAAGCTCTTTACACCATACTCAATAAAGTAAATCGAATTACCCAAATCTATACGTTATAAAAAAACATAGGCTTACCAACCAAATAGTTGAAAATATACATTATGATGTATTCTGGAAGGAGTGTTGTCGTCTGGAATCTATGAGCTGCTGTCAAATGGGAACACAGCCATATCAGCAGTGAAAAGCTACCTACTAACAAGAAATAAATTCCCTAGTATAGTGCTTGAATTAAACTAAGAGAATCAGCATGATAGAAAATTGTGGCCCCCAACATGAGTTAATTGTTTCAGTTTAGACAAAAGGAATAAATTTGTCAAGATAAAATAGATTTGTAACATTGGATTCCGGGGAAAAAGGAAAAGAAGAAGAAAAACCGTCCAAAAGTTTAATATGGACATATTTTGTCCACAAGCTATGCAAAATATCAAGTACACACCTCAGCTTCCATAAGTTGATGGGCGGTGTGTACAAAGCCCAGAAACAAGTAGCTGCTTTGTGGTTACAGCTTCATGCAGGTGAGTTGCTGCTTGAAATTCGACAGAAGATCTACACGACGTGTATAGTCAACTTCTTTCACTACTTCTGTACACTAACAATTTTTATGGGATATCCTGTACATGAAACTGACTCAAGAAAGGATGAAATCATCGTTGGGCAATTAATCTATGTTCTAACATATATCACCAAACGGACAGCAGATCCAGTTGTCATGATTGCATGCTAGTGCTCACACCCTAATGTCCTAGGACTCCTTTTTTATACATAATTATAAATTCACTTTGCCGTTCAAAAAGCTCGTGGTTATCACATATCAATTCTTATTGATGCTATGTTTATTTGGTGGGAATGACCATCAATTACTCCCAAAATTGTCATGCAGGAAAAAAGCTAAAATAAGGATGATGCAGCAGAAAGATTCTGGTAAATCCAATTCATACTGGAGCGACCTCTGGGGCAAACAAAAGGAGTACAGAGACTCTGGTGAGTATCAATTACATATTACGGACTTCCTTAATAGTGTATATCAGCCTATTCAATGCATTTCCCTTTCTTAATGCTTTAGCTGTACTAAACACTTTCCTTGTTCTGGTTATGAAGAATCATTTGGAAAGATATGTATTGAAACACAATGGCAACAGAGGTTTCGAGTTTGGATCTTATATCTAGGATGATTGTTAGTGTTCAAACATGGAAAAGTAAAAGGAAGACACATGAACGTGTTAACCCGGTGGCCTTCACTAGCTTTGATTATCAAAATCAGCATGGGACATCACCCTTATGAGATTGATTTTATTTAACAAGATTTACAAGTGGCAGGCTGTTTGAAATAATTCAAGCCTATACCTATCCATATTCTTTTTCACATCGCATGATTGCCGTTCTTGAGCTTGTAATAGAGGCATAAGAGTAGGTAGTGAAAATTCTGCTGCTTCTTAGAAAGTCAATGCTCATATCTATTTTGTCCATTTTCCTGAAGAGGTGGAAATCAACGAGAGGCGAAGTGGGCAGCTGCCACAGCTCGAAGATGGAGAGAATATTCGAGGAGGGGCGTTGACAAGCCACCTACCTTCAAGCTACCTGAGGCTGCATCCAACACAGAACGTACTCAGTAAATTTTTCGGACAGTTTCTCGTTTATAAAATTTCAGTGAAAGTATAAGCCAAAGTCAATTTATAGGGAGCCAAAGCTACATATGGAGTCCTCTTCATCTGTAATTACGTAATTCATATGGACCTCCAGAGTAAGCGATAAAACATTTCATGATGGGAAAGATATTCATGGGATATTTACATTAGATGCCTCACTCCAAGGTGAACCAAGTGAGCTCGGATATTTTAAGATTGAATAATTTTGAAGTTACTGACTGACTGCAGTGTAAAAGTTATGGCAGGACTAGAGCCCATTCTCCTTTCCAATCCGATATATAGGCATTCAACATAGCTGAAGTAATTCGATAAGAAGTGTCCAGACTTGCCCCTGCTTCTTCCAATTGCTGCAAGTGCATTCACGCATTTATTGGCTAATCGCATCCGTTTTGGCCCTTGATGCAGTCATGAGATCGACTTCTAGTCTGCTGGGGCGCCACTGTCCACATTGATACTTTTGATAGAATCAACTGTTATTTTGGAGAAACAAAGTCGTCGAAGATGCGATTGCTAATTTGCTACGTGTAGTCAAGCAGTTTGGGGATATTTACGAAGACGAATACTTCATAAAAACTCTGGAGGAAACGTAAACAGTGTGAAAGAACTTCCACCTCATCTGAGTTACTTGGACTTTGAGGCAATTGGTAGCCAAGTATGTCAATCTGTAATCCGCCTATATGTTTTTCATCGTTTTTTGCAACCGATATTCTAATTGTTGTACCAGATTACTGATGCAGATACTCCGGAAGGAGGCCAAGCCAGCTGATTATATCTCAGGTGTGCTTCCGATCCTAAAAAGAAATAGAATCGTACATTTCCTCGGATTTGGAAATCGTCTAGGCTTTGATCCACTGCCATTTCATCTTCAGGTGAGTAGCTCCCGTTCATGCAGAGAGTACAGATTTGGAAAACCTTCACGAATTCAATGCCATCAACGGCTTCAAGAGCAGAACATAGGAGAAACCTACTTTATGCAGAGCTCTACAAAGTGGCTTCTCAAGCATATAACTAATTTCTATCTTCAAAAGTGCCCCGTACAAATCATTTATCATCTACTCATTCCAATGTTGCCCAACAGTCGATGCTTAGTCACAACTGACAGGACACAATACGGGACAGATTCAGTCTGGCAGAGAGATCAAACATGCCAAAAAATAAATCTCCGGAAAATTTTTACTTTACATTTGAGAAGTCGACACTTTTGAGTATAAGAACTTTCTCTCTTTCCATTAGGAAGAAAATAAAATGAAGTTACCTGATTCATCTTACACAATGTCTAGCAGGATTCGATCTGATCTCGGGATCCTTTCTCAACTAGGATTAAATGAAAGTCGCCTGATGCTTCTATAATTAATTTTAACGTCAGGATCTTCTATCCAACTTCTTCTCACCAGATCTTCTCTATTCTGCCTCCCTTCGTCTCTGTTGGCTGTCATTTCAAGTATAAATTGGCTCATCACTTAAGACTACCAGGAATAATCCGCAAGTTTAAGTCCAAAACATACATGGGAAAAGAACTGGAGTAGATTTTGGAGTGGGAATAAAAAAACCTTGACAGAAGAGCCTTTTTAGGTCATCATGACTAAGTGTCAAGACAAGGAAAGTACTGTTCAAAAGCAACCCTCAATACTCCCGACTTCCCTGACTTTCTAAAAATATTAAGTTCAAGAAGAAGATCATGGACTCAGGCGGAGGCTGTATAACCTGCACCAGCATTTGCGGCAGAAAGAATTGCAGTATGAGCAGCAACAGTGGACACAGATTCCTGTGCTCCTGACGCCAGGGGATTCTTCCTGTCACCATCCACCTGAAATAAAAAGCAGAATCATCCAATTCAGTCAACTGAGTAAAATCTAGTAGTGGATACTCACGTGCAAGAACAAGTTAGACCTTATCCCATTTTGATTTTTTGTTGTGCCTGCCATCCCAAGCAGGATCACTAGGTCGCAAGCCACCAGAAGCGGCAGTTGGAAAACCTGCAAAGGAGCTTCATCAGACCATGAAAGGAAACGGTTACCCAATATAGAGTTGTTCAAACCAATGCTTCACTACATTTACATGGATTGCTTTTCAACCTGCAACAGGCACGTTAACTTTGGGCAAGATACCAGGTGCTCCAGCTTGAACTCCACTAGAAACAATTTCAACCTGCTGGCTCTTTTTCCTCTCTTGTTCCTTTCTTTCTGCTTCTCGTTTCATGTCAACTTCTGCTCATGCAAATTTAATAATTAATTGCCGAATAACAGGAGGCAAAAGCAATTTAATGGAAAATAGAGATTGCTTTTGACAGAAACCATCGAGTGTTTCCAACTAACAGATATAGCTTGTAATCACGTCAAAGGCAATAAATCTGAATCAAGCATACACCAATGCAGTTCTTCAGTCACCCGATGGACATAATCAGACAAGTTGGAAAACTCTGAAAAGAAAATTAGTTAAAAACGAGGATACTATAGCAATATATTAGCACTAAGATGATCCCTAATCACGTAGGATTCAGGTCCCATTAGAAGGTACCACAGACCTGAATGCAACAATAAATTGACAAATGGAACACTGTATGCAAAGCTGAGAGCAGTAATTCCTTTTAAAGTCTCATGAAGTCGTCCAAAAGGCACAGAATAGCAACGCTCACATTTGACCAGCCTGTCTAACAAGAAAAAAATCATACACAAGTAAAAATAAGAGAATCCTGTTCACTGAAGAAATACAAAAAGCTCGCTTGATGCCTCTTTCAGGCAGGTCCAGTCAACTCCTTGGTAAAGCAAACACAAACCGAATAAACTTATGAAAAGCCGGTATGTAGTTTGATTAAGCCAAAAGGAAACACAAGCCTGATGAGAGAAAAGAACAAAACTAATAAAAAAGATAACAGCAGAATTACAGCTTAATCATCAAGGCACATGATAAATCTTAATGAACTTCAATCATTCAGTAAACTCATCACTATCACCCCATCACTATCACCCCTAGATTTCTTAAATGTCATCTTAACACTAGAATAGCCTCATACACTCAAAAGTAAAGAACAGCTAAAGCGTAATGAACTTCAACTACTCTCATCTGAAAAGGATAAACTACAACCATTTATGCTCCGCCTAAAGCCTAGGTGGAATATAATAGGGTTAAACTAAGGGGATGTTAGAATCAAACTTCTCTGAAATTTTAAGCCCAAATCGGAATCAAGATAGGCTTAATAGGCTAAAATACCATTGCCATACCTCAGGTTTGTACTTGAAGTAATATTCTATAAGTACTTCAAGTGTCACAATTATCCTATGACAATGGGATGTCTTCACAAGCTTGCTACAGGTACAATGAGGTTGGCCCAAACAAATATTACAACGAGAATAAGAGATCGAAAGGTTTAAGAAAAAAGTACTCCGATGTCCACCATGGGATATCCGAGAAGACATAGAGCATTTAGAGTTTTAGATAAGAAGAGAGGAAAGGAGATGGACAAAAACCAATCAAAAGCTCCCCAAAAACAGTGCAAACCTAGTACTCAAAAACCCACTTGATTTGAACCTGTAATGACCAAGGCACTCAAAGTCACTCTTGTAAGTGCGATTGATGATGTCCCCATGAAATTTAATTGCAACAATGAAACAGTAAGACTTCTTAAACTTCGTAATACAAATCTGCAATATTTTACACTCAATAAAGCTAATTAAATGGTACCACTCCTACGTTATCAACATCAAACTTCCGACGCCACAGCACGTACATTATAAAACTGCCAAAACACTAGAATAAGACCCATCAATTTCAAACTTAAAACTAACGTAAAATTAAACATGCTTAGTTTAGTCTACTTCACCATATGAAAACACGCGACTACAGAAAGATTCCCTAAAGATTTCGAACATCTGATTTCCTTTTATAATTCCAATTAATAAAGGAAATCCATACAATCTTGAAAATGATAATAAGATGTCTCGAGAAAATCGAGAATAAGATCTGGAATTATGCATTTATCAGAGGAATGATAGTCGGTGTCACTATTTTGGAGAAACAAGGAGGCTTTACCATTGCCTACCAGCTGTCGTCGTAGAGAAGAGTGAAAAATGGCTCACTGTTGCTGAATCTCTAGCTTTGAATAGAATGTTGCCCCAATCAGTTTGTACAGTCGGTGTTCATTCTTTCTTATGTTACCCAAAAAATTTCAGTTGCCTGGTTTCTTACTATAATTATAATGGAAGTAGGAACTCTAAAATCTTCAAAAGGCAGTTGGAATTAATCTTTTATGTCCTTTGCTTTTAGTGTTTCTTTTTCTTTTAAGTGGAGGAGTGAAATGGTACGTTTTACTATTGCCAATTGGCTTTCCATCCTATTAGTTTTGGACTTCGTTAATGCCAAAATATCCAACAAAAAAGCACCTGTCCAGCCAGGTCTTAGCCAATGATGCCGTTATGACATGTCACCTCGCGACTGCTTAGGCAATTAGTTAACAAATTCTTTAGTTTGGCTAGTGATGTCAGATGGCTTTATATTTTAACAAGCCAAAGCACAATTTTAACAACAATGACAATGAAGAAACTGGAATGAGAACGATTCAAAGCATGGACTGCAGAACAAGGCCGTAAGCCTAGAAAGTTGCCACAGAAAAGTATCGTACCTTGACATCAAGAAACAAATAAATGTTCTCTCTAATCATGCTATATGCATTAAGTTGAAAAGAGCATGTATTCTTTTTACTAAAAAGGGGCAAGATAGGCATCGAACCATTTGGAGAACAACTGTACCACAATCCAGCAGGAAACTATAGCAGCAAGTAAATTTAAAACTTCCTTTCCATTTGCCACTAGTCACACATAATCTGCCCCAGCCCGACAGACGTCTACAAGTTCCTATTTAAAAAATTAAAAGACTAAAACCCTACGAGAGCATTTACCTTTGCCCATATTCCCTCAGTCCCCCGATAGTGACAGAGAAATTTGCGACACAGGTTCTTTTGTAAGTTTATCGTTCCAACATCTGCCGCAACAATACGCCCCGTTGTTTTAATATTGTGAAGTTTCTTTCCTTTTTTTTTCCAAACTCATCAAGCAAATAGCCATATCCTAAACTGCAAGGCCACTTTTCACATATGTCCACAAGAATTGTCGTTTACAAGGATTTTCATCTGAGGAATTATCCAAGGAAGGAGTTCTTAAATCTCGGACCTTCAGCCTAAAAACAATTTGAAAAGATACCTTACTATAAATTTTAATGTTCATCATGTCTTACTTGTACTATTGATATGGTGAAGTAGGCACAAATGATCAAGAAGAAATAACATATGTTTGTAGTTTGTATAACAATTCATAGATTTAAGATTCAGTAATCGCCTTCAATGGAGTTAAAGAAGTGAAAGGATATTCACATCATTAATCCTAAGGCTGGAGTCACTGATATCATTCTGTTGTTGCACTAACTCCTTCTGTCCTTTCACTATGTATGTCCTATCTTCCAGATCTTTCATAGCATACACCTCCAAAATCATAGACAAGCAGGTTTTGATGCCAATAATGCAAATGAACTTAATGTTATAGCTTCTTAAGTCTAAAAAGAGCCAAATAAGACTGAACACAATTCTATTGCAAGGATCTATTAATTCTTCAAGGACTTCTAGTCGGCAAAGAGGTAATTAAGTTTGTGTATACAGAATACATAGAACTAATGAAATATCTCAAATAGCATTGAGGTGCATCACAGTTTCAGGGATCAATAGACTGAGTAAGAGCTTCTTGGGGAGGGGTGCCCTCTGTGCCCCACTCATAGCTTTTGGGACAAAAGCAAAAAGGTCTGTGTCTTTGACTACGGCTTTTAGTTCAAACCATTATTCAATAAAATCTTAATAAAAACTTCTGATGGCCATGTAACTGTAGCATACATCAAACATTTTCCCATGTCCCAGATTCAAGATGATCAACGCTTAAATAACTCAGTAAGAAATAACATCAAGAAAAAATTGAACCAAAAATACGAAGATTACCTGTAGCTCCTCTGAGCACTTGGCTGTTGGCGGTGGAGGAAGAAACTTATCTAATGGGTCAACATCCTCATACGCCTTACTAGAATCTTCAACTTCTATGGGCTGTGCTTCTACAACATTTCTCGCATCAAGTTGTGGTGGCTCTACATGTCCAGATGAAAGAGAAATATCTTGGTTAGTTGGTGACAAAACCTGCAAAGTTTCTTGAGTTGGCTTGTCTTGGTAATCACCTGCTGCAACAATATAACAAATTAACTGACAAGAAGGAACAGTTAATGCTCATGTACATGTCACAGTAACAAAAGGAGGTTACTTTCAACAGACATAAGCACATCAATGAGAAGAAAGCATTTTAACAGAAACAAGCATTAGATCTTCTAAAGAATTTGAAGACAACAGAAGGCAAGATAATGCTAACAGATTTCATGTTATCCTCAATATAACTTGACTCAACGACTCAACCTCTATTATGCACATAATAATTCAAAAGGGTCCCAAATCTCACAGTTCATTAAGGCTAAGAAAAAGAAGTTTAGGCCACACAACAAACGTTAAAGCCATCACCCAAAAAATGTTATGAAGGCAATAGAAAATGAACATCATATATAATTGTGAAAGAAACAAGGGTCTCCAATTCAAAATCCCAATAACAGGCAACAAGTAGGTTTTCCCACAGAAACGAGGATAAAAGCTGAAACTGCTCAATGTAAAAGAGAACTGACGCAGGTCTACTGCATAGATGAGTGCAAACAAAAGTTAATTCAATTAAGTGAACCCCAAAAGCTGCACTACCCACAGAAAAAACAAGAAAGGGAAAATGCAAATGGATAGAATTGCTCCACAAACACATACCATTTGCCATTCGGGATCTTTCGTCAAGCATGGAGTAGCTGATGCTGTCTATTTCCCCTTCCCGAGATTGAGCAACAGAAGAGCAATGTATCATCATGCTTTCATCCATGATACGAAATACTGAAATTCAGCAAACAGGACCGCAAAACGTCAACAATTATGGTGCTTGTACTAACAAATGAACGAAGACGTCTCATTCTGCACAGAAAAGAAGCAGCAACCCAAAAAATCCTAACATACAGAAATAATCAGAAAATTGGCTAACCTCGAACATCAACGATAATTCAATCTCCCTTCCAATTCGGACCCTTTTCTTTTCGACGCCAGTAGCACGCAGGACTCCATGATAATTCAACCTCCGCCACCTCCTGCGGCGGCGGAGGCGGCTCTCCCCGCTGACCGGGCGTCGAGCCCTCCGGCGTCAGCTGAGGCGTACTCTCGTGGCGCAGACTACAAGTGGCAAGCCCCCATGGCCAATGAGAAGTCATCGGATCCTTCTCTATTAGAAAGGACGGATTGCAGGAACTGAATTGAGAAAGTCAGTACGGGAGTGCAAATGAAAAGAGACTTTTGAGTCTCGAAAACATTCTTCAAAGCCTTTTCTTTTTTCTGGATTTCCTTCGGAGGAGCGAAACTCCAGCTCCTGGAAAAATGAATCTTTAAACGAAATCGAAGGCAAGAGATTCACATCTTAAGGAAAGAGGAGAGCAGTAGATCAAAACGGAGGTTTCTTGAATAAACTTATCCTAGCACGATCCTAATCCAGCTTCGATTGTTGACGTAATGGTCGAGCCTTTTTTTTTTTAATCACTAAGGGAATATGCAATGTAAAGGTTATAATTGTTTACATTAATGATATCGTGCTCAAATGCATCATATACCTTACCATTATCCTCGATCGAGACTTGCGGTCACACAACGTCAATCATTAGGTGTGTGGGCGCATGACACGCTTTCGCCTAGCCCGAGAAATTGATTTTTGACAATTCTTTTTAATGATTTTATTCGCTAACTAGAAAGCTTTGAGAACATTCGTTAAGTGACTAATCAAGAAAGGTTTACAAGTTTCGGGTGCAATAATTATCGTTCTAAAAAAACGAATGGTTAGAGATAAAATAAACTTAGCAAGTGAATTGTGGTCAAATCGTTATTGATGTGTATTTTTATTCGAAAGAGGGTTTATAGAGGCGAGCTCTAGGGACTCTGTCCAAGCATTATTGTAATGGTAACGTGAATTGTGGCCGATTGGCGCAGAAGCAATGAGAGGAAAGCCAGAGAGAGAATAGAGAATGTGAAGAGGCAACTTGAGTATAGATACAGAAGAAGAATGTTACAGTGTTAATGTCTACCCCCCGAGCCCATGGCCGAGGTGGGGAGTTCGACCACAGGGTATAGTGGTTAATAATTTGAAAGATAAACTCATCTACTTATATTAGATGGCTTAGGGAAGTCATCTTTCCATATTATCTGTTTAGGCATTTCTAGTTGATATTTTCTCTGGACGACTGAACTTAAAGTAGGAAATCTTTCTAAATTCAGTATCCTCACGCGTTGCCAGCCGAAAATCACAGTCATCACACCACCATTAGACTACGTCGGGTATCTTGTCCAAGACGGAAGCAACTTCGAGTTTACAGAAGCGAGTATGGAATCAAAGCTCCATGCAATGTGAATCTCCCTTTGAAAAAACCAGAGACTCCAGAGCACATGATTGCAAGAATTCGAGTCAGTTAAGATTTCGACGCGTACGAGGATTACCCTCTGTTGTTGCCGAACTTGCATGGCTCAACTCCACTCCCCTTTCTTCCATTCCATCTGATCAAAGCAGACAAACTATAGTCCTCAGGAGTTTGATTGACGAAACAACCGAAAGAAACCAAGCCACATATTTCATGATGAACTCGTCCCACGATGACTTTTTAGCCACTTCTTGATTGTCGTTCTGCCGAAAATCACAGCATCTCAAAAGAGTTGACATTGTGTTTTTCCGCCACCCTCGAGCAACGTGAGCCGCCACGACGTAACCAACTTCAAATTTACAGAATCTGAGTATGGAATCAAAGCTCCATGCATTGTGAATCTCCCATTGGAAAACCACAGACTCCAGAGCACACGATTGGAAGAATTCGAGGTCAGTTAAGATTTTGAAATGTACGAGGATTACCCTCTGTTCTTGCCGAACTTGCATGGCTCAACTCCCCTCCCCTTTCTTCCATCTTCCATCTGATCACAGCACACAAACTATAGCCCTCAGGAGTTTCATTGAACAAACATTCGAAAGAAACCAAGCAACAAATTTCATGATGAACTCATCCCACGATGACTTTTTAGCCAGTTCTTTTCTTTCTCTCTCTTTTTTCTTTTTTTTTGGTAATGTTGTGTAATGTAACCAGTTCTTGATTGTCTCTTTGCCCAAAATCACAGCATCTCAAAAGAGTTGACATTGTGTTTTTCCGCCACCCTCGAGCAACGTGAGCCGCCAAGACGTAACCAACTTCAAATTTACAGAATCTGAGTATGGAATCAAAGCTCCATGCAGTGTGAATATCCCCTTAGAAGACCAGACTCCAGAGCACACGATTGGAAGAATTCGAGGTCAGTTAAGATTTCCAAGCGTACGAGGATTACCCTCTGTTCTTGCCGAACTTGCATGGCTCAACTCCCCTCCACTTCCTTCATCTTCCATGATCACAGCACACAAACTATAGCCCTCAGGAGTTTCGTTGACCAAACATTCGAAAGAAACTAAGCTACAAATTTCATTATGAACTCATCCTACGATGACTTTTTAGCCATTTCTTGATTGTCGCTTTGCCGAAAATCACAGTGTCTCAAAAGAGTTGACATTTTGTTTTCTTTGCTCACTGGGAAATCTTGCTTGTTTGTCTGTTCTTGATCTGCAGAAAGTCTAGAATCAACTGACCCTTCAGTCATTCTAATCATGAGGTTTGTGATAACTTCGTGCTCTGCCTTGGTAGTATCCTTCCTACTTCAGGTGAGTCATCTCGCCACCGGTTTGGTTTACAACGTGACTGCATCACAGCCACTCTTTCCAAACCAAAGTCTGGTCTCTTCTGGCCAAGTGTTCGAGCTTGGGTTCTTCACCCCAAACGGGTCGGCAAATCAATATGTTGGCATATGGTACAAGAACCTGGCACCTTCTAGGATTGTGTGGGTGGCCAACAGGGAACGGCCATTGCTGTCCACAGATCGCTCTGCCAAATTGGTGATCGGCAGTGATGGGAATCTGAAGCTAATGGATGGACACCAGAATTTAGTTTGGTCTACCAACGTGTCTAGTCGGTCCAACTACACATCAGCCACGCTATTAGACATTGGGAACTTGGTCCTAAAAGATGCAGATCATGATGAAGTATGGGGCAGCTTCGAGGATCCGACCGACACTATTCTTCCGCGTATGAAGATTGGAGTTAATGGCAAGACTGGAGTAAAACGGCAATTAGTTTCCTGGAGAAGCGACAGTGAGCCATCGCCTGGAAGCTTCTCTGCAGGAATCACAACGGAAGTGCCGACTCAAGTTTTTACTTGGAGAGGTAGCACAGCATATTGGAGAGGCGGACAATGGGACCAATCGAAGTTCATCGGCATACCAGACATGGACCGTTCCTACACGAGTGGATTTGAAGTCCAGCAGGATATGGAGAGTGGCGACTCCTACTTCTGGATCGAAACTTATGATAAAGAATTCTTCCAATACATATCCATTTCACCCGGAGGATCTCTTCAGCACGTGTATTGGGATAATGAAGCTGAGGTGTGGTTAACAGATTGGTTTGGACCAAACAACTCCTGCGATCTTTATGGAACTTGTGGTCCTTTTGGAGTTTGTGACTCGTGGAACTCGCCAATCTGCAGATGCTTAGACGGGTTTGTGCCACATTCAGCTGAAAAATGGAACTCTGGAATCTGGACTGAAGGATGTGTAAGGGGGGAAGAGCTGAATTGTCATAAGAACAGAAGCACGCCATCTTCAGCAACCGGAAAGGAAGATGAATTTGTGCGAGTGAGCCAAGTGAAACTACCTGATTCTGGACAGTATTTATCCTTCGTCGATGATGATAAACAATGTCGCAGCTGGTGCCGGAGCAATTGCACTTGCTTGGCTTATTCGTACGTTGGCCCAATCGGATGTATGGTCTGGACTATAGACCTCATCGATCTGCAGGAGTTTTCCACAGCTGGGGAAGATCTGTTTGTGCGAGTTGCACATGTAAAAACAGGTTAGAAATTGTTTCATCAGCATGAGCTTGAGTCTACATTAATTGTCTTTTCTATAACTCTCTTTCTCATTTCAGGAAGATCGGCACACAAAATTATCATCAGCCTGAGTCTTATTGCAGGGATCATGTTCTTCGCGGTGTTTGTGTTTGGTCTTTGCAGATGGGTAGCTAAGAAAAGAGGTACTGTAACAGAGCCACATCAATGCTTTCAGAGAATAGTGCTTCTGTCTTGTTTATTCTTCCATTAACAAGAAGAAAGTAGGTTAATTCATTGCCAAAATAAACACAGGAAACTCGAGCAAATTCCCAAGGCCCCTTGACTCGGTAGATAGACCTGAAAGAGTGGGCGAAGCGTCGCCAGGAAATGCGTGGAAAGAACAGCTGAAGCAAGAAGATTTACTGGAATTGACCCTTTTCAGTTTCGATAGCATTCTACTTGCTACAAACAATTTCAGCACGACAAATAAACTTGGGCAAGGAGGGTTTGGTACCGTCTATAAGGTAAAATAATTCTGCTAGATATTCATTGAATGAAAATATAGAGTTGATTCAAGGTCTAAAAGCTATGTGGATTGTGAAACAGGGAAAGCTGAATGATGGAAAGGAGGTTGCTGTCAAAAGACTTTCCAGTACCTCAGCCCAAGGTGCTGAAGAGTTCAAGAACGAGATCAACCTACTATCTAAACTCCGACATCGAAATCTTGTTAAACTGCTGGGTTGCTGCTGTGAAGGAGAAGAAAAGATCTTGGTATACGAGTACTCGTCGAACAAAAGCTTGGACAAAATTCTTTTTGGTTGGTTTTTTCTCTCCAAACAACTATGTTTTGGTGATGCTTTTTTGCACATAGCACTAAAAACTAGAAAACTGTCTCTCGTTTGTCATGTTTGTTAGATTCAGAAAAGAAGGCAGAGCTCGACTGGGGCAAACGATATCAAATTATTCAGGGGATTGCAAGGGGCCTTGTCTACCTGCATCGAGATTCTTGCCTTAGGGTCATCCATAGAGATTTAAAAGTGAGCAATATTCTCTTGGACGAGAAGATGAAGCCAAAAATTTCAGATTTTGGGCTGGCACGAACGTTTGAGGGCACTCAAGTTGTGGTCAACACTCAAAAAATTGTTGGCACACAGTAAGCTCTCTTGTCCTACTTGAATTATTAATCGCTTGAGACAATGCTTTCAAGCAGACAGAAACTATTGATTTACCGCAGCAATTTTGTGACTTTGTGCATGTTTCATTTCGTTGTCCTTCAATGCAAGTTTAGAGTACATAACATGTTCGACTCAACTGCAGTGGCTATATGTCTCCTGAATACGCCTTAGGCGGGATATTTTCAGAGAGCTCCGATGTGTATAGCTTTGGAGTGTTGCTACTAGAGATTGTTAGCAGCAAAAAGAACAGGGCCCTCTATGACAACGGACAGCATCCCAATCTCATTTCTTATGTAAGTGGCAAATTCCGACTTTAAATGATACTGTAAGTTGCCTGCAATCTTATGACTGCTCCCTCTCATAGGCCTGGCAATTATGGAGTGATGGCAAAGCATTGGACCTAAAGGATGAAGCAATTGCTGTTAGCTCTCCATTGGAGGTAACAAGATGCATCCATGTTGGGCTTCTCTGTGTTCAGGACCGTGCCAGTGATAGACCGGACATGTCGAATGTGATTCTGATGCTAAGTGGTGAATTAGATCTTCCTCAACCGAGACAGCCTACATCCACTTTCCGAACGGAAACTTTAAATTGTGCTATTCCCTCACGGCAAGAAGACATATGGTCTGTTAACACTCTCACTAATACAATGGTCGACGGAAGATGACGGCTAATTTTTTTTTAGTTCAGTTTAGTTCTCCTTTGTTTGCTGATGTTGTTATTTTATAAGTCTTTAAGTGTTTATTTGATTCAAGAATGGCCTTAGACCGCTCTGTACAAAAGGTCGAACGAAATGCTCAGCTTTTACATGGACTTTAGGCTGGAAAGCCGGGGCGGGGAATAGAAAGAACAGCTGCTATAATGAAGGAGAACTACTGAGTAATCACCGTCGTGTCTCATAACCAGTTGCGTTATGAAATTTCGTTTTTCTGGTTCGTGAGGTGAAAGCTTAACTGAGGATCCCAAATGAGAATTGCAAGTATTGGCACAGCCAAAGTATATCCAGCTTCAGTATGATTCACCGACATGATTTACTGTCTCCAGAATTGATAATAAGAGCTATCTATGCCTAGGGCAATTACGTTCCTTCCTTGCAGCCATGAAGTAATTCTGAGTTATCCAAGCAGTGGAAAGAATACAGAAAGTGGCCAGAAAGCCTCAATGACAGAACAATTCACTTGAGATGAGCTTCGAATGATGATGGGAGGCTAATGTCAGCTAATGATCAAAATGGAAGCCATTTCAGCCTACATTCACTTCCAAACGGAAATTCCAAATTATGCTATTCCCTCACAGCAAGAAAACATATGGTCTGTTAACACTCTCACTAATACAACGGTTGACGGAAGATGACGGCTAATTTTTTTTTAGTTCAGTTTAGTTTTCCTTTGTTTACTGATTTAGTTATTTTTATAAGACTTTTAAGTGTTTATTTGATTCAAAAATGGCCTTAGATTGCTCTGTACAAAAGGTCGAACGAAATGCTCAGCTTTTACATGGACTTTAGGCTGTAAAGCTGGGGCGGGAGATAGCCAGAACAGTTGCTATAATGAATGAGAACTACCAAGTAATCACCGTCGTGTCTCATAAACAGTTGCATTATGAAAATTTGTTTTTCTGGTTTTTGAGGTGAAAGATTGACTAAGGATCCCAAATGAGAATCGCAAGTATTGGCACAGCCAAAGTATATCCAGCTTCTGTATGATTCACCGATATGATTTACTGTCTCCAGAATTGACAATAAGAGCTATCTATGCCTAGGGCAATTACGTTCCTTGCAGCCAAGAAGTAATTCTGAGTTATCCAAGCAGTGGAAAGAATACAGAAAGTGGCCAGAAAGCCTCAATGACAGAACAATTCACTTGAGATAAGCTTCGCAGGAAGATGGAAGGCTAATGTCAGCTAATGATCAAAATGGAAGCCATGTCATCCTTAGATTGAAGTACTCAAGAGTCAACATTTACCCTTTTGCTTGCAGCAGTATCGAATCTAGCTTCTTCCAACAGGAAACTTGTGCTATTGCATTGACAGGAAACTAATGTCAGCTAATGATAAAAGAAATTTGATTGGAAGTGGCTTCGACCCGACCTGTGCTATTCGTACCCTGGAAGGTGAAGTCTACTTTAAACACTAGTTGCACGGGAGAGATTCATGTTGCAAGATTTGCCACTTAATTCAGCTACGTGGCTATGTGGCTATGTGAGTTTGGTTTTCAGATGTTTGATGGACTGATGTAAGGGGCTGTTTGAATCAAAAGCCTAAAATTAACTTCGATCTCGTTAAGGACAGATATGGGCAAGTTAGCACATATAGTTCGAGCACAAGGATTACAATCTTGTTAAGATCATCCGTCGGTAACTACATTCACATTTTTTCTTGAACCCTTCTGCCTTAAAGCCAGAAAGGCCACGACGGTAGCTTCATTTAAATGCCCCATCACAGTGAAAGCACTGTTACTGAAATGCCAGCTATTGAACAAACCTTTGCCGACGCAGTCGAGCGGTTCTCAACGTCCAAGCCACATTGCAAGTTTCTCACTAGACCTAACAAATGTAGCAACATTTTTTTTCTTTTTGTATTTTCTGTTGTCGCGTACACTGGTAACGTTCTGTGCTGAAAGGTCAGTGTTCTCTCAATTTCAGAGATCTAAAAGTTAAACACTCCTATGAACTAATGATAAAAATCCTGCATCTTTACTTCCACGTAGATTTTGCAATTTGAATGTGTATTTCATGACAGGCAACTTCCAGATCTCTGATAGGAAGTGAGAACCCCCGAACAAAGACAACCATCTAAGTCTAAAAACATAGTTACTAGCTCCGAATTTCATACAAGTCCACAAAACTTAGGCCTCCTCCATGTACACGATTAATTAGCTTTATTCAAATTCATGCAAGGAGTCGTGCTTCAGAGTTCTCGAGCTCATAACATGATAGTGTTAAAAGTGACCTCTTTGAAGAAGTTGACAAGTACTTTGAATAAGTAAGTCCAAGTCCGTTGGTGTTGTATTGTTTGCACTAGTCGTAAGTTTTATTCCCCCTGAAAGGGAGCTTGATGATCACCAATTGGAAAATTGTACCGAAACAATCAGTTATCTTTTGAATGAAGAAAGACTAAGCAATTTTCAGAAAATTAAGCCACAGCAATGCCGGAGACCTTACGAGAGAATCTCGATCATAAAATAAGACAAATCTCCATGAGAATTAACTTAACAAATCAAAACTACCGAGAACTTGATTAGTGCGGAGATAAGAACTACACTAATACGAACTTTCTCGGTCCTCTTTCACAACAGGGTATTTCATAAGTTTCCAAATCAACCGAGACGGCAGCAGCCTGTGAGGATGCGGAGAAGACTACAACTTGCAAGCCCCCATGTCCAATGAGAAGTCATCGGATCCTTACCTATTAGAAAGGATCCTTCTCGAACTATATGTGCTAACTTACAAAGCAATAACTGAATTGAGAAAGTGAGTATGGGAGTGCAAATAAAAAGAGACAGAGTCTCCAAAACATTCTTCAAGCCTTTTCTTTTCTGAATTTTCTTTGGAGGAGCGAAACTCCAGCTCCTGGGATATTACGAAATGAATCGTTATACGAAATCAAAGGCAAGAGATTCACAACTTAAGGAAAGAGGAGAGCAGTAGATCAAAACGGAGATTAAGAAGTGTTCTTGAATAAACGTATCCTAGCACAATCCTAATCAGCTTCAGATGCAGTTTAATGCAACTGAAAAACTCGTGGGACCCTGCTCAATTTGAAAGCACTTGGAAAAAGGGGATCCGAGGCATACAAAAAACAAAAGAGCATCTGGGATGCGTCCTCAGCTGTGTTCCTAGTCAGGGAGTATTTCCTCACTGTTAGCATTGTTTTCGGTCTCCACCTTGGGTTTTGGTTCAGCACCAGCACCAGGCGGCTGCTTCTTCTTGATACCGCTCACGATGTCGTCGATCCTGAGAAGCATGCAAGTGGCTTCTATGACCGTCTTGAATGTCTGCGCCTTTGCGTTGTAGGCATCCCAGATCAGATATTTAAGTGAAAAGGACCAAAAAATGGAATCAGAGATGCTTCTGATTCATCAATAAACGGGAAAAAGAACACTTCTCTTTACTTCCAAATATATTTATTTGCAAATTCCTAAACTCATTAGCATCCATTTCCTCAAGTTCATTCCAAAAAATATACTGCTTATTAACCGCTAGGTGCAAGCCAGATGTCATGCCTAACTGAGACGTAAATGCAGAAGGGTAGTCGCAGAATCTAGATGTGTGCATCAACATCTTGAAAACGACAGTTACAGCTGGCAATTACATTAGCAGAGACCTCACTTCGAACTCTAGAAGTACATTAAACTTTTAATATTTGGCAATTATCTCGTTCATGCAATTTCTGACCAGGGGAACATAATGTGGTTTAAGTTTGGTCCACACGGATGCAAATGAAAGAATGAAAAGAGAACGGCTAAATAAAGACCCTTTAAGTGGTGTATACCTTCCGTTCTTCCATGTCAGTGATAGCACCAGCATTTTGTCTATTGCAATCTATGCATTTTCCCCATTTGCATGCTGAATTATTTGAGATCAAGGTATAGAAAAGCATCAACAATGGTTCAAAAAACAAAACCTTTCAAGATGAAATAGACCAAAAATAGACAGACAATTACCTTTCCCTGCATGGCAGTCATGGTTCTTATCACATTCACTCCACAATTCTGGGCTAAAGTCCATGGAATAACCTCGAAAGCAATAGCCGCAGCTTCATAAGGCCACTGTCAAAAGCATCAAGCATTGCATCAATTAGAACATCGCACAAAATACAAAATGGGAACCGTCATCTCATCTTATAGTGTAATTCCCCTCAATGTCTCAGAAGTACTCAAATTTAAATGGTCTTATCACAGGCAATAACATGGTACAAAAGAATGTCGACCTTTTCTATGCCTTCAATTGAGGAACTCTTCTGCTTCAACATGGCAGAAACAGTCAACTCTGTAGCTCCACCACCAGGAAGAAGTTTTGGATTCTTGATGACGTTTCTTGCAACAGACATGGCATCCTGCACAAGAACTAGCTTCAGAACCTAACAAGATCCAGGTAAAACAGTTCATTTATGAGTTCCGCAGAATACCTGCAAATTTCTTTTAACTTCATTTGAAAGATCCTTACTGCCACCTCTTAAAAGTACTGTACAAGCCTTCAGATCTGTGCAATCAACAATAAAAGCAAAGAACTAATCCCCGATCTTCTTAACCGACCAGCCCCAGTACCACCATCTGACTCCTGCTGTTCATCTGGTCTATTAACTATTGTGGCCCCACAAGCCTTTGTAATTGTGTTATTATCAGTCTTCCTCAACCTCCTAATGACACTGACACCAGCCTTACTAAAATAATGGCATGCCAAGTCACTAAGTCCCTTCTCCGTTATCGCCAAGTCTGGTTTCAATTTCAGTATCTGCATGCACAAATTTTCAATGTAGTCTTCCTCCATTCTCAAAAGGAAGCTCCAATCTTCTTCTTTGACCAACTCAGCATTTGTCTGATTCTCGCCCTTCTTGTACTCAAGAGGACAATCGAGAAGAATGATGCGTGGATTGACAAGCTTCCTTTTTCGTTTTTCCACTCCCTTAAGAACCCAGGAATCTTCCAACTGTCCACCAGGGACTTTTTTAACCTTAATGTACTTTTTTATATCCACTTCTCTCAGCCCTTGACCAAGATCCACACCAACAGTTGTTATAGCATCAATAGCTAAATCCTGATAAACAACATATTAAGTGGAACTTAAAAACCGAAATTTATCTTGGCAGATGCACATGTGACTCATGGCACCAACTTTAAATTTCAAGTAACAGCATGAGTTCTAGAAGAGCCAACCATTTACACTAGTTGAAAAACACACACCGCTATAGCTACAGAAGTATTTAGCAAGTTACATAGCACTAGTCTAGATGGATATTGTACAAAAGTAATCATCAGGATCTTACAGTAGCTAGAAAGCTTGGTTGAGTTAAATATCCCATTTTTACTTTTTTGCTATTCTGTACAATTTTGTCATGTGGATAACTCCTTAAGCTGCATATACTTATTGTTGCAATGTCAATGGCAGATGACACTGTGGACTGCACTGAGTTTCCTTGAAGACTTAGTCACCAGTCAAAGATCAATGCACATGCCTTATCCTTCACACATTCAATTACCAGCCTGATGTCAAGTAAATTCACCAATCTATGCACTATTCATAACACATGTGCATCCAGAGAGTACTTACAGCGATCAGATCCCCAAACTGACTGGTGAACTTTGTACCAATGCTACTTTTAACAAGGCCAAGCATGCTAGCACCTGTCAATTAATTCCGATGTTAATTTTACATAAAGTAATCATCACCATGGGATGATCAGAAGCAGTATTATCTACTCTTCCATAGTCTTCCACAAAACAATTACGCGTGAAACTCCAACCACAGCCATGGTAATGGATGGGGACAGAATGGGGATAATCGGTGGATATGTTTGAAAATCAACTGATCATGAGGCCAGAAGAAAAGATAGCAAGAAGTACTACCAAGTCAAACCAAAGGTAAAGAATGGCTTCATGATCACTTGCATCTCAAGCACGTAATGACAAACTACCAAACCATAAAGACTAAGATCATAAGTATAACTATGGTGCATAACGTCCGCAGGGTGTTTAATCTGCATTGTATAGGACCGGTAGACCCAGAGTTCAAAGTTAAATATTAGAAGAAATTAGATACAAAAATCTGTGTATTTGCATTTTCCTCTGGTAATTTTAAGTCACACTAATCGATAACCCTCCTAATTTTGACTTCTCTCTCACTATCTCTTCACAATGTGCCAATGCTAACACACAAGTAACAAACAACAAATTGAATGTCCAGACTAACAAATCGCCATCTTAAGAAGCTTCAAGCTAGGGAACCCCATTCAAAAAAAAAAAACTAGGGAACACTTGGACCAGTCTACACTTTAAAAAAAGAATTATAATATGCTTTAGAGTCCACTTGCAAGTGGTAAAAGCTTGATAAACTAATTGACAATTTCCACAAAAGTCAAGCTAGTAAAATGCGAAATTACATGAGCAGCTGAAAGGGTGAAATTTCCAATGCTTTTTTATAGGCTGTCAAACAAGCAAAAGGTTCATGTAATTAAATTTACACATGATACAACAGATGCTCTTGAAACATACAATTTGCACCGCAATCTTCTTATCACAACAAATAACAGTAGGATGATAGCACTTGTCAATGAAGGCTTCTGCAACATGGAGCATTTCACCAGCTTCCAAGATGTTTAAGTTTCAACTGTAAGACACTTGATCAGTCGAGAGGATAAGGAAGCTGCTAATATAAAAAGCTTTAAATATTTGTCATCCATAATAACTCGAAGAGATTTCAAGGCCATAAAGATCGATATTAATACTAACAACATTAGCAACCAAACGAAATACAGTCCAAGATCAGGCTCATCTGATATGGTGACATGAAGAAGGTAAGTGTGCCGAGTAAACTGTATGCGGAATACTGCCCTTCCATTTCAACGAACTTAGATTCGTACAAAATCTTTCAACTCTGGCAAAATTATACAGCAGGATTTGAGAGTCCACATCCACTGATTCCATAGCATCTAACTTCGAAATACCTTACAACATTTACAAGGAGGCCAACACACTTCGAGTCTCCACATCTAGGATCACAATACACTGGGAGCTCTTAATTGATTAATACAATGACTTGGAGTCCCGCACAATAGGGTATATCTTCTGGAAACTCTATAACTTTGACGGTTACTATTCCGATACTGTTTGTTCATCTAAAGTTTTTCTTGCTTAGAATTCAATTCTATGCGTTAGTCTATTAAGCAAACCCAATCACATCTCCAATACGTGGATTATTTACAACTCCACGACAAAAAATTTTCCTTCATTCCCCTAAGCCTTTATGATAGATGAAGCTGGAAAATTTTGAAATAAATAGATATATTTTTCTCTCTAATAAATAATAATATGGTTACATTAAGCCTAGAATTGCCTAGTGAAACGAAATTCTCATTGAATAACAATCCGAGTAATCTAAGCATTGATGAAAGCATCTTGCACTGATTCTAATATTTAGTAAATTTGTGTCATAAATGCAAGGAACTGCCTAATACACAACTATCCGTGACTATCCATAAGAAGTATATCAGAGCCACAACTATCCTGACCAGAACAGCGACGAGCGCTCGTGGATCACAAGCCGCGCGACGGCGACGCGAGCTGGCTAAAACGCGGGAGATTCGGCTGCTGCGGTGTGAGAACGGAGACCGGCGGCGGATTCACTCGGCCGGCGACGAGCCCCCGTGAGGTGCCGGGCGGCGAAGAGTGAGGAGTGAAGAGGCCGTGAATGAGGTGGCGAAAGTGGAAGTGAAGCGAAGAGGCACGAGAACTGAAAGGCGAGAAATGAAATGGCGAGTTAGGGTTTCTCTCCCTCTCTCTCTCTCTCTCTCTCTCTCTCTCTCTCTAGGCGGGAATTTCACACCAGACCCTTCTCGTTTCCAGCTGTTGTTTGCGCCAAATTGATTTGGAATTATGATGGAGATTGTTACCAAAATTAATTTCTTTTATTAAGCTAATGCTTATTAATGTTCAATCGTATGAATGAAAGAGTGCTCCGATTGCAATATATTAACGCCGAAAAATAACATTTAAGCTATGTTTCGTTTCATGGAAAATAACTTTGAGGAAAAATATTTTTTAAATTTCCAGCGTTCATTTTTCCATCAATTGAATATTTTTCCACTTTTGTTAAAGTGTAAAATTTTTTATGCCTTCTTTGTTCACTTTCAAAAATCGATACTTCTAATAGTGTGACTTGATCTAACTCGAAATCGGCAAGTCGACAGCCTTTGACAAACACACATAAGAAAATATTACCATTTTTCCTAAAAAATATTTTCTCGAAAAATATTTTCCAAAAATACTATATTTTTCCTTAAACAAAGGTAACCTTAATGAAAGGAAGAGCAACCCCTGAGCAGGCTCAATTGGGGCGTTGGATCAAATTGTCTTTTATGTGATTGGAATAAAAAAGGATCGACATTAATTGGTTTAATTAAGAACTGCCCTTGTCACCTTAATTTTAGAAGAGAGAGGGGGGGGACCAATTAAGGTCCAACTTGGAAGAGCGAAATCCACGACCTGCAATTCGAAGCATACACAAGCAAGACTACTCAACTAGCAAGAATTTACTTAGACTAAAGATTAGACTAAAGAAATTTATATAATATCAATCATATGATTTTCGCGCGCCAACCATGGCTCTCACATTGAATTAAGAACCGGTTTATTCGATTTCAGCCCGATTTCAAGAATCATCAATTAGGTTCCCGATTATAATAATTCAAAAACAAGAGCTACAAGATACATTCTAGGTTATCTATAATGCATACGATCATCGTTACATTTAAATGCCCTGAGAAAGTTAGAATTTAAAACCAACATAATTTGGGGAAAAAAAGATAGTTATTAATATTTTTTTTAAATGCACGTGATATGCAATGGCATTAATATTTTACTTCACGTTTGTCAACAAGACATGCTAATTTGCAAGACTAGACTAAATATTGATCAAGCGCCATGAAATCCCCGAGCACACAACAAATGCCTTGGAGCCAAGCCATCAAGACAAGGGCCCCACATAGTATGACCTCAGCCAATCCACGGCTTGAGCATAATTATTGGCTTCCAAATTTTGGTGACCCCCATCTCGCACCCAGTTGTCGATGACTAAGATAATGGAAATGGCACAACAACAATGGAAAGCAAAAATAATAAAATCAGAAATTGACGATCGGATGATGATGATGATGTGCTTATGTTTACACTAGGGAATAATCGACTTTTGATTATAGTCGATAGATTGCAAGCTTAATCGAGGAGAGCAGAATTTAGTTGCTAAAGAAGCCACCAACAAATAGAGCAGTCGGCGATTTGAAGTGATTATTCAATAACTTGCCAATGAAGTCACAAACATCATATAAAATGAAAGTTATTGTTGAGAGACTTCATTAATGGAGAAGTTGATCATTAGAGTCATCACCAACTAATCCATGATTTTGGCTAAGTGTTGAGACCATGAAATTAATGGGCAAATATCTGCCAATGTGCCAAGAATTGATCCAAAATATTACCATCGAGCGGTTATGCATATAAGCTCCAATCTGAAATTTTGTATAACTTATTGCGATAGGTGCTACTAAATAATAGGAGATCACGGAGTAATTTCTTGTAACTACACATATAGATTAGGAAGTATTTAGTTATTTAAGTTCAATTACTCCATGTAAATAATATTCATTATGAAAACTCAAGTCGTATTTTTCATAAACAATTTTGCAAATTGATCTTTATTTTTACTTTTTTTCAATTTATATTTCTTACAATTTACATTGCTAACAACAATTATTTCCTATGTGCATACCTTTGAAATACTTGCAATTTACCTTCGTGTCAAAAATCAACAAAGAACTTTTCAAAATATTTTTCCATTTATGTCAAAACATCCAAATTTAAAAAGAACTATCATCAATTCCATAAGACATCTTTGTCATATTTGGAATTTGATAAAATGGCTGGAAATTGTTGGAAAAATGTAATCGAGAGCAAAAGCAAAGAGCGAGAGTGTTTTTGATTCGGATATTGATGAAGAGAGAATTGAAGAGAAGAGAACTACACTCTGGCGAGAGGAAAAATACGGAGCAAGAGCAAAAGCATTAGAAGTTTATTGTTTTTTCAAGAAATTTTTTATACATATATTTGTTTTACTAAAATACCCCTCTTTAATGGCCAAAATAATCGCAATATGGCTAGTTAGCAAACTTAAACCTTTATTTAATACAAGTTGGCTACTTTAGGCATCTATTTGAAATAATGTCCACTTTAGACCTTTTTTGAGAAAGTTGCTGTACTTTGGACCATTATTTGAAATTTTCCTCGATTTTATTGATCAACTACCCACTCTCAATGGGTTTCTCTGGTATGGGCGAATGGGTTAATACAATGGATATATATATATATATATATATATATATATAAAAGTCTATCCTCTAATCTTGGATCTAATCTTGGATTAGGAATGCAACCACTATGGCGTCTTTAATTTCTCATCCACAGTCTCGCTTCAAATCACCTGATGAAATGGACTCAACAACCATACCTCGGAGAAAACTCTTAAAAGAAAAGATCATTTTTACTAGAAATATCTTAATCAGGACCCTTACATTGTCTTCCCTCCTTGAATAATTCCATGCTGGGCCTCAAGTTCTAGCTAACATTCTTAGCTCAAGTAAACTCACGAGCTAAACCTATTAGTCAAACCGTTTGCGACCGTGACTCGGCTTAAAGTCGTTCAACTTGTCACATCGTGACCACAATAAAAAAATATCACCAAATCAAACGACCAGTTTAGAGCGGGTTGGTGTCATTAGCCACTCGGGCTAATTTATCGACACTATTATTCATGTCAAAAGTCACAAGTTGATGCCATAATAGGTCCAATCGACTAACTTGACTAACCGCAGCATATTAGCTGCTAAATTGGTCTATGCCTAGCATAACGTGTAAACTGTCATGCACCTAGCTCTACTTGGCCCTAATTACCATTTCTCTACCTAACCACCCAACCAACCCAAATAATCTAATAAAGCGATAAACGACCCTAATTTAAGATTATGATGCCTACTCACCTTAATTCCTCACATTGTACGTGGTTGGCCACGATGTCTCGTAACTCGCGGCGATATGACACTCACGCATGAGGGCATGAATGGGCTTGGAGTGGCTCAGCAAACCCTGGCCTGACACCACGGGAGGGTGGCCTAGCTCCGGGACAGCTTCAACAATAGTCCAACGAGATTTTGGGAGCTCTGGCGAAACTTACAGTGGTGGACCTTGGCAGTGGGAGGCTGGCCAAGTCCATGGGTGAACCGGCAAGGGCTGGCGGCAAGCAGTTGGGCTCCGGCAAGGGTCCACAAACCCAGTTGAAGCCCTGAATCGGGCGGCCATATAGCGGTCTGAGGCTCAACGGAGGCTAGACATCGTCGAGGGAGGTCTGAGGAGCCATGGGTGGCCATCACGGGTGGCTAAACGGCTCCAGTTGGAGCTACAAATCCCACGAACAGAAGACCCAGAAAAATCAGGTCTGAACTGGGTTGAGCCAAGGGAAGGCGGGTCGCGGCTCGATTCGCGCTTCCGAGGCTATATCGAAGCTAGCGACTGGATGGGCTTTGAAGAGGAGTCTCCCACGAATCTTTTCCAACCGTTTTCAGTGGCTGAGGTTTCCGGAGTGGAGAGAAATCGCTCGGAGAAGTTGATGGTCGCGAATTAGGGTTCCAGAGGAAATAACTACGCTTCGGGGCCAAATTCCAACAAACGGCGCGACGTCGGCGAAAATGGCTGGTGGATCTATGCTCAGGGGACTCTCAGGGATCGATTGGTTGCGGTGGAGGTGGCTGGGTATCGCAGGGAGGAGGCACAACGGCCAAGCACGGCGAGTCCGGTGAGGGTTTAGGGCAACCAAGGGCTATGAGGGCGATTTGACGATTTCTAGACCAAATCAATCGCAACCAAGGCCACCATGGAGCTAAAGGAGCGTCTCAAAACGTGTTGGAAGCAACGGCGTGGCTCGTGGATTGAAGGGTTGGCCAAACTCCGGCGAGGGTTTTTTTTGGAAAACAGGGGTGCGACCGAGCCACGAGGGATCCTTCGAGTGGCTTCCGGCGGAATCTACTGAAACGAAGGAGGTGTAGGTTGGTTATAATGGAAAGAGGGAGTTTTAAGGAAGACAACGGAACCGATATCACGTTAAACGGAGGTCGAAGTTGGAAGTTATTTCTGTTGAAAGAGTAGGGATTGCTCAGTTCGAAAACAGGGGGTGCTCAATGGCGAGAAGGAAAAATTGGCTCTGGCGGAAATACAGTGGCCGAGGCGCACGCTAACGGGACTGATTAGGCGGCCGGAAGGCCTGGACGAAGGCTGGCCACGGTTGGGCCCCCGTTCGTACTCGCGTGTCGGTTGTTTGAGGAAATGCCCAAACGAAGAAAAGAAGGCTGGGGGAGGCGGTCCGGTTCACATGGGTTGGGCCGGTCTGTTCATGGTTGGACCGGTCTGACTCGCGGTTGGACCATCACAAGCGTTGATTCTAGGGTCAAAGTCGGAAAGTACTTTTTTTTAGTCAAAATGGAAAATACTAAAATAATAAATAAAATAAAATAAGAATCGATAAAAATCCCATAAATTCAGAATATTTTCCAAAACCCAAGCTCAAGCTTCTTGGGCCAAAATGCAAATTACTAATTTTCGAGGGATGAAAATGCGATTTCTAAAAGTCCGAAATTATCTGAAATGAAAATAAATAGTTTAGTCCAAGGAACTCCCGATAGCAACGGGCCACAAACTAAACCCGAAAGTTCGCACAAATGAACCTTGAAAGAGGAGCCGGAAGCGGATCGTTACATATTACATGATCATTTTCCTTTTTTTTTTCTCCAGCTTAATAATATTGAAAGTCTCTCTCAATTCAACTTAACACTACAGTTATGCGTCTGGTCTCCATTCATGCGCGCCCCACATATTGTTCCCATTTGATTGGACTGTGAACATGTCTTTGATGTTATCCCATCGCGACTCTATGGGCTGCAAGAAGATTATTATTTTTAATCAGTGGCTGCAGAAAGATTGAATGTCTCATAAACTCAATGCTCAAAAAGAAGTGGAAGGTCTGTATATGCATCCCGTCGTAAATTCAGCACCGAAAATAATTCACAGAAGGTAAACTTGTTCTGCAACTGACATAATGAACAGAATTAATTATGGCGAAGGAAATATGTTAGACGATGTGTGTACTTGTAAGGCAGATCTGACTATTGCTAGTCCCCACATGTGGGAGTTTCGCTCCTACTTAGACGGTAATTTCTGTAAATGCTGGTTTTTTCTTTCTTCCTGCATCCGCAGGTTGACTTGTCCAATTTGTAGTCACTGGTCATTGGCAAATCATCAGCCCTTGCTTCAATGAGAAGGGTCAAATTGTGCTCGCGTTCTGTCGATAAATCCAAATAAGCAAAAGTCATCAATCTACTCGCGGTTTTTCCCGTCTACACAGGTTGACTCACCTATTGGATTTCACAACCAAACAAACTGTTGCGTGTGAGACGAGGGAACATATTCCCACTGTTCACTGTTGCTTTGTACCTGCTGATATTGATGCTTCTATCTGTACAAGAGGGTTGCTCTCAATTCATGTCCTGAGCCTCCAAACTTGGCCATTTGATGACATGAACCTGACTTACGTTTTTGTCATATTTGAATGGACAATAGCAATTCGATGTCAAATAAGTCATCCAAATCGGATTCAAATTTGTAGTGGAGCGTTCGACTCTTGCCGGAGTTTCTTGGAAAATCAGAGCAATAGACATTATAAGCACGTAAGAGTAATGACCGGAAACAATCAGAATAATATATTGAATAGTCAGAAAAATACTTCTTATAGGCATTACAGAATCTTCAATTCGTTCAGGTGAACAGAAGCAATATTCGTAGGGATACTCGTAAGCTCATCTTTCCCTCATGAGGGTTTCGCTTTATTCCTCTGTTTTCTTACTTTTGTTTAGTGTACTGCATTGTCATGCAGTTACCCAGATTACTCGATCACAACCACTCTTTCAAAACCAGACTCTTGTCTCCTCCACTCAAGTCTTTGAGCTCGGTTTCTTCACTCCAGATGGTTCAGAAAACCAATATATTGGAATATGGTACAAGAACAAGACTCCTTCCAAAATTATTTGGGTGGCCAACAGGGAGAAGCCGATTGCATATAACGACCGGCTCGCTGCTCTAAGAATAGGTGGAGATGGAAATCTGAAGCTTCTTGATGGTCAAGACAACTTAGTTTGGTCAGCTAATGCTTCCAGTCAGACTAATGATTCTTACGCAGTTCTGTCAAACCTGGGAAATTTCATCTTGCAGGATGCAAATTCGGGGAATATCCTCTGGCAAAGCTTTGATAATCCTACTGATACTCTTTTGCCAGGAATGCAGATAGGAACAAATTCCAGGACTGGGGTCAAAAATTGCATAACATCATGGAAAAGCGATAATGATCCAATGCCTGGAAATTTCAGTTACGGTATCTCACCAGAGGTGCCGCCTCAGTGTTTCATTTGGAAAGGATCAATCCCTCATTGGAGAAGCGGACAGTGGGACAGGTCGATGTTTATCGGAATGCCATACATGGATCAGAGATACGTGACTGATTTTAGTCTTGAGCAGGACCCTGAACAAGGAACGGCTTTTCTCTATATACAAAGCTCCCCAAATTATCCATTCTCTTATACATCCATTTCATCGGAAGGACATCTGGAGCACACATTTTGGGAAGAAAAGGCAATGAAGTGGGTAACAGACTGGGAGGCGCCCAGAAATTCTTGTGACACTTATGGGATTTGCGGTCCTTACGGAATTTGCAACGCACTCAATTTGCCTATATGCAGTTGTTTAAAAGGTTTCAAACCGAAATCAAGCGAAGAGTGGACCAAAGGAAACTGGACCTCAGGGTGCATCCGAGAAAGTGAGCTGAATTGTCAGAAAAACATGAGCAAAACAGGGAAAGAATATGGTTTTCTGAAAATCGGTCACGTGAAACTGCCTGATCACTCTGATTATTTAACCGACATATGGGATACAGAAGATTGTCAGATGTGGTGTCTGAATAACTGTTCCTGCATGGCTTATTCTTATGTCGGTACAATAGGGTGTATGGTTTGGAGTGGAGATCTGATAGATATCCAAGAGTTCTCTATGTCCGGTGAAGATCTATTTCTTCGCCTACAGGATGCCCAAGCAGGTGATTCGTCACAGAAAGATTGTAATTAGCTATATGAGTTTGCATGTCTAGCATTTTCTTCTTATTTGGCATATCTAGCATTTTCTTCTTATACTCCTTTTATTTTTGTTTCAGGGGGACCGGAGATTACAAGAAAACTCGTGCTTTGTGTCATTGTTTTGTTTGGAATCATGTCAATAGTCGCAGCAGCTATTTGTCTCGGCAAATGGACATACAACCAAAATGGTAAGAATGCTCCAAATGATGCATTTATGAACTTCCTATGCTTGGAACTGTTTGGCAGATGCAATGTTGACTTAAGCATGACTTATCCACTTTTGTTTTTTTTTATTATATATATGTCGGGTTTTGTCAAGTATCATGGCCATCATTTCTTAGAATTTCAACAGAAACTTGTCTATTTATAATTTCCGTAGTACAGTATTTGCCTTGCCCTGTCTTCTGCATTAACAACAGGCACATTATGATAAAGAGTTTACAGAAGATTGGAGAAGTATGTAAAACTATTTACTCTGCCATAATATCTAACCAAAGGAACTTATTTTGATTCCTCCCAACCCTCAGGAAATTTGAACCAATCGTCAGGTTCACCTTATTCAGATACAGATCAGGAATCTGGCATCCAGTTCCAAGTAAATGCATGGAAAGAGCAACTGAAGCAAGACGATGCCTCCAAAATGCAGATATTCGATTTTGATGGCATTGTAGCTGCTACAAACAACTTCAGTATCACAAACAAACTGGGACAAGGGGCCTTCGGACCTGTTTATAAGGTCAGTTTACTCCAAAATATCCTTTACGTGCTAATCTGCCTATGTAACGAAACGAGTACACCTATTTAGACGTCGGAAAATGCAGGGTAAGCTGACAGATGGGAAAGAGGTGGCTGTGAAAAGGCTTTCTAGCAGTTCGAGCCAAGGAATGGAGGAATTCAAGACTGAGATTAGTTTAATATCGAAGCTCCAACACCGAAATCTCGTACGACTCATTGGATGCTGCATTGAACAAGAAGAGAAAATATTAGTTTACGAATACTTGCCAAACAAAAGCTTGGACAGCTTTCTCTTTGGTTGGTATCCACAATCTGAATGGAACCTCTTATTTACTCTTTTTTTCACCTTCTTTTCCTTCACATAAAGAAGTGAAGGGCATGATGAGACTTGGGCCAAGTCTAGATAAACAAAGTTATGTTTCTATAACACATCTTACCAGTATTATGATATTTCTAAGAGATATCTTTTGTGGTGTCTTTGGTTAGATTGGAAAAGGAAGGCAGAACTCACCTGGGACAAACGCTTCCGCATCATCCAGGAGATTGCTAGAGGACTTCTCTATCTCCACAGGGATTCATGCCTACGGGTTATCCACCGAGACCTGAAAGTCAGTAACATCCTCCTCGATGAAAAATTGAATCCAAAAATTTCTGATTTTGGCCTTGCACGGATGTTTCAAGGCACCCAAGATTTGGCTAACACTTGCAGGGTTGTGGGAACATTGTAAGTACTTAAATCACAAGATTTATTGATCCGCCCATAAAATGGTTATAGTTGAAACATGAACAAGAGAAAAATTTGTCAGCTTTCATCAGTTGCGTATATCTACTTATCTCGTTTCATGAGAGTTATGATACGCCTTTTTTGGGTAAACTCATTAATTCATTTCATCATGCATGTTATGGAAGTGGCTATATATCTCCAGAGTATGCAATGGGTGGGATATTCTCGGAGAAATCTGATGTCTACAGCTTTGGAGTACTTGTGCTAGAAATTGTCAGCGGCAAGAAGAATACAAGTTTGTCTTACGATGGAGAAGATCCCAATCTTCTATCATATGTAAGTGACAACTTAAAAGTGAATTTAATTGTCATTCTTGGGTCAGACTAAGACCACCTTTGCGTTTAAAATCTATGTTACAGTCTTTCTCACACATTGCTATTTTATCTATTAAAATGTCAACCATTTAAGGACAACACCTTTATGTGTCTCAATCTTGTCTCTTGAAGGGGATGTGTTATAAGAAGTTCCCCACACTTTCTAGTTCACATTGAAAAATCACGACTATTGCAGGCGTGGCAGCTCTGGCGTGAGGGAAGGGAATTTGATTTGTTGGATGAAACAATCGCCTGCTCTTCTTCTCCATCAGAAGCAATGAAGTGCATCCAGATTGGGCTCCTGTGTGTCCAGGATCGTGCAGCGGACAGACCAAACATGTCAACTATAGTTCTTATGCTGAGTGGTGAAATGAAGCTTCCGCAACCAAAAGAGCCAACATTTACCTTTGAAAAGTTATTTTATCATAAGGTTCACTCAGGCCACATAAGTGGTTGGTCCAAAAACATAATCACCGACTCTTTTGTTGAAGGAAGGTGATCAACTTTGCAGATTCATCGCTTTGTTGAATGTTTTGTTTTAACTCTAAGACAGTCTCAGGTTGTAAGATGTGCACAGATAGATAATCACGTTAATGTTGGTGCGCGTTCATTTAACTTTACGGTGTTCAGTGTCTTTGAAGGAATATCAGAAGTTCTGAACTCCACCACAAGATTAAATCATCTTCAAAAGCCAAACTACCATATATGCATATACTTTAGGTGCCCCTCAATTGCAGCAAAAATCCCAAGCAGATGCAATAGAAAAAACAGCTAATCTTGAAGCATTACATTCCAACGTGTCGTCTTGACATCATGCATTGTTTACAGTAAAACCAGAAGACTTTTCTAGAATGATCACCACAACATCAGAGCAAGCGGGGTATGGAGCCCAGTCTTCCCATGGCCAGTTTTCAGGGGCTATCACTTGAAGGAGTAAATGTACATCTTCTACTAACATATGCAATGCCTGATGACAGACGGAACGAACGCAATGATCTACCGATGTTTAAGTGAAAAGGGTTCATGTCTATCTGATACAACACAGAGCCACCATAAGAACGACTAAACGTCCTTAGAATAGTCATTTTCAGCTTAAGAGAATTTAAGACAAAAGGATTGTGAGGAGGAATGAACCACCATATTAAATTATTGCACTTTGTTAGCATAATATCCTATCTGTTGCAATGCTTATACATATCAATCTGATCATCAAGCTAGGCATTTTCAATGATCAGTGAAAAGTTCCACATGTTTCCATCTTGAATGAATCACCAGGTTGAAGCATCGGCTTATGGTTGCTCATTGTCTCTCTGCAACTGTATCGATATACTATGGACATGTCAAAAAAAAAAAAAAATTCAGTTAGAATTCAGACTTTGTCATGCTTGTACACTTCTAATGGTTGATTCCATGCACATGTTATCGACATGGGCCCGGTTGCCGTTCAGTAGTCTGAGGTGCTCTCGCCCAAGGCTGAATACTTAGGCTGTCATCCATGATCGACATTTTACTGGACATCTAGGAGCATAATCGGTGTCCGTACAGTCAAGCACTATCATCCTTATTCGGTATATCGACAACAATGTCATCGTCAGTGTACATCGGACCATACGCAAATCACGCTCATTTGGCCGTGCGGACATCTATCACGCTCTTCCTATTATTCAGCATGAATTTGCATGTGCTCTTCTGCTAGTTATAGCGGACTCGAGATCAGCTAGCAGGGGAGAGACACTGATTGAAGGCAATGTCAGTTGAGGGAGAGAGATGATGGACGAACTTGACTGATTTGGTTGACCACAAGTTCAGCAATCTCATCCAATTTCAGGGCGGTGTATTCAAGAAAAGGGCACGACGCGGTGGACAATTACTGAAGTCATGATCTTCAAAGACTGACCCAGCATCTGTGCTTGTCGTGGAGCAGGCTCGATGGACGCTTCAAGAGGGCCAAAGTCTCCGGTCATTTCTCTCTAGTGAGGTCTCATCGAGCAAATGGCGAGTCAAAGTACGCTGGCCACCATCGTCCGGGACAGGGCCACGGACTAAGCACTAGCAGCAATTGGTCAATCCACGTGAACCAGGTCGAGACATACCCGAGGGCCCTGACAGACTTGCCTCCTCACACCCCTAATCAGTGAGCACCCTCTGCTCTCGCAACTACAAATTATGCAGCTCAATTACCTGGGAGAGTAGAAAAAATCGATGTTCAATTGGATCATTGATCTTTTAATTTGTTCAATTACTCCTTAGCACTCTTTCAATGGAACCGATTGAAAGTAACTCTCTGTGACAATATGATCAATTCGGTTCCGTTCAAAGGGTACGAGGGTCATATTTAACATTGGCCATGAGTCTGCTGATTGCTTTCAACATTGCTGCCTCATTCTAACAATAATAGCCCTATAGTTTCTCTTCTCCGGCGGTAATGTACCCCTAGCTTAGTTGCCGCCGGACCCGTATCGACACCAAAGCAAACTCCAGCCGTCGAGGTCTGCTAGCCACCTGCCGCTTCCACCGTCGTCATTGCAACAGTAACCACCATAGCACCTCCTCTTTCTCTCTCTCATGAGAAAAAAAAAAGGCGAAAAAGCAGAACGTTCAGCGAAAGCGAAACATCAACAAATGCCATAGTCTCCGTGGATTTCGGAGTCGTTGGACCGACCACAATTGTCAAAATCGAACTCGGCTCTTTCCCTACGCATGTCGGCACTGTGGGAAAAGACAAGTTCCTGTCTCCTCCTTCATCGTCCCCCGAACTACCCTTTTCCCGCGCGGGAATCCTCTAATGGAAATTGCAAAACTTAGATATCCCATTGTCAGGTGGTGAATGACTTTGTTGCACTCCTTTTGAAGACAATGTCATAAATTGCAAATCAATTTATAAATACTATCATTCACGATACACGCTATTTTCCAAATCAATTTCACAAATTGCTGGCATCAACTTTTAGTATTCTTTCCACAATGTCGTGTCACGTCTTCTATGCCAACATGTCTCTGGAGGTCAAGTTCGGCTTAATTCAAAATTGATCTGCCCCTGTCTATGCATTTAGCCAATTGTATATTTCCTAGCAAAGACATACATCTACACAATCTTAGGATAAGTACTGGCGTCCATTTCATGCAACCATTTTCCCCATGTTGGCCTCCAGCTTGAATATGACCCAACCCCAGTCCGCCACATGTCAGCCTCTTATAGGGCCACTTTTCAGCAATTATACAATTAGGGTGGACTGCTTTTGTCACACCCACTCCTAGCACGCAGCAGTCCCCGACGACCTTCCCTTCTGGCCATGGAATTATACGACGTCCCAAGTAAGTCGATGCCTTCTTAATTATCAAAGTCATCAATAGCAAGATCGAGGTAAACAAATTACAATCACAACTCTACTATAAACATCTACCATTCGATTATTGTATATCAACTTTACAGACTCCAGTTGATATACACCAATATACATTTAATTCGAAAGACCTCAAAACACACTTGGGAGGAGGACATATCCCGCATCTGTACAATCAAAAAGTAGTGGGAACGGGAAAAGCATCACAAGAAACAGAGAAGGGAGGCCTAAAACTAGTGACCAACCCAAGCCAGATGCCCTAGGGATCAATCACACTGGCTCCCCTACCTCTAGCTTGTTCAGTTCCTACTTGTTCAACTCCTGTTCATTCGGCTCCTCTTCCGGTTCCATGATCAATACCTGAAACGGGGTTTATAGTGATGGGGTCAAATACAGGGGATATCTCAGTAAGTAATTCCCCTATATCAAAATTAGAAATATTATCGCCTTAAGGTTCCTAATCGCATCCCTAGGGTCAATTTCCATTGCTATCCACTTAGGTAACATTGTATGCACCACTCGATAATTTTATTCTCTTACCTCGACCATTTCTTTCTCACGTCCAATTTACCTAAGAGTCAATCGGTCAGTGACCAAAACTTTGCACTAAGCCAGTTCATCTATCAAGAATTAGATAACTCAATAAATAGCAAGCAATTAAGACCGTTTATAACCAACCTGAGACCCTAACTAGTTTCCTTATCTCGTCACCCCTTTTGTCGTCCATTCACCACTAATATCATCTCATCAACTTCACATTAGTTTCCTTTGATTACCCTCAAGATTAGAGCTTAGTGGCCGCCTAATTAATCTCCCAATCGCTTCATAATTGGTATCATGTATCCGACCATACTTGGCCTTTTCCTTCCAGTCATGTAATTAGGTCATTCAAATATTTCTACAATTCTATTAAAGCAATAAGTACGCCTAATCAAGGCATAAGAGAGCCACTCACCTCGATTTCTTGCGAATATGGCAGTGACCACGGTGGCGCGGCCTTTTTCCCTTCTGGATCGCGTTCAGGCTAGTTACTGCCCTCTAAGCTTGAATCTGACGTCACCAAGAGATGGCCCACGCCCGTGGGACTCCGACAACAGCTCCAAAAAAATTCCGGCGGAGCACTGTTCCGGCAAGAGCTCCAGCGGCACTATTCCGGCGAAGCTCCCGGAGACAGTTCTTGACTGTGGGTGGATGGCTGGGGCCGTGGGCGAGACAGCCTGGGTCACCGGTGTGAGAAACGGCGCCGGCGAAGGTCTCAGACCCGGTTTTGGGTCTGTACACAGCTGACCGGAGCTGGAGACGCAGCTGGGCCGCGGCGGAGGGCTCATCGCTGGTAGAAGGTGGCCCGGAACAGCGCTGGGTGGCCGTGAGGCCCGTGGGTGGCGCTGGAGGTGGCCGGACAGCTCTGGAACGACGAGAAACAATTAGGGTTTCTCACGGTCCGATTTTGCCCTAAATCGAATCGAGCCTGGATTCGTCCAATTCATGCCAAATCAATCTAATCATATGAATATGGTTTGTTCACAAGACACCTACGCGTCGATTAAGAGCAGTGGCGAGGGATGGGTGTCCCCGGAACGGCGCGGTGGCCGTATCTAGGGTTTCGGCGCCCAAATTGGGCAAACGGAGTTCGTTCTAAAATCAGCCCAATCTAGACCAAATCGACCGAATCTAATGCTAAATCTAGGTAAAGAGATAACAAAAAACCTATTGGAAGCATCGGTAGAAGCCCTAGATCTACGGATTGCCAGATCTCAAATTATGAAGCTCGGAAATTCACCAGAAAAACAGGGGCTTATCCGAACTAGGGGGCCTTATTTCGGGGTCTTCCAGAGGCGCTCAAGACAGTGGAGACAACTAAGGTTGGCTTGTTCTTAAACATGACGTTACCAGCGTTTCAACGACACCAAGATCAAGTCAAAAGGAGGTCAGAGCAGAATGGTATGGCGATCGAAAGTTGGGCGTTCGCACGAGTGAAGAGACAGGGAGAGTGCCGTGCCCGGGGAATTATCGCGCTCCCCGACGGCAAACGGCGACCTCCCATTGGCTGTGGGGTACTCCGACTAGATCCTAGGGGTAGCAACGTGTCTGTGTGGAGCTTATCCCAGCGAATGGCCGGAAATTGGCCGGCGGGGGTACGGTCTGGCAACGTGTCTCCAAGGCGTTCGACACTTCGCCTGAGAGAGAGAGAGAGAGAGAGAGGGAGAGAGAGCCGCGCTTGTTGACTCGCGCGGGTTGACCGGGTCGGGTCGCACGGATTGGGTCGGATCAGGTCCGGTATTTATAATAAAATAATAATAAATTTAATAAATTCAGAGAAAATTCCCAAAAATTCAGAATAGTTTCCCAAAAATAAAAATAAGTACTCTTGGGCCAAAACACGATTAAATGAATTTTCGGAAGTCCAAAACTATTTTTTTTAAATTTTCACATTCGCACAAAAATTACAACAATTACCCAGAAAATACCGGGACCCTTAGATTGAAATCCACACCTATACATTTATACAATAAAGTCTAGAGATGGCCGGGACGCGGCCGCTACAGCTTCGAAGCCCAATCTTCACGTTAGGATAAACGTCAAATGCGACAAATGGTGCACGCTTTAGTTATCTTGCGCTAAACGTGTCGGGAAAAATCCTCAAGAGAGCGTTGGGTCAAACTCCCTTTTTGACTCGTGCCATTGACTTTTAAGCACAAAGTGACAGACGGTGCTTAATCTACCGCTCACGTGGTTGAGAGGTCGTTGACTACAATCTTCTCGAGTGTCACGTGAGTTATGTTGGTCGTGCCTATAAGTATAATCTAACTTCGTGGATCGTTTTTTAAATTCCACGGTGCTAACTTGTTTGCACCTATAATTTAGATAAATCGTTATGGTTGACAAGTTAATAACCGCTTGCGCATATAGTAATTTACCTGTTTATCCATAGGGTTGAAGATGTGAACATTTGCAACTTCTATAAAAGATCCTGTTAGTTAATAATTATTACCATGTGCGGTCATTTTTATCCGTTCATAGCTAATCATCTTTTCAAAATCATCCATCGGCCAAAATTCGTTTTCTATGAATTCAATGACTTGTATTGAACAGGATCAGTCCGATCCGAATCTCATAACCTCCCATGGCATGAGGCGGGTTTTTGATTGGAAAGGCCACTCCTTGATCCTCCACGGGTGTGCCCAAGGACTAGTATCTACCAATTATGGAAGTTTCCGGTTAACATTAGAGAGGTGGGTTGAGGGGTCAAATGTACTATTGGATGGAGTCCCTCCATTCCGTATTCTGTATGTACTAAACGGGTTTGCTTCTTTTGTCTTTTCAGCAAGGAATGAGGAAAGTTCCACGAGCTATGCACGGCTGGCCTCATGAATCAGACGCGGATGAAAATCAAAACCAACCTGATCAGTAATCTGAACACGAGATCGTGACGCGCCTGAACCGTACAGATTGGTTCGTTCCTTATCGACTAAGCCACTTCACGAACCTAATCAAGATCTGTACTCCTGTCTCCGGGATTGATCCAGCAAAATTTGCCCTTGGTCTTCCCCCAGATAGGCTGCGTAATGTGCACATACGACTTTGGTCAGACCAATGAATAGTTATTTCTGCCACCGTCCAGCTTTTCTGAAAAGCGAATGCTGCGACAGATTTTGTAGTTCAAGTCTGTTTCTTGTAATTTTCTTTCTAGAGAAGATGCCCTCCTCAGTGGCCACCAACCATGTCTGAAAAAACACCACTCCGAGGAATCTCCACGTCCTGAGCCACACTATTACATATAATTCGCAATCTGGGTTCTGTTTCTTTAATGGAGATTCTTCACTCGCCTCTTCACCTCTTCATCTTGATCACCTTGTTCCTAACGGCAGCAGAGCTCGGCAGATCTGCTGACACGATAACTCTGTCTCAGCCGGTGAGAGATAATGAGACTCTAGTTTCGGCGGGAGCAAAGTTCGAGCTCGGATTCTTCAGCCCTGGAAATTCTCCTAACCGGTATGTCGGAATATGGTTCAACAACATCCCGGTGAAAACCGTTGTCTGGATCGCAAATAGAGACCATCCAATCAACAGCTCGTCAGGAATCCTGCAGATTGGGCCAGCGGGGAATCTAGTTGTCGTGGACGGAACAGGAAAAGCCGTTTGGTCCACGAACACAGCGAATGTGACCTCTGGGATCGTGGCTGCCCAGCTCCTTGACTCTGGGAATCTAGTCCTGATAGATGAAAACAACAATGGTTCGGGGAGAATCCTGTGGCAAAGTTTCGATCATCCTTCCGATACATTACTCGCAGGGATGAAGCTAGGATGGGACCTGAGGATCGGTTTAAATCGGTACCTTACTTCCTGGAGGGATTCGAACGATCCTTCGACAGGGGACATCACATACGCCGTTGAACTCGAGGGATTGCCCCAGAAGTTCCTCCGCAAGAATTCTTCAGTAATTGAACGAAGCGGGCCTTGGGATGGTATCCAGTTTAGCGGAGTGCAGATGAACCCGAATGGAATCATCAATCCCCAGTTCGTGACGATCGCTCAAGAAGTATACTATACCTATCAACTCAACAACGATTCCACCATAACGATGGCCGTGCTCAGCCACACTGGCACGCTTCAACGGTGTGTCTGGAACAACACGCAGTGGACAGTCGTATATGAGCTGCCGAATGATTCCTGCGACGAGTATGCAAAATGCGGGCCTAATGCTGTGTGCACAATTGGTGACGCCCCGATGTGCAGCTGCCTGACTGGGTACACCCCAAAATTGCCCCAGGAATGGGCGATGCTAGTTTGGACCAGTGGGTGCGTTAAGAAGAAGCCCTTGAATTGTCCTAAAGGAGAAGGGTTTAAGAAGCTGAAGGGCGTGAAGGTTCCCGATATGTTGAGTTACTGGGTGAACAGGAGCATGAGCCTTGATGAATGTAGAGCCGAGTGCCTGAAAAATTGTAGTTGCACCGCATATACCAATACGGACATTGTCGGGAAGGGAAGCGGATGTCTACTTTGGTATGGAGATCTTCTCGATATCAGAAAGCTCATCCAAGCAAGCCCCAATCAAAATGTTTTCATCAGGGTCATGGCGTCAGACCTAGGTATATATTCGAAATTCAGTGAAGTTATATTTTTGTCTCCATCTCGTCTCCCAAGCTGCTCCTGAAATTTTTCTCACATTGTGGATGGTAGGAAATCAAAAGCGGAAATTGCGGTTGGTGGTGGCAGTTGTTGCTGCATCACTCTCTCTAGCAATTCTTTTGCTCCTTTTTAGCTGGAGGAAGAGAATAAAAAAACGTCTAGGTGAAGTGTCTTTCTTTTACTGCAAATATTGACCTTGGTTAATAATCTCTAGTGCAACCGTTTCAGTTTCCTCAAGGCACTTTCAAATTGTTTAGGCTATTAAGCATCTTTCCTGCTGAACTTTGTAAGAATGCTAGAATCAGGGCTTCATCGGTATTGTTGCAGCAATAAATGGTAGATCTATATAGATGAGCACTTAAACTGGCCAACGGATCAACTTAAGTTCATTGCTATTCAAACTTCAAGGGGATCTTTTCCTAAGAAGAAAGTATACCGAACATTTTGAGCTGAAACACTGCAAAGTCTCTCCTTTACACAAGTGTTAGAATACTTTTGGCAGGGAAAATATTGGTAGTGCAGGCTAGTAGTGAAGACAACTTGGAGGTGCCTACACTAGACTTGAAAGACGTAACTGAAGCAACTGATAGCTTTTCGTCACTCAATAAAATTGGAGAGGGCGGTTTTGGTCCTGTCTATAAGGTAAGGTCCTTCTCTGTATTGCCATCTATGAATGTGAATATCGGTTCAATGGATATTGATTGGATCCTGAAGAATTCATCTATCCCAAGCAAGGCAGAAGAGCTGCTTCTCACAAAGGCGGCTAGTCCATCGGAGTAAAAGTTAAAGATAGTATCTGCGCTCGTCAAGTCTCATACAAGACCGAGTGTTCATTCATCTTTCCGTCTTTCATGTCAGAGCAGTTTAAAAATACTATGATTGGCCCACATACAAATAAAGAAGACTGGGATATCTACTCATCGAATTAGACACGGAAATGTGATTTTAGCTTCGGCATTTTGAATGGTTATCTTAAACGATGAACGTAAATATCGCAGGGTGTAATGTCTGATGGAGTTCAAATAGCTGTCAAGAGACTGTCGCAGAACTCGAGACAAGGTGGTGATGAGTTCAAGAATGAAGTCTTGTTGATTGCGAGACTTCAACACCGAAATCTCGTCAAGCTATTGGGATGCTGCATTGACGGAGAGGAAAGGATGTTAGTATATGAATATATGCCGAATGGAAGCCTCGACTCCTTAATATTTGGTCTGTTCCTAGCACCACAACTCAGTCTCGAACTGTACTTCAAACTTCTCTTTTCAGATAGGATTGATCCTATTTTAAGTTGCTTTGTGGTTTTGATTGTGAATCCCTATGGTTGATTTGGGTCCCCCCAAAAAACACTTGTAGGTAATAGAGCAGGTAATTCTCTCGTGTGGAGGCGGCGGTTCAATATCATTGTGGGTGTTGCTAGGGGACTTCTATATTTACACCGCGACTCAAGATTGAGAATAATTCATCGGGATCTAAAAGCTAGTAATGTGTTGCTGGATAGTGAGATGAATCCAAAGATATCAGATTTTGGCATGGCTAGGGCTTTTGGAGGAGATCAATTCCTGGAAAGGACGAAACGTGTAGTTGGGACTTAGTAAGTGCTTGAAGTTCTCATTATACTAAATATTTCCCATATTCTGATGCATTATTCAGTGGCCACTTCTTTGAACTCACTTCGTATATCTGCCTCGTGATGTAATGCAGTGGATACATGTCCCCAGAGTATGCAATAGACGGGATTTTCTCGACTAAATCAGATGTTTTTAGCTTCGGAGTCCTAGTCCTGGAAATAATTAGCGGCAGGAGGAACCGAGAATTCCATCATCAGGATCACAATTTTAACCTTCTTGGACATGTAAGCCTCCACTCCCAGTTTCTACCTTCGAGTTCTGATGCCACTTGAATAAAATTGCCTAAAACTCGAACTTTCAGGCCTGGAAATTATGGCTTCAAGGGGAGGCCATTCAACTCGTAGACAAACCGATGGAGGATTCATTTCCAATATCGGAAGTTATGAGGTGCATCCAGATAGGCCTCTTGTGCGGTCAGCAGAGTCCGGAACAAAGGCCGACTATGTCGTCTGTGCTTCTAATGTTGGACAGCGAGAGCGCCTCGTTGCCGCAGCCCACGCAACCGGGATTTTACACGGAGAGGTTTAAAGGTCAAATAGACAGTCAAACCAACGAGTTAACAATTACTATAGTCGAGGGTCGGTGAAGATCCACGAGATTTTATGCACACAAAAGTTTAAAAACACATAGTCAGTATTGTCCGCATAAAAATATGAAAAGAATCTCGGCCTTCTTTGACAAATTACGTGCTCTTGAGAAATTGCACCTCCTGTATACTACCCTTTACCTATATGTAGGCAACTCCATTCGTATGGACAAAGACAGTGTTTCCTATGGATCTCTTTGAAAGTTAATGAATAGGATATTTCTAAACAGCTTGGTAGTTAATAATTCTACCCAAAATGCATAAGTTGATAGGCTAGGTAGATGAGGTTCCATGTGGTTCATGGAAACTTCGTCGTACTTCTGTCAATCTGAGTTCTCTCACTTTCCGAGATGCCTTGAGTAAAGCGATATTAGGACTGAAGATTTCCATTACCCTTTGTCTCAACTCACGAGTATTACTCTTTCTTCTCCTTCGTTATGTGGAAAGCAAGTGCAAACATGCCGCAACGAATCATTGTTTGCTCTTATCACGAGAAAATAATTATCGTTTGATCTTATTTTCTTCTTGTTGCTTTGAGTTCCAGTCTGATCAGCAAGGTCAAAAAGGACATAAATCAAAATTTTCTCAAAATAAAGAATGGAAGTAGACAATCATCTGGCTAAGTCAGTGCATGAAATTCCTCAGTCGGGAAATGGAAAATCTCTCTGCTGTCGCATTTATGGAATGTTTTCGTATATTGAAGGAAACGCTTCGGCTGAACTCATTTTAAACATAAGTAACTCGTTGGAAAATCTTGCTTGTTCAGCACAACGAGTAGATGTCAAAGAGGAAACAGCAAGGTGCAAAGAGTAATCAGAATCAACAGAGGACAAAAACAGAAAACATAGGACACGCTTATTAGGGAACTCAGATTTTCAGAAAGTTGACAGCATGGATTTGAAGTCAATGGACTGGCGCTATCCAAATCATTCGACATTGTCTTGCTTGATTATACCATGCACCCATGGACGGGTTGATCTGGCTGTCTCAAGTTTAAAGTCCTGGATTATACAGCTGTCGAAGTGGGTGGAAAAATATGGCAAGTGGATCAATTTTGTTACCAAAACCGAAGGAGCAATGTGACTCCTTAGCACCATTGTGGTGCCAAGGGAAACCATGATCCTTACAACCTCTGGAAATTTAAAGGTAGCTGAAGTCAAATTACTGGATACTTTGGCCGCTTAAAAACATCGATATGACTTCGGCAGAGTGCAAACCAAGTGCTCGCCGAGTTGGTCATGCACAGCCTACGCCATTGCAGATCCGATAAGCGGAGGAAATGGGTGCTTGAGGTGTGGTATGGAGACTAGATCGAAAGCCATAGATGACACTTCAGCTTTCCCAATTCGATTCCACCAGAGGGTAAATGGAGGAGCTTTCAGATGTCCCAATTTTCACTCATGGTCGATCAATCCCTTAAATTTAACGGAGATTTAACCGTAGAAGAATTCTTAGGGATGCATTCTTCTTGTAACTGCAAATGTCATGACCCAATTCTATGAGGAAAATGCTTCATGAGATTTGTTACAAGAGATTATGCATATCGATTTGTGAATATGATTTATGAAGAATTTTGAATTGATTCGAGATATGCCTTATGTGATGCATTTTGCTCAATGGACGAAGCTGGCAAAATTATATGTTTTGGGTTTGCAAAACTTTCTTGAGAAAGATTTACGAAAAACTCTTGATTTTAAGGACATTTATAAAGGGTTGTATATTTGGATTCATGAAATGTTTCATAAGATATATTTCATTTGACAAAATGAATTGTGAAGTTGATTTGATTCGGATTGAAAAATGGGATTATGCATGAAACTATAATTTTGATTATGAGATTATTGAACAACGAAATTTATGCTTAATATCGCCATGAACCCATTGAGGAGTTTGAGGGTATACATACTGGTGTTAAGATATCATTCTGGACCGAGCCACCGGCTTTGCAGGTGGAGAACTTGCCGAAGGGGAATCTTGATCGTCTTGTCACAAGGTGTTATGTCGTGACCATGGCTAGATATTGAGCAATAGTTTGGTCGATGGATTGGACCGTTGATATGTTATTTGAGATTTGACGATGGATTAAATCACTGATATATGATTTAATATTAGTTGATGGGATGTGGATGGCACATGAGATCATTGATATGTGAATTGTTAAAATTAGTTGATGGGATGGATAGGAGTGGACCATTAATATTTTGTTTTGATATTACTGAGTAATGAGTATTTTAAGCATGCATATGTGACCTTGTTAAGAAGATGACTTGTTTTTTGACCCCATACATATGCTTTACAAAGAATTTCTAATATGTGCAAAGTTTATGAAAAGATATATTTTGCCTTTAGTGTTGCATGTATAAAAACTGTGATATTTGAAAGTAATGAGTATTTTCAGTATTATGTTATTCATCTAGCCGCGTATGTCAATTTTACTTAGAGTGTATGCCTACGAAGTTTTGCTAAAAGGAAATCATTTATATTTGAAATTCAACATATATTATTTGCTAGATTCGAATGGATTGAGTTTGGTTATAGTCATGGTAAATATGCATATTAAGTGCTCAATCTGCTTGGAAGATATACACATTACTCACTAAGTTGCGGTTGCTCACTCCTCTCTTTTTCAAATCTTTTTAGGTTTCTCATTTAGCGATCAATAAAGTGAGAGCGATGTCGAGGGGGAATTTTGGGAGTTGGTTTTCTTTTAGGTGTGATTGAGGTTGCGTCCTTCAAGTAAAGAAAAAAATGGTTGTGTCATTGTCCCTATTCCTGTAAGATTCGGGGTATGACAGGACCACTGCTTCAATCTTCTTGGACATGTGCGCCATTGCTCTAACAAGTCAAATTCTCAATATATAACCATGCTTATGTTGGATAGGGCCTAAAGAATTCACCTCTTTTTTTTTTTTTTTGTCAGGCCTGGAAATTGTGGGTCGAGGAGAAAGTGAACGACTTCATAGATCCACAAAATCCGGATCCTTTCAATGTGTGGGAAGTTGATGGCTATGCATGGTAACGCTTCTATTCCAAGGATCAATTTTTTTTAGAAACATTTCTTTTCTATTTCTACTCCTAGAACAATTTCTAAGTAACATAAAGCGTTTGGAAACTACATAAAAGTTCTACTCTTAGAATAGAAAAAGAATAGGAATGTGTTTGGTATGATTCATAAATTTTTTGTCCTTTTTTTCTCCTTACTCACAGACGTCCGAAAGCCGGCCGTTGCCCGTTGCCTCCCGCCCACCACGGTTGGTTGTGGCGATGGGTTGTGGGTGGTCGGAGGGTGGCAACCAACGTTGGTAGGGTCGCGGAGGTCATGGGCGGCTGGCGGTTGGGCGGCAATGGTCGACGGTCGACAATGGTCAAGTGGTTAGGGGCGGTCAAGCAGTGGGGGTTGTTGGTGGCGAGCGGTGGGCTGCGACAGTGGGACGGCGGCGGCGGCCACAACAAGAGATAAGAACAAAAGAAAAAGAAAGAAAATTAGCTTATTTCTAGAAATTATTATTGGGAACAAGATTCTTTTTTTTTGCTTCTTATTTTTGTTCCTAGGAACAACTTTCTGTTCCCGGAAGCAAAAAAAAGTTGACATTATCAAACGGAATTCTATTCTTTTTTTGTTTCGGGAAACAAAAGAACAGAAATTAGGAGAAATAGAAATGCTGCCATGTGCACCTTACGTGTGCACAGGCATCGTGATGATAGACTAAATATGCCATCTATGCTTCTGATGTTGGACAGTGAGAGCGCTTGGCTGCCACAGCCCAAGCAACCCGGTTTCTCCATTGAGAGGAGCTCTGGAAACACAGACGTTGAAATGAGTCGAAGTGATTGTCACTGGAATGAGATTACCGTCACATTGTTAGAAGGTAGATAGATGGCCAAGCATCTGTAGTCTCTTGCGTCTGAGGTGGAAATGCATCACTGACAGAGAGACGTTCACGGAAGAAATAAAAAAGGTGAAGTTTGAAGCTGGTCCGGAATCTCCACCAGCTAACGCGGATTGGTACCAAAGACAATTTGTAGCCAGGAAAGCGGGAATTATCGTCTGCCAGCCCAATCTCTGAGCATATACTGTGTTGGCAAAATCAATTTCAATACCTTGTTTTGATTATAGCAGCCATAGGAAAAGAACCTTAATAAATGTATACTTGATTCATACCAAACGATGTTGATTCATGCAAAGCAAGTTTCGATAATAAATTCTCGCACTTACTTTGTAAGAGCCCAAGCCCAAAGTTGACTTTTCTGACCACCGCTTGCACCGCTTCTGAGGAGAAATATAAGAAGATCGTGAGACCAGAAGAAGGGCCGGAGAAAACGAGGAAGAAGAGAGAAAAGAAAGAAGAGAGAAAGGGTGAGGAAAAGAAAAGAGAAGAGGAAGAAAGCCGTGCGCATGAGACGTCGCCGAGCCAATTGAGCTTCGAGTCGTAACGCTCAGTAAGTATTTGCGCCCCTTGTCTATTTAATCGGAAAAAAATTTGGGTTTTGATTTAAATTCTGAATTATGCGAAATTGGAGCAACGAAGTCTAATTTTGGGATTATTTGGCCGAGAAATCATAAAATTGTTGTACATTTGGTTGTTGTGAAGCTATAGCAACTAACGGAATTTGATTTGGGTTTACGAATTGTCCGAAATATAATTTTGAAGTTGACCACTCGCAAATAGTAGCTTCATGGTCCTTTTTGTCAGTTTTCGGTCAGATTTTAGGTGGGGCCGATTCATGGATCTTGTAGAACGTTGCAAGAGTTTTCCGTTAACTATAAGATTGTTAAAAACAAAATTCTGTGGAGAAAGTTATGGCAGAAATAGATTGACTGCGCGAGTTGCATACATTAGTTAATAGTAATTTTCATTATGGGCGAGCCTTTTAATTGACTCATAAGCATCGTTTCATCGACAACGGTCATGATTAGTCGAGTAAGTCATTAGAGTATCATTTTACTCGATATTAATGTCGATTATCGCTTATTTGATAAGATTAAGAGTTCAACTGTTCGAGTTGTCATGGAATCGTTGAAATAGCTAGGTGAGTGGTGTCATCTCTTCTTGTGTTTAAGCGATATGAATTAGATATATTGTGAGTCATAAAGTAGCATTTTTGTTTCATAAAAAATCTAGATCGAGTAGTTATTACATTTCGGTATTTGTGAGTGATTTGATGATAGTTCTATAAAAAATATTGAGATGATATTTATACAGTGTGAATTAATGAACTGATTTATGAAATGGTTTTGAAAAATATTTGAGAAAATCTATTTGTAGCAAATGGGCCACATTGTGAAAAATTATATGTTTGATTTGCAAAACTATTTTGTGAATGGGTTTCGAATTGACTTGTAAATGGTGAATGCTTTTATTGTGTGTTGGGTTTGTGCTCAATGTTGCCGTGAGCCTATTATGAGGCTTTATGAGTATGCACATACTATTCTAGAATATCCTTGTGAGCCGAGCCATCAGCATTGTAGGTGGAGACCTAACCAAAGGGGAATCTTAGTTGCCTAATCATGGAGCATTATTTATGACCACAATTAGACATTTGAGTAAGAGTTTGGTCAATTGATGGACCATTGATGTGGGATATGAGTTTGGTCATGGGATATGCCATTGATATGTAATTTGAGATTGGCCAAAGGAATGGACCATTGTCATGTGATTTTGATGAGTTTGATCAATAGACTTGACCATTGATATTTGTTATGATATCATGAATTTTCCAGTGTTTCTTTGAAATATATAGTTATATTAAAGCTATATAATCATTTTTATCTTGTTTGTGTTGAAGTGGAATTTAGATAAAAGAGTTATGATATCATTTTATAAAATGCATAGTGAGTGCTCGACATACTTAGAAGAAATACACTATTCATTGAGCTGTAGTTGCTCACCCCTTCTTTTTCCCAAATATTTTCATATTCCATATCAGTACGAGAGAGCTACCGAAGGGACTTTTGGGAGTTTGATTTCTTTTAGGCATGGTTTGAAGTTGCGTCCTTTAATAGAAGAGAACGACGGATGTGTCGTCGCCCTTATCCCTATACGATTTGGGGTGTGACATTCTTAGCATAACATTCTATCCATTGCAATGCTTATACCTATCGATCTGATCACCGGGCTACGCATTTTCAATGATCAGTGAAGTTCCACATGCTTCCATCTTGAATGAATCACCAGGTCGAAGCATTGGCTTATATATGGTTGCTTGTTGTTTCTCTGCAACTGTATCAATACACTATGGACATGTCCCAAACAAAAAACAAAAGAACAGTTAGAATTCGGACTTCATTATGCTTGTACACGTCCAATGGTTGATTCCATGCACATGTTATCGACATAGGCCCGGTCGCCTCTCATTAGGCTGAGCTGCTCTTGCCCAAGGCTGAATACTTAGGCTGTCGCCATGATCAACATTGTACTGGACATCTAGGTATAAGCACTATCGACCTTATTCGGTATGTCATTACTGAAGTCATGATCTTCAAAGACTGACCCAGCATCCGTGCTTGTCGTGGAGCAGGCTCGATGGACGCTTCAAGATGGCCGAAGTCTCCGGTCAATTCTCTCTAGTGAGGTCGCATCGAGCAAATGGCCAGTCAAAGTACGACGCCCACCATCGTCCGGGTCAATCCTCGTGAATCAGGTGGAGACATACCCAAGGGCCCAGACAGACTTGCCTCCTCACACCTCTAATCAGTGAGCACCCTCTGCTTTCGCAACTACAAATTTTCACCTCAATTTCGTGATAGAATAGAAAGTTTATGATTTTACATATCAATTTAATCATTGATCTTTCAATTTGTTCAATTACTCGTTTAACACTCATGGAACCAATTTAAGGATCTCTCTCGCAATTTGATCAATTTGGCTCTGTTTAAAAGGTTTGAGGATCACATTCAACACTGGCTAGGTATACTCCGGTTGCATTAAACATTGTCACCTCATTCTAACAATAGTAGCCCTGTTGTTTTTTTCTTTGACGCTAATGTACCCCTAGCTTAGTCAACACCGGACCGGCAACGGCACCGTTGCCAACTCGAGCCGTCGAGGTCTCTTAGCCACCTGCCGCTTCCGCGGTTGTCATTGCAACAGAACCCACCATAGCACCTCCTGTTTCTTTCTCTCTCTAATGGAAAGAAAAAAAGGCAAAGAGCAGAACGTTCAGCAAAAGAGAAACATCAACAATGCCATAGTCTCCGGGGATTCTGGAGTGGTTGGACCGACCATAATTGTCAAAATCGAACTCGACTCTTTCCCTACGCATGCCGGCACTGAGGGAAAGAGCATATTCCTGTCTCCTCCTTCATCGTCCCTCGAACTACCCTTTTCTCGTGCGGGAATCCTCCAGTGGAAATTGCAAAACTTAGAATGCCCAGGGTCCAAAACCAAACACTCGTGAGGATCAAGTCAATAGACCAGACATCTGTAACATCCTTATCAGCCTCACCGACAATATTATTCACTTCGGGCCCCACTCTCGCGGCTTTGTTTTTCCTCGGGTTTACTATCCTCACGATCTTTCGCAGTAACTTACAAACGCACAATTTGAGAAAATGCGTTGTCGATGGTTAATGGTGTATCTCATTACATAAGCTCTTTCAAAACTTCTTCACTAGATGATATGGGATAAGAATGTCATAACATCGCTGGCCGACAATTCATGTGGTATCTGCATAAACAGGCTGTGTTATTAGTCAAAAGCGGTTGGCCCGGTTCGCCATACTATTTCGCATTACCACATCCGGTCAATATCATGCGATGTCCTCTCCCGAGCTCCCCTCGATTATACTTTCATCTCGAATCTTAAGCATAGAATGCCCGAACCGATTATTTTCATTAGAAGTCCTGCAACTTTGTGCCCGGGTTTTGATCGGTCAATTGACTCATTTGATTATGCAGTCGAGTCGTCGAGAGAAAATTATGATGCAGTCCTTTTCTGTCATCATTTCTCTTACGCCGGCCAATTTAAGGCCGTGACAGGAGTGATGTCCCATTGTCACGTGGTGAAGGACTTTGTTGCACTCCATTGAAGACAAATTTGCGAAATCAAAGGGCCCATGCATATAAATACGCCCGACCCCGTTGCTTGATGCTGCATTTATTGGGGATTATCCTTTGCTTAGTTCGGGAAAAAGTCCTGCTCAGAGAGATTAACTCTTATTGCCAAAATTAGCATGCTTGAGCCTCAAAACAACATAAGAACCTCAAAACATTCACTAGAAAAGATCTCATTCCGCTACTTGAGTAATGCCCCAATCTCGCTCGATGGAAGATGACCACATGGTCTCTTTTTTAATACCATCGTTCGCCGCACACGCTACTTTCCGAATCAATTTCATAAAACCGCTGGCATCGACTTTTAGTATTCTTTCGACATATGTCGTGTCACGGCCTGCGAATCTTCTATGCCAACATGTCTCTGGAGGTCCAGTTCGGCTTAATTCAAAATTGATCTGCCCGTATCTATGCATTTAGCAAATTATATATATTTCCTAGGAAAGACATACATCTGCACAATCTTAGGATAAGCACTAGCGTCCATTTCATGCAACCATTTTGTCCATGTTGGCCTACGACTTGAATATGACCCCCGGTCCGTCACGTGTCAACATCTTACAGGGCCACTTGTCAGCAATTACACGATTAGGGTGGGCTGCTTTGAAGACCAATCTCCTCGTTAGGATAAAGATAATCGTCAAAATGCGACAAATGGGTCACGCTTTTAGTTAGCTTGCACTACACGTCTCGGGTTCCACGAATTTCTACCATAAAAATGATTCTTTATCAAGAGCCGAAACATAGAAAATGTTGGGAAAATCCTCAAGAGAGTGTTGGGTCAAACCCCCCTTTTTGACTCGTGCCAATGACTTTTAAGCACGATGTGACAGACGGTGCTTGATCTACGGCTCACGCGATTGCAGAGGTCGTTGACTACAATTTTCTCGAGGTTTGACGTAAGTTATCTAGAAGCACGGCGAGGTTGGTCGTGCCTATGTAGAAATCTGACTTCGTGGGCCGTAGTTTACTTTCCACGGCGCTAACTTGTTTGCACTTATGATTTACGTAAATCGTTACAGTTGACAGGTTAATAACATCTCCCCCATATAGTAATCTACCTGTAAATCCGTAGGGTTGAATATGTAAACATTTACGACTTCTATAAAGATCCTATCAGTTAATAATTATTCTCGTGCGCGGTCATTTTGATGCGTTCATAGCTAACCATCTTTTCAAAATCATCCGACGACCAAAATTCATTCATTCTTAATTAATTCAGTGACTCGTATCGAACTGGTTTAGTTCGATACGAACCTAAGAACCTCCTGTGACGTTCGGTGGGTATCTGGTTGAAAAGGCCATTCCTTGATCCTCCATGGGTGTGCCCAAGGACTAGTATCTTGCAATTGTGGAAGTTTCCAGTTAACATTATAGAGGGGTGTTTAGAGGTCAAATGTCCCTCAATTCCGTTTTCTGTATTTACTAAACGGATTTGCTTGTTTTTTTTTTCCCTTTTCAGCGAGGAATTAGGCAAGTTCTACTAGCCTCATGAATCAAACGTGGATGAGAATCAAAACCAACCTGAATAATCCGAACACGAGATAGTGATGCACCTGAACTGCACAGATTGGTCCATTCCTTACTGACTAAGCCAATTTACGAGGAAATAGATCAGTTGCAGTTATTGCAGTTGTCATGATGAATCCCGTAGTTGTTCGATTTGAATCGGTTGTTATTTTTTCAGAAAAAGCAGAAAAAATACCTCTCTCCCCTAATAAATAGGGACCGTCCTCCAAGGTCAAATCACCTACACTTACTGCAAATGATTCGGGTCCTGCGAACCTAATCAAAATCTGTACTCCTGTCTCCGGGATTGATCCAGCAAAATTTCCCCTTGGTCTTCCCCCAGATAGGCCGCGTAATGTGCACATACGAATTTGGTCAGACCAATGAATAGTTATTTCTACCACCGTCCAGCTTTTCTGAAAAGCTAATGCTGCGACAGATTTTGTAGTTCAAGTCTGTTTCTTGCAACCTTCTTTCTAGAGAAGATGCCTCGTCTGTAGCCGCCAACCATGTTTGAAAAAACACCACTCCGAGGAATCTCCACGTCCTGAGCCACACTATTACATATAATTCGCAATCTGGGTTCTGTTTCGTTAATGGAGATTCTTCACTCGCCTCTTCACTTCTTCATCTTCATCACCTTGCTCTCAACGGCAGCAGAGCTCGGCAGATCTGCTGACACGATAACTCTGTCTCAGCCGGTGAGAGATAACGAGACTCTAGTTTCGGCGGGAGCAAAGTTCGAGCTCGGATTCTTCAGCCCTGGAAATTCGTCTAACCGGTATGTCGGGATATGGTTCTACAACATCCCAGTGAAAACCGTCGTCTGGATTGCGAATAGAGACCATCCAATCAACAGCTCGTCAGGAATCCTGCAGATTGGGCCAGCGGGGAATCTAGTCGTCGTGGACGAAACAGGAAAAGCCGTTTGGTCCACGAACACAGCGAATGTGACCTCTGGGATCGTGGCTGCCCAGCTCCTTGACTCTGGGAATCTAGTCCTGATAGATGAAAACAACAATGGTTCGGGGAATTTCCTGTGGCAAAGTTTCGATCATCCTTTTGATACATTACTTGCAGGGATGAAGCTGGGATGGGACCTGAGGATCGGTTTGAATCGGTACCTTACTTCCTGGAGGGATTCGGACGATCCTTCAACAGGGGACATCACATACGCAGTGGAGCTCCAGGGACTGCCCCAGAAGTTCCTCCGCAAGAATGCTTCAGTAATTGAACGAAGCGGGCCTTGGGATGGTATCCAGTTTAGCGGAGTGCCCATGAGCCCAAATGCAATCATCATTCCCCTGTTCGTGACAACCGCTCAAGAAGTATACTATACCTATCAACTCAACAAGGATTCCACCATAACTATGGCCGTGCTCAGCCACACTGGCACGCTTCAACGGTGTGTCTGGAACAATAACACGCAGTGGACAGCCGTATATGAGCTGCCAAATGATTCCTGCGACGAGTATGCAAAATGCGGGCCTAATGCTGTGTGCACAATTGGTGACGCCCCGATGTGCAGCTGCCTGACTGGGTACATCCCAAAATTGCCCCAGGAATGGGCTCTGTCGGTTTGGAACAGTGGGTGCGTTAAGAAGAAGCCCTTGAATTGTCCTAAAGGAGAAGGGTTCAAGAAGCTGAAGGGCGTGAAGGTCCCTGATATGTTGAGTTACCGGGTGAACACGAGCATGAGCCTTGATGAATGTAGAGCCGAGTGCCTGAAAAATTGTAGTTGCACCGCATATACCAATACAGACATTGTCGGGAAGGGAAGCGGATGTCTGCTTTGGTATGGAGATCTTCTTGACATCAGAAAGCTCGTCCAAGCAAGCCCCAATCAAAATGTTTTCATCAGGGTCATGGCGTCAGACCTAGGTATATATTCGAAATTTAGTAAAGTAATATTTTTGTCTCCATCTTGTCTCCCAAGCTGCTCCTGAAATTTTACACATTGTGGGTGGTAGGCAATCAAAAGTGGAAATTGCGGTTGGTGGTGGCAGTTGTTGCCGCATCACTCTCTCTAGCAATTCTTTTGCTCCTTTTTTGCTGGAGGAGGAGAATGAAAAAACGTCTAGGTAAAGCGTCTCTCTTCCACTGCAAATATTGACCTTGGTTAATAATCTCTATGGCAACCGTTTCAGTTTCCTCAAGGCACTTTCAAATTGTTTAAGCTACTAAGCATCTTTCCTGCTGAACTTCGTAAGAATGCTAGAATCAGGTCTTCATCGGTATTGTTGCAGCAATAAATGTGAGATCTATATAGATGAGCACTTAAACTGGCCCATGGATCAACTTAAGTTCATTGCTATTCAAACTTCACGCAGATTTTTTCCTAAAAAGACAAAGTATATTGAACAATTTCGAGCTGAAACACTGCAAAAGTCTGTCCTTTACACAAGTGTTCGAACACTTTTGGCAGGGAAAATATCGGTGGTGCAGGCTAGTGGTGAAGACAACTTGGAGCTGCCTATACTAGACTTGAAAGACATTACTGAAGCGACTGATAGCTTTTTGCCACTCAATAAAATTGGAGAGGGCGGTTTTGGTCCTGTCTATAAGGTAAGGTCCTTCTCTGTTTTGCCATCTATATATTTGAATATCGGTTCAATGGATATTGGTTGGATCCTTAAGAATTCACCTATCCCAAGAAAGGCAGAAGAGCTGCTTCTCACGAAGGCGGCTAGTCCATCGGAGTAAAAGATAGTATCTGCGCTCGTCAAGTCTCATACAAGACCGGGTGTTCATTCATCTTTCCGTCTTTCATGTCAGAGCAGTTTAAAAATACTACGATTGCCCCACATACAAATAAAGAAGACTCAGATATCTACTCATCGAATTAGACACGGAAATGTGAGTTTAGCTTTGGCATTTTGAATGGTTATCTTAAACGATGAACGTAAATATCGCAGGGTGTAATGTCTGATGGAGTTCAAATAGCTGTCAAGAGACTGTCGCAGAACTCGAGACAAGGTTGTGATGAGTTCAAGAATGAAGTCTTGTTGATTGCGAGACTTCAACACCGAAATCTCGTCAAGCTATTGGGATGCTGCGTTGACGGAGAGGAAAGGATGTTAGTATATGAATATATGCCGAATGGAAGCCTCGACTCCTTAATATTTGGTCTGTCTCTAGCACCTCAACTCAGTCTCGAACTGTACTTCAAACTTCTCCTTTCAGATAGGATTGATCCTATTTTAAGTTAGTTTGTGGTTTTGATTGTGAATCCCTATGGTTGATTTGGATCCCCCCAAAAACACTTGTAGGTAATAGAGCAGGTAATTCTCTCGTGTGGAGGCGGCGGTTCGATATCATTGTGGGTGTTGCTAGGGGACTGCTATATTTACATCGTGACTCAAGATTGAGAATAATTCATCGGGATCTAAAAGCTAGTAACGTGTTGCTGGATAGTGAGATGAACCCAAAAATATCAGATTTTGGCATGGCTAGGGCTTTTGGAGGAGATCAATTCCTGGAAAGGACAAAACGTGTAGTTGGGACTTAGTAAGTGCTTGAAGTTCTCATCATACTAAATATTTCCCATATTCTGATGCATTATTCAGTGGCTACTTCTTTGAACTGACTTCATATATCTGCCTCGTGATGTAATGCAGTGGATACATGTCTCCGGAGTATGCAATAGACGGGATTTTCTCGACTAAATCGGATGTTTATAGCTTCGGAGTCCTAGTCCTGGAAATAATTAGCGGCAGGAGGAACAGAGAATTCCATCATCAGGATCACAATTTTAACCTTCTTGGACATGTAAGCCTCCACTCCCAGTTTCTACTTACGAGTTATGATGCCACTCGTATAAAATTGCCTAAAGCTCTGAAACTTCCAGGCCTGGAAATTATGGCTTCAAGGGGAGGCCATTGAACTCATAGACAAACAAATGGAGGATTCATTTCCAATATCGGAAGTCATGAGGTGCATCCAGATAGGCCTATTATGCGTTCAGCAATGTCCGGATCAAAGGCCGACTATGTCGTCTGTACTTCTGATGTTGGACAGCGAGAGCGCCTCGTTGCCGCAGCCCAACCAACCGGGATTTTACACAGAGAGGTTTAGAGGTCAATTAGATAGCGAAACCAACGAGTTAACAATTACTATAGTCGAGGGTCGGTGAAGATCCACGAGATTTTATGCACACAAAAGTAAAAAAACACTTGGTCAGTATTGTCTGCATAAGATATGGAAAAAATGTCTGCCTTCTTTGACAAATTACTTGCTCTTGAGAAATTGCACCTGGTGTGTACTTCCATTTACCTATATGGAGGCAACTCCACATTTACAATGACAAAGACACTGTCTCCTATGGATGTATTACTCTTTATTCTCCTTCATTATGTGGAAAGCAAGTGCAAGCATGCCGCAACGAATCAATGTTTGTTCTTCTCACGGGAAAATAATTATTGTTTGATCTTATTTTCTTCTTCTTGCTTTGAGTTCCAGTCTGATCAGCAAGGTCAAAAAGGACATAAAGCAAAATTTGCTGAAAATAAAGAATGGAAGTACACAGTCATCTAGCCATGTCAGTGCATGAAATTCCTCAGTCGGGAAATGGAAAATCTCTCTGCTGTCGCATTTATGGAATGTTTTCGTATATTGAAGGAAACACTTCCGCTCAACTCGTTTTACACATGGTAACTCTGTTGGAAAATCTTGCTTGTTCAGCACAAGGAGTAGATGTCAAAGATGAAACAGGTAAGGTGCAAAGAGTAATCAGAATCAACAGAGGACAAAAACAGAAAACATAGAAAATGCTTATTAGGGAACTCAGAAATTTTGAGTAAGTTAACAAAGCTTTGGATCCGAAGTTGATGGACTGGCGCTATCCAAATCATTCGACATTGTCTTGCTTGATTTTACCAAGCACCCATGGGCGGGTCGATCTGGCTGTCCAAAGTTTAAAGTCCTGGATTATGCAGCTGTCAACGTGGGCGGAATAATGTGGCAAGTGGGTCGATTTTGTTACCAAACCGAAGGAGCAATGTGACTCCTTAGCACATTGTGGTGCCAAGGCAAATCATGATCCTTACAATCTCTGGAAATTTAAAGGTAGATGAAGTCAAATTCCTGGATACTTTGGCCGCACATACACATCTATACAACTTCGAGAGAGTGGAAAACCAACTGCTCGCGGAATTGGTCACGCACAGCCTACGCCAATGCAGATCCGATAAGCGGAGGAAATGGTTGCTTGAGGTGTGGTATGGAGACTTGATCGAAAGCCATAGATGACACTTCAGCTTTCCCCAATTCGATTCCACTAGAAGGGTAAATGGAGGAGCTTTCAGATGTCCCAATTTTCACTCATGGAGGGTTGATCCTAAAGACGGCAGATCAATCGATCACTTCAATTTAGTGGAGATCCAACCCGTAGAAGAATTCTTAGGGATGCATTCTTCTTATAACTGCAAATGTCATGGCCCAATTCTATGAGGGAAATGATGCAGACGTCGTCCCATCCGAAGGCACGGCCTCAAGCACATAACAACATTAGCCTATTATCAGAATATATAGATTCATCTAATATTTAATAAAACAAGAACTTGGTTACAATATCAGAGTTTTTAAAGTTCACCAAAGAGAATATGTACATATCATGACCAACAAAGTAAACTCAACAAGTACTATTACAAACATATAATTCAACTAGCTGAACTTATACCAAAATCCAACTCCTAAAAATTGTCCGTTGATACCGCTCTCATCCTATATGCCGTGGCTTTGAAACCCGAAAAAGGTTTGAGATGAACTTCATGAGCAAATCACCGCTCGGTGAGCAACATAATTTGTTCTAAAGAGATTGCTTATTCACCATGCACATGCTCAAATGACAAATTTATCCAAATCCAATATACATACGTATAAAAATTTACAAGATTTAATATGAATTATATCACTTCTACAAAACTTTATACATATCATAAATACGCATTTTATCAACAATATCAATGTAGACATTAGTGGTTTAGTGCACGATCAACTTATTTAATGTTGAACACACTTAACCCTCCTGACAAAGCATACCGAGATTCCCTTTGGTGTCGGTCTCCGCCTATATCAGTTGATGACTCGACCTAAATAGGAGGGTTAGAGAACAACATGTATATTGTAACCAATCTATGGGATCAGATATTACCGACAAGAGCATAAAACCATCAACACATTCACCCAATCAATCACAACACTATTTCAGAATTCATTTGACAAACTAAGTTTGTATATCAATATGGGGATAATTGTTGAAAAAGTCCTAAACATATTCCACGTTTACCATTAGTCTTAAATCTTTTTTATTTGACCAATTCAATCCTTAAGATTTTGGAACTTTGTTAATTTAACTATTTGTAATGCTAGAATAGCTAGCACAGCTATTCAGCTATTTGTAGACATTAAAGAGATAGCACGTGATCTTTTGAATATCATCAATTAGGGAAACGACGTACTGACTGATTCACTTTCTTGCCCAATGAGACTCAACGTGCTTAGAGATCTCTTCCATGCGAACATCGGAACTAAGATTCCGGGTGAAATCGAGACAAACAAAAATTGTATGGGACTGACTGAGATAAACTACAAATATAATGGGGTAAAATGCCATATTCCCTAACAAGGGATCATGTGTGCGTTCGGGGAATTTACGTGTTAGCAGTTGGTGTCATATCGTGTGAACATAGGTCTGAGGACTGATTAGTTAATTTCGGATAAAATTTTCAGCAATGTACATGTAAGCTTATCAATAATTGGAAACAATGTTTAGTGAATCCCGTGGAACTTGGTTTAAGGGTCTAAGGAAAGGCCCTGCTATGTGGTTCAGGTGTATGAGACAGATTCAACTTCTCAAAATATTAACAAATGCAAATGAAACAGAAGATTATTTTTAAAATGAAACTTTCGAAGGGCCAGGGACATCACGGGCCAGCGTCCTTGTCCTCTTTATTTGTATACACTGTAATCCAAACATTCTAAATCCAAGGATGTAGCTGAACACATCTGTATACTAACTAAAGGTATAGAGCAATTCATGCATCACGTCAGAGAGCTATTTATTGACTGTATTATATTTATTAAGCCGAGTCTGAAACGTTAGATTTGATGGATACGCGTGGTACCCATCTGATTGAACAATCAAGATTTTAGTTTAGCATATATACTATGTTCCTCATATACCGGCACATCATGCACAAGACCCCAGCGTGACATAACGAACCAAATGGGAGCTACAACATTTGCATATGACAAAGAGGCCAAAATCACACTCCATAGATGAAAATTAATGGTATGAGATTTTTTTTTTCATTTGCACATTTGAAAAATTAATTTAGATGATCGAGTGGAGACTGTTATATATGCAGCAGTGGAATTTTCAGCAAATTAATATAAATATATATATCTAAACTGCGATTTTATATTATTAAATTCATAAAATAATTTCTCCCCATCTGGAGTCATGGAGGCTGCATCTAATTCGACTTTGGAATTGGGCTTTAGTGAAATGCTGAAAGCTAGTAGAACTTACATTCAGCTTTCTGCATTAACAATGTCATTTTTTCACCTTAAAACTCTTTCAGGATGCTTGTCAAATATCTTATAATTTCCTAAATGGGCTTTGTGTTAAGGACTCTGACTCTCCTTCTACTGCCCAGAAGCTGTGCTATGAAGATGAAGCGAAGACTAATGAAAGAGTTACTTGATTGTTTCTGCTTGCCAGCTGTACTTTAGTTAGTTATCTGGAATCTTCGTTTGCTAAAACTACTCTGTACTATAAATAGATGGAGGAGAGCGACGTTAGATAGACTTTGATTTCTCAGTTGTAATCGCTTGAACTATGTATAGAGGAAATCAATCATTCTTTTTCCTTTCAATCTTCTTCTTTATCTTCTTCGATCGACCTCTACAAATCAGATCAAGTTCATCATTTCGCACATGGTATCAGAGCCACGCCCGAGAGCTTGATAATGGAGAGCTTGATAATGGCAGCAAGAGTTTCAAGGTATTCGTTTCCGATTCATGTAAACATCTCAAACTTTGTTACGATTAGATTAGTTGAAGACAATTTTCTTCTTTGGGAAGCTCCGTTCCAGAGATTTCTGAGAAGCCAAGAGTTGCTTGGTTTTGTTAATGGAGAATCTTCATCGCTTGATCAGTTGATACAAAGTGAAATCGAAGGTGTAGTAAGAGAGGTAGTGAATCCTGATTATGTTGATTGGGTGAAAACTGATCAACTTGTGTCATCATGGATTAGTGGAGCTGTGTCCGAGAATATACTTGGATTGATCATTGGCTTAGAAACTTCTTTAGAAGTGTGGTAGGTTTTGCATAACCGATTTACGCAAAAATCGATGGCGAGGGAGTTTGAATTGAGAGGCAAGTTACAAGCTTGCCAGAAGAGGGATAGATCACTTTCGACCTATCTCAGGGAATATAAACATATATGTGATCAGCTAAATGCAATAGGAAAGCCAATCGATGAAATCACAAAGTTGTTTGGAGTGCTTGAAGGCCTAGGGCCTAAGTATGAGAATTTTAAGACTACTATATACTGTCTGAAACCACAACCGGAGTATGAGGAGGTCTTGTCTCAGCTGGAGAGATTTGAAACTAGATTAAACAGCTATTCATCAAATCGATATAACACAAATCTAGCCTTTTATGGCCAAAGAAAAACTGAAGAACGTCAAAAAGAAGAATTTAGCCGAGATGTTCCTTGGCAGAATTTTGGTTTCAGAAGTACAAGAGGTGGCCATGGTGGACATGGCTATGGTAGAGGGCGTCCATTCAATAATCGACATCAACACTATGGTTATTCAGGAAGAAGTGTGAATCATAGAGTCAGTCACTTGACTCATGAACAAGACAATCAAAGTCTTAATTATAATAGTAATCATTATGGTTATGGACTTGGACAGGGGTTTCGACCCTATATTGGTACTTCACATCGTTATCAAGACACAAAGGAATATCCACCACCACACACACTACCAAATAAACTTCCTCAAGCTGTGAAAGTTACTGACAATGTAAGACTAGAATGTCAAATTTGTAAAAGACCAGGTCATACTGCTCTCCATTGTTGGTATCGTTTTGATAACTCGTATCAAGCTGAAGTAATTCCTACTGCACTAGCTGCTATGCATCTTGAGGACATGACGGGCAATGAATGGTATCCTGACACAGGTGCCTCTACTCACATCACTTCCAATCAAGGTATGCTTCATAATTGTTTACCATATACTGGGAATGATTCTGTTGTGGTTGGCAATGGTGCATATTTACCTATCACACATATTGGTAAAGCATTATTGCATACCAACTCAGTTTCTTTACCCCTCAATGATGTCTTGCTTGTTCCTCAAATAAAGAAGAATTTATTATTTGTTTCACACCTAACAGAGGACTATCCATGCTCCTTTGTTTTTGATAATACTAGTGTCTATGTTAAGGACAAGCAGACTCACCAAACGTTGATGCTCAGCCAAAAGGATAAAGGCCTATATCGAATAGAACATCTTGCCATGGAAGTCTTCTTCAATCAAAGGCAGAGGAGTGTGGGAGAAGATGTGTGGCACTAGAGGTTAGCTCACACAAACATGCAAACATTACAGTATTTGCAAAGCAAGCAATTGATTCATTGTATAACCAGAGTACATAATCTGTGTAGGACCTGTCAAGTGGCTAAAAGTACTGCTTTACCATTTCCTTTATTGGAATCTGACTCTACTTGTGTTTTGGAGAAGATACATTGTGACATTTAGGGACCTTCTCCAATTGATTCTTTTCAGGGCTTTAAGTACTATGTGATCTTTGTTGACAATTACACTCGATATACTTGGCTCTATCCAATGAAGCTCAAGTCTCAATTTTATGATATCTTTGTGATGTTTCAAAAACATGTGGAAAATAAGTTTGATTGTCATATCAAGTTTTTCCAATGTGATGGTGGAGGTGAGTTTGTTAGCTCCACATTTCAGACTCACTTGAAGACTTGTGGCATCACTCAGTACATTTCTTGTCCTTACACTCTAGCATAGAATGGAGTCTTTGAAAGGAAGCATCGCCATGTGGTTGAGTTGGGACTGGCAATTCTTTATCATAGTAAAGTTCCACAAAAGTTCTGGGTTGATGCCTTTATCACAGCCAACTATATTATCAACTTGCTTCCAATACCAAAGCTTCACATGCAGCCACCCTATAGTCGATTATTTCATCAACAACCTAAATATGATCACTTGAGGGTCTTTGGCTGTGCTTGCTACCCTTGTCTCCGACCTTATGCACATCATAAATTTGATCCAAGATCACTTACTTGTGTCTTTCTGGGGTATAGTGAACTTCATAAAGGCTACTGATGCCTTGTTCCTACTACTGGTCGAATTTACATAAGTAGGAATGTGTCGTTTGATGAAACTTTCTTTCCATTCTCTAAGACATTCCCAACTGAGTACAACAATCATACTACATTGTCTCAGTTATGGATTAAGGAAGTTCAATTCTTCGATAATGGAAAGAAGACTCCAGATTTCTCTGTTTCAGGACAACTACATGCTTGTGACACTCGTAGATCATAGCCTTCCTCCTCCTCCCATCCTGATCTTCTATCAGATTCCACTACCAATTTATCTGTTGAAGATCAGGTGCTTTCTCCACATGATGATAATGGTGTTGTTGTCTAGTCTACTACTTCTCAGCCGTCTACTTTGCAAGGTACATTGTCTGTTCATCCTATGCAAACTCGTTCAAAGGCTGGTATTGTAAAGCCAAATCCAAGATATGCATGTCTTGTTGATTATACAGTTCCTTCTGAGCCCAAATCAGTCAAGTCTGCCTTAAAAGATGCTGGTTGGTACTCAGCTATGCAAGAAGAAATGGATGCTTTGTCTAAAAATGGAACTTGGACTTTGGTTCCTCGAACAAGTACTATGCATGTGATAGGTTGTAAATGGGTGTTCAAAATGAAGCTTAAGTCTAATGGTAGCCTTGATAGATTGAAGGCTCGGTTGGTAACTAAGGGTTTTCATTAGGAGGCCGGAATAGATTTCAAAGAAACCTTTAGTCCAGTTGTTAAACATGCTACCATTCGCATAGTATTGTCTGTGGCATTGGTTAAGCACTAGTCTATTCGACAACTAGATGTCAAAAATGCTTTTCTTCATGGCACTTTGACTGAAACAGTCTAAATGGAGCAGCCGCCTAGATTTGTCATGTCTCCAAACCATGTCTGTCTTCTTCATAAGTCCTTATATGGACTTCGACAGGCTCCTCGTGCCTGGTTTGATAAGTTTAGTGATTTCTTGCTTGAAGCTGGCTTTTCTATAGTTTAACAGATCCATCTCTCTTCATATTACATCATGGTGTAGATACAGTGCTCTTGCTCCTTTATGTCGATGATATTATCTTAACGGGAAGCTCCAATCAATTACTTGGTCAAGTAATTCATTCTCTCAGCCTTCAGTTTCATATGAAGGACCTTGGAAGTCTTCACTACTTCTTAGGGATTGAAGCTCATCGTACCTCTCATAAGCTTTTCTTATGTCAAACTAAATACGCTATGGACTTACTTAAAAAGGCTCACATGGCTGATTGTAAGCCTATATCTACACCATTGTCTCTAAAGCCAGTTATGCTATATAATGATGCTAGCTTACTTCCTGATCCTTTGGAGTTTCGAAGTCTTGTTGGTGGACTCCAATACCTTACTTTGACACGTCCAGACTTGGCCTTTGCTACAAATTTACTTTGTCAAAAGTTACAACATCCTACTGTTGGAGATTATTGTCGACTGAAGAGAGTGCTTCGATATGTTAAGGGTACAATTCACTTTGGCATCTTTCTCCATGCTAGGAGTTTCATGCAGTTGTATGGGTTTTCTGATGCTGACTGGGCAGGGTGTTCTCACACTCGTTGATCTACGACTGGGTTCTGCACTTATATTGGTGCTAATCTTATTTCCTGGGTAGCTAAGAAACAAAACACTGTGTCTCGTTCTTCTACCGAGGCAAAGTACTGAGCTCCGGCTTCCACCATAGTTGAGCTAACCTGGATTAGCTTTGTCCTTCGTGACATTGGTGTTTATCTCTCTTCTCCTACATTGCTTCTTTGTGATAATCAATCAGCCATATCACTTACAGCTAATCCTGTTATGCATGCTCGCACTAAATATATTGAGGTCGATTTTCATTTCGTTCGTGAGAAGATTGCTTCTAGCTCACTCCGTATGTGCTATGTTCCTAGTGAACAGCAGTTGTCTGATATTTTTACTAAGCCATTGTCTCGGTTAGCCCATTTCACTCTACGACTCAAATTGGGAATTGGTTTTCAACCTATTCCCAATTTGCGGGGGGATGTTAAGGACTTTGACTCTACTTCTACTGCCCAGAAGTTGAGCTGCGAAGATGAAGCGAAGACTAATGAAAGAGTTACTTGATTGTTTATGCTTGCCAGCTGTACTTTAGTTAGTTATCTGGAATCTTCATTTGTTAAAACTACTTTGTACTATAAATAGATGGAGGAGAGCAACGTTAGATAGACTTTGAGCTCTCGGTTGTAATCGCTTGAACTATATACAGAGGAAATCAATCATTCTTCTTCCTTTCAATCTTCTTCTTTATCTTCTTCGATCGATCTCTACAAATCAGATCAAGTTCATCATTTCGCACACTTTGGAGGCTCAAAGCCCCTCGAGAAAATTGAACCAAATGCACTTGGAGATCCTCTTTGAGTATGGTTATTTAATAAATAAATAAAAAGGAAGCATGTGTTTGGAACAAGACCTAATGGATCAGATTCAAAGGTACAAAGAGAAAGAGAGAAGCCTTTTTTTCCAGGAAAGCGAGCTTGTCGTAGAAGCTACGAACTCAGCGTTGTTATGCCACTGATTAGCCAAGACAAAGTAAAGGCAAAGTCTCTCCCATCAAAGCATATATAATTGCAGCTGCTTGGACAGCGACTTTGAGTCTTACTTTATTTAACACGACAAATGATACCAATATGCTGCTTTTTACCCCCCCCCCCCCTTCCCTTTTCATTATTCTTTCTACAAATTATCTTTTGGTTTAATTAGGCTAGAAGGAAAAAAAAAAGGTCCAATTCTCTTGAAATGCATCAAAGTTTAGGTTGAATTCCAATTTTGGCTCAAACTCTTTTTGTCTCACAAAAAATCATTAACTTTAATTAGGTCGAATTCCTATTGTGAGAGAAAAAACTTTCATCTCATAAAAAATGCCAACTTTAGAATCGAATCTCAATTTCAACCCGACCTTTTTTGTTGTAAAAAGGTACAAATTTTCATTTAGTACCCAAATCCGGCCCCCGTGAAGTGGAATCACACGTAGAGGATAGATTTTGTTTGTGTGTGTGTGTCTATTGAATTTTCAGTGCCATCAATGGCCAGAAACTTGACAGGAGCCAAAAATTTGGATTTCAATTGAAAATTTTGTGTTTTTTTATGAGAAAAAAAGCTTGGCTCAGAATTGAAATTTAATCAAAAGTTGATGTGGGGGATTAGGGAAAAAAGAAAAAAAAAAGGAAAGAATTGAATTCCGTGAATTGCACTACTCGAGGGAGAAAAGAAATACCGATCCCGATGCTTTAGAGAATAATCAATAGTATAAAAAACGATAGGTCGATTAACTCCAAAAGTCGCCCGAAAAAGGGGGGAATTGATAAAGTTGGCGCCGGAAGAAGATTCCAATCAATAAGATATCTTAATAATTATTTGATGTTAATTGTCCATGATTTGTCACTTGTCAGTCGTCTCACGTTAAGTCTTCCATCTTAAGCTTCTTCTTGGACTTCAAGTGTCTGCTCATATGTCCATATCTTTTGGTATTATATGCATCAACTAGATTTGTTTATCAGACGGTCCATGGCAAAACGAATAATAAAAGACCCAAGCAGCACATCGTTCATTGCACTAATGTGTGGAAAAGTAGTCAGCTTCAATGAGACAAGACCTATGTTGACAAATTACCTTCAAGGAATAAGAATTCATCTCTTACTTAAATCACCCTTTTTTAAAAATAGTGTACCAAAATGCCCTTAAATTAGAATTCAGCTTTTTTAATTGTACCCCTTTATTTCTTCGTGGAAATATCTCACTCTCCCACCTTCATTAAGTTGATGCTTTCGTTGCAACTTGGAAATTTTTTTTTTGTTTTGGCTCAATCAAAATGACCAAAGATGCTCCCCAAATAATTTCAGACTCTCTTGATGCCTCGAAGCTTCAAGTAGACTCATCCTCGCCCCTACCTCATGTCGAGCCCGCCGCTGCCACGTTGCGACCATGTCGTCATTGCACGCGTCATGCGTCGGATCTAAGGGAGCATAGCAATAGCCGTACTATGATAGTAGAGGCAAGTGACCCGAGCGTGAATTTTGCAATGGTGACGGGCATGTGAAAGTTGAGGATGTTGGTGGCATGGGTGGTGGGTCGGAATGGGGTATGGGCAAGAACAAGTCTCTTAGAGACTTCAAGACATCGGATTTTCGTGAAGTGCTCTAAATCCCTCACTCAGACTTCAGAGAGGCAACTTCAGAAAAAGTTGCTATAAGTTTGGAGATATTGTGGTTGCTTAGGTGCACGTTTACCATTTCTAATATCGGTGTGTTTATTTGAATGAAAAGAACCCTCGGTAAATTAGTTTTCCGCACTTTCATATGTTTAGTTTGCTAAAGATAATTAGTAAACGGAAAAGTATTTCCTGTTGAAGAAAATGTACAAGCTTAAAATGAAGAAATTAAACTCCCTAATCTTAAAGAGGCAATATATTTTTTCTTTTAAATTATTTTCACGAAAGATACTTTCATTTGTAATGAGTTTTCTTAGGAAAAAACACACCCTAAATATATATATATCACCTTGTAAAGTAGCTGTAGTCTCGAAGGCAGGTCGATCTTGGGTTTTTCAAAATCCTTTTTGTGGTGAACTTTTGGTCCTGTATTGTTTATGATTTCGCATAGCTCCTGAGTTCAAGTAGGATCATGCTTGGAGATTTTGGTCCTAAGATGCTAGCCCCAAAGAGTAATTGGGACAGATGAGTTGATGCCTCTCTTCGGGGATGTTCAGGGCATAACTATTTTTTGTGACATCAAAGCAAAGCTCGTTCAATGAGACTTAGTTTTGCCCCTTATCTTTTGTAGCGAGTCTCGATGCCCACACCAGTGTCCTTATTATGACACTTAACAATATTTCATCTGTCAATCTATTATTTATTAGATTGTCATGTTGTAAAATATTTTAAAATGCGACGCAACCGAATGAAAACGATACATACAAAATGGTGATTGAGTAAGATTTAAGATATTGAAATGTTACACATCTATAATAATTTCCCGATTGCTTCAACTCAACTAGATGTGGACGTAACGTCTATCTTATTGAGATGCTTCCCTTTGCTATTGAAACCACATTCCACATGCTTATCACGTTATAATGCGCAAAAAATGGTAGAAACGCGTGCTTGTCGTTGTTATTTCTGATGTCATCATGAAACCCTAAAAAGTGAGGCAACGGGGGGCCGTCGCACGACTTCCCTAAGACATTCCAGACAATTAAAGGGTTAATTTAATTTCCGGATTTCTCTCCTAACTATCTTGAACTGAACATTTGAATATACAATCATCCCGCGGCTCCATCCCATCTTCTTCTTTAATTTTTCAAAGGAAACGGATTAATTAAAGGTGGTACCAAGACCATTGCATAAAAGATGTGAGTAGAAACAAGATAGAGGCACGGCAATAGACCCCATCTTCTGCTCAAATTCAGCTTCCCACTATGAACATTTGATTAATGCCTATAATATAATAACTGCAATATTCTAGTGTCTTTTGAAATAAAGGTCAGCTTTTCTGGTTGAAATCTAACACCTGTTCCTGTTCCTAACCACAACTTTTTTGAACGATATTCTCCTCCTCCTCCTCCTTTTGCTTCTTCTTGCTCTCCAATGGTTGCTAATCATTTCATGCTCTCCATCATTCTCCTCTTTTTTGTGGACCATCGCTGTCTCTTCATTATCTCTATGGCCAATTCCTCCCTCTCTCCATTCATGTATCTTCCTTTTTGCAAATTTGTTTTTGCTTGCTTAGCTTTTTCTCTTTATAGATTTTTGTGGTGTTTCCAAGATTGGTAGAGCCAAACAAAAGCAATGCAGCTTCCCTGTCTTTACTAAAACTGAAGTTCATGTATACACATCTTTTTTGAACCCTTCTATTTTGTTGGGGTTGGAGTCAGATTCTTCCTTGTTGGTCTGTTGAGTCAGCTACCCATGTACCGAGTCAACTCAGTGCTTGGCTTCTATCTCTATCTGAAACTTCCTCCAAATGTGGGAGTCCAAAACTCAACAGGAGTCTCATGAGCCATTGGGAATGTGCTTGAGATTGGCACTAAGCATAGCCCTCGGCTCCTTAGGTCTTGCTTGGGCCCTTCTTTTGCATGATCTTTCAGTTTATTGCAACCCTGCAAAAACCATATAACATGCATCTGTGTTACTATATATATATATATATATATATATATATTCATTAACTCTATGGTCTGACAAATCTTCTGAAGAACTGATTAATAGGACTAGACAAAGAGTTTTTAACCCTACAACAGGAGGAGTAGGAAAGGACCCTATCGAACTATTTTAATTTCCTCCATGGTCATCCAAATTAATCTTCTATTTGGAACGGCAGGAGGGAGAAAACGTGGCAGAAGATAAGTTTTTCGACATCTGCAGCACACCTATTAGATAGTGTGTAACTTATTTGGGCATAGGTAGCGTACACCAGACTAAATAATAGAAAGCTCATAAAGAGATTAATGTGAAATTTAACAATTATTTGTTAGTTTACCTGTTGATGCTGGACGGGAGCTCCATTTCTCATGTATGGAGTACTCAAAACCTGAAAGTAAAGACACACAGGACCAACCATCAATATTACTTGGCTTCGAATGTATTCCTGTCAAGGCTTCATGTCCAGTTTAAGATTAACTTCTAAAGTACATGAAAGGAAAAGGCGCGACGGTACTTACATGGACTTGATCATGTAAGAACTTGATGTACTCGATAGCTTCATGAAGAACAGATGCCGTATCAGTCTGCACATTTAACGAAACATCAACTCTAATGGACTTCACAAAGAATACAACTTCAGCAAAAACAATTAAAAACAGAAAAGTGGAGGAAAAATCCAATAATTCACCTTTCCAAAAGGTGAAACCAACTGCTGCAACGCAGTGATTCGGTCCCCGAGCTTCTCTTTCCGAACCTGATAACAAAATGCGACAGTAACTCGTTATCTTCTCTTCACTTTCTTATGCCAACAAATTGCAGAAACTTTCAATGTAAATGAAAAGGACATCGCTTGCAAGCTTGGTTGCTCCTCCAAGAATAAGAATTTCAGAAATCAAGAAAACTATCATCTCACCTTAAAAGTCGGCAGCGGCGACGGGGTTTCTATTCTAGGCCTTTTGAACCCAGGTTCGGCAGAGCTGTTTTTCTTAACAGCAGAATCCGCTTCCCGTGCATCATCGCAATTTCGCTACAACATTGGAAAATCTCTCTAGTCGTAAATACAAACCCTAGTGAAGGTATATCCATAAAAATTCAAAGAACTTTAGGATCAACCGGGTAAAGATTAGCACCTTGGTGTGTAGAGTTGGACAGCTTGGTTTTTTATCATACATCGTAGGAGGTGACGTGGCGGTCCATTCCAAGCTACTCATTGGTGTCGAACCCACGGTCATGTCAGACGATGGCAACTTATTGGGTTGGCGATTCCCACACGACGGTTTCAAGAGGGACGACAGTTTGGCAAAAGAAGGCAGCGATTGATCATCGGAGTTCATGGTCTGAGAGAAGTTGTTCACCGACCGCACTTGGGCGCTGAGGATGGGTTGGTGCTGGGGCTGAAAATCCGCAGGTTCATCGAGTAAGCTTTGGATCAAAGGGAATCCATACAAACCTCCACCGGGCAGCCCTGATCCCTCCGGAAACCCAGCTGAGAAACCCTCGCAGGTGGCCGCGGTGGTCGCGCTTGTATTGATGGAAGTCAGTTCAGATTGGTCCGAAGAGAATTCTTGATTTATGTGCTTGAACCCATTCATGGAGGTATCTTCCACCCCACAACTTGAATAGCTTTTGGGACTCCAATCCTTTTGGATTCTTGAACTCATGTCTTCGTTCAATATTGAACCATAATTGCTCTGAGCAAATTTTCCGCCGCCGACGCTGTGAAACGATCACAGTTTATGTCATAAGTTCTCCGTTATTTTACTTAAATTCAAGTTGACCAAAGCCTGAATGGTCATGAGCTAAACCAATGGGAAAGAACATGCTTGTGTTGAATTATATGTCAATCTAATAATTCTATTATTGAAACTAAACGATCTCATCAGATGACTTTCATTACAGATTAGACTCTACTCAGGGAAAATCTAAAGAATCATCATGACAACCATATATACTTACAGTAAAGCTTGGCTCCAATCCGGAGTCATCGGTGACGAAATCCCGAATCCCGTGATCTGCAAGTCGGGGACGACCAGTTGGCTTCTGCCACAGCCACGCATGGCGCTCTGGGGCTGAGCCTTGCAGTGGTTGCTCTCGAAGACTGTGGAGCTATCGGAAAGTGAGTAATCACTGTGCTCGAAAGACCTCGCTTTGACGTTGCTCATTGTCATGTCGGACGCCACCCAACCAAAGCCTCTCCCGTCGTTGGCTGCCGCCGAGCACGGCGATGCGCCGCCCGCAAAGGACACGCCCCTGAGAGAGCTCCACCAGCTTTCGCCGCATATCCCAGCCTGGAAATTCTCCGCCATCGCCGAAACACCACCGACGAAATATAGGATTTAATATTGACACACCCTTGTGGCTATCTATATTGCTGTTCCTTTCGTCTCTCTCTCTCACTCTCTCTCTCTCTCTCTCTCAGAGTTGTATATGAGAATGAATTATGAGGAAGTGCGAGTGGCTATTTATATATGAAGGGAACGGTGAGGAGATATGGTGGGAGTGCGGACATTGGAAGAGACCGGAACCTGGTTGACATTTCAGGGGACGGGAATAGTGAGAGAGATGGAATTTTTGAATCGGAATAACTTGAAACTCTCTCTCTCTCTCTCTCTTCCTTTAATTGTGCTGGATTTCCATATTTTACTCCCTCTCTCTCTCTCTCTCTCTCTCCTCTCTCTCTTACTTTTAGTTTTTGTACCTATCTCATTCTCCTGCTCATTTGTTTATTATATTGCAACTTCTTGACTATATTATTAGAGAGGCTCATCCCGTGTGTTAAGTGCGTATGGTCGATCCAATGCTCGTGCCATTTTTATAGACATTCACTATGCAAATTCGTCCTTATTTGACTTATAATTCTATAGAACTCGATTTCAAGTTTATGAATAAGATATGAATCTCGTAAATTCTCAATTTCTCTTTAGATTCTTCTCTTCAGAAGAAAACTCGATCATCGCAATGTCATCAAACTATTTTACTAAGATAGCCACTCACCACTTGCACATATTGAGAGGACACCACTAATCAATCGTGTACTTAGATACTGTTGTCCTAGAGGTTGCTTCAGTCTACCTGTACGAAGATTGTTTAGGCAGGCATACCTTATCTTCCATGCCTAAGTGACAAATCCATCTAGATGATGAATGCGGTATAGTTACTCCTCTAACTCACCATAGAAAAAAGCTGACTTACCACCCAGCTACTCCAACTCCAAGTTGTCTAGTGCAACCCATATGGAAAAGCACCATGGAAATAGGTACTCTGTAGTATTGCAGGGGTGCCATTCCCCGTGCCACAGCCGTCTGATTCAAATTGGACGGTTGTGTCTTTAAAAAAAAAAGCAAAACTAAAAAACATCTTCGCTATTAAATGGGAGCCGTTTCATCTAGAATCAGATGGCTCTCAAGGCCGGATCTCCATGTAAGTTAGGAGATCCGAAGCTATATTGGCACACAAAAAAGTTTTCGACTATAATGAAATCTTCTCCACTCTTGGTAAAACATAGTCACTTCCCCTACCAATTAATTCAAGAGTCGCATTCAAGATTCTTCATTGAGATAGTCAAGAAGGGCCAACACATATTGGGAGGCTGCCGCAACCAACTATTGGCTGTGAAACCAGTGCAAGGGTGCACAACGGAAGGCCAACAGCTTGTCTAGGAAAAGGTTACTAAAAGAGAGCTTAAGTCCGAATTTATTAACATATTCAATTTGACGTGGTTTCACTCAATAATTAAGACTTATTAGGGAAGAGCTAATTATAATGTATTAACTATTTTACACCACACAGTCTCTTATGTAGGACTTTACTAATAGCCCTCACATGGGAACCTTAGCAAATCTTGTCTTTTGGCGTTTTCATTTCCCAAACTATTGAGAAACAGTATACACATGCAATTTGCTAACCACATGACTTGACTTACTTTGTCTTTTATTTCGCATCTGACTTTTGCAAGGCACCACTTGACTTGGATAATGAAAACATTTTCCTTGTTTTCCTAATCCATCCAAAAGCTGAAAAACAATTTATTTTTTAAAAAGTTAGATTTTCCGATATGTTGATCATTGAGGAAAATAAAGTCAATATAAAATCTTTTCACAATCAATGCAATAATTAATGCTTAAAACTCAGACCTCCCAATGCCCGAGCCGAGGTGCCCCATACTCGGGTCGGGGTCATTTGAGGCCGGGTCCAAAATCTCACACCCATATCTAGGTCTTCTGCAGTCATGCCCAAGCCCCGTGAACCTAGACGGCCAAGATTGAGTTGCCAGTGGCTAGGTCTAGAGCTCCTGCTTTGTGGTCAAGTACCCCAAGGCTAAGCTCAAACCTAAGAAACTAAGTCCAGGTTCCATAAGAGAAAAAAATAATTTATTTACAATATACAATGGTACTTATGTTACGAAAATTTGATTTAATTAAGCATTGTTCCAAATTGATGATATAGCATGTGAAGTCTTTATATCACGCGAATGGTACTATCTTTCGAAAACTAAAAGCAATTTTTGTTTTCCAATCAACTGAGAATAATTGCCATTCCATTTTCATATCTCAATCAGATACCAAAAATATTGTGATTGAAAAATGACTTTGTAAAATACAATTTTCAAAATTTCAAAATTTCAAAAAAAAAACAAACAAAGCCTTAACCCCTTGTCTTTTTCACTTGTGCAAACCAAGTGTTCTATGACTTATATATTCATTTCTATGTCATTCACGTTTTATAACTCATTCAGGCCATGCTTATCAGGACTCAAAACCTTTTTCTAAGTTAGAAATTTTTTACTTAGTGCCGACTCCTACCCAATTCTTCAATTCATAGTTTGCTTATTGCTTGTTCTTTTCAGTTCATAGTTTGCTTTCTATTTTGTCACTTTATAGTTCCAAATTGACTCTAAAAAATTTTCCTCATTATACCGCAAACCAGACATATAGAACAGAAGTCTACCAGTTTGACCAAAAGGGTAGCAGCAGGCTGATGAGTGACAGTCATTTACTTCAGATTACCACACGAACTTCAACCACGGTCGACGACATAGTCAATACTCATCATTAGGACTAAGTGGGAAAGCAACATGTTAGGCTCAGCAAGTATTAGGCTAGGCCAACGGATTTCTGCGATTAGTACTAATAAATGACTTTGTTAGGCATAAATAGTCAACTAACAGTGGTGTTCGATTAGGATTAGAGTCAACATAAAGAAACCAAATCAAACTCTCATTGACTACTTATTCGAATTGCTGAGACCGAACAGATGAGTTGATCAAACTCTCGCTGATCCGTGCGGATTTATGTATTCCATTAGGTCCATCGACAATGACGACTGTATCAATTGAATTCCTCACACATGTAAATAAGCTACAAGGTATAATGATCAAACAAAGTAGATATTGGTAAGATCAACAGTATTTGTGTGAAGAATATTATTTCAGAAAATCGCCATATATAATATAGTCATCCACAGATAAAATTTAATTCACAATGAGAGGTGGGCTAGTCACAGCATGCCTAAAGAAAATGTTAGGAGACATAATTTACTTACCGATTCTTGCACTTTTGGCTTCTGTTTCTCATTATTCGATTGGTGGAACTTTTGAGAATTGAGAGATAGTTGACCTAGATGCATTAGGAACTGATAGCCAAGTTAGGTGAAGCGCAAATAGCCACTGCTTTTTCCTGGAAAATGCAAGGAACAAGACAACACCATAGAATAAGTTTAACACTACAAACTTTGTCATACGCACACTCGTTTTTCAACTCAAAAGGAAATTTGTCAACAGTTCACGTGTTGAACCATACGAAACTGGAGTCATCGCTTGAAATTCTAACGAATCAAGTATAAGATATCATAGGAATTTTAAGGGGGGAGAAGGTCAATCTGCACCCAAGAAAATGTTAGCGTGGAGCAACCAACTTGGTTGTGTCCATTCATTTTGGGCTATCATCTTTCTACTTTTGTTTCGGTTTCGTGCCTACACTAATTAAGGCGACATCACAAGCGAGTTTGGAACAAACCTAATCAATGGTTGGGCTTGAACCGGTCGGAAAAACTCGAGCCTGAGAGTTCATGTACAAACATCTAGCTTTATTGATAAAATGATCAAACCTGGTCGACTCGAGGGAATCCGTGTGGACCCATCGAGAAGATACGTTTAGAACATCGCACTTATTTTCAGACTGTCAATGTGAGGAAACCGTGCAAACTAGTATGAAGCATGATTCTTAAGTTCTTTGAGCTGCAAAATTGCGATCGCTTTATCGACTCCTGACTAATCCCACGAGATTTGTTAGCTCTCCAACTCTAAGTACCAGTACATCAACAGACGCACACATATTGCTAAACATTATTGAAATACTTCGTGTTATTTTCTCTTTATTTAATTCATCATATCGTGGACCATCACCTAACGTACATATATCTATATAATTGTATGGCCGCGGAGAGATTGGTTGAATGATGCAATAGGGGAAGTGAAGAAAATCTCATGTCTTGAGGGTCAACTTTGTCCACGCCTTCCGTTGAAGACATCAGCCATCGAGAAGACGGATTGGGTAAGACCCAAAAAAAGTTGGTATTGACTTTTTGGGTCAACGCGTTAACGTCCAAACTCGTAAGCCTAACATTCTAATTATCTGATCTTGAGAGGTCAGCACAGGACAATTCTGAATTATTCTTTCTTTAAGGTGCGTGTATACATATATATTTTTTTTATAATTTTCCTCCTTAAAATCGATCTTTGTTCTCGTCATATGAGGAGCTTTATTCAATTATAATTTGACTATCTAGAAGCTCAACTAGAACACGAGCAAGAAGGGTTTCGTCATTCCTCAAACAACTACACCAGTTCTTAGTGTCATCTACTTGCTATAAACATGAATTCATGCTCCCATATTCTAGTATACCCTTTGTTTTTTGCGGAAATTTGCACGAATCTTTCAATGAAAATTCAATGCATCAAGTTACGGCATGTATATATATAGTGGTTTCCCGATTTTGTGTTAAAGTTGAGTAAATTCTTTCAAATTGAAGAAAATAACATAACATTTGTTAAGCTAGGTCATATATATTCTATCTTGAGTAGAGTTAGAAGATTGGAACAAATAGTTAGAGACATTCTGTCTAATATTGTATCAAAGCACAAGTCAAGAGCTCAAACCCCAACACTTCATCTCATCTCTTACGTGCTTGCAATCTTATCATTCCGCGTTGTTTTCCTACCTCTGATTATCTGTCTGATGTGTCCGCATCCTGTTCGCGCACGATAAGTTGGTCTTACACACATGGGGCAGCGTCGACAATAAACTACATGTGCACTGTTGACCAGTCTTTCAACAGTTGATAAGTCTTGGAGATTTTGGTCTATCTAATTAATCGTCAGAGTTTAGACTTGGCTAGAAGTTGGGAGCAGAGGATGCAGAAAGTCCTTTTCTATCCAAGTCGTGCTCCCACCGTGAAATTCGAGTATACCAAGTGTAAATGAAGTTAGGGTTATGAGATATATTACGAACCAGAAAGATTCCTTTAGCTCTCTCGATTTCCCTATCTAGACATGGATATCGATAATCAAAGCATATTCATACTCTTTATTGATGTATTACCAGCTATTCTTTCAAGATGACATTATAAGATCGTCATTCAATCGATATCTTTTTATCGTTTATGGAGATATAGCTTGATGGACAAAGGAGAGATCGAGCAAGCAATTGCGTGGCACGAAAGGCATGGAGCCGCCATGGACATTAACTTTAGCCAAACCTTGGAAATCATTAAGATAATGGCCGTGTGGGTCGAGAAAAGAACCTCTTCGGACACAACAAGAACGGCATGCCCGTCGGGCACTCCACTCCTTCGATTGGGAAAGGTCCACGAGTCAACGTGGGGCCCAGGGCGGCGTGCGCGCGTGCCGCGGCAAAAGAGTCAAACGGCGACCGACCGTCCGTTCGGGGAAGACAAACTCGGGAAGGTTTTCGGCCAAGTTTTGACGTACGGCCCCCGGGTCCCCACTTTCATCCTCGACCACAAGTTCGTTTACTGGGATTTGTTTATTCCCACCCGTCAAAAGTGAAAAGCAATTCTTTTTCCCTTTTTTTTTTTTATTTTCCTTTCTTTTTCCTTTCATGAAAAAAGATACAATAATATTTGAATTTTTTTAAAAAAAATTATACGCAAATTCACGTGTTGGCAGAATTTGTCGACGGCGAAGGTTCCGAGTTGGTCGGAACAAAGAAAATTAAGGTATGCGGGCTGCTTGATTTGATTTGGAAAAAAAAAAACACGAAGAAGTAAAAACAAATATCATATGAAATAAACATTTAAGTTCGGGATCATCGGTTTTTTTATTTTTATACGAAGATAAAGGCAGGATTGGATGGTCAGCATACTCATAAATATTTTCAAACTTTGCATATCCAGCATCCATATAGAATTTCGATTGGCAAAAGTCAATTAGGGGACTTCAATCCCTTTGATTCATTCCAAATCCAATGATTTGAGATTGACGAGCCTTAAGTCAAAGTTCTGCAAAATTGCTGAATGACTTAGAGTCTCTGGGCATGAGCAAGAATTCGTAGAACAAACTAGTGAGAGGTTCATTCATAACATGTCTCGATAACGTAATCTTGTGGTATATGCGAGTGTCTTTTTCACCATTCGACTACTAAACTCTCATGATGATTGTGTTTATCTACCTTGAACATTAACTATACAAAATGTGTTTTTATCTTATATATGGTTTCAGTCTGTCAACCACGTTTAAAATTTTATTGGATGAGGAAAGCTTGAAATGTGTGAATGAAATGTGTGACAGATGGAGGCACTTGTGAATTAGTGAAAGAGATGTATGGCCAATCAAATTTATGACTATAACACCACCCAACTATCTGATTCTAAAACTTCAAACTATAAGATCATGAAAAAAATCCAAGATCATCAAACACTCGTATCTGAATCTTGTCGTTGGTGTGAGACATAAGCTATGAAGTCACTAAACATGGCAATTTCTATAGGAACCATATCATGAATCTTTCAATCTCTATTTCGATTAAATCCACTACACTAATAACGTGTTTAATAGAGGGGGAACCGTCGACTAGATGTGTAATTTTTATGAAATAATATCCATCGATAGATAGAATGAAATTTCACGATTCAGTTGCATTTTGCTTCATAACAAAAGGTCATCGTGTTGTCTCCTCTAGGGACTAAAGCTCAAGTTAAAATGAAGTGTAATAATTATTTATATGGTATGATGGACATATTTGCTTTATGGTGATAACTTATATGTTTAATGATCACTATTATCAAGTACTCTAATTGATATTCTAGGTGATAATACCCTACATAAATATAACTAAACAAATCCTAACCACTCATTCATGGAACCTACCATATATCCGTCCGGCACACGGAATTTGAATAAATTATAATACAACTTTAGTCTAAAGTGACAATATTGAAAACTTGTGCTACACGTGTCATTTCACTAGCAAGAAAAAGTGGAAGCACAAAATGTACTTCTTAATGTTTTCTTATAAAAAAACTTATGCCACTAAGTTGTGTCGTGCCCACTTATTATTTTTCTTTCTCATTTAATTATGGTGAGCTTGCCCGTTTTAGTTTCACAAGCTAGGTATGGAAGCGTGCGCATAAAATTCATGTAGGAATTTTATGTGAATTGACAATATCAAATATTATGTTTTCCAAAGAGGATATATTTTATATCACATTAATGTATAAAACTTAATAAGGATGTAATTAGCAAAATGTGTAGAGAATATCTTATCCTTCAAAAACATGGAATTGGGAACGCTGGCTTTTGAGAAAAATAATTTATAATCGATTTTGAATAATTTTATATTGGTAATATATTAATATATTTTTTTCATTTATATATTTATATTTTCAATGCAAATTGATGATACTTTGCTGGCACCGTCCCCTACTTGGATCTTCTACTCGTCTTGTTGCGCCCAATGGAATGTTGCCTCTTCATAAAAATTGACCATTTTGTCCCTTACTTGGTTGCTAATGTCATGTATCATGGCTCCTCATACCATCTACCAAGAAAGAGTTGTTCAACAGTGCAATTATGTGGTGCAAAGACTGATTGAAAGAACAAATTTAACCTTTTTTTTAGGACAATCCTCCACCAGTTCGTGTTTTCATATGTATATATACCAGTCCTTTCAATTCATTAATAAAAAAGTGAATGGAAATTATATTAATGTTAGATTTCATTTGTTTTGTCAAAAATAAATTATTTGAAAAGCATCTTCTAAAAAAATATTATTTATATTGGTTGAGATAGTTAGATAATTCACTATTGACAACAAATTACTTATTAATATTTTCCTGGACGAGGGGTTTTCTTAAAATGTGTCAATTAAGGGGAGGAAATGGTTTGAGATACTAGATCTCGTAGCTCAACAACATTAATAGTTATCATCATTATCATGTGAATTGTGAATTGCAAATATCATGTCCATCTCGTACCATAGATTCATGCCCTAATTATTTTGTGAATTTTTTTATAAAATAAAAACATATTGTTAAAGTTAAAAAAATTTATCTCAAAATTTTGGAATTTAGCATCCATTTCAAGAAGAAAACATCTAGTGTATAAAATATATAACATGCCACAATCAAATTAGGAGTTTTATAACTTAACGATGTACTATAATATCTCAGTGCACAAATTATTTTCATTAAGGAGTGATTAATTGTCGCAAAAATGCAGTCTTATGACCTCAATAAAAGAAGTTCGGACGATGAATCATGGGGTAATTAGAGGTGAACCTTAAAATGCTCATTAATGAAGTCACGCTGGTGTCATCATGAGGTGTGGAAGGTGACAAAAACAGTAGACACGTGTAGACCAACTCTGACTCGAGGAGTGAACGCACCCACGTGCCAAGGTAAAGCGACCAAGAGACACGTGCGGGGGCTTACGTGGCAGATAGGCGAGGTCAAATTGGAAAAGTGAAAGAACGGGCGGGCAAAAGAGGCACACGGGTGTTATTACATGTGGCCACGGGTTGACCATTCGAAAATGTGAATTGCCGAACTCAAATTGTTTTAAGGTAAGGAGCCACACAAGCATTATGATCCACATGTTTGTAGAACACAAAAAAGTTTTCCCAAGAGGAATGATTGCAAATAAAAAAAGTACGCACTAGGGATTAAAAAACAAAAGAAAAGAAAGAAAAGTTGCTGCCCTTTTGTTTATTTAATTGTGAAAAGAAAAAATGAGGCCCCATTCGAGATAAGCGGGTCATTTCTCGTTCGTGGAGTTACTTCCCATAGGATTGTGTTTTTGATCATTTTCAATTCCACTTATGAAGTTCTAGATGGCCATCGATCAGGTGATTTCGAGCCTCTCTTAATTAATTATGGGTAAATTTTGGTTGTATCGTAGTCTAATCATGATATAATCGTAACTTGTATGTTAAAGTCAGGTGTGATGGTTTCCCTAAAAATTGCTATAAACTATAGGTCCTTTGGAGATATTGTGATCATAAAGTTTTTTCCCCAACACCTTATAAAATTTAGGTCATTCTCTTTACGATCAACATTCCTATTGGAATAATCGCAGCAAACATCATCCAGGTCTACCATCCTTAAAAAAAAATTGATAACGACTTGGCATGTCACAATGCATATAATTTACATACTTTTTTGGTGCAATGAGTGACGATTGGAAGTGAGTTTAGGTTTCCTCATTGGTTTTGTTAAACATAAAAGTGAGACAAAATGCACGTCCAAATTTGATTGATTATCCAAGAATGAGATTTCTTTGCGTTTGGTCGACTATGTTTGATTCTATTCCCCGAAAGTATGTACATGAATGTATTGCAAGGTAAGCTAGTAATATTTGGCCTAATGAAATACTCTCCTAACTTCCCGAATTGGCCAGCATGCTAGCTGAAAATGCAATTGAACGGCTCCAATGTGAAATTACTTGTACTGGAAGACTTTTGAGCAGATCAAGATGGATAAGCGATAAGGTTGGGACATTTGCTTTAAATGTCCCTGAGGTTGCTCCGTGTATAAGTGTCATTCTTAAAAGAATGCTCGGTTGGTTTTCTTTTTGTTAATAGAGAACACGCACCAGATGGTTCCGTGATATGACTAGCTTTATTTTTCTTAAGCTAGCCAGCATGACAAGCTAGGATATAATTAAAGATGAAATTAGGGTTAGCAGACTTGCCTTTTTCGCATCCTTATCTCCCTACCCTTTGTTTTAGGAGTTATTATTGGTGTCTAACTCTTCATCATTGGTCACCTGTTGAAATCCTTGTCAAGCTCACCTACTCCCTCCCTCTCTCTCTCTCTCTCTCTCTCTCTCTCTCTCTCTCTCTCTCTCTCTCTCTCTCTCTCTCTCTCAAATTTGACTTCTTAAACATCGAAGTTCCATTTTCCACCGAAGAGAGAGAGTTCATCTTCCAAAGAATGGCAAGTCATGGTAATCATTAGCTATGTGGAACTCATGAAATGTGTCACCACAAAGCAAAACCCCTCCTCCTTGGTAGGGTTGACAAAGGATATGATTTGAGTACTAGCATTGATCAAATCATGCAATTTCTTAATGCCTCTTAAACTGGTCCCACATGTCATGATGTCCCCACCAAGAGAATTCCATTCTTACTAGGTTTGAGAGTCTTTGGACATTGAGTGTAAGCATGGATCATCATATGCCTTCTTTGCATAATCTTAATTATGTTGCTACTTCTTTCGTGAGTAATCAGGGACAGACCCACCTGTCTCCAATTTGGTCATGTCACTTGATTTCGGCTCTTCTCATTGATAAAGATTTTTGGAAAGGTGGGCCTTTCATCATTCTATTCTAATAAGATGCCACAAATAGGCATCTTAAGGTCCTAAATCGATTGATTTTAATGGAATTAAGTGGATTGAACCAAAAACAAAATTGCATACTTGAGTACAGTAATTTTTTTTACTTTTCAAACAGTGACTACTTAATCATGCAAGAATGAGCGAGGCCATTGTCTTATCACATAAAAAACTGACAGATTTACATCCCATGACAACTTAATACCATACTCGAATAGCTCTCTCTCTCTCCGCAGACCCTCGTGGCAATGTCACTTGCTTTTAAAAAAGCCATAGCTAGCCTCCGAGCGCGACGATCACCATTGTCGCTTCTTGTCCTTCCTCCTCCTTCCCTTCGTTAAAATATATCTCAACCTGAACCAAGATAAATTATTAGTATTTGTGTATGCCCAAACATATGCCATGAAATCCATATTTATTTTTCTAGCGTTAGAGCCGAAGCAAGACAAGGATTTCAAGCCAAACAGGAAATGAAACTTGCGGGAATTTACTTTCCTAATGTGCGTTGTAGTTGCACTCCAAGAATTAAAATTGGCTTTGTCTTCGATACGGCAAGTTCCTATTTTGCGAATTGGAGTCATACAAGAAAGGTTGAGATTGCATGTGTTTTGCAAGTGACACCGTGAATGTTGCGGAGTGGGTTTTGGAGAAGTTGGTGCACAAAGAGTTTTTTATGAAGTATTCAAGAGTTTATTATAAGATTGTGTAATTTGTTCATGAGATTAAAATATTATTTCATGAGGATTTATAGGGCTAAATATCGTATAAGTTTATTGAGTACAGTTGGAACTTGAGAAACACTTAAAACATTTTTCATAACTTGATTGTGGTTGTAATCTCTATTATATCACTTGATTTATAGTAAAATCATTTACTTATCTCTCCTTGGATGTAGATCATCTTAACCAAAATATGTAAGTATGATGTCTAATCCATTCCTTTGTTTTGTATATTTTAATGTTCGATCACTTATTTCTATATCAATTGGTATCCAAGCTAGACTTGACTAGGTTAAAAAAATTAATGGCAATAAAAAGAAGAAAAAGTGAAAATAAATAGATTCAATAAGAAGAATTTTGATTTTTGGAAGATGCAAATTGATGATTATCTATCATACAAATTTACACTTACCCTTACTCGGGAAGAAACCAACGTCAATGACATAAGCTGAATGAGAATTGTTGATAGACAAGCATTGGATTCTATTAAGCTGAAATTTGCTTGTAATTTCATGTTCCATATTGTGAAAGAGAAGATTAGTATGTGTTTAATGAAAGCCCTATCAGACTTGGACGAGAAGCCCTCTACGATCAACAAAGTCTACTTAATGTGACTTCTATTTAACTTAAAGATGGGTGAATGCATGTCAGTTGCTAATCATATTAATGAATTCAATGTGGTAATTGGTCAATTCAGTTCATTTGAGATTGACTTTGATGATGAGATATATTTTATTTTCTTATCCTCATTGCCGAATAGTTAGAATACTACTGTCACTACCGTTAATAATTCCTCTAACTCAACAAGCTTAATGTTTGATGAGGTTCATCATTTGATTTTTAATGAGGACATCTATGTGAGAGAATGTGGTGTAATATGCCCAATGTTTTAGTAGGTGAAAGCAAAAAAAGAACTAATACCTGTATTAGCAGAAGTAGTGTGAACCTAAACAAAAATAGTTAATCTAGGACTAGGAGTGTTGTCTGTTGGATTTGTGGTAAAAGAGTGCGTCTTAGAAGAGATGACTTTAAACTGAAGAATGATAAGGATAAGAAAATTAGATAATTGATATTGCTAATTATGTCTTGTTTGTCACCAATTCATCTTATAGATATATTATAGGTTATGTATGTTTGTTTCATGCTATACCAAATAGGAAATGGTTTACTATTTATGAGTGCATTGATAGTAGAGAAAGTGCATACATGAAACAATGTCGAGTGTGATTTTGTGAGTGTTGGCAATGTTAAAATCAAAAGGCACGGTGATATTGTGAGGACATTTACTAGAGTAAAACATGTTTCAAAATTTAAAAAGCACATGATTTCCTTTAATCTTCTAAATTGCGGAAAGTTGGTATACTTCAAAAAATGAAGTTCTAAAGGTTATTCGAGGCATCTTGGTGATATTTAGAGGAATCAAGTACCACGGTCTCATGAACGTCAAGGTGAGTTAGTAACAAATTTCACTATGAAGACGTTGGATACATCTATTCACAAGCTTGAATTGTGGCATTAGCATTTGAGGCACATTAGCAAGAAAAGCCTAAAGGTTTTAAGTGGCAGAGATTGTTGAGGTACAAGTTTGATGTTGTTGTTAGGATCAAATAATTAATAGATTGATTGAAAAGGAGATTGATAAAACAATCAACCATGTGCAAACTAATAATAGAATGGAGTTCTTCTTGAAATGTGGTCAGGTAATGTTATTGGTTATTATGTTCTAAATATATTTGGTTACTCATTTTATGCTTGAATTAGAGATGGTATGCTTCATGGAAAGGAAACAAAGTAAATGTTCCCAAGTTATGCACATGGTGAGATGAGCTATCATTAGTGGTGTCGGAAATTAAATTCAAATGCCATCGATAGATAAGTTACATCTGACAAATCTCAGTACTTCTAAATGGGAGTAATTATGACAATTGTTATAGGATTCTGAACAATGTTCAGCACAACATAAAGTTGCAACCAGAAACTCCTGAGGTGGGGAGTGCTCGCATGGTAAACGACACACAATGGTGCTTGTAACAGGTAGAACTTGTAGAGTTAGCAGTTGCTGTAACTGTTGAGCTTGACAATGTGCTTATCAGATCTCCCGATAACTATGGATACAACAATGGTTTTACTTTATTTATGGTAGATGAGGTTACACCAGAAAACTTTTCCGGAGTAGTTAAAGGTATAAGTGGAGCTGGTGTTGTAATGAGGTCCCCTGCTATAGTGAAGTTCAAGTTTAGCTTGGACTCAAAAAATGTCTGCAACGGTTAAGCCCATAAAGGGCTTTGGGAGAGTAACAACGAAATTCAAATTTTGGAAATATGATTGCAACTTAGTTCAAATGTCAAGTTAAGATGGAGATTTTTAAAATATGTCTCGAATTTAAGCCAATGAACGAAACCCTACTCTACATAAATTATTATTATTTGTGGACGCCCAACATATGCCATAAAAATCCTTTTTTTTTTGGGTGTTAGAGTCCAAGTTGGACAATGATTTCAAGCCAAACAAGAGAAAAGGAAATATACAGAAATTTACTTTCCTAATTTGTGAGAATTGAAAGTCCAAATTTGATTTTGTTTTTAGTATGACAATTTCATATCTTACGAATTGGAGTCATACTCCTCTAGCAATGTTATAAAATGTATATTTGTTTAAGGGCTTATTTTGAAGTGTTGAGCTTGCATGTGTTTTGCAAGTGACGCCGTGAATGTTGTAGAGTGGGTTTTTGGAAGTTTGTGTGCATAAGAGTTTTACATCAACGTTCAAGTGTTGAAACCGATTAGATTTTGTGGTAAGATTTATAATTCTTCATCATTGAAACATTATTTTGTAACAAATTGTAGCGCTAAACACTAAGTGAATTATTAAGTGCAATTGGAATTTGAGAAATAATGTTTTAAGTAACTCGGTATTATTGTATTCTCTTTTGTATCACTTGATCTATAATACAATTTTTTTTTTGTTACTCTTCCTATGGATGTTGCCCACCTAAACTAAATCACATAAATTAGATGTCTAAATTAATTTCTTATTCTGTTTATTCTATTGTTTTATCGCTTGTTTGGCAGCACCCCCTTCAAAGGTCTCTCTTTTTCTCTAAGCTACTCAATTACTCTCTCTCTCTCTCTCTCCCTCTCTCTCCCCCCCCCCCCCCCCCCCCCCCCCCAAAAAAAAAAACATTTCTCTCCGTGTGTGATTTTCGTCGAGTTCACACTCAATCGCGGAGCATTTATAATCTCAAATTGAGGCCAATCCAAGGTAATGAGAGTGTGACCACAAGGGTAGCGGTCAACAATGGTGAGACTATCGAGAAAATGATGATAACATTTTCGGATGTTTGTTTGAAGTACAAAGAAAATTATAAAAGATAAATTTTTAAAATTTTCATTTTTTTTTTGTTATTCATTGATATGTTGTTGGCCACAAGGCTCATCAGGCTTCCATGAGCTTCGAGCTTGCCACAGAAGGTCATGAACTTGCCAATCCAAGGCAAGTCTCAAACATGCCTCGAGATGCTACGAGCTTGTTGTCAAAGGCCACCGGCTCGCCAGTTGAGCAAAGTCGAGGCACACTATTAAAGGCAACGATATTTAAACCTTCAAAAAAGTGGAAAATATTTTCCTCACTTTTGAATATGTTTTTTCTATTTGTGGAAAATATTTTCTTTGAATATTTTGTTTTCCGTGAAACGAAGGGAGCCTTGGATTTTTTGGTATATGTTTCACAAAAAATAAATTAATGAAGAATAACATTTTCCGTCAATGAAAAAGCACCTTCAAAGGTAAAGAGAATATTCTCCACTTTGTGACAAGTGGAAAACCTTTCGTTACTCCATTTTTCAGCCAGATCAAGCAATTCTCCTTTGTGAACTCAATTTTTATTATATCATACTTTTATTTTTGCGTTTCTTTTCTTTTTTAAGTATTTTTAATTTTTAATTTCCTTTCCTTTCGTTCTCTTCTCCTTTATTCTTTTCTTTCTTTTTCATTTTCTTTTTTCCTTGATTGGTGACTTGTTGTGACAACCGACTACAAATGAGGAATGAGCTCGCTAATTGGGGCCCTATTGATTTGGTAAGACTCAAGATCTCTGACATCATGTGAGATTGAGCTCACCAATGGCTAGTTGTTGGCCATCACTGTGGCCGGCAACAAATTGAAAGAAAAAGGAAAAAATTTTGAAGCTTATTTTTTTAAAAATAAACTAAAATTTCTAATTTTAAAAATTATTTTTGGTTAGAACAATTAAAAGAATCTCATTTTTCATATCAAATGGTGGAAAATATTTTTTAATTCATTGTCATATTTCAATACAATATTGAAAAATGTTGTGGCTTTTGTAAACTATTTTTCAGAAATATTACATTTTTTGCTAAATGAACAAAGCCTCAATATTCGAAGGATACAAAATATCAGTCTAATGGTTGAATGAGTGAATCAAGTAAATGGGTAGAATAATGGTAACCAAACCATAATCCCACAATGTATGATCTAAACATCATATTCAAATGGGTTAAATGTCTCATTTCGTTCTTGTTACAAAAAGTTCCGGCCATCATGGCCAAGCATTAAAAAACTTGAGCATCCATGGCTCTGAGCTTGAAAAACCTCCAAGCACTATGGTTGAGCTCGACAAAGCTTGAGCGGCCATAGCCACGATAAAAAGAGCTCCTGTTGCCATGGTTGCAACCAAGATGGAGCTCAAAGAAGCTTTATAAATCATGACAACAAGCTCAACAAAGCTTGAATGGCCATGATAGAGCTAGACAAAGCTCGAGCAGCCATGGCCGAGCTCAAAGAAGCTCAAATAGCCATGGTCTCGAGCTCAACAAAACTCGAAGTGTTTCTACTTAAAAAATACACGGATGATATTGAATTAAATAAAATAAAGAGACGATTTTGATTTTCAGGTAAATATAGATGGACCAGCTATAACATTTCGCCAATATGAAAGTACCTTTATCCACAATTATCAGAGCTAGTCATCTTCACATCTATAGTTACACACCCCCACCTTCTAATTGGTCCCGTGTCAATTTGCTATAATATGACTCCATATCTCTGGAAAGACCTTTTTGTAAACATTTTCAATATGCAAAAGGGTGGAAAGAAGTGAATTCCTTTGGCTTTACCATAGAAGGTTGAATGAGTAGTTGACGTTGTTTCTATGGTATTTCCCTCCAATGTCCATTTTGTTTAGCTGAGTCCTTTAACTCCACATTCATGGAAGTTAATGACCATTTCACAATCAAGGGATGAGGTCATTGGACAAGTTGTAAAATTGCCAATTAGTCAAAATTAATGACTCTCCCAATGCTTGGGTTTCGAGAATTCGGTGAGGTTGGGATTGATTAAGTGAACTTGCTCTATTCAACAATAGAGACGTACAGAAACAAACACAGAGCAGGGATATGCGTAACAACTTTTTGTACTCATGCGACTCAGAAATATCTCATGAGGTGATAAAGAGCAGATATTACTGTCCCTCCAAGTCAACATTACCTAACATAACTTCTAATCCAGTTATTAGAGTCAAATTGCTTCCCTACAACAGCAACGCTCCAATTGACCCGCAAAAAAAGGCAAAAAGAAGAAGAAGAAGAAGGTTTAATGATGATCTTATGGATCCAAAACATTGATGAAACAGTTCAAATTAGGGTTAGTGGTATCAAGTGTTTTGGTTAGAACATGTTTACCAAGTGGGACTACTTTATAGCGTTTGGGTTACTTAAATGTAAAGAAGTTTATCTTGAGATTATAAGCGTGAACCCAAGAATGAGTGATTAGAAGATGTGATGAATCAGATAAATACGAGACCTTTGGTTCGGATACCATCTTAAAAAGACTACAACATGACTAAAGTCAGATTACTTCATGAAATAATTGACGAGAACAAGAAAAGCACTCTTCCAATTAGTTTTCTCCCTCGATGCTCCGTGGTTTCTTTTCATGGCCCCGAACATATCGTTGACGTATCCGTAGTTTGGTTACGCATATATTCCTCGATCTGCTTAAACTATCATTTCGTACCCATCATGTGATGCAAGGTTCACCTAATCTTGTACGTACTCAGCCATGCATGCAGAAGAGGTTCGGCCGAACACATATTAAAGTCCTTTCTCTTAGCATTATTAGTTCAAACACGAATTTTCCAAGGGAAGAATCTAGGGTTTCCAGATATCAATGCAGGAGCTCGTGGCGAGAAGAAACAAAGGGGCGTTAGGTGGTGACTCCTGTTGACTTACGCAGAGAGCAGCTTAGGGTCGTCGTTGCTGAGCAACGACGTAAGAGGAAATTCACGAGGATCTGTAATAATATAGAGAAATGGTATGATTTCTTGTCTGAAGCAGTTAAGACTAATCCAACACAATCGTTTGGACGGTTATTTATCTCTATATTTATGTTGATTGGATGTTGACAGCACGTCATACCTTGAGAGATGTCATCACAACCATATTTTTGTCATATATCTGCGGGTACATAAGTACATAATTTGTGGATTATCATGCCCCAATCGGGCCGGTTCAAGATAGGAAGCAAACCCAACCTACCTCACTCGGTGAGTTCCAAATTGGGACCGATTCGGCTTGAAGGTAAAAAATTTGAGAACCAACCTTGACAAGTTCGGTTCCCAATCCTTAGCCTGTCGAGTCTACGTGGGAGAAGGTTTTCAAATCCAAACTCTACAAGTTTCTTGATTTACAAATTGAGGTTGAGCATTTCAATATTAACAACCCACCATGTTGTCATAGTTGAGAAATTTCGTGAGAGTAATACACATGATAGAGTAATTAAGTAAACAAAAATCAAATGTAAAAGGAATTAAACGAGCTCTTAAGCCAGTTTGAAAATCAACCGGTTCGGTACCCAATTCAAAAAATTGGGAACCGACTCTTTCAGGAAACTATCCACACTAGAGCCGCTCGCTCCTAATTGTGTTTATGTACAATTTAATAGTTGAATTAGCCAATATTAATTGTTGCATGCACAGGACAAATTAATTCGGATAGCCATTGGAAAGCTCATAGACATGTTAAAAAAAAGTTGGTCCAAAAGAAAGGAGATCAACCCATGCTCACGTTACAACTACATGGCCCGGCCGAGAAATTTGGAAGGCCTCAGAAACTTGCCCTTGTCCTTTCAAGAATTGGGCTTCCGGGCTCGCTTGTCATCCTTGCCATTCAAGGCCCGTTATTTAACCAAAGCCCGGCCCATGAAAATAGAAGAGAAGTAGTTCACCTAAAATATCTTAATAATGTCATTTGCGACTTCCCCTAAACCCAGCAAAGCCTTATCTCTGACTCTCTCTCTCCCCTCTCGACGGCAATGGCGACGTTCACCGGCCTCTCCCTCCCTCCTAAAACCCTAACCCCTTCCTCCGCTCCGCGCTCGTCCCTTGCCGCGGCGATCGCTCCCTCGCCGGTCCTCCGTTTCGGCCCCGCCGAGCCCGGGCCCTGGGGGCACCGCCGGGAGCTGCGGAGCGAGCCCCGAGGCCGGAGGTCGCTCGCCCTCGCGGCCGTCGATGGGGAGTACTCGTCGAGGAGGAGCAGCAGCAGCGAGCCGAGGGAGACCATCATGCTCCCCGGGTGCGATTACAATCACTGGCTCATCGTCATGGAGTTCCCCAAGGACCCTGCCCCTACCCGGGAGCAGATGATCGACACTTACCTTAACACTCTCGCGACTGTGCTCGGAAGGTGACTCTCCTCTGTCTCTCTATGAATAGATGTGCTTATGGCGATGGATTTGGGCTTGTTCCTGCGGTTTTCTTGCGCCTGCAATTTGATGGTAGGCATTGTCATGCGCATTTGAGGGAGTTTGGAATGTTGTTGATTGGAATTTGCTGAATGCTGATGTTTGTTTGATTAGTACTGCAAGTCGACTCTAGACGATACACACACAGATGAATTTGGAGGAATTACTACAAAGAAGGAAACATAGGTGAATCATTGTGGAAAACCGGGGAGTTGCCAATTCGTGAGGAGCCCTTGTACTAATAGAAAATTTCAGTCACATATAACAAAATGGTCCGTATTATGGATGTTTGATTAGATGAGTAATTGACGAGGGAAGCGTAAGAAATGAGATTTATTGGATTAGTATCTTTTTCAAGCGTAGAAATGTCTATCTAGAGAATGGTTTTGTTTGGCTCCTCTGCTTTCTTTATGGTGGCTACCACTTCGATATAATACCAAACAAGATGTTGTGATTACTTTGCTTCTTATCATCCTGTAATTGCTCTTAGAGTGTGATTATGGGATGTTTCGCTTCCTCTTGCGTTTAGTTTCAAGTTCATGGACTGAACTTGGATAGATTGCTCTTCTGACTCTTGAGAAATACATTGTCATTTTTCTCAGCATGGAGGAGGCAAAGAAGAATATGTATGCATTTAGTACCACAACCTATACTGGGTTTCAGTGTACCGTGGACGAAGCTACATCTGAGAAATTTAAAGGTGGGGAACTAGATTTGAAACTGTGCGAATCACAACCTTAGTACTTTTATGGGTTTTCCTATGAAGTGATTTCCAATTTGTGATTCCCGTCCTTTGTAGGTTTGCCTGGGGTTCTGTGGGTACTCCCTGATTCATACATTGATGTGAAGAACAAGGATTATGGAGGTTCACCACTTTTACACAATTTTTTAATCTCGAGATGTTCTTCAATATGAGTTTCTTTGCCTTTTTCCTTTTGAGAACACTGTCTAGTTTAACATTTTCCTCTATAATTACTGTACTGATCTCAGGGGATAAATACATCAATGGAGAGATCATTCCTTGCCAATATCCCACTTACCAGCCAAAGCCTCGAAATAACTCTAGATATGAGAGTAAGAGGTATGAAAGGAAGAGAGATGGGCCACCACGTCAAAGGCCAAGACCTAAACAGGAGACAACCAGCACTGAGTCATCATCCACGTGAGGTAATGGAGCTTATTAGACTTGTTGTTGCCGCATTCATTAAATGACTTGGCGTACCTCAATAATTTCCCTGTTGCTTCAAGCAGTTGCTCATGAAATTTACTGCATATTGGATTATCTTGGCAAATCCTTTTAATTCATCTTCTTTTTATTCATGTTTGCCTGCAGGTGCATGAAGTTTTTGACTCCCGGTGGATGGCCTGATTATAATTTGTAGTGCACCTTTTGTAGTCTTGAGCTGATAAAAGGTGATGCTCGGTCTGTGTAGGCTCATACTAGAAGATTGGTTTAGTGGAGCAAGTATTGACAGATGCATGCTTTGTGCACTTAGTGGAATGGTCCCATCTAAGGAACATGGCATTTTGTTCATGTGTTCCTCCTGGTTAGTGTGGACAGAGATAAAGTTTCTTGTTATTTCCGAAGCACTTCTCACATGACTCTTGTATTGTCAACATCAGTATGGTTTTCAAATTTTTGTGTCTCCGTTGCAGTTGTTATGCTTGCCCCGGTATCTTTAGTTTCAAATATCCTCTAGGCTGGCAGTTGTCTCCTCTATTGGACACTTAAACGGTGCCAGAGTAGATCACTTATGAGTGGTTCCATAACAAAACCTAGTCAGCTGATGGGGGCGGCAGTGTTGGAGGTGGTTATTGGTGAAGAAAGTTGGAGAGCGTGGGTTATTTGTTGTAGTTGTAGCTTCTGTGTGGATAAATAGATGTTGTGGAAGTGATGGCAATAAAGACTGACGGTAGATGAAGATTGTATATGGCCAAGGCTGACTCATGGTGGAGGTGGTGGGGGTTCAAGGGGTGACGGCAACAAACAATGGCTGCTGGTGGTGGCATTCGAAATTGGTCAGCGGGCACAATATTTTTAAACTCGGGGTCGAAGCGAGGAATTTGGTAAAATCTTAGGGTGGGATCGAGAAATCCTAAGTGGAATCTTGAAAAGCAACTTGTATGGTAGTTGAGGGCTGGTCCTTGCATCTGGTGTGATTGGTGGTGGTCCGAGCAATTTTGATGGGGAGATGCTGCTTGAGTTTCAGAAATGACTTGCGACATAAAGAAGGGAAATTGGTTTTTGGATTTTTTTGGTTGGCCGAAGTTTCCGCAATCGAATATACGTTTCTACTCAATTAAAGTCGTATTTCCTTCGAACAAGTTCGGTGTTCTATCGGCCTGTTTATGTTTTACTAAGCATGAAGCTTCATGTGTAGATACTAGAGATCAACAGCACAATCATTCATGGTGATATGAAGATCTTGCCCTAGTTTTGGATAAGCAGATCACTAGGAAAATGCAAGTGGACTTTTACATTAACTGAGCTGATGCTAAGCCGGTAGCACGAGGGCCCATCTAACACAAGATTTTAGAGGCTAGTTGGTGGTCTTTGTCCTTTGGCGATTTTGGCAGGCCTCATACGCAAAGCAACAAGGTTGGGGAAATTAATGACCATTTGCGCCTAGGAAGTTTGTTGGTACCCTTTTTAAAGTCACTCTTATCTCATTCCCTTTCGTTGTTGAGTGTCGTCCTGAAAAGTAAACTTCATCATCAATCAATGTGATGTTGAAACTCCTCGGTCTTGTCATAACACAGTTGAATATCTCCCTCACCCTCGCTATGATTCCCTACTTTATGAAATGACATGTCACGTGGAGACAACCTCCACTTGCAAAAAATTGTCGAATTTGGCAAAGAGCTTGTCTCTCTGTATGTCTCGTGAGTCTCTCTCTCTCCGTGAAAATGAATTTGCAAGATCGCTCTAATTTGGTCGTGTTTATGCTAGGATCAAGTTACGCAATTCTATTGAATCGGCGTAGTAGATGCCGGATTCTTTTACTTGGGAAGTTATTAAATAGGGAGCTTTGATGCAAACCATTAATGTATCTGATTAGATCCAAGTTTAGCTACAAACTCGAGCCAACGGAGGCCATTAAACGCACAACAAATCTCCCCCTTATACGTGAGCCTTCTATGTTAGGCTCGCTCTTTCTTAATTTGTGTAACATAGCGTTCTAAGATTTTCTCAACTTGAATCTTCGACATTTGTTCTTCAAACTCTGCCTCGAGGGCATTGGCATGTCCATGTTTAGCATGAAGTTAGAGAACACCATTTGCCACCTTAATTGGGGAGCCACTCTGAAATTCTTTATTTTAGATGCTCATTAAATGTAGATCCACACATGTTGGGCTCAACTCATCTAAATCATTGAACATCATACCACTTATCAGGTCAATGCAAGTAAAATCTAATAATTTAATTAGGAAAATTGTTAACGAAAGTTCAGATATAAGCTTATCAATATATATAATTTAAACAGATGAGTAATCAACAAATTATCTTTATATGACATTTTTTATGCGAGGTCTCTCCACTTTAACATCCTCAAACGTGTTCTTAAAGAAATTCAAATTGTGCTATCTAGTGACAATGGATAAGTATTGGGTGGTGGGCGGAAGGGACAGAATTGCACCCGCTTCCTTGAAAAGTGTGACATTTAGCAAAGCAGCCAGTCACTTTTTTCTCTGAAAGCAAAGTGTCACCATCTTTTCTTTAAGAACTTCTCTCAACACCAGAGATCAGTAAGTTCCTGATCAAGCTTATTCCTGTTGAGAAACTGCAAAAGCTGAGCAATTCATGATGAATTCCTACTACAATTACTATGACTCAGACCATGGTGATGGTGGGTATCATTCATATTCTTATGATTCCTCCAGCAATTTTGCTTCTTACTATGACTCCAGGTACGATGGCAAGACCGAGTTCTTCGATCAAGTCCCAGCTCGATACTACACATCTTATGACTATGTTCCTCCACGTCCTACAATTTCCTACTCTGCCTCCACTTTCAGCCATTCTGACTTGATCACCAGCGACCCAAATGCCTATTATAGCAGTAGTTACAATCCAAAGTCGACCGGTTTTGTAATTAGTTACTCGACGGCGGAGTTCAACGAGCCTGATTTCGAAGAGTATGATCCAACACCTTACGGGGGTGGTTATGACCCTTCTCTCACTTATGGGAAACCCCTCCCACCATCTGCAGAAACCTGTTATCCTCATTCCACAAGGATTCAAGATGCGCCAGAGGTAGGCGGTATTCGAGATGGAATTCCCGAATCGCCTATAGCTATAGCAGAAGATGAGCAAGCACGAACATCTGAAGCAGGAAGCGAAATCGAACTGGCCAAGATTGAGGAGGAAGTGCAAAGCTCTTCCCATCAAGCAGAAGAAGACTCAGGCAAAGATCTCGACCACCGCCACGAGGATCATGAAGAGAGCGAGCAAAGTTACAATGAGAATTCGGGCTACTCTCCTTGGGGTGTTTACGGAGGCGGGTTCCAAGGGATGGCGCGCCCGGTGCCGCCGGGCTGTGGGTTGGATGCTTGGGATATATGCGATGGTCTAGTCGGGTATTGGCCTTGCTTGTCTAAAGACAACAGGAGAGAATATGGAGTTGAACAAATTGACGAAAGAGAATATTGCAGAAGGAATGAAGATCAGTGGCAGGGCACTGCTGATTATTTGTTTGGAAGCACCAACCCTTATGCTGAACGAAGGTATGATCCACAAGTGAGCTTTGGGCAATACTACGAGTATGGACATGAAAAGCAAAGTGAAAGTGAACTGTGGCATAAACAGGTTGAGCATGAGTACATCAGGGATTCAAATTCTTGGTAGATCAAATATCAGGATTGTCTCTGCAGATTGAAATGAATCTGAAGTGCTAATTTTGTTGTATCTATGATTTGGTCCGTCCAGATGAACATCACAAGGTCTTATGATTACGCGTTCTCCACTTTTTTCTTACATCTTGAGCTTGACGCAATTGGAGTAATAGTATGAAATTGAGAATGTTCTGATTGAATGAGGCGGAAACTCACTGACCTTTGGACTAGAAATATGACATCTTCAAAACTTTTTCTTGCGCTTTTTATTGCAATCTTTAGGAGAATCGATGATGCACTGAATCAGCAGCAGGAACTTCCTGCCATCTACGCTTTCATCCCTGTTCAGACTGACCCTTTTTCATTTACAGCTCTTCTTGAAGATGCTCTCAAAAATCAAATATGACCTCAATGTCCGGTTTTCTGTTGACTGCAAAGATTGATTTGAGCTGTTCCATTGCCCCTTGAGATTGCCATGCCGTACTAAACAAATCTGAAATTTAGCAAATAATCTTGTAATGTGACCAAATAATTCGTCAAGAGTAATTTCTCTCCACATTTCTTTTCACGTTCCCCATGTCTTGGCACATAACAAGGATCTATTTTGGGTACCTAGATTACACCCAAAAACGACCGGTCTCTTTTAAGCACATCGATACGAGTTGAAATAAACTCAAAACTTGCTACCCGTGTTTTTTGGCCAAATCAAACTTGCTAACTTCATGTCGTGTATCAATAGTTTCCCACATCACAAAAGTCATACCAAACTTGGTCGTTGCTACTTGGTACTTATTATATCTTCTTATCACTCGTGAGGCTTTGTCCCATGTCCATGATCAGTAAATCCGGCCCAAGAAAGGATCCACTGGACCAATCCTATATCGATTCTTCAAGCCCAAGCCCACAACGTTAAACCCCCAACAAAACCCTCGCGACTTTGCAGTTCCAAGGTCACTTCCAGTTCCAGCTGCAGACTCACAAGCTCCGACGCAGAATGACTACGCCCGCCTCGTTTCGCCTCCTCAAGCGCGCATTTTCCACCTCCCTGCAAGCCAGCGACTCGGTCACCAACCTCAAGTCGGCCCATGTCTTCCTCTACAAGGAGCGCAGCCTGAAGCGCCTCGTCGCCCAGTTCAAGAAGTCGTCGGCCTTCGACCATTTCCGCACCAAGATCGGCACGTACCAGTACGCCGTCCGCCGCCTCGCCTCCGCCAGGCGCTTCGACATGATCGAGGAGATCCTCGAGGAGCAGAAGAAGTATAGGGACATCTCCAAGGAAGGGTTCGTGGTACGGATCATCAGCTTGTACGGTAAGTCGGGCATGTTCGAGAATGCCCAAAAGCTGTTCGACGAAATGCCTGAGTTGAGCTGTGAACGCACGGTGTTGTCTATGAATGCTCTCCTGGGTGCTTGTGTTAATTCCAAGAAGTTTGATAAGATGGAGGACCTGTTCCGCGAGTTGCCGGGAAAGTTGTCGATGGACTTGGACTCTGTTTCTTATAATATTGTTATAAAGGGGTACTGTGCGAAGGGGTCTTTGGATTCTGCGATTTCGATGCTTGATGAGATGGAGAAGAAGGCCTTGCAGCCAGATTTGGTCACCTTCAATACGCTTCTCTCTGGGCTTTATCTGGGCAACAGAACTGCTGCTGGGGACAGAATTTGGGCTAGGATGGAGGAGAAGAGTATTGTTCCTGATGTCAGGAGCTACAATACAAAGTTATTTGGATTGGTTTCACAGAAGAAAATGAAGGAAGCTGTTGAGACAGTTGAAGAAATGAGGATGAAGGGAACCGACCTGGACATTTTTAGCTTCAATGCTTTGATCAAGGGTTTTGCCGAGTGTGGTAATTTGAATGATGCTAAACTGTGGTATAGCGAAATAGGAAAGAGTAATTTCGACCCAGATAAGATGACATTTGGAACGCTAATTCCACTTGCTTGCCAGAAGGGAGATGTTGACTTTGCATATGAGCTATGCAAAGAGATTTTCAAGATTCGTTGCCTTGTCGATGGGGCAATATTGCAGCTTGTTGTTGATGAGTTGGCGAAGGAGTCAAGGATTGAGGAAGCGGAGACGCTTGTGCAGCTTGGGAAGGTAAATAAGTACCGCCGTCATAGCTTGCAACTTCCAGCCGGCAAGTAAACATGGTTGTAGCTGAAGGTCTCTCTGTTTTTGATCACTTCATTCGAAATTAATAATCTCAGCGCAAATTTGAAGGCTGGAAAGGAATTTCTTGGTGCTGGCATGTCGATGGTTTAGCTTCGAAATGAAGTTTGGCAGTCCATCACTGTACTCTTACTTAACATGAAGTATTCAGTACTCTGATGTTATTGTATCTATGCAGTGTAATCTCTTTTTGTATTTTGATAGTGCTAGCAGCAGGTTATTTGTCACTGTGATATCAAGATTACAGTAAGTTGGCCAAGATAGTGTTTCCTTGCTGCTTAGTTGGCAACAGTTCTTCCTAATGGTTGCTATTTAGTTCCCATGGAGTCCTTGAAAATTTTTTCCTGTTACTTTACGATCTTGAACTGCGGATCTCCTTAATGAGGTTGAGTCTACATATGTACTGACGTAATTATTTTTTGTGTCATAACTTGTAAGATCTAATTTGATGTTTTAGTTTGTGGACTCAACTTATCATGTATAGGTTCAAAGAATGTCAAGAACAGGATTGGTTTTAGTGTCAAAAGATTGCAGACCATAGTTTTTGTAAATAATTTTCTTAGTCTTGAGCTGATAAAAGGTGATGCTTGGTCAGCATGGCATCATGTTAGAAGATCTGTATTGTTGAGCAGGTACTGACAGATACTTGGTTTTTACTCTTAGAAGACAGTAGACTGGTCCCATTCAAGGAACATGGCGTTTTGTTCTGATGTTCTTTCTGTTGATCGTGGACAAGATAAATTCTCTTGTAATTCGGAAAATACTTCTCACACGTCTCAATGTAGTTTCTAAATCAGCCTGATTGTCAAAGTGCTTGTATCTGTGTTGCTTTTGTTTGTCATGCTTGTATGGGCATGTTTAATTTCAAATCCTTTCTAGAAAGGCATTCAGCTCCTATATCGTCATACCTTGGAAAGTGACTTAGCAGTGTTGATCGTTAATTGTGCTTTGACAAAAACGAATCAATCAACGTGGCGGTAGTGTTGGAGGTGGTAACCGGTCGAGGAAGTTGGAGGCATGGACCCTCGGTGTAGAAGTTAGCCGCTGTGGGAATCAATAAATGGTGAAAGCAATGGCAGTGACATTAGATGGAAATGAGGAACTTACTCACCCTGGAACTGGTAAACTCTAATCCCTGGCATCTCTTCTATCGACTGACATTGGAACTGTCATACTTCTTGAAGACCCACTTACATCATCACACTATCTTCTGCCCCTTTGGAGGTACTACAAGCTGCCTCGTTTGACTTCTTTGAAGAGAATCATCTCCCCTTTTCCTATAGCACCATTGTGGTACTAAGACTATGCCTTGCCTCGCGATGTGAGAACAATGCCTCCTTCTCCTTTATAGCAGACGTACATAAGCAACTCTGTCAAAAGTCATACGATTGCCATAACCATACATCTCTCTAATCTCTTTGCGTCCTTGTCTTGTAGCTATGGAATACGTGGTCTTTATGAGCTTCACCTCATTACTTGTATTATCCTCCTCCAGGCTGGGCTGACTCGTGTGCTCGTTAGCATCTGGCTCGGGGCTTTTAACCCTGCTACACCTGCGGCTTACACGCTGAGCGTTCACCTACAGCTCTAGTTTTGTCTTTCGACACAATGATAAGTCTTTACTGCCCGAGTCTCCTTGCTATCTGTAGCATCACATGCAATATTATTATTTTTATTTGATTTTGTTTTCATCAATGGAAACTATAGACTATCCTAATTCTATACGCTAAAATAAATTAACCAAGAAAATAATTTACATCGTCGGATCCTAATCTGAATTAGACAATTTCCAATATGTAAGTTGGGAAAGTTAAATGGATGCAATCTAATCTCAAAATGCAAATGCGATTTTTTCTTTTTTATTATAAGAATGTTCCTAATCTAATGACATAATATCTAAACCCTACATGATTGGCGATATATTAAGTATTCACCATAAACAAACAAGGAGACAAAGTTAACCGAGGATCCATTCTTTTGTCCCAAATATCAAACCGACAATATGTGCAATGAGTCGAATAATTGCCTATTTGGTAAATTCCTAATACTCAAATTAAATTGGGTTATAATTACACATCTTAATTTATGCAATTAGATATTTAATCGAACTTCTTTTAGGAAATTACCTAGATTGGCTTATCGATTTGAACGGTGATTGACGGTGAGGTTTCACGGCAATCGGCGAGGAACGAGTGTAACTAATGAGGAAGCGTCGAGGGTAAGATTGCATCATCCAACTTGGTGAATGGCCAGCGAAGGATTGATGCCAACAGAGACGAGACCGCGTCAAATGAAGGTGAAGCTTGCTAGTTCGCTGCTGTGAGACTTTTCCATGTGTGTTAAGTTTAGCGGAGTTAATTGAATGATTTTAGTGTGTAATTTGAATAGTTTAGTGATTTGACTGTAATTTTTGAAAGCTTTAGGATTTCATTATACATTTCATAATAAATTGAGAATTTTCAATACACAATGCTTTCTTGGTATTTTCTTTTTCGAGTGACAAAACTTATTACAATTTTCATTTGTTAAGTTTGATGGAGTAAATGAAAGGACATGGTTGCACAACTTGAATAATTTAAATATATGATTGTAATTTTTGAAAGGTTTGGGATTCCATTGCACTTTCATAATAAATTTAGAATTCTCAATGCACTCAGTCTTTTTTTTTAATGCCTTATCGGTATTTTCTTTTTATCGTGTATTACCTGTGTCCGTGAAGGAGTGGAACCGTGAATTCCTTTCCTTCTTTCACTTGGGCTGACTCTCTTTTCTTTCCAAATCTTTAGTTTCACATGTGCAAAAGTTGATTCATCCCTCTATATGACCTCTCTGGCCAAGAACCACACTTTCCTTAGTGGGAATTGGTTGAACTTTCCTGTCTTATTAGATCACATGTAAATGTTCGACGATTATAGTCCTCAATGGGCTTGGCCAATTGTAGCCCACATAAATTAAGCTCATAGCTTCCGTGCTTAAATAAGACGGATATTCATTGCTCATTATTAGACAATCACTTATTTACAAACCTCGTTATCAAAATTTTTATATGTCAACAATAGAGCTTGGATAAAAAAGTCTCATTTGGAAGGTGGGATAAATGTGGATGGAATTTCTCATGCATATAGCAGAAAATCTATTTTTCATAAAAACCTACATTCCGCCTTGCCTTCTCATCCGTAACTTTGTGGTTTACTTCCAAACTTAAGGAAAGCGGCAAAATAGTCAAAACATTATGCTCTTTCGGTTCGCAAAGGTCAATGATCATTCTTTCTCTCATCATATATTGATTACACCTCTGATTTTACACATCATTAATTAACATATGTGCATCCATGTTTGATTCATGATTTCTCCCTGTTACTATATCTGACATTCTCTAGCTCATCTGTCTCATCAATGCCATCGTAGCCATTTTATATATATTTTTTTGTTGTAGTCCATAATGTGGTTTTAAAATGTTGTGATATGTGTCTTTGTTGTTTGAGGCTTCCTGGGTTTCATCAAGAAATTGATGGTTTCCACGTGATTTTGATGAATATAAAATCTATTATCTTGCTACCATAAAACTACAAGGAAACTGTTGATTCCCATCAATGTCGTGATAAGTTAGAAAAGGAGTAGAGTGTTTTGATGCCCGAGTAAAATTCTTGTAACGTGAATGTGACGATAACAATTGAAGATAGGAGAACAATGTATTTCCTGTTGAGATGATGTTGGTGCCAAATGATAGTAAAGTTAAGGGAGAGCTGAGTCTATACCGAGCTCACACGTAAGGAGGGGATTGTTGAAATATACAGGTGAGTTAATTGTTTTAGGAAAAAAAAATTCCATATCGGAGAAAAGATGTGTGGTATGGAACAATGAATATATCTTAGTCGGTCCATAACTTTGATTGCCTCTTGGTAATCTCTCGAATGAAGATATAAGGTCTATACTATGCGTTCCAAACATTCTTTTGTCGCGGTAGACATGCTATTGATGGACTTTTTCTACAATTTAGTTACTTCGATGGTGGTTGTGATATCTTGGAGAATGAGGGATGCTGGGACTACTGCATACTTTTAAACTTCTACTGAAAACCTAGATTACAATGACCATGGTCTTTAACTATCTGGTGTGCTTTTGATATGACCCAATAAATGCCATGACTCGGAGTAGTTCAATCTCTACCTATTTTTAGACTAAATGCCTTGCTACTTTTTTCTTGCTTTCCAGTTGCCAAAACTACCTGCTGGCAATTTGCTAGCACACATTCTTCTTTTAGCATTAATGAATGCTTTGGTTTCATAATACGGTTGCCCTTTCTCAATCTACTGATGTTATGAAAAAAATAAAATTTTAAGAAAAAAGAGCATTAAGTTTCCTGTCTATTTTTCTTTAATTGAAAGCCTTCCTGGTTTCTTGGTCAATGTTTTTGTTTTTAAATTATTGCGCAAATTTTCTAAAGTTGTCGATTTTGGGATTTTTTTTTCCTCTTAATTGGATCTGGGAGGTTGTGATCATAAGAATGGTATTTTTCTTATTATTCATGGATAGCATATAAGGCATATTCTCATTTGCATCGATATGAAAATATTTAACTTTATTTTTGCAATTCATCAAATAATGGATGCGATATAGAAATGTCATTGAATTTCATATCGCATCCTATTCGATCCTATCTTGATTAGCAATTCAGATGACTAAAGATAGTCATGTGGTGTTCTAATTTGATGATAAAGACGCAAAGCCCTTAAAAGGAAGGATCTCCGATGAGCAAAGACTTCATGTGGTGCTCAAGGAGAGGGAGTGAATGGTCGTCATCATAATTGTACATCAGCGGGACCATCCTGGCCGTGTTGAGGGAGGCCTTGGTGAAGGCCTTGGGGAATGGTTGAGGATAGAGGCATGCCTTGTTGAGCCTCTTCCACGCCTCCGAGATCATCTTCTTCACACGGCCTCTCGCCGCTTCATCTGAAGAACCCTGGAATTCTTGCTTGTAGCATTCCACAAAAGACCCATCTCGGCCATCCTGGAACTCGTCCTGTCAATGTTGTCATTGCTCATGTACTAGTGAAAATAATACTCATAGCGATCTACTCATTACACAACCAAAGCGTGTCAATTACAAAAACATGAGAGTTCGGCGATATTTGGCGACATAGCAGTTGCAGTTCATTAGCCCAGCTACAAAATCTATTGTCTAGAGTGTAGCTACAATTAATGGACTCACCCGAAAAGAGAGAAACTTGTAAAAAAGATGAAAATTACATGATATTTTAGCAAGACATCTTATATTTATGGTGCGTTTGTTTTAAGCGTCATTTTGGTAATTTCACATGGTATGATTGACAAAAAGAAGGAAGAACATGTGCTCCCAACACACAAACGAGATATTAAAAGCTTTCTGCAAAATAATTAATACGTTCAGTTACACGACATAATCTTATCCGACATCGTATCGACCGATTTCCATTTAAAACTAGCTGCTCCCAAAATTATTTTCAATTTCGAATTAGCACGATCGTCGTAGATCTAAAAGATAAAAAGAGGATAAGACCTTGTGCCACCGACACCCTTGCTAAAATATCACGAGCTTTTTTGAAACATCTAGCAGGAGATAGAATGACATTTCCTTTCCCACTCGACCAACCGACAAGAACTTGCTAAAAGATGCGATGAAATTGTCACTCACCTTGGCAGTTCCCAAGTCGTCCCAAAGACGAAGAATAGTAGCCGTGGAAGACACCATTTCTGGCGTATTCTCTAAATGATTGACGCTTTGGGGGTTGATTCTCTCACCCAAGAGAAAGAACACGTGCCCCAATAAGACGTGCACTCCTGAGCTGACAATTGCGTTGTTCAAGTAGTCTTGCGTGGTTGGGTAGTGACCAGTCGCCAGCCATCTTGCCTCCACCAAGAAGGCACTGCACAGGCTCGCCCACTGCCCATGAATTGGAGATAGCAAAAACAGGAAAAGAAAAATGAGGACGCACCAATTGATGATACGCGAATCCACGTGCCAATATTTGTATAATGTTAAAGTTCAATATATCATCCGAACTTTAGAAATCATCAAAAGATTATAGGTGAATTTACGTGCTTATTGTTAAATTTTGTTAGACTACTACCGACTGTTATAAAAGTTTAGTTTATTAAATGAATGTGTGATTTATTATTTAAGTACTACAACACTCGCTTTTAAGTATATGGCGGGCTTTGACTTTAGGAACCTGAAAATACGAAATTGGGGAGGTAAATAGGGACTTGAAAGATTTGAATTTAGAACCCATGCTCATATGTTATGTGAGATTTTGTGGGATTGTTATTAATTATTCTAAAAACATAAGTTATTAAGCAAAGAGGTGGTTTATTTTTTATATAGTCTAATACATGTCTATGCATGTTATAAATGTTCCAGGCTTCTTGGGTCAACAAAAGCAAAATTTGCATATCGTCAAATTTAAGTAGAAAATAATAAGTATAAGTTAATCCAGATATGTTATGATTCGTCTGTGCTTCAAAAACGAAAACCAAAAGAAGTATAGTGGGGAGAGAGAGAGAGAGAGAAAGAGAGAGAGAGGGGTTGGACCATCTTCCTCAAAGAGTATAATGGGTTCCATCCGTGATTTTTGTACACCACCAAGCTGACTTCATTGGTAATATCGTCAAGAGCATGAAAACACATCCTCATATACTCTGGTGTGTTATCCTTTTCCGTACATTCCCATCTGACCGGTCAAGAGCATCAAGTCAGCAACAAACCAACAGAGTAAGAGCTTTTCAATGCATGATATCATGGTCTAATCCAGTAAACACAAGGTCAATTATTTTGGTCTTTGTACATGTGGGGTTTTGAATAACTCATGCATGTGTCTACGGGACTGGGGACCGCTTGTCTAAGAAAAAAATTTAGCCTGAATATACTGCATCTAAAGTCACACGGATTCGTATGAGAAAAAACTTAGTCAGTGAAATGATTACGGCATGTGTACTTTCGAGTAGTTATCTACTGCAAAAATACATTTCGCTTGCTTTAGTCAATGTCATATGTGTGCAGAAGGGGACTTTCACGGATGATGCACGCCGTAAAAGTCCAAAGCTACACCTGTCGATGACATCCGTGAACGAGGTAAGGTCATCGATGGTGCCGTAGACGTCAAAGATGTCATCGATGATGTAGATGAACGAGACGGCTTTGGTGACGAGCACTCTCTCCTGGGACAAGCGTGGATCGGTGAGGATGGCCATTGGCCACATGTACCACTTCATTGGCTGGTCCCTCGCGTACTTCAACATATTTGACATGGCCAGTTCTTTCCACCAACTGATTGACAAATGAGAATATTAGTCAGGTGAGTCAGTCCAATCAGAAATATCGCTGAGGAATCTGAGGGAGATGTCATGGGGGGCACATGATATTTCTAACTAATTATAGCCACAACTCTAGATAAAAAGTCTGGATCATGTGTTCTTACTTTGATATTTGGAGGATTTCACGTTGATGCACGGATCTTACAATGTTCATGTCCAAATGAGCAAGTTCCCCGAAGTTCTTGGTCCAGCTATAAGAAGGTCCCGCAAAATTCCTCAAAAAGTCATTAGCCGTGAACCTGGCCAAGCTCTTCTGGAACGGATTGCAAAGTGAATTTCTTACGAATCTAGCATGAAGATGGTCAAGGTCGGCCAAAGATGCATGAAGGCGTCGACCAATTGACTCTCCTACTTCATCAACAACATCTTCTCCTTCAGTACCGAGGTGGGAAGCTTCAAATAAGCTTGTCAACCCTAAAACGTCATCGTCCTGTGGCTTTCTGTTCTCAGTCCCGTCATTCATTTTGTGTTGAAAACGTTGAAACACATCTGTTGATCACATGTGGAAAAGCTAAAAAAAGGTTAGTCCATTGGTAGTGGACGGCAAGTAGAAATTTTGCCCCCCACCCTCTCATCGTCCGGGTCCAATTGTAAGAAAAAGTAAAAGCAAAGAAGAGATAGATCTACTTTAATACGCCTTGTCTGAATTTCTTTTGAATGTCTCCAACAGCCATTACAACAATTGGGAACTGTTTTTCATATCATCAAGTGATGGAGATTTCATTCACCTGAAGGAACAGGATAGCCTCCTTGCCTCAAGAGCCTGAAACGAAGTGCTGCTTCATGCAGATTATCGGCATCAATGTGATGAGAATGATGTAGAGAGGTGGAGATCAAATAATGCCTTTGCAAGAGTGCATCGATCTCATCCTCAAAACGGTAGTCAATGGCAAGACGTTGGAGAGCATCCACCATCACCAAACTTTCAAGCGAATCTCCTCTTACTTGCTTGAATAGTTGCTTTACTTCTTCTGACCTCATCTCGTGCCTTCGCCAAATATCATCCTGGAACACAAAAATAAGGCTTCCACTTGTTTATTTCTTTTTCCCTTTCAAGATTAGAATATAAGATGAACCTGTTAAAGTGTTCTTCATCGATGCTGATGATTAAATGATAACAAACGAGCGCAACTTTCTAAACTTTCAGTGCAAAACTGAAAGAATAACACGAGAAGAAGGGACAAGCAAACCTCAATGGCAGAGTTTCTCTTCTCCGTCGGAGAAGAAAGCAAGGTCTGATGTGAGGAAATACTCCATTTGTTGTACATTGAGGAGGGAGGATTTTCATTTTGCAGATGCTTAGTCTTGTTCGTCTGAGAATTTCCTTTTGAAGCGAATGGACCTCGTAACAAAACCAAGGTTGCTCTTGACAAGGCCATTTTTGGATGCGATAAGAAAGAGTCTTATGTGAGGGGTCACTCGTTGGTCCTTAAGTGTCCTATTTATAGGCAAGAAGAAACGTTCGGCTTATTCCGGAGAGATGCATTTGTGTTCCGTGCCATAGATGGAGGGGACCCCTAGAGTTTGCTTTTTAGGAACAAAGATATAATAATGACATGTGCAACACATGTGATCTAAAGAACTATAATTCCGCCTCATACATAGAAAAGATCACTCATCCATAGCTTGCTTTTACGTCTATCTGGGTGGATTTGCAGGGTTTATAATGATACCGATTACTATAATATGTCTCGAGTTTGAATCCATTCATAAAACTTGATTCGGGAAGTCCATAAGCTGGATTCTTTCTTGAGAGTCCAAAATCAAGCAAAACCAAATACAGCAACTCTTTTTTGAGAATTGGATTTGGCAAACAAAATTAGAAAAGTCCCACGTCCACTTTTTTCCCGTCTCAACTCTATTGCTCTTCGTTGATCAAGTTTAAACTTTAACTTCTTCCTCTGGCGCCGGTACTTATGTAAGCATTCTCAAGGTTTTTTTTTTCACATGACTCGTTTGTTCAGAAGTCAGGGGCTCAAATCGTAGTCAGGTTGATGTGGAAAAAATTTGGCGTGATCCCGACCACTAAGGAAGGGGTATTTGCGGGTGGGCCCCACTCGCTACAGTGAGTGAGCGGGGCCCACCCGCTAGGTGTCCCTCCCTAATGGCCCGGGCATAGTGCACCGGGATCACGTAGACATATGCTCGGTTGATGTGGGCCGTGAGTGTTCAAAGTGACGTGACATGTAGACATCCAGTTTGGTGATTGCGACTTCTTGGCGTTTGTGAATTGCATTTAAGAGACAATTGTTTTAATGAATAAATCTTGTGGTGAAATTTATGAATTTAAGTGCGAATTTGTTTTGTGAAAAGTTGCGAGGGCTAAACAATATGTGAGGTATCTGATGTAGTTAGGGACCATTAAATGATTAGACTTTTAAATAATTCGAGTGTGATTGTGATATCCATTTTATCACTTAAATCTTTAAAAGGAACTCTCCATTGCTCTTTCTATGTAGTAAGTGTCACTAATCGAAAAACATATCTATAATGTTTAATTTAGCTCCTTATTCTATTTACTTTATCATTGGACCGCTAGTCAAAGCGAATCAATGACGATAGAAGGAGGAAAAATGAAAATTCATAGTTTTGTTTGTAGAATATGCACATTGAGGATTATCTTTACTAAAGAATTCTACGCATACATAAAAGAAGCAAAATTCGATGACGCAAGTTGATTGTGATTTGCTAGATAGGTAGGTGTCGGGCGTCATTGAATTGAAGTTGGCTCATCGTGGAAAAGAAGACGTCACTTTTAACATCATGAAAGAGAATACCATTGTGGAAATGATGAATCCATATTGGACATGTACAAGAAGTAATTTGTGATCAATAAAGTCTACTTGAGACAAGTTTTTTTTTTTTTGAAATTTTATTTGATGATATCTCACATGATTCCTGTTTTACAATTATTGAAGAACCTACCGTTGAAAGTTTTCTGGAGAGTTCACAAAAGCAAAAACCCAAAGATGGGGCCGACAATAAGAGAATCTAAAACGCTTGATGAACAATTCATAACTCTTTATCTAGGAAGGGATTGCATTGCACGATCTAACGCCAATTTGAAAAGCTTGTTTTAAGTTGGCTAAATTGGGGAATCCATTTGAGGTGATTCTTACATGAAACTCAATTATTTCAGAATGAAAGTCTTTTCTTAGGCTCCGTTCGTTTCCGGAAAAATATTCTTTCGAAAAATGTTTTCTGGAAATTATGGTGTTCGGGAGGTGGAAAATATTTTCCAATCAATAAAAAGTTTCATTCTAAAATTAAGGAAAATATTTTTCTTTTTTGAAAAGAGGAAAACATTTTCTGGCTCTCTCTCTCTCTCTCTCTCTCTCTCTCGTTGTGAGTCTCTGAGTAGTCCAATCAGGGATCGCAAATCTCGACAGCCAATCGTCGCCGGCCTCCGGACCGCCGTCGGACCACCGTCGGGACCACAATTAAACCGCCGGCAGTCAGGCAGCGGCGGCGGTAGGGCATCCATAAACAAGAAAAAAACGAAAAAAATATAAACTTTGTAAAAATATTTTTTGGAAAATTTTTAAGTTTCAAACGAATATCGGAAAATATTGTCATTTTCCAAGAAAATGACTTCTTGAAAAACACTTTGAGAAAATACTTTATTTTCCACGAAACGAACGGAGCATCAATATCTATTCAGTTTTCTGCATAGGTAGAACTGGAACTGGAGTTTTTACGCTATGGATTTTCTTTCTGTCGTCTTATGAGTCCTTGTCCCCACAAAATGGTCAGGCACCACTTGAGCCCACGTCGAAGGCCAAGCAACGTTGCTTATGGTCGAGCGAGGGTCACCTTTCTCGTTCTACGAATCTGAGGTAGCAGCAACTCCCCTTCAAAACTTCCTTCTTCTTCGTTTCTCCTTTCCTTCTTCATTTATCTTTAATCCTTTTTGGGATGTGGATTACCAACTTGAACCCTTATGGTGGTCACAGCCCCCAAAATTATCACCAACCAAAAAAGTCACCCGTAATTTTTCCGATTGTTAAACTAAACGGAGTTAACGGATACTACTTGTTTGTACTTTGTTAAACAAATTTTAGGGCTTAATTTTTTTTATTTAAGAGAATTAGGGTTTAACTGTAGTTTCCTTTTATCCCTAAAAGACACGATGCTTGTATGAATTCTTCAATGTGGTTAGCGCTCTCTATGTGGTCTAGGAAATCAAATGGGTCTATATCACAAGGGTTATGCTTTTGATTGGTCATTTTGTATCCTAGTATCTCCAACATGTGATTTTTTTTCCTAAGATAAGACACATACCAGAAATCCATACCAATACCACCGCCCACTATTCATCTGCTTGATTCATTCATCTCCTTCACGCTGCTAGGAATGGAAGCGATCCCGCCCATCGCTTCCATCTATCTTTAGCAAATTTCTCCGGTGTGAGGCAGAATGCTTCTGAAAAAGTGACCCAAAAAAATTCCTAAATTTAGCATATTTATGTCAATTTGGTCTCGAACTTTTCAATTTGTCCAATTTAGTTCTACACCTTTTGATCATTGGTGATGAAGTCCATTCAATCAATTTGGCTGAAAATTATTAACATGAACACCAGGCATTCTATGTGGCACCGTCAGTGCTCGCGTGGACATTGGCTATCCAATTTGGAACTGCTGAAACTAACTTGGATACTTTTTGTAAATTTTTATGAACTTTTCCCTCTTTTCTCATTTTTTTCTTACAATAATGCCGGTCTTGCCATGCAAGTTACCCAGCGTCCACATTAATAGTTTCTTACCAAAATTGACCAAATGGACATTAGTGGCAATTTGTCAAAAGATTTATAACTAAATTGATCAAATTGAAAAGTTCAAGACTAAATTGGCATAAGTATAATAGGTTTAGGATTTTTTTAATAATTATCCCATAATTTCTCAACATTTGTCTTCAAATTTTAGAGAAGCAAACAGGGAGATTGGGAGAAAAGAGTTAATTTTTTTTTAGATATTTGGTCATCACAACAAAAGAAGTCAAGAAAAAAAATCACATATTTCTATTGTAAATTTAGGGCTAGGAAACTGTTCATGTCGGCTTAGCACGGTTTAAGATTAAGAAAATAAAATTAAAAAGTTTAGAACTAAAACTGATATATGTACAATAAACATAGAATTAATTGGATAATCTTTTTTTTTTTCAAAAAGACTGAGGAGACGATCGTGGGAACGCGATCTCATGGTTGTGCAGTAAAGCAGATTCCTAACATATTTTTTGTGACAGCCCCAAGTAGTGAAGAGGGCCAGATAAGCTGGACCACACTTTATGCCGGAGTTTCTTGCAATAAACGGAAAACATAGTCAAGCGATTGAATGTCGACGTACACTTAGAACAGCGACGTCGACGGAGGAGCATCCAGTGAAACCCACACCACTGAGAAATATCACGGATTGCGTGGATCGTAATAATCTTCCTAAAGAAGTGGCGTGAGCTAGACATTGTTGTCGAGCTGAACGATTAACGGTGACGATCGCGCGAATGTTCGACAGGCCGTGTTTTCCGTCAACCTGTGTGTGCCGATTGACGGGTTGAAAATATAGACATTGATCTAGGGATGAAATTTCCACGTACCGTCACGACTTAGGGATGGAAAAAAGGATGTACTCACGTTCGGGAAAAAGTCCAAATTTTCTGGGCCAGCCAAAGTTGCAGGACAATCGATGGTAACTTGTCACAATTAGCAATGGAAAGTAGTGGTGCATCGCCAAAAGGCGGTGGAATTTGGTAGAGTCACTTGACATAGACTTGGTTGATATATATATATATATATATATATATATATATTATGACCTAGAATTCTCACTTTCCGCCAATATTCAAGGGTCAATACATCGGAGGACACTGGCCCAGCAACCTACCGCCAAGATCCCCTACTTAAATCATGGAACCATACTTAGGAGCCAAACCCTAAACCCAGTTATAGAAAAAGGAAAGTTTCCACCAGCGTAGCCATGCGTTGGTAGGTTCAACTTGATAGATATTGCTGCCACTAATGTGGAAGAAAAGACTCCCTTTTAATACCGAGATGAAATATGCTATATATTCAATGATGGAGAACACGAGATATTTGTTGATTGCACAGGTAATTGATGATAATGAAGTGTACAAGCGATATTTGAAGATTGTACAAGTGGTTATCGAAGGTAAGAATACCTTACTGATATCCTAACCTTATTTACAGTACCAATCACAATTACCATTGAGATAGGTGTCTAAATTGGATAAGACTCACTCCCATATAATTTAAAGGTGCCCTGGTCACAAATTTGCATCGCCTAATCACTCATCAATTTAACGAAATTCCGGTTCGTCTGCGCAGCACATGCGCTGGGCATAGAGTGCAATCTCAGTTACATTCCAATTTGCATCATGTAATGCATTACTGTCGCTCAGAATTAAACAATAGTTGTTCTTCAAAAAGAACAATTTTAGTCGCGAAATTGAAATTCTCATGTTTACGCCCAAACTAAGAGGTCGGAATTAAATAGTAAACACTGGTTGCTCCTTCCCGCCTCTTTACCAATGAAAGATTTGATGGATCTCCAAACGTTTAAGAAGCCTTGATTTGAAAACGAAAGCATTTTAATCGCGGTCGTGAAAAGCTATTAGTACTTCTTAACAAGTCAACAAGAGGGGGCTCTTCTATACGTTCTCAGGATTCCAAGCTGCACCCACTTTTTGACGACCAACATTTCTGGTACTATTCGTACTATGTCCCAAAATGTGAATCACGTTTTGTTTGTCCTCTGGCGATTACGGTATGTGGACGTCGATCAAGTCCCGCTGTCATCCCGTGACGCGAATGCTGATTGAGGCTCCATCCGTTTCACGGAAAATAATTTTTAGAAAAATATTTTTTTAATTTTCCGGCGTTCGTTTCACAGAAAATAAAATAGTCAAGGAAAATATTTTTCACCAATGAAAAAAATACCTTCAAAAGTGAAGAAAATTTTTTTTCAAATTTTTTAAGTGGAGTCTTCTTTATTTACCTTTAAATATCGCGACCTCGAACATGACCGGCGAGCCTGCGGCCTTTGACAAACAAACACTAGAAAATATTATCATTTTCCAAGAAAATGATTTTCCGAAAAATATTTTCTAAAAATGTTATATTTTTCGTAAAACGAACGGAGCCTAAATGACATGAAGAGCAGGCTCGACAAAAACGAGGACGGTCCAAAGGCAGAAAGCGAACCTGCTGGACCTTTCACGTTTTCGTTTGATCTGTGCTATCCAGCATTGATGCATAGAGTAAAATTGCGCCCCTGTTGGATGCTTATCGAGTTTTGTGTGTGGAATCTGTCGTGCAAAAATCTTTCTTCCGTAAGACTCAGAAGGCATTTTTTTTCTCTTTATTCTTTGAATTGTCATGAAGTAGCATTGTTCTTCACAAATTCTTCGAGGACCAGAAGATGAAAGATCCTTCAGGAGCAAGGGGGTATGATTCATTTCTTCCCCTGTTGCATGATTTGGTCATGGCGTTCAAGAGACACAAGATACATGTGCATAAATTAGTTACATTTCAAGGCTTAGCCATGGCCGGTGTGATTTTTAGGATACCCAATATGGTTTTCGGGTCATGTCATCTGGCAAAGTGTGATGTAGACTATGCGGCACATAAGAAACTGATCTTGACATCTGTTTGGCTATAACACGTGATTTATGTGACTCGTGGATTTTAAAGCATGTGTTGGAGTCACTTTCATGGGGCATGCTATCGCATACATTTTCTATTAGTTTCTTTGTTCATGTCATGATTCCATAGAAGCAACGATTGTCACTTGTTGAGCCATGGTTATTTTAGGAGAAAATTGCCAAAAAAATCATAAATTTTTACCACCTATATCGATTTAGTTATCAACCTTTTTTTTTAAAGTCGATTCAATCCTAAACATTTTCAACATTTACCATTTAAATCCTTCTGACGGATTTTGGCTGAAAAATACCTACGTGGACCTTGCCGGCCGCGACTGGACCTCGCCGATGACAACATGGCAATGACGGGACGACACGTAGCGACAAATTTCTTTTATATATTTTTTCTCCTATTTTCTTGCTCCGACCGCTCCAAAAAGGCGGCGAAGCTCTCACCGATGACTGGCGAGGACGGCGGGGGCTGGAGAAGCCATTGCCGCCCTCACCCGTCGCCAGTGAGGCGAGGACGGGGTTGCCCACCTAGATCTGGGCTGGGTAGGGCTTGCCCGGCCGCCGCCGGCCACTAGGGAGGCCAGCCTACGGCTGGCATTGGCCAAGCGAGCCTCGCCAAAACTAGATTTGGGCAAGGCATTTTCGCCCTCGCCCATATCTGTGCTGGGTGGAGCTACCCCACCCAGATCTGGACAAGGGCGAGGCTGCCCTGCCCGACCAATGGTCGGCGAGGGCTGACCCCAGCCAGATGTGGACGGGGCAACCTTGCCCTCGCCCTCGCCCTCGCCCTCGCCCAAATCTGGGTGAGGTCGGGTGAGGGTAGCCTCGCTTGGCCCTTGCTGATGACGGGCGAGGGCAGCCGCAGCCTCCCCAGCCCTCGCCGCTCGTCGCTGGCAAGAGTTTCACCGCCCTTTGGAGTAGCCATAGCAAGAAATATAGGAGGAAAAAAAGAAAAAATAAATTTGTCACCACGTGTCGGCCCGTCATTATCATGTCGTTGTCGGTAGGGTCCACATAGGCATTTTCCAGTCAAAATCCTCCAGAAGGACTTAAATGGCAAATGCGGAAAAGATTTATGATTGAATCGACTTAAAAAAAATATATTGATGACTGAATCGGCGTAAGTGGTAAAGATTATGATTTTTTTTGACAATTTTTACTTATTTTAGAGTAATCAAAAATCACATGCCCTCTTTATTAAGCCTTGAGACATGATCCCTTGAAAGTCTGAGACTAAAATAATCATATCTAGGGTAAGAATTATGCCCATCGTTCGATTGCCAAATTCAAGGGAAGTATCTTCAAAAAAAAAAAACTGAAATTCTGTACTATCTCGTGAACTTTAAGGTTTACCTAATTATGGGACACCGTTTTCACTATGTCGTTCACAACCCCTTTCATATCCATTGATTCGGTGCTGGCTGTGTAGAAAAAGAATTGGGCAGGCTGCGTACTCACACATTTTTCCATGTTCCTAAACTTGGAAAGAGCATTTTCATCCATGTTTTAAAGCTTTGGCTTTTTCAACAGCGGGGTTTAAGATTTGACGCTTCATCATCTAAGTTAACCCGATAATTACGAAGAATATCTCTTGGTGATAAAAAGTCATTTTGCAATGTGAAGGTGCGCCGTGTAGGTATTTTACACCGTTACATTAAACTATAGATTATCCGTTTGGTCCACTGTCGGTGGAAGACAGTGTTTGACAAATGATATCAACAGTGCACAACAAATATGACGTGACAATTGATCAGACCCAAGTGCATTTTCCACGCTTTGTTGATGTTGAATTATGTAACTAGAAACCAAACCGTTGCCAAACTCGAAGGAGACGACAGAAAGTACTACGTTCTAATAATTTACAATGCATTCCAAAAGTTTAAGACTTTCTTCGTAATGCACTCATTTCAAAATATCACAAGTATATATATTTTTCATAGCTTTATTAGTTTTTGTTGTAATGTACTTCAAAAAGGCCGTAAATATTGAGTATTACGAATCTATATGGTTTACAATGTGTATCACTGTAACTAGTTGAAAAATCCTAGTAGAAATTTAATTATTCTAGTTTCGAAAAAAATTTATGTTCTTTCAGTTGAAAAAACTGTAGATTTATACAGCAAATATTTAGCAAGGTTTAACAGTGCTTCCGATAATTAATCATAAACCAATAGAGCATGTCATAAGTACTTAAAGAATTACTGTAGCATACAACGTTAGTCTAAAAAAATTCACACAAGCAGTCTCATGCACCATTCATTTGAGGGACAGCATAGTCATAATTTTCAAATCAAGAGTGGAGAGAGGACGCACGTGGAAAATTTTCTTTACTCCAACAATATATACTCTATTATTTCATATTACTGCTTAACAACTTTTTGACACGACGTAGTTTGGAAACTTCATAAATAATTTAGTATTCTAGCTTCTTCCAATTTATAGATGCTCATAAGAAAGTGTTAAGCCGATCTTTTAGTGTTCAGCAAAAGAAAGTTAACTTTTTAGTGTTCTGTTCACATGGCATCATAAACACTTTTAAATTCTTATTTTAAGTAGTTTACAAAGGTTGGGGAAATCCCTTATTATATTTTGAAGGTGATAAGACAATTAAAGACTACTAATGTGTTAAGCTGGAGGTATAAGCTTGGAAGTGCCATTAGTAGGTGAACGTAAAGTAGAGCCACCATTGTCAATTTACTAGGAAGGACCAAAAGATAGAAGATTGAAATAAGCGGAAGGTTGCGAGAGCTGGATATGATCAGCATATGGAGTAGATATCATTGGCTCACTGCATGGATACCAAAACTTATAGCATGGATATCAGTCGTGCAATCTATGGAACTCTTATAATACACCACAATGGCTAATTATTGTCTCAACGAATTGTCCAATGACTAAATTGAAGATTGATCCTCTTCAAGATTGTCCAACGAGAAGATTGGACGTGAATGAGTATAAAAGGAGAACAAGGTGTTAAGATGAATACATGAATCAAGAGTGCAATGCCTATTTTTCGAAGAGAGCTTTACATTGTCTTCTTGAAAACTTTAAATTGTAATATTTCGTATTGGCAATTTTATAATTTGTTCTTAGGTGTGAGATAGTGACTCCTCTCAACTTGGGTAAGTAGCGTATGCTTTGAGGAGAAGTGTTTGGATATAATAAGTAGCACATTCTACTTTTACTTCGATAAGATTTCTAATGAAATCTAGTCAATAAGCTATTAGCATAAGAAAATGGATATAAACATATATTAAGCTGATTCACTATAAATGTCTATGTGCAAAGTCTTCTATCTCTTTGATCATTGTCGCGACCTCCCTGAAAGTGCACCACCTAGGGTTCGGCTAATGAATTACTAAGGTTAACTTAGCTCAAGCTTTCCCAAGCTCATATAAATTCGCGATTTAAGTTTTAATTATTAAATTGGGTCACCAATAATCTATTAACAATGGATCGATATTAAACCCATGTAAAGTATCGGGAGTTATACTTTACCCCTATGAACTAGATAATATGGATATGGGGACTTAATTAAACTATATTACTCAAACGCTTTTTCGGTACCTTTTCTTCTACTTTCAAAAGATATATTTGGCACGCAACTTGGATTCACTTTAACTTATCCCTAATGTGTGAGGTGATCACGAGGGTGCGCAAAACATTTATGTAAATGTTCCATGAAATAAAATAGCAAACAAATGCAACCTAACAAAACAAATTAAATTATCTTTTTTTTTATTTTCACTTTTATTAATGGAAATTCAAAATTATATAAATGCCTAAATTAAACATGCAACCCAATCTAATCATGCAACTTAATCTAAACATGAATCTTTTTTATATATATTTTTAATAAGAAAAGAAAACGCATCAAATCAATCAAACCATAATATCAATTCTAATATGGAAACAACATCTAAGTTCACCGACAAATTTCGCGAATAAAATTGATAAATTGATATTAAGCCTTAAAGATCAAAATATCAATTTTAAAGATTCCTGTGCAATTAGTTATTCCATCTAAAGCCTTATAAATATAATAAAAAATTGATATGCAGTTACGAATTGGAAAATAAATTCCAATTGATCATGCATACCACCCAAAACAAGCAAATTAGGCAAAAACATGCTACTAATCAAATATTCAAATCAACTTGAAAATAGTTTTTTTAAGAAAAAAATTCTTATATTTTATTTTTTAAAACATTTTAAGATAAAGGAAACCGGATCGGTTCTTACCCGACCTGCTCACTAGAGGCTGACCAAAATCACCGAGAAGAGCTTGGCCGAACGGTGCAACCAAGACAAAAACTCACCGGTGAAAGCAGGAAAGGAACAGAGGAGGTCGTGGACGACCTGCTAGAGAGTGGCGTCACCGTCGAGTCGTCGGAGTCAATGGTCCCAGACGAATAAACATTATGGAAGCTTGGCAATAGCGGGGTTTAAGATTTGACGCTTCATCATCTAAGTTAACCCGATGTTTACGAAGAATATATCTTGGTGATAAAAAGCCATTTGAGGACCTAGAACGCGGCCGGCTCACCAGCGGCTCTCCGGTGGCGACAGGTCACACAAACAAGCAACAAGAAGAGCGCGGACAGAACAAAACCAAGGCAGATTTACTCAAATAATTCGTCGAACATGTAGAGTGCAATGGGGGAGTTCGATTGCAGGACCAAAAGAAGGAGAAATCTAAGCCCATTATGCACCAAAGATCAGAAAACAGGACGCACAAGCAAAAGTAAAACATTATGGAAGCTTGGCAATAAATCACACCGACTATCACTCATCAAATTCGGCTCGAGAAAGCAGCAAAGTCAAGCACGGGGGTTCACGGGAGAAACAAATGGAGTCAATGTACCCCTACACGATTCAGATTATTTTTGATAATTCGACTCGCCCTTTTCTTTCGGGTGTCTCTGTATATTTTGTCCGAAAGTCCTCTTCGTTTTTTTCAAGCGTTCTGCCTTGGACGCTTTTATGCATGAGAAAGCAACATTCGGTCAAAGATTTGACCGGGTATTCCTTATCTTTTTCCTTTCCCCTTCCCCCCACTCTGCCGAAAATCTTCTGCACTCTCCCCTTCTCCTCTTGGACAACTTTAACGGGGATAAAGAATTTTCGGTCAAATCTTTCATCATATATTTTTTTCTCTTCAATCAATTGAATCCCCTTTTAGATATCTTCAAAAATCATGCTCATTTTACATGGCCAAAAATCTTCTTAAAATCGTGACATTCCCAATTTCACCGATTATAGACATAACGAACTTGGGCAAAATCACACCCACTTAAATCTATATGCAAACAAAATGCTCCTAAAACTATGCGCGACTAAATCATAACATTTTTTATGCAAATGATTCGTCAAATTTTAGGTGTCAACAATCATATTCATTTATTGTTTAATAGAAATACTACATTCGATAACTTCAATATCATTAGGATGTGATCATATTTATACTCTATTTTACTTGCCCCCAACCATGTACGTCTTGACTCATCTAATTCCGTAGTATTTTGTCAAGATCTTATGAAAGAACCTATTCAACCCTAGATGATTTTGTTAGCCACCCTCAACATGAAGGCATGCTACACTTCATTCTAAAATTTAATATCGTCTTACATTTATGATGTCCTGCATGTGTTAAAACAAAAATATTTGCCGACGTAATATGTCTGAAATAGTATTAAACTTTACTACACTTAATCATGGGATAACACTCGCAAATAGATATATATTTTAATAAGGAAAGACAACTTACAAAATAAAGGTAACTTTATTGTAGGTGAAGTTCACCTGGGATGCAGTACATATGCTTTAAAAAAGAAAACATGAAGAGGGATGCTAAAGTGTCGCCTGATCAGAGGTCAACGACTTTATATGGTCTTGGAGGAGTGCAAGACCATGTTTGTCTTCATAGTTGTACATCAATGAAACCATTTTAGCAGCATTCAGGCAAGCTTCGAGGAAAGGCGCAGAGACCGGACATGCAACGAGGCATTCTTTGTTGAGCAGCTTCCACAATTTCGATATCAACTTCATCACATGCTCTCTCGCTCTTTGACGCGAAGAGCCTGGGTTTTCCCTCAAATAGCACTCCAAGTATGATCCGTCATGGCCATTTTGATTCTCATCCTTCAAGCAATCGAATCCCCGCAAATAAAACAATGGCAAAACACGAACGGGAAAAATGAATAAAACCTGAATATTGCTCGGCACGAAACAGTTAAATAGTTTACCTGGGCACATCCAAGGTCATCCCAAAGGCGAAGAATTTCAGCGACTAAGAATATTATATTTGGAAGCGGCACATCTCCTTTCATTGTCTCCGTACTTTGGTCAACAATGTTTTGGCCCATTAGAAAGAACAAGTGGCCCAGCACCAAGGGCGCACCTGAAGTGATAATCCCATTCTTCAAGTAATCATCTGTCTTCGGCAATTTCCCAGAAGCATTCCACTGAAATTCCACCAGGAATGCATCGCACAAATTCGCCCACTGTAACATCAAATGTCACGCGACTGATCAAGGAATCTCTAAAATGTAACAATAAATCAAAACTGTGTGCTTATTGAGCTTTTCTAATACGAATCACTGGTAAATCTCTCTCTCTCTCTCTCTCTCTCTCTCTCTCTCTCTCTCTCTCTCTCTCTCTCTCTCTCTCTCTCTCTCTCTCTCTCTCTCTCTCTCTGTGTGCCAGTGAGGGGCTTAATGTTGCACAGAGCACCATTTTATTGCTAAGAAGTCCCCTGCTACAGGATGCTTACAGAAACACCTAGATTTCGCCAATGTGTTTGTGTGCGCGAGCGTGCGCGGGGGTTGTGGCTTAATTCTATCAGTGGTACAGTATCCGTCCATCACATTATAAGAAAAAAAAACTGAAACTCGAGAGGACCGTGAAGAAGGTAATTGGTTTTTGTGGCTTTAATTTGGAGAAGCGGGGTGAGATGGAGACGATAAAAGGATGAGGATATGACCAAAGTTGAGTTTTGGTTAAGTGCTGTAAATCTAAAATAAAGTGACGCTCATTAGTTGAGACATAAGTTGGCAACATGGTTGCGGACCGTGGTTCTTATCAATAATAATTTTATATTAATACCATCTGTTTCAAGAAGATCGTTGGGTTCCATCCATGCTTCTTGAAGATAATATTGCCAAATTCATCTGTAATGTCGCTGAGATCCTTGAAGCATATTTTCATGTACTGTGGAAGCTGCTCAGCACAAGCGTTGTCCCATCTGAAGAAAAAAAATTACAGGTAAGATTTGAATTGGCAGCTTGATATAAAAGTCCAATGCATATCTTATTTTCTATGTAATACTCGCAACATAATAGGTAAAATCTAATGTCTACATTTGTATACCTTCTAATGACTTCTGTGAAGAGAGTTAGCTCATCGGCCGTGCCACGGACATCAAATATGTCATCGATAATGAACATGAGAGAGATGGGTTTAATGAGCTCAATCCTAAGCTCAGAGGAGCTTTGATCTTTGAGAATAGCCATGGACCACATGTACCATTTTAGTGGCTGGTCTCTAGCAAACTTCATCTCTTCTCCCAATCCCAACTCTTTCCACCACCTGAAATATAGGAAACACATGAGGAAATACTACATATGGAGTACATAGTAATAGACTCATGTATATGAAATAAATTATATATTTAAAAATTATAGCATTCTCACATACATGGAGATAAGAGAAAGTGTATATATAGAGTCCATTTTCCAAATAATTTGTGGTGAAACCATAAGTCATGCCTCAAATAGTGATTTGTGAGTTTGACCTTAGCCTGAACCTAAATGTATATTTGTTCATTGATTCACTTGAATTAAGGCCCACAGATAAAAGCTCGTCTTTTGTCATATGTTTGTAATATATTGTTCTTCAATTGAGCGCTAATTTGGGTAAGTAAATAATTAGTTACTCACGAATTAATTTGGTGAATCTCCTTCTGGTGCACAGATTGAACAATTCTTCGCTCTCTGTTTGCCACTTCTAGCAAGTCTTCCATCCATGAGTTCATGCCCGGCATATCGTTTACAAAACTTTGAGGAGCTAGCAATCTTGCAAAGCTCTTGCGATATGGATATCGCAGTGTACTTTCAATCATTCTCACTTGTTTGTGATCAAGTTTACCCGCCAACAAAGCATTGAGACAATTGTTACTAAAGCTTGTGGCTTCATCAAGTATATCCTCTCCTTCTATGCTCATTTGTGAAGCTTCGTATAGTTCCATCATACCCCTGATGTTTCCCTTCAATTTGATAGCAAAACCTTCTCTCTTATCATTGAAGCGTTCGAAAACATCTGTGACATCGAGAAGTATAGTATGCTATCTCATTTATTAGTCACTTCACTAATTCAAAATTTATGATGTGCATAATTCAGTTTTTTATTTTAAAAAATCCCAAATTACTTTATCTTCTTGTGAAAAGTTTTAATTTAGATACAACGAAACTAAAGATGAGTAAAAATGGAGGAAATGGGCAATGCAAGTGAAAAATCTAGGTATTTTTCACATTGGTTTTTGAAGATAACTCCAGAACATTAATGCATTGCTTAATACTTGGCTTAAGTCCACGCATTTGACATGCATTGATAGATACCCATTGGAAATGTTATCTCAATTCAACATTTCCAATTCTCAAGTCAACAAAAAATTCAAAAAATAAATCAGCTTATATTCTTTTCCATTTTCACCCTTAACAAAAACAAGGGAAATTCAAAAATTGTTTTCTATTGTCATGTATCAACAGAAATTTTTTATTTCGCTATTGCAATTGACATGAAACTCTTGGGAAACAGACCTGCAGGCACATAGTAACCTTCTTGTCGAAGAAGTCGAAATCGGAGAGCAATCTCATAGACATCATCTTTGCCATGATTCAGAGAGCTAAAATGTGTGTATTGCCATTGTAGAATGGCTTTAATATGTTCTTGAAATAGGGATTTGATTCCTAGTTGCTGAATCATGTCGACAATGATCAAACTTTCCAGAGGGTCATCCACCACTTCATTCAAAAAATCTATAAGGCTCTTCACTTTTTCTTCATGTTTTATCCTGGGATGATCCTGCATCTTCGAAATCCAGTTCTACAAGTGAGTTCGTGTTATAATCCCCCAACCGAAAAAAAAAGGAAGAATGAATTAAATCATCATACTTAAATTCAGAAAAAAGAATGAATACAACAAAAACCACCAAGTTAGCTAATACACCAGTGATAAAATTCACCTAGACTAATTTTTTGACCAACAAAAATAAAAAACCGGTACATCTATGATAAAACGTAAGTTTCTATTAAATTTTACTATCAAATTACTGAGTTGGATGACACGTGGCACTTGACGGGTGCATTGCTTCTAAGTTTTGCTCCCCATTTGTCACAAGTTTATTAGTTCATGGTTTTTCTAACTACTAATCCAATTTGATAGAAACTAAAGGAGGTTTTGAAATAAATTCATCACAAGTGGACAAGTTTGGGATTTCTCATGGTAAAAAAAAATTAGTTTAGTGTAAATAGGTCAAGAAGTATATCAGTTTGAGATTTTTCATGCTATTAACTCATTAAAAAAACATGGTAATGAAGCACAAAGAAAATCAGAAAAAGTTCAAAAGAGCAAAGAGAAAATCATAATTAATGAAACAATCAACTGATAATTTTTCTTGAGCTCGTATACGGCAATTTAATATAAGATGATTGATGTTTTCTGCTGACATTGATTTTATACTAGGAACACTTAATATGCTCATGTGTAATAGGTACATATCATATGATTTGACAAGCAGTCCAGTTTGAAAATTTTTCAAATGGTCAAATCTACTAGGGAGTCAATAAGTAGGTTTCTTTATTGGAGATTCATTGAAGATGAGCCTTGAGAGTTTCCCTGCGTATAGTCGGTAATTAAGCTTCCTTCTTATCCTACGTTTAAGCCGCCTACATACGAATCGACATAATTGAATTTAAGCGTGTTAATGGGTCATTTTTTGAACTACACGATTGGATATGTTTCATACTCATACCTAACGAATTTTGTTTACTTTAAAGAATATTTAATATAGTCCACATGTCAAAAACGATAAAAGGTAAAAAAAAATATATTTAAAGATGACAAAAAGAAATATGATATCGACGGATAAATTAAATAGTTCGCTTTAAGTACGATTTAAAGTAAAGTTTTACTCACATTATCCTGAAACTTGTTGAGATGTCGTAAATTTGTCAACACACATTATCGTGTATAAATATGTTTTACATATTTCTTGTTGTAAACAGGTATAGTGTTGTGTTTCGTCAATTGAAGAACACAGTAACCGCTTGATAATCGTGTTAGCCACGTTAGTTGGGCCATGTGACCCGTTTTATTTAGTGTGCCATACATTTATCAAGACAGTTGGAGACATTTAATAAACACGGCCTTACAAACTAAGCTTTTGTGGCTGCTGACCGAGGAGACATCCCAATTTTCATTATAGGTGTCATACATGCCCTACGAAATAAAGCTTGGAGGTAAACAAAGGTCTATGGACTTTTCCTTTTTTTTACCAATAGCTAAGGAAGGAAACGATGAACTGAAAATTAAAGGCCAAGATACATGGACTTACCAGATGAGTTTGCTCTTTATCCATGTTCAATGATGGCATTGTGAAGCTGGAATGGTGGTCGAACCTTTCGGAGTAATGGTCACAGGGAGAGAAGAGATGGGTGAAGCTTGTGAAAAACGGGACGATTTAGCCAAAGCACAAGAGGGGAACAAGAAGTGTCTTGATGGGTGGTTGATGTGCCATTAAGGACTATTTATAGAAGATGTGCCTCCAATAATTAATTTGATGGGAGGTTGCCCCACACGTCTTTCGTACGTTTCTGCATTTGATTGTCACGAGATAAATTGTTTTTGTATGACTACGGGTCATCTTTTGGTATGTGGGTTGTCGTTTTCGAATTCAGATTGGACGGAAAAATCGTCATAGAAAGCACACATCGATGCATGTATATCAAAAAGGTTTCGCGTGTGACTAGTCTTCGACAAATTAGAAACGCAAAGATCAGATAGGCTTTAATGAAAAGGACATGAAGGACTTTTTCTGCATACAAGAAAGTGATCCAAATCGAAACATGTCATTTCAGGACTCGGATTTTATCACGCCATTTCAGATTTAATTCACATCTTCCATGACGCATAAGGTTAAAACACATACCTGAACTGGAATTGTCAAAGGTTTATCCGGTGGGAAACAAGTACTTTTCCTAAAATTGGTGGTCTTGTCCTCCAAAGTAAGTTCAGCTCTTTGTGAAATGCGCCTATGTGCAAGCGACAAGCAGAACAGAGTGTGGGCCAGTGCGATTTCGAGGCTTAGCCATGGCCAGTGTGATTCATACCCAATATGGTTTTCGGGTCATGCCATCTAGCAAAGTGTGATGTAGACTATTCGGCAAATAAGAAACTAATCTTGACGTCTGTTTGGTTATAACACGTGATTTATGTGACTCGTGGATTTTAAAGCATGTGTTGGAGCCACTTTCATGGGGAATGCTATCGCATACATTTTCTATTAGTTTCTTTGTTCATGGCATGATTCAATAGGAGCAACGATTGTCACTTGTTGAGCCGTGGTTACTTTACGGAAAAATTATCAAAGTCATAAATCTTTACCACTTATATCGATTCATACATCAACCTTTTTTTTAAGCCGATTCAATCCTAAACCTTTTCAATATTTGTCATTTAAGTCATTCTGGCGGATTTTGGCCAAAAAATGCATACATGGATCTCGCCGGGAACAACGTGGCGATGACGGGACGACACGTAACGACAAATTTCTTTCTTCTTTTTTGTATCCTATTTTCTTGCTTCGGCTGCTCCAAAAAAAGCGGCAAAGCCCTCGTCGGTGACTAGCGAGGGCGGCGGGGGCTGTAGAAGCTGCATTATTTGAAAATATTCAATGTGGTCCTTCCGTTAAATTGAAGTTCATGGGCACATTGGAAATTTTCAAATAGTTTAAGGACTAGTTTGAACGCGTACCAATAGTGCAGGTATCACGTTAAACAAATTTAAAGTTTAGGAACCATATTACTTATTGAGTTAAAATTTATGAACCACTTATGTCAAGTTGAAAGTTTAGGGATCGGATTATATATTTTGTCAAAGTTCAAGAACCATTTATATCATTGTTCCTTCTTTTGGATGTTAATGTATGGAGGAATTATTAGCGTGCTTCATATATTTACTAAATCATATTTGGACCATCAAAAGTAGTGAATCTCGTCAAGTTTGATTGTTCGAATTTGATTCAGTACATGCATTGAATAATTCCTCATATGTATGTGAGAGTGTGGTGAGAAAGAGAAGAAAGGAAAAGTGTAGTATCAGATTGTGTCTTTAAGAGTTAAGGGGCACATGTTCGATCTGAGAGGAATGTCCCTCTCTTTCTTCTCTCTCCTCTCTCCATCATCTTCTTCAACCTTCAGTCATTCCTCTATTGTCCTTCGTCTCTAATTGAAAAAATAAAGAGTGTAGACAGCACTCAACCCCCAGAGTTGCTGAGAATTGGCTGAAAAAAAGGAGAGTCCTATTCCACTCGCTTTCTCTCTCTGTGTATCAGTTTTTGAGCTTTCAAGCATTACGTAGTGGGCGTATATGCTAGTTCCCTCCTGTCGCAATGGTGTGGCTGTTGTCCTGTGGCGAAGTCGAAGGGGCTGAAGTTCGACGCAGGGCTTTTTTGCTGTTAAATTATAGCAGTATCAAGCGGCACTCAACAGCTCCAGTCCTTTTAGTTCGCACTAAATAAAGTGCCTTAACTAGCCAGTAGTACAAAATAGGATACTCTTTGTGCTTTAGGCTCTTCCTACAATCATTGATGGGGCCAGCCTAACCAACGATAGCCGCAAAGGAAAGAGTAGGAAAAAAACTATTTAAATGGGATTGGATTCAAGTCGCTTTCTTCTCTCAATCATGCCTCCCATTTCGAGTTCTTAAACAAGCTCAATTTCAGAATAAAGAATCAAGTTTTCCACCAATCATAAACATAATTATAAAAAAAAAGTTAAGCCCCATAATATTTTTTTACTTCAAACTTCAACATCAACTAACTGTGACGTAACAAGAACATGAACAGTCTAAGCTTTTGGTAATGCTGCATCGAGACGAAGATCCCCTGCTACTCTAATTAGACATTTGTCTGCTTCCTTCGTAAGATTGAGACATGCGTCTATTCTTAAGAGCCACGACATTCTCCATTCCCACTTCGAAGGAGTCCCCTCAACCGCGTCTCTTATTTGTAGGTTACAAATGAAGCAAAATTGAATTCGTACACGGTGATATCGGGGACCTCGAATCCACCAATCAAAGACACGTTTGGAAAGAAACATAATCCCCGTTTTAACCAGTATTAACTACAAGTCAACAAGCCGATGGCGAAAGGATCTGGAAGAGGGATCCGTTCCTCTAGAACATATAGATCATCATTATCTCATGTTGAATGCGCTTTTCATCGTATGTCAATCGTCTTGTACTTTGAATATTCAATATTCATATTGAAGTTTAAGTTAATTACGTCGAAAAGCCTTACGTCCCATATAATAAGAATTAATTAACAATCTAAGATATCCATTTCACTAGCGGTGTTTGTACAAATTCGATTACGGAATAATCAAGTTACATACATATAATATACCTATTTTCTTTGTACCTCAAGAGAGGGAGATGCAGAGGGGGAGAGAGATAACCAAATACCATTGGTATTACCCATATCGTTCTTAATTCGGGACATGCCTACAACTTGAGAATGTGCCAAGAACATACGTTAAGAGTCAACATTCGATCGGGTATTGAATGGGAAATGCTCCATAAAGCGTAGAAAATGTCCTGCTCACACTTTCAGCACTAACGTCAAACCTTTGAAATTGCAAATTTAGCCAAGTCAAGAGTTTCAGTGAAAGAAAACAAAGAGAATTTCGTCTCTAAGTGTATGCTCATTCAGTTTTTTTCTTCCCATGTAGTAGTGTCGTGATTCATGTTCTGTCCTGATTTATGCTCCGAAGATACAAATGGCTCTTGGAAAATGGCCGGTTCGCATATCGTGTTCTCACCTTGAAAGAGGGATGCAGAGGTCCTACCCAAGCCCACCAATTCATTTTGTCTACTGTTTTGAATCGAGACCCTTAAGCGAGTTGACATGGAAAAGGACTCATCGTCTTTTAAAGTTTCAAATATATGGGCGGTAAGTCAAGAAAGGGCTCCACTTGTTGAGAGAGACAGCAACGTTTTCTCCGCGATGCACGGAAACCAAATTTGATCGAGCATAATTTGAGGATTCTTATTTCACTAGGAGGGGAAAATTGTTCAAAAAGTCTTGAACCTATTGCATTACTACCAATTCAGTCCTAAATTTTTTTATTTGGTCAATTCAATCCTAAGCATTTTGAAATTTTGTCAATTCAGTTCTTCAGGTGACTTTGTCTTGAAAAATATTTACGTGGATGTCTAGTCAACACCGCTTATTTTGCGTGGCCAGACATCTACGTAGGCTTTTTCCAAGATAAAGTCGCCGGAATGAGAGAATTTACAAAGTTCAAAAAGTTTTAGGACTGAACTGATCAAATAAAAATGTTTAGGACCAAATTAACAAAAATGTAATAGGTTTAAGATTTTTTAGATAGTTAAGCGATGCTTGTTGCGGATTCGGATCGTCTGCCCTGGAGTACGGCCCAGGGCAGATTTGATCTGATCTGCAGCTCACGGCCATCCAATCACGATCGGACGGCTGTGTTTTTTTTTAAATAAAGCAAAAAGTGGGCCTAATAAAACAAAAAAGTGGGACCCACACCCATTAAAGGTGGGGCCCCACCACCTGCAAGCTTGCAGCCATCCGATCAACGATCGGACGGCCGCAAGGGGCAGATCAGATCTGCCTTGGGGAACACCCCAGGGCAGACAATCCATTTCCTCTTGTTGCCGATTCTCACCTTTTGTTATTACTAAAAAAACAGTATCAAGTACTATCAATCAATCGTAAACATAATGAATGAAAAATTTGATGGATTTCCATATGGATATAAATAAATATAGTTTACCAAGTCTCGAGTTGAAATTCTTGATGGCTGAGTGAAAAGCCAGGACTACTTTTCAAGGAGCTCAAGGAAGAGGAAGAGGAGGAGGCTCTTTCATGTTCAAATGAGTCCAAGCTGGACCCACCTTTCAGCGTGCCCTATATTCCTGGAACTAGCTGAACATTTGTACATTTTCCCAAACGTGAATCATGTTTCGTTTGTCCTCAACTTCTTACCATTGTGCGGACGTCGCTCAAGTTCTGCAGCAGGGGATACGGAGTGTCGGCTAAATCACGTGAAAGAGCTGCCTCGACGAACACCGGCAAGTTCGAAAGACAGAAAGGCGGCCCCGCCTGACCTTTCACGCGTTGGTTCGAGACAAGTTACTCCGTCTCGTTGCGGAAAGCAGGAAGTGACGCCCCTGGTGGACGCTTCACGAGCTGTCTGTGTGGGGGACTTTGCTGCGCCAAAGTCTTTCTTCCGATAAGGCCTCAGGCGGCATAACTTGTTGCTGTCACGGTGCGTCCGTGGAAATCAGAGATCCAAGGACCTGAAAACGAAAGAATTCCTTCGGGGAACGTAAGTTTGCACGTGAAACTGCAAGCCGGCATGGTTCCATTGCGCTTAACACGTTGAGGTTAGTCAACAAAAACGGCTGAGCACGTCTTGGCGCTGTCCTAAGGGCCGAAGAGCCTAGGCTCTTGCCTTCTCTGTTGTTCCGGCTGTGCATAATTCTGCCATGACGAGTCGGGGGCTCAGATTTGGGTAGGGTTGAGAATGGTTCAATCTTTATTTATTTATTTTCACACAATGTAAATTTAATGATATTTATAACTTTGTGGATAATATTTTATCATAAAATACTTGCGTGGGGATAATATCTGATATTGATTGCGGATGGGCATTGCTATATTTTCTTGACTTCTTCCTTAAAAGATAAAATCTCAAAAAAATATTTTCTATTGGAAATTAGGTAATTATCTTTAGTAGATTGCATGCTAGGGATAGTCTAGATTTTCATGCTAAGATATGATGGATTAGATTTCCAATTTCATCTAGATTGCATGTAAATTAAGATAGATTTTTATTCCGATTTCCTAAATAAAAATAATAATGAATATCATTCTAGGAATAGATATGCGTCTTCATTTATTTAGATTGCAGCCTGAGATAGGATTTTTAATAATTTCGAATTTTATGAAAAATAACCAAAATTATGTCTTCTTAAAATATGATCGACTGCATTTCACATTTAGAATGCATGAAATGATTAGAATAACCTTTCATTTATTCCGAATTTCTCAGAAAAAAATACCAAAAATTCATTATGCACATATCCCTTAATTTTTCGAATGTCAATGTTGTACACATACACAACGTGGGCACTTTTGTTGTTTTGTATACACACTCACACATAAATTTAAAATTTTGTCTAATGATTACACCCATTGCCTAGGGATTAAAGAGAATTAAACACCCATATATCTTCTTTCAAAAGAGGGTGATCCTTTTTTTTTCACTTGCGTCTCATTTTCTTATTGATGTGCACGAAAAGGGCTGCCGTGAAGCATGAATCGAGAGGTTTTGAGCACTGTTTTTGGCTCTTCAGGATGGATATCCCACACAAGTAATAATGAGATTCAACATTTTTTTTTCTTTTGAAAAATCCTTTTGCTTCGAAGGTGGATTCTTAACTATGTTGAATCTCAATCGAACCGATGAATCCATCCCATTGGAATTTAAAAATGTCATTTCAGACACTTCCTTGCCACAGCATGTCAAAGAATTCCACTCTGAAATAAGAAGTAAAGGAATCAGAAAAAACAAGTAGAGTCAATCTAATTCGTCCTTTGAAAATCCCTTTTAGTTTCAAAAAGCTTTTGTAGGGACCATGTAAAAGCCCAGCCTTCAAAATCTTTCCTCGCCTTGTAGTAACTTTTGAATGGTAGGATCTCGTCACAAGGCTAATTTGGAATACTTGAATATGTCCTCAAAAGGAAAAAAAAAAGTCAACCATTTTCTTCACTTTGTTGCAAGTGAAGGTCACCTGGAGTACAGTAATTAGAAGTGATTCAGCAAGCATTAAAAAAGAAAACGTGAAAGGTGATGCTACCATGTTGAATGATCACAGGTTAACGACTTCATCTGATCTTGTAGGAGTGCAAGACCATGTTTGTCTTCATAGTTGTACATTAATGAGACCATTTTAGCAGCATTCTCGCAAGCTTCGCCGAAAGGCACAGAGCGCGGACATGGAGCAAGGCGTTCTTTGTTGATCATCTTCCACACTTTTGATATCAACTCCATCACATGCTTTCTCGCGCTTTGATTTGAAGAGCCTTGATTTTCCCTCAAATAGCACTCCAAGTATGACCCGTCGTAGCCATTTTGATTCTCATGTATTGACAAAACATGAATTAAAAAGGAACAAAAACTGAATTTTGTCTGGCAGGAAATTGCTATTGAGTTTACCTGGGCACATCCGAGGTCATCCCAAAGGCGAAGAATTTTAGCAACTAAGAAGGTTGTATTTGGCAGGGACACCTCTTCTTTCTTTGAATCCATACTTTGGTTGGCAATGTTTTGGCCCATCAAAAAGAACAAGTGACCCAGCACCAAGGGCACACCTGAAGTAATAATCCCATTCTTCAAGTAAGTATCTGCCTTTGGCAATTTCCGAGAAGCATTCCACTGAAATTCCACTAGGAATGCATCGCACAAATTCGCCCACTATAACATCAAAAGTATATAAGATTTGTTAAGGATAGGACACGATCATGTGCTTTTTCAGCTTTTTGATCGGTTAATTTTGCTATTGCACCCATCTATCATAGGACAAAATATAACTTCATAAAATAATAATGTCATAGAAGCCTGAGGATGGATACGAGGGTTCACGGACACATGAGCTCTAACCAACTGGACTCGAAGTCCGAGGGACTTAGTTCAAGTATAGAGTTTGAGGACTTGAATGGACTATATACGCAATGTTAGAGACCAAAAACGAATTTATAACATGTGTCAATGTATATTCATTTATATATTTAGTTATCTTATGTATTAGTATAAAAATCTCTCTCCGTCTTTACTAGGAAGGGAGCTTAACGCTGCACTAAGCTCCATTTTATTGCTAACGAAGTCAGTCCACGGCCGCAAGATCGTGATAGAAGTACCTATATCTCGTCAAGACTCTGTGCGTGTGTTTATGTGAGATTGACTGAGACTCGACAATGATGACCAAGGGAAATAGCGATTAGGTGGTTTCAATATGAAGAAGTGAACACAAGCTTCAAAATGATAACAGCAGCATTGGAGGGTGGCGGGACAAAGAGTGGACAAAGTTATGAGGTTATAATCAAGTGATACTCAATTAGTGTTGATTAGGAGTTAGCAACATGGTTGATGCCGGAGGATCTTATCGCGATTCATATATATAAGAATACAATACCATCTTTCTCAAGAATCTTGTGGGGTTCCATCCATGCTTCTTCAAGATGATGTTGCCAAAATCGTTTGTAATATCGCTGAGAACCTTGAAGCATTTTTGCATGTACTCTGGGAGCTGCTCAGCACACGCGGTGTCCCATCTGAAGACAACAATTTCAATGGAAAGTTTTCAATTGACAGCATCACATAAAGATTTCATTAGTCGCAACATGATAGGTAAACTAGGGTGTCTACAATTGTATACCTTCCAATGACTTTTGTGAAGAGAATTAGCTCATCAACTGTGCCACGGACATCAAAAACATCATCGATAACGAAAACGAGAGAGATGGGCTTAATGAGCTCAATCCTAAGTTCGGACAAGCTTGGATCTGCGAGAATAGCCATGGACCACATGTACCATTTTAGTGGCTGGTCTCTAGCAAACTTCATCTCCTCTCCCAATCCCAACTCTTTCCACCACCTGAGATAAATAGCAGGTACAAGGACCAATAGTAGATGCTCATAAGTACTATCTATACTATCTATAACATCACATAAAACCAAAAAAAAAAAAAATCCCCTACTTTTAGAGGATCTTAATGTCATTTTTCATCAAATATCCTCAAGTTACTTACTTGACCAATATTGTATCCATGAACAAATGCGTAAACTAGTGATCATATCTTATCTTTCACTCTACTCAATAGATAAGTTTGAATCTTTTTTTATCTTGCAAACAACCTTCTTCAAAGAGTTCAAATCCTGAAATGTCTCTCTTTCCTTATCTATTTTGTAATCTCTTTTTATTTTGTATTTTATTAAAAACTTCTTTCCTTCAAGTAGTTCTAGTAATTTAAATTTTCTTAAAAATCGCATATCAATTATCTATATGCATGCAAAGCGTGTGTCAGTCACTTTTGCCACTGAATATGAAGTCAAGAAGACTTCTAGTTTTAAGAGAGGTCAATCTTTCTTTTATTCTGCAAATATCCGCAACTATTGATTTGATAAATATTGTTGCGATTAACATATGCAAAAAATAGCAATTCTACTTCATATGTCGCATGTTTTAATATCTGAATTTTTTGTATTCTGACAATAACTTTCTTAAAAAATATTCAGGTCTTGAATAGTTATTTCCTTATACGTATATATTTATTTGTAATGTGTATTTGATCAACAATTTCTTTTCATTAAATTTCTAGGACAAGGTGTTTTTCCTTAATTTTTCGTATGTCAATGTTGTACACATACACAACGTGGGCGCACCTTTGTTATTGTGTATACACACTCATACATAAATTTAAAATTTTGTCTAAAGATTACACCCATTGCATAAAGTAGGGATTAAAGAGAAAGAAACACCCATATATATTATCGAGGGGCGCCATTTCCACCCCTATTATGACTAAATCCACCCAATTTTTACAACAAAAAAAAAAACAACCCCAAATCATTTGACTGCAATTTAAATTAGCACCACAAATTTATCTACTTTCCTTCTTTTCTTGGTTTTTCTATTTCTACGTAGGATTTAATAGTCATAATTAAGCATTTCACGTGTTTTATTTTTGCATCTTCTGGGCATGTTTTCTCTTCACTGCTACATTTTACTTCCATAGAGATTGCTTTTGTCGAGAAGAAAATTTTCAAGAAACCTTGTTCTTTTGTACATTGCCGATCAAACTTATGGATCGATTGTCAAATATTATCTGAAAAAAAGAAAAGAGGACAGACTTTTTTTAACACAGTGACTTGTTTATAAACTCTCTTTTGTTGTGCACATCATCATGAGACCCCTTCTTATTGGGTTGAAATAAGGCCGCCCTTTTTCACCCCAATAGTTTCTCCTAATAGAACATATTAAGTAACCTTACCACACAGAAAATCATAGGATGATATGTAACTAATCTTATAGGGAACGAATATGTTCGCATAAGTTGCCATTTCATTGTTCCCCACAAATGACGCAAATTTCGGCCTTCAGTTTAGCAACTATGAAATCTGACTTTAGCATTGGTTGTCCCTCTAATTTGGGCCGACAGTGCAAGATCCATCCTCTTCTTTTTCTTTATTATCTCGTGGCCTTCTAGTCGTGCTTCAAATGAGCATACCGTGGACATGTAAATTTACTTACCTATTGATTTGATGAGTCTCCATCTGATGCAAGGATCCAACAAGTTTTCGCTCCACTTTTGCCACTTCAAGCAAGTCGTGAATCCATGAGTACATCCCATGCATATCATTTCCAAAATTTTGAGGTGCTAACAGTCTCACAAAGCTCTTGAGATAAGGGTATCGCAACGTACTTTCGATCATCCTCCCTTGTTCATGATCAAGGTCACGCGTCAAAAGCTCTTTGAGAGATTTACTGCTAAAGTATTTAGCTTCGTCAAGTATATCCTCCCCTTCTATGCTCATTTGTGATGCTTCGTGCAACTCCATTAAACCCTTGATGTTTCCCTTGTTATACATATTAAAACCTCCTTTCTTGTCCTTTAAGTGTTGGAACGCATCTGCACAAAAAAGGTTGCCGTGTGCATCAACAGTGAAAATATGTCCACATGCAGTGTCCGAATGGTAAGTTTTGTGCTTTTTCATTGGTAGCGATTGTTTTCATTTCCATAGGTAAGCAGACCTTTTTTTTGGTGGAAGTTGCATGTACAATGAAATTATTGATTACGATGGAAATGATGTTTAGCTCGTAAAAGCTTTTGGTGTAGCTTCACTGCGGCCATGAACTAATTTTCAACGCAACATTCATGAGATCAGCTCTCACAATTTTCCTTTCCATTAAGCTAAACTATCAATTGGAAAATTTGGACTAAATACTTGGAGAAAAGGGATGACTCTACCGTTCTGCTAAAAAGTGGATTTTTTTTTTATTCCGGTAGACATAGAAACGGCGGTAAGTGTCAAAAAGCTATTGGTAACTTGCTGATAATTTATCGACATTTTTACGAAATTACTGATTATTTAATAAGTTTGCAAATAATCAACTATTTTTATCTTCATATATTTTTCTTTCTAACCAATGCTATAAATTAACCTACTCTTGTAAAAATTAGCTATCTTAATTGAGTGACTAACAATTTTTTTCTAAATGAATACCAGCTAATTTCGAATTAATAACTCTAATATGAGTTACTACCTTTTTTTTTTGCTCGGTTGTCTCTATGGTATCAACTTTTGTTATTCTCTACCAATTATTATATATTTTTCTTACCAACATCATAGATTTATCAACTGTTTATGAATTGATGAACTCTAACTTACCAACCATTCTCCCCTTATGTTAAATATTGTCTTCGAGCGAAAGTTTTGTGAAAGTCCTAAACCTTATGGATAATATGTGGTCCTAAACCTTCAATTAGTTCAACCACGTGTCAAATCTTTAACAAAGAGTGCAATCAATTAAAAAATGTTTCAATCGATTCAATTATGTCCTGAATCTTTACTAAAAATCCAATTAAATCCGATAACTTATGTTGGATGGGCAAGTTTTAAGTAACACATAAGTAATTTTGGTATTGCTCATAAAAAAGACTTGATTGTACTTTGTGAAAAAGGTTTACAACTTTATTGAATCAACGAAGAGGTTTGTGGCCTGATTGCATTATATACACATGATTAACCACTTTAAATGCACTTCACCCCCGATTTGGTTTACCAACTCTCATTTGAGTTGTTTACCAACACTTTTTTTTTAATTTACTTGTTTTCTATCGAGTCAAGAACTTTTGGTTGCATTGCTTACCAATCCATTAAACTTACCAACTCCTTTAGAAATTATAAAACTTAATTAAAGTGATATCTAACGATTCTCCGATTAAGTGACCAACTAGTTTTATGTTACCAATTCGAGTTAGTCATAGATATATATTTGTTATTTTCAAATTATCAACTTCTTTTATCTCAACCGAAAAAAAAGAGCAGCTTATCTCACCTTGTACAACCTTTTACGTTACCTATTTGGAAAATGCCTTAAATTCACCAGCTATTGTATAATATTATCAATATTTTATGTGAGTGATCTACTAACTTTTCTCCGATTAAGTTATTAACTCTCACTTAATTTTCTTACCAAATTTATCTATTCTCTGCCAACTTTTCTATTGAATTAATACTTCTATTTGTCTTGCCTACCATTATTTTAAGTGTACCAACTCTTATATAAAAAAAAATTTACCAATTTCAATTAAAATGATTGGCAACCGTTAATCTGATTAATTACCAACTAGATTTGCTTCACAAACTCTTATTTGAGTTAGCTAACAATATGTATTTGGTTTTTTAAAAGTACAAAATTTTCTTATCTAAAACCAAAAAACCACACCTACCATTTACCAAGTTTTATGTACCCTTTTTTGCAAACTAGCTTTTGCTCACTAATTGCTTTGTAATAAAGCTGCCAACTAGTTTTAAATTACTAACTCTTACTTGTTTTTCAATTACTAACTTCTGTAACACCTTAAGTTTACTAAACTACTTCATAAAATTACCAACATTTATTTCACTACTAAAAAATAGCAATTTCGCCGCGACATTTGTCACGTTTTTTTTGCCTAAATTCGTGACTAAAGTCATTTAGCCACGAATTTGTCCACCACACATTGTCTGCAGCGAAAACGGCGTCGCAAAAAATTGGCTACGGAAATTCCATATTTCGTAGCTACTTGGCTACGGATTTAGTGTAGTAGCAATTTACGTGACAAAATTAGTCACGACACTTTTCCCTGGCTACTTACGTGGAGAAAACTTCGCAGCGAACTGCGTAGTAAATTTGCTACGTCCATTTTTTTTTTTGTAGCTAAAGTGGTAGGTAAAATACGAAGCTAACTTTGTGGTAATTTGCGACGCGAGATTAGCTACAACAATTTACACGTAGCCGAAATCGTCGGCAAATAGTTGCAGCTAATTGTGTGGCAATATGCGACGCGTGATTCGCTACGACGATAGACGCGTAACAAAAATCGTGGGAAAATAGGCGTAGCCTATTGTGTGGCAATTTGCAACGCGTAATTCGCTACAATAGTAGACGCGTAACTGAAATCGTCGGAAAATAGGCGTAGCCTATTGTGTGGCAATTTGCAACGCGTAATTCGCTACAATAGTAGACGCGTAACTGAAATCATCGGGAAGTGGCTACGCAAGTCTCCACGTATCCTTGTGTGTGGCTAGAAAATTTCCAGTAGCTAATTCCGTGACAAATTTTGCCCCCCGATATGACTCGTGTTGAATTTCGTGGCGAAATTGCATACTTATTGTCGTAGGAATACAATATTTCGTGGCCGATTACATCACTATATTTGTCAATGATTATTCGTGGAAAAATGGTTCATTTAGCGACGAAATGTACATAAATTTGTAGCCAACACACAAAATTGTATAAATTATTCCGGATGCTAGGGTTGTATAATGCTCCAATTTTGTTAGCCCTTTCAAACTCTTGCATTATCAAAATTGTTCTTGTAACAATTTTCATGACAATTTACAAAAATGGTCCACATTCAACCTGCTATATAAACACATTGACACAGCTACAAAAATTGTCCCCATGTACAATCTGATTATATTTATATATAAGTAAATGTCAAAAAACAGGATCACAAACCATCTACTAAAATGTCATATATAGTCAAGACCTAATACACTTCCGCCCAAAACATGCCGACACGACTTACCAGCATATAAACAGTAAAAAATATAAAACACTAAGTAGCAAGTCAACATATAAGACATGTCCTAAGAGCATACATTGCGAACACTAAAAAAAACCAACATCACAAGGTGCGTACCCATAACTAACTACTTGAAACACCTCTGAAATGTCTAACAAAACAGCTGCGACTGCACATTGATCAGCTCCATCTCTACTCATTCTATTTCTTACTTCTTATCTTCCTTTGAGCTGCTCCTAACCATCTTTTCATACCTACAAATAAAGCCGCACATTAATATAGTCAGCAACCTGTATCCAAGACAAATTAATGACACTACAAAATGAAGGCATATACTTTCAATAAAAAGCGCATTAACCCATTTGATTATTTTAGAGTGAAGCGGAACCTCATCCTGATGATGGTGGCTGTGTGGCATCGTCATCGTCATCGTCATCCTCCTCCTCCTCCTCATCCTCATCCTCATCCTCATCCTCATCCTCATACTCTTCATCATCAGCAACACCCGCAGAACCTGCAGCACCCGCTTCTGGGTGATTGTCCTGCTCACCTATGGGAGTAGGCGGCTGGACATGAGGCACCATAATGCCGTGGATGTTAAGTTGTTGCATGATGAGTGTCATTTGTTGTTTGACCGCTCTCATTTCAACATCCTTCTCTTGAAGTTGTCTTTTTAGGTGGGTCATTTCTTCAGCTTGATCATCTTCCTCTCGTGGCCTCCTCGAACCAGCAACTCCGGAGGATGATGATCCAGAAGTGTGTGCTGGAATTGACTTTGCCATGGATCCTAGGCCATAAACCTTACCTCCTTTTACTCCACCGGCTGCCTCCACCCACAAATTGATACTATCCAGCGATTGGTCAGACGGGGTAGAACCACTAGCGTTACTCAGACAGAGTTCATCAAACTTTTCCTGCATTGACAAAATGACTTCAAATAACTTAAATTGCCTACCATAATTCTAGTACATATTTATAAACCGTTGATAACTTATAAAGATAGACCTGTAAAACCTTAACACTTTTTGCTCGGTTTGAGGTCCATGTTTTGTCCTTCTTTTGGAATGTACGTTGAAATGTCTCGGTATATGTTGGCTCTTTACCCAATTCCTTGGCCTGCAAGAATGTGAACAGCAATGATGGTCGAGCAAAAAACAGGTGATCACCACTTGTTTAGAGCACTTACCAAGCGTTTTCTGTGCTCCCCAATGCTGAGTGAGCCCCCAGCATATGTTCCAGACCATTCACCCGACTCGGATGCTCTATTCAGCTTGTTCTGTTCGCTTAGTTGCTTATGCTTTCTTGTTTCCCATACCTTCTGTATGTCTACCCAAATCTCCTTTGAAATATAGTCTGGCCTTGTCCGACTAGCCTTTGCTTTGTTCATCACATTGCGTATGTGATCTCCAGCCTTTTTCTTGAAAATTTTTTGAATGTCAATGTTGTTCCTAGCCTCCCACCTAAACTTCCGCTGCAACCAAGATAGCGAAAACAAATCATCATCAATTCACTTTATATAAAACTATCTTTGGACGAAAATTATAAAAAGGACAAAAGTTACTTGGAATTCACTCCACCACACGTCCTTCACATCATCCGGAACGGTGCTATATGTAGTAAACGCCCCATGCCAGTATCCATTAATGATTTTATTAAGCTGTCTCACCGTGTAATTACCCTCCGAGAACCTGCATCCATTTAAAGTTGAGTTTAGTTGACATCCACATATACAACTTATAATATTTATTACACTTAGACATGCATTAAAGTACTCACGACTCTCCGTATGGTTCTATCAGGCATCGGTTATCTGCTTCACTTGTGTTCCCCTCATGGATCGATTGTGCTGCCGAAGAAGGTGCAACTTCAGAAGATCCAGTTCGCCTTTGATATGTATGAGTGTGCATTTGAGGTATAGGGTCAAATGCAGGGGCACTAGTTGTCGCTTGTCGCTGGTCTGGAGGGGTCCCAACATCGGCAGGTGATGGTGGTTGAGGGGTTGTTGTAAATGCTGGGGAAGAGGTAAGTGAGGGGGACGAGGCAGTGGACGGGGAAGGGGTACTGGCTATTCTTGCCCCACCACCTTGGCGACGACCTCGACCGCGACGTTTATACTGCGAAAATGTTAGAAGATTATTAGACAATGCTATGTTAATCAATTTAAACATATGTTATAAGTATTTTTTTTATTGAAAGCTTACCATTGTAACTTTCAATTGCCTGCTGCCTACGTCACTGCTTGTAGTACCTTTTTCACCTGGCCAACCGAGTTGATGTATAACTCATGTGGGTGAGCCTCAATGTGCACATTAACTTTGCAAATAAAAAACGACAACATATATGTTCATTCATACTGGGCAGTTTGTGTACGTATCCTTTTTTTCATTAAAGTTGACTGCGTACGTATCATTCACGTTCTAAAACTAATAATACATAATATATTTTTCAAATGGACAGGAAACCCCAAAATACGCGGCGAGGAAAAAAAAATTGCCGTCACATGCCATAACCCTAATAAGACAACCAGTAATGAAAATATGCCAAAAACAGTAAAGTGAGCACCTACCAGTCAACCAAAAGACAAAGAACATAGAGAAAATCCGACACTTTTATTATATGATGGGCCCTCAGTTCTCGTACTATATGATGAGCGACACAAGTGGAAGACCGAACAACCACCAACTCGTGAGGCATCCAATATTTTATAGTCAGAAGAGCACTGCCCTTTTCAGAAAAAACAAATCGGTGTGGTCCCAAGCATCCGACTTTCTACATATGAAAAGGCACACTTTTTTTGACATTTATAACAATGGACTTGTCGATTGTTACAAACTATTAAGAAAGCATAACTGATCTAGCTATATTAATCTCATTCACCATTGAGAACGTACCCGACAAATCCTCGTCAGCAGGAAAAAAGCGTCACCGGCCTCCGCGTCGAAGCCGTCACGCCGTCACCCTCTAGCTACCGCCTGCTTCAACGATCGAGACGAAGCGATAGATCGAACGAGAGGTGGGTGTCTGCCGATCGCTTCTCCGGTGTACGAGGAGAGCAAACCCTCGATTTGCCGATGGGTGGGTTAGGGCAAAACGACAAGGAGCAGAAATCATCGGGGCTGTGGGTGTTAGGGTTGGGAGGGTGTAAGTGTGAATCGAGTGGGCCGGGCCACCTTTATGTCCGGGCCTCAATTTTTAGCCACGTAAATAGCCACAAATAAATAAAATCCGTGGCTAATTTGCCACGAAATAGCTGCATATTATCTCCCTTTTTTGTGCCGTTCTTTTTTCGTGACTAATTGTATACTGTATTGTTATTGTAGCTAATTTCATGGCTAAATATTCCAGCGAAATTTTTTTTGAGAATATTAGCAATGACCACGATGGCTACTGCACCATATATACAAGACTTATTAATTAGTCTAATAAAGAAAAGGCAGAAGAGATGACGGAGAAAAGAAATTTCAGGAACTCAACTTTTGTAAATTTTCAATTTGAGCTAGTTTTTTTTTAATTTAAAATATAAACTATAACTTAAAGATATAATAAATTTCAAAATTGTTTAGAAATAAAATTCAATTTCATTAACAGTTTATATTTTAAGTTAAAATCTACAAATTGTAAAAAGTGCCTCAAATTTGAAATTTACATTCTTATTAATTTACCTAATCCAACTTTCGTAATGTATCCTTTGAGACATAATTAATGATCATAAGTTTAAAAAGTTATCACAAAAATTATTTTTATTTTATGAACATTATAGTTAAATTTAAAAAAATTATTTTTATTTTGTTTGTATTTTAAATTTATAAATTTAACATAAAACTTTAAATTTTCAAATCTTAAATTTTTATTTTTATCATTTGGAAAATAATTAAATTAAAATTTAATTATGTCGGGAAATTTTATTAAATAAATTTTATTGAAAAATGAATTTAATTTTTAGTTTTGAAATTGTATGCTTTTGAAATTTCAAATTTAAACATAATATCCTTTTTTCAAAAAAAAATAAACCTTGTTCATTTATTAAATTGTAATTTCAGTTTTTTTTTGTTATTTTTTTCTAATGACGTGTCGCCGCCATTTCCTAAAGGATAATATTTAAAAAGGTCACGTAATCGCAACGTCAGCATTTTCTGTTGACCTTAATGGACGATATAAACTAATTTGAACGAATTTGATATGGTTTAGGACTTGTTTACATTTTTTGCAAGTTTTATGACTCATCTCAACTAAGCCTTAACAAGTTTTATGACTTCCGGAGCAATATGTCCCCATATATATACACATGGATAACATGCTATGCTCATGTCACTGGTCACATATCTAACCATAAATAATGACATAAAATTGTACATATGATTCATAGCACACGAATCTCAAAAATCTCCGTCGTCGTCGTCGTCGTCTTCGTCTTCGTCTCCGTGTTCAAGTTCGTCATCGTCGTCTTCGACCAAGTCATTGACATGGACACCTTAACTTATTTCCGTCCATGAATTGAACTTTGGTACACGCAAAGTCCAAAAAGGTTTCCAACCCAGCACAAAATTCATCGGTTAATCCACCACGTCTAGGTCGGTTCTTATTATACATCCAAGCCCGCTCTCGTTGCATTATGTCTGCAATAAAAATTAATTATTCAATTTTATCGTGGATAAGTATTTCAAATACTTATGATCAGCAATTGAGAATTTCATATAAAATTACATAATATATAATTTTGATTTATAGGAACACGTGTATTTGTTTTACTAGACAAACACTTTAAAATTTCAATTAGCCAAAATAACAATGTGAAAGATGACTTACTTAGTTAACTAAAATTGTTGTCAAGTTGATGAGAGTTGCAAACGTATTATATATATATATATATATATATATATATATAAGGACACGTAAAATGCATGTTTATTGTAAAATATTAAATACAATGTTAATAACTTTGAAGGATGTATAATGACATTTCGTGTACAAACTTAGGAATGGTAAATTGTCAATACACAAACATCAAAATTAATATGAACACATTTAAACACATCACAATGCATGCACACATCATGTGTTTTATAATTAGAGGTAATTTAATTATAGTTTATGACTATACTAACGCTATTTTTATCGATTTCTTAAGCAATGCTATATATAATAAATTAAACAGAATAATACAATATTAAAAAATAAACCAAAATCCCACACTTTTTCCATTATCGCGCGAATTAATGACACCCCATGCAGTCAACTCAACTTTCATTTGTGGGGTTTTTTTTTTCGTTTTCTTCTTCATCACAAAGTTTCAAATGAGTGTACGTAGTTGTTTAAGTCCACAGTGCGCGCGAATTAGGGAAACGAAGACAGATCTGGGGGTAGTGTTCCACATCTGATATCTAGACCACAAATCCCCTCAACATACGGTCAGCCATCGCCATATAAACCATCTACTGCAGAAAGAAAGAGATAGGTTATGCGCAACTACATACCTTCGCCACTTTCATCCACTCACTCGCCAACATCCACAAGTTTCCTCGAACGACGTCCGGATCTAGCGCTGAACAGCACAAAAACCCTTGCAACACTTGTAGAAGAGATGGGCAAAAGGAATGAAGAGTATTGGTTAGGTTTCTTATGTAGAAGAAGGTTGCAGGGGGTTTCGGGAGAGAAGAAAGTATCAGAATAAAGTGGGACTGTCGGTGCCACATGGCTTTATATTCGGAGATTGGCTACGGAAAATGATATTCGTCGCCAAATTTGTGGAAAATTAGCGATGAATTTTGTCACGATGAGTCTTTCCGTTGCGATATAACCACGAATACATATTCCGTGGCCAAACTGTGACAATATCCACTACGATGTCCTTCACCGTAGCCAATTGGCCACATATAAAATAGTTCGTAGCCCAATGGCTACGCCGTTGGCCACACAAAAAAAGTAAACGTTCTAATTAGCTACGTTTCTTGCCACGAATAAACATCCGTATCAAATTATCCACGTTTCTTTCTTTTGTCTGTAGCTACTTGTGCATCGTACCATTTTCAGTCAATGAATTGTCACGAATTTAGTCACAACTCATATGTGACGTCGTTATTTAGCGACCAGTTACAATTCGTCGTCAATATTGAAGCAATTTGGATACGAAATCTACACCGTCGCGAATTTGCTTCGTCTTTACCTATGAATTTACTAATTGTAGCAAATTAGTGACGATTATTATGATGTCCTGACAAAAAACGTCACAAATAGCCACATATTTTCTTTTGTGGCAAAGTCGCTTCAGAATGTTTTTTCCGTAGCAAATTATGTAGCTATTAGTCACGAATTAGACCGCGTGGCAAATTTACCGTAGCGAAATTACAGTTTTTTAGTAGTGTTTTGGTGACTTAACAACTTTTTTCTTGATTAAGTAACCTAATAGGAATTTGGTAAATCTAGAAAACTAAAGACCATTGGTAACTAACTTGAATGAAAGTTGGTAATCTGAACTAATTAATAACTTAATCAAAGAAAATTTAAAAAATTATTTAAATTAAAATTAGTAATTTCATATAAGAATTGGTAAGTTTAAGATGTAATTATGAAAGATAAATAAAGTTGCCAAAAAGTCAGAAAATTAAACTTGACGAATTACTTTTGCAACACAAAAGTAGCTGGTCAATTAATTGGAGAAAATTTGGTAAGTTAATATAATTAAGGTCGTAATTCTAAAAAGAATTGATAAACTTATTCTGTTTCCGGAAATCCAAATGAAATTTTGTAAATGATAAGAAAAGTTGGCAAAATAAGAAAAAAAAAGCATTGGTGATGGCTCAAATAAATATAGGTAACTTGGTGATAAGTGAACGTAATTGTTGAAGATTTGGTTAGTCGAACTTATTTAGATTGATAATCTCTGGAAAAAGTTAGTAAATGCAGGGGTTGATAAACGAGGAAAACAAGTTGATTACTAAATAGAATACTTGTTTAAATTTGGAAAAAAAATAATTGGTAAAAGAAACTTAAATAAGAATCGTTAATACAAAACCTAGTTGCTAATTAAATCAGATAAAAAGTGGTAATAACTCTAATTTAGGTTAACAATATAATGTAAAAGTTAGTGAAGCTGAAATGTTTTTAAGTTACACAATAAAATTTGATAAATCAATGTAAAAGTTGCTAATTTGCAAACAATAATATATATAAGATGTTTTTGATTTAAAAAGCCGCCAATCACTTATTTTTTAACCATAACTATTTATTACAGAAAAAGATCTCATTAAAATTTGCCAGCACGAAAAAAGAAAATGCACTTTGGGGCATGGAACAGTAGAATTCCGCTTTTGAGATATGACTGTCTTATATTCTTGTGTATCAACAGCAATATTTTACTTCAATATTAGAGTGGAACTAGAACTCATGGATTGGAAGCCCGAAAGGTAGAGATAACATACAAACCAGCGGATACATAGTAACCTTCTTGTCGAAGAAGTCGAAACCTCAGAGCAATCACGTAAATATCATCCTCGCTGTGATTCAAAGAGCTAAAATATGAGTATTACCATTGTAAAATGGCTTGAATCTGTTCTCTGAAGAGGTAGACAATTCTTAGCCGTTGGATCGTGTCAATAATTATCAGACTTTGTACAGATTCAGTCACCACTTTATTCAGTAAACCTATAACGTCCATTACTTTTTCTTGATGTTTGATCTGGAAATTATCCTGCATATAATCAGGCGAACGGTTGACTTGGTCTTCAGTTCAGCAATTGATTTGTGAGCCAGGGAAAGTGAAAACACTTTATCAATTGAGAAAATGCACTAGCGCTCACAGCCATGTGGCTACTGGGAGATGAAATAACTATGGAAGCAAAATCTCCAGACGATTTGCAGAAGGTCCAATGAATGAGTTTTTTCATCTACATACATGAAGGCACCAGAACTAGACAATAATGAAAAAATAAAAGCTGAGGACGCATGTGGATTTACCAGAGTTTTTTCTGTGGGAATGCTCCAGTGGGATTGCACTTTGCTTGGCTGAGACATCATGAAGCTAGCGGCAACAGTACTCGAAGCTTTGGTAGTACAAGTAGACCTGGGAGCGGAGTTGAGTGAAGATTGTGAAGAAAAGAGCACGTCAAATCAGCTAGTTCTCCAGAAAGAAAGTGCCCATATTTGTTGGGAGGTTGCTATGCTATTTAGATGGTCTATCTTAGAGAAAATTTCCAGGAAACTACTTTTAACATAGGCATCCGTTTTCCTTCATATCCAGTCTGAGGATATCCTCTTTGGCCTAACTCTAAGCGGTCGTTTTTTTCCCCTACGATGATCGACACCTAAGTGACCCGCCCTTGAACAGAGATTAAAGCATAGACAAAAAGCCTCCCTCTAATTTTTTTCTCTGTTCCGTCCTCCCTTGCCTTGAGTTCTCGTCATCCAATGTCATTGTCGCCGCGGCAGCATGTTTAGAACCTATAGACGTAATGACAGTTGCCTTTGGCTTGGAAAGCAGCTGCTACTAGGACAATAATCCCACTACGACGAACCCCACCTCCTCCTTAAGAGTCTTGTAACTGTTGTGGGAGCAGTTAACCTATGCTGCACTCTAGAAAACATAGATCCACTGTCAAACCAATATCCGAGATCATGCAAAAAGAAATCGAGACGCCCACCCTCACCGACCTCCAGACCACCCTCGCCATTTTGATAAGTTCGTCGCCAATGCCGAAAAGACCTGGCCCGATCAAATCTCAAGAGATCTCAGACGATGACGGCCGCACCTTGCCGATGTCTCGACAGTGCTTTGAAGCCTCATCAATGTATGTCATGAGCAAAATGAAAAGAGAGAGAGAAAGAGGCTAAACACATGCATGGGCAATTCGAGGTGCTGCAGCAGAGGATTCACGTCCATCAGATTTGGTTATGTAACGAGAATATAGATGAACATCTCACCAATTTTTCTTTTCGTCAATGCGTTATAAATTTCTCAACATGCTTATTCAAATCGGTTCACGATTTGGATAGATAAGACACTAATTGGAGGCGCCGACTGTAATATTTAGATTTAATTACACAAAAAGTTAGGGATAATATTTAACCCCTAAACAAAAATAGCATGATAATATTGCATAGCATGTAGAGGTTAGGAGCATTTTTTGTTAATAGTAATAAGGTTTTTTATATAAAAATAAAAATAAATCAAATCGAGGCTGGTTCGACCTAGCCCACCCTTGGCCGATCTGACCCGTCCTCTTTCCCTTTTCCCTTCTTGTTTCCCCCGCCAGGGCCGGCCTCTTTCTTTTCTTTTTTATCCCCAGCCCTCGTCGACCTCCTCTCAACCACTTCTTCCTACGCGTATCTGAACAGGAAGCGACGGGCACAAGGCAAAGCAGAGCAGGAGCGTCGATCGCCATTTTTGGGTCGAAGGGCAGGGCGGCAGGGCAGCTGGCAGTGGCAGAGGCCATGCGCGCCCGCCAATGGCCGTAAAAAAGATATTAGAGAGAGGAGGGGGAGGGAAGGAGAGAGAGAGGCGTCAAGAGTGGGCAGGTGCCTTCCCATTGACGCTGCTCCTTTTTCCCTGCGCCAAACCTGCAGTAGGTCAAGGTCTTCTGTTGGATTGTTCTCCCTAGGATCCTGGCTCGAAGGCGGACAATGTGACCGGACGTCGTCCAATCTATTGAGCTCGCCCTCGTTTCGCCGTCGCTGAGCCAGGTAGGGATCCCATTGCCGACTTCCCTCTGTCATTTTCAGTTCTGTTTTGCCCTGTTCCGAGCGCCTTCCGAGCCAGGTGGAATCGGAGCTCGCCGTTCTTCGATGCGAGCGACTTCTGATCCTCATTTGTGTTCTGGGGTGTTGATTGTCTGCCTTCAGTAAAGGTGGAGGATCAAGTCTCGATCAAGCCCTTTTTTTCTTGCTCAGTTGCTACGCCCCAATTATTTGTTAAAATGCTCCTACTGAATATGGTATATTCCCATGCCTCACTTGGTTGTGTCAATTTGACTTAACATTGAATACCCAAACGTGACACGAGATAAAGGCTTGAGAGAGCCAATGCCTAACAGAGTGTCTTAGACACGCCTTTAGGTAATGTCCCTAAACTTTAGTCCTTACCCCTTGGGATGGAAATGATTGTTCCCGACCATTCATGAATATTCATCATGGATCTACTTGTTTCACTAAAAATTTCTTATCACTAATGTTCTCAAGGAATTCAATATTAGAAAAAGTAAGCTATCTCTTGGTATTTGTTTGTATTGAAAAAAGTAAATAAAAATTGATTTCATGGCATTTGATAATAAGTGAATCTACTAAAGCATATGACTGAAAGTGACATAATATTTATTTTGTAATTCATCAAAATAACAAGAATTTCAAAGAAATTAAAAATAAATCGTAAAAAATATTTGAATGGTATTAAACATGATCATGTTTTTAGAAAATTGCTTTTGAAAAAGCATCATATAATATTAATTGTGAAAATATATTCGTGTATTATAAAATATGAGCACTAATGATGTATATTCATAAGATGGTAGATGGGCTAGGCCCGTGCTATTTATCAATCTTGGCATAAAAAAAAGTCAATCGCTTTCTGGAGACAATAAAATTCATTCTGTGGCTAGATCTCTGTATAGAAAATAGAGCTTTCGTTTTTCCTCATCATCTTTCATAGTGGAAAGATGCCCATATATATAAGTGATCCTTGGCTTGGAGCTTAGTCTCGATCTAGATCTTAGTAGTACTCCGAGTGCTGTAATTTAGTAGCGTACTTGTCCAGGTTATTCTATATCTGTGACTTCGTTCCAGGCTTGACCCACCCACCGCCTTCCAACCAATCTCCCCTCTCTTTGGGATTGACCAGCTCTTGTCACTATGGCCAGATCACCCCAGATTTATGGAAAAAAAATGTATGAGAATAATAGGAAAGAAAAAAAAATGGATGTGAGATAGAGAGACTAGAGGGTGGAGAGTAAGAATTTACGAAAATTATTCATTTTATTGTCTGAAAATTATTTACCCCAATCTTTAGGCTTAGTGTTTCCCGTGAATAAGAAACTTCTTCTATCAACAGCTTTCTATCCTCTTAACACTAATATTCTAAAACTAATTTTTTTTAGAAAAATTGATTTTTATCCAAAAAAAAAAAAATACTTACCCTAGGGTTTACTCCTCATCCTGTTCCTTTCTTTTTCGTTGCATATTATTTCTATTTTTTAATGGTATACCTAACATGACTTAAAATATGAAATTTGATGGACAAATCCATGTGGAAAAGGAAAACTACCAAAACAGTCTTAAATATATTATAATTGTGCATATTAGGTCATAAATATTTTTTTTTTACGAATTCAATCCTAAAACTCTTAAGTTTTTTTTATCAATTAAACCATCCAATCAATTTGGCTAACCGATGCTAATGTAGATGTCAGCTGGTTAATGTTGATGATTTTCAATAACACCTTTTTCAAATTTTTCTTTTTTCTTTCTTTTTTTCCTCACAATGGCGAGCAAATGAGGGCCATGAAGCCCTTGCCAACTGCCAACAAGGGTCACAGCCCTCACTTAGCCTTGCTAATGCCTTACTAGCTATAGCCTTGCTTGCAACTACTATATATATGCCTTGCGATTGGGAACGAGGCTTAGAGGCCACGAGTGAGGCCAATCTTGTTAAGGCGTCGTCGGCAAGGAAGCCCAAGGCCACCTTTGTCATAGCTGATAAGGCCCTAATGAGCCAGCCTCACCCAGTGGCCAACAAGCTTAGCAAGAGCCTCGGAAGCCACTATGGGGGAAATTAAGAAGGAAGAAAAGATTAAAAAAAAAGGGGGGAAAGGAAAAAAGGAGGAGAAAATGTTACAAAAATAAATAATTAATTAGAAAATATTATATAATATTTAAAATCACTCATGTCAACCAACCGACATCCACGTCGCACCTACTAAAGTTGATTAGATGAGTTGAATTAGTAAAAAAGAATTATGATTAAATTAGTATAATTATAATAGATGTAATACTTTTTAAGTAATTTTTCCCCGCAAAAAGCGATTGCTGGGTGTCGCGACCTACCCCTTGGAAGGAAATAGGTTTAGAAATATTGTCCATAAGGAGATTTAAATCAGTATCCTTAAAAGATGACTCAAATGTATCATTTAACTATAACATGATCTGACTCATCCAATATAAACTCGGACTCTCCCAAGCCCATATCTCGCGCAACGTTGGAAAATTTTAAACAAATTCTAATTATAGGAACTTATAAGGAGCCGCCACTAGCCTATTCAAGTTGGCTAAAAACCAAGTGAAAGCACAGAAGAATGCTTTACTTTTTACGCAACCAGAGATCTAGGGACGGGGACTTGATTACACAAGTAAGTAAACTAGTGCCCTTTCTGTACCTAGGCTTGATTATCTTATTAACCAAAGTGTTTTCATGTAGTCTTTTATCCATTATGGGACGAGTCCACTAATTGATCATGCATTATCTTTTTTTTTTTAAATCCTAACCATGCTAAAGAGAAATAACAACCAATGTAATAAAAGTGTGCAAATAAGTATAATCGAAAAGAAATGCGCAATCAAAAATCCTAATATTTTCTTTAAAAAGGAAAATCAGACAAACACCCCCCAATGTAAAGCTCTAAGTGCTTATTCAGTTGAATTTAAAATTTTTTAAATTCAATAACAGTTTTCTCATTTTTAAACTTTAAGGGCTTTCTCATTTTTTAACTTTAAGCGGTTTTCTCATCTTAAACTTTAAGGGTTTTCTCATAAACTTTGAAATTTTTCTCATTTTTTTATGCTAAAGTAAAAATGTTTAATCGAAGTGGATAACCTAAAACTACTTCACGACTTATAGTATTAATATCAAAAATCTATGAAATCATTTATGGTCACTTTCTAAGACAATTTTTTTAATGTCTTGATTTTTTTAAATAATTTTTATAATTTAATAATTTTTTAAATTAATTAATATTTTTGAATTTTTAATAATAGGAACTTAATTTTGGATTTGTTTATTTAAAACGTTATTATAATAAAATAATAATTAGAAACCAGGTCGGGCTCCGAACCAAGCCAAGCTTTGAACCGAGTCTGTTCGGATCCGATCCGGGCTCCGAAACAGAAAGAGGCAAGAGAATCTGGACTGGGCTAGCAATGGGCTCAGTCCAACTTCCACTTTTTCGCTCTCCATGGCTAACAGCCAACCCGATAAGAATGTTGGCCCACCTAACACTTATCTGGACTTAACCCAATGCATGCAGAATAGCCTAAATCAACAAAGAGTCAGCCCATGTTCAACAAACACACATAACATAGCCCAAATCAACGGAACTCCAACCCAGTTCTCTCACGCGTGAAGCCCTCAGCCCGGCCCAACACCGATTCAGCCATCTCCTTTGCGAACAAACAGAGAACACATATGTCTTCTCCCCTTCCATGCCGCTGGCAGAAGCGATGATTGGCGGCACTTACACCGGAGTTCGACTCTACCTCTTACACGATGACCCAATGAGCCAAAGCCGAAATAACCTATTCACCCCTAGATGATTTTGTTAGCCACCCTCAACATGAAGGCATGCTATACTTCATTCTAAATTTTAATATCATCTTACATTTATGATGTCCAACATGTGTTAAAACAAAAATATTTGCCGACGTAATATGTTTGAAACAGTATTAAACTTTACTACACTTAATCATGGGAAAACACTCGTAAATAGATATATATTTTAATAAGGAAAGACAACTTACAAAATAAAGGTAACTTTATTGTAGGTGAAGTTCACCTGGGATGCAGTACATACACTTTAAAAAAGACAACATGATGAGGGATGCTAAAGTGTCGCCTGATCAGAGGTCAACGACTTCATATGGTCTTGGAGGAGTGCAAGACCATGTCTGTCTTCATAGTTGTACATCAATGAAACCATTTTAGCAGCATTCAGGCAAGCTTCGCAGAAAGGCGCAAAGAGCGGACATGCAGAGAGGCATTCTTTGTTGAGCAGCTTCCACAATTTCGATATCAACTCCATCACATGCTCTCTCGCTCTTTGACGCGAAGTGCCTGGGTTTTCCCTCAAATAGCACTCCAAGTATGATCCGTCATGGCCATTTTGATTCTCATCCTTCAAGCAAATCGAATCCCCACAAATAAAACAATGGCAAAACACGAATGGGAAAAATGACTAAAACCTGAATATTGCTCGGCACGAAACCATTAAATAGTTTACCTGGGCACATCCAAGGTCATCCCAAAGGCGGAGAATTTCAGCCACTAAGAAGATTATATTTGGAAGCGGCACATCTCCTTTCATTGTATCAGTACTTTGGTTAACATTGTTCTGGCCCATTAAAAAGAACAAGTGGCCCAGGACCAAGGGCGCACCTGAAGTGATAATCCCATTCTTCAAGTAATCATCTATTTTTGGCAATTTCCTAGAAGCATTCCACTGAAATTCCACCAGGAATGCATCGCACAAATTCGCCCACTGTAACATCAAATGTCATGCGACTGACCAAGGAATGTCTAAAATGTAATAATAAATCAAAACTGTGTGCTTATTGAGCTTTTCTCATACGAATCACTGGTAAATCTCTCTCTCTCTCTCTCTCTCTCTCTCTCTCTCGCTGTGCCAGTGAAGGAGCTTAATGTTGCACTGAGCTCCATTTTATTGCTAAGAATTCCCCTGCTACAGGATACTTACAAAAACACCTAGATCTTGCCAATGTGTTTGTGTGCACAAGCGTGCACGGGGTTGCGGCTTAATTCTATCGGTGGTAAAGTATCCGTCCATCACATTAGAAGAAATTCTAGAAAAAAAAAACTGAAACTCGAGAGGACCGTGAAGAAGGTAATTGGTTTTTGTGGCTTTAATTGGAGAAGCGGGGTGAGACGGAGAAGATAAAAGGATGAGGATATGACCAAGGTTGAGTTTTGGGTAAGTGCTGTAAATCTAAAATAAAGTGATGCTCATTTATAGTTGAGACAGGAGTTGGCAACATGGTTGCGGACCGTGGTTCTTATCAATAATAATTTTATATTAATACCATCTGTTTCAAGAAGATCGTTGGGTTCCATCCATGCTTCTTGAAGATAATGTTGCCAAATTCATTTGTAATGTCGCTCAGATCATTGAAGCATATTTTCATGTACTGTGGAAGCTGCTCAGCACAAGCGTTGTCCCATCTGAAGAAATAAAATTACAGGTAAGATTTGAATAGGCAGCTTGATATAAAAGTCCAATGCATATCTTATTTTCTATGTAATACTCGCAACATAATAGGTAAAATCTGATGTCTACAATTGTATACCTTCTAATGACTTCTGTGAAGAGAGTTAGCTCATCGGTCGTGCCACGGACATCAAATATGTCATCGATAATGAACACGAGAGAGATGGGTTTGATGAGCTCAATCCTAAGCTCAGAGGAGCTTTGATCTTTGAAAATAGCCATGGACCACATGTACCATTTTAGTGGCTGGTCTCTAGCAAACTTCATCTCCTCTCCCAATCCCAACTCTTTCCACCACCTGAAATATAGGAAACACATGAGGAAATAGTACATTTGGAGTACATAATAATAGACTCATGTATATGAAACAAATTATTTATTTAAAGATTCTATCATTCTCACATACATGGAGATAAGAGAAAGTGTATATATAGAGTCCATTTTTCAAATAATTTGGGGTGAAACCGTAAGTCATTTCTCAGATAGGGATTTGTGAGTTTGACCTTAGCCTAAACCTAAATGTATATTTGTTCATTGATTCACTTGAATTAAGGCCGACAGATAAAAGCTCATCTATTGTCCTTCAATTGAGCGCTAATTTGGGTACGTAAATAATTAGTTACTCACGAATTAATTTGGTGAATCTCCTTCTGGTGCACAGATTGAACAATTCTTTGCTCTCTGTTCGCTACTTCTAGCAAGTCTTCCATCCATGAGTTCATGCCTGGCATATCGTTTACAAAACTTTGAGGAGCTAGCAATCTTGCAAAGCTCTTGCGATATGGATATCGCAGTGTACTTTCAATCATTCTCACTTGTTTGTGATCAAGTTTACCCGCCAACAAAGCGTTGAGACAGTTGTTACTAAAGCTTATGGCTTCATCAAGTATATTTTCTCCTTCTATGCTCATTTGTGAAGCTTCGTATAGTTCCATCATACCCCTCATGTTTCCCTTCAATTTGATAGCAAAACCTTCTCTCTTATCATTGAAGCGTTCAAAAACATCTGTGTGAAAAGCACAAGGAGTTTAATACATCGAGAAGTATAGTATGTTATCTCATTTATCAATCACTTCACTAATTCAAAATTTATGATGTGCATAATTCAGCTTTTTATTTTAAAAAATCCCAAATTGCTTTATCTTGTTGTGAAAAGTTTTAATTTAGATACAACGAAACTAAAGATGAGTAAAAATGGAGGAAATGGGCAATGCAAGCGAAAAATCTAAGTATTTTTCCACATTGGTTTTTGAAAATAACCCCAGAACATTAATGCATTGCTTAATACTTGGCTTAAGTCCACGCATGTGACATGCACTGATAAATACCCATTGGAAATGTTATCTCAATTAAACATTTCCAATTCTCAAGTCAACAGAAAATTCAAAAAAATCAGCTTATATTATTTTCCATTTTCACCCTTAACAAAAAGATGGGAAATTCAAAATTTGTTTTCTGTTGTCATGTATCAACAGAAACATTTTATTTCGCTATTGCAATTGACATGAAACTCATGGAAAACAGACCTGCAGGCACATAGTAACCTTCTTGCCGAAGAAGTCGAAATCGGAGAGCAATCTCATAGACATCATCTTTGCCATGATTCAGAGAGCTAAAATGTGTGTATTGCCATCGTAGAATGGCTTTAATCTGTTCTTGAAATAGGGATTTGATTCCTAGTTGCTGAATCGTGTCGACAATGATCAAACTTTCCAGAGGCTCATCCACCACTTCATTAAAAAAATCTATAAGGCTCTTTACTTTTTCTTCATGTCTTATCCTGGGATGATCCTGCATCTTGGAAATTTAGATTTACAAGTGAATTCATGTTATAATCTCCCAACCGAAAAAAAAAGGAAGAATTAATTAAATAATCATACTTAAATTCAGAAAAAAGAATGAATACAACAAAAAACCACTAAATCAGCTAGTCTACCAGTGATAAATTCACCAAGACTAATTTTTTGACCAACAAAAATAAAAAGCCGGTACATCTATGATAAAACTTAAGTTTCTATTAAATTTTTACTATCAAATTACTGAGTTGGATGACACGTGGCACTTGATAGGTGCATTGCTTCTAAGTTTTGCTCCCCGTTTGTCACAAGTTTATTAGTTGACGGTTTTTCTAACTACTAATCCAATTCGATAGAAACTAAAGGAGGTTTTGAAATAAATTCATCACAGGTGTACAAGTTTGGGATTTCTCATGGTAGAAAAAAATTAGTTTAGTGTAAATTGGTCAAAAGGTGTATCAGTTTGTGATTTTTCATGCTATTAACTCATTAAAAAAACATGGTAATGAAGCACAAAGAAAATCAGAAAAAGTTCAAAAGAGCAAAGAGAAAATTACAATTAATCAAACAATCAACTAATAATTTTTCTTGAGCTCGTATACGGCAATTTAATATAAGATGCTTGATGTTTTCTGCTGACATTGATTTTATACAAGGAACACTTAAAATGCTCATGTGTACTAGGTACATGTCATATGATCTGACAAACCAGTCCAGTTTGAAAATTTTTCAAATGGTCAAATCTACCAGTGAGTTAATAAGTAGGTTTCTTTATTGGAGATTCATTGAAGATGAGCCTTGAGAGAAGTCATTCTTGTTTCCCTGCATATAGTCGGTAATTAAGCTTCCTTCTTATCCTACTTTTCAGCCGCCTACATACGAATCGACATAATTAAATTTATGCGTGTTAATGGGCCATTTTTTGAACTACACGATTGGATATGTTTCATACTCATACCTAACGAATTTTGTTTACTTTAAAGAATATTTAATATGGTCCACATGTCAAAAATGATAAAAGGTAAAGCAAAAAAAAAATATTTAAAGATGACAAAAAGAAATATGCTATCGACGGATAAATTAAATAGTTCGCTTTAACTACGATTTAAAGTAAAGTTTGACTCGCATTATCCTGAAACTTGTTGAGATGTCGTAAATTTGTCAACACGCATTATCGTTTATAAATATGTTTTACATATTTCTTGTTGTAGACAGGTATGGTGTTGTGCTTCGTCAATTGAAGAACACGGTAACCGCTTGATAATCATGTTAGCCATGTTAGTTGGGCCATGTGACCCGTTTTATTTAGTGTACCGTTCATTTATCAAGACAGCTGGACACATTTAATAACCATGTCCTTACAATCTAAGCTTTTGTGTCTGCCGACCGACGAGACATCCCAATTTTCATTATAGGTGTCATACATGCCCTACGAAATAAAGCTTGGAGGTAAACAAAGGTCTATGGACTTTTCTTTTTTTTACCAATAAGCTAAGGAAGGAAACGATGAACTGAAAATTAAAGGCCAAGATACATGGACTTACCAGATGAGTTTGCTCTTTATCAATGCTCGATGATGGCATTGTGAAGCTGGAATGGTGGTCGAACCTTTCGGAGTAATGGTCACAGGGAGAGAAGAGATGGGTGAAGCTTGTGAAGAACCGGACGATTTAGCCAAAGCTCAAGAGGGGAACAAGAAGTGTCTTGATGGGTGGTTGATGTGCCATTAAGGACTATTTATAGAAGATGTGCCTCCAATAATTTGATGGGAGGTTGCCGCACACATCTTTCGTAAGTTTCTGCATTTGATTGTCACGAGATAATTTGTTTGCATGATGACTACGGGTCATCTTTGGGTACGTGGGTTGTCGTTTTCGAATTCGAATAGGACGGAAAAATCGTCGTAGAAAGCACCCATCGATGCATGTACATCAAAAAGGTTTCGCGTGTGAAAAGTCTTCAACAAATTAGAAACACAAAGATCAGATAGGCTTTAATGAAAAGGACATGAAGGACTTTTTCTGCATACAAGAAAGTGATCTAAGTCGAAACATATCATTTCAGGACTCGGATTTTATCACGCCGTTTCAGATTTAATTCACATCTTCCATGACGCATAAGGTTAAAACACATACCTGAACTCGAATTGCCAAAGGTTTATCCAGTGGAAAACAAGCATTTTTCCTAAAATTGGTGGTCTTGTCCTCCAAAGTAAGTTCAGCTCTTTGTGAAATGCGCCTATGTGCGTGCGACAAGCAGAACAGAGTGTGGGCCAGTAGTACCAGTGAGAAACCATGTTTAGTTTTCTAAGTGGACTCGTCTCTCGACCAGTCGTCCTACAAAGAAGTGAGAATGTGGAAGTAGCGTCCACACATAATGGTTATTCTTTCGGATAGAAAATGACACAAATAATTCACAAACTTCAGCCAAATGTACAATATAGCCCTTGAACTTTCAATTTGACAAAAATAATCTATAAACTTTCTCCTAGTATGTAACATGATCCATGAACTTTTGATTTATTTAATGTGATCCATGAAGTTTGATAAATGTTCAAACTGTTGAGAATAACATAATGGTGAAGAATGAAGATGATGTTACTCGAAGTCAAAACCACAGCAATCAACGAAGGGATTTGATGAGCAAAGACTTGTGGCAGACCAATGTTCCTCTTAGTAATAGATTCGATGTATTGAAGGATAGATAAGCTGTGTTGCTTTAAGTAAACTAGAGTTCACTAACTCTAGTTCATTAACTATAGCTTATAGTTAGTTTTCTGTTACACACATAGACTTGATCTCTCTATTAACAGACTACGTGTTGATATAAAGGGAAAGGGGCAACTACTCTGTAACTCATTGAGAGAGAAAAAGCAGTACGGCTCTACGGAGCTCATATTCAATGGAGGTGAAGTTTGTTTTAACAGACTAGTTACATTTTGAGGCTTAGCCATGGCCGGTGTAATTTTTAGGGTTTAATCATACCCAATATGGTTTTCGGGTCATGTCATCTAGCAAAGTGTGATGTAGACTATTCGGCACATAAGAAACTGATCTTGACATATGTTTGGCTATAACACATGATTTATGTGACTCGTGGATTTGAAAGCATGTGTTGGAGTCACTTTCATGGGGCATGCTATCGCATACATTTTCTATTAGTTTCTTTGTTCATGGCATGATTCCATAGGAGCAACGATTGTCACTTGTTGAGCCGTGGTTATTTTAGGGAAAAATTGTCAAAAAAAAGTCATAAATCTTTACCACTTATACCAATTTAGCCATCAACCATTTTTTAAGCCGATTTAATCCTAAACATTTTCAACATTTGCCATTTAAGTCATTCTAGCAAATTTTGGTCGAAAAATACCTACATGAACCTTGCCGGCCACGACCAGACCTCGCCGGCGACAATGTGGCGATGACAGGACGATACGTAACGACAAATTTCTTTCTTCTTTCTTTTCCTCCTATTTTCTTGCTCCGGCCACTCCAAAAGGGCGGCGAATCCCTCGTCGGTGACTGGCGAGGGCGGCGGGGCTCCCCCATCGCTGACGAGGCGGGGCAAGGGTGGGGTTGCCCCACCAAGATTTGGGCTGGGCAGCGCTTGCCCGACCACTAGGAAGGCTAGCCAACGGCTGGCAGGGGCCTGGCGAGCCTCGCCAAAGCCAAATATGGGCGAGGCATTCCCGCCCTCGCCCAAATCTAAGCTAGGTGGAGCTACCCCACCCAGATCTAGACGAGGGCAAGGCAGCCCCACCCGGCCAATGGCCAGCGGGGGCCAACCCCACCTAGATCAGGACGGGGTAGCCTCGCCATCGCCCAGCCCTTACCGACAACAGGTGTGGGCGGTGGCAACCTCCCCAGCCCTTGCCACCCATCGTTGGTGAGGGTTTCACCACCTTTTAGAGCGGTCAAAGCAAGAAATAGAAGAAAAAAAAAAGAAGAAAGAAATTTGTCACCACGTGTCGCCCCGTCATTGTCATGTCATCGTCGACAGGGTCCACATAGGTATTTTACAGCCAAAATCCACCAAAAAGACTTAAATGGCAAATGTGGAAAAGATTTAGAGTTGAATCGACTTAAAAAAAAGATTGAGGACTGAATCAGCATACGTAGTAAAGATTTATGACTTTTTTGGTAATTTTTACTTATTTTAGAGTAATAAAAAATAACATGGCCTCTTTATTAGGCCTTGAGATATGATCCCTGGATAGTCTGAGACTATTTGATTGCCAAATTCAAGGGAAGTATCTACAAAAAAAAAAAAAACTGAAACTCTATACTATCTCGTGAACTTAAAGGTTTACCTAATTATGGGACACCGTTTTCACTATGTCGTTCACAACCCCTTTCATATCTATTGATTCGGTGCTGGCTGTGTAGAAAAAGAATTGGGCAGGCTGCGTATTCACAGATTTTTCCATGTTTCTAAACTTGGAAAGAGCATTTTCTTCTATGTTTTGGCTTTTTCAACAGCGGGGTTTGAAATTTGACGCTTCATCATCTAAGTTAACCCGATGTTTACGAAGAATATCTCTTCGTGATAAAAAGCCATTTTGCAATGTGAAGGTGCGTCGTGTAGGTATTTTACACCGTTACATTAAACTATAGATTATCCGTTTGGTCCACTGTCGGTGGAAGACAGTGTTTGACAAATGATATCAACAGTGCACAACAAATATGACGTGACAATTGAGCAGACCCAAGTGCATTTTCCACGCTTTGTTGATGTTGACCCAAGTGCATTTTCCACGCTTTGTTGATGTTGAATTATGTAACTAGAAACCAAACCGTTGCCAAACTCAAAGGAGACGACAGAAAGTACTACATTCTAATAATTTACAATGCGTTCCAAAAGTTTAAGACTTTCTTCGTAATGCACTCATTTCAAAATATCACAAGTATTATATATTTTTCATAGCTTTATTAGTTTTCGTTGTAATGTACTTCAAAAAGGCCGTAAATATTGAGTATCACAAATCTATATGGTTTACAATGTGTATCATTGTAACTAATTGAAAAATCATAGTAGAAATTTAATTATTCTAGTTTCTAAAAAAATTTTATGTTCTTTCAAAGAATTACAAAGTTGAAAAAACTGTAGATGTATACAGCAAATATTTAGCAAGTTTTTACAATGCTTCTGATAATTAATCATAAACCAATGGAGCATGTCATAAGTACTTAAAGAATTACTGTAGCATACACCGTTAGTCTAAAAAAATTTTACACAAGCAGTCTCATGCACCATTCATTTGAGGGACAGCATAGTCATAATTTTCAAATCAAGAGTGGAGAGAGGACGCACGTGGAAAATTTTCTTTATTCCAACAATAAATACTTTATTATTTCATATTACTGCTTAACAACTTTTTGACACGACGTAGTTTGGAAACTTCATAAATAATTTAGTATTCTAGCTTCTTCAAATTTATAGATGCTCATAAGAAATTGTTAAGCCGATCTTTTAGTGTTCAGCAAAAGAAAGTTAACTTTTTAGTGTTCTGTTCACATGGCATCATATACACTTTTAAATTCTTATTTTAAGTAGTTTACAAAGGTTGGGGAAATCCCTTATTATATTTTGAAGGTGACAAGACAATTAAAGACTACTAATGTGTTTAATGGTTAAGTAACCAAGTAAAAGATGCATAAACTATTATGCAATTACCGTTCTAATAGGATCATCTAAAGATAAGGAGTCCACTAGTCGGTCAATGCTGAACAAGACTTAATTGAGCGTAAAGGTGCCCACAAGCTGGAGGTATAAGCTTGGAAGTGCCATGAGTAGGTGAACGTAAAGTAGAGCCACCATTGTCAATTTACTTGGAAGGACCAAAAGATAGAAGACTGAAATAAGCGGAAGGTTGCGAGAGCTGGATATGATCAGCATATGGAGTAGATATCATTGGCTCACTGCATGGATACCAACACTTATAGCATGGATATCAGTAGTGCAATCTATGGAACTCTTATTGATACACCGCAATGGCTAATTATTCTCTCAACGAATTGTCCAATGACTAGATTGAAGATTGATCCTCTTCAAGATTGTCCAACGAGAAGATTGGACGTGAATGAGTATAAAAGGAGAACAAGGCGTCAAGATGAATACATGAATCAAGAGTGCAATGCCTATTTTTCGAAGAGAGCTTTACATTGTCTTCTTGAAAACTTTAAGTTGTAATCTTTTGCGTTGGCAATGTTATAATTTGTTCTTAGGTGTGAGATAGTGAGTCCTCTCAACATGGGTAAGTAGTGTCTGCTTTGAGGAGAAGTGTTTGAATATAATAAGTAGGACATTCTACTTTTACTTTGATAAGATTTCTAATGAAATCTAGCCAATAAGCTATTAGCATAAGAAAATGGATGTAAACATATATTAAGCTGATTCACTATAAATGTGTATGTGCAAAGTCTTCTATCTCTTTGGCTTGGAAAGCAGCTGCTACTAGGACAATAATAAGATAAAGGAAATTAAAAAAAAAAAAGAGAAATTTTAAAACATTATAAGATAAAGGAAACCGGGTCGGTTCGAACCCGACCCGCTCACTAGAGGCTGACCAAAATCAGGAGAGATATTAGACTGGTATCACAATGGGTCTAGTCCAATTTGGCATCCTTCAATCCACATGCTCCTCCAGTACAGAAAGCCAGCCCAGTGTGCGCGAGAGCCGAATTAGACGCAAAGAGACAAGGCCGTGGACCCGGTCCAGAAGATGAACAAAAGAAAAAATTGACCCAGCCCAGCGGGCTTTCTTCCTCGCATGAACATCTCACGAGCAAGGCGCACGCGGGCGCGCCGCGCACCCTTGCCTCGCGGTGGGGCACGACCTCCGGCGCCGGAAGAGGACCTGGAACGCGGCCGGCTAACCAGCGACTCTCCGGTGGCGACGGGTCACACAAACAAGCAACAAGAAGAGCGCGGACAGAACAAAACCAAGGCAGATTTACTCAAATAATTCGTCGAACATGTAGAGTGCAATGGGGGAGTTCGATTGCAGGACCAAAAGAAGGAGAAATCTAAGCCCATTATGCACCAAAGATCAGAAAACAGGACGCACAAGCAAAAGTAAAACATTATGGAAGCTTGGCAATAAATCACACCGACTATCACTCATCAAATTCGGCTCGAGAAAGCAGCAAAGTCAAGCACGGGGGTTCACGGGAGAAACAAATGGAGTCGATGTACCCCTACACGATTCAGATTATTTTTTATAATTCGACTCGCCCTTTTCTTTCGGGTGTCTCTGTATATTTTGTCCGAAAGTCCTCTTCGTTTTTTTCAAGCGTTCTGCCTTGGACGCTTTTATGCATGAGAAAGCAACATTCGGTCAAAGATTTGACCGGGTATTCCTTATCTTTTTCCTTTCCCCTTCCCCCCACTCTGCCGAAAATCTTCTCCACTCTCCCCTTCTCCTCTTGGACGACTTCAACGGGGATAAAGAATTTCGGTCAAATCTTTTAAAAGATTTGACCGAATATCATCATATATTTTTTCTCTTCAATCAATTGAATCCCCTTTTAGATATCTTCAAAAATCATGCTCATTTTACATGGCCAAAAATCTTCTTAAAATCGTGACATTCCCAATTTCACCGATTATAGACATAACGAACTTGCACAAAATCACACTCACTTAAATCTATATGCAAACAAAATGCTCCTAAAACTATGCGCGACTAAATCATAATATTTTTTATGCAAATGATTCGTCAAATTTTAGGTGTCAACAATCATATTCATTGTTTGATAGAAATACTACATTCGATAACTTCAATATTATTAGAATCTGATCATATTTATATTCTGTTTTACTTGCCCCCAACCATGTACGTCTAGACCCATCTAATTCCGCAGTATTTTGTCAAGATCTTGTGAAATAACCTATTCATCCCTAGATGATTTTGTTAGCCACCCTCAACATGAAGGCATGCTATACTTCATTCTAAATTTTAATACTGTCTTACATTTATGATGTCCTGCATGTGTTAAAACAAAAATATTTGCCGACATAATATGTCTGAAACAGTATTATACTTTACTACACTTAATCATGGGAAAACACTCGCAAATAGATATATATTTTAATAAGGAAAGACAACTTACAAAATAAAGGTAACTTTATTGTAGGTGAAGTTCACTTGGGATGCAGTACATATGCTTTAAAAAAGAAAACATGAAGAGGGATGCTAAAGTGTCGCCTGATCAGAGGTCAACGACTTCATATGGTCTTGGAGGAGTGCAAGACCATGTTTGTCTTCATAGTTGTACATCAATGAAACCATTTTAGCAGCATTCAGGCAAGCTTCGCGGAAAGGCGCAGAGATCGGACATGCAGCGAGGCATTCTTTGTTGAGCAGCTTCCACAATTTCGATATCAACTTCATCACATGCTCTCTCGCTCTTTGACGCGAAGAGCCTGGGTTTTCCCTCAAATAGCACTCTAAGTATGATCCGTCATGGCCATTTTGATTCTCATCCTTCAAGCAAATCGAATCCCCCCAAATAAAACAATGGCAAAACACGAACAGGAAAAATGAATAAAACCTGAATATTGCTCGGCACAAAACCGTTAAATAGTTTACCTGGGCACATCCAAGGTCATCCCAAAGGCGAAGAATTTCAGCGACTAAGAATATTATATTTGGAAGCGGCACATCTCCTTTCATTATATCCGTACTTTGGTTAACAATGTTTTGGCCCATTAGAAAGAACAAGTGGCCCAGCACCAAGGGCGCACCTGAAGTGATAATCCCATTCTTCAAGTAATCATCTGTCTTCGGCAATTTCCTAGAAGCATTCCACTGAAATTCCACCAAGAATGCATCGCACAAATTCGCCCACTGTAACATCAAATGTCATGCGACTGATCAAGGAATCTCTAAAATGTAATAATTAATCAAAACTGTGTGCTTATTGAGCTTTTCTAATATGAGTCACTGGTAATTCTCTCTCTCTCTCTCTCTCTCTCTCTCTCTCTCTCTCTCTCTCTCTCTCTCTCTCTCTCTCTCTCTCTCTCTCTCTCTCTCTATGCCAGTGAGGGAGCTTAATGTTGCACAGATCTCCATTTTATTGCTAAGAAGTCCCCTCTACAGGATACTTACAGAAACACCTAGATCTCGCCAATGTGTTTATGTGCACGAGCATGCACAGGGGTTGCGGCTTAATTCTATCAGTGGTAAAGTATCTATCCATCACATTATAAGAAATTCCAGAAAAAAAAAACTGAAAGTCGAGAGAACCGTGAAGAAGGTAATTGGTTTTGTGGCTTTAATTTGGAGAAGCGGGTGAGATGGAGAAGATAAAAGGATGAGGATATGACCAAAGTTGAGTTTTGGTTAAGTGCTGTAAATCTAAAATAAAGTGATGCTCATTAGTTGAGACATAAGTTGGCAACATGGTTGCGAACCATGGTTCTTATCAATAATAATTTTATATTAATACCATCTGTTTCAAGAAGATCGTTGGGTTCCATCCATGCTTCTTGAAGATAATGTTGCCAAATTCATTTGTAATGTCGATGAGATCCTTGAAGCATATTTTCATGTACTGTGGAAGCTGCTCAGCACAAGCGTTGTCCCATCTGAAGAAATAAAATTACAGGTAAGATTTGAATTGGCAGCTTGATATAAAAGTCCAATGCATATCTTATTTTCTATGAAATACTCGCAACATAATAGGTAAAATCTGATGTCTACATTTGTATACCTTCTAATGACTTCTGTGAAGAGAGTTAGCTCATCGGCCGTGCCACGGACATCAAATATGTCATCGATAATGAACACGAGAGAGATGGGTTTGATGAGCTCAAACCTTAGCTCAGAGGAGCTTTGATCTTTGAGAATAGCCATGGACCACATGTACCATTTTAGTGGCTGGTCTCTAGCAAACTTCATCTCCTCTCCCAATCCCAACTCTTTCCACCACCTGAAACATAGGAAACACATGAGGAAATACTACATCTGGAGTACATAATAATAGACTCATGTATATGAAATAAATTATTTATTTAAAGATTCTATCATTCTCACATACATGAGATAAGAGAAAGTGTATATATAGAGTCCATTTTCCAAATAATTTGTGGTGAAACCGTAAGTCATTTCTCAGATAGGGATTTGTGAGTTTGACCTTAGCCTGAACCTAAATGTATATTTGTTCATTGATTCACTTGAATTAAGGCCGACAGATAAAAGCCCGTCTTTTGTTATATGTTGGTAATATATTTTCCTTCAATTGAATACAAATTTGGGTAAGTAAATAATTAGTTACTCACAAATTAATTTGGTGAATCTCCTTCTGGTGCACAGATTGAACAATTCTTCGCTCTCTGTTTGCCACTTCTAGCAAGTCTTCCATCCATGAGTTCATGCATGGCATATCGTTTACAAAACTTTGAAGAGCTAGCAATCTTGCAAAGCTCTTGCGATATGGATATCGCAGTGTACTTTCAATCATTCTTACTTGTTTGTGATCAAGTTTACCCGCCAACAAAGCATTGAGACAATTGTTACTAAAGCTTGTGGCTTCATCAAGTATATCCTCTCCTTCTATGCTCATTTGTGAAGCTTCGTATAGTTCCATCATACCCCTGATGTTTCCCTTCAATTTGATAGCAAAACCTTCTCTCTTATCATTGAAGCGTTCGAAAACATCTGTGTGAAAAGCACAAGGAGTTTAATACATCGAGAAGTATAGTATGCTATCTCATTTATCAGTCACTTCACTAATTCAAAATTTATGATGTGCATAATTCAGTTTTTTATTTTAAAAAAATCCCAAATTGCTTTATCTTCTTGTGAAAAGTTTTAATTTAGATACAAAACTAAAGATGAGTAAAAATGGAGGAAATGGGCAACGCAAGTGAAATATCTAGGTATTTTTCACATTGTTTTTGAATATAACTCCAGAACATTAATGCATTGCTTAATACCTGGCTTAAGTCCACGCATTTGACATGCATTGATAGATACCCATTGGAAATGTTATCTCAATTCAACATTTCCAATTCTCAAGTCAACAAAAAATTCAAAAAAAAATCAGCTTATATTATTTTCCATTTTCACCCTTAACAAAAACAAGGGAAATTCAAAAATTGTTTTCTATTACCATGTATCAACAGAAATTTTTTATTTCGCTATTCCAATTGACATGAAACTCTTGGGAGACAGACCTGCAGGCACATAGTAACCTTCTTGCCGAAGAAGTCGAAATCGGAGAGCAATCTCATACACATCATCTTTGCCATGATTCAGAGAGCTAAAATGTGTGTATTGCCATTGTAGAATGGCTTTAATTTGTTCTTGAAATAGGGATTTGATTCCTAGTTGCTGAATCGTGTCGACAATGATCAAACTTTCCAGAGGCTCATCCACCACTTCATTCAAAAAATCTATAAGGCTCTTCACTTTTTCTTTATGTTTTATCCTGGGATGATCCTGCATCTTCAAAATCCAGTTTTACAAGTGAGTTCGTGTTATAATCCCCCAACAAGAAAAAAAGGAAGAATGAATTAAATCATCATTCTTAAATTCAGAAAAAAAAAATGAATACAACAAAAACCACCAAGTTAGTTAATACACCAGTGATAAAATTCACCTAGACTAATTTTTTGACCAACAAAAATAAAAAAAACCAGTACATCTATGATAAAACGTAAGTTTCTATTAAATTTTACTATCAAATTACTAAGTTGGATGACACGTGGCACTTGACGGGTGCATTGCTTCTAAGTTTTGCTCCCCATTTGTCACAAGTTTATTAGTTCATGGTTTTTCTAACTACTAATCCAAGTCGATAGAAACTAAAGGAGGTTTTGAAATAAATTCATCACAAGTGGACAAGTTTGGGATTTCTCATGGTAAAAAAAATTAGTTTAGTGTAAATAGGTCAAAAGGTATATCAGTTTGAGATTTTCATGCTATCAACTCATTAAAAAAACATGGTAATGAAGCACAAAGAAAATCAGAAAAAGCTCAAAAGAGCAAAGAGAAAATCATGATTAATGAAACAATCAACTGATAATTTTTCTTGAGCTCGAATACGGCACTTTTATATAAGATTATTGATGTTTTCTGCTGACATTGATTTTATACTAGGAACACTTAATATGCTCATGTGTACTAGGTACATATCATATGATCTGACAAGCCAGTCCAGTTTGAAAATTTTTCAAATGGTCAAATCTACCAGGGAGTCAATAAGTAGGTTTCTTTATTGGAGATTCATTGAAGATGAGCCTTGAGAGAAGTCATTCTTGTTTCCCTGTGTATAGTCGGTAATTAAGCTTCCTTCTTATCCTACATTTTAAGCCGCCTACATACGAATCGACATATTGAATTTACGAGTGTTAATGGGTCATTTTTTGAACTACACGATTGGATATGTTTCATACTCATACCTAACGAATTTTGTTTACTTTAAAGAATATTTAATATGGTCCACATGTCAAAAATGATAAAAGGTAAAACAAAAAAATATATTTAAAGATGACAAAAAGAAATATGATATCTACGGATAAATTACATAGTTCGATTTAACTACGATTTAAAGTAAAGTTTTACTCACATTATCCTGAAACTTGTTGAGATGTCGTAAATTTGTCAACACGCATTATCATATATAAATATGTTTTACATATTTCTTGTTGTAAACAGGTATAGTGTTGTGTTTCGTCAATTGAAGAACACGGTAACCGCTTGATAATCATGTTAGCCATGTTAGTTGGGCCATGTGACCCATTTAATTTAGTGTGCCATACATTTGTCAAGACAGTTTGACACATTTAATAAACACGTCCTTACAAACTAAGCTTTTGTGTCTGCTGACCGAGGAGACATCCCAATTTTCATAATAGGTGTCATACACACCCTACGAAATAAAGCTTGGTGGTAAACAAAGGTCCATGGACTTTTCTTTTTTTTTTTACAATAAGCTAAGGAAGGAAACGATGAACTGAAAATTAAATGCCAAGATACATGGACTTACCAGATGAGTTTGCTCTTTATCAATGCTCGACGATGGCATTGTGAAGCTGGAATGGTGGTCGAACCTTTCGGAGTAATGGTCACAGGGAGAGAAGAGATGGGTGAAGCTTGTGAAGAACCGGACGATTTAGCCAAAGCACAAGAGGGGAACAAGAAGTGTCTTGATGGGTGGTTGATGTGCCATTAAGGACTATTTATAGAAGATGTGCCTCCAATAATTTGATGGGAGGTTGCCGCACACGTCTTTCGTGAGTTTCTGCATTTGATTGTCACGAGATAATTTGTTTGCATAACTACGGGTCATCTTTTGGTACGTGGGTTTGTCGTTTTGGAATTCGGATTGGACGGAAAAATCGTCGTAGAAAGCACACATCGATGCATGTACATCAAAAAGGTTTCGCGTGTGAAAAGTCTTCGACAAATTAGAGACGCAAAGATCAGATAGGCTTTAATGAAAAGGACATGAAGGACTTTTTCTGCATACAAGAAAGTGATCCAAGTCGAAACATGTCATTTCAGGACTCGGATTTTATCACGCCATTTCAGATTTAATTCACATCTTCCATGACGCATAAGGTTAAAACACATACCTGAACTGGAATTGTCAAAGGTTTATCCAGTGGGAAACAAGTATTTTTCATTAACTATAGCTTATAGTTAGTTTTTTGTTACAAGCGTAGACTTGATCTCTCTGTTAACAGACTACGTGCTGATATAAAGGGAAAGGGGCAACTACTCTGTAACTCATTGAGAGAGAAAAAGCAGTACAGCTCTACGGAGCTCATATTCAAAGGAAGCGAATATTTGTTTTGATGCTCTCTGTTCTTCATCATCTTCGACTTCTATTTTCTCTGTTTTGCTTCTCTCAAGATCACTGGTTCTTCAACTTTCTCACAAACTAGTCATTGGATTATTTGACAATATTCAATGTGGTGCTTCCGTTAAATTGAAGTTCACGGTCACATTGGAAATTTTCAAATAGTTTAAGGACTAGTTTGAACGCGTACCAAAAGTACAGGTATCATGTTAAATAAATTTAAAGTTTAGGAACCATATTACTTATTGAGTTAAAGTTTATGAACCACTTATGTCAAATTGAAAGTTTAGGGATCGGATTATATATTTGGTCAAAGTTCAAGAATCATTTATATGATTATTCCTTCTTTTGGATGTTAATGTGTGGAGGAATTATCAATGTGCTTCATATATTTACTAAATCGTATTTGTACCATTAAAAGTAGTGAATCTCGTCAAGTTTGATTGTTCAAATTTGATTCAGCACATGCATTGAATAATTCCTCATATGTATGTGAGAGTGTGGTGAGAAAGAGAAGAAAGGAAAAAGTGTAGTATCAGATTGTGTCTTTAAGAGTTAAGGGGCATATGTTTTGCCTTATCGTTCTAATATGTGCTAGCGTCCTGTATTGTTCTTGAATATATGTAAAGTTGGCACAATACCCATTTTTTAAACTCAAGTTCAATGAGCAACAGGATCAAAGCAGGTTCATAACATCAAACGCAAAGTTCAACTAGACATAGGTCTCAGTGACTTTAAAGACAAACTCATTTTTAAAATATTCAAGCAGGTCCTATTTTCGATCTGAGAGGAATGTCATTGGTTTTCCTTCCGCATTGAATCAAAATTGTACTTTTGATACAATTTTAAGCATTAGCATTAGGCTTGAGACTCCCCCTCTCTCTTCTCTCTCCTCTCTCCATCATCTTCTTCAACCTTCAGTCATTCCTCTATTGTCCTTCGTCTCTAATTGAAAAAATAAAGAGTGTAGACAGCACTCTCCCCCCAGGGGTTGCTGCTCTTCCGTTCAGGTAGCTATTGCCGAGAAATGGCAGAAAAAAAGGAAAGTCCTATTCCACTCGCTTTCTCTCTCTGTGTATCAGTTTTTGAGCTTTCAAGCATTACGTAGTGGGTGTATGGGCTAGCTCCCTCCTGTCGCAATGGTGTGGCTGTTGTCCTGTGGCGAAGTCGAAGGGGCTTAAGTTCGACGCAGGGCTTTTTTGCTGTTAAATTATAGCAGTATCAAGCGGCACTCAACAGCTCCAGTCCTTTTAGTTCGCACTAAATAAAGTGCCTTAACTAGCCAGTAGTGCAAAATAGGATACCGTTTGTGCATTAGGGTCTTCCTACGATCATTGGAGGGGCCGGCCTAACCAACGATAGCTGCAAAGGAAAGAGTAGAAAAAAATATTTAAATAGGATCGGATCCAATTCGCTTTCTTCTCTCAATCATGCCTGCATTTCGAGTTCTTAAATAAGCTCAATTTTCCGAATAAAGAATCAAGTTTTCCACCAATCATAGACATAATTATAGAAAAAAAAAGTTAAGCCTCATAATTTTTTTTATTTATTTTTTACATGCAACATCAACCGATTGTAACGCAACGGGAACATGAACGGTCTAAGCTTTTGGTAATCCTGCATCAGATGAAGATCCCCTGCTACTCAAATTCGACATTTTGTCTGCTTCCTTCGTAAGATTGAGACATGTGTCTATTCTTAAGAGCCACGCCATATACTCCATTCCCACTTCAAAGGAGTCCCCTCGACCGTGTCTCTTATTGATCGGTCACAAATTAAGCAAAATTAAATTCGTACACGGTGATATCGGGGACTTTGGATCCACCAATCAAAGACACAGATTGGAAAGAAATATCATCGCCATTTTAACCAGTATTAACTACAAGTCAACAAGCCGATGGCGGAAGGAGACCCGTTCCTCTAGAACATATAGATCATCATTATCTCAAGAGAGGGAGAAGCAGAGGGGGAGAGAGATAATCAAATACCTTTGGTATTACCCATATCGTTCTTAATTCGGGATGTGCCTACAACCTGAGAATGTGCCAAGAACATACGTTAAGAGTCAACATTCGATCGGGTATTGAATGGGAAATGCTCCCATAAAGCGTAGAAAATGTCCTGCTCACACTTTCAGCACTAACGTCAAACCTTCGAAATTGCAAATTTAGCCAAGTCAAGAGTTTCAGTGAAAGAAAACGAAGAGAATTTCGTCTCTAAGTGTATGCTCATTCAGTTTTTTTTCTTCCCATGTAGTAGTGTCGTGATTCATGTTCTGTCGTGATTTATGCTCCGAAAATACAAATGGCTCTTGGAAAATGGCCGGTTCGCATATCGTGTTCTCACCTTGAAAGAGGGATGCAGAGGTCCTACCCAAGCCCACCAATTCATTTTGTCTACTGTTTTGAATCGAGACCCTTAAGCGAGTTGACATGGAAAAGGACTCATCGTCTTTTAAAGTTTCAAATATATGGCGGTAAGTCAAGAAAGGGATACACTTGTTGAGAGAGACAGCAACGTTTTCTCCGCGATGCACGGAAACCAAATTTGATCGAGCATGATTTGAGTATTCTTATTTCACTAGGAGGGGAAAATTGTTCAAAAAGTCTTCAACCTATTGCATTGCTACCAATTCAATCCTAAATTTTTTTATTTGGTCAATTCAATCATAAGCATTTTGAAATTTTGTCAATTCAGTTTTTCAGGTGACTTTGTCTTGAAAAATATTTATGTGGATGTCCAGTCAACACCGTTTATTTTGCGTGGCCGGACATCTAAGTAGGGTTTTTCCAAGATAAAGTCGCCGGAATGACAGAATTGACAAAGTTCAAGAAGTTTTAGGACTAAACTGATCAAATAAAAATGTTTAGGACCAAATTGATAAAAATGTAATAGGTTTAAGATTTTTTGGATAGTGAAGCGATGCTTGTTGCCGATTCTCACCTTTTGTTATTACTAAAAGAACAGTATCAAGTACTATCAATCAATCGTAAACACAATGAATGAAAAATTTGATGGATCTCCAGATGGATATAAATAAATATAATCTGCCAAGTCTCCAGTTGAAATTCTTGATGGCTGAGTGAAAAGCCATGACTACTTTTTAAGGAGCCCAAGGAAGAGGAAGAGGAGGAGGCTCTTTCATGTTCAAATGAGTCCAAGCTGGACCCACCTTTCAGCGTGCCCTATTTTCCTGGAACTAGCTGAACATTTGTACATTTTCCCATACGTGAATCATGTTTCGTTTGTCCTCAAGTTCTTTCCATTGTGCGGACGTAGCTCAAGTTCTGCAGCAGGGGATACGGAATGTCGGCTAAATCACGTGAAAGAGCTGCCTCGACGAACACCGGCAAGTTCGAAAGACAGAAAGGCGGCCCCGCCTGACCTTTCACGCGTTGGTTCGAGACACGTTACTCCGTCTCGTTGCAGAAAGCAGGAAGTGACGCCCCTGGTGGACGCTTCACGAGCTGTCTGTGTGGGGGACTTTGCTGCGCCAAAGTCTTTCTTCCGATAAGGCCTCAGGCGGCATAACTTGTTGCTGTCACGGAGCGTCCGTGGAAATCAGAGATCCAAGGACCTGAAAACGAAAGAATTCCTTCGGGGAACGTAAGTTTGCACGTGAAACTGCAAGCCGGCATGGTTCCATTGCGCTTAACACGTTGAGGTTAGTCAACAAAAACGGCTGAGCACGTCTTGGCGCTGTCCTAAGGGCCGAAGAGCCTAGGCTCTTGCCTTCTCTGTTGTTCCGGCTGTGCATAATTCTGCCATGACGAGTCGGGGGCTCAGATTTGGGTAGGGTTGAGAATGGTTCAATCTTTATTTATTTATTTTCACACAATGTAAATTTAATGATATTTATAACTTTGTGGATAATATTTTATCATAAAATACTTGCGTGGGGATAATATCTGATATTGATTGCGGATGGGCATTGCTATATTTTCTTGACTTCTTCCTTAAAAGATAAAATCTCAAAAAAATATTTTCTATTGGAAATTAGGTAATTATCTTTAGTAGATTGCATGCTAGGGATAGTCTAGATTTTCATGCTAAGATATGATGGATTAGATTTCCAATTTCATCTAGATTGCATGTAAATTAAGATAGATTTTTATTCCGATTTCCTAAATAAAAATAATAATGAATATCATTCTAGGAATAGATATGCGTCTTCATTTATTTAGATTGCAGCCTGAGATAGGATTTTTAATAATTTCGAATTTTATGAAAAGTAACCAAAATTATGTCTTCTTAAAATATGATCGACTGCATTTCACATTTAGAATGCATGAAATGATTAGAATAACCTTTCATTTATTCCGAATTTCTCAGAAAAAATACCAAAAATTCATTATGCACATATCCCTTAATTTTTCGAATGTCAATGTTGTACACATACACAACGTGGGCACTTTTGTTGTTTTGTATACACACTCACACATAAATTTAAAATTTTGTCTAATGATTACACCCATTGCCTAGGGATTAAAGAGAATTAAACACCCATATATCTTCTTTCAAAAGAGGGTGATCCTTTTTTTTTCACTTGCGTCTCATTTTCTTATTGATGTGCACGAAAAGGGCTGCCGTGAAGCATGAATCGAGAGGTTTTGAGCACTGTTTTTGGCTCTTCAGGATGGATATCCCACACAAGTAATAATGAGATTCAACATTATTTTTTTTTCTTTTGAAAAATCCTTTTGCTTCGAAGGTGGATTCTTAACTATGTTGAATCTCAATCGAACCGATGAATCCATCCCATTGGAATTTGAAAATGTCATTTCAGACACTTCCTTGCCACAGCATGTCAAAGAATTCCACTCTGAAATAAGAAGTAAAGGAATCAGAAAAAACAAGTAGAGTCAATCTAATTCGTCCTTTGAAAATCCCTTTTAGTTTCAAAAAGCTTTTGTAGGGACCATGTAAAAGCCCAGCCTTCAAAATCTTTCCTCGCCTTGTAGTAACTTTTGAATGGTAGGATCTCGTCACAAGGCTAATTTGGAATACTTGAATATGTCCTCAAAAGAAAAAAAAAAAAAAAGTCAACCATTTTCTTCACTTTGTTGCAAGTGAAGGTCACCTGGAGTACAGTAATTAGAAGTGATTCAGCAAGCATTAAAAAAGAAAACGTGAAAGGTGATGCTACCATGTTGAATGATCACAGGTTAACGACTTCATCTGATCTTGTAGGAGTGCAAGACCATGTTTGTCTTCATAGTTGTACATTAATGAGACCATTTTAGCAGCATTCTCGCAAGCTTCGCCGAAAAGCACAGAGCGCGGACATGGAGCAAGGCGTTCTTTGTTGATCATCTTCCACACTTTTGATATCAACTCCATCACATGCTTTCTCGCGCTTTGATTTGAAGAGCCTTGATTTTCCCTCAAATAGCACTCCAAGTATGACCCGTCGTAGCCATTTTGATTCTCATCCTTTATCAAAAACAAATCCCCAAATCATGTATTGACAAAACATGAATTAAAAAGGAACAAAAACTGAATTTTGTCTGGCAGGAAATCGTTATTGAGTTTACCTGGGCACATCCGAGGTCATCCCAAAGGCAAAGAATTTTAGCAACTAAGAAGATTGTATTTGGCAGCGACACCTCTTCTTTCTTTGAATCCATACTTTGGTTGGCAATGTTTTGGCCCATCAAAAAGAACAAGTGACCCAGCACCAAGGGCACACCTGAAGTAATAATCCCATTCTTCGAGTAAGTATCTGCCTTTGGCAATTTCCGAGAAGCATTCCACTGAAATTCCACCAGGAATGCATCGCACAAATTCGCCCACTATAACATCAAAAGTATATAAGATTTGTTAAGGATAGGACACGATCATGTGCTTTTTCAGCTTTTTGGTCGGTTAATTTTGCTATTGCACCCATCTATCACAGGACAAAATATAACTTCATAAAACAATAATGTCATAGAAGCCTGAGGATGGATACGAGAGTTCACGGACACATGAGCTCTAACCAACTGGACTCGAAGTCCGAGGGACTTAGTTCAAGTATAGAGTTTGAGGACTTGAATGGACTGTATACGCAATGTTAGAGACCAAAAACGAATTTATAACATGTCTCAATGTATATCCATTTATATATTTAGTTATCTTATGTATTAGTATAAAAATCTCTCTCCGTCTTTACTAGGAAGGAAGCTTAACGCTGCACTAAGCTCCATTTTATTGCTAACGAAGTCAGTCCACGGCCGCAAGATCGTGACAGAAGTACCTATATCTCGTCAAGACTCTGTGCGTGTGTTTATGTGAGATTGACTGAGACTCGACAATGATGACCAAGGGAAATAGCGATTAGGTGGTTTCAATATGAAGAAGTGAACACAAGCTTCAAAATGATAATAGCAGCATTGGAGGGTGGCGGGACAAAGAGTGGACAAAGTTATGAGGTTATAATCAAGTGATACTCAATTAGTGTTGATTAGGAGTTAGCAACATGGTTGATGCCGGAGGATCTTATCGCGATTCATATATATAAGAATACAATACCATCTTTCTCAAGAATCTTGTGGGGTTCCATCCATGCTTCTTCAAGATGATGTTGCCAAAATCGTTTGTAATATCGCTGAGAACCTTGAAGCATTTTTGCATGTACTCTGGGAGCTGCTCAGCACACGCGGTGTCCCATCTGAAGACAACAATTTCAATGGAAAGTTTTCAATTGACAGCATCACATAAAGATTTCATTAGTCGCAACATGATAGGTAAACTAGGGTGTCTACAATTGTATACCTTCCAATGACTTTTGTGAAGAGAATTAGCTCATCAACTGTGCCACGGACATCAAAAACATCATTGATAACGAAAACGAGAGAGATGGGCTTAATGAGCTCAATCCTAAGTTCGGACAAGCTTGGATCTGCGAGAATAGCCATGGACCACATGTACCATTTTAGTGGCTGGTCTCTAGCAAACTTCATCTCCTCTCCCAATCCCAACTCTTTCCACCACCTGAGATAAATAGCAGGTACAAGGACCAAATAGCAGGTACAATGATAAGAAAAGTTGGCAAAATAAGAAAAAAAAAAAGCATTGGTGGTGGCTCAAATAAATATAGGTAACTTGGTGATAAGTGAACTTAATTGTTGAAGATTTGGTTAGTCAAACTTATTTAGATTGATAATCTCTGGAAAAAGTTAGTAAATGCAGGGGTTGATAAACGAGGAAAACAAGTTGATTACTAAATAGAATACTTGTTTAAATTTGGAAAAAAAAATAATTGGTAAAAGAAACTTAAATAAAAATCGTTAATACAAAACCTAGTTGCTAATTAAATCAGATAAAAATTGGTAATAACTCTAATTTAGGTTAACAATATAATGTAAAAGTTAGTGAAGCTGAAATGTTTTCAAGTTACACAATAAAATTTAATAAATCAATGTAAAAGTTGCTAATTTGCAAACAATAATATATATAAGATGTTTTTGATTTAAAAAGCCGCCAATCACTTATTTTTTAACCATAACTATTTATTACAGAAAAATATCACATTAAAATTTGCCAGCACGAAAAAAGAAAATGCACTTTGGGGCATGGAACAGTAGAATTCCGCTTTTGAGATATGACTGTCTTATATTCTTGTGTATCAACAGCAATATTTTACTTCAATATTAGAGTGGAACTAGAACTCATGGATTGGAAGCCCGAAAGGTAGAGATAACATACAAACCAGCAGATACATAGTAACCTTCTTGTCGAAGAAGTCGAAACCTCAGAGCAATCACGTAAATATCATCCTCGCTGTGATTCAAAGAGCTAAAATATGAGTATTGCCATTGTAAAATGGCTTGAATCTGTTCTCTGAAGAGGTAGACAATTCTTAGCCGTTGGATCGTGTCAACAATTATCAGACTTTGTACAGGTTCAGTCACCACTTTATTCAGTAAACCTATAACGTCCATTACTTTTTCTTGATGTTTGATCTGGAAATTATCCTGCATATAATCAGGCGAACGGTTGACTTGGTCTTCAGTTCAGCAATTGATTTGTGAGCCAGGGAAAGTGAAAACACTTTATCAATTGAGAAAATGCACTAGCGCTCACAACCATGTGGCTAATGAGAGATGAAATAACTATGGAAGCAAAATCTCCAGACGATTTGCAGAAGGTCCAATGAATGAGTTTTTTCATCTACATACATGAAGGCACCAGAACTAGACAATTATGAAAAAATAAAAGCTGAGGCCGCATGTGGATTTACCAGAGTTTTTTCTGTGGGAATGCTCCAGTGGGATTGCACTTTGCTTGGCTGAGACATCATGAAGCTAGCGGCAACAGTACTCGAAGCTTTGGTAGTACAAGTAGACCTGGGAGCGGAGTTGAGTGAAGATTGTGAAGAAAAGAGCACGTCAAATCAGCTAGTTCTCCAGAAAGAAAGTGCCCATATTTGTTGGGAGGTTGCTATGCTATTTAGATGGTCTATCTTAGAGAAAATTTCCAGGAAACTACTTTTAACATAGGCATCCGTTTTCCTTCATATCCAGTCTGAGGATATCCTCTTTGGCCTAACTCTAAGCGGTCGTTTTTTTCCCCTACGATGATCGACACCTAAGTGATCCGCCCTTGAACAGAGATTAAAGCATAGACAAAAAGCCTCCCTCTAATTTTTTTCTCTGTTCCGTCCTCCCTTGCCTTGAGCTCTCGTCATCCAATGTCATTGTCGCCGCGGCAGCATGTTTAGAACCTATAGACGTAATGACAGTTGCTTTTGGCTTGGAAAGCAGCTGCTACTAGGACAATAATCCCACTACGACGAACCCCACCTCCTCCTTAAGAGTCTTGTAACTGTTGTGGGAGCAGTTAACCTATGCTGCACTCTAGAAAACATAGATCCACTGTCAAACCAATATCCGAGATCATGCAAAAAGAAATCGAGACGCCCACCCTCACCGACCTCCAGACCACCCTCGCCATTTTGATAAGTTCGTCGCCAATGCCGAAAAGACCTGGCCCGATCAAATCTCAAGAGATCTCAGACGATGACGGCCGCACCTTGCCGATGTCTCGACAGTGCTTTGAAGCCTCATCAATGTATGTCATGAGCAAAATGAAAAGAGAGAGAGAGAAAGAGGCTAAACACATGCATGGGCAATTCGAGGTGCTGCAGCAGAGGATTCACGTCCATCAGATTTGGTTATGTAACGAGAATATAGATGAACATCTCACCAATTTTTCTTTTCGTCGATGCGTTATAAATTTCTCAACATGCTTATTCAAATCGGTTCACGATTTGGATAGATAAGACACTAATTGGAGGCGCCGACTGTAATATTTAGATTTAATTACACAAAAAGTTAGGGATAATATTTAACCCCTAAACAAAAATAGCATGATAATATTGCATAGCATGTAGAGGTTAGGAGCATTTTTTGTTAATAGTAATAAGGTTTTTTATATAAAAATAAAAATAAATCAAATCGAGGCTGGTTCGACCTAGCCCACCCTTGGCCGATCTGACCCGTCCTCTTTCCCTTTTCCCTTCTTGTTTCCCCCGCCAGGGCCGGCCTCTTTCTTTTCTTTTTTATCCCCAGCCCTCGTCGACCTCCTCTCAACCACTTCTTCCTACGCGTATCTGAACAGGAAGCGACGGGCACAAGGCAAAGCAGAGCAGGAGCGTCGATCGCCATTTTTGGGTCGAAGGGCAGGCCGGCAGGGCAGCTGGCAGCAGCAGAGGCCATGCGCGCCCGCCAGTGGCCGTAAAAAAGAGATTAGAGAGAGGAGGGGGAGGGAAGGGGAGAGAGAGGCGTCAAGAGTGGAGCAATCTAGTTGCAAGCAAGGTAGGGATCCCATTGCCGACTTCCCCCTGTCTTTTTCAGTTCTGTTTTGCCCTGTTCCGAGCGACTTCCGAGCCAGGTGGAATCGGAGCTCGCCGTTCTTCGATGCGAGCGACCTCTGATCCTCATTTTTGTTCTGAGGTGTTGATTGTCTGCCTCGAGTAAAGGTGGAGGATCAAGTCTCGATCAAGCCGTTTTTTTCTTGCTCAGTTGCTACGCCCCAATTATTTGTTAAAATGCTCCAACGGAATTTGGTATATTCCCATGCCTCACTTGTTTGTGTCAATTTGACTTGACATTGAATACCCAAACGTGACACGAGATAAAGGCTTAAGAGAGCCAATGCCTAACAGAGTGTCTTAGACACGCCTTTAGGTAATGTCCCTAAACTTTAGTCCTTACCCCTTGGGATGGAAATGATTGTTCCCGACCATTCATGAATATTCATCATGGATCTACTTGTTTCACTAAAAATTTCTTGTCGCTAATGTTTTCAAGGAATTCAATATTAGAAAAAGTAAGCTATCTCTTGGTATTTGTTTGCATTGAAAAAAGTAAATAAAAATTGATTTCATGGCATTTGATAATAAGTGAATCTACTAAAGCATATGACTGAAAGTGACATGATATTTATTTTGTAATTCATCAAAATAACAAGAATTTCAAAGAAATTAAAAATAAATCGTAAAAAATATTTGAATGGTATTAAACATGATCATGTTTTTAGAAAATTGCTATTGAAAAAGCATCATATAATATTAATTGTGAAAATATATTCGTGTATTATAAAATATGAGCCTTGATGATGTATATTCATAAGATGGTAGATGAGATTTATGGAAAAGAAAATGTATGAGAATAATAGGAAAGAAAAAAAATTTATGTGAGATAGAGAGACTAGAGGATGGAGAGTAAGAAATTACGAAAATTATTCATTTTATTGTCTGAAAATTATTTACCCCAATCTTTAGGCTTAGTGTTTCCCGTGAATAAGAAACTTCTTCTATCAATAGCTTTCTATCCTCTTAACACTGATATTCTAAAACTAATTTTTTTCCAAAAAATGATTTTTCATCCAAAAAAAAAAATACTTGCCCTAGGGTTTATTCCTCATCCTGTTCCTTTCTTTTTCGTTGCATATTATTTATATTTTTTAATGGTACACCTAACATGACTTAAAATATGAAATTTGATGGACAAATCGATGTGGAAAAGGAAAATTACCAAAAAAGTCTTAAATATATTATAATTGTGCATATTCGGTCATAAATATTTTTTTTACAAATTCAATCCTAAAACTCTTAAGTTTTTTTTATTAATTAAACCATCCAATCAATTTGGCTAACCGATGCTAATGTAGATGTCAACTGGTTAATGTTGAAAATGTTCACTAACACCTTTTTCAAATTTTTCTTTTTTCTTTTTTCTTTTTTCCTTTTTCTTTTTTCCTTTTTCTTTTTTCTTTTTTATTTATTTTTTTCCTCACAATGGCAAGCAAATGAGGGCCATGAAGCCCTTGCCAACTGTCAACAAGGGTCACAGCCCTCACTTAGCCTTGCCAACGCCTTACTAGCTACAGCCTTGCTTGCAACTACTATATATATGCCTTGCGATTGGGAACGAGGCTTAAAGGCCATGAGTGAGGCCAATCTTGTTAAGGCATCGTCGGCAAGCAAGCCCAAGGCCACCTTTGTCATTGCTGATAAGGCCCTAACGAGCCAGCCTCACCCAGTGGCCAATAAGCTTAGCAAGAGCCTCAGAAGCCACTATAAGGGGGAATTAAGAAGGAAGAAAAGATATAAAAAAAAAACAAAGTGATGCAATGAAGATTAGTGTTATTTCCTTAAGTTTTAAATTTAGTTGCCTATTTGAATTTATTTTCTTATTTAATTAGAATTTTTATTCAAATTAGATTTTCTATTATCACTAGGATTCCTATTCGAATTAGATTTCCTATTGTGATTAGGTTTCTTATTTGAACACCATATATAAGGTGTTTTAGGGTTTCGAGAATTATTAGATTATTATTATTCAATCTTTTGACACTTTGATATTGATTATCAAATTTGAGAGAACAAGATGTTCCTATATCAATTATAATTCCTGTTTAGCTAATTTTCTATTACGTTCCGGCATCAATCGGTATCAGAGCGCAGGTTGCTTGAATCAATGGCTGAACAGAATCGCGTTGGTCGTGGATGGCAAGCTCGTGGAGGCCAGGGATGTGGAGTCGTTCCTAAAGCAGATGAACAGCCGCGTCTAAAAGACTTGCGAGACGTAGAAATTGAAGAACAGAGAAGTCGAATCCAGGATCTGGATTGACAACTTGCCGAGGCAAGGTTGGACGTTCAATCCGAAGAAGAAGTGGAATCTGCTGATCCATTCGATGATGAAGAAGATGAGACTGTCAACCCTTTCGAGGTTCTGCACCAGAGACGGAATCGAGAAGTATGTCCTGGAAATCAGTCCTCTTTGCATAATCTCGAAAAGACGATCGAGATTTTTGAGTTTCATGATGAAGGCCTAATCTATGATGAAGGCACAGTCTATGATGAAGGTTCTATCTATGATGAATCCGACATCGAAGAAGATGATGCGGATCTAGAACAAGAAGATGTTATTTTTATTGATTTTGGTGAATCCTTATTTATTAGAAGAACTTCAATTGTTGCAGTAGTAGATGACGAACCAACAATGAAGAAAGCTGAGACCGAGGAGCAGAACTCTCCCAAACAGATGATGGATGCATCTGAGCTTTTTGCTCTTGTGGTGATGGAGAATAATTTTAATAGTCCAACAATTCAGATAGAGAATCATGATACCAATTGCTCTGATACAAATTGATACCGGAACGTGATAGAAAATTAGCTAAACATGAATTAGAATTGATAGAGGAACATCTCGTTCTCTCAAATTTGATAATCAATATCAAAGTGTCAAAAGACTGAATAATAATAATCTAATAATTCTCGAAATCCTAAAACACCTTTTATATGGTGTTCAAATAAGAAACCTAATCACAATAGAAAATCTAATTCGAATAGGAATCCTAGTGATAATAGAAAATCTAATTTGAATAGAAATTCTAATTAAATAGGAAACTAAATTCAAATAGGCAACTAAATTCAAAACTTAAGGAAATAACACTAATCTTCATTGCATCAAAAAGGGGGAAAAGGAAAAAAGGAGAAGAAAATGTAGACAAATAAATAAGTAATTAGAAAATATTATAATATAATATAATATTTAAAATCACTATGTCAACCAACCGACATCCACGTCGCGCCTACTAAAGTTGATTAGATGAGTTGAATTAGTAAAAAAGAATTATGACTAAATTTGTATAAATGTAATAGATGTAATACTTTTTAAGTAATTTTTCCCCGCAAAAAGCGATTGCTAGGTGTTGTGACCTACCCCTTGGAAGGAAATAGGTTTAGAAATATTGTCCATAAGGAGATTTAAATCAGTATCCTTAAAAGACGACTCAAATGTATCATTTAACTATAACCTGATCTGACTCATCCAATATAAACTCGAACTCTCCCATGCCTATATCTCACGCAACGTTGGAAAATTTTACAAAAAATTCTAATTATAGGAACTTATAAGGAGCCGCCATTAGCCTATTCAAGTTGGCTAAAAACCAAGTGAAAGCACAGAAGAATGCTTTACTTTTTACGCAACCAGAGATCTAGGGACGGGGACTTGATTACACAAGTAAGTAAACTAGTGCCCTTTCAGTACCTATGCTTGATTATCTTATTAAACAAAGTGTTTTCATGTAGTCTTTTATCCATTATGGGATGAGTCCACTAATTGATCATGCATTATCTTTTTTTTAATTCTAACCATGCTAAAGAGAAATAACAACCAATGTAATAAAAGTGTGCAAATAAGTATAATCGAAAAGAAATGCGCAATCAAAAATCCTAATATTTTCTCTAAAAAGGAATATCATACAAACACCCCCTAATATAAAGCTCTCAGTGCTTATTCAATTGAATTTAAAATTTTTTAAATTCAATAAGAGTTTTCTCATTTTTTTAACTTTAAGGGTTTTCTCATCTTAAACTTTAAGGGTTTTCTCATAAACTTTGAAGTTTTTCTCATTTTTTTATGCTAAAGTAAAAATGTTTAATCGAAGTGGATAACCTAAAACTACTTCAAGACTTATAGTATTAATACCAAAAATCTAGGAAATTATTTATGGTCACTCTCTTAGACAAATTTTTTTAATTTCCTGATTTTTTTTAAATAATTTTTATAATTTAATAATTTTTTATTTTTAAATTAATTAATTAATTTTTTTTGAATTTTTAATAATAGGAACATATTTTTGGATTTGTTTATAATAATAAATAATAATCAGAAACCATGTCGGGCTCCGAACCAGGCCGAGCTCTAAAACGAGTCGGTTCGGATCCGATCTGGGCTCCGAAATAGAAAGAGGCAAGAGAATCTGGACTAGGCTAGCAATGGGCTCAGTCCAGCTTCCACTTTTTCGCTCTCCATGGCTAACAGCCAGCCCAATAATTATGTCGGCCCACCTAACACTTATATGGACTTAACCCAATGCATGCAGAATAGCCCAAATCAACAAAGAGCCGGCCCATATTCAACAAACACACATGATACAACCCAAATCAACGGAACTTCAACCCAGTTCTCTCACGCGTGAGGCCCCTAGCCCGGCCCAACACCAATGCAGCAATCTCTCTTGCGAATAAACAAAGAACGCATCTGTCTTCTCCCCTTCCATGTCGCTACCAGAAGCGATGACCGGTGGCACTTACGCCGGAGTTCGACTCTACCTCTTACACGATGACCCAATGAGCCAAAGCCGAAATAACCTATTCACCCCTAGATGAAGGCATGCTATACTTCATGATGTCCTGCATGTGTTAAAACAAAAATATTTACCGACGTAATATGTCTGAAACAGTATTAAACTTTACTACACTTAATCATGGGAAAACACTCGCAAATAGATATATATATTTTAATAAGGAAAGACAACTTACAAAATAAAGGTAACTTTATTGTAGGTGAAGTTCACCTAGGATGCAGTACATATGCTTTAAAAAAGAAAACATGAAGAGGGATGCTAAAGTGTCGCCTGATCAGAGGTCAACGACTTCATATGGTCTTGGAGGAGTGCAAGACCATGTTTGTCTTCATAGTTGTACATCAATGAAACCATTTTAGCAGCATTCAGGCAAGCTTCGCGGAAAGGCGCAGAGAACGGACATGCAGCGAGGCATTCTTTGTTGAGCAGCTTCCACAATTTCGATACCAACTCCATCACATGCTCTCTCGCTCTTTGACGCGAAGAGCCTGGGTTTTCCCTCAAATAGCACTCCAAGTATGATCCGTCATGGCCATTTTGATTCTCATCCTTCAAGCAAATCGAATCCCCGCAAATAAAACAATGGCAAAACACGAACGGGAAAAATGAATAAAACCTGAATATTGCTAGGCATGAAACCGTTAAATAGTTTACCTGGGCACATCCAAGGTCATCCCAAAGGCGAAGAATTTCAGCGACTAAGAAGATTATATTTGGAAGCGGCACCTCGTCTTTCTTTGTGTCCGTACTTTGGTTAACAATGTTTTGGCCCATTAGAAAGAACAAGTGGCCCAGCACCAAGGGCGCACCTGAAGTGATAATCGCATTCTTCAAGTAATCATCTGTCTTCGGCAATTTCCCAGAAGCATTCCACTGAAATTCCACCAGGAATGCATCACACAAATTCGCCCACTGTAACATCAAATGTCACGCGACTGATCAAGGAATCTCTAAAATGTAATAATAAATCAAAACTGTGTGCTTATTGAGCTTTTCTAATACGAATCACTGGTAAATCTCTCTCTCTCTCTCTCTCTCTCTCTCTCTCTCTCTCTCTCTCTCTCTCTCTCTCTCTCTCTCTCTCTCTCTCTCTCTCTCTCTCTCTGTGTGCCAGTGAGGGAGCTTAATGTTGCACAGAGCTCCATTTTATTACTAAGAAGTCCCCTGCTACAGGATACTTACAGAAACACCTAGATCTCGCCTGCTAAGAAGTCCCCTGCTACTTACACAATGAAGAAGGTAATTGGTTTTTGTGGCTTTAAATTGGAGAAGCGGGGTGAGGCGGAGAAGATAAAAGGATGAGGGTATGACCAAGGTTGAGTTTTGGTTAAGTGCTATAAATCTAAAATAAAGTGACGCTCATTTATAGTTGAGACAGGAGTTGGCAACATGGTTGTGGACCATGGTTCTTATCAATAATAATTTTATATTAATACCATCTGTTTCAAGAAGATCGTTGGGTTCCATCCATGCTTCTTGAAGATAATGTTGCCAAATTCAGTTGTAATGTCGCTAAGATCCTTGAAGCATATTTTCATGTACTGTGGAAGTTGCTCAGCACAAGCGTTGTCCCATCTGAAGAAAAAAAATTACAGGTCAGATTTGAATTGGCAGCTTGATATAAAAGTCCAATGCATATCTTAATTTCTATGTAATACGTACAACATAATAGGTAAAATCTGATGTGTAAATTTGTATACCTTCTAATGACTTCTGTGAAGAGAGTTAGCTCATCGGCCGTGCCATGGACATCAAATATGTCATCGATAATGAACACGAGAGAGATGGGTTTGATGAGCTCAATCCTAAGCTCAGAGGAGCTTTGATCTTTGAGAATAGCCATGGACCACATGTACCATTTTAGTGGCTGGTCTCTAGCAAACTTCATCTCCTCTCCCAATCCCAACTCCTTCCACCACCTGAAATATAGGAAACACATGAGGAAATACTACATTTGGAGTACATAATAATAGTCTCATGTATATGAAATAAATTATTTATTTAAAGATTCTATCATTCTCACATACATGGAGATAAGAGAAAGTGTATATATAGAGTCCATTTTCCAAATAATTTGTGGTAAAACCGTAAGTCATGCCTCAAATAGTGATTTGTGAGTTTGACCTTAGCCTGAACCTAAATGTATATTTGTTCATTGATTCACTTGAATTAAGGCCAACAGATAAAAGCCCGTCTTTTGTTATATGTTGGTAATCTATTGTCCTTCAATTGAGCGCTAATTTGGGTAAGTAAATAATTAGTTACTCACGAATTAATTTGGCGAATCTCCTTCTGGTGCACAGATTGAACAATTCTTCGCTCTCTGTTTGCCACTTCTAGCAAGTCTTCCATCCATGAGTTCATGCCTGGCATATCGTTTACAAAACTTTGAGGAGCTAGCAATCTTGCAAAGCTCTTGCGATATGGATATCGCAGTGTACTTTCAATCATTCTCACTTGTTTGTGATCAAGTTTACCCGCCAACAAAGCATTGAGACAATTGTTACTATAGCTTGTGGCTTCATCAAGTATATCCTCTCCTTCTATGCTCATTTGTGAAGCTTCGTATAGTTCCATCATACCCTTGATGTTTCCCTTCAATTTGATAGCAAAACCTTCTCTCTTATCATTGAAGCGTTCGAAAACATCTGTGTGAAAAGCACAAGGAGTTTAATACTTCAAGAAGTATAGTATGCTATCTCATTTATCAGTCACTTCACTAATTCAAAATTTATGATATGCATAATTCAGTTTTTTATTTTTTTTAAAAATCCCAAATTGCTTTATCTCTTCTTGTGAAAAGTTTTAATTTAGATACAACGAAACTAAAGATGAGTAAAAATGGAGGAAATGGGCAACGCAAGTGAAATATCTAGGTATTTTCACATTGGTTATTGAAAATAACTCCAGAACATTAATGCATTGCTTAATACCTGGCTTAAGTCCACGCATGTGACATGCATTGATAGATACCCATTGGAAATGTCATCTCAATTAAACATTCCAATTCTCAAGTCAACAGAAAATTCAAAAAAATCAGCTTATATTCTTTTCGATTTTCACCCTTAACAAAAACAAGGGAAATTCAAAATTTGTTTATGTTGTAATGTATCAACATAAACATTTTATTTCGCTATTGCAATTGACACGAAACTCATGGGAAACAGACCTGCAGGCACATAGTAACCTTCTTGCCGAAGAAGTCGAAATCGGAGAGCAATCTCATAGACATCATCTTTGCCATGATTCAGAGAGTTAAAATGTGTGTATTGCCATCGTAGAATGACTTTAATCTGTCCTTGAAATAGGGATTTGATTCCTAGTTGCTGAATCGTGTCGACAATGATCAAACTTTCCAGAGGCTCATCCACCACTTCATTCAAAAAATCTATAAGGCTCTTTACTTTCTCTTTATGTTTTATCCCAGGATGATCCTGCATCTTGGAAATCCAGTTTTACAAGTGAGTCCGTGTTATAATCCCCCAACCGAAAAAACAAAAAAGGAAGAATGAATTAAATCATCATACTTAAATTCAGAAAAAAGAATGAATACAACAAAAACCACCAAGTTAGCTAGTACACCAGTGATAAATTCACCTAGACTAATTTTTTGACCAACAAAAATAAAAAATCGGTACATCTATGATAAAACGTATGTTTCTATTAAATTTTTACTATCAAATTACTGAGTTGGATGACACGTGGCACTTGACGAGTGCATTGCTTCTAAGTTTTGCTCCCCATTTGTCACAAGTTTATTAGTTCATGGTTTTTCTAACTACTAATCCAATTTGATAGAAACTAAATGAGGTTTTGAAATAAATTCATCACAGGTGTACAAGTTTGGGATTTCTCATGGTAAAAGAAAGAACTAGTTTAGTGTAAATTGGTCAAAAGGTGTATCAGTTTGGGATTTTTCATTAAAAAAAACATGGTAATGAAGCACAAAGAAAATCAGAAAAAGTTCAAAAGAGCAAAGAGAAAATCACAATTAATGAAACAATCAACTGATAATTTTTCTTGAGCTCGTATACGGCAATTTAATATAAGATGATTGATGTTTTCTGCTGACATTGATTTTATACTAGGAACACTTAATACGCTCATGTGTACCAGGTACATATCATATGATCTGACAAGCCAGTCCAGTTTGAAAATTTTTCAAATGGTCAAATCTAGCAGGGAGTTAATAAGTAGGTTTCTTTATTGGAGAATCATTGAAGATGAGCCTTGAGAGAAGTCATTCTTGTTTCCCTGCATATAGTCGGTAATTAAGCTTCCTTCTTATCCTACGTTTAAGCCGCCTACATACGAGTCGACATAATTAAATTTAAGCGTGTTAATGGGTCATTTTTTGAACTACACGATTGGATATGTTTCATATTCATACCGAACGAATTTTGTTTACTTTAAAGAATATTTAATATGGTCCACATGTCAAAAATGATAGAAGGTAAAAAAAAATATATTTAAAGATGACAAAAAGAAATATGATATCGACGGATAAATTAAATAGTTCACTTTAACTACGATTTAAAGTAAAATTTTACTCACATTATCCTGAAACTTGTTGAGATGTCGAAAATTTGTCAACACGCATTGTCGTGTATAAATATGTTTTACATATTTCTTGTTGTAAACAGGTATAGTGTTGTGTTTCATCAATTGAAGAACACGGTAACCACTTGATAATCATGTTAGCCATGTTATTTGGGCCATGTGACCCGTTTTATTTAGTGTACCATACAATTATCAAGACAATTGGACTCATTTAATAACCACGTCCTTAAATATAAGCTTTTGTGTCTGCTGACCGAGGAGACATCCCAATTTTCATTATAGGTGTCACACATGCCCTACGAAATAAAGCTTGGAGGTGAACATAAAGGTCTATGAACTTTTTTTTTTTACCAATAAGCTAAGGAAGGAAACGATGAACTGAAAATTAAAGGCTAAGATACATGGACTTACCAGATGAGTTTGCTCTTTATCAATGCTCGATGATTGCATTGTGAAGCTGGAATGGTGATCGAACCTTTCAGAGTAATGGTCACAGGGAGAGAAGATATGGGTGAAGCTTGTGAAGAACCGGACGATTTAGCCAAAGCACAAGAGGGGAACAACAAGTTTCTTATGGGAGGTTGATGTGCCTTATAGGACTATTTATAGAAACCAATAATGTGCCTCCAATAATTTGATGGGAGGTTACCCCACACATCTTTCGTAAGTTTCTGCATTTAGATGTCGCGAGATAATCTGTTTGCATGTCTACGGGTCATCTTTTGGTACGTGGGTTGTCGTTTTCAAATTCGAATAGGACGGAAAAATCTTTGTTAAAAGCACACATCGATGCATATACATCAAAAAGGTTTCGCGTGTGAATGGTGTTCGACAAATTAGAAACGCAAAGATCAGATAGGCTTTAATGAAAAGGACATGAAGGACATTTTATGCATACAAGAAAGTGATCTAAGTCGAAACATCTCATTTCAGGACTCGGATTTTATTACGCCATTTCAGATTTAATCCACATCTTCCATGATGCACAAGGTTAAAACACATATGGTGAACTCGAATTGTCAAAGGTTTATCCCGTGGGAAACAAGTATTTTTTTCAAAATTGGTGGTCTTGTCCTCCAAAGTATGTTCAGCTCCTTGTGAAATGCGCGTATGTGCGTGCGAAAAGCAGAACCGAGTGTGGGCCAGTGCCGGTGAGAAACCATGTTTAGTTATCTAAGTGGACTCGTCTCTCGTCCAGTTGTCCTACAAAGAAGTGAGTATGTTGAAGTAGTTTCCACACATACATAATGGTTATTCTTTCAGAAGGAAAATAACACAAATAATTCATAAACTTTTGTCAAATGTAAAATCTAGCCTTTGAATATTCAAGTTGACACAAATGATCTATAAACTTTCTTCTAATATGTAACATGATCCAGGAACTTTTGATAAATGTTCAAACTAGTCATTAGATTATTTGAACATATTCAATGTGGTCCTTCCATTAAATTAAGTTCATGGTCACATTAGAAATTTTCAAATAGTTTAGGAACTAGTTTGAACGCGCACCAAAAATTCAGGCATCACTTTAAACAAATTTAAAGTTTAGAAACCATATTACTTATTGAGTTAAAATTTATGAACCACTTATGTCAAATTGAAAGTTTAGGGATTGGATTATATATTTGGTCAAAGTTCAAGAACTATTTATATCATTATTCCTTCTTTTGGATGTTAATGTGTGGAGGAATTATTAGTGTGCTTCATATATTTACTAAATCATATTTGGACCATTAAAAGTAGTGAATACCGTCAAGTTTGATTGTTCAAATTTGATTCAATACAGGCATTCCTCATATGTATGTGAGAGTGTGGTGAGAAAGAGAAGAAAGGAAAAGTGTAGTATCAGATTGTGTCTTTAAGAGTTAAGGGGCATATGTTTTGCCTTATCGTTCTAATATGTGCTAGCGTCGTGTATTGTTCTTGAATATATGTAAAGTTGGCACAATAGATTAGGACCCATTTTTTAAACGCGAGTTCAATGAGCAACGGGATCAAAGCAGGTTCATAACATCAAACGCAAAGTTCAACTAGACATAGGTCTCAGTGACTTTAAAGACAAACTCATTTTTAAAACATTTAAGGAGGTCCTGTTTTTGATCTGAGAGGAATGTCATTGGTTTTCCTTCCGCATTGAATCAAAATTGTACTTTTGATGCAATTTCAAGCATTAGAATTAGGCTTGAGACTCTCCCTCTCTCTTCTCTCTCCTCCTCCTCTCTCCATCATCTTCTTCAACCTTCAGTCATTCCTTTATTGTCCTTCGTCTCTAATTGCAAAAATAAAGAGTGTAGACAGCACTCAACCCCCAGGGTTGCTGAGAAATGGCTGAAAAAAAGGAGAGTCCTATTCCACTCGCTTTCTCTCTCTGTGTATCAGTTTTTTGAGCTTTCAAGCATTACGTAGTGGGCGTATGGGCTAGCTCCCTCCTGTCGCAATGGTGTGGCTGTTGTCCTGTGGCGAAGTCGAAGGGGCTGAAGTTCGACGCAGGGCTTTTTTGCTGTTAAATTATAGCAGTATCAAGCGGCACTCAACAGCTCCAGTCCTTTTAGTTCGCACTAAATAAAGTGCCTTAACTAGCCAGTAGTACAAATATAGGATACTCTTTGTGCTTTAGGCTCTTCCAACAATCATTGATGGGGCCGGCCTAACCAACGATAGCTGCAAAGGAAAGAGTAGGAAAAAAACTATTTAAATGGGATTGGATTCAAGTCGCTTTCTTCTCTCAATCATGCCTCCCATTTCGAGTTCTTAAAAAAGCTCAATTTCAGAATAAAGAATCAAGTTTTCCACCAATCATAAACATAATTATAAAAAAAAAAGTTAAGCCCCCTAATATTTTTTTACTTCTAACGTCAACATCAACTAACTGTGACGTAACAAGAACATGAACGGTCTAAGCTTTCGGTAATGCTGCATCGAGATGAAGATCCCCTGCCACTCTAATTAGACATTTGTCTGCTTCCTTCTTCCTTCATGAGATTGAGACATGCGTCTATTCTTAAGAGCCACGACATTCTCCATTCCCACTTTGAAGGAGTCCCCTCAACCGTGTCTCTTATTTGTAGGTTACAAATTAGGCAAAATTGAATTCATACACGGTGATATCGAGGACCTCGAATCCACCAATCAAAGACACGATTGGAAAGAAACATGATCCCCGTTTTAACCAGTGTTAACTACAAGTCAACAAGCCGATGACAAAAGGATCCGGAAGAGGAGAGGGACCCGTTCCTCTAGAACATATGGATCATCATTATCTCAAGAGAGGGAGATGCAGAGGGGAAGAGAGACAATCAAATACCTTTGGTATTACCCATATTGTTCTTAATTCGGGACGTGCCTACAACCTGAGAATGTGCTAAGAACATACGTGAAGAGTCAACATTCGATCAGGTATTGAATGGGAAATGCTCCCATAAAGAGTAGAAAATGTCCTGCTCACACTTTCAGCACAACGTCAAACCGTTGAAATGCAAATTTACCCAAGTCAAGAGTTTCAGTGAAAGAAAACAAAGAGAATTTCGTCTCTAAGTGTATGCTCATTCAGTTTTTTTTTTCTTCCCATGTAGTAGTGTCGTGATTTATGCTCCGAGGATACAGATGGCTGTTGAAGAATGGCCGTTTAGCATGTCGTGTTCTTACCTTGAAAGAGGGATGCAGGGGTCTTATCCAAGCCGACCAATTCATTTTGTCTACTGTTTTGATTCTTTGAATCGAGACCCTTAAGCGACGTTGACATGGAAAAGGACTCAGGGTCCTTTCAAGTTTCAATTATATGGGCGGTAAGTCGAGAAAGGGATGCACTTGTTGAGAGAGACAGCAACGTTTTCTCCGCGATGCACGGAAACCAAATCTGATTGAGCATGATTTGAGGATTATTATTCCACTTTGAGGGGAAATTTGTCCAAAAGTCTTAAACCTATTCCATTGCTATCAATTCAATCCTAAATCTTTTAATTTGGTCAATTAAATCCTAAACATTTTAAAATTTTGTCAATTCAATTATTCCGATGACTTTGTCTTGGAAAATATCTAAAACACCATCTATTTTGAGTGGCTAGACATCTACGTAGGCATTTTCCAAGATAAAGTCACCGGAATGGCTGAATTGACAAAGTTCTTAAAGGTTCATGACTGAATTAGTCAAATAAAACTGTTGAGGATCGAATTGGCAAAAAATGTAATAGGTTTACAATTTTTCTGGACAATTAAGCGATGCTTGTTGCTAATTCTCACCTTCTGTTATTACTAAAAAGAATAGCATCAAGTACAATCGATCAATTGTAAACACAATTAATGAAAAACTTGATGGAAATCCAAATGTCTCTAAATAAATATAATCTACTGAGTCTCGAGTTGAAATTCTTGATGGCTGAGTGAAAAGCTATTACTTTTTCTCAAGGAAGAGGAAGAGGAGGAGGCTCTTTCATGTTCACATGAGTCCACAAGCTGGACCCACCTTTCAGCGTACCTTAAATTCCTGGAACTAGCTGAACATTTGTACATTTTCCCAAACGTGAATCACGTTCGTTTGTCCTCAAGTTCTTACTGCAAGCCGGCATGGTCCCATCGCCCTTATCACGTTGAGGTTATTCAACAAAAACGGCTGAGTACGTCCTGGCGCTGTCGTAAGGGCCGAAGTGCCAAGGGTTTTTGCCTTCTCTGTCGTTCCGGCTGTGCATAATCCTGCCACGACTAGTCGGGGGCTCAGATTTGGGTAGGGTTGAGAATAGTTCAACCTATATACATCGCTCTTAAAACATCAAAAAGGAAGATGTTTTATTTGGTAAGACATCAAAAACGAATATTTCTTATCAGGAGGAATATTTTTGAGAATATTTTTTTTCTTTTTGCACGACTTTTCAAGTGTTATTATCTCGTCTATACGAAAATACAAAAAAAATAAAGCTATTGGAACACACCAGACTCGATAGTTTTCTAGCGGCTAGAAGTTTGGTGAGGTGAAACATCAAAAGGAAACATTCGTGGTGAAATGAATACTTCCGGGAAAGCTTTTCCCTTTTTTAGTTTCGAATGACTTGTGATGAGTAATTCATCTCGTATGCTCAAAATTTCATGAAAATCAAACTATTAAAACACACCTAGCACTACAAATTTTTTCGCGACAAGAATTTTCAAGGCAAATATGAATGGGATTTGCAGAAAATCATTTTTTGTTTTTCGTTTCGAAAGATTTTTCATGATTGATGACTCAGTACATAAGAGATTGTAGGAAAACATGGCCATTAGAATAAACTTGATCTGAGAGTTTTTCCTTCTATAGGGCAAAACATCAAAAGGAAGTACTCTCTAGCAAGAGGAATTTTGTGGACGAGTGTTTTACTTTTTCAACTTCGCGCGACTTTTCAAGAGTAAATGTCTCATCTACATTAAGTTATATTGAAATAAGCTTCCAGAATGTAACTGACGCACAATTTTCAAGTGCACGAAGTTTCAATGGTCAAAACATTGAAAGAGAACATTCCTTGGCAAAAGGAAAATCTTTTAGAATTTTTTTTCTATTTGAATTTTTTTTCTTTTTTGGTTATGCATCACTTTTAAATAGCAGTTATCTTGTATACTCAAAATTATATGAGCACATGTGACTCGACAATTTCCCTACGAAAGAAGTTTTATTGGGTAAAACATCAAAATGGAATATCCCTTGCCAAAAAGAATATTTCTAAGATTTTTTTATGGGACTTAAGGACAAAAACAATAGGCAACTTCAAAGCAAAAACGCATTTGTTTACACTTTTGTTCCGGGAATAATAATAATAATAATAATAATTTGTTCCCATGAACAAATTTGGAACAGAAACAAGAAGTAGAAAAAACTTGTTTTTTGTTCTTGAAACATTATTTTAAAAACACCTTTTTATTTTTCTTTTGTTCCTTTCTCTTGCCGCAACCACCTCCAGCCACTGCCGACCATCGGCCGTCGTCACCCGCTATCGGAATACCGCTGCCAAACCGCTGCCCGCTATCGGCCGGCAATCAGCGACAAAAGAACAAAAAATTTATAAATCGTACCAAACGCATTTCTATTCTTTCTCTATTCCAAGAACATTTTTTACCAGATGCCTATTTTACTCAGATTTTATTCCAGTGAGTAGAAATAGAAAAAGTTATTTATGTTCAAAAATTATTCTCTAAAACAGAAACGTTACCAAATGCGCTCTTAATTGAATGGACATCAAAAGAGATTTGAGAGTGACATGGGATTATAATTTCGACTAATTGAATAAAGTCGGTTAAATCGGGGTTCGTGAATGTTTAGGTTTGGTTTATACAATATACACTAGATTTTCTTACAATTTTTATCCAATAATAAAAAAAATTCACCCAATATATTTTTGTAAAATTATTTGTTTTTATTATGGGTTTCGTCCTTTAACGGATGGTCCGTCATTTCTTAAATTCTGGATGAGATTGAAATATTTGTGCATATTATTAGAAGAGAAGTATAATTTGACACCTTATTGTACATCTGACCCACACTGAACTTTCATTTTATTGAAAGCAACCTGAAATTATTGAAATAAGAGTATTTTTGGAAATGATGTTATGGACTTCTACCCCATAGCATCCACTAAGTTCATGCGAAATACGTTGAACATCTATTTCATGCAAAGCCAGAGCGTTGCCAAATTCAAAAGAGATATTTAAAAAAGGATAGAAAATTGGCACTATAATTGGAAAAATATCGTTTAATTACATAACCTATGAAAAAAATAATTTGAAATTTATGTGAGATGCAGTTTTTTGCTCTGTTTTTTACAACCCACTTTTATCCCCATTGATTGGATGATAAAAGTGTAAAAAATTGACCAACTATACAAATTAATGGTGATAAATGTAAATTGTGTATAAAAGAATAGGCAAGCTACGCACTTCAAGTTCTTCTACATACATATACCTGGAAAGTTTATTTTCTTCTCCTGCTTTTACTGTTTGGATAATAAGCTTTGGCCTTTTTGTTGGCCGGGTGTACTACTAGGGCTTCAACATTTAATTTAACCAAACCTTTAGATATTCTACACATGCAATGCGTTTCTTAAAATTTTAGTATCTTCTGGCATGTGTAATGTTTTGCACGCATAAAACAAACCATTTGCCACTTATCACGGAAAAACACTTAAAGCGATATATATGTAGGAAACAAGACTTTTTAGAAAAAGAAGGCAACTGTCTTGCCAGTTAAGGTGGTCTGTAGTACATTAAACCGAAGTAATCCAACAAACACGAAAGCAGGAAAAACATGAAAAATGATGCTAAAGTGTCGCCTGATCACAGGTCGGCGACTTCATATGGTCTTGGAGGAGTGCAACACCATGTTTGTCTTCATAGTTATACATCAATGAAACCATTTTAGCAGCACACAGGCAAGCTTCACTGAAAGGCGCAGAGAACGGACATGCAGAGAGGCATTCTTTGTTAAGCAGCTTCCACAATTTCGAAATCAACTCCATCACATGCTCTCTCACTCTTTGGCACGAAGAGCCTGGGTTTTCCCTCAAATAGCACTCCAAGTATGATCCGTCATGGCTATTTTGATTCTCATCCTTCAAGGACGAATCGCTATTGACACTTAAATTTTGGCATCTCATTTAATAAAATAGAAAAATAGGGATTTTCTTTAATCCCTGAAAAAAAATTATATTTTAGGAAAACGCATATATTTTATTGCATCTAGTTATAGGAGCATCTTGCATTTAAGGTAGAATCAGTGGCGGTGAGAAGAATTTTGATTTTTTGAGATCGGGTTGAAGATTTCGAGCTATAAGATGCATGATTTATTCATAAATATCTAATTTCCTTTTAGAGATTGTGCAAAGTGATAGATAAGAATAAGAGAGGAAATAAGTTTTTGAGAGCTTATCTAGGTAGATTGGATTTCATTTAAAAGGGGTGAGAAAGAGCAAATAATAAGAATGTTCGGTCAAATCTTCAAGAGATGTGACCAAATATTCGTTTATCCCAGCAAGAGAGGGGATAAAAGAGAAGACTTTGACCGAAGAGGGGGGATTTTTTGAAAAAAAAAACACACGCTCACAGAAGGAAGAGAGAACGCGAGGCAAAGGGAGTCGTCAGTGATCTTCCACTTGGACGATTTGACTGTCAAGCTTCCTCCTCCGGTGAACCCATTCACGGTCTCTTCTGTTCGCTTTGACCAGATCAATTGTTATTATTTCATGCCCTTTTCGGACAAGAGTCGGGTTTATATTTGAAATGCTTATCTATCATCAATTTGTACTCCCCTTCCGAAAAGTTCACAATATTTCGAAACAATAAGCCGTCTCGAATTACAATACTGTATATAATATACATCGGTTTGGAAGATTTACACGATTGCTACGATAAAGATGAAGATGAAGACTTGTACATTTCATCGAATAGGTGGCACAAGTGGGAAAAACGTCGAAGGTGGCCGAATTTTGGGCAGAGTCTGGGCAAGGCAGGCTACGTCCAGCCCTTACCAGCCACCGGTGAGGGCCGCGAGGACTGGGCGGCCCTCTCGCCGGCAACAAGGGAGGGCCGCGGCAGCCTCCCCAGCCCCCGCCGCCCTCGCCCGCGGCCAGCGGGGGCTCCAACGGCCGGCGGGGCTCGCTAGTAGTAATATTTTCAATTAAAAAAAAGAAAAAATATATATTTGGCAAATATGTCACAATAGGCAAAGTTTGGATTTTTTGTATTACAAAAAAAAAAGTTTAAGGTAAATATGTCGTGGCAAAGTTTGGGATTTTTCGTGTCAAAAAAAAGTTTGAGGAAAATGTGTCACGGTGAGCAAAGTTTGGATTTTCTCATGGTATTAATCCAAAAAGAAAAAGATGGCCAAAACTTATTGATGGGAGGTTGGTCCACACAGTTGTCGGTGAGAGACTTGTCTATTTTTTGCATAGCTTTTTTACATGCGATGATCGTGGAATCAAACTCTGGATCTTGTACATTCTGGCCCTACCCCACTCAACATGATTATTGCCTTCGAAGGATTGTTGCAAAATATCCCACGCTATTTTTGTGGTCTCTGCACTTGATATTTTCTTAAATATTTTTTGCTCTATGACTTGAAAGATCACAGCCAATGCTTTCTGATCTTTCTTTTGAGACTCCACCTAAGGGACCCAGATTGCCTAGCATGGATGTACTCTATGTCTGGCATCCGGTCCTTTGAGAAGGCACGGCGAGGCCCTCCCTTGTACTAGTGGGGCATTTTAATGATTGGGGTCGCCTAACATCCAACTCCTCATCACGTTAGGTGATCCAACTCCTCACCAAAGAACCTTTCTCCTCATTTCTTAAAGCATCAAATGCTTCACTCTCGGCCAACTCGATCTAGTGATTCTCCATCCAAATTCCACAGATCTTGCAATTTGTAAATAAATGAATAAATAAATAATCATCTAGACGGACTAGTTATTCCTCTCATTCAACTTTGGGAGTTTCAATTGACAGAACTATTGGATGCTATTCGTAGATCTGAACCAAAAAGAAAAATAATAAACTTTCGATCCGCGGAATAATAGATAAATCGAAATTAGACGGAGAACTTGTTATTGAGAATGTCTTTCTCTTTGTTTCTTCGTGCTTATGGCTTGATTTACAACTCATGACTTTTGTATAGGAATTGAATCTCACAAACACCAATGATAACTTCTAATGAAGAAGACATAGCAACCCACACATCATTAGAAAGAAAAGGAGACAACTTAATCTGTCCAAAAAAAAAAATGCAGCCATCTTGAAGCCTTGGGGGCTCTCCTTTAATGCTTATAGTCTTCTCCTCTGGCAATCTACATGCTCAATCTCACTAATAATCAATTTCTCGCAGACCCTCAGGCCAAAAAAAAAAGAAAAAAGTGAAGAAAAGATAAAACTAAAAAAAGAATTTAAATTCAAAGAATTATAAAAGAAATGTTCCATGTCGGCACCAATTATTCCACATAGGCCATCAACAAGTTCTTCAAACATTGATTCAAAGGACTAAATTGACAAAACGTGAAAAAATTTATGAATAAATTGGCACAAATAAAAAGTTTAGGACTAAGCTGAATATTAATATGGTTAAAAAAATTGTGGTAAGTTCTCCCAAAAACAAGCGTCAAATATTATACTTATCTAAAGAGAAAGAATTTCTCCTCTTTGTATTGACAATCATGTTTTAAGCAAAGAGACGGTTCTTGAGCATCCTATCTCGCACATCAATGCAACTCTTGTTAAAAAGAAAAAAAGAAAAGGGAAATTGATATATATGGTCCCTGAATTTTGGCTAAATATGCATTTGGACCCCAAATTTTCAATTTAACACAAATGATCCCTAAAATTTAGCCTAATATACAATCTAGTTCCTGAACTTTCAATTTATTCAATGTGTTGACACTAAAATATTTGCGCCTCATTTGTTAAATAAAAATAGGAATTTATTTTAATTCCTAAAAAAATGCACAAGTGCATATAGTTAATATGAGCATCTTGTATTTTAGGGAATGTCATCGGCGATGATATATTTTGACTTTAGTCGGGAAAGAAATACTTGGCATATATTGTGCTCGTCAAGCCCGTGTCTGACTTTGCTAGTTTTCTTGGTCTAATAGATTTCCAGGCCTTCATGATGTTTTTCTTCACTTTTTTTCTCTTCCTTGGTTGTCCTTGATGCATTTTTCGTTTAGATCTTGCTGTTTTGACCCTGCAAGCGAACCCTTTTTCTGCACTTGAACTGTTCGATGAATTGCCTAAGTGAATTTGCCATGCTTTGAATCGGTTTTTGTGAGTTGTGAGCTGTTTGTGTGACTCTTTGATCCTGGGAGCCTCCGAAGGGCCAGTCGACTCCTGAATTCCATGTTGTTCGGCGTGGCTCCGAGGCGGCAGGTCGTCCGCAAGCTGGAGGCTCGTTTATGTCTCTCGCGCGCAAGGAAGAAGACCCTTCGCATGGGCTGGCCGGCACTGGGCCTTGCGGAGATTGGCCGAGGTGACGTCGAACTGGGCGCGTGAGCTGGACGAGTTGGGTTTTTTGGTTTTGGGCGATTTCCTTTTGTTGTCTGATTGCGAGTGGGCTACGCATAGAAGGGAACCAAAGAAGCTAGCTGGGCCCCCTGTGGGCCCAGCCCAATTTCTTCTATCTTCTCTAGATTCCCAGCGAGCGGGTCGAGTCCGAACAGAGTCGGTTCGGTTCCCAAACCGGTTTCCATTATTTTAATAATATTTTTAAAAAATAAAAATAAAAATAATGTTTTTTTCTGTTTTCAAAAAATAAAAAATATTTTCCAAATTTGATTTGATTATTTGATTGGTGTTATTTCTTGTTTGATTTGCTTGTGTTGGTTAATTTAGATGCTATTTTCACGCTAAAATAAATTTGATGTGTTTAACTTTCTTTGCATGTTTAGATGAGAAATTACATGTTTAGATTAATTACGTGTTTAAATTTCATGTTTAGATTAAGTTGCATGTTCAGACTAGGTTGCATGTTTAATTTAGGCATTTATTTAATTTCGAATTTCCATTAAAAAATAAAAAAAAATCCCCAAAAAATAATTGTTTGACATGTTTTTTTTATTAGGTATCATTTTTTTATGCTTTTACATTCATATTTATGCACCCGTGTGATCACTTTGCATGTTATGGAGTTAACTTAAAATCAATTCAAGCTGCCTGCTGATTTTTTTAAAATAAATGACAAGGTACCGAAATGGTATTAAAATAGTCTAGCACAACCAAATCTCTATACCTATAGATCTCTAGTAGTTCGTATGAGTAAAGCACAACTTCTGGTGCTTTACATTAGTTTCTAATCGGGCCACCAGAAATAGATTTGTGACGGCTCCATTGAAAATGATTTACATATTAAGAACGGAAACCTAAATCGCGAATTTATATGACCTTGGAAGAGCTCGAGCTAAATTAGACTTAGAAATTCATTAGCCAAACCCTAAGTAGTGCACCTTCGGAGAGGTCGCAACACAATGTAGTCCCTAAATTTTTTGTGAATGTCAATTAGTCTTTGGGATTATTTAAAAATGTTCAATATGATCTTTTCATTAAATTTAAGTTTAAGAGCCACATTGAACAAGTTGAAAAAAATTTATGGGTCAGATTACACATTGAGCTAAAGTTTAGGGACCATTTGTGTCAAATTGAAAGTTCATAGACCAAATTACACATTTGGTCCAAGTTCAAGAATCATTTATGTCATTTTTCCTAATAAGAAAAAGGAAAATTTAAAATTTAATAATGAAGCAGATTAATAAATAACAATAAAGTGCGACAACAGTTTTCCAAAACAAGAAAGTACAAATTGGTTTAAAATAATGTTTCTTGTTATTATGACAACTATGTCCTGGGTAAGCATAAATTATAAATTCAGAAAAAAGAATGAAGCTCGTTTATATAATAAGTTAATTAACATTAAACTAACAAACCAGAAAAACACCAGTATTCAACTCATCTAAGCATAGGAATTTAGTATATGAAAAAGATGAGAGTTTTTCCTTAAAAACTTAAATATAAATTGTTAATTTCAAATGAAAAAGAATTGTAGTGTATATTAATACTATGATTAGAAAGAAACAATTCACGTTCAAAAAAGTAGAACGCGTCACAATAAGAGTGTCCAATGAAATATATTAATACAAGTAAAGTATAAAGTTCAAATGAAGAATTAAGTAGTTTCGAGGATAAACTTAGAAAACGGAGGGAGAAATGGAATTGCACGAGAATTAAAGTTGGAGGACTCTACTCTATTATTTACTTTATTACTGAATTTGTAAAGTTTCAAGATATAAATTTAGCAAATCAATCCATCAAATAAACAATATTAGTGAATCAACAAAGTCCATGGAGGGATATTTAGTACCAATGCCATTATTAATAGATTACCACAGAGAAAATTATAGGAAGAATATCTCAAAATCACCATGAATTGGAAAGTAAAACCTCAAAACGCTATGTAATGTGATCTAGGATGGGAATCCGTACTTTTCATAAAATATCGTATGTTGATATCAGTCAAGTGCTTTTTTTCTTTTACTTTTTTTGGAATTGCTTGAGTTGATAAGCTAGTTAGTTAGGCAAAAGGGTCACCATGGGGATATACAAGCACAAATAATCAGGCTTATCTCAATTGTTGTTCAAAGGGAAAATTGAAGGGAGAATTGTTTAGACAACCCTAAATTTATTATACTTTTATCAATCGAATCATGAAAAGCAGAAAGAAAATCGACCCTACGTGATCACCATGTATATTAGGGATTTAATTAAAAATCAATTCAACCTGTTTGCAAAAAAAAATTATTTCTAATAAATGAAAAGGTACCAAAATGGTATTAGAATAATCTAGCATAACCATGTCTCTATACCCCCTATAAATGAATTTCTAATCGATCCACTGTAAATTGATTAGTGGGGACTCCAAATGAAATTAACTTTTCGTGATAAAAATTTTAACCTAAGTCGCGAATTCATATGTGTTTGGGAGAGCTTGAGCTAAGTTAAATTTAGTAATACATTAGCCAAATCATAGGCGGTACACCTTCGAAGAGGTCGTGACATATTCTACACGCTTATCATTTCTTCATAAAAACCAAGGATGAATTAATTATGAGTGCTTACTATGGGCATTGAACTTTATAAACAATGCATTATAAAGTTACTTATAATTAGGATTATCAACATTATTTGGTTATTTCCCTGGTAAGATCATCATGGTGATTTGTTTTTATAGTGCGTCATCAAATAGTAATTATATCTTCAATATATGATTTTTCTTTTTATAATTGTCAATGGTGTTATCTCAATTATCAGGCTTATCTCAATTGTTGTTCAAAGGGGGAATTAAAGGGAAAATTGTTAGACAATCCTAAATTTATTATACTTTTGTCAATCGAATCAAAAATCTTCAAACTTTACTAGTTGAGTTATTCAACATTTTCACGTTTTATCAACTGAATCTATTTGATCAATTTTAATCGAAAATCACTGATGTGGGCGCTGGTCATCTTACAATATTATCATTCTATTTCATTCCCCAATTTCATAACTCTGATTATGAAACGGTCATTCTATTCCACACGCTTATCATTTCTTCATAAAAACCAAGGATGAATTAATTATGAGTACTTACTATGGGGCATTGAATTTTACAAACAATGCATTATAAAGTTACTTATAATTGGGATTATCAACATTATTTGGTTATTTCCTTCCTAAGATCATCATGTGATTTGTTTTTATAGTGCATTGTCAAATAGTAATTATATATTCGATAAATGATTTTGTTTTTTATAATTGTCAATGGTGTTTGGTAAATTACTTTATACAAAGCCTCATGACCGTTACGAAACCCCTGACGAGACCGTACAGCTAACCGTTGATCCCATTCCAGACTAAGCGGAGCAGACACACGGGAAAGCTCAAGCAATTGGTTATGAAGTTGAGACCGACCTTGAGGACTAATTGCATACGCCTTCGCTTCCTTCCTCTGTTCAATCATCTGCCATTGTTCTTCGTAGATTGTCGAACCCCAGCAACAGCGAACCCGCCTAGGTTGGAGCTCAATGGAGTTCAGCATCGGTGTTGTCACTCTCCCCCCGTTAGCCGCTCAAGAACGGAGAAGGTGGCGGAGACATTCCACGCCGCAGCGATCAAGAAGGGCTCCATGCAGCATGTGAGCGTTGGCAACTACGCTTTGGCTCTTTATGCGAAGAGTCGAAACCCGGGCGATGCCCGGAAGCTGTTTGGCGTACTGCCCGAACGAGACGTCCGGGCTTGGACCATTTTTCTGTCCGGTTTGGCGCGCGACGGGTCTTGCCAGATGGCTTTGGAGCTTTTCAGGGACATGGCGATTGAGGGTGTCTGTCCGAATCACTTTACTTTGTCGAGCGTCTTGAAATGTTGTTCCAGCTTGAATGAGCTGAAACTGGGTAAAAGTGCTCATGGTTGGATCATCAGAAACCAAGTTCATGTTGATGCCGTGTTGGAAAACTCTGTTCTTGATGTTTATGCGAAATGCGGGGATGTTATTTCTGCAGAGAGGTTGTTTGACTTGATGAGAGAGAAGAATACCATTTCTTGGAATGTGAAGATTGGTGCATACCTACGAGGTGGAGATACAGAGAAATCGTTTGATCTATTTAAAAGGATGCCTCACAAAGATGTTGCTAGTTGGAACACGATTATAGATGGGCTTATGCAAAATGGATTAGAAAGAAGGGCACTGGAGCTGCTTTATGAGATGAAGGGAAAAGGACCAGTGTTTAACGAGGTGACCTTTTCCATAGCTCTGGTTTTGGCTGCTTCTTTGTCTCTTTTGGAGGTTGGAAGGCAAGTTCATGGTATATCTATTAGATTGGGAATCAACAGTAATGAATTTATCAGAACTTCCCTCATAGATATGTATTGCGCATGTGGAGAAACTGAAAAGGCTTCAATAGTATTTAATTGCTGGCCTTTAATGTTTATGAGCATGAAGAATTGCGAAATAGCTTATGAGGATGCATATGCATGCAGTTCCTTGGTTTCTGGGTATGTGAAGAATGGCAACTACGAAGATGCCTTTGAAGTATTTAGCGCAATGGTCCGAAAATGTATGAAGGTGGACAAATTTACCATTACAAGCATTATTTCAGCATGTGCAAATGTTGGTATATTAGAACTTGGTCAAAAGATCCATGCCTACATCCTGAAAGTTGGGTATTACCTGGATGTTCACCTTTCTTCCTCATTGGTTGACATGTATTCCAAATGTGGGAACCTCGATGATGCCTTGTCCGTATTCAAGCAGAGTAAAGACTCGAACATTGTGTTATGGACTTCAATGATATTCAGCTTTGCTTCGCATGGAAGAGGTAGGGAGGCTGTTCAGCTTGTCAAGTGTATGATAAATGAGGGAACTATACCAAATGAGATAACTTTTGTTGGTATTTTAACTGCTTGCAGCCATGCAGGACTGCTTGAAGAGGGTCGTGAACAATTCAGGCTCATGAAAGATGTCTATGGAATCAAACCTGGAATAGAACACTATGCTTGCATGGTGGATCTTTATGGGCGAAGCGGTTTATTGAATGAGGCTAAGGAGTTAATTTATAGCAATGGTTTATCCGACCAAATTGCAATTTGGAAGTCATTTCTATTTTCCTGTCAACTCCACAAAAGAGTCGATATAGGGAAGTGGGTTTTTGAGAAACTAATCCAATTCAATTCATGTGATCAGGAACCTTATGTTTTGTTGTCAAATATGTATGCCACTGATCAAAAATGGGAGCAGGCTGCTCTAGTTAGAAATCAAATGCAAAAGGGAGGGCTTAAAAAGCACCCTGGTCAATCATGGATTTTAGTGAATGGTCAGGTGCATGCATTTATGATGGGAGACTATTCACATCCGCAAGCTGCTGAAGTACATTCATACTTGGGCAAACTAATTAGATGACTAAAGGAAATTGGAGATTCTCCAAATGTGAAGTCGGCCTTTCAGGATGTAGAAGAAGACAGAGAATAGTCTTGTTTTCACAGGGAGGAGAAAGAACCTTTCTTTGATATTTGGAATTTGTGTTGACTGTCAAAACTTCACCAAGCTTGCTTCCCAACTCTTAGATAGGGAATCAGTCATCAGAATATACATCAGTTCCATTCTTTTAAGAGTGGCCAATGGTCCTGTGGTGAATTTTGGTGGAAGCAACTTCGGAAAAAAGATGCCATGTAGATTGTTTCGGTGAGGTTTGGAAATTTCAGTTAGTGGGAGACAAGCAATTACCCATGAGAAGTAGCTTCACAAATAAAGCATGTGGTTGGTATCTGGGCTTGTTAAGGCGGAAAAAAGACTAGTTCCTCAAGCTTCAGCATCCACCTATCATCACTACCCAACTTGGATGATCCAGACAAGAGTGCAGGTGTACTTCTTTGTTTCACTTTCTTTTTTTTTTTGTTCCGTACCTGTGATGCTTCAGTTAGCATATAATATGATGAGTTCACAACAGGATAAGCCAGAGCAATGCTATGTCTTTCCTTCCTCATTATACCCTGTATTTACCAATTATATGAAGAAAGTTTGTCCTATGCTTGGGCTGTATTTACCAATTAAGTGTATTTAATAAGCAAGAAGAGAAAATCAATGATATCTGTGGCCAAGTCTTGTAACGAATCAACAATAAACTCTTAGAAGATGTTGAAGCATGTAGTGAAGAGTTGCCACAGCACAACCTTTGAGTATGTTATCTACTTCTTCCCAGTGAAGTAGAATATGCAGTTATTCAAACCTTTTTCTTTGCTAGTTCTTCGTATGTTGTAGATCTTGAACGTGTTTTTTCCTCCTGAAAAGCTAAGCGGCTTGTGTTCATGAGAAACATGACGTCTTTGTTAAATTAATGCTTGCAGCACCATAAATTATTTCAAATGTGTTCATTTAACGAGAAGATTTATTCAACAGGTAACCTTGCTTGCTGGGGTAAAAAAGATGAAAATGGGGAGAGAGAAGATCTGTGCGTGGATGCATAGTTAAGCTTGTGCTTTCTGCCACAGCTGAGGTGATGGGAGGGAGCATGAGGAGAATCCCCAAATACTGAGAAGCAAAGAATGAGAGGAACAAATAGGCCAACAAAATTCCTGAAGCAATATATCCTCTTGAAAACAGATGAAGCACTGAAGTCCTAGTATCAAGGAGACTCTACATCTGCATCTAGGGCCAGTCTTGGCCGGACTCAGGTCCACTACATGATCAATGGTATACTTAGACCAGTCTAATAGACCTGGATCCATACAAGAAACTTCCCCCAAATCATGCGAGGCTCCCAAGACTTATTTTAGCGATCCAAGAGGAAGAAGGACAGCCGAGTCACTGACTTTATTTTACAAATGTTTATTACCTCTTACTCTTCAACGTTATCTTATGAGTCTTTGATATGAATTGTCAAAGCGATAGATACTTCAAAAATGCACTTCAGCTGCTTCTTACCAGCTCAGTTATATTATTTGCGAATCAGCTTTGCCGTGCGCCAAATTTACCAGTATTAATTATCCTATCATTTCCTTAAAAACCATTAAATCAATTTTCTTGAGTAAATCTAGAAATTAGTAGCGTCACAATGGCTGGTCGAATAAAGAAAAAAAGGACTCTGGTGGATTGTTAATCGAGGTCCCACCCGCAGGAAAAGTTTACACATCGTAAATAAGGGAAATACCGGGTGTTGGAGCAAAATTTAATCTTTAATTAGAACTAATCATAATTCACAGATAATGTAGGATCCCCATCACTCGAAACTAAACAAAACAAAACACTAGATTCGCATGAGGTAACAACGACTTGTTCATTTATGTCCCATCAGTGAAAAATTCTGAGAAGACGATATATTTCCCTCCATTAGGCGTCAGCTAGTCCTAGAACAATAAAAAAAAATCACATCCCCAGGATAAGGGGCAGGCTTCCCCCATCACTCAACAAGCTGATCTTTCGCCAGGTTTTCACTCTGCCCGCTCATATCAAATGAACCAAATTATCCTTAAGATCCATCTTACGTGCATCCAAAAAGTGATATCAACTCAAGCTATGGTCCCGTTCCCATAAGACTTGGGTTAACCAGGAATCCTGTCTGCATTTCACTGAACTGCGAGGGATATAAATTTCTTAGATGGACTGACGAGGAGATGACTGATGTTGCAAAACAGATCCTTCAAGGACTTCAATGTAAGAATTCGGTCGTCTTACAGCAAGTTCTCCATCATAAACCAAAAGAGAGGACAAATAGAAAATGGAGAAAAAATAAGTAGCAGCGGATCATGTGCTTTACTGCACATGCTCAATTGAAATGCTTGTAGGCACCCTATCACTGCTATAAGCTGTGTGTGCACACACCAATTCGTAGGGATGTCAGTAACCGTTGATCTGTGGGCGAGGAGTGGGACCCGTAAGCCGTGAGAAGGGCATCTGTGGCTGTGCAGGGATGCCCTTTTGACCAGGAAACTTTGGTGTTGATGGCTGAGCTGAGAATGAACCTGAAAATGCTTGTGCAAGCTCAACAGCTGAAGCTGCTTTGCCAAATCGCACTCCTGCTTCCGGAGAAGCTGGTTTCGGTGGCTCCTCCACTGGCTTCCGCCATGTTTCGGGAGAAGGCCGCCTCTCTGGCTGCTGTTGTTGATGCTGAAGTGGTTGCTGCCTGTCTGCTTCTCTACTATTCCAACGATTTTCGTTGCGCCAGTTCCTCCTTTGTACATCATCTTTTTCAACTATCCTTTGATCCTTCCTATCAAATTTCTTCCCATTTCTCTGATCAATGACAAGGTTTTCAGATTGTTCACTGTAATGGGCAGGTATAACATTCCCAGAAGCTCTCTCCATCTTTGGAACATCATTTTTTAACCTTCAAATAAAAGTTTACCAGTTATAATCAACATCCAGAAAAATGAACCACGAAGCAGGCACAAAATATTTAAGGTGCATACCTGTCAGAACTTGGTCCGAAATCACGATTGTTGACAGGTACGTCATCGATCCCTCTCTCTCTAAGAACCTGAAGAAATAAAATATAATGTGAGAGTCGGGACATAAACCAGGACAATAAGTTTTCTCGTATAACCATCCCAAAGGAAATCTAGACAACCGAGGCAAAGCACCTCCCTCCCCCTCTTTTTCCACTAATAAGGACACAGAGAAACTCTCCCTGGTCAAAAAAGAAAGACCAATGAAAGAGTAAAAAAGGACATCAAGAAGGGCATACTGCAGATTTGGCCATGGAAGTTGCACTTCTTTTTGGATTCGTCAATCATTCTAATCTTGTCACCCAGCTAACAACACTGTTAACGTAGCATCCCACCTCTCCATTAGCTTTCTAATGGCTACTGAGAGCTAAGTGTATAAAAAGTATAGTTTATGAACCCTGGCAGTAATTTAGTGATTGACATTGCATCAATCTGACTACAAATTTGTCATGGGGGCCTGCGATATTCAATGGGAATAACTACACCTAAACAAATTCATCAATTAGAAGGACATATCAAAACTTGACCTTGCGCCGCGTGGGTGACTATAATCTAACCAGAGAAATGAAGTTGCACGTAATCAATAGGATGACAAACCTATTTTATCCTGACAAAAACAGATACAAGCACTCACCAATTCTCGTGGACGAGCACCACCGAACACTGAAATCCTGCATCATTCATATCAGATAGCAAGTAAGAATTTCTCCAGAAAACTGTTTCAATGCAAATATTGAAGAGATCCACGTTTTTCAGGTACCAATACACACACACACACACACACACACAGCTTCAATGAGCTATCTGGATGACAGCATAATTACCCATGAGTCATGCATCTACAAAACAATTCCATAAATAGTGTACTAACCGTATTGAAAAGATCTTATTTGCTAAGACACAGTACAGTATCTTTCACAACAAATGCCCCATCTATCTTCATGAATAACTACTTCAGTCTAATCATCAAAGCTGTTGGCATATTGAGCCACCCCCATGCCAAAGCAAAAATCACCATTGCAGCAACACATTAGGCCGTTTAGGTGTAGGAATATTCAGTGAGGGTCTTATATGGGCAAGACTATACAAGAAGTGAAAATTCAACTGTCCTGCTTCAATAGAATAATGTGAACCTCTTAAATTGCCATTAAGTCAATAAGCCCAACAGTATATCAACACATAACTAAACAGGTCACATCTTCAAGTACTTGATGTCCAGGAGTATGTCTAAATCATGTCACTCCGGCCTCAAATTGAAACAACTTCAAGTCTGGTAGAAGATTTTCAACCAACTTAAAACATCACAGGCACCCACCGAGTGCAACTATTAATTAGACAAATAACATCGATACAACGCGCAAAGCTGACATGAGGCAGCAATGCTGAAGTGAGCAAAACAAAAGCAAGAATTAACAATGGAGCATTACCTCAAACAGAAACCACTCATGAAAAAAAAAATGAACATTTTCTCCATTTTCACTTAAAATAAGGAAAGAAAATAACCTCGTGAGACTGTCTCCCAGTAGTTCATATAGACAATTTTCACGGGGACTCTTGTTGAATGCACATAACTTATGTGTGAGGATTTCACTTGCAACTAAAAACTCTGTCACTACCAGTCCATCTTGAAGAATGCCTCTGTTTCTTATAAACAAAAGCAGCACAAGATTGCATGGCAATGACTGTTCTGAGGATACTGCTTTGAACAAGTTTTCAGAAATTAGACTGTATTCTGAATGTACTAAATTGATAAATCAATTTACCCAGGTGTTATCGGTATTTAATTAGGGGACAACAAACATTAAATTCCATGTCACTAATCCTCAAAACAATTTTTGAGCAAAAATCTCAATTTCCAAGACACATACTTTTGAAAGTGTTTTTAAAAATTAGACAGTATTCTGAATGTACTAAAGCGATACATCAATTTACCCAGACGTTGTCAATTTTTTATTCAGGGACAACAAAGATTAGATTCCATGTCACTAATCCTCAAAATGCTTTTGAGCAATAACCTCAACTTCTAGGCATCAGCTGCACAGTCTCCATAAAAAAAAGTACATTCTCCACTCACCTATCACGTTCATTATTTCCTTCCAATTTCTCAATGGGCTGTGATCTTGGTTTCAAGTTCAATCTTGGACGCTCTATTGCCTGATTCCCACTTTCCATTCCATGTAAAGCATGCTTCGCAGGATCTACCATGCCCTCCAATTCATCAGCTGTTCCTGAATGTACTGAATCAATTGGTCTCTGATGCACCTACATCAATCAAAAAAGCAACAGGAACAAAATTAAAGCATGGACAACCACAATGACAACTGTAGGAGTACTTAGAATGTATACCAGTTTAGGTTCGCCAAAAGGTGGTTCAGAACTCTCCAATGGCTTTGACCTTGGAAATAACTTCAACTTAGGCCTATCTAATGCTTCTGAAGGCACTGGTTGCTGCAATCTTGATTGACCAAGTTTACCCTCTGTATGCATCGGTTTAACAGACTCAGAATAAATAAGTGGATTCTTTTCTTTTCCATCTGAAGACACTAGATCCTCAACCATCATATGATCTGGCGATCCTTTCCTATCTTCATGACCCCCTTCAGCAATATTCAAATTCCTCTCCATATGCCTTGCCAGTGCTGCATCATGATGTTCCCTAGCACCCACCACATTGCTCCTTCTATACTTCCCATCATCAAGCCCCCTGGTGATTAACTCACTTTCGTCCTCCACAAACTTACTGACTTCCGCATCAACCTGATAGGGAACTGCTGGTTTCAACTGCCACCTACCAGATGACACCTTTTCAAGAGCACTGGCGTGAACCAGTTTAGAAGCAGCATTTGAAGCAGACCAGGCAGACTGCAATGACTCGCCAACACTTGCAGCCTCCTTCCTTGCAGCCCAGACGTTTGGTGAAGACCCAGGAACTCCAGGCCTGTTATTTCCACCTGCACTTGGCGAACTAACACCCAATTGTGTACCCTCTCCAGCTACTCCAATGTAAGGACTCTGAGGATGGCTCCGCAATTGCAAAACCTGAGATTGGCCCTGCTGGCCCGCAGCCCTGCCCACTGTGCCAGATTGTGGCTTCAGCTCCAAACGGGAAGAAACCCGAATGCTATCATCACTAATCATTCGGCGTGGAGCTGATACTCCATCAAGGGGCTTGCGCTCGTCTTCATCAAAATTACGGCCAATAGGCATAGTTTGACTGAGGAACAGTGACTTGTCATCAAAATGCCTGGTCGCTGGGGATGAGTTAGGCCGAGAACGGTGATCAGGACGGCCCACAGGGTTCCCCCATGGCACCTGCCTCTCAAATCCCGGACGGTCTAACGGCCTTGGAGTGCTGCGGCAGTCAAAAATAAGGCATTCATCATTACCCATCTAGTCGCAGATCCAGTTTATCCATCAATGAGTAAATACCATAAATCAACCAACACAAATAAAATCGGACAAATCACACTATAGCCATAGAACACTAAGAGAAAACTCAAACTTCAGATCCAATATCAGCATAACACGAGTCGGTCAGAGAGAGCGCTATACACGAAAGAGGGTAACCTCCGAAATGCTTCAAGACACGGAAAATACTCATAAACGAATCACAAAACATCAAGCTCGAGACTTTGGAGCTTACACGCCAGGAGCAGAAGGAAGAGGGAGATCGGAGGGGATGGACCCGCCATGGAAATCCTTGAGCGTCATGGTGCTCCCGCTGAACGCCTTCTTCTTAGACATCACACCTCCCTCCCTCTCTCTCTCTCTCTCTCTCTCTCCTCTCTCTGTCTCTCTCTCTCTCTCTCGCTATCCCCCCACTCCGAGCGCGATGCACCTGCCCAGCTCTATGCCCCGAATTCTCCAGAGGAAACCGCCTCGCGAAGCTCCGTCAATCGCTCGCCGAACCCGAATCCGGCGCTGCAATCGGCAACCTCCACCAGATACCTGGAGAAGGAAGTGAAAATCCCCGAGATGGAAGCGAGGAGCCCCGAATCTGCAGAGAGAAGGAGAGATGGCGACGATGACGGTGCGAGAAGAAAGTGCAAATTGCAGGGAGGTTGCTTCCATCTTCTCCTTCGGGGAAGTGATAAGAGTGGGCCGAACTGATTGGAGGTCAAGGCCCAATTAAGTGGGCTCTCTCTTTGGGCTTGGTGTGGCCCAAATTGTGCTTCGGGGTCCGTTTTGTTGTCGTTTGAGTTGAAATGATGACCTTTAGAGAAAGGAAGAACGGGGCGCAGAAGAATAAAAAAGAAAGCTTGAAGCTACAAACAGTAAAAGAGAGAGATGATGCAGAGAAAGAAATAGAGATTTTCAATTGATGCTTCTTATTGATTTCTCCTGTTGATAATCTACAAAAAGATTATGGTATATATATATACTTGTAAATAATTTGTAGTTCAGTTTAAGTTTTCCCATCAAAGCTTAATTTTAGGAAAATATTTTCTGCTTTGAAACAATTGAAAAACATTTTCCGGTATTGATATTTGGACCGGAAACATTACGCTTGAGCACGAAAACTCTAATATTAATTATTGGGTCCCAGCATTCATGATCGCTTTAAAAATATTTCTAAAAGATTGGAAATTTTTAATTTTTGATTATTTATTTCTTTTTATTTTTCTTTCCTTTTATTTATTTTCTTTCTTTCTTTTTTTATTTTCTTTCATTGTTATTTTCCTCTTCTCTTTTGGCCAGAGGCCAACCACAGTGACGGTGAATGGTCGGCTACGGCAAGGGGGAAAAAAGGAAAACAATGAAATATAAGCAAAGAAATAAATTATGAAAATGAAAATTTATTTGAAACTAATTCAAAAAAAGATATGATAATTTTTCATAATTTTTTTCCTAGGACAGCAAATATCAGAAAGTACTTCCCTAGTCATTTTTCAGGATGTGCCCAAATATCGAAAACTAAAGTCGTTTTCCTAATAAATGATTTTCCCAAAAACATTCTTCAAATTTCCATGAAATAAATGCATCCTAATTTTTATCTCGTAGAAAAACCCCATGAGCATTCCATCGAATATCCCGTTAACATGTATACGTGTCCACACCCCACGAATTTTTCACATCGAATTTGTTTTGCAATCGCCTACCACGTTTATGAACGCACATGCATTTTAAGTAAATGCTAATGAGAGGTAGATTTTAGCCAAAGGTATCAATTTATAATTTTCCGTGAGATGAAAATTATTTCGAAATAAAGGTGTCCTCGGTTCTTTATTGGGAATTCTTTTAACAGCATTAACTCAATAAAATAATCGAAAACCACATGATAGGTACACACAAATTGTGCCAGCCCGCCTAAATGTGTGTAAGAATATTTTAAAGCTCGGCGAACAAAGATAATCATGCATTAAATAGGTTCATGTACCAATTCGTCGACCCAAGCCCATCAAGGTACAATTAGATTTGGAAAATGGGTCGAGAACCTAATGCATATTAATTAGTAGGGATCATAAATGTGTTGCTTTAAAACTTAAGTGTATCGTAAGTAGATTTCCTAATAACTTAATAGGTCTTAGATGAGTTTTAAATGGGTCATTAATGGGTTATCTAATTTTTTTTTTCTTTTTCCTTTCTCTTTTTTTCTATTTTTCCTTATTCCTCGGTGGTTGCCAGCCATGGCAACAATAGGCGACTGGCCAAGAGGTAAGGGATGAGGTAAGGCGTAAGCTAAAAGTGACCTCCAGTCGAGGCAAGGTCCGGGCACCAAATTGGGCTTTAATCAACACAAGAGGTCGAGGCAAGCTTAAAGTCACCAAATTTGGCGAGGTCGAGCTCATTTATCGCTTGTGGCCGATCATCGACCATCGTCGAGGCCTGCAACTAGCCAAGGAAAAAGTTTTTGAAAATTAGTTAATTAGCTAATTAAAATTTTGAAAATACAATGTTTTTAAAAATCATTAAAAACAAAATTTCCTAAATTTGGTTAAATATAGAAATGTTTTAACAATATAAGTCAAGCCGGGTAAAGATCAGGTATGAGTTATTATAGTCACCTATGGGTCAAGAAATTTGCATTAGAGTAAATGAAGCATAAACAAATTAAATGTATCAATTATGGTCGGATCATTGATGATCCAATCCGAATCCACCCATTCAACAGACCTAGACACGTGTCATCTAATATTGAAATTGGCTAATTCTACACATCAATTGTTTCATTATTTGGGTAAGTCCCTTCAGATTCTCGTGCTCTTGGTTCATGTGTGATGATTCTCAAGAAATGAGAAAGTGGACATCGTTGAAATTGCAACGTTTTCCACTCATGACGAGCATCTTCCATTACCATTAGAGGAATATAAAACCTTTTATGCAGCATCAATTTACTATTACTGTCAAAGTTTCCATTACCCTAAGCATGTTTCGACCTCAATTGCATTAAACTATCAAACCCTAAGTCATCCTTTGTCCGGTCGAGGTCGAGGCAGCTCACATCGACACGAGGGGGTTCTCGAGAAATTACTTAATCGTCGATAGATAGAAAAATTTGCTTTGAAAATGTCGTGATAACCCTAAATCTAATTGACTAATTACCTCACGGAAGATACAAATGCTTTCTTTCTCCACTTTATTTTTTCAAACAAAAAAAATGTTATGAATCTACTCCTGTTGGGATGGAGTTATTTACATAATCTCGGCTTGTCGCGTAGATGACGGAAGAAAACGAACATGCATAAAAGAAAACCATGTAAATCATTTTTGCTGTTTGAAGATGATGGTCAGAATGGAGCTCGACTGGCCCTGCTTTGTGCTTGCTTTTTCTTCTCCTCCATGCAAGGAATCCGAATTTCTACTTACAGCGAAAGGTGGAGCAAGAAGGCAAGAATAAAGAAGAAAGGGAAGAAACAGAGGGAACCTTCTTCACGATCAGAGAGATCCCAGCTCTGTCAACCCTCCATAACCCCCCCATGACCTGTCCCCGCTTTATTCGCATTCCACAGCTCGGGTGTTCTGCATATAAGACTCGGGCGTCGTCGCTCTCACTTCGCCGGCCGAGATGGCGACGAACATGGGTTTCTTGATCTGTTTGCTGATCATGGCCATGGATGTGGTCGCCGGGATTCTTGGCATTGAGGCTGAGATAGCTCAGAACAAGGTAAAGAGCATTTTCAGACGTCAGTCTCTTCTTATCAGGGTAAAAAAGAGATGAGCAAACAGAGACGACGCGTGTGAATTTTGTTCGACAGGCGACACATTTGAAGGTGTGGGTGTTCGAGTGCAGAGACCCGAGCTACCAAGCGTTCAAGCTAGGGCTGGCTGCGTCCGTGCTGTTGGCGCTGGCTCATGCGGTGGCCAACTTGATGGGGGGATGCGTTTGCATTTGGTCCAGGGAGGATTTGAACAGAGTGACTGCTAACAAGCAGTTAGCCGTGGCCTCCCTCATTTTCTCTTGGTACTTTTTCTTCCATTCTTTTCCCGAAAAGTAGTTGCCATGAATGCTTGAAATCCGACTGACCTCCTTATCTTAAGACATGACATTGCCGAGTAGATGTGGACAATTTGATTGGCTTATCATGTTGAGAGAGTAGGAAGATCAAGTGTCCGTCTAGTTTCGAGAGTTCCAATTGATGGTCTTATTGAAAATCCAATTCTTGATATCAATTAAATGGAGAACCATCACATCATAGGTTCTTGTACCATGTCGTAAAGGGTCCCCGCTCTCATGTTACTCTACATCAGCTATACACAAGTACCGACTTGCTGAATGTTGATATTCTCGATGAATATCAACAAATTAAATGAAGATATTAAGGATCATTTATCCTCGCATTTGGGGAATGGGAAAGATAAATTGAGTATGAAGATATTATTTTGATATGGTTTTCAAGCATGATGATGTCCCATGAGCCTAAAATGAATTGCTCGATAAAGGAAATGGCTTTATATGCGTGGCACCTAATGATCAAATTGAAGCAAATCTTAAGCCTCAAGACATGGTGGAGCCTTAGCTAGGCCAATGAAGGCCCCTAAAATCGTATCCCGAGAATCATGTGATGAAATCTGAGTTAAAACGAACTAATTGAGCAACCCCATTGTGCTGCTGATTGCAGGATCATCTTGGCAGTCGCATTCTCGATGCTGATGGTGGGTACGCTATCCAATTCGAAGTCGCGGAGGTCTTGCGGGCTCGCCCGCCACCACCTCCTCTCGATCGGAGGAGTGCTGTGCTTCATCCACGGCCTATTCATGGTCGCGTATTTGGTGTCGGCCGAGGCCACGAAGAGGGAGGACCGGCTGCATCATCCACAGAGATAGGGACAGCCACAGCCTTCGTTAACATCGGATATCCCACCACATCATTCATTCTTTCGTGTTCTAAAGTTTGCTGTTTTGCGCTTATTTTTTGGCTGAATGTTTGGACCAGATCGAAGAACACTTTGACAGTGAATAGATTCTTTTCTCACGGAATTTGCTTGAAGAAGAATCTGCTGCTCTTGATTTCTGCTTTCCTTAGGACAAGAATGAACATGTTCGATTCGATCACAGATCAGGAATCTCCCGTTGGGCATTCGATTTCAATTTACATGTCAAATCGCTTGACAACCTCCCATTTCTATCGTTCCTACCAAGAAACCATCTTCTCCAGTGAAGATGAAGGGACAAAAAAGTAAAAAGACTCGAGGGCCACTCAGGCGTCATCGGCGGCGACGGAGCTCCGGGAACCGCCGGCTGCCTTCTTCGGCAGCAGCGTGTTGTGGATGTTCGGCAGGACGCCGCCGTTGGCGATGGTGACGGCGCCGAGCAGCCTCCCGAGCTCCTCGTCGTTCCGCACCGCCAGCTGAATGTGCCTCGGCACGACTCGCGTCTTCTTGTTGTCCCTCGCCGCGTTCCCAGCCAGCTCCAGAACCTGAACACGAACGGCGAAACAGCAAAATCAGAATCCAAACCAACTCGGCTTCGCAATCAAACCGATGGAAACAACCGGCTCCCGGCTTACCTCGGCAGCAAGATACTCGAGCACGGCGGCGAGGTAGACCGGCGCACCGGCCCCGAGGCGGTTGGCGTACTTGCCGGTCTTGAGGAAGCGGGCGACGCGGCCGACGGGGAACTGCAGGCCGGCCTTGGAGCTGCGGGAGGAGCTCAGCTTCTTCGCCGAGGCGGAGCCGCCCAGTGCCTTTCCTCTTCCGGCCATCGTCTGACGGAGATCTTCTCTGATTTTGCAGGCGCTGGTCGTCGAGTTTGAGCGGGAAGGGGAGCGATGAGGGTACGAGGGAGAAGTTGCGGAGTTTATGTAGTTTTTCCAGGAGATGAGGCGAGGGACCGTTGGCCAATGAGGAGCGAGGACGCGGATAGAGAGCTGTGGCCGTCGGTTTCCGGAGGGGAATGGACGGTGAGATGTGCTGCTGGCGTCGGATCGCCAAATGGGAGGAATTAGCGGGAAATCCAAAACATCCGGGGAAAAGAATGGCCAAAAGGGAAAAGCACCTTCTTTTGAAAGGAAAATTTCAAATAATGGCATGAAATTCATACATTTTCTCCAAAAAAGACCCAAAATGAATATTATGTTAATTAAGGACCTAAAGTGATTAATTAATCACAAATAAGGACCTGAAGTAATTATATGCAGGGGTGAGCAACGGTTCAGTGTCGATCCCGGACTGGCCCTGGACCGGCCTAATTTGGCTGATCCTGATCGGATTTTTGAGACAAACGGGTTAGTACTCGGTCCTAAAATCTCCAATCCGTTTCCGATTGGTCTAACCCGGACCAACCCAATAATATATTATAATTTTTTTAATAAGCTCATTCTTCTTCAGCTCAGCCTTCTCCTTCCTTAATTCATTGTTCAATTCTTGTGTGGCTTTAAGCATTAGTGAGTACACTTAGCTTAATGTTGCAGATCAAATTAGTGGCAGAAAAGTTATCATCCCCACGTTATGACATTGATTCCATTTTTTTGAAAATGTGTATAATGTGTGAGTTTCTCTATGGAGAGGCATCATGAACTTTTTCCTTGCCAATATTTGAAGATTGGACGCTTTTGCATTCAATTGATACCAAGCATTTTTGCGATGCTTGTACGAAAAATTTAGCGGTCCTGAGTTGACACTGGGACTGGATCGGACCGGGACCAATAGGGTTGATCCGGTCTTGATCCAAACTTGACGAGTCGGTCCACGGTCCCAAAAATTGAGGACCAACACTGTGCGAACAGTTCTTTGGTTAAGCACGGGACCGGTCCAAACCCGAACGATGCACACCCCTAATTATATGGGCACTATCATCTAAATACATTTATTCTTATTCTTATTTTTCTTTCTTTTTTCTCTCTTTCCTTTTTTTCTCATCTTCCTCACACTCCTTCCTCGCTAGAGGATCATTGAGTGGAGGAGCAGATCAAACAGAACCACGATTTTTTCCTTTCTTCTATTCATCTCATCTTCCTCACACTTTGTCCTCGCTAGAGGACCATTGAATGGAAGAGCAAATTGAAAAAAAACCAACTCGTGGTTGTGGTGGTGGGCCGAGGTCTTTGAAGATGAAGTTGGACTGAAGCTTTTAGGCGACTATGGCTTTGCGGCCATGGCTGGAGAGGAGGACAACGGCTATTGAATGCAGATGGCGACGAAGAGCTTGCCCATCTAACGAGACACGAGGACCATGCATGGACATTGGGAGATCGGAGGTGGTAAGGGTTTTTAGATATAAAGAATTTGCACAAAGAGAGAGATTGACGAAATGGCAAATTGAAATTTGATGGATTCATCGAGGAAGTGCAAGCGATTTTGCACAATTCTGGAGGTCTTGTCCGAGACGATCCGCTCCACAACTTGCAAGCTCATTAGGGAAGGACGGAGAAGCGGCAACTCAGGGTGTTGTAGGCAACTAGGGACTTGGCGAGATCAGGAGAGTCAGCGAAGTCCCCCCAAGAGGTAGACAAGGCCAAAGGAGGAGGGGACGAGGTGGAGGGAGCGGAAGGAGAGTGAAAAATTGAGCCACAAGTTGTTGTAAGGGTCCTAGGCATGTAGAGTGGAGGGGGAGGAGGGGTTGCAGAGGTGGTCGTGATTATCGTCATCCATGGCCATCACTCACTAAGGAGAGAGGATTTTCAGAGCTCCAAAAGAAAGGAAAGTGACAAAGAAGAAACAGAAATAAAGAAAAAGAAAAAAAAATGTATTTGGACGAAAATGCTTTTGGCCAACAGTGAACTTGGGTCCTTATTTGAAACTAAATTAGTCACTTTGAATCCTTATTTAACACAATATTTACTTTGAGTTTTTTTTTTAAAGATAATCTCTATACTTCATGTCCTTATTTGAGATTTTCCCTCTTTTCAAATGTCGAAAGTCTCTATTTTGTAATTTCTTTATAAACTCTATTTTTTAAGAATAAGTAATTATAAAAAAAATTATATATGGCTATTTTTTTTTTGTTTCTTTTCCACTCGTAAGAAAAACATAAAATAAAATTATATATTTCCACTAAGATCATACTTCAGTGCAGTAATAATTATGTTGATACTAATTAACATATGTGTTCGAAATTGTTTTTATTTATCATATTATCATTTCACTCTCTTGACATTGTTTCTCCCAAACAAGTTATGATAATACTATTCCATTTTCTTCTCGCAATTTACTAAAAGATGACATCGAAATCTCCATTATGTTCCTCCATTCTTTCTCACTTCATTTTTTCATTCTTTTCAATTCCGTCGTATCAAATACATGATGAGGCTTCTAAGAAAAAAATAGAGAGCTACACACTCGTCATAAGTGTCCATTATGAAAAGGAGTTTCTATGATTCTCGAAGAAACCATTTCCATGTGTTTGGTCATTGTTGGCTTTCAAATACAAAATATTAGACATTGGTTGGAAATCTTTATTTATATTTGTATGTCACAACGCTTTATACAAGAATTACATAAACAATACTAATAGCGAGTCTGGATGGTGGAATGATTATGGGTAATGTTCATTGGTGCTTTTGGGATAATTGTGAGTGTATATATACATATGTAATACAATTCACTCAATATCCTATCATGACAGATCAATCACTATTTTGTAGGAGTGATCACCTCCTCGGGCAGTCCGATTCTTCCTCAGGATCGAGAACTCGACCGACAGGACTGGTCCCCGGTTTTTACGACAGGGGATCGGACCGACCAAATATAGGACCAGACTGGACCAATTGGTTCGGTCTGGTTCTCGGGCGATCCAATGGGATCGGAATTAAGATGGATCTACATTTTACTTACAAGCAACAAACCTGGATGGTAGGGAAGAGCATATGGACGCGAAACGTGAAAATATGGATGCGACCAATGGAAAAACTATCACATGAACCCACGAGCTAGGGAAGAACATCTCATTCCCTCTTGCGATCCGCTTGCATAATCCAAAACCTGGACGGGAACCCTGTGTTGAAAGTCTAGAGAGAAGCCAAAAACGCCAAAAAAGATCGAAAACCTAGTTCAAATCAAGTCCATTCGTGTGCCCGCAATATGTGCATAGCACATGGAAATCCACCCAAATCAATTGAGAAGAAGGGTCGTGGGACGAGGAAGTCTTGCGAATCTCGACCAACCACAGTGAAATTGCAAAGGGTTTAGAAAAAGTCTAATAACCAAGACATGGACATCCGAAATAGCATCCCCTTCAAAGCTTCTCTCACCTTTCCTTTTTTTTTTTTTTCCTTTCTAGATTCGTGGAATTTTCTGGGCGTTATTGACTAAAACAAAGGCAACAAGGGAAAGGAAACATTCGGGGAAAGCTGATTCGTAGAGTCGAATCAAATTGGGAAAAGGATTCGACAAATGCTTACGGAGCTGAATCACTAGAATTGAAATATTGGCGAGGCAAACCCTAGAATCAAAATACTAGTAGAAGAGAAATTAGGGTTCTCATTGAGGGATGAAAAGAAGTCGCTTGAATGGAGAGGAGCGATAAAGGAAACGAATGATGACATCTATAAGGAAAGAGACAGAGGAGTTCGCTTGAATGGAGTTGGAGAGGAGTCGCTGCTCTCACTGTCGTTGGGCGCTAGAGGAGAGTGGTGACATAAAATAAAAATAATCAGTTACTAGGTTGACTGAAGACTTTAAAGTAGAGAAGTGAAGTAAAAGGGTTAGGTGATGCTGGTTCTTTTGGTTTGGTCCGATCCGGTTCCACCCAAGAACGGAACCACCAAGGAATTTGTTCCATTTTTTGAAGCCATGATCGGACCATCGGTTTGAAGAATCAGACCAACCCGACTGATTTGGTCGGGTTCAGTCCAGGCGGTTCCCGGATTGGGTCCTTCATGCTCACCCCTAGCTATTTGCCATCCCATCATTATGTCCTACCACTCACGTGTACGGATGAGTAAGATGAACCAACATAACTAAAAACAACCCGAGTCGATAATCTCTGAAAGTGAAACTATTCTCAATTCCAAGGGTGATTTGTTTACTTATTGGTAAATGTCCCGCGCACATCTTGTCTCATTTTTGGGTACTTAAACATAGACAATGTATTTTATCTTTTGTCTAGCAAGCGTTACTAGGGTACTCACTTGAAAAGAAAGAAGATCAAAGTGAAAAACATGAGAAATGGAGGTCCCTAAGTTCCACTTGATATATGTCATTTACTAAAAGCTCTATTTTACTTAAAAATTATTCTAATAGTAGAAATACAAAAAAATGTTCATGTCTAAAAAAATTTCACTGGAACAAAAATATTACTATACGTGCCCGAAAGTCATTACCTAAAACGTAAATATGAAAGGGACAAAAAAATCGTTCCAATTTGATATTTTGTAAAATATTATGAAGGTAACAAAATCGAAAATGGAATGCTCATTACTCCCCCTCAACACTGCCGGATCGCCCCTCTCCAGCCAATGGAGCCTCCACCGGCGTCACCATCGTCGGAAGACGAAGCATCTGAGGTGACGCAAGCCCATGACAAAGACAGAGTAGGAGACTCCGCGGAAGAAGAAGAAGAAGGAGATTGTGATGCAGAAGAGACGGCCAAATCCCGAAAAGGGACGAGGGCCAAGAAGAATCCTGATACGATGAGGAAAGCATGGAGCAAAGCCGACGAATTGCGGGTCCTAAGACGATTGCTCGAGTTCTCCGCGCGAAAGAAGGAGAACCCAGTCTACGATTGGAACGACATTTACAAATTCATAAGCAGCGAACTCGAGACCTTCTATACGAAGAATCAGGTGATACGCAAAGTACATTTCTTGAAGAGAAAGTACATGGACCGGGTTAAGCTGGGCAAGAAGAAACGGGCCATGTCCCCGGACGAACTGGCCGCGTATCGGTTGTCGAGGAAACTGTGGCGTGATGAGGTGAAGGGCGAGTCGAGCGCGAGGAATCATGGCGATGGTAAGGCTGATAGGGGTGATAAAACGGCTTTGGCTGCACTAAAGGCTGAACTGCTCGTGTTCGACAGAATGCCTAAAGGAATGGAGTCTGGGTTCTTGAGCGAGATGAAGAGGTTTAGTGCTATTGGAGTTGATGAGGGATTTCTGAGGGCTGGCTTGGGCTTGATCGAGAGGAAGAAAAGGGCAGAGCTGGAGGAGAAATGGAGGAAGTTGCAAATGGCTCAACTGACAGCTCTTGCGGAGCGGACTGAATTGATCCATCTTGCGGCAGAGGCGATTCTAGAGGCTTATGAATCAAGAAAGCGCTGAGTTTCATGCTCAGTTGCAATTTTCTTTTATTGCCTATGATGACCTAGAATGGAGAAGGGTAGGGTACAAATAGATGTGTCAGTTTTTTGGATGAAGCTTGCAGTTGCTGTTGCTTCATTAAGTGTATAGAAGTTGCAAACTTCACTAGTAAAAGCTCATCTGATGAGACTTCTTTGGTGTCTTTAGATCAAAGCGCTGGATGTTGAGTTCATACGGCATGGAATGAGGCCTACATGCTTTTGAAACTTATGCTGGTTCTTTGCCTGCTTTTGTCGATATCCAATCTTGCAAGAATTTGGTTTGCAACATCTTAGTGATGATCAATTGGTATCTATGTCTGTCAGATATGATAGATACTGTTTTGCTCGATGTGGCATGATGGAAGAGTGCAGCTTGATGGCTATAGTATCATTTAATCTGTTAATGTTCATATGAAGCATGTGTTTGCTAATTGCCAAATTTTATTTGCAGTCTTCCTCATTTCCTGTAGCTGACACCGACAGTTTGGTAGCTAGTGTTTTTTTGAAGCTGCATTAACTTCAAACCTCAAGTTCTTAGTTGTTCTGTGGTTCCAATTTCATGTTCCTTCTTAGCCCAATTTGTTTGTTGCCATGGAAGTGTATTATTACATGATAATCTTGAAGTTGCACTCTAATACTTTGGGAACTTACTGTTTCATTTCCTGGAATGCCACTTCCTTCAATCTTTATAGGTTGACATATAGTTAAGTAAGTAGCCGCTCCGGGTCCTATGCCAACAAACTAGGCAGTGAGGTTGCTAAGTTCACTTTGGTTTGTTTTCATTTTAATTAAATGATTTGTTTTTCGGTTTGAGAGAGACTTGAGTTGATGTCAACCTGCTTTGGTTTAATCCACATGCTGTCAAAACCAGATTTGGGGTCTCGATATAACTCCCAATTTGATGACTATATTAGCTGATTCTCTCAGTCACATGAGAGGGTTAACATGAAAAAGTTTTTGAAATTTGAAGTACAAATGGCAAGTATTGCATATTGGATTCATAGATAGGATCACAGGCAGCTCTGTATTGCGGACTTTTGAGTGGAGTGACTTTAAATAAAAGCTTTAATGGTTTGGTTCTGCCTTCCAAGTCTCAATAATTTGCCATAGTTAATCAACAAAACAAATTTGAGTTTTCATAGTGAAGTGTTTGGTAATCCATGGAAGCAGGCTCAAACAAAAGCTTAAAATGATTCGGACTAGTAGTCACTATAAATAATATATGTCGTGTCAAGTAAAGCATGCTGGATCTTCTGCCATAAGAAAAATAGCCTAGAATAGCTGGATCAATGTTTTTTCTGCAAGCGGTGAAGTAAACCTTTTGCGGTCTAGTTTTTTGGTGATTGCAGTGATTTTCTCTCATAGAAATGGGAGACAGATCCTGAAACAATGCTAATGGTTGATAATTTTAGCATCTGCAGTTTTCAGGCCTTAAAATTTCTTATTTGGCTTCGACTCTGCTATGTTTTCTTCCTCATTTCTCTTATACGCGTAATGTCCAGTCAATGGATTTCAGCACAAGGCCTACACACCGACTATGGGTGAGCAACCTTATGAACTGAGTGGGTTTGGTTTGAAAGGTAGATGAGGGACGAGACTGTGCTCGTGTTGTGTCCATGTTTCACAGTTCGAAGACCAAAAGAATAATTTTCACTCTGCATATTCAACTCATTATAGCAATGCCGAAAGGCCAAAGATAGGATGGATTATCGGATATACAGTGCCCACTTGAGGCTCGACGGCCCTTCAAAGATCAAAGGAAATTTCACTTGACATAAATGATGTTTTAGCTCGCCGCTTATACTTGGCAAGAAGCTATTGCTGGGGGATTTTCTTCTGAGATTTTCACCTTATTAAGTCTGAATTATTCTACTCCTACGACAACTCGGCAACAAACGGGCCTTTAGTCTACGGATCCTGGTGAAGAGAGACGGGATGATTACGGTTCCAAGTACTGCAAAGGTCGACTCTGCCATCATCCGGGCTTAAACACGGACCATGCGGTATGATGTCGTAATGGCATTAGTGTGAGCAAAGATCCTCATCTCTTGTTTGTACATAAACATCAAAGTACTTAAATTGATCCGCCCACTGAAAGCTGCAGAAGAACAGTGTGTGTTTTTTTTTTTTTATTAAAGCGTGGGGCTGGAAGCTGAAGTCCCAAGCTACATTAGGAGCAAGCGAATGGAAGCCGAGATCGTCATTTTTGGATTTGCAGTGCACTGTAAAAGTCACCCCTCCGGGCATAGTGTTATTCAGTACAATTGTAACCGGATCGGGCTTAAACCAATTATTTGGTTCTGCAGCTTGATACACGAAGCAAAACGACAAGAGGGAAGACAATGACACCAGAATGAGATTTGTTGGTCATCCTATCTTTCAAGGCCGGTCTTTGCTTGAGAGAATGATGAATAAAGAGAGCTCTACAATCTGACCTATTTAAAGGTGAAATGGATCTTCTCCCCTAGAAATTCAAGGAAAAGATGTCCTATCAGATCATAAGTTGTACGATCAATTTTAAAAAACAAAAAATCCCAAAAAAGGCACCCCACTTTATTTAAATGGGAGCCGTCTCCCATTCCAAAGATCCTCTGCCGATCAGAGGATCCGGATTCATTAAATGAAGGAGCTTAATCAGAACTTTATTATCCTAATTAAGCTGACTTCCTATCCGTCTATTTTGAGTAGTACAACAAGTCTTGCAGATCTCTTTCCCACTTTGTTCGAAATCATCAAAGATTGCATTAAAAATAATATCCTCCATTAGATAAATTTTGATAATTATGTCGTTTCTCCAAAATTTTCAACATTACACAAATCTTTTCATTTAATTATGCATATATCAGTAATTAGGTTAAGTTATATAATCATCTAATAAAGCCTATCTCTTGTATACTCTTTCAGTATACATAGAAATATATCAACTCTATATTTCCCTATTCCGCCAATTATATTTCTTAGCTAACCCAACTATGTTTGTTAAATTGACATACGAAAATGTTCGATCGGCCTAAGGACTCACGAAAGCAATTGACTGATTAAGCGTTCAATGAGGCCACATAATGGATCTCTTTTGGACACATTCATCATAAGAAAATTCATCTCATGCCCAAACATGGTTCTAGCCTTCTTAAATCGGCAAAAGGGGTTCCTTTTAACAATTGGATGTTAATAATACCTTCTAACACGGCACTCTTATGGAGCAAGTCTTTATGTATCAAACATCGGGTTTTGTCGATTAGTCACATCCTAATCACTTTTCCCGATTGAAGAAGGCTATTCACGGCCTTAAGCAAGCCTCTTGCCCGCGGTATCGAGCACTTAGTTCCTATAAACATCTCATTTGGATTCATCCAATCCGAATGAGTTTCCTCGCTCTTTATATACGTAAATGATGGTATCATTACTTATATCTTGATTCATGCAAATGATCTGATCCTAATAGGAAGCGATGCAAGATTTTTGCAAAAAGTTTTGCGGGAGCTCTTGTGGTTAAATTTTCACTAAAGGATCTCGGGATTTACATTACCCATTGGGAGTTGAGATTACGCAGAGCCTACATATTTTTCTCACTCAATACAAACATATAAGGACTATTCTTGATTTGAGCAACCTTGTATGCTGTGAAGTTTTATTGTAAATGACCATCGCCAATTGTCTTTAAAACTTAAGTCTTTAGGTGATGACGTGGTTTAATATTTATGTACTTTCACACTCCCTCTCACGTTTAGTCTGTTTTTTTTTTTTGCTTAGTACTAAGCGTGGAAGGACTTTGAAGAGATTAGGGGCCTGGTAAGATTTGAACTCAGGACCTCCCGCTCTGATATCATGTGAAGTTTTTTTTTGTAAAGGACCATCGCCAACTATTGTAAAAGCTTAAGCCTTTAGGTGAAGACGTGGTTTAATATTTATGTACTTTCACATATGCAACTAACTATAGGAAGATTGTCGGCGCTCTTTGTCATGTTACATTCACAAGGCCCGATATTGCTTGTGTGATCAACAAAAACTCATGCATCCGACTTACATTGTAGTGTTGTTGAAACGTTGTCTCAGAGGGACTATCAATCTTGGCCTGCTCTTACAAAGTTGTCCCTCCATCGTTTCATGCATTCTTTGATGTTATTGGGCTAGATAGTCCGAATGATTGTAAGTTTGCAATCGTTGTTAATATTAGCCAAAATACTATGTTGTGCTGCTCTCGAAAGTAATGTTTTGGTGCTCATCCATCAACCGAAAATCGAGTGTCACACTTCTATTGAGACAGCTTCAGGGGTCACAAGGGTTCATTATCTTCTACAAATATATCTATCTACTACTTAATATGACCACATTGGTGCTACCTATGAGTGTGCTAAGCCAATTCACTAGTCAAGTAGCCTAGTAAGATCGAGATTACCTAACTGTAGTTGGTATTAAGATCCCACTTCACCAACTTCATAAACATGAATTTATCAAAACCCTAACTCCATTTGCCTCCGGCCGTGGGTTGCTGGATTTAGTTGCAAGTTGACTTCGTTAATTATTCTAATCGATATTAGCTACCGATAAAATTTGTTAAGAATACTCTGCGCCAAATGAAAGTGGATCATTTAGATACGACACCGCCTTTTTGCTCTATATGAGATTGCATAACCGCATTACTTACTCGAGGCATCCGATTTGATTTTAGTCAGCAAGTTAGGGATGTACAATATATATTGTTTTAGATTCATTCCATCGTTTACATGTCAAATCAAAACTAATGGTAAACACATTTGATTACACATAGTAGTTATTGCTTTTCTTGCCCAAATTTGTTTCCATGTATTGAACATGTCGAAAGTGACTGGCTGCCTCTTGTTCCACATTAAAATTGCAGTCTATCTATCAATCGGTATGGTTTATAAATTAGAAATAATGAAATTGATAAGATAAATTCTGAGCCTTTCGGATTTGAAATTATTATTTTTATGTTCTCATTGGTTAATAGACGCAATTTTTCTTGGGCTCCTGGACACATTAGAGTATACCCGATTCGAATTGATCCCCCACCGGTTTGGTTTTGGCACCTCTAAATTTGACCCGATTCCAAAATAACCCGGAACAGAAAAACGTGGACCCGAACCATTCGCCACCACATGTCTGGGCCGATGGGACATCTGGCAAATTGGAGGCCCAACTAGGCCCACAATAAAGCCTAACCCTCATCCGTTCTTATGAGCGAGCCCAGTCCTCTCCAACGTTAACCCGCTCGATCTCAATTTCAAAAAATTTCGAACTCGTCTCCTGCGCTCCCCTCGTCCCCCATCTCTCCTTCTCTCTGCGCAACACTCCGTTCTCCGCACTCGCCTTCGACTTTGGTCCCCGGAATCGCGCCGGAGAGGGCACCGACCCTCACGATCTGCCGCCGCACAGACTCCGGTTTCGCCATCTGGGTCGGGGGAATCTGACTCCCGGTCGACGGCCCGGCGCATCGAATCCGACGTCCGCGAGTTTCTCCATCTTCTCCGTCGATCGATGATGTCGTCGCGCAACCAGAACAGGCCACCTCGCAGCCCGAACGCCGTAAGAGTCAGTCCCCCTCGCCGACTTTTTGGGCTGTTTTTGCTTTGGCCTCTTTTTGTTCTGTTTTCATCGCGGTTTTTCCATCGAAAAATTCTCGATGTTGGCGCGTCGAAGTTGGATGCATTGCCGATGCGCGAAACACTTTCTAGGAGTTATATATGAACCCGATGAATTCCAGCTACTTGCACTTTGTTGGGCCACCCGGCATCTTCATTTTGTAGCTACTGTTCACTTTCTTCCTGAGCTGAACGAGGTGCTCTCAGAATGAAGGGTTGTCCTTCAAATATCTCCTCCAAAACCTCGAAATTAGTGAAAAGACGGCCGTAGATTATGTCTCTAACCGTGGTCCATCCTTCATTTTTTTGTTCCATTCATAAGGTGCTTAATTCCCATCTTCATGCAAAGCAATTGGGAGAATATTGGCGTGTCTGGTTTGTATGTTTTATATGTATGGAAACCTCGTTTGCCTGGCCACAATTATTGTCCAGCTTGAGATGTGATCCCTTGTGAAAATTAACAATTGAAACATAAATAAGGGATTGCTGTTATTTTAAGAGTAGGGAGATGAAATCGGAAATAGGCTTTGAGGTGCGTGGAACACATTGTTAAATGCGTTATTGTTTATGCTATACGGGATGCTAACAGGAAGCAATATAAACTCAAAAGTACAAGAAAGCTTCTAAAAATTCTCTCTTGACAGATTTATATTGTAGTAGATGAATGCTTGGTTTTGATTGTTCCAGTTATTGATGCACGTTAATTTAACTGTCTTTTGGGCTTCTAGAAGAAGGGTGCTTTGGTAGAAGTCCCCTTGGACAAACGCAGGCGAATTGGTGCGGCGAGAGCAACTGGTCCAACAAGCTCTAGCCGTGCACGGCAGGCTTTCTCTGAGGTGAATAATAGGCAAGATGCAACCTCCAATGGAGAAATGGCAAGTACAGAGGGTTCAGAGAATACCCCTGTTGAGTTCACGAAAGAAGAAGTAGAAACACTGTTGAATGAGAAGCCGAAGACCAAGAAGTTTGACCTCAAGGTTGTGCTCACTTTTTAAAATTTTTCTTACTGAAGTATTTAAATATTTATTAGCTCTCTCTTGACAGGGTAAATTGGAATATTTGACTGAGCAAAATAAGAGACTAAAGCTTTGTGTTAAGTGGTTCCAACAAGTTGATCAAGGCCACCTCCTTGAGCAGGAGAGATTGCGAAATTCATTGGAATCTGCAGAGAAAAAATGCACGGACACTGGTAAAATTCTTCTCTCCTATTCTAATTTATTTTTGTCCTTGCATGGAACTAATTTTCTTGAAGCTGAATATGTTTTTTTCCAAATCAAGGAAGTGGACTGGTGGATACAGACATTTGCAATAGTCACACATCGTGGAGTTAATATGTTGTTATTGACAAAAGAAACTTGTGTAAACCTGTCTGGTCTACCGTGTATGCAAGAGGAACACTCCATCTGAAGTATGCACATTCATGACATGATGACTCCGAGTTTATCAAAAGTACCAGCATTTTTTACAATTATAACACAGAAGAGAAGAAGACATTAGTAGTTTGTCAACTGTGACGTGTTTGATCTGTGTGATGTGCAAAAACCATTGATTCATGCAAACTGATTAACTTAGGGAACCATTATCTTAAGTTTGCATTTGAATGTGCACCGACATTGCTCTTTGGTGGCTTGCTTTTGAAATAATTTTCGATGTAGAGATTGTTTTAAAATATAGCAAAACTACACATTCAAAACTATAGCCACATGCTTAGATAACTTTGAAGTGTTTATGAGGTTATAGTTAGTTAATGGGCACCAAATCTAACAATACAGGAAGGAAACAATTCGAGAGGCTACATATCTATTTGGTTGCTGTATCTTATTCTAGTCAATTTTCTTAATTGCTTTTGTAGAATGTTAATTTAGAGTAGCTTCATCATCACATACCAATAAACTTCATTGAATGATGCAAAATTGTCATGTTGATTGTAGAATAAAAGTGTTAGCTGTTATGTTGCATTTGATATTGGATCTCTTATTGTGTGGATTATTAGTGGCTAGAGTATGCTTGTTGACATAGATAAATTTATATGCATGTAGAGTTTGAGATGGAAAAGAAGCTGGGTCAGCTCAATGAAATTCTTGCTCAATTAAGAAATGATAACTCTTCTTTACAAGAGAAACTCGCAAAAGAATCAGCAGAGAAAATGGTAAGACTACTATATATGTAGTTGTCTTTGACATAAAACGTGCATTAGTACTTGTTCACAACTTTTATCCCCCAATTCTTCATGGTCATGGCTACTAGGATGCAATCAATTGCCATATGAAAGAAAAGGAAGCGAGGATTGCTTCTGAAAAGTTGCAGGGCTTGCTTTCAGAAGATCTTAAGAAAGCTGAACAAGAGAAGTTGGCTGCTGATCACCAGGTAAGATCAAATTCTTCCAAGGAATGTCATTCGTGTTACACTTTTTGATCAATTATATTCTATCAGCCACTAATTTTGTTCTCTCTTTTTGCTGCAAATGATGTAGATTACTTCTCAGAAAGATATGTACAAGAGATTGCAAGAGTACAATACAAGTCTACAGCAGTACAACAGTAAACTTCAAACAGATTTGTCAACAGCCAATGAGTCACTTAAGAAAGTGGAAAAGGAGAAACTGGCAATTGTTGAAAACCTTAGTACCTTGAGGGGTCATTACAATACACTCCAAGAGCAACTCGTTTCATCTAGAGTACTCTCTTTCTACTTTTCATATCATATGTTGCTATTCATTTGATTTTTGATGCATAGAATTTCCCATTTTTTCGTCATTGTTTTTTTTTGGAACTTGAATGTCACCTCGCTAGATGTTATCGTCGTGGAGTGAATGCAATCCATGTCAATCTACTTTACTTAATTTCTAATGTCCTCCTCTTGATGCTCAACAAACCAAGAGTTTAATATATTGACGCTATTATCCTGTTTAGATGCATGCTTCTCCAATTCATTTTGTTGGGACTAGGCAATGGAGACTAGCTTCATTTGCTTTTCCAAGCATGTATAGTATCTGTAGAATCTATTAAAATATCTGCCCTTTGCTGCTTCTAGTCAAGACTTTCACTGTGCCAATGTGCTAGAGATTATTAAAGACTTTTTAACCTTTTTCCTTTCACTGAGTGGACCAAATAATTCTTATAAGTTGGAATAATTGTTACTGTTCTGCTCTTTGGCTTTGGTGGTTACTCTAATTTTTCTATGCTTTTACAGGCTTCAGTAGATGAGGCTGTTAGGCTAAAGGAAACACTTGTCAATGAAGTCAAATGCCTTCGAGAAGAATTGTATAGGGTGAGAGAAGATCGTGATGGCCGGGTTGCAGAAGTTCAGGCCTTAACAAACGACTTGTTGAAATTTAAAGAAAAAACGGGCAAATCGTTCATGGAGCTGGATAACTTGACGATAAAGTCCAATGCGTTGCAGGTTTTTGGAAAACCATGTTTCCTTTTTGGATACATACCTTTCTTTGAAAAGAAATTGACATGAGTGTCGCTATGTTTATAGGAAACATGTTCCTCTCAGCTGGAGCAAATACGAATTTTGCAGCACCAGCTTGCTGCTGCAAATGAAAAATTAAAGGTAATATTTTCCAGTATATTCCCTTAGTGGTGTTTCTCTATCACATATCTTATGGTACTTGTTTCATTTTTTTAGATGGCAGATCTATCCGCTGTAGAAACAAAGGCACAATATGATGAGCAGAAGAGGACAATATTTGAGTTGCAAGAACGCTTGGCAGACGCAGAGCTCCAACTGAGTGAAGGAGAACAGCTAAGGAAAAGATTACATAACACCATCTTGGTAAGCATCTCGTCTAATAGCGCATAGACAGCATATATATGAAAGTTTCATACTAAGATCATGGTTGCTTCAGGAACTAAAAGGGAATATTAGAGTATTTTGCCGAGTCCGTCCATTGTTGTCAGATGATGGTCTTGGAACAGAAAAAGTCATCTCGTATCCAACATCGACCGAAACTCTTGGTCGCGGCATTGAATTACTTCAAAGTGGTAAAAATACTTTCTATAAGCTAGAGAAAATTTTGTTGATATCCTATTTGCTTGAAGGAACAAATTAGCTGCATGTTACATATTTTCTTGGCTATAGATTTCTTTCCAAGCTTCTATAGCTTGACCAAAAGCAGAGCATAAATATTTTATGGCAATTTATCTTATTACAGGTGGACAAAAGTATCCGTTTACTTTTGACAAAGTCTTCTCTCATGAGGCTTCCCAGCAAGACGTTTTTGTTGAAATATCCCAGTTGGTCCAAAGTGCGCTCGATGGCTATAAGGTGATATTTGCGTGTAGTTTCTTTGATTATGTGGAGAAGAATTTTCCTGAAGTTTACTTACCAAAAAAAAAAAAAATTCCTGAAGTTTACTTACCAAAAACAATAAAAAATTCCTGAAGCTTTTGTTATAATGATGCAGACTTATCCTAACCAGACATCATGTATTATAGACGCTTTATTTATTTATTTATAATTTGTTGCAAATGATAGCTGTGCTTTGTTGTAGTAACTACTGTGCTTCCTTAGTTCAATTACTAAGTAGTATTTGAAGCTGGAAAATAAATGAAGTTTCTCTATCTTAGTAGTATTGCATTAAAAAGAATTTCACTTATCAGATGCTTTGCAGGTTTGTATATTTGCATATGGTCAAACAGGTTCGGGGAAAACCTATACCATGTTGGGTAAACCTGATGCCCTGGAACAGAAAGGGTTGATACCGCGTTCTCTCGAACAAATATTTCAGACTAGCCAAGCTCTTTCAGCCCAGGGGTGGAAGTACAGATTACAAGTAATTATCTGATTATTATATATTCTTTTTCATTTTGATCTTTGTTGCAAATTGGCTAACATGAAGTTGCAATTAGGCTTCGATGTTGGAGATATACAATGAAACCATTCGTGATTTGCTGTTACCAAATCGAAGTAATTCCTTGGACATGACGCGTGGTGAAAGCGGTGTTGGTGGAAAACAGTATACAATTAAACATGATGCAAATGGAAATGCCTATGTGCCCGACCTCACCATAGTTGATGTATGCAGCATCAAAGAAATTACCTTGCTTTTGGAGCAAGCTGCGCAAACCAGGTGTGTTCCAGTTGATTTAGAAGTAAATAATGGTCTTAGGTGCCTAGCAAGAGATTTCTACATCCTATGGCATTAGAATTTGTCAATGTGGTCCAACGAGTCTGATAGCTCATTTAAGTTGCCCAATTTATTGTTGTTTATAGGGGGTGATTGGTTTCCGAGTGGTCCGATTCCCCCTTGAAATCGAGAACTGAATTGATGGGAGAAGTCCTTGGTTTTTAGGATCAAGGACCGGATTGACTAATCTTGGGACCGGTCTGATTGGTTAGGTCTGGTTCCCGAGCGGTCCAATGAGAGCAGGGAGGAAAAGAGAGCGAGCGAGATGAATGGCGTATGGTCGTAGACTTACTTAGAGCGAGACTTGAGGGAGGAAATGAGAGATGAGATAACTCAGAGAAAGAGAAATTGAGTTTGTTCTAATTTTGGTCCAAGAGGTCTGGTCCAGTCCTGCCCTCCTAGGAATTAGGAACCGGGACCGGGACCGCCCGAGAATCGGTTCCATTTTTAGGATCAATGGACTGGACCAAAACTTCGAAAAACCGGATTAACCCGGCCGGTTCGGGCGGTTCTTAGGTTGGGCGGTCCATTCGCCTCAGCCTTAGTTGTTTCCCACTCTTATACATTTTATTTTATTTTAATTTTTATCTTCCAGTTCCAGTAAAATTGGTTTTTTTTTTTTTTAGGTCTGTGGGGAAGACGCTAATGAATGAACAATCATCAAGAAGTCACTCTGTTTTTACATTGCGGATATCTGGAGTGAATGAGGTAGAAACAATTTTTGTTACTATGTTGTTCCGTTCGCCTGTTGTGCTACACTATGATTGATATGTTGTTTCGGCTGGACAATCAAATTTTTGATTTACACACTTTTGTCTCCAGAACACCGAACAGCAAGTGCAAGGTGTGCTGAACCTTATCGATCTTGCTGGAAGTGAGCGCCTCTCGCGAAGTGGGGCAACCGGAGAGAGGTTGAAAGAAACTCAGGTACAGTTGCATAGCAGTAGCTTTTACTATGTTGCTTATTGATTTTGCCTGATCGTCGTCTTAAGCACCTTACTTCTTGTTTCTAAATGTCAATTAGGCAATCAATAAAAGTTTATCATGCCTAAGCGATGTTATATTCGCCTTAGCAAAGAGAGAGGACCATGTTCCTTTCAGAAACTCGAAGCTTACAACTCTTCTTCAGGTATAATTCCTCGGTTCTTCTCTTCATACACTTGGATCATGATCGGTAAAAATAAACAGATAAATAAACGACCGAGTTGCCAAGGAGTAGCCTGCAACCAAATAGCGCAACAGCCTGTCATGACTTGGCTGTGTTGATATTTCAGCTGTCACAATGCACATACCCTTCTCGTAATCTGATACATCACTAAAATTCTAATTTGATGTCTGCATCAGCCATGTTTGGGCGGGGACTCCAAAACGTTGATGTTTGTGAACATCTCTCCTGAACCTTCTTCAGTTGGTGAGTCCCTCTGTTCTCTTCGGTTTGCGGCAAGAGTAAACGCATGCGAAATTGGCGTCCCTCGCCGCCAAACAGCCATACGTTCTGCAGATTCTCGATTGAGTTATGGCTGAGTGTCATTAAACTTCTAGATGTGCCACATTGAAGAACTTGTAATAGAAGAATTTGTATTTCGAGGATTTTCATCTTTAATTCTCCCCACGATGGGGGAGCATGGCTGTGTTGTAATGTGTATGAAAGAAAATGACGTTGGGGCACCGGATTATGTTCTGACATAGACTGATTTATTTCTGATAAATCCTGATTAGGGTATTTTGGTTGCCTCTGGCAACGGGAAATTTGTGATGTATGAACAATCATTTTGAGATTTAATATTCTCGATTGATTAGGCGACTTATCTGACTTGGATTGAGTATGAGTTACATTTGAGATCAATTGGGTTGGATTTGGGACAAAGTCAGATGATCCAAATTGATGATGTACCTTGCCATCACATGTCATGAGACATCGCGCCATTATGAATTCTAGCACCAACAATTTCTGCATATGGATGAACATAAAGGGAATCTACAGTCATGAGCTCGTGCCTCCTCTCTCCTCCCAAAACAGTAATGAAACAACAAAATTTTGTTTAGTAACATTAATTTTTAGAAGCCCTAAATGATGCGGCGAACTTTCATCGGTATTCAAATATTGATCCCTTGTCTACTTATCGTTTGCTCAAACTTAATATTTGGATTTTATAAATAGATGATAGCATAGCTTCCGGTAAATATGAAGTTGCAAGTCAGTTAGGTTGACTTTTGATCGAGTGCAAATGCACTTGACTTGTCAAAGCGGGGAGCTTCCTGGCCTAAAGCTGAAAACCCACTAGCTTACTCAAGGCCAGAATAGAGTTGACTTTGGAAATGGCGTAAGAAACCATTCCGGAACCTGTCTTCCTTGACCTGAAACCATTTCAAGACCAACTCCCCAGGAGGGTCATATTCAAGATCAGCAAATCTCAAAACTAATTATGAGAACTATTAACGTCCAATTGATACTCACCATATCAGCTCTGACATTATCGGGTTTATGTAGTCTTTCCTATGCAGATTCAGATTATAACGCAGGTCAGTCTTGCTCGCAGCTCAACAAAACCACCGGTGAGAATACATTTTGGCCTGGTCTTAATGATCTGTTAACTTCTCTGGCGGCAAATGCGCCTCTTCACGGTGGCTTCTACAAGAGTGCTGCTGGACAAGGCTCAAGCAAAGTTTACGGCGTTGTTCAATGTAGAGGCGATCTCTCAGTGAATGACTGTGCCAACTGCAGCAACAGGGTCATTGCAGAGGCCCGGCATGAGTGCCCAAATAGCAAACGGGTCACCATCTGGCATAGGTGAGGTTGATTTTCAACTTTGTCGACTTACTTTTTGAAGACTAAATGACAGAAAAGGTAACCCTTCGTAGTTACTGATAAAAGCAATGTGAGATCGACTCTGAATCCTCGTACTCATTTCATTCTATGTCCATATATTCACTCTCTTGCTTGAAGTTCCTTATTCCTCTTGAGGCCCTGGCAATTCGAGTTGCTTATTTTCCCTGGAAACATTTTGGCACTGTGATTTTACATGTTTTAATCACTTTTCAATTTAGATTGGTCTGCAATATTTCTGACTGGGACACCGACATATTTCTCGGTCCATGCTCCTTTTTATTTTTCTTGAGTACTAATACATCGATCAAAATATTCAACTACCACTGAATCAGAAAATGTTTTTTTTTTGAGATGCAGGTGGTGTCTCCTGAGCTATTCAGATGAGAATTTCTTTGGAAAAGTCGATGGAGCTTCAGTGGGGTTTTTCAATGAAACTGACTACGAAATCCCATCTGTGGCTCCAAAAGGAATCACGTTCATGAGCGAACTTACGACCACAGCTCCAGAGCAACCATCGATGTTCCAAGTTGCTGTTCTTGATGTTGGAGAGAACGGGAAAAGATATGGAATGGCTCAATGCAGGAGAGACATAAGCAAGTCCAATTGTGCAAAGTGTTTGGACGATCAAATGGTGGCATTTTCCACGATGGTCGGGAACAAAAGAGGGTGGGAGATCCTTGGGTCTGGTTGCAACATGGGCTACCATGATTATCAGTTCTATTCAAACATCTCCGATCTCGCAAATACAAATAGTAATGGTGAGCTAAGTAACTTCTTACACATTCATCTTGAATTCACTTAAAATATTATAGCTTGCATCTCATAATTGTGGAATGTGGATAACAACATACATCATGAAACTCATATCTGATAACTGAATGTACAAATTTCTGAGCAGGTGATTGGAGAACCATGACTACCAGGGACGCAACCACCATGGCCATTGTAGTATTGACCCTTCTGATCTTGTAGTCGCTCATTCAGTCATTTGCTATTTTTCTTATTGGTTCATTTGTAACCAGTTATAGGCTGTATCACGGTAAAGAATGTTGCTCAGTGAGACTGGTAATCATGTCCAGCATTTCTTTGCAGATGCGATGAGCATAATTCATATTCAAGCAAAAAGATTAATGAATGAAAGCTGGTACTAGAACCACAACTAATTTCCTATAAATCCAATGAGCACTGTGATTTTTAACTCGTATATGTCAAAAGAACGCTAAAATGAAAAGGATTGAAGCTAAGAGGAATAAATGTCATAAGAACGCTAAAATGAGAAAAGATTGAAGCTACAAGGAAGAAAAGTAAAGTCTTAGCTTCACCCAGAAGCATTCTAGAGTAAAAAAAAAGGGAAAAAGCAAACCTTTTATACAATAAAGGTAATGTTCCTCCGATATAGGGGTAGAATGTAAATGTATCTTACTTATTTTCTTTCTGGTCTATTTTGGCATTGAGAAATTGAAACATAATGCAATTTGCCGAGGTGAAAAAAGGAGGCATAAGCAATCAGTGTGACGACTGTAGTCAAGAAAGTCATTCTTTGCCAAGTAGTCAACAGAAGGCATTAGCTCAGCAAAGAAAGGAGCAGCTATAACATAATCACTTTTGTTGGGTAGATTCTAGTGAATGCAAAAGAGTGTTTTTGATGAATGAGTAACAAACTTTGAACCGGTATGAACAATGTATATTGGAGACTAGATGTTGAGGTGGGGCCGCGAAGACCGTGGTTCAAACCCTGACAAAAGGCAACAACTAGTTTGGAGAGATGGCACAATTCTTATAAAAACAGATGCAATGGCAGATCTCTGGAAAATCAGCCCAAGTGTTCATACAGTTACTTCTCTTGGTCCTTACAAGAGCAAACGATTCCACTTTGTATGTACAAAAATTTTTTAAACAACAAAATAATCTCTTAAAAAGCATAAGGCACAATCAGTTTTGTTGGTAATGGGGATAAATTCAAACAAGCACAAGATTGAAGTGTGTCAGCATTCTAGAACCATTTGGAATAGACAGATCTGCTGGTAAATTGATCAATATCTGTCAGTTTGTATTGAATGATGTTTCAGTAATATTCTTGAAAAAACATATCAACAGGTCATTGGAAGCTCAAACACGAAGAAAGCACACTGGAAGAAAAAAAACGTGGAGCAGTTGTAATCCATATACCATGTGAAGCTTAACCGAAAAACCTCGATCACGTCAGTACTAGACTGCACCACAAGTTCTTATCAATCATAAATCCAGATGCAAATGGAAATAATAAATAAATAGGCCTTCTTTCCCGTGCCTTTTGCTCCTTACTTTCTTGCGCAGCCACCATGAGCTTGAGCCACCATGGAACAATCGTTCATTTACCATAAAAATCTGAGGAACCGCATCTGGCCATCTTATATAGATTTCCATTCTTGAAACTACATAACCCACAAATAGTGGAAAAGGATGAATAATTGAACAATCACAGAATTAAGTACCACTAACTCCACTGCATGTTTCATGATAAAACAACAACCAGCCGGATTTTCAGCATTGGCGATCCACAGAATTAAGCAAAGTGTCCACAATCCTTCCAACAGAAAGCAGTTAGTGTACCTTTGCATATCATATCAAGCATTTTATGATTAGTTATTAAACTACACACAGAACTGCCTAGTCATGAAGCTTTAACATTTGTGGAAAAATCATCCACAAATGTAACAAAATAATGGAAAACAGATGTGTCAGAAACACAACACAGATCCGATACATCGGAGTGAACTAGTTCAAAGGGACAAGACACACGACTCTGAAAACGAAAAGGAAAATAAGCTCTATGATGTTTTCCAAATTGACAAGCTTCACACTCAAAAGAATTCAGAGACTCAGACACAGGAAAAAAGCGTCAAAGTTTGTTTGGTGGTAGATGACCAGCTTGGCAATGCTGCCGATATACATCAATAGATGTATAGATAGTATAGACCATTTGACTCATGTCTTCCATCAATCATCGATCATACAGGTGTTGTCCCATGAGAAATAGTCCGATATGCTTCTTGACTGGTCGACTTCAGACGCCCTCGAACTGTAATCCTGCGTTGATGACATATTGGACTTGGTGCCACAGAGCATGAAGAACCCTGGTTGGGACGGCTCTTGGCGCGTGACACAGTGGCTGCTAAGCATGGTAGACACCAAGCCCATTGTTGGCCGCATAGCCACGCTTTCTTGGACGCACAGGAGACCAATGTGGACGCACCTCACAATTTCTTCACCCAAATCAGAACTTATATGGGGATCGATGATGTTCGATATTGCTCCTTCCCTCCAATTCTTCCAAACCTGCAAGCATTTGACAACATTGAGGAGATTGATCTCCGAAATATTCTGCCAAATGAGAAGTCATGTTCATATACTCACAGAGCTTATCAGGAGCTCCGTGTTATTACCCTCCCAGCGAAAATTGTTTTTCTTACCACACACAATCTCCAATAAAAGTACTCCGAAACTGAAGACATCGGACTTGACTGAGAAGTTTCCACGCATCATATACTCCGGCGCCATATATCCACTGGACATTACAGTAAATCCGTCATACTAGCTTTATAGTTTGCCTATGTTATTTTGATAAGCATTAGCTATGGGGGGTTGTGAGCACACTTACCGGGTCCCCACAATTCGGTTTGTCTTTGCTGGACTTTGGTCTAACTCGAAGAGCCTCGCCGTACCGAAATCTGATATCTTAGGATTTATGTCCGAGTCCAACAAAATGTTGTTGGCTTTAAGGTCCCGATGGATAATACAAAGTGGAGAGTCTTCATGTAGGTAAAGTAGCCCTCGAGCAACACCTATTATTATCTTGTAACGCCTATCCCAGTTGAGATTCGCACGCTTCAAGGGATCTGCAGATTGTATTGAGAGCCACATTACATAAGACGTTGCTTAATCATTTCACGAAGATCTGATTTCAAGAATGACAAGGCAAGAAATATACCGAATATGAACTGGTCAAGGCTTGAATTGGGTACAAACTCGTAAATGAGAAGCCGCTCAACTCCTTCCAGACAAAAACCTAGGAGCTTGACCAAGTTCCTATGTTGTAGCTTAGCTAGTAACTTGATCTCATTATTAAATTCTAATTCTCCTTGTTCAGAATCCGGCGACAGCCGTTTCACCGCGATGTTTGTCTGTTGGATAGCTGACCCTAAAATTTGATCAAAGCAGGTCCTTGTGAGTTCAATACGTGATTGAAGCATTTCGAAGAGCATCTATTTTGTTGCTTTAATTTTAACGCAAAAGATCAGAAGATGCTTTGTTAGTTAATACCATGTAAACAGCACCAAAACCACCTCGTCCAAGCATCTTGGAGTTAGATAAGTCGTCAGTTGCCGCTCTGATGGTGCTGAAATCAAATTGCTCACCTAGACAGAGAAATACACGGTCATTCAGAGCATGAATCACTTTATCATAGTTCTTATAATGAAAGTTTCTTAAACTTAGAGTATATAGAGTTGCATCTGCAGGCATCACTATCAACTTGCTATTTTGGCCTGCTCAATTAGTTTATGTCAACTATAGTGAAAAATGTGTATTTGGACACGTATCGAAGTATTGATTCCATGTTCCGGCTGAAATTCTCAATCCAGCTTGTAAAATTTATTTTTGGCCTAATTGTCACAGCTGTGCTGGTGCAAAAGTATAATAACTAGTCAACTTTGTTTTTTTCATGATCTTGTTAACCTCACGAACAGTTGCTGTCTTGATGAAAGATAAAAGACTGACCTTCAACTCCTTGTCTGGGCTGCTGCTTCTTCCTTTTCACTATCAGGAGTATGACAATGCCGACAAGAAGTACCGCAGAAGCACTTGTTGCAACTGCAATGATCATAGTCTTCGTTGAGTTGCTCTTTCCACCTGCAAGAGCAAAGGCACGTTATGTTCACGATCATTGCTTACCGACTACAAAGTAATACACCGGAGAAATCACTAGTTTCATTTCGAATGCGGAAACGAGACGTATGTTGAACATACATCGCACCATTCTTTGATACTCAGGGGAATGTTATTCGGATTTCTGCTAGTCTGACCAAGTCTTGTCTAATAGAGAGTAGTAACCTCTGAAAATGTATCGCATTAGTCTCCAGAATCGCCTTTTTAACTCCTAGTCCGTTGCTTTCATGAATTTCTTACGGAAATCAGAGCAATGACAGCACAATGGTTTGCAGAAACAGAGTGGAGCAAGGAACAACCAATGCTGTTGGTATTGCAAATGCTCCGGTCAAAGATTTCTGCAGAGTTATGCATCCCACGTGGACATATGGGACCCTTATACACACGAGGACCACCAGCGAAAAGGATGAAAGAGACAATGACAATCATGCCCGTCATCGCCCTATCGGCAGCCGTGCTCGAATTAAATACGGACCAACTACCCTTTTTTGGCAAAAAAGTGTTTTATCCAACCAAAACAACTACAAAAAAAAATAAAAAATCTATAGAACATTAACCATTAAAATTAAGCATATTTGAAAGATTTGCAGTTCAAATCTTATCTTAAGTCAAATCCGCATAATGAACAATTTAGATGGTTCTAGTCCACCTGAATATAGAAAAAAAAACACAAACGCCATGTAACGAGATCCTCCATACCTGACGGTGGAGCTGGCGCATCTGCCTCCGTTGATGGCGGCGTGGACGGCGGTGGAAGTGGCTCCTCAATCTGGTCGAAGAACTGATCGTTGGTCTGGTACCGGAACTGGCAACTTGGCGCCATGATCCTCACTCCAATCTTCCCGGCACAGCAGTTCGTGAGCCTTGCGATGACTGTCACCAGGCAGTCGCTGCATTGCTGCTCGGTCAAGTCCGGCGTGCACTGTGTCATCGCATAGATCGTGTCGAAACCCACCGATGTGTTCCCCGTCGCATACTTCCTCAGCGAGCCGCCGCCTGCTGCCTCGCTCTGCAGACTAACCAGCAGTGTCCGCAGCGCCGTGTTGTACGTGTCCGGGCTCGTGACGTTGTTCACGTTGAACAGCTGGAAGTCAGGGTCGGTTGTGACTGTGCGGAATATCGAGGCGTCAGAGTACCGGACGGTGCAGTTCTCACTGTAGAGGACCGCACTCTTCTGGAACGGGCAGAGCCGGCGGATGTCGGAGGCTGAGCCATTAAGGCACGTACGGCAGCTCTCGGCGGTGAGGTGGCCGAGGCAGGAGCCGATGACACAGAGGGTTTGGGAGGTGCCGGAGATGGTGGCGGAGGAGTTGAAGAAGCCGTAGGTGAGGGACAAGGAGTTGGTGGTGGAGATGGAGGAGAGGAGGGCGGTGAGGGTGGTCTGGTTGGTGCAGTCGGCGGTGAAGTTGCCGGTGGTGGCGCAGGCCTCATGTGGGAAGAAATCTTGGGCGTTAACGGTGGAAGCAAGCAGTAGGAAGAGGAAGAGAGCAAGCAGTAGGAAGAGGAAGAGAGAAAGATTTGGAAGATCCATTCTTTCTCGCTTCTTTTCGTGGGGTGTTGCGGGTCTTTCTTCAATTAAGGTCAAGAGGCTAATACTTATAATTTGTGTGGTCTGCGGGACTGACCAAAACGAAGGTTATCGAACTCTCTTGTCTTGACTTTTTGAACACTTGCCCACAAAATTAATTTAATTACATGCAACAATTCGTTCCACGTGAATTGTCAAACAATATTATTTTAACATGTACGATCATGTCAACTTGGTTAACAATGTTGTCAACGGGACATAATTACTAGTTTCCTAACCGTTGATCATAACTAACGTGATCACGCATTCATCATTGTCATTAAGTCCAGGCCTCTAGAATTTCGACAAGGTTGCAGACTGTATTATATGTGGTTGAAATTGGAGTAGATTAGGACAACGACAGTAGTAAAGAATAGAATCTTCCTACTCCGTATGTTCTATTTAACATAAATGGATAGGTTGATAGGGGCCCGCAGGTAGGTTTCCGGGCCGAAAAGAGTCGAACACATTGAGGTCCGAGGACGACCATTCTAAGGAAAAAGACAAAGATCTGCAGAAATCTTAAGAGTTGCGAAGCCTGCAAGTCCTCCATTTATTTTACCTTAGAATAAATGGCGGTTGAAATTGGCGGATCGTTTTTCCGATTATTTTACCTTTTATTTGCAAGTTGGGTAAATATTCTTTTAGGATCACGATATCTGTGAATTTAAGCCGCGAGACGACGGATTATTTTTTCGGGTATTGCAATCTTTTTCATTTGAATCTCAATAAGTGTTTTTGCATGAATTTAACTCCGTTTGAAAATCTTGATTTTCTTTAATTTTGGAAATACATTAAATAATATGATTTGATAGTTTTTCTTAGGATTTGACTAGGTTTGAATCTTTAGTTTAAATTAAGGAATCTCCTAGCCTATATAGTTTACTTAGGGCACCTTTTAATTCCGAACTTTATATAAAAACATAGAACTATTATTTTACAGTAAACTAGTTTCTTTGCATGCATGCTTAAATTAGGACTTAATCTATTTCGAATTAAAATAAAAAAAATCATATGCACGTTTGTAGCATAGGTCATTTCATGCGCCTATCATATAATATTGCATTTCAATTTTGTATGTCAATTACGAATTGCATTTTAGGCCATGTTAGAATAGTAGGTCAAACTTGCATTCGAATTATGGTCACTCAGTGCATGTCATATTAAATTTAGGTTCATGCTAGTACTAGTTCATTTAATTTTTAACTAAAAAAATTAAAAATGACAACAAAATCCCATCTTTGGAAAGTCAACAGAGCCTTCGAAGAGATTGATAAGCGAAAATGACGTCGAAGGAACCTTCGACGAGGTTGACCCGTGAAAATGACAACGAAATCCCTTCTGTTCCTTTCATTTCACACGTACATTTTTCATAAACATGTAAAAATAGGAAAATAGCGAAGAAAAAAAAAATATAAATGAAGTCCAGAAGGTCCATATACATGACCCAGTTTTCACTAGGGCAAAAACCCATTTGCTCATTTGCCAGTGAAATATTGTTGGAATTCTCCTTAATTAGTTGGGAGAACTAATGGCCTCGTAATCTAAATCCAAAAACCTCGCATGGGAAAGAGAATCTTTGTGGCTTCATGAAGACTTCTTGTGAGTCCGCAAGATGCTTGCCAACCACATTCCTTTATGGTGAAGACTAGAGCATGGAAATTAGAGGATAAAGCAATGCATTGAGTAAGACAAGAGCGCGACAATACATTCTTCCGAATAAAAGAGTAATATCTACTTTTGTGTAAGAGTGAGAGAGTGATTTTACTTGTTTGTATACCACCATTCGGTGAGAGTTAGCCATCAATCTTGGTGAAGACATATTGTAATCCCACTATATAGTAGAGAAGATCTTCGTGGTTTTTCCCCTTTCGTTATTTGAGGGGTTTTCCATGTAAAACTTGTCTTCGTCTTCTACATTTCCTTATTTTTTTTTGTCAATCTTGATCACGCAAAGAAGGAAAAAAATGTTCACTTTCGCATTATTTCTGACCCTTTTTCCCAACAAATATAGACTTTTAACATTTCTATTAGAAATTGGCCTCAATAGTCCCGCACTTGGGGCCCACACAAGCTGCGATTTGCACATGAGTTGCCCAAGTCTACCGATTGCAACCCGACAATCCCATAACCCACTGTATTCAGCCCACTAATCCAACCCAGTCGATCAAATCAGTGAAGCCCAGCCCAGACCAGCCTTCATTTCTAGAAGAGACTGAGCCGGAAAAGCCTAACAACATCGGCTATAGGCCTGGCCCAGTAAAATTGGGCTGAGCAAAGAAAGGCTTGAGTTAAATTTTGTCGGATGGGGCCGAAAAGGCCAGTCCGGAACCCAAATCGTACACGGACCATTAGGGTTAGGGTGAGACCCACATTCGGACCAGGTCCTCTGACCCGATCCGAGTCCCCATTTTTTGCGAACCAAAAAATAAAAAAATTCCAAACATTGATTTTTTTTTTCAGGAAGTAGCTTAGAAATTAAATTTTGATAAGTTTGTTAGATTTCTAGAGTTAATGTTAGTATAGAATGAGCTTTAGATCCCTCCGGTTAGTTCTAATATCACGTAAGATATGAATTTGAGGGAGTCTGAACTCTTAATTGACGAACCATCAGAATTGTCCCTTGAGCAAATACCTCTAAATCAATTCTTGATGGGTTGGCTGACGCCGTAATTACTAGTCATGTAGTGTGAAGAGTGGTCACTAGTCTCACGTAAGAGCCAAATAACGCGATGGCTTGGCCAGTGGTGACTTTCAAGGCCAGACCATGTGATGAGTTGGCTAGTTGAAGTCTCCTAGAGTATGCATACGAGAGATGATGTGCAATAGGGGCCTAGGTTGTTATCAGTCTAATGGGCTCGCTTTGGGATTTGAGCGCCGATGATTGAGCTACATATTAGTTGGGCTTAAGAGCTTGTGTAGCCACTAGTATTGCAAGAGTGCATGGTACCCAATTTGGTATCCGCTGTATGCATGGTGGTCGATAACCTATGGAGGTATCGACAGTAGACACATGTGAGTGCCTACATTGTAGCTCGAGTGCCAGTAGTTGACTATAAGGTAGTCTGGCCTAGGGGCTGTGTACCCACCAGTGTGGCAAGATGATATAGTACTAGATGGCTAATCACTACATGCATGGTTATGGTAGACTAGTGTGATATGAGGAGTGGGCATGTGCGAGTAGTGTAGAGCATAGTGAGGAAATGTGTCGAGTGGTTAGGGACTCTAAGGTGATAACATTCCTAGTCTAGATTTAGGGTGTAGACTCATGAAAATTTATATTTCATTCGTTGTTGTTAATCCCTTTTCTAGGTACGGGGTTGAACACTGGTTAGAAACTTGAAGATCGGCAATGAGTCTTAGAACATCACATCCTATTGACCAAAGTAAGGATTTCAGGGACTGTCGCGTGCTCGAGAGCGGGGCATGCAATAATCCATGATTGCATGACGAATTTATCTATAAGCAGTTGTAACACTTTAGTTGTCACATGCTTCAATTGCATCTCCATATATTTCGACTCCATGATTGCATATTGACTTTCTCTACAAGCCGTTATTGACATCTTTATCGTCTTAGGTTTCTGCCTTCAACATTTATCTAGATTTATCTAAGTGTCAATGTTAGACCAATCGACATTGTACGTCGATAACTGTTCCATGGTCATCAATTATCTTGGTCATCGACAAGTATTTTTTTGTTATTGCTATCAATGACTTGTTGATGGTATAATCACTTGATATCGATTTTTGTATTGATGTCATGTCGATTTAGAAGACTTAGTCATTTTTAGGTATAAATAACTCATGTTCATTTTTATTTGATTTAATGGGTGAGTTCATTCTTGCCTATATATAAGATTCGAATGTTCTATTCGAGTAGAACTCCAAGAGAAGCCGCTCACAAAGAATAGCTAATGTACGAAGAGAAAAAGGACAAACTCCATTCTTTGTTCATGCCGTACGAAAAGTCTTTGTTTTTGGAGCTTGAACACGGAGTAAGAGCTATGTCTTGGAATAGCAATGCCTTAACGGATCTCTAGCATGGGCATACATGTAGATGGCATGCCTTTGACTAATAAGAAAATGCACTTAAGTTTGATGCACAGAATCTGGCTCAATGTATCACTTTAGCACTACACAAAAACAGCAATTGCTAGGAAGAATTACATCACGAGGATGTTATTTTGATGACCTGAGAACCATCATAAACACAAAAATTAACACTTAGGGCACGCTGTCTCCCGTTTGTCATGGCTACCAGAAATATGGCTCGGTCATAAAGGTCTCGTTCTTCAAGAAATGGTTCAATTTGCCTCTTGACTTGTCGACTTCAGATGCCCGCGAACTGTAATCCTGCGTTGATGACATATCGGACTCGATGCCACTGTGCATGAAGAACACTGGTTGGGACAACACTTGGAGCGTGACTGGTGGCTGTTAAGCATGAGAAGCACCGAGGCCATTGTTGGCCACATAGCCACGTTTTCTTGGACGCACAGGAGACCAATGTGGACGCACCTCGCAAGTTCGGCACTCAAACCAGAAGTTATACAGGAATCAATGATGTTCGATATTGCTCCTTCCCTCCAATTCTTCCAAACCTGCAAGCAGTTGACAAACATTGAGGAGATCGATCTCAGAAACATTCTGCAAAAATGAGAAGTTATGTTCTTATACTCACATAGCCTATAAGGACCTCCGTGTTATTGCCCACCTGGAAAAGATTGTTCCTCTGACCACACACAATCTCCAATACAAGCACTCCAAAACTGAAGACATCGGACTTGACTGAGAAGTTTCCATGAATCGCATACTCTGGTGTCATATATCCATTGAGCATCACAATAAATCCGTCATCCTAGCTTTATAGTTTGCCTATGTTATTTTGATAAGCATTAGCTAGGGGAGTTGTGAGCACACTTACTAGGTCACAATTCGATTTGTCTCTGCTCGAGTTTGGTCCAACTCGAAGAGCCTCGCCATACCGAAATCTGATATCTTAGGATTTATGTCTGAGTCGAACAAAATGCTGCTGGCTTTAAGGTCCTGATGGATAATACGAAGTCGAGGGTCTTAATTTGTGCACATAAAGCAGCCCTCGAGCAACGCCAATTATTATCTTGTAACACCTATCCTAGTCGAGATTTGAACGTTTCAGGAGATCTATAGATTTTGTTGAAAACCACGTTAAATAAGACTAAGACGTTGCTTAATCATTTCATGAAGACCTGACTTCAAGAATGACGACGCAAAGACTAATGCAATGGCAGATCTCTGGAAAATCAGCCCAAGTGTTCATACAGTTACTTCTCTTGGTCCTTACAAGAGCAAACGATTCCACTTTGTATGTACAAAAAAAATTTAAACAACAAAATAAGCTCTTAAAAAGCATAAGGTACAGTCAGTTTTGTTCCACTTTGTATGTACGAAAAAAATTTAAACAACAAAATAAGCTCTTAAAAAGCATAAGGTACAGTCAGTTTTGTTGGTAATGAGGATAAATTCAAACAAGCACAAGATTGAAGTGCATAAACATTCTAGAACCATCTGAAATAGACAGGTCTGCTGGTAAACTTATCAATATTTGTCATTTTGTATTGATGTTTCAGTAATATTCTTGAAAATAATATCAACAGGTCATTGGAAGCTAAAATACGAAGAAAGCACACCGGAAGAAAAAAAAAAACTTAGAGCAGTTGTAATTCATGGACCCGGATTGCCAAACGTGGGTGGAGTCCACATTTGGCGATCATGGCCATTAAAGAGGAGAAGGGCCCCCTTTATACTAGGGGGGGTACTAGGGGGGGCATTTAATGGTGGAGATCGCCTAGGGCGATCTTCTTCCATAATCCATATACCATATGAAGCTTTACCAAAAAACCTCGATCACGTCAGTACTACACAGTAACACAAGTTCTTATCAACCATAAATCCAGATGCAATTGGAAATAATAAATAGATAGGCCTTCTTTCCCGTGCCTCTTGCTCCTTAGTTTCTTGCGCAGCCACCATGAGCTTCACTCCATTCTGATCCACATCCATAGCAAAACTGAAACTGGCATCTGCAATTGCAAGCCACCATGGAACAATCGTTCATTTACCATAAAAAAATGAGGAACCGCATTCTGGTAACTGGCCATCGTATATAGATTTCCATTCTTGAAACGACATAACCCACAAATAGTGGAAAAGGATGAACAATTGAACATTCACAGACTCAGGTACCACTAACTCCGCTGCATCTTTCATGATAAAACACCAACCAGCGGGATTTTCAGCACCGGCGATCTACAGAATTAAGCAAAGTGGCCACAATCCTTCTAACAGAAAGCAGTTAGTGTACCTTTGCATATCATATCAAACATTTTATGATTAGTTATTATACTACACACAGAACTGCCTAGTCATGAAGCTTTAACACTGCATTTAGCCTTTAAGAAGTGATGAAATACCCTAAGACTTTGTAATTTAATTGCATAGTTAAGTGTCCAGTTGCCTTTTATGTGATTGAAAGCCACAAACAATAACAATTCCTCTGAGGATTGGAGGATCCCCTGTTATCGCCATGTCATGAATTAGGCACGCGCAAAAAATTGGTGACGTCCATAGGTTTTCAAAAACTCTTAACAAAGAAGCTATACTGTGTCAAGCTTCTTGACATCCAAGGAAAAATAATTCGCTACCAAGTGTTTTTTTTATTTTTCCAGTGAATGGATCACAAACCTGCAAGTGATGTGAGGACATCCCTCAGTCCTCTCCACATAAAATTTGCATTTGGGGCATCTCGTCCATTTTTTCTCCTTTGCAAGCTCCCTCAAAATGAGATCATCGCTCCCTCTCTCATCCTCATTCAGCGACTGAAACTCCAAGCACGACACGCCGGCATGCCACGGCACGGAACACTCGGCGCAGAACAACCTATGGCAATCTGGGCACTCACACTCCCTAATCACCTTCTCATCATCAGAGTCCTTGATCAAGAGGACCGAGCAGTTCTTGAAAGGGCAATAGAGCTTCTGCGACTCGAGAAACATAGCCTCACACAACGATTTCTCCCACATGTAGAGAACTTGCTCAGGGAGGATTTGTCTGCAGGAATCAATCTCTAGGACACCCTCACACTCCAATCCCGGGCATTTGATGGTGGTGACATTGTCCCGGAGTTTGGTCTCCACATGCCTGCTTATGCAGAGAGAGCAAAAGGCGTGAGAGCACACGGTCCTTATCCTGAACATCTCTTTCGCCCCTTTTCTCTCTGCACAAATCTCGCAGAAGCTCTCTGATGACTCACCACCACCTTCTTGGTTCATCAGACCTGTACCTGGGTTTGCCTCAGGCACAACCACTAAAGACGAGGAAGACCCAGTATTTCTTTTTAAAGGATTCATATTCATCATCCAGAAGACTTCTAAGACCTTCTGGAACTGCGACTCCTGAGCATATTCAGAACCTGATGCTTGAGGAGTTACTGCCTTCTGAGTCCGATGATCTTCACTTTCATCAAACAGTAATGACAAGAAGAGATCAGGCGCCGCTTCGTTTCCCAAGCTATACTCCTCCTATGGATCAATTATGATAACGCTCCTTTCGAGTTACACTCTTTTGTACGCGCTGGTTGTGTGGCTTGGAGATGTCGTTTTGTTTGTTTCTATATTTGAAGATGCAGGGTAGCTATGCATCAAATCTCATCGGTAAGCACTGTACTGCTGCGCGTCAAACCTTCTCGGAGAAGTTGCTCTCCCTGACTGGGGACTTCGATTCCTTGTCCAGGAAGTTTTTTTGCCTTTTAAATATTTTTCTGGATAGTGCATCATTTTCTGACAAAGATTTACTTGGGTCAAGTCAAGAGATTATTCGTCGGCGGGAATGTAAACACGGTTAAAGAAAGTGATCAAAGTATGCTGGCAAAAGGAAAGCTAAAAATGCCATTAGTTTCGTGTGAACCTACAAGAAAGGAAAATCAATCTTGCAAACAGATCTCGAGTAGGAAAACCTCCCAGTAAAAATCTCCATGATCATGATGATCTAAGATCAGATTTAATTGGAAATTAGATCGATTCGATCTAGATACTACCCCTTTTTTTGTTTCGTAATTACCTAAATTCGTATGTGAAAATGCACCATGCCATAGTTCTATTGTTACGAGTGTCATATACATACTTGCATTTTACTTTCGAGGACCACTTTGCACTTTTGTATCAATTAATCCTATGGCGCTACGTCCTTTCAAATTATAAATTTCCACACGCACACTGATTAAAAAGCAAATCACCAAAACCTTAAGTGAAATGCTAAAATGAGCATGTAAGGACACAAATTTGGTTCTATCAATGTTGGATTTCCTTAGAGCTATGCGAATGATATTCATAAAGATAAAGTTATGTAAGTAGTTACTGAAACAAAAGTGAGAGATGTTTAAATGAAGGGTTAATACTATGAAAAACTCTAAACTTTGCTCATTGTGACATATTTACATCAAACTTTTTTATGTGACATGAAAAACCATAGACTTTGCCTAATATGACACATTTACCCTAAACTTTGCCCACTATAACACATTTATCATATTTTTTTTTGTGACACGAAAAATCCAAAATTTTGCTCACTGTGACGTATTTACCTCAAACTTTTCTGAAGGATTCATGCTTATCGCGCATGAACCTTCTAAAACCTCCTGAAACTGCAGTTCTTGCGCAAATTCACCATCTATAACTGCGGCCTTCTTATTCCGATCATCTTCACTTTCGCCAAACAGTGATGGCTAGAGGAGATCATCTTGCGAGAGAATATCAATGTGCCCTTTCATCTTTAAGTTTCGTTTCTTTTGAGCATGCTTGTTTTGTGGATCCTTCGTCTTTTGAAGGTCACTTGTTGCAAGAAATCTTAGCGGAGAAGTTGCTTCCTATGATTGGGACCTTACTTCCTTCTTCCGGAGGGTTGTCTTTTTATAAATATTTTGGATGGTGCTATCACTTTTTGTAAAGAAAAGTTCTGCAATGCTAGCTTTACTTGGGTCGACATAAGCAAGGTTAAAGAAACTGATCCAAGATAAATGTGCTGGCAAAAGAAAAGAAAAGAAATCTTTTAATTGACAATGTTTTATAATAATCACTTTTATAGGGTGTGAACCCATGAGAAAGGAAAATCAGTTTTGAATTATATCTTGAGAAGGAGATTCTCCCATTAAATCAGATTATCATTGTAATCTTAAATTGACTTAATTTTGGTGGAGACTTAAATCCAATCGGTTCTGTTTAATCTTTTACAATTAGTGTCGATCTTACAACTCTGTGTTGATACGGTAGAATTGTCCTTTTTTTGTTGGCTTATTATTTATATTTATTGGGAAAGTTCCAAAAGTGTACCTCAATTTTGACTCAATAACCACCTATATACATCTACTTCTGTAACCTCCATTGTATGACGTCATAAACTTCATACCATTTATCAATTTAGTTCTAAAAATTATGATCACGTCATTTTAGTCCTATAGATTTGGATGATTTTCCAATCTTGTGATAAACTAATAATTATTTTGATTATTGGTCGGAAGGATTATATTAGCAAATTGTTAAAAGGTTTATAACTAAATTATCAATAGGTTTAGGATGAATTGACACAACTAAAAGGTCTATCACTATAATAACAAGAATCATCAAAGGTTTTTAGGATTGAATTGGCATTATTACAAGATTTAGGGTTGAATTGGTCTCTGTACAATAGGTTTAAGGCTTTTTAAATTCAATTCGAACTGCATAGAGAAATTAAGGGCTTGCATGATTCAATTAGCCAAAAATTGATTTCTAGAATAAAAATAGAATTTTCACTTTCTATTTAATAATGAGTTTCCAAGGAAAAAAATGTTTGTTAAGGACAAACAATTACTATTTTAGAAATATAAAATTGTTTGATAACGAAAAAATTTTCCATTTTTTAAAATAGATTTTTCCGTTAGGACGGTGATGTGATTGGCTGGTCGCTATGGTCATCAGTGGAGGTGCTCAGCTGGCAGCAACGACCCTATACTCGACAACCTGAGGAGGCGATGGCAATGGTGGTGATGGTGACCGTTTGGTGGTAGTGGGTGGTCGGTGGCGGCGGTGGCGACTGGCGGTGCTAATCGACGATCAACTAACAATGGTGACAACCGACATCGGTGGCAATCGGTAGTGGTGATCGGTGGTGGCCGACTTTGGGAGAGTTGGACAAGGGAGAAACAATTTCTTGATTTCTCATTCCGGAAGATAAATCACAAATTTTCTATTTATGATTTCTTGGCCAAATATCTATTCTAGAAATATAAAAAAGGAAATTTTACTTTCAAATGAATTTTTGTCTCATAATGAGTTATAAAATAATAAAATCATTTTGCAATAGAAATTAGGGCCTATCATGCAGGCCCTAAGCGGCTACCAAGATATCACCACACCATAGAGACAAAACAAAAGGAAAAAAAAATCCTATAAACCGTGGTCATAACTTGACTCCTTTTATTTCTCGCGAAAACTCAAGTAAATAATAAATATAATATTAAACATTTTAATATAGCTCAAAAACTAGTTTGAATATGTATGAAAAGTTTAGACATTACATTGTACATTAGGCTACAGCTTAGGATTACATTGCTCTTTAAACTAAAATTCAGTGACTATGTAGATAGTGTGATTAGTTTCTAAACAAGATTGGAAGGAAGAGACAAACAACAAGAGTGCTGATTCAAAAGCAAAACAACTCAACCAACCCAAAAGAATCCTAATTTTCACCAGCAAGAAAATCTGATCTCAGTGGCAGCACTGTCAACTACTAATCCTATTTACACTTAGGGCACAACGTCTCCCATTTGTCAAGGCTACCGGGGATATGGCTCGGTCATAGAGGTCTCGTTCTTTGAGAAATGGTTCGATTTGCTGCTTGACTTGTCAACTTCAGACGCCCTCGAGCTGTAGCCCTGCGTTGATGACATATCGGACTCGATGCCACTGTGCATGAAGAACGCTGGTTGGGACGGCACTTGGAGCGTGACCGACTGGCTGTTAAGCATGAGAAGCACCGAGGCCATTGTTGGCCGCATAGCCACGTTTTCTTGGACGCAGAGGAGACCAATGTGGACGCTCCTCACAATTTCGGCACTCAAAATAGAAGTTATACAGGGATCGATGATGTTCGATAATGTTCCTTCCCTCCAATTCTTCCAAACCTGCAAGCATTTGACAAACATCGAGGAGATTGATCTCCGAAACATTTTGCTAAATGAGAAGCTATGTTCTTGTGCTCACATAGCTTATAAGGACCTCTGTGTTATCACCCGCTTGGATAAGATTGTTCCTTTGACCACACACAATATCCAGTACAAGCACTCCGAAACTGAAGACATCGGACTTAATGGAGAAGTTTCCATGCATCGCATACTCCGGTGCCATGTATCCGCTAAGCATCACAATAAATTCATCATCCTAGTTTTATAGTTTGCCTATGTTATTTTGATAAGCATTAGCTATGGGGGGTTGGGAGCACACTTACTAGGTTTGTCTCTGCTTGAGTTTGGTCCAACTCGAAGAGCCTCGCCATACCGAAATCTGATATCTTAGGATTCATGTCCGAGTCCAACAAAATATTGCTGGCTTTAAGGTCCCGATGGTCAATACGAAGTCGAGAGTCTTCGTGTAGGTAAAGCAGCCCTCGAGCAACACCCGTTATTATCTTGTAACGCCTATCCCAGTTGAGATTCGCACGCTTCACGGGATCTAAACATTTCATTGAAAGCCGCATTAAAGAAGATGTTGCTTAAATGATTTCATGAAGATTTGATTTCAAGAATGACAGCGCAAGGAACATACCGAATATGATCTGATCAAGGCTCGAATTGGGTACAAACTCGTAAATGAGAAGCTGCTCAACTCCTTCCAGACAAAAACCCAGGAGCCTGACCAAGTTCCTATGCTGTAGCCTAGCTAGTAACGTGACCTCATTCTTAAATTCCAATTCTCCTTGGCCGGAATTCCGTGACAGCCGTTTCACCGCAATTTCTTGTCCGTTGGGTAGCCGACCCTAAAATTTGATCAAAGGAGGTCATTCTGAGTATTAATATGCGATTGAAGCATTTCGAAGAGCATCTATTTTGTTGCTTTAATTTTAATGCGAGATACAAGAGGATGCTTTGTTAGTTAATACCATGTAAACAGCACCAAAACCACCTTGTCCAAGCTTCTTGGAATTAGAGAAGTCGTTAGTTGCCGCTCTGATGGTGCTGAAATCAAATTGTGGCGACTCCGCCGTGCTTATTTCATCCACAACTTCACCTAGACAGAGAAATGCGCGGTCATTCAGAGCATGAATCACTTTTATCATAGTTCTTATGATGAAAGCTTCTTGAACTTTTAGTATATAGAGTTGCACCTGCGGGCATAACTATCAACTTGCTATTTTGGCCTGCTCAATTAGTTCATGTTAACCATAGACAATGAGAAATGTGTATTTGGACACGTATCAAAGTATTGATTCCATGTTCTGGAATTCTCAATCCAAGTTGTCAAAATTTTTTTGGCCTAATTGTCACTACTGTGCTGGTGCAAAAGTATAATAATTAGTCAACTTCGTTTTTTTCATGATCTTGTCAACCTCATGAACAGTTACTGTTCCAATGAAAGATGAAAGACTGACCTTCAACTCTTTGTCTGGGCTGCTTCTTCTTCCTTTTCGCTCTCAGGAGTATGACAATGCCGACAAGAAGTACCGCAGAAGCACTCGAGGCAACTGCAATAATCAGAGTCTTCGTTGAATTGCTCTTTCCACCTGCAAGAGCAAAGGCACATTATGTTTACGATCATTGCTTACCGATTACAAAATAATACACTGGAGAAATCACTGAAGTGTCATTTCAAACGCGTAAACGAAATGCATGTTGAACATACATCGCACCATTCTTTGATAACTCAGGGGAAAGTTATTCGGATTTCTGATCGTCTTACCAAGCCTCGTCTAATAGAGAGTAGTAGCTTCTGAAAATATATCTCATTATTCTCCAGAATCACCTTTTCGACTCCAAGTCCATTGCTTTCATGAATTTCTTACGGAAATCAGAGCAATGACAGCGCAATGGTTTGCAGAAACAGAGTGGAGCAAGGAGCAACCGATGCTGCTGGTATTGCAAATGCTCCGGTCAAAGATTTCCGCAGAGTTATTAGATGCATCCTACGTGGACATTTGGGACCCTATACCCACGAGGATCACCAGCGAAAAGGATGAAAGAGACGACGGCAATCACGCCCGTCGTCGCCCTCTCAGCAGCCGTGCTCGAATCGATCGTGCTTTGGTCTTGGTTTTCTATTAATAGAATATCTATTTCTTTTATAATTTTTAGTCCGTCCTATCTTATCTTTATAGAAAACTAGAAAGGACGGAATATATATACTTTGCCCTACCAAATAATAAGAACATAAATAATATAGAGGAATTTCTTATCTAACTTAATCTCGAGAAAGGCTTTAGAGATCTTAAAGAAATCCGTGATATGCTGATTTCTAGTTAGTTGCCAATCGTTTAATCGATGGATTTGAGTTATTGCAGTGCTTAATAAAAAATCATCGCGTCATTTAAATAAGAGACTTTTAGTAAAATTTCTTAGAATCTTTAGCATTACTAATCAATCTAGTTCTTGTTAACTTCATTTTTGGACGATCAAGCACAACCAAGGTTAATTCTGCCCTTTATTTTCCTTTGACGCCTGATGCTACAAAGTTCTAGTAATTATCTAAGATCTCATGCCAGAGCGTGTAACCAATGTTTCGCTTACGGCCTCAAAATTTTCTTTCCCATCTCTCTTTAGTCATTTTTTTTGCGGTTATATTAATTAACAAACCGCGGTTATGCTAATGATTTACTACCCTAGTGGCGATGCATCAATAATTAGAGCTATTGACCCATTTCTTTTTTTTTTGGTTGATAATATGGACCAACCACCTAACCAAAAAAATTACATGTTCTATGGAACATTAAAATTAAGCATATTTGAAGAGACAATTATCAATTAAGTTCTAAACCTTTTACAACTTTGCCGATTAAGTCATTCGTACGTATTTTGGTCAGAAAATGCCTATGTGACGATGACATGATTGTTTTTTTCTCTTTTTTTTTTTGCAGCCCCCGCCGCCCTCGCCCGCGGCTGGTGAGAGCTGGGTCAAGCCAGTCTTGCCCAGCCCATTCTGGGTGGGGCAGCCTCGCCCTTGCCCAAATCTGGGCTGGGCGTGGTAGCCCTGCCTAGATTTGGGTGAGGCTTGCCTCGCTCGGCCCTCGCCAACCGTGGGTGAGGGTGGTGGCGGCCTCCCTAGCCCTCACCGCCCTTGCTCGCGTCCAACGAGGGGCCTTCCGCTGGAGTAACCGGTGAAAAAAAAAAGAAAGAAGAGAAAAAAAATCACGTCTTCGCTGGTGAGGTCTGGTCGTGTTACGCTGACGTCACGTAGGTATTTTTCGGCCAAAATCCCTCTGAAGGACTTAATCGATAAAGTTGCAAAAGGTTTAAGACTTATTTGGCAAATAAAAAAAGGTCTATGACTGAATCAGTAAAGTTGCAAAATATTTAGGACTTAAAGTGGCAATTATCCCATATTGGAAAGATTTCCCGTTCAAATCTTTGGTGAAATCGGCATTATTATCAATTTAGATGGTTTTAGTCCTCCTGAATTATAGAGGGGAAAAAAAAAATACAAACGCCATGTTGGTGACTTGTGGACAAGTTCCTACATACCTGGCGATGGAGCTGGCGCATCTACCTCCGTTGATGGTGGCGCGGGCGGCGGTGGAAGTGGCTCTCCAATCTGGTCGAAGAACCGAACAGTGGTCTCATACCGGAAACAGCAACTTGGTGCCATGTAACTCACTCTTTTCCTACCGGCACAGCAATCCGTAAGCCTTGCGACGATTGCCACCAGGCAGTCGCTGCATTGCTGCTCGGTCAAGTCCGGCGTGCACTGTGTCATCGCGAAGACCGTGTCGAAACCCACCGATGTGTTCCCCGTCGCGTACTTCCTCAGTGAGCCACCACCTGCTGCCTCGCTCCGCAGATTGTCCAGCAGTGTGCGCAGTGCCGCGTTGTACTTGTCCGGGCTCGCGACGATGTTATTGCTGTACACCCGGTAGTCAGGGTCGGTTAAGACTTTGCGGAAGATCGAGGCGTTAGAGTACAGGATGGTGCAGTTCTGATGGTAGAGGACCGCTCTCTTCTGGAAGGGGCAGAGCCGGCGGATGTCGGTGGCTGAGCCATCAAGGCAGGTGCGGCAGCTCTTGGCGGTGAGGTCACCATGGCAGGAGCCTATGATGTAGAGGGTTTCGGCGGCACCGGGAACGGTGGCGGAGGCGTTGAAGAAGCCATAGGTGAGGGACAAGGAGTGGGTGGTGGAGATGGAGGAGAGGAGGTCGGTGAGGGTGGTTTCGTAGGTGCTGCCGGCGGTGAAGTTGCCGATGTTGACGCAGGCCCCATATGGGAATAACTCTTGAGTGTTGACGCTGGAAGCAAGCAGGAGAAGGAGCAAGAGAGAGAGATTTGGCAGATCCATTCTTCCTTAGTGGTTTTTTGTGGGGTGTTCCGGGTCTTTCTTTGATTAATGTCGATGGATAGGCTAATAAGGTACGAAGGCATAGCTTGTGGAGCTCCTGCACAAGTTGCTTCGTTGACGCCTGTTTCGTCCACGGCTTCTATTTTTGTGTGTGTGTTTTTTTTTTTGGTGTTAGTGGAAAAGAATCGGTCTAGCTGTCCAATTCAAATCAGACGACTGAAAAAAAAAATAAAAAACTTAATTTGTTGAAATAATTTTTTGAAATAATTTTTTGATTTTTTTTAAGTAAATTGCAGCTGTTGGATAATTGGGATCCGACCATTATTTAATTTAGGCCCCCTCAAGGCCGGAGATCCGGGTTTGGTGTTAGTGGCGGCTTGAATTTTGATACAAATGAAACCCTTGTTTTTTTTTTCTTTTGTGTTTGCCCAAAAACCAGTGATTAACCAAGCGAAATGCAACATCAACATAGATATTATCAATATCAACATCAACAATTCACTATGAATATTTCGATGATTGGGTCTGATTCGGTTCAAATGTTGTCTCTATTTGAGTATAAGTGTCGTCAGATGTATTTTTTTAATATACTTAGATAGAAAGTATACATGACAATAACTGTTTCCATGAAGGATGAGAGGGATCCGTCGGCATAGCATGTATGACCAATCATTAAATCACTTATACTATCATGTAAATATATTTATTAATATTGACTTCACGCGTGAACTGGACAACTGGACAAGGGAGGTTTTCACTTTCAAACTCGTGGAAAAGTTAAGAGCTGAGAAACTGAAGGTGAAGGCAGGTCCTTTGCTTTGATGGAAGACATAAAGATGATCGGTGGGTGGACAAATTCATCACTCTTGACTTTTGTTTTCTTGTTGGTCTTAAAGTTACTTTGTTAAGAAATAAGAGGAATCTTAAGTGGCTTTTGTTCGCCATTATAAAGATTAAGATGTGATTGAATGAAGATAACACGAGACGTCCAATCATTTGATTGATGAAACTATCTACCATATAAAGCCATGGATTCACGGACTAGGAATAGCAACTCCCATAATTTAGATATGTCAGCTTGATGCGACCCGCTCCTTTCGCCCTGAACTACAAAGGCAATAATATTTCTAGCAAATAATCATCTCAATTTGGTAGGGGTAATTTGATTGGAAAGAAGTTATCTAAAATAGTTATGCCAACTTATTTTTATGTTCTCGGGAATAGAAAGTTGTTCTTGAGAATAGATTTAGAACACATATAAGAAGCAAAAAAATGCAGCTCTTTATTTCGAGGATCAACTTTTGTAAATTAGTTACTTTTATTTATTATTTATTTTCTCTTCTCTCTTGCCGTGGCCACCTCTGGCCCCCGCTGCTTGACCGCCCACTGTTGGCCACAGCTTCTGCTGCCGGTGACAGACGGTGGACTGTGGGAGGTGGTAGGTCGATCAGCGACTGCGGCTGTTGGGTGGTGGCGGCCGTGTGTGAGTAAGAAGAAAAAATGAAAAAAACAAAAAAATTGTGAATTGTACCAAACACATTCATATTTTTTTTTCTATTTCAAGGGTAGAAATTTTGTATAGTTATCAAACACCTTATTTTATTCATAAATTGTTCTCGGGAGTAGAAAAAGAAAAGTTTCTTAAAAAAAATTGTTCCCCCGGACAGAAGTGTTATCATTCGTATCCATAGGAGCCAAGACAGTTTTTTTTTTCCATGCCAAGCAGTCAAGAAAAGGTAGCTTAGCAACTTCTGCTGAAAGGTAGTAGCTCAATTAAAACCAGTATGAACAATGTACATTGGAGACGATATGTCGAGGCACGGTTGAAGAAACCGTGGTTCAAACCCCCACCAGGAAAAATTGATCAACAAGTTTTGGAGAGAGAGCACAATTCTTATGCATATGCACAGGCAGCGGCAAAACTTAGGAACGCCGGCAAAGTGTCCGCACTCTCAGCCACTTCTGCTGCTTCATGGAAGGGCAAATACTTCTACTTCATGCTTATAGGACCATTCTAGGCGACAAAATAATCTCTTAAAAAGCACAAGGCACAGTCAATTTTTTTGTTATCATGGAGAAATTTAAACAAGCCACAACAAGTTTGAAGTGGGAAAGCATTTTAGAACCAAATGGAATTGACACATCTGCTGAGAAATTGATCAATGTTTGCCACTGTGACTTGTATTGAATGATCTCGAACAAGAGATCAACATGGGAATGGGAGGTCAGACAAGAACAAAGCGCACTGGGAAGTAAAGTAGAGCACGTTTAATCCATAGACTATATGTTGATTCACCAACTCAATGACATTGTTGCTACACTGTACCACAAGCTCTTATCAATGGTAAATTCAGATGCAATTGATCATATACATCGTTAGGCCTTCTTTCCTGTACCTTTTCCCCTTCAGTTTCTTTCGCAACCTCCATGAGTTTGAGTCCATTCTGATCCACATCCATAGCAAAACTGACACTGGCACCTGCAATTGCAAGCCCGAGGAACAACTGTTCATTTAACATGGAAAACTTGTGAACGCCTATTCTGATGATTGGCCATCATAAATTCCTTTCCACTCTTAAAACCATCTAGCACAAAAATAAGTAGAGAACTGTGAAGAACTGAATGGTTCCAAATATTAGGTACCACCAACTTTGCCGCAGGATTTAATATAAAGCACTGACCAACGCGATCAGCTCGATTTCCAGTACCAGTGATAAACAGAATTAAGCCAAGGGCCACAGTGCTTCCAAGAGAGAGAGAGTTAATGTACCTTTGTATATCACTGATACGGCTGTATCGAACATTTCGTTGTCAATAAGGAGACAAATACGGATTGTCTAGTCATGAAGCTTTGATACTGTGTATATATAGCCGCTACGATGTGAGGAAATACACTGAGACCTCGTATTTAAATTACATCGTCACGTGTTGAGTTACCTTTTATGTGATTGACAGCCACAATCGACAACAATTCCTCCAAAGTGGAGGATACTCTGTTATCTCTATTTCATCAACTACGCACTCGCAACGACTCTGCGACATCTATAGGTTTTCAGAAAAATCTCAATGAAGAGGCAATACTGTGTCAGGCTTCTTGATATATCTTGTTGAATGATTTGATACCAAATGAATTTGTTCAGTGGAAGTATCACAAACCTGCACGTGATGTGAGCACAACCCTGAGTCCTCTCCACGAAAAATTTGCATTTGGGGCATCTCCCCCATTTCTTCTCCTTTGCAAGCTCCCTGACCATGAGATCCTCACTCCCTATCTCGTTCTCGTTCAGTGAACAAAACTCCTCGCATGACATGCCGGCGTGCCATGGCACGGAACACTCAGCGCAGAACAACCTATGGCAATATGGGCACTCACTCTCCCTAATTACCTGCCCATCATCATGGTCCTTGATCAAAAGGGCCGAGCAGTCCTTGAAAGGGCAATAGAACTTCTGCGACTCGAGAAACATAGCCTCGCACAGTGATTTCTCCCATGTAGAGAGCATTCTCAGGGAGGATTTTCCTGCAGGAATCAATCTGTAGGACCCCCTCACACTCCAATCCCGGGCATTTAATGGTGGTGACATTGTCCAGGAGTTTGGTCTCCACATGCCTGCTTATGCAGAGAGAGCAAAAGGTGTGAGAACACAGGGTCCCGATGCTAAACATCTCTGTGGCCTTTCTTCCCTCTGCACAGATCTCACAGAAGCTCTCTGATGATTCACCATCATCTTTTCGTTCACCCATCTCGACCAGGTCTATGATTTGCATTTGACTCGGGTTTGGATTTGCCTCTGTCACATCCATTGAAAAAGAAGAAGAAGCCCCATTATTCGTTTCTGAAGGATTCATGTTCATCGCACAGGAGACTTCTAAAACCTCCTGAAACTGCAGTTCTTGAGCAAATTCACCATCTATAACTTCAGGGGTGGCCTTCTTATTCCGATCATCTTCCCTTTCGGCGAACAGTGATGGCTAGAGGAAATCATCTTGCGAGAGAAGATCAATGTGCCCTATCATCTTTTAAGTTTCGTTTCTTTGAGTATGCTTGTTTTGTGGATCCTTCGTCTTTTGAAGGTCACTATGTTTGCAAGAAATCTTAGCGGAGAAGTTGCTTCCTATGATTGGGACTTTACTTCCTTCTTCCGGAAGGTTTTTCCTTTTTTCCTTTTATAAATTTTTTGGATGGTGCTATCAATTTTTGTAAAGAAAAGTTCCGCAACGCTACCTTTACTTGGGTCAACATAAGCAAGGTTAAAGAATCTGATGCAAGATAAATGTGCTCGCATAAAGAAAAGAAAAAGCGATCTTTTAATTGAAAATGTTCTATAATAATCACTTTTATAGGGTGTGAACCTATAAGAAAGGAAAATCAATTTTCAATTATATCTTGAGAAGGAGATTCTCCCATTAAAATCAGATTGTAATATCAAATTGACTTAATTTAGTGGAGAATAAAATCCAATCGGTTCTGTTTAATCTTTTACAATTAGTGTAGATCTTACAACTGTTTTGATACGGCAGAATTGTCCTTTTTTTGTTCTCTTAGTGTACCTTAATTTCGACTTAATACCACCTATATACATCTACTGTTATAAATGCCTAATGCAGACCCAAATTTTACTTTTGGAGACTAGTTTGCACGTTCACATTGATAATTCCAACATCCCTATTGAAGAAAATGTCGTTCTTCTAACAACGCCCCATCCTCAAATCCCGAAAATTGTTATTAGATAAAAAAATAAGATTTGTTTAAACAACTATCCTTTTGTAAATTTTTTTATCTGTTCGCACACTAATTCAGACTTCTTTTTTATAGTTAAAGTTCGTACACACAAAGGAGTATGCTCTTCTGCCGTGGCCATTGGAGACAAAAACAAAAAGAAGAAATTAAAAAAAATAACCGTTTGATCATATAATTTAACATATGTGTTGCCAAATGCGTGTGTTTCGACACAGCACAACATAACACGACATACTGATAAATGTACCGAATAGACTCTCAATCTTGAGAAGAAATTGAGATTGGATCATGCTTTTGGAATTAACATCCTAGACTTATTTTTCCCCAAGTGTAAAAAAAAAAACCACCATATTTTCATAGTTCGGTTGGATTTATGGACTTAAATCGAACTGAAGCACGTTAAAAGTTAACCATATCATGGATGCTCTAGATTTCCAGTGTCTCCATCCAATTTCCACCACAGAAGTCTTTGGCTCCTTCCTCCACCGTCCTCGTACTGGCAGAGCTAACAGAACTTGCCACAATGCAAGATGATGGTCAAAACATTTCTAAATCTATTGCATGACATCATAAACTTCTTACCATTTATCAATTTAGTTCTAAAAATTCTGATCGCATCATTTTAGCCCTATAAATTTGGATGATTTGCCAATCTTGTGATACACTAATTGTTTGGATAATTGGTCAAAAGGATTATATTAGCACATTGTTAAAAGGTCTAATAACAAGAATCATCAAAGGTTTTAGGACTAAATTGTCATTACTAAAAGATTTAGGGTTGGATTGGTCTATATACAATAGGTTTAAGGCTTCTTGAATTCAATTCGAACTACATAGAGAAATCAAGGGCTTGCATGATTCAATTTCTAGCTAGAAATTGATTTCTAGAATAAAAATTCAATTTCTATTTAATATTGAGTTTGTAAGGAAAAAAATACGTTTATTAAGGACAAAAAATTTCTATTTAAGAAATATAAATTTGTTTGATAACGAAAAAAAGTTCTATTTTTTAAATAGATTTTTCCTTTTGAATGGTGATGTAATCGGCTGGTCACTATGGTCATTAGCGGAGGTGCTCGGCCAGCGGTAGCGACTGGCTGCTTAGCAACCTGAGGAGGCAACGATAATGATGGTGATGGTGACCGTTTGCTGGCAGCGGGGTGGTGGGTGGCAGCGGTGATCGACGGTCGACCGACAACAGTGACAACCGGCGACGGCGGCAATCGGTAGTGGTGATCGGCGGTGGCAGACATTGGGGGAGTTGGGTGAGGGAGAAACAATTTCTTCATTTTTCATTCTGGAAGAGAAATCACAAATTTTCTATTTTTGATTTCTTGGCCAAATATCTACTCCAAATATCTCACCAGCAAGAAAATTCTCATCTCAATGATAGCACTGTCAACTTGCCCACGTCTGGGGATTCGGACCATCCAATCCCCTTCCCCTTGTACTGGGGGGATTGGATGGTGAGGATATGCTAACGTTGATTACTCCATGTTAGCAGATCCTCACGCCAGACAAAAGGGCTATTTCGCGAGAAGACCCCCACAAACACGCAAGAAAGAGGAGCCATGCTTCCTTTAGAAAGTGTTAATCATAGGATCTCTCCTTTTGATTGTTTGAAGTCTATTCCTTCCGAGGAAAAACTTCACTGTTAGCACTCTACGCGGAAATGTTGAAGATAAGGGACTAGAAGGATAAACCCGAAAGCTCGAGGTGACCCAAACTTTTCTTTGTTCGGGTTCTAGGCAGTCGAGTGTTGGATCAGACCCCAAGGAACACATATTCATCATGTTCGAGTAGGGTACTAGTTGAGATTGACGCGTTATGTCCCGCTAACACTCTTATGTACCTATCAATTTTTGCTAAGCAAAAAAATATACTCGTGTTTCATCAGGAATGACTCCATGAGATAAAATGATTTTCACTAAAAGTTGATTTACAATTTTTATCGAATCAAGTTATGTGGCAATTCAGACAAGAAGTAGAAACCACAACCAAGAACCAGAACTAATTACTCTAAAAGAAAGTAAATATAGGAATTGGGAAAGAGCTAAGAGGTGCATAGTTTTTGTGGCTGTCCAGGGCCTCCTCTGGAACGATTTAGCACAGCTTATATACGTATTTACAAAACGCAACAGTATCCAAGTGGTTAAAATTCAAATGAAAGGTTACAGGTTACCACTGCATCTCCATGATTTGAGGCTCTATGTTCACAATCCATGATTGCATGACAAATTTATCTATAAGCAGTTATAACTCTTTAGTTGTCACTTGATTTAATTGTATCTCCATATGTTTCGACTCCACAGTTGCATATTGCCTTTCTCTACAAGCTGTTATGACTTCTTAATTGTGTCTTGGTCTAACTGTTGATGGACATCTTTATTGTCTTCGGTTTTTGCCTTCAACATTTACCTAGATTTATCTAAGAGCCAATGGTAGGCTAATCATTATCGTATGTTGATAACTGTACTATGGTCATCGATTATCTTTGTTATCAACAAGCATTTTTTTTGCTATCCATTACTTGTTGGTGGTATAATCACTTGATATCGATTTTTGTATGGATGTCATGTCGATTTAGAAGACTCGGCCGTTTTTAGGTGTAAACAACTCATGTTCATTTTTATTTAATTTAATGGGTGAGTTCATGTAGTTTCAAAAAAGTGATAGAGTCCCTCTCAAGTCTCGGGAGCAATCAATGTCTAAGCAATTACTCTAGCTTTAGGGCCTGTTTGGTAACCATTCTGGTTCTTGGTTTCTCGTCCCTGGACGAGTTTGGAACGAGAAACCTGTTTGGTAAATACCCTTAAAATTTATGTTCCCGGGATGAAAAAAAGGCTGGGGATGAGCCAGGGACGAGAAATCAGAACCAAAAATTTTTTGGTTCTCAGTTTCTCGGACAAGTTTGAACAGTGCAAAAGAAGAAATAAATTTTCATTTGATCTTTTTAAGTTCTTTCTTTGATATTACAAATGTATATTTTAAATGACAATTAAACTTTCATTTGATCAAGTTGATTGCATTTCTTCTCTTTTTTTTTGTACTTAATACTTTCCCTTATATATTGTGTGTATACCATAGCAAATTCACGACGTGCAATGTTTTACGGTATTTCTTTCTAAATGTTCATTTACATCCCTCATTATTGAAAATAATGAAAAAAAAAGCTTGGCTCCTTCTCAATTCTTGACTTTTCTCTCTCACTTTTGTCATATCTTTCCAACAACGCTCACACCACCAAAGGAATCGACTCTCAAGATGAGATCTCGCTCAAACCACAATTCACTTTATTAGTTCCTCGTACAGCACAACTCCATCGTATCAAATACAAGAAAGAAAGAAGAAAAGATGATGATGAGAGTAATTGAGTCTAAAACTAGACCAATCTCCATTTCAAATAGGATCAGCTCCAAGAAATGAGGTTGGATATTTTTATACTTTGTTTCCTCTTGGTTGTTCACCTAACAAATCATTTACTTAATAGTTTTATTTATTTATTATGAAGGCATGAAATTAATTTATAAAAATTATTGTCTGAAATAATAGAAAAGTGTTTCATGTATTAATTTATTGTATTTACTGATATTTCTTAAATTAAATGAAAAAAATCCAGGGACAGAAATTTTGTGTAGTTACCAAACGCGTTTCTCTTCCCTAAAACTCATCCGAAGACCATTTCTCAAAAAAACACATTCTCAAAAAAACCTATTTCTGGGACGAGAATGGTTACCAAACGCGCCCTTAGTAGGAGAACCTTAGATTGGTCAAATAAGTGAAAATCTGTGTGTCTTGAGAAACTTGATATTTTAGTATAGAGTCTACCCAATTTCACTGCTTTGTGCTATTTCCTGGAATAGTAATGCCGGATGGATCTCTAGCATGTACATACAACTAGATGGCATGACTTTGACTAAATTAGAAAATGCACTTAGTTTGATACACGAAATCTGGCTAAATGTATCACTTTAGCACTACACAAAAACAGAAACTGCTAGGAAGAATTAAATCACGAGAATGTAATTTTGATGACCTAAGAACCATCACAAACACAGAAATTAACACTCAGGGCATACTGTCTCCCGTTTGTCAAGGCTACCGGGGATATGGCTTGGTCATAGAGGTCTCGTTCTTCGAGAAATGGTTCGATTTGCCTCCTGACTTGTCGACGTCAGACGCCGTCGAACTGTAATCCTGCGTTGATGGCATATCGGACTCGAGGCCACCGTGCATGAAGAACGCTGGTTGGTACGGCACTTGGAGCGTGATCAAGGGGCTGTTAAGCATGAGAAGCACCGAGGCCATTGCTGGCCGCTTTGCCACGTTTTCTTGAACGCATAGTAGACCAATGTGGACGCACCTTGCAATTTCGGCACTCAAACTAGAAGCTATGCAGGGATCGATGACGTTTAATATTGTTCCTTCCCTCCAATTCTTCCAAACCTGCAAGCATTTGACAAACATCGAGGAGATTGATCTCCGAAACATTCTGCCAAATAAGAAGTTATGTTCTTATACTCACATAGTTTATAAGGACCTCCATGTTATTGCTCGCCTGAATACGATTGTTCTTTTGACCACACACAATCTCCAGTACAAGCACTCCGAAACTGAACACATCGGACTTGACGGAGAAGTTTCCATGCATCGCATACTCCGGCGCCATATATCCGCTGGGCATCACAATAAATTCATCATCCTAACTTTATATTTTGCCTATGTTATTTTGATGAGCATTAGCTATGGGATTGTGAGCACACTTACTGGGTCCCCACAATTCGGTTTGTCTCTGCCTGAGTTTGGTCCAACTTGAAAAGCCTCGCCATACCAAAATCTGATATCTTAGGATTCATGTCTGAGTCCAACAAAATATTGCTGGGTTTAAGGTCCCGATGTATAATACGAAGTCGAGAGTCTTCGTGTAGGTAAAGCAGACCTCGAGCAACACCTGTTATTATCTTGTAGCGTCTATCCCAATCGAGATTCGCACGCTTCACGGGATCTAAAGATTTTGTAGAAAGCCACATTAAAGAAAATGTTGCTTAATCATTTCATGAAGATTTGATTTCAAGAATGACAATGCAAGGAACATACCGAATATGATCTTATCAAGGCTCGAATTGGGTACAAACTCGTAAATGAGAAGCCGCTCAATTCCTTGCAGACAAAAACCCAGGAGCTTGACCAAGTTTCTATGTTGTAGTCTAGCTAGTAACATGACCTCATTCTTAAATTCTGATTCTCCTTGTCCAGAATTCTGGGACAGCCGTTTCACCGCAATTTCTTGTCCATTGGGGAGCTGACCCTAAAATTTGATCAAAGCGGGTCCTTGTGAGTATCAATATGTGATTGAAGCATTTCGAAGAGCATCTATTTTGTTGCTTAATTTTAAAGCAAGAGACGAGAGGATGCTTTGTTAATTAATACCATGTAAACAGCACCAAAACCACCTTCTCCAAGCTTCTTGGAATTAAAAAAGTCGTTAGTTGCCGCTCTGATGGTGCTGAAATCAAATTGCAGCGACTCCGCCGTGCTCATTTCATCCATCACTTCACCTACACAGAGAAATAGGCGGTCATTCAGAGCATGAATCACTTTATTGTAGTTCTTACGACGAAAGATTCTTAAACTTTAAGTATATAGAACTGCAACTGCAGGCATTAATATCAACTTGCTATTTTGGCCTGTTCAATTAGTTCATGTTAATTATAGACAATGAGAAACGTGTAATTGGACATGTGCAAGTAGTGCGCAAGAATGCAAAGATCAATACTTCGATTCTATGTTCTAAAATTCTCGATCCAACTCGTTAATTTTTTTTTTTGGCCTAATTGTCACTACTGTGCTGGTGCCGAAGTATAATAATTAGTCAATTTCGTCATTTTCATGATCTTGTTAACCTCATGAACAGTTGCTATTCCAACGAAAGATTGACCTTCGCCTCTTTGTCTGGGCTGCTTCTTCTTCCTTTTCGCTATCAGGAGTATGACAATGCCAACAAGAAGTACCACAGAAGCACTTGAGGCAACTGCAATAATCACAGTCTTGGTTGAGTTGCTCTTTTCACCTGCAAGAGCAAAGGCACATTATGTTTATGGTCATTGCTTACCGATTACAAAATAATACACCGGAGACATAACTGAAGTGTCATTTCGAATGCGGAAACGAAATACATGTTGAACATGCATCGCACCATTCTTTGATAATTCGCAAGAAACAACTGATGCTGCCGGTATTGCAAATGCTTGGGTCAAAGATTTCTGCAGAGTTTAATATGGATGCATCCGACGTGGACATATGGGACCTCTATTCACACGAGGACCACCAGCGAAAAGGATGAAAGAGACAACGAAAAGCATGCCCGTCGTCGCCCTCTCGGCAGCCGTGCTCGAATTGATCGTGCTTTGTTTTCAATTTTTTTTTTTGTTTTACTTGAATTTTTAAATAATTTTTAACCCGTCCTATCTCATCTATGTAGAAAACTTGAAAAGTAAGAATGTATAATACTTTACCCTACCAAATAATAAGAAAATAAATAATATAGAGCAATTCCTTATCTAGCTCAATCTTGAGAAATGCTTTATGTAACAAGAGATCTTAACGAAACTCGTGACATGCTAATTTCTAGAAAGTTGCCAATTGTTTAATTGATGGATCCAAGTTATCGCATCGCTTAATAAAAAACTATCACATCATTTAAATAAGAGACTTTCAGTAAAATTTCTTAAAATCTTTAGCATTGCTAATCAATCTAGTTCTTGTTAACTTCATTTTGGGACGATCAAGCACAACTAAGGTTAGTTCTGCCCTCTTTTCTCCCTTTGAGGCCTGATGCTACAAAGTTCTAGTAATTTTCCAAGATCTCATGCCAGAGCGTGTAACCAGTGTTTCGCCTGTGGCCTCGAAATTTTCTTTCCCATATCTATTTCGTCATTTCTTTTTTGCGGTTATATTAATTAACAAACCGTGGTGACTGATTGATGGGAGTAACGAAGATCTGCTAATAATTTATTACCCTAGTGGCGACGCATCAATGATTACAGCTATTGACCCTTTCTTATTTTTGTCGAAAATATGGACCAACCGCCCGTATTTAGCAAAAAAGTGTTGATCAACCAAAAAAATTACATGGTCTATAGAACATTAAAATTAAGCATATTTGAAAGATTTGCAGTTCAAATCTCAGGTGAAATCCGCATATTTATCAATTCAGATGGTTTTAGTCCACCTAAATTATAGGAAAAAAAATACAAACGCCATGTTGGTGACTTGTGAACAAGTTCCTACATACCTGGCGGTGGAGATGGCGCGGGCGGCGGTGGAGATGGCGTGGGCGGCGGTGGAAGTGGCTCTCCAATCTGGTCGAAAAACCGATCATTTTCCACATACCCGAACCAACAACTTGGTGCCATGATCGTCACTCCCGTCGACCTGGCACAGCAGTCCGTGAGCCATGGGATGACTGTCACCAGGCAGTCGCTGCATTGCTGCTCGGTCAAGTCCGGCGTGCACTGTGTCATCGCGTAGATCGTGTCGAAACCCACCGTTGTGTTCCCCGTCGCGTACTTCCTTAGCCAGCCGCCGCCTGCTGCTTCGCTCCGCAGACTGTCCAGCAGTGTCCCCAGTGCCTTGTTGTCCGTGTCTGGGCTCGTGAAGTTGTCCGTGTTGTACACCCAGTATCTAGGGTCTGTTGTGACTGTGCGGAAGATCGAGGCGTTAGTGTACCGGATGGTGCAGTTCTCCTTGTAGAGGACCGCGCTCTTCTGGAAGGGGCAGAGCTGGCGCATGTCGGAGGCCGAGCCATCAAGGCAGGTGCGGCAGCTCTCTGCGGTGAGGTCGCCGTGGCAGGAGCCGATGACATAGAGGGTTTCGGAGGCACCGGGGACGGTGGCGGAGGCGTTGAAGAAGCCGTAGGTGAGGGACAACGAGTTGATGGTGGAGATGGAGGAGAGGAGGGCGGTGAGGGTGGTTTGGTAGGTGCTGTTGGCGGTGAAGTTGCCGGTGGTGTCGCAGATCTCATTTGGGTAGAAATCTTGGGCACTAACGGTGGAAGCAAGCAGGAGAAGGAGCAAGAGAGGAAGATTTGGAAGATCCATTCTTCGTTACTGTTCTTTGAGGGGTGTTCCGGGTCTTTCTTTGATTAAAGTCGATAGGCTAATAATGTACGAAGGCATAGCTTGTGGAGCTCCCGCACAAGTTGCTTCGTCGAAGCCTGTTTCGTCCACGGCTTCTATTTTTGTGTTTGGGAAATCCTTGCGTGTTTTCTTTTGTATTTGCCAGGAAACCAGTGATTAACCAAGAGGAGGTTTTCGAACCAAGAAAGTAAAAGGAAAAAAAGAAAACCAATTGGAGGTCAGATGGATATAACTTTTAAAACCATTCGTTTTCTCAATCGTCCATTTCTTTATTTTTCACGGTCAAACATCTCCTATTATCTTCTGAAAATCTTCCGGCGAGCATTGGGACAGGTAGCCATGGTAAATAGAATTGGGAAACATGAAACTCTGCATGGCGATCTATTCAGAATGCCGAAGATGTCTTGGCCAACTCTTTGAATGTAGTTGGAATGGTCAGTCGTCAAATATGTCTTGATCTCCTCCGGAGATGAAGATAGAGCTAGCAAGAGCTACTGGGGGTAATCTTTCTTTTTACAAAGCAATGACTTACAGATTCCTAGGCATAGCTCGATAATGGGGCATCTCCACTCGTGGAATGGAGTTTTCCGTATCGAATCGATTGGCATGTGCATCATACATATGTAACAAATAGAGTTTCGATTCAACTTGAGCCTCGAGGACGGTGGATGCTTATACCATTTCAGCAATTTCGCCTTCATGGCCAATCCCGCTCCATATGAGACATGTGCTGGACTTCATTATTTCCTGCTCGATTTTGTTCTTTCAGTTGGACATAATTAACACGAGCTTGAACTTTATTTTTCTCCCTTCCTAAAACATCTTTAGTCTTTTAGTAAAGTATTTTTGCAGGAAGTGTTACTTAGTCTAGCATCATTCTTTCTCAACGAAACTTTAATGCGTCTATATATCCTTCCGTCATCAACTAGCAACGATTGAAAATCGTTTTGACAGATGTTTTAATTAGCCTTTACTTTTTGATGTTTCCCCCGGCTTGCTCGATAATCGCCAGTACGTTGAAAAGCTTTGCTTTTGAATGAATCAAAAATGGTGCTCCGGAAGCAAAGCATAGGTTCTGGTGAACGTTGGCATTCAACATCAACCTCAACATCTAATTTACATTTAGGGCTCATATTATCCCGACCCCTAAAAAATGACTATGTTACATACTCGAGAACATGCACCGTATAGAGCTTAACTTTCAAAACTTGCCCATAAAATTTTTAAATTCACACGTAATAATCCATTCCATGTGAATTGTTAATTATATATTTTTTAACATGAATTACCATGCCAACTTACATAAGACTACCCATGCTCGTGTTGCAGGATCCATCATGTGCAGACAGGTTATCGGAGAGAAATCTATGATAATGTCGCGGTTCTTTGCATAGGCGCTGTTCAACGTGAAGTTTCCTGCGGTGTAATTGCAGAACTCCGCATGATGCGCTGCGGTTCGGATCAGAACAGTTAGAAAAATAAGGAAATGGAGAGCGGATGAGGAGTGAGTCATATTAGGGTTGCTTGATGCAGAGCCGGAGACTGTCAGGCTATCCATTGCAGTGCTTATGCTTCTTCGTTATGCGGTAGAATTTACTTACGAGTGGATAAGGTTAAAAACATAACCCAAAAAAAAAAAAGGAGAAGAAGTGAGAGAAGTAATAGATCTCAACAATTTAAAACCTCAAAGCAAGTAGCTAGACTTACTAAAGTTAGTTTACATTGATTTTACTAAGAGACTAGTTAGATTGTCAATGATCAGCCGGACATATCACTTAATGACTAATATTATATACATCTTTTTTTATATTATATATTCAGTAATTTTTAGGATAAAAAACCGTGAGGTTGGAAAAATTTAAATGAATTCATTTGTGCTTTAAAAAAAGGAAAATCTATAAAATAGAAGAAACATTAATTATCAGGATTAGAAGGAGTGGCACAGAGCTGTAGGAAGCCAACGGTATTGATGGTCATTTGACTCGGTCAAGATTAGGTTGGTCACCGGCCAACGTCATCCAACATAACCCGCAGCAATGATTCCGATGTTGGCCTTGATTATTTGGCATCAACTTGCTCGACTTTCGCATCACGTAGCGTTTTAGGTCTAGAAAAGTGATTTGCGTGAAGTAATTGCGGGTGAACTTGTACATATAATCACCACCTGACGTCAATGGAAATACCAGCGACGTCGATCGAATTAAGCATACGAACTAATTTGTTCGGCTTGGGTAGCTTAACTCTTAATACATAAATATTTCATAAAAAAATGAATGCATTTTTTTTTGTTATCTCTTCACTTTCATTATTTAGGAATAATTTAATTAAACTTTCATCATCTCATAGCCAATCATTCATAATTGACTAGATCATCGATAGAATTAATATCCAAATACCAAATTTGCCCTCTGTATAACTTTCGTTAAGTAGAATAAGTTGTGTGGAAGATCAAAGAAAGAGCAACTTATTTCTTTGTACGAGGAGTTGCTATCACATGTCGCCATGTTGCGCGGTACAAGTCACATTCCAATGAAATGATATTTCCTTAAGGAATTAAATTTGAAGTGACCTGGGTGTGGCTCCCTAGTGGCCAGAATCATTGATCCCCGACCACCTAATACCTCCTCCTTACTCGAGCAAATGTATGATTCTGATGCAAGTGAGAGTCTTATCCCCCAATTAATAGGAGGCCGCGTTTTTCGTTGCTAGACTGGGTAAATATCAGTTCCCTCTCCGGTTGACTTGACTTTAAGGTGGCGCATTGGTGTGATTATTGCATCCGCCGATATGTTGCTCGTCTAGGGTTTCATTACGTGGTGGATATGTTCCCAAGTTTGAGTTTTGATGTGATTCTCTCGTTTTCGCGGAGTAGTAATAGCAATAGCCAAAGTTTATGCGACCCGCTTCTTACGCCTTGAACTACAAAGGCAATAGTATTTCTAAGAAGTAATAATCTACAATAGGTTTAAGGCTTGATGAATTCAATTCGAATTACATAGAGAAATTAAGGACCTGCATGATCCAATTTCTAGGGAGAAATTGATTTTTAAAATAAAAATATATTTTTCAATTTCTATTTAAGAATGGGTTTCTGAGAAAAAAATACGTTTGATAAGAACAAACTATTTTTATTTCAGAAAAAAATGTTTGATAACGAAAAATTTCTATTTTTTAAAATAGATTTTTTCTTTTGGATAGTGATGTGACTAGTTGATCACTATGGTCACCAGCGAAGGTGCTTAATCGACGGCAGAGACCCGCCGCCCAACAACTTGAGGAGGCAACGACATTGGTGGTGATGGTGATCGTTCAGTGGCAGTGGGGAGGTGGGTGGCGGTGGTGATTGACGGTCGACAGACAAAGGTGACAATCAACGGCGGCGACAATCAGTGGTGGCAGACTTTGGGGGAGTTTGGCGGGGGGAAACAATTTCTTGATTTTCCATTCTAGAAGAGTTCTATAAGAGAAATTACAAATTTTCTATTTCTGATTTCTTGGCCAAACATCTATTTTATAAATAGAAAAAAAATTTCCTTTCAAATGGATTTTTCCTTCGGAATGAGTTATGAAATAGAAATTTTTTTTGGAATAGAAATTAGGGCCTATCATGTAGGCCTAAGTGGCTACCAAGATATCACCACACCAAAGAGACAACACAAAAGAAAATAAAAATCCTATATTTCAATATATGATGAAGTGATTTTCAACCAAAAATTTTTTTACTCCTTTTATTTGTCGTGAAAACTCAAGTAAATAATAAATATTATATTAAACATTTTAATATAGTCCGAAAATTAGTTTGAATATGTACATAAAGTTTAGAGATCACATTATACATTAGGCTAAAGTTTAAGATTACATTGCATATTATGCCGAAATTCAACGACTATTTAGAGAGCGTGATTAGGTTCTAAACATGATTGGAAAGAAGTGAAAAACAACAAGAGTGCTGATTCAAAAGCAAAACAAGTCACCTACCCAAAAGAATTCTAATTCTCACCAGCAAGAAAAATCTAATCTCAGTGGCAGCGCTGTCAACGACTAATGCTAAGTCATTGTCTCAGACAAAAGGGCTATTTTGCGAGAAGACCCCCACAAACACGCAAGAAAGAGGAGCCATGCTTCCTTCAGAAAGTGTTAAGATGTGATGTCATGATATTACCCAGTGCCATAGGATCTCTCCTTTTGATTGTTTGAAGTCTATTCCTTCCGAGGTAAAACTTCACTGTTAGCACTCTACGCGGAAATGTTGAATATAAGGGACTAGAAGGATAAACCCGAAAGCTCGAGCTGACCCAAACTTTTCTTTAATCGGGTTCTATGCAGTCGAGTGTTGGATCAGACCCCAAGGAACACATATTCACCATGTTCGAGTAGGGTACTAGTTGAGATCGATGCGACATGTATGGCTAATACTCTTACATACCTATCAATTTTTGCTAAACAGAAAAATATACTCGTGTTTCGCCAAGAATGACTCTATGAGATAAAATGATTTTCACCAAAAGTTGATTTACAATTTTTATCGAATCAAGTTATGTGGCAATTCAGACAAGAAGTAGAAAGCATAATCAAGAACTAGAACTAATTACTCTAAAAGAAAGTAAATATGTGAATTGGAAAAGATGCATATTTTGCTTGGTTGTCCAGGGCCTCCTCTGGAACGATTTAGCACAGCTAATGTAGCGTATTGGCAGAATGCAACAATACCCAAGTAGTTAAAATTCAAATGAAAGGCTACTAACTGAATCTCCATGATTTGGGTCTCTATATTCATAATCCATGATTACATGACAAATTTATCTACAAGCGGTTATAACTCTTTAGTTGTCACTTGATTTAATTGTATCTCCATATGTTTCGACTCCACGGTTGTATCTCCACATCTTAATTGTCTTCTGTTTCTTCCTTCAACACTTAATCTAGATTTATCCAAGTGCCAGTGGTAGACCAGTCGTTATCTTATGTTGATAACTGTGCTGTGGTCATCGATTATCTTGGTCATCAACAAGCATTTCTTTTCCCTATCAACAACTTGTTGATGGTAAAATCACTCGATATTGATTTTTGTATTGATGCCATATGTATTTAGAAGACTTGGTCATTTTTAGGTGTGAACAACTCATGTTCATTTCTATTTGATTGAATGGGTGAGTTCATGTAGTCATGTCGTTCAAAGAAGTGATTGAGTCCCCTCAAGTCTCGTGAGCAATCAATGTCTGAGCAATTACTGTAGCTTTAGTAGGAGAACCTTAAAATGGTAAAATAACTGAAAATTTGTGTATCGAGAAACTTGAGATTTTGGGTCAAAGTCTTACCCAATTTCACTGCCTTGAGTTATATCTTGAAATAGCAACGCCTCACGGATCTTTAGCATGGACATAAATGTGGATGGCATGCCTTTGACTAAATTAGAAAATGCAGTTAGTTTGATGCACAGAATCTGGCTCAATGTATCACTTTAGCTCTACGCAAAAACAGCAATTGCTAGGGAGAAACACGAGAATGTAATTTTGATGACTTGAGAACCGTCACAAACATAAAAATTTACACTTAGAGCACGATGTCTCCCGTTTGTCAAGGCTACCGGGGATATGGCTCGGTCATAGAGGTCTCGTTCTTCGAGAAATGGTTCGATTCCTGCGTTGATGACATATCGGACTCGATGCCATTGTGCATGAGGAACGCTGGTTGGGACGGCACTTGGAGCGTGACCGAGTGGCTGTTAAGCATGAGAAGCACCGAGGCCATCGTTGGTCGCATAGCCACGTTTTCTTGGACGCACAGGAGGCCAATGTGGACGCACCTCACAATTTCGGCACTCAAACCAGAAGTTATACAGGGATCGATGATGTTCGATAATGTTCCTTCCCTCCAATTCTTCCAAACCTGCAAGCATTTGACAAACATTGAGGAGATTGATCTCCGAAAACTTTCTGTCAAATGAGAAGTCATGTTCTTATACTCACATAGCCTATAAGGACCTCTGTTCTGTCGCCCACCTGGAAAAGATTGTTCCTCTGACCACACACAATCTCCAATACAAGTACTCCGAAACTGAAGACATCGGACTTGACCGAGAAGTTTCCATGCATCACATACTCTGGCGCCATGTATCCGTTGGGCATCACAATAAATCCATCATACTAGCTTTATAGTGTACCTATGTTATTTTGATAAACATTAGCTATGGGGGGTCGAGAGCACACTTACTAGGTCCCGACAATTCGGTTTGTCTCTGCCTGAGTTTGGTCCAACTCGATGAGCCTTGCCATACCGAAATCTGATATCTTAGGATTCATGTCCGAGTCCAACAAAATGTTGCTGGCTTTAAGGTCCCGATGGATAATACGAAGTCGAGAGTCTTCATGTAGGTAAAGTAGCCCTCGAGCAATACCCATTATTATTTTGTAACGCCTATCCCAGTTGAGATTCGCACGATTCAGGGGATCTATAGATTTTGTTGAAAGCCACATTAGATAAGAGGTTGCTTAATCATTTCATGAAGATTTGGTTTCAAGAATGACAAGGCAAGGAACATACCGAATATGAATTTATCAAGGCTCGAATTGGGTACAAACTCGTAAATGAGAAGTCGCTCAACTCCTTCCAGACAAAAACCTAAGAGCCTTACCAAATTCCTATGTTGTAGCCTAGCTACTAACATGACCTCATTCTTAAATTCAGATTCTCCTTGGCCGGAATTCCGTGACAGCCGTTTCACCGCGATTTTTTTTCTGTTGGAGAGCTGGCCCTAAAATTTGATGAAAGCATGTCCTTGTGAGTATCAATACGTGATTGAAGCATTCCGAAGAGCATTTACTTTGTTGCTTTAATATTAATGCAAGAGACAAGAGGATGCTTTGTTAGTGAATACCATGTAAACAACACCAAAACTGTTGTAGATATAAGAGTAGTGTTCGGGAAACATGCAAAATTGGTGCAATACAATAAACGAACATGGGCAGTGTTCTACGTTAACATGATATTCGGGAACAACAAAGTATATACAATCAACACGAACAACAAAGTGGAAGAACAAAACCTGAAACGATATGTCAATCGATCCTTGAAATTCTTCAGCGTAAACGTAGATTTGTACTCGAGCCCGACGAATTCACGTCGTGTCCTTAAGACGAATTTGCTCTCCTTATCGCGTACCAAGGACGTCGAACAATCGTCTCCCAGGATAGAACGAGTCTCTCTTTCTCTCGTGCGGTACTACAGCAGGAGAAACCATGGAACGCAACCGTATCTTTTTGAACAATGCCGCACAATACACACTAACTCACTAGAATGAACAATGACGACTACTTCTAATGAATTCGGTTCTGTCCGAATATACATGACGAAATGACACCTATTGATCGAAAGGACACGACTGACTAAACAACCGACAATGAAAGGACATGAATGAAGGGTCATCACTTCTCATTCATAACTAGGGACTCTAAGTCCCCAACAAAAACCACCTTGTCCAAGCTTCTTGGAATTAGAGAAGTCATCGGTTGCCACTCTAATGGTGCTGAAATCAAATTGTAGCGACTCTGCCGTGCTTATTTCATCCACAACTTCACCTAGACAGAGAAATGCGCCGTGATTCAGAGCATGAATCCCTTTACCATAGTTCTTATAATGGCAGCTTCTTAAACTTTTAGTATATAGAGTTGCCCCTGCAGGCATTAGTGTGAACTTGCTATTTCGGCCTGCTCAATTAGTTTATGTTAACGATAGCAATGTTAAAAATTTTTTTTGGCCTATTTGTCACTACTGTGCGGGTGCACAAGTATAGTAATTAGTCAACTTCGTTATTTTCATGATCTTGTTAACCTTATGAGCAGTTGCTGTTCCAATGAAAGATAAGAGACCGACCTTCAACTCTTTGCCTGGGCTGCTTCTTCTTCCTTTTCGCTATCAGGAGTATGACAATACAGACAAGAAGTACCGCAGAAGCACTTGCGGCAACTGCAATGATCACAGTCTTCGTTGAGTTGCTCTTTCCACCTGCAAGAGCAAAGGCACGTTACGTTTATGATCATTGCTTAACGATTACAAAGTAATACACCGGAGGAATCAGTGACATGTCATTTCAAATGCGGAAACGAGATGCATGTTGAACGTACATCGCACCGTTCTTTGATAACTCAAGGGAAAGTTATACGGATTTCTGCTCGTCTTACCAAGCCTCGTCTAATAGAGAGCAGTAACCTCTTAGAATACATCACATTATTCTCCAGAATCACCTTTCAACTCCAAGTCCATTGCTTTCATGAATTTCTTACGGAAATCAGAGCAATGACAGCGCAATGGTTTGCAGAAACAGAGTGGAGCAAGGAACAACCGATGCTGCTGGTATTGCAAATGCTCCGGTCAAAGATTTCTGCAGAGTTATCAGATGCATCGCACGTGGACATATGGGACCCCTATGCACACGAGGACCATGAAAAGGACGACGACAATCAAGCCCTCGTCGCCCTCTCGGCGGGCGTGCTCGAATCGATCGTGCTTCTTCTATTTGAATATATAATTCTTTAATAATTTTTTTGGCCATCCTATCTCATCTTTATAGAAAACTTGAAAGGTCAAAAGATATCAAATCATAAGAACATAAATAATATGGAGGAATTTCTTATCTAACTCAATCTCGAGCAATGCTTTATGTAACAAGAGGTCTTACCTAAACCCTGTAATTAAGTGACATGCTGGTTTCTAGTTAGTTGCCAATCGTTTAATCGATGGATCCAAGTTATTTCAGCACCTAATAAAAATTCATCACGTCATTTAAATAAGAGGCTTCCAGTAAAATTTCTTAGAAGCTCTAGCATTTATAATCGATCTAGTTCTTGTTAACTTCATTTGCAGACGATCAAGCACAGCTAAGGTTAGTTCTGCCCTCTCTTTCCCTTTGACGCCTGATGCTACAAAGTTCTAGTAATTACCCAAGATCTCATGCCATAGCGTGTAATCAATGTTTCGCTTATGGCCTCAAATTTTTTTCCCCATTTCTTTTACCGTCAAATTCTTAAACATGGGTAACTGTATTAATTGAGAGTTTCTTCTTCATCACCGAGGTCAAGGGTTCGAAACTGATAGTTACTAAAGTCTTAAGTGGTGGGCAATGGTGTTGAGTCATGTGCTAATCTCCTTCAAGGTATAAAGGCCCGACCCTTTAGTGCTGTCTTGGCACAGAGAGCCCGTGGTGGATTCCTCGTCTTAAAAAAAACCGTGGTGACTGAATGATGGGAAGTAACGAAGATCTGCTAATGATTTATTACCCTAGTGGAGATGCATCAATGATTAGAGCTATTGGTCCATTTCTTTTTTTTTTTGTCGAAAATATGGACCAACCACCTGTGTTTGACAAAAAAGTGTTTTTCCAACAAAAAGAATTACATGATCTATAGAACATTAAAATTAAGCATATTTGAATGATTTGCAGTTAAAATCTCAAGTGAAATCCGCATAATCAACAACTTAGGGAAAATTACCAAATAAGTCCTAAATCTTTACCTATTTTTCCGATTCAGTCCTAAATATTTTTTTTATGCTAAATAAGTTTTAAATATTTTTTCAACTTTGTCGATTAAGTCATTCTGACGGATTTTGACTAGAAAATGCCTATGTGACGATAACCGGCCTCGCTGGCGATGACATGGCAACATGTGGTGATTTCTCTTCTTTTTTCTCTGGCTGGAGCTCGCCAGCCACTTTAGAGGGCGGCGAAGCCCTCGTTAGCGATGGGTGAGGGTGGCAAGGGCTAGGGAGGCTGCCGCCGCTCTTGCCCACGGTTGGCGGGGGCCGAAGAAGCCTAGATTTTGACGGGGCAGCCCCAAATCCGGGCAATGCTTAACTGCCCTATCCTAGAGGGTATGCTGGTTTCCATACAATTTCTGATGATCCAACCGCTGGATTGAGCTTATTTTTGGAGGCGATCTTCTTCTTTTCTTGATCTACAACTCCACAAGATGGATCTTTTAAATAAGCTATATACAAAAAGTTATTGGTGCTTTTATTTGTGGTCTCCTATCTGCACCCTGCCCCAGATGTGGTCAGGGCATGCCCAAATCTGGGGTTGCCTGCCCAGATTTGGGCTCCCCCAGCCCTCATGGGCTGTGGCCGAGTAGATCGGTGAGGGAGGAGTGTATCCTCCAAATTTCAGCTCCAAACGATCAATGGAGCACCAAATTTGAAGAAAAATCTACTTGCATTCTTCAAATTGCAGCAGATAGGAGACCTTAGACAAAAGAAGCAATAACTTTTTGTAGGGAGCTTATTTAGAAGATCCGTTTGGTGCACTTGTATATCAAGAAGAGAAAAAGATCCCCTCCAATATTCAGCTCAATCCAACGGTTGGATCATCAAAAATCGTACAGAAACCAGTGCACCCTATGAGATGGGGCAGCTAGGCGTTGCCCATATCTAGGGCTGCCCCACCCAGATTTGGGCTCCGTCTGCCTCGCCTGGCCTTCACTGGTCGTGGGCAAGAGTGGCAGCAACCTCCCCAGCCCCCTGTTGCTGGTGAGGGCTTCGCTGTCCTCTCGAGTAGCTAGCGAGCTCCGGCCAAAGAAAAAAAAAAAGAAAAAAAAGTTTGTCGCTTTGGTTGCCACGTTATCGCCAAATTGTTATTGGTGAGGTCCGGTCGTCATCACGTAGACATTTTTTGGCCAAAATCCATTGAAAGGACTTAATCGGCAAAGTTAGAAAATATTTAGGATTTATTTGGCATAAAAAAGTTTAGAATTTATTTGACAATTTTTTCCAATAATTTAGATGGTTTTAGTCCACCTGAATTATATAAAATAACACAAACGCCATGTTCGTGACTTGTGAACAAGATCCTACATACCTGGCGGTGGAGCTGGCGCTTCTGCCTCCGCTGATGGCTGCGCGGGCGGTGGTGGAAGTGGCTCCCCAATCTGTTCGTAGAACCGATAATTGGTCGAGTATCCGAACCGGCAACTTGGTGCTACGGTACTCATTCCCACCGTCCCGGCACAGCATTTCGTGAGCCTTCCGATGACTGTCACCAGGCAGTCGCTGCATTGCTGCTCGGTCAAGTCCGGCGTGCACTGTGTCATCGCGTAGATCGTGTCGAAACCCGCCGATGTGTTCCCCGTCGCGTACTTCCTCAGCGAGCCGCCAGCTGCTGCCTCGCTCCGCAGACTGTCCAGCAGTGTTCGCAGCGCCGCGTTGTACGTGTCCGGGTTCGTGACGTTGTTCACGTTGTACGGCTGGAAGTCAGGGTCGGTTGTCACTGTGTGGAAGATCGAGGCATTAGAGTACCAGACGGTGCAGTTCTCACTGTAAAGGACCGTGCTCTTCTGGAAGGGGCAGAGCCGGCGGATGTCCGAGGCTGCGCCATTAAGGCAGCTGCGGCATCTCACAGCAGTGAGGTCGCCGCGGCAGGAGCCAATGACATAGAAGGTTTGGGAGGTGCCGGAGACGGCGGCGGAGGAGTTGAAGAAGCCGTAAGTGAGGGACAGGTAGTTGGTGGTGGAGATGGAGGAGAGGAGGGCGGTGAGGGTGGTTTGGTAGGTGCTGTTGGCGGTGAAGTTGCCGGTGATGGCGCAGGCCTCATGGGGGTATAAATTTTGGGCGTTAATGGTGGAAGCAAGCAGGAGGAGGAGGAAGAGAGGAAGATTGGGAAGATCCATGCTTCCTTACTGTTTTCCGTGGGTTGTTCCGGGTCTTTCTTTGATTAACGTCGACAGGCTAATAACGTAGAAAGCATAGCTTGTGTAGCTCCTACACAGGTTGCTTCGTCGAAACGCGTCTCGTCCACGGCTTGGTCTTTTCTTTTGTCTTCGCCGGAAAACCAGTGATCAACCAAATGTTAAGCACTTCTTTATTTTTCGAAGTCAAGCATCTCCTATTTTCTTTTTGATGTTTCCCCTCGCATGCTCGATAATCTCCATTACGTTGAAAAACTTTGCTTTTGAATGAATCAAAACGGCGTTCTGGCAGCGACATAGGTTCCGGTAAACGACGGCATTCAACATTAACGTCAAATTTACGTATGGGTCTCATATTATCCCGACCACTTGGTATAACCCTGTCATATACTTGATCGTCATGGTGGCATTTTAAATGCTATATAGCTGAGAACATACACGGTATAGAGCCTAGATTACGAACACTTGCACGCAACAATACATTCCATGTGAATTGTTAATTATATATATTTTTAACATGAATGATCATGCCAAGTTACTTAAGACTGTTCTTAGACATAATCAATTGTTTAGTAGTCGTTGATTATCACTAATTAATGTGATCACATGTTCATCTTTGTCTTTAAGACCAGACCGCTGTCGTTCCACATTTGACTTTAGCTGGTGGCTGAGATTGGAGTTGCTGATAAGGACAATACCGAAAGTAAGCAATAGAATCTTCAAAGTTGATCTTTTCCAAACGCGCACCCTCATGGCCCCGGTCAAGCTGCCTTCAGGGATTGTATAGCACGTTAGATGTTACGTTTTGCTTAATTTAAATCTCGCCGGATATCTTTTTTTAACCTATACGATATTCTAATAATACATGCTCGTGTAAAGTTGCTTATATATAATTTTGTAATATCTAAATTTCGATGGGACAGTTTAGGTGGAAAACTATTTCTGGTTCTACGCGGATTGATCAAGAACAAAGTAGCCTAGTGGGTAGTGCTAATTGGAGTTAATGAACATAATAACATGGTGAAGCAAGGACGATCACATAGTCTCTTGAGCAATAATTTGACATAATAAAAAAATAATTCTGAACTGAAAAGTAAGCACTTGCAATCTGACGTATCCACCGGGGAGAAGCCGTCGCAGACTAGCCTTAGCAATCCATTTGCTTCTCCGACGGCCGCATGCGTCTCTTTGTGGTGGCTTTTACAAGAGCGTCACCGGAGACAGCTCGGACAAAGTTGATGGGCTTTTCCAATGTGGAGGCAATCTCTCCGGGAATGACTGTGTCAACCGCAGCGATAATGTCGGTAAAATTGCCAAAAAAGTCATAAACCTTTATCTATTTTGTCATTTAAGTCATCAACCTTTTTTTTAAGCCAATTCAGTCTTAAACTTTTTGTCACTTTGCCATTTAAGTCATTCCAACGGATTTTGGCCGGAGAATACGTACGTGGCTGTTGACACCTAAATTTTTGCGCCTAATTTATTTTTGCGTAAATTAGAATAGGGATTTATTTTCTTTTTAGGAAAAAACATATTTATTTTATTGCATGTAGTAATAGGAGTATCTTGCATTTTAGGTAAAATTTTGGGCGGTAACATATCTTGACTTTAGTTTGGGAAAGAACTTTTGGGTAAAATATGTTTGAAATAAGGCAAAAGGAAGAAGCAATTTGGAAATTAATTGATCTCTCTGGATTATTCTAATTTTTAGTTTCCAATTTTCACTCCTTCAATACAAGGAAATCAACGTGCGAACCAAACTAGCAACTGAGTATTTGGTCTATATTTGAAGGATTCGGTGAACAAGAATGTGATCATCCTTGCGTTGAAAGGAGTCCAAAAAAGAAACTAACAAGAGATCAGAAGCAAATAAAAAGAAAAGGAAGAATGTGAAGGGGAGGAGATTCGGTCAAATCTTTTTAAAGGATTTGACCGAATATTTTTCCATGCCTATAAGTGTCCAGAAGAAGACAAAAAGAGGGGAGGACTTTTCGTTTTGAAACAAACACACGAAAGAGAGAACGCAAGGAAAAGGGAGTCGTCAGTGATCTTCGATTTGGACGATCTAACCGTGAAGCTTCCTCCTCCGGTGAACCTATCTACAGTCTCTTCTGTTCGGTTTAATCCGTGAGTTTCGGTCACGGTCTCTTCGTCTATGGTTTCCCGAGGATCGTGGTCGGGAACACTTTACGCGTGCTAACAATTTGCCTCGAGTTTGCTCAAGCACGCTCGTTCTCCGCCGTTCTCGAATCATGTAGGGAAATTTTGTTCTTTGTCCTTTCCCGTGATTTTCCGGTGCTCGGGTTTATTGTGGTCTTCAAATCAAAAGAGGTGTTGGTCGGTTTGTGTGGTTTTCATGCCTCTATGGTCATCGATTATCTTGGTCATCAACAAGCATTCTTTTTTCCCTATGAACGACTTGTTGATGGTAAAATCGCTTGATATTGATTTTTGTATTGGTGCCATGTTGATTTAGAAGACTTGGTCATTTTTAGGTGTGAACAACTCATGTTCATTTCCATCTGATTGAATGGGTGAGTTCATGTAGTCATGTCGTTCAAAGAAGTAATTGAGTCCCCTCAAGTCTCGTGAGCAATCAATGTCTGAGCAATTTAGAAGAACCTTAAATTTGTAAAATAACTGCAAATTTGTGTATCGAGAAACTTGATATTTTGGGTCAAAGTCTTACTCAATTTCACTGCCCTGACCTATATATTGAAATAGCAATGCCTTACGGATCTTTAGCATGGACTTGCATGTGGATGGCATGCCTTTGACTAACTTAGAAAATGCAGTTAGTTTGATGCACAAAATTTGGTTCAATGTATCACTTTATTACTACACAAAAACAGCAATTGCTAGGAAAAAATAAATCACGAGAATGTAATCATGATGACCTGAGAACCCATCACAAACACAAAAATTTACACTTAGGGCACGCCGTCTCCTGTTTGTCAAGGCTATCTGGGATATGGCTCGATCATAGAGGCCTCGTTCTTCGAGAAATGGTTCGATTCCTGTGTTGATGACATATCGGACTCGATGCCATTGTGCATGAAGAACGCTGGTTGGGACGGCACTTGGAGCGTGACCGAGTGGCTGTTAAGCATGAGAAGCACCGAGGCCATCGTTGGCCGCATAGCCACGTTTTCTTGGACGCACAGGTGACCAATGTGAATGTACCTCGCAATTTCGGCACTCAAACCAGAAGCTATACAGGGATCGATGATGTTCAATATTGCTCCTTCCCTCCAATTCTTCCAAACCTGCAAGCATTTGACAAACATTGAGGAGATTGATCTCCAAAACATTCTGCCAAATGAGAAGTCATGTTGTTATACTCACATAGCTTGTGAGGACCTTTGTGTTATCGCCCACCTGGAAAAGACTGTTCCTCTGATCACACACAATCTCCAATACAAGCACTCCAAAACTGAAGACATCGGACTTGACAGAAAAGTTTCCATGCATCGCATACTCCGGCACCATATATCCACTGGGCATCACAATAAATCTGTCATTTGCCTATGTTATTTTGATAAGCATTAGCTGTGGGGGGTTGTGAGCACACTTACAGGGTCCCCACAATTCGGTTTGTCTCTGCCTAAGTTTGGTCCAACTCGAAGAGCCTTGCCATACCGAAATCTGATATCTTAGGATTCATGGCCGAGTCCAACAAAATATTGCCGACTTTAAGGTCCCGATATAACACGAAGTCGAGAGTCTTCGTGTAGGTAAAGCAGCCCTCGAGCAACACCCATTATTATATTGTCCTATCCCAATCGAGATTCACACGCTTCAAGGGATCTACAGATGTTGTTGAAAGCCACATTACACGACGTTCTTAATTAATTCATGAAGATTTGATTTCAAGAATGACAAGGCAAGGAACATACCGAATATGAACTGATCAAGGCTCGAATTGGGTACAAACTCGTAAATAAGGAGCCGCTCAACTCCCTCCAGACAAAAACCTAAGAGCCTGACCAAGTTCCTATGTTGTAGCCTAGCTAGTAACATGACCTCATTCTTAAATTCTGATTCTCCTTGACCAGAATTCCGCGACAGCCGTTTCATTGCGATGTCTCGTCCATTGGAGAGCCGACCCTAAAATTTGATAAAAGCAGGTCCTTATGAGTATCGATACGTGATTGAAGAATTTTGAAGAGACCATAGGATGCTTTGTTAATTAATATCATGTATACAGCACCAAAACCACCTTCTCCAAGCTTCTTGGAATTAGAGAAGTCGTCAGTTGCCGCTCTGATGGTGCTGAAATCAAATTGTAGCGACTCCGCCGTGCTTATTTCATCCACAACTTCACCTAGACAGAGAAATACGTGGTCATTTAGAGCATGAATCACTTTATCATAGTTCCTATAATGACAGCTTCTTAGACTTTTAGTATATAGAGTTGCCCCCGCAGGCATTAGTATGAACTTGCTATTTCGGCCTGCTCAATTAGTTTATGTTAACGATAGCAATGTTAAAAATTTTTTTTGGCCTATTTGTCACTACTGTGCTGGTGCAAAAGTATAGTAATTAGTCAACTTCGTTATTTTCATGATCTTGTTAACCTTATGAGCAGTTGCTGTTCCAATGAAAGATAAGAGACCGACCTTCAACTCTTTGCCTGGGCTGCTTCTTCTTCCTTTTCGCTATCAGGAGGATGACAATGCCGACAAGAAGTACCGCAGAAGCACTTGCGGCAACTGCAATGATCACAGTCTTCGTTGAGTTGCTCTTTCCACCTGCGAGAGCAAAGGCAATGATCAAAATTGCATGGCTCTAGCTTTTTTTAAAAAAAGTAAACCTCCCCCTCTTAATAGGGGTCGTTTGATACCCAATCAGATGGTCCCAAAAGTCCCTACCATGACGGTAAGGAATTCGGATCGTCTACTCACACGAGGACCACCAACGAAAAGTATGAAAGTGACAACGACAATAACGCCTGTTGTCGCTCTCGATAGCCGTGCTCGAGACGATTGTGCTTTGGTCTTGGTTTTTCGTAATTAGAATATATATTTCTTTTATAGTTTTTAGGCCGTCCTATCTCACCTTTATAGAAAACTTGAAAGGTCAGAGTATATATACTTTCCCCTACCAAATAATAAGAACATAAATAACATAGAAAAATTTCTTATCTAACTCAATCCTGAAAAATGCTTTATTTAGCAAGAGATCTTACCGAAACCCTGTAATTAAGTGACATGCCTATTTCTAGTTCGTTGCCGATTATTTAATTGATGGATCTAAGTTATTTCAGCACCTAATAAAAATTCATCATGTCATTTAAATAAGAAACTTCCAGTAAAATTTCTTTGAATCTCTAGCATTGCTGATCGATCTAATTCTTGTTAACTTCATTTGTAGACGATCAAGCACAACTAAGGTTAGTTTTGCCTTCTTTTTTCCTTTGACGTCTGATGCTACAAAGTTCTAGTAATAATCCAATATCTCACGCTAGAGCGTCTAACCAATGTTTCGCTTATGGCCTCGAAATTTTCTTTCCCATCTCTTTTACGGTCAAATTTTTTTGTGCTTTTATGTTAATTAACGAACCGTTGTGACTGATTGATGGGAAGTAACGAAGATCTGCTAATAATTTATTACCCTAGTGGAGAAGCATCAATGGTTAGAGCAATTGAAAATATGGACCAACCACCCGTGTTTGGCAAAAAAGTGTTTATCCCACCAAAGAAATTTCATGATCTTTAGAGCATTTAAATTAAGCATATTTGAAAGATTTGCAGTTCAAATCTCAAGTGAAATCCGCATAATTAACAATTTAGATGGTTTTAGTCCACCTAAATTATAGAAAAAATAACACAAATGCCCTGTTCATGATTTGTGAACAATATCCTACATACCTGGCGATGGAGCTGGCGCATCTGCCTCCGTTGATGGAGGGGCGGGCGGCGGTGGAAGTGGCTCCCCAATCTGGTCGAAGAACCTAGTACTTGTCTCGTACTAGAACTGGCAACTTGGTGCCATGATCCTCACTCCTATCTTCCCGTCATAGCATTCTTGGACCCTTGAGAGGATTCTCACCAGGCAGTCGCTGCATTGCTGCTCGGTCAAATCCAGCGTGCACTGTGTGTTGGAAAATATTCCCGGCGAAAGTCTGAGGTGGTGAGATTCAACCAAAGTCTGAGGTGCCAAAGTCTGAGGTGGTCAAACTCTTGGATGCTTAGGAGCGAATACAATTCAAATGGACTTCAAGAATGACACACTTACAACCAAATGTAATTATAACTCTTCAAAGGAGATACAACAATTACAACCCAACAGAACACAAAAAAACCAAGGCCTGTACGAAAACAGTCTCCTTAAAATAGATTCGTCCCCTCTGGTACACAATGAAGATCTCTCTAGCACCCGTGAGGTAGCGTGGACGTCTGTTTCCCAAGATACAATGGTTGGCAGCCAAGAAGAATGAAGTTTCTTGACTTTCGGCGAACTTGAACACCGTCTTTTGTGAACACTCTCTCAAAAACGAATTCTATGCTATCTTCTTTCGAAGAGGATGTAAAAAGTTATGCATTAGCCCGGGCAAGAAAAGAATGAAAAATCATAAATAATGTGGGAAGACTTTCGGCTTCTTCAATTTCCGATAAATTATTTTAGTATCGGATAAAACATTTCGGTAACCGATAATGTTATTTGGGAATTTCGTTGTCGTCGTAAATCAACAATAATTTATGCCGATTAAACAACCATCGTAAATCAGCAAGAATTTAATGCTGATTAAAACCGTAGCAACTTAATTCGGAACCTCAAGTTACGATAAAATAGATTAAATAGGCATTTAATCTAAGTCTGGTGGTTATTGACTTTCCAGCTTCTCCAAAATGTCCCACGTTCTGACGTTCTGATCTTCTGAGTCTATAGTAGTTCTGATGTTCTGAGTCACCAGAATGTACTAGTCAGAACCTTCTGACTTTCCAGCTTCTCCAGAACGTTCTACATAGTCAGACCACCGATACTAGGATAAGTGTTTCTACACTTTCCACCCAAAGTTTCTTTTCCACATGTAGGAACCACATCCCACTAAGGGTTTGTACTTGAGAAACAATTTCTCATTCACCCTTTTTTCTTCCCAAAAACCAACACTGTGTCATCGCGAAGATCTTGTCGAAATCCACCTATTTGTTACCCGTCGCGTATTTCCTCAGCGAGCCACCGCCTATTGCCTCGCTCCGCAGACTGTCTAGCAGGGTCTGCATCGCCGCGTTGTACTGGTCTGGGCTCCAGAAGTAGTTCGAGTTATTCAGCCGGTAGTCAGGGTCGGTTGTGACTGTACAGAAGATCGAGGCGTTAGAGTACCAAACGGTGCAGTTCCCACTGTAGAGGACCGCACTCTTCTGGAAGGGGTAGAGCCGACGGATGTCCGAGGCTACGCCATTAAGGCAGCTGCGGCAGCTCTCTGCGGTGAGGTAGCCGAGGCAGGAGCCGATGACATAGAGGGTTTGGGAGGCGCCGGAGACGTCGGCGGACGCGTTGAAGAAGCCGTAGGTGAGCGACATGGAGTTGGTGGTGGAGATGGAGGAGAGGAGGGCAGTGAGGGTGGTTTGGTAGGTGCTGTTGGCGGTGAAGTTGCCGGTGGGGGATCAGATCTCATGGGGGAATAGATCTTGGGCTTCGATGGTGGAAGCAAGCAGGAGGAGGAGGAGGAAGAGAGAGAGATTTGGAAGATCCATGCTTCCCTTAGTGTTTTTGGAGGGGCTGTTCCGGGTCTGTCTTTGATTAACGTCGATAGGCTAATAACGCACGAAAGCATAGCTTGTGTAGTTCCTACACAAGTTGCTTCGTCGAAACCTGTTTCGTCCACGGCTTGGTAGGGGCGGCTTGAATTTTGATGCCAATGAAATCATTTGGCTTTTCTCTTGTCCTCGCCGGAAAACCAGTGATTATCCAAATGGAGGTTCTCCAACCGAGAAAAAAGAGGAATTTTTTTTGAAAAAACGCAAATGGAGGTAAATGAATCTAACTTTTTGTACCATTCCTTTTCTCAACCATCGAATTCTTTGTTTTTGGCAGTCAAACATCTCTTACTATCTTTTGAAAAATCGTCTGGCTGCCACTGTGGACAAGTAGCCCCGTTAAATAGAATTGCGAAGCGTGAAACTCTGCTTGCCGATCTTTTCAGAATGCCAACTCTTTGAATGTAGTTGGGATGTTAAGTCGTCAGATATGTCTCGATCTCCACCGCAGATGAAGGCAGAGCTAGCAATAGCTAGTGGGGATAATCTTTCTTTTTACAAAGCAATGAGTTAACAGATTCTTTAGGCATTGCTCGATAATGGCACGCCACCTCCACTCGTGGGATGGAGTTTGCCATATCGAATCGATTGGCATGTGCATCATACATATTCCTCAGTAGCACTAATGCATACTCCGCTTGGATATCCTCCCCATAGCTTCAGACTTTGGTAATATGGTACATTTCAGTTTGGATTCAATTTGAGCCTCAATGATGGCGGACGCTCATACCATTTGAGCAATTTCGCCTTCATGGCCAATATTTTTGCTGGAAGTTTTAGTTAGTCTAGCATCATTATTTCTCAACGAAATGTTAATGTGTCTAGATAATCTTCCCTCTTATCAACTAACAACAGTTGAAAATTATGTTTGCAGATGTTTTGATTATACTTTTTTTTTTTATGTTTTCCCCCACATGCTCAATAATTGCCATTACGTCGAAAAACTTTATCCCGAACGCTTGGATCCGGTGAACGTCGACGTTCAATGCCAACATCAAATATGTTTAGGACTCATATTATCCCGACCGCTTGGAATAACCATGTTACATACTTGAATCGTCACAGTAGCATTTTAAATGCTATATAGCTGAGAACATTCGTGGAATAGAGCCTAGCTTTCCAACACTTGCCCATAAAATTATTCAACTGCTTCTAACGATCCATTCCACATAAATTGTTAATTATATTTTTTGAACAAGAATGATCATGCCAACTTACTTAAGTCTGTTATCAGACATAATTAATAGTTTCATCATCGTTGATCGTGACTAATGTGACCACACGTTTCATCTTTGTCTCTAAGGCCGGGCTGCTAGGGTTCCAAATTTGACTTCAAACAATTGCGACGAAGGTTTCAGACTATATTGTATAATATGTTGTCTCCGGTGATTGAGATTGGAGTAGATGAGGACAACAGTGAAAGTAAGCAATAAAATCTTCGAAGTTGATGTTTTCCAAACGCGCACCCTCATGGCCCTGGTCAAGCTGCCTTCGTGTGACGAGCTCGAACCATGTGCTGCCTTTTTTTTAGGGAATTTTTATTATGACGTTTATGATAACGAAGTTATTTTTTTAAGGGATTGAATAGCATGTCAGATTTTACGTTTTGCTTAATCTAAATCTCATCGGACGTCTTATTTAATCCTATGTATATATGAGATTCTAATGATACATGCTTATAGATGTATAGATTCTATTCATATATAATTTTGTAACATCTATTTCAATGGGACAGTTCAAAGGGTGGAAAACTATTTCTGATTCTACGCGGATTGACCAAGAACAAAGAAGCCTGGTGGGTAGTGCTAAGTGGAGTTGGAGAATATAATAACACGGTGAATCAAGGACGATCGCATAGTCTCTCAGCAATAATTTGACATAAAAAAAGTTATGAAATGAAAAGTACGAACTTGCAATCCGACATATCCACTGGTGAGAAGCCGTTGTGGACTAGCCTTAGCAATCCGTTTGCTTCTCCGGCGGCCGCCTGCGCCTCCTCGTCGTGGCTTTTGCAAGAACGTCGCCGGAGAAGGCTCGAAAAAAGTTTGTGGGCTTTTCCAGTGTGGAGGCGATCTCTCCGGGAATGACTACGTCCACCATAGCGACAATGCCCCCTGCAGAGGCACGGCATCCGGCATAGGTGAGTGGTTGATGTTCAGCTTCGTTGACGAGGCTTTTGCAAACTATTAAGCATAATGAAAGGTATACCTTGTGGTTAATGATAAAAATAATGGGAGATCAGATATGAATCACCTTACTCAATTTCAATCAACATCCATATATTCATTCCCTTGCTTGAACTTACTTCTCCCTCTTTAAGTCTTAAGCCTCATTTCAGCCGTATCTTTTCCCCAAAAACAATCCGGCATTGCGTCACATTGTTCAATCGCTTTTGAATTTAGGTTGTGTTTGTTTGAGCGAAATCATTTTTCGCGAATTAGTTTTTTAAACTTTCAAGCTTTCGATTTGCTGAAAATAATTAGTCAATAGGACACTATTTGTGACAAAAAAGAAACATGTAGGCTTAAATTGTTTTAAAAAATTCCCTAACCTGGAAAGGAGAATTTGTATTTTTTAATAATAATTTCCTGAATAGCACTTTCTTTTATCATAAAAGTTTTTTTTAAACAAACACAACCCTTTATTAAATTCTCTAATATTTTTGATTTGGACACCGACATTTAACTTAGTAGTGCGAAAATAAATATTTTCGGGAAATGGGTTGGAAACTGGATTTTGATTAGTTTGTTAGATTTCTCGCGTTAATGTTAGTATAGAATGAGCTTAAGATCCCTCTGGTTAGTATACACGTGCTTTAGGGTTTTATGAGTGTCTTAGTGCAGCTTAGTTTTAGAATGTGAAAACTTTAGCCGAGAAATTGAATTCAAATTGAACAAAGTAAGGGGCATATGCCCTCCTCCTAGGCTTAACAATAATATGTTCTTTGTGAAAAACACATTTCTATTTCGATTTTTTTTAAAATACTCGAGTGTGTGCTTTACACACTTTTAATACATTGATTGTTGTATTTTATTTAGCATAATTAGGTTATTTTCTTTAGTGTAGTAAGGAAAAAAAACAGCATGGACACCTAATGGCTGAGAACCATAGGAATCATAAATTGTGAAAAGACCGCTTAAACACTTTAGTTGATACATAATCAAGTTTAGGTATCAAAATGTCAATAGTTAGATAACAAGAAAATAATAAATTTTCTATTAACTACATTCCTATTTAGTTCTATACATGAATAAGGATGTAGATTCCGGCCATGATTCATGCATTTCTTCCAGCATCGCTGTCTTGAGCTATATCTTGAAATAGCAATGCCTCACGGATCTTTAGCATGGACATACATGTGGATGGCATGCCTTTGACTAAATTAGAAAATGCACTTAGTTTGATGCACATAATCTGGCTTAATGTATCACTTTATTACTACACAAAAGCAGCAATTGCTAGGAAGAATTAAATCACGAGAATGTAATTTTGATGACCTGAGAACCATCACAAACAAAAAAATTAACCCTCAGCGCACGCGGTCTCCCGTTTGTCAAGGCTACCGAGGATATAGCTCGGTCATAGAGGTCTCGTTCTTCGAGAAATGGTTCGATTTACCTCTTGACTTGTTGACTTCAGACGCCCTCGAGCTGTAATCTTGCGTTGATGACACATCGGACTCGATGCCACTGTGCATGAAGAACGCTGGTTGGGATGGTGCTTGGAGCGTGACTGATTGGCTGTTAAGCATGAGAAGCACCGAGGCCATTGTTGGCCGCATAGCCACGTTTTCTTGGACGCACAGGAGACCAATGTGGACGCACCTCGCAATTTCGGCACTCAAACTAGAAGCTATACAGGGATCGATGATGTTCGATATTGCTCCTTCCCTCCAATTCTTCCAAACCTGCAAGCATTTGACAAACATTGAGGAGATTGATCTTCGAAACATTATGCCAAATGAGAAGTCATGTTGTTATACTCACATAGCTTATGAGGACCTCCGTGTTATCGCCCACCTGGAAAAGATTGTTCCTCTGACCACACATAATCTCCAATACAAGCACTCCAAAACTGAAGACATCGGACTTGACAGAAAAGTTTCCATGCATCGCATACTCCGGCGCCATATATCCACTGGGCATCACAATAAATCTGTCATTTGCCTATGTTATTTTGATAAGCATTAGCTGTGGGGGGTATTGAGCACACTTACTAGGTCCCCACAATTCGGTTTGTCTCTGCTTGAGTTTGGTCCAACTCGAAGAGCCTTGCCATACCGAAATCTGATATCTTAGGATTCATGTTCAAGTCCAACAAAATATTGCTGGCTTTAAGGTCCCGATGGATAATACGAAGTCGAGAGTCTTCATGTAGGTAAAGCAGCCCTCGAGCAACACCCATTATTATCTTGTAACGCTTATCCCAGTCGAGATTCACACGCTTCAAGGGATCTACAGATGTTGTTGAAAGCCACATCACACAAGACGTTCTTAATCATTTCATGAAGATCTGATTTCAAGAATGACAAGGCAAGGAACATACTGAATATGAACTGATCAAGGCTCGAATTGGGTACAAACTCGTAAATAAGCAGCCGCTCAACTCCTTCCAGACAAAAGCCTAGGAGCCTTACCAAGTTCCTATGTTGTAGCCTAGCTAGTAACATGACCTCATTCTTAAATTCTGATTCTCCTTGACCAGAATTCCGCGACAGCCGTTTCACTGCGATGTCTCGTCCGTTGGAGAGCCGACCCTAAAATTTGATCAAAGCAGGTCCTTATGAGTATCAATACGTGATTGAAGAATTTCGAAGAGCATATATCTTGTTGCTTTAATTTCAAGAGACCAGAGGATGCTTTGTTAATTAATACCATGTATACAGCACCAAAACCACCTTCTCCAAGCTTCTTGGAATTAGAGAAGTCGTCGGTTGCCGCTCTGATGGTGCTGAAATCAAATTGTAGCGACTCCGCCGTGCTTATTTCATCCACAACTTCACCTAGACAGAGAAATACGTGGTCATTTAGAGCATGAATCACTTTATCATAGTTCCTATAATGACAGCTTCTTAAACTTTTAGTATATAGAGTTGCCCCCGCAGGCATTAGTATGAACTTGCTATTTCGGCCTGCTCAATTAGTTTATGTTAACGATAGCAATGTTAAAAAAAAAAAAATTTGGCCTATTTGTCACTACCGTGCTGGTGCAAAAGTATAGTAATTAGTCAACTTCGTTATTTTCATGATCTTGTTAACCTTATGAGCAGTTGCTGTGCCAATGAAAGATAAGAGACCGACCTTCAACTCTTTGCCTGGGCTGCTTCTTCTTCCTTTTCGCTATTAGGAGGATGACAATGCCGACAAGAAGTACCGCAGAAGCACTTGCGGCAACTGCAATGATCACAGTCTTCGTTGAGTTGCTCTTTCCACCTGCGAGAGCAAAGGCAATGATCAAAATTGGATGGCTCTAGCTTTTTTTCAAAAAAGTAAACCTTCCCCTCTTGATAGGGGTCTTCCGATACCCAATCAGATGGTCCTAAAAGTAAAATCCCTACCGTGACGGTAAGGAATCCGGATCGTCTACTCACACGAGGACCACCAACGAAAAGTATGAAAGTGACAACGACAATAACGCCCGTTGTCGCTCTCGATAGCCGTGCTCGAGACGATTGTGCTTTGGTCTTGGTTTTTCGTAATTAGAATATATATTTCTTTTATAGTTTTTAGGCCGTCCTATCTCACCTTTATAGAAAACTTGAAAGGTCAGAGTATATATACTTTCCCCTACCAAATAATAAGAACATAAATAACATAGAAAATTTTCTTATCTAACTCAATCCTTTAAAATGCTTTATTTAGCAAGAGATCTTACCGAAACCCTGTAATTAAGTGACATGCCTGTTTCTAGTTAGTTGCCGATTGTTTAATTGATGGATCTAAGTTATTTCAGCACCTAATAAAAATTCATCATGTCATTTAAATAAGAAACTTCCAGTAAAATTTCTTTGAATCTCTAGCATTGCTGATCGATCTAATTCTTGTTAACTTCATTTGTAGACGATCAAGCACAACTAAGGTTAGTTTTGCCTTCTTTTTTCCTTTGACGTCTGATGCTACAAAGTTCTAGTAATAATCCAAGATCTCACGCTAGAGCGTCTAACCAATGTTTCGCTTATGGCCTCGAAATTTTCTTTCCCATCTCTTTTACGGTCAAATTTTTTTGTGCTTTTATGTTAATTAACGAACCGTTGTGACTGATTGATGGGAAGTAACGAAGATCTGCTAATAATTTATTACCCTAGTGGAGAAGCATCAATGGTTAGAGCAATTGAAAATATGGACCAACCACCCGTGTTTGGCAAAAAAGTGTTTATCCCACCAAAGAAATTTCATGATCTTTAGAGCATTTAAATTAAGCATATTTGAAAGATTTGCAGTTCAAATCTCAACTGAAATCCGCAAAATTAACAATTAAGATGGATTTAGTCTGCCTAAATTATAGAAAAAATAACACAAACCCTGTTCGTGATTTGTGAACAATATCCTACATACCTGGCGATGGAGCTGGTGCATCTGCCTCCGTTGATGGCGGGGCGGGCGGCGGCGGAAGTGGCTCCCCAATCTGGTCGAAGAATCTAGTATTAGTCTCGTACTGGAACCGGCAACTTGGTGCCATGATCCTCACTCCTATCTTCCCGGCACAGCAGGCCGTGAGCCTTCCGACGATTGTCACCAGGCAGTCGTTGCATTGCTGCTCGGTCAAGTCCGGCGTGCACTGTGTCATCGCGTAGATTGTGGTGAAATCCGCCGATGTGTTACCCGTCGCGTATTTCCTCAGGGAGCCGCCGCCTGCTGCCTCGCTCCGCAGACTGTCCAGCAGGGTCCGCAGCGCCGCGTTGTACTTGTCTGGGCTCGCGACACTCGTGACGTTGATCACGTTGTACAGCTGGTAGTCAGGGTCGGTTGTGACAGTGCGGAAGATCGAGGCGTTAGAGTACCGAACGGTGCAGTTCGCACTGTAGAGGACCGCACTCTTCTGGAAGGGGCAGAGCCGGCGGATGTCGGAGGCTGCGTCATTAAGGCAGCTGCGGCAGCTCTCTGCGGTGAGGTCGCCAAGGCAGGAGCCGATGACATAGAGGGTTTGGGAGGCGCCGGAGACGTCGGCGGACGCGTTGAAGAAGCCGTACGTGAGCGACAAGGAGTTGGTGGTGGAGATGGAGGAGAGGAGGGCAGTGAGGGAGGTTTGGTAGGTGCTGTTGGCGGTGAAGTTGCCGGTGGTGGCGCAGATCTCATGGGGTAATTCTTGGGCTTCGACGGTGGAAGCAAGCAGGAGGAGGAGGAGGAAGAGAGGAAGATTTGGAAGATCCATGCTCCCCTTAGTGTTTTTCGAGGGGCTGTTCCGGGTCTGTCTTCGATTAACGTCGACAGGCTAATAACGTACGAAAGCATAGCTTGTGTAGTTCCTACACAAGTTGCTTCGTCGAAACCTGTTTCGTCCACGGCTTGGTAGGGACGGCTTGAATTTTGATGCCAATGAAATCATTTGTCTTTTCTCTTGTCCTTGCCGGAAAACCAGTGATTATCGCAAATGGAGGTAAATGAATCTAACTTTTTGAACCATTCCTTTTCTCAACCATCGAATTCTTTGTTTTTTGCAGTCAAACATCTCCTATTATCTTTTGAAAAATCGTCTGGCTGCCACTGTGGACAAGTAGCCCCGTTAAATAGAATTGCGAAGCGTGAAACTCTGCTTGCCGATCTTTTCAGAATGCCAACTCTTTGAATGTAGTTGGGATGTTAAGTCGTCAGATATGTCACGATCTCCACCGCAGATGAAGGCAGAGCTAGCAAGAGCTAGTGAGGGTAATCTTCCTTTTTACAAAGCAATGAGTTACAGATTCTTTAGGCATTGCTCGATAATGGCACACCACCTCCACTCGTGGGATGGAGTTTGCCATGTCGAATCGATTGGCATGCGCATCATACATATTCCTCAGTAGCACTAATGCATACTCCGCTTGGATATCCTCCCCACAGCCTCAAACTTTGGTTATATGGTACATTTGAGTTTCGATTCAATTTGAGCCTCAATGATGGCGGACGCTCATACCATTTGAGCAATTTCGCCTTCATGGCCAATATTTTTGCAGGAAGTTTTAGTTAGTCTAGCATCATTATTTCTCAATGGAATGTTAATGCGTCTAGATAATCTTCCCTCTTATCAACTAACAACAGTTGAAAATTATGTTTGCAAATGTTTTGATTATACTTTTTTTTTTTATGTTTTCCCCCTCATGCTCAATAATCGCCATTACGTTGAAAAACTTTGCTTTTGAATGAATCAAAACGGTGTCCCGGAAGCGAATCATAGGTTCCGGTGGATGTCGACGTTCAACGTCAACATCAAATTTATGTTTAGGACTCATATTATCCCGACCACTTGGAATAACCATGTTATATACTTGAATCGTCACAGTAGCATTTTAAATGCTAATATTCACCTAGCTGAGAACATTCGTGGAATAGAGCCTAGCTTTCCAACACTTGCCCATAAAATTATTCAACTGCTTGTAACAATCCATTCCACATAAATTGTTAATTATATTTTTTGAACATGAATGATCATGCCAACTTACTTAAGTCTGTTATCAGACATAATTAATAGTTTCATCATCGTTGATCGTGACTAATGTGATCACACGTTTCATCTTTGTCTCTAAGACCGGGCTGCTAGGGTTCCAAATTTGACTTCAAACAATTGCGACGAAGGTTTCAGACTATATTGTATAATATGTTGTCTCCGGTGATTGAGATTGGAGTAGATGAGGACAACAGCGAAAGTAAGCAATAAAATCTTCGAAGTTGATGTTTTCCAAACGCGCACCCTCATGGCCCTGGTCAAGCTGCCTTCGCGTGACGAGCTCGAACCATGTGCTGCCTTTTTTTTAGGGAATTTTTATTATGACGTTTATGATAACGAAGTTATTTTTTTAAGGGATTGAATAGCATGTCAGATTTTACGTTTTGCTTAATCTAAATCTCATCGGACGTCTTATTTAATCCTATGTATATATGAGATTCTAATGGTACATGCTTATAGATGTATAGAATTTATTCATATATAATTTTGTAACATCTAAATTTCAATGGAAAAGTTCAAAGGGTGGAAAACTATTTCTGATTCTACGCGGATTGACCAAGAACAAAGAAGCCTGGTGGGTAGTGCTAATTGGAGTTGGAGAATATAATAACACGGTGAATCAAGGACGATCGCATAGTCTCTCAGCAATAATTTGACATAAAAAAAGTTATGAAATGAAAAGTACGAACTTGCAATCCGACATATCCACTGGTGAGAAGCCGTCGTGGACTAGCCTTAGCAATCCGTTTGCTTCTCCGGCGGCCGCCTGCGCCTCCTCGTCGTGGCTTTTGCAAGAACGTCGCCGGAGAAGGCTCGAAAAAAGTTTGTGGGCTTTTCCAGTGTGGAGGCGATCTCTCCGGGAATGACTACGTCCACCATAGCGACAATGCCCCCTGCAGAGGCACGGCATCCGGCATAGGTGAGTGGTTGATGTTCAGCTTCGTTGACGAGGATTTTGCAAACTATTAAGTATAATGAAAGGTAAACCTTGTGGTTAATGATAAAAATAATGGGAGATCATATATGAATCACCTTACTCAATTTCAATCAACATCCATATATTCATTCTCTTGCTTGAACTTACTTCTCCCTCTTTTAAGTCTTGAGCCTCATTTCTGCCGTATCTTTTCCCCAAAAACAATCCGGCATTGCATCACATGGTTCCATCGCTTTTGAATTTAGGTTGCCTTTGTTTGAGCGAAAGGATTTTTCGCGAATTAGTTTTTTAAACTTTCAAGCTTTTGGTTTGCTAAAAATAATTAGCCAACAGGACACTATTTGCGACAAAAAAAAATGTAGGCTTAAAATTTTAAAAAAATCCCTAACCTGAAAAGGAGAATTTTTTTTATAATAATATCTTGGATAGCACTCTCTTTTATCATATTTTTTTTTTGGGAAACAAACACAACCCTATATTAAATTGTCTAATATTTTTGATTTGGACACCGGCATTTAACTTATTGGTCAGATATTCACCCTTTTTTGGGTCTTTTCTTTAGCACTAATCCATCAACCAAAACGCCTAATTAAGATCAACAATCTATAATACATTGATTGTTAGGTTGTTTTTCAGCATAATTAGGTTGTTTTATGTAGTTTCATAACATAAAATAAAAAAAACAGATTGTAAACTTGGCGGCCAAGAACCATAGGAATCATTAATGGTGAAAGGATTGCTTAAACACTTTAGTTGATAAATAATTAAGTTTAGATACCAAAATGGCAATAGTTAGATAATTGGTGTAGTCAAGTCCCCAATTCTTAAATCTCTTATTACATTGAAAGTGAGGTATTCTCCTATGCCTTACTTGATTTCTAGCCATACTTAATAAGTCAGGGATCATGTAATGGCCAGTTTTTGGCCATTTTTGGGTTTAATGTTTAAAAATTTTGGGTTTAGTTAGTGACATGTCGGTCCCGAGAGTTTTCCGGACTAAACTGACTCGACTGATAAGTTTTTGTGCATCACATACTATGGTGCCATATGTCTGTTGTGCATCACAATAAATCCACAGTATTAGTTCTATAGTTTGCTTTGTTTTTCTGGTAATCATTTGCTCTAAGAGGTTGTGGCACTTATTAGGTGCACACCATTCGGTTTGTCTCTACCTGAGTTTGGTCCGACTTGAATAGCCTTGCCATACTAAAATCTGATATTTTAGGAGGTTGTGGTGCTTACTAGGTCTTGACAATCGGGTTTATCTCTTTTTTGGGCGTTTCAAATATCTCTTTGATGGAAATATTACTCAACCGTCTTGTTACCTAGATAATATGTCTATCGCGTTTGACAGGGTGCAGTGACTTGTTTTATATTGAGGCTGCCATGCCTAGCCCATTAGGCCCCACACATTATTGATTTGAATGCGTATTATTTTATAATATATTAAAATTCCTTGGTACTTTTTCTCTTTCGAAATTTACATTGATATAAGAATATGTGCAAGATTACCGAACATTACATCTTGCAAAACCTTTAAGAATGGCATGCTAGAGCGCCATCATCCAACTCACTAATTTTGGCCTAAAATATCCATTATTGGGTTGGGTGAATTCAAAATGGGTGGCCAGAATACCGTTTTTAAAGAGCATTCTCATACTAAATGATCTAAAAATTTGAATTTAATAAATATGAATTTTGCACGACATAAACGAAAGGTATAATCTTGAGAAGGTAAATATGCTGAAATATCTCATGAAAATTTATCACAAGCCACATCAGTCCGGATTACCAAACTTTTGCAGAGTTGTTGTAGATTTATTGTGTTTCTCAAGGGGCAATATTCATGTATCGAGTAACTGTTGCCTCCTTTGACTGCGTCTCCGTCTTTTGCAAGTTCAATGGGACAACCAGCGACTTAAAAAACATGGACTTAACGGAAAAGCAAAGACTCCTTTCAATGGAGTCTCTGTCTTCTGCGATTATGATAGAAGATGAATCTCTAGCATTGACTGTGAGGGAGTCCGGTCGTGGGGGGAACACAGCTTTAGCAATTGCTGCGTCAGAGACACGGAAGAAGCCATGACTTTTTTGCGCACTGAAAGAGACGAACAGAGGGTCAATGCCATATTTTCAGTTCAAACAATGATTACATAGCTAAGATATGTGACTCCTACCCGCACAACAGGGAAAAATCTGGTAGCAACTCCTCCTCGCTTCCTTTTTCGAGCCGAACAAATTAGCTTGCATCCCTAATTCAATCGATTTCGCTAGTATTTCCATTGACATGGGGTGGTGATTATCTAGACAAGTTGCCCGCAGTTCCTCAGATACCCTTGAATTGTAATCCTGCATGAATGGCGTATCCAATCCGTTGGCATTGTGCATAAGGAATGTGGGTCTCGACGGTACTTGAAGACTAGGTGAGCGGCTGCTAAGCATGAGATGGACCTCGACCGTCGTTGGCCCTAGTCACGAATTTTTTTATAAGAAACTAGAGAAGCATAATCTTTCTAAGAAAGTTCCAAAGCTAGAGTCGGCTCAATTTGGTCCTCGAACCTTAACCAAATATCTAATAAGATCCGATGACTTCCAATTTGTTCAATGCGATGTCCAAACTAACATGTAAACTATATGAAAATACTCAACGTAGTTCAGATACTCAATCGCATATTTCGGTTAAATTTTAGTCATATTGAATAAATCGAAAGCTTATGAGTTGCATTGTACTATGAAATAAATTTTGAGAATCTTTCGTGTTATTATCGCTAATATAAACCCTCAATTGAATCTGATCGACAATTGACAGGCTTGTGGGAACCAGCAGGTGGTTACCAACTCCATAAAATGGCAAGAAGAATCATGTAAACGTCCTCAATCATGGACCGAGTTCGGCCACAAAAAAGTCAAAAAAGAAGAAGAAGGAAACATCGAGGAGAGAGAAACAGAAACGGTGCTCTGCCTCCGCCAGAAATAATCTCGCATCAACGGAAAGCGGGATGCATTAAAATACTTTGTTATTTTGCGGGATGCGTCTCCGTTCCTGACGCAGCGTTCAACGTAACACACAAGCACAAACGAGCTTGTAGAGAAAAAAATTTCAACTTTCAATAATAATCATCTCATCAAAAAATAAAATCCCCTTGCCGTAAGAACATAAATATGTTTTATAGGGTGTTAATCCTAAACCTAATCTAAATAGGAAATAAAGATCACAACCGAATATAATAAAGATCACAACCAAATATTTAAAAATAAATAAATATCTGCGAGATAATCCTAAAAAGGCAAAATAAGGAATTTCGCCGAAAAACATGCCGAAAGATATGTATCAGCCACTTTTGCACGATCTCCGAACTGATTTATTTTTATCGCGACGCTCCAAGAACACATCCGCAATCTGCTCCGCATCATTCTCCTCCACTTGGAAAGAACTCGACCTCGAGTTCAAAGCAAAATCTGGATATAAAGGTTCAGTAGACTCATGAAACAATGATAAGTCAGCAACATTAAAAGTACTAGAGATGCCCATGGCACGCGGAATGTCAATAACATAGGCATTGTCGTTGATCTTCTTGAGAACAGTATATGGCCCATATTTCGTTGGCGTCAGCTTGCTATAGGAACCAGCTGGCATTCGTTCCTTTCGAAAGAAAACCAGGACTTGATCACCAACTTCAAACACTCGCCTCCGCCGATGTTTATCTGCAGCAGCCTTATACTTCAAATTAGATTCCTCCAGCCTCTGTTGAACTTCTTTATGCACATCAACGATCTGCGTAGCCATATGTTCAGCAACAACACTTTTCTCCGCTTTCTTTGGCATCCAAATTAAATCCAGAGTATGCCGTGGCGCCTTTGTATAAACAACAGAAAAAGGGGATCTGCCAATGGAACTATGAACAGCACTATTATAAGCAAATTCAGCTTGCGATAAAATCACATCCCACTGCTTCGGCTTATCTCCACAAATACTTCGAACCAAGTTGCCCAAAGTTCTATTAACCACCTCTGTTTGCCCATCAGTTTGTGGATGAGCTGTACTGCTAAAATTCAAAGAGGAATCAAACAGCCTCCACAAAGTACGCCAAAAATGTCCCAAGAATTTGCTATCTCTATCTGATGTAATAGATTTAGGAACCCCATGTAAACGAACCACTTCTTTAAAGAACAATCTCGCCACATTAGAAGCATCAGAAGTCTTCCTACATGGAATGAAGTGTGCCATCTTGGAGAATCTATCCACCACAACAAAAATAGAATCTACTCCTCTCTGAGTTCGTGGCAAACCAAGCACAAAATCCATAGATAGATCCTCCCAAATATTTTCAGGAACAGGCAGTGGCATATATAAACCAGTATTTTGTGATTGACCCTTAGCAGTCTGACACACATAACACTTTTGTACGTACCTGACAACATCATGTCGCAATTTGGGCCAGTAAAATCTCTCTCGAACAGCAGCGAGAGTCTTGTCTCGACCCAGATGTCCGGCTAATCCACCCTCATGCAAATCACGAATTACCTTTTCTCGCAGGGATGTTCGAGGAAGGCAAAGCTGATTGATCTTCATTAAATAACCATCCTGCACATAAAATTCTTGTACAGGTTGACCAGAAGTACAGGACTCCCAAATCTGCCCAAAATCCGCATCTTCTGCATAGCAGTCTTTCAACTGTTCAAACCCCAAGATTTCTTGGCTCATTGTAATCAGCAAGCCAGCCCTCCTACTCAACGCATCTGCCACAACATTCTGCACACCTGCTTTATGCTGCAATCTAAAAGGAAACTTTTGCAAGAATTGACACCATCTTGCGTGCATATCTTTGCTAATCCTTTTCTGACTATTCAAATACTTCAAAGCTTCATGGTCAGAATAAAGGATAAATTCCTTTCCAATCAGATAATGCTCCCATGTCTGCAAAGCTCTTACGACTGAATAAAATTCTTTATGATAAGTGCTCCATCTTTGCCTGGCTTCACTGAGCTTCTCACTGAAAAAACATACTGGCCTGCGCTCTTGAGACAAAACAGCGCCTATACCAACTCCACTCGCATCACAATGAACTTCAAATAATTTATCAAAATCAGGTAATGCCAGAACAGGTGCAGTACATAACTTCTCCTTTAAGATAGCAAAACTATTGTCAGCCTCCTCTCCCCAATGAAACTTCCCTTTCTTCATACATTCAGTAATAGGAGCCGCAATAGTACTGAAATTTTTAATAAATCGCCGGTAAAAAGTAGCCAGCCCATGAAAACTCCTAACTTCAGAAACTGTTTTGGGAGCAGGCCACTCCCTAATTGCTTTCACCTTTGTCTCATCCACCTCAATTCCGTCAGCAGTAATTATAAATCCTACGAATAACAGTTTATTGGTCATAAAACTGCACTTCTTAAGATTAATATACAATTTACTCTTCCGCAAAGCTACTAACACCTCCCTTAAGTGCATAAGATGCTCCTCCTCAGACTTACTATAAATCAGGATATCATCAAAATAAACGACAAGAAATTTGCCATTAAAAGATTTCAAAACCTGATTCATAAGTCTCATAAAAGTGCTCGGAGCATTAGAAAGTCCGAACGGCATAACCAACCACTTGTACAAGCCCTCCTTCGTTTTGAAAGCCGTCTTCCACTCATCTCCCGGACGAATACGAATTTGATGGTACCCGTTCTTCAAGTCCAACTTCGAAAACCACTTCGCACCATGCAGCCTATCCAACATATCATCCAATCTGGGAATTGGAAATTTGTAGCCCACGGTTATCTTATTAATGGCTCGACTATCAACACACATCCTCCAACTCCCATCTTTCTTAGGGGTTAATAACGCAGGAACAGCACATGGACTCATACTATTTTGAATATGTCCCTTGCGCAACAATTCTTCCACTTTGTCTTTCAGGATCTCGCTCTCCTTAGGACTCATCCTGTAATGTGGCAAATTAGGTAAACTTGCACCAGGGATCAAATCAATGTGATGCTGAATATCACGCATAGGAGGCAACCCATCAGGAATCTCTTCAGGCATCAAATCACTAAATTCTTTCAATAAAGGCCGAATTGCTACAGGATGCTCTTCCACTTGTATGTCAGAACCCGTCTCAACTGTTTGCTTCACAACCAGTACATGAATCTCTCGAGTCTCTTTATCTACTTCAAACTTCCTTGTAAGTGTAAGAAAATTATTACCTGCACCTCGCTTTCCTTTATTCGGCAACGGTAACAACGTATACTTCACCCCATTCTTCACAAGTTTATATTCATTGCTCTTTCCCGAATGTTGAGCATCCACATCAAATTGCCATGGCCTCCCAAACAACACGTGACATACATCCATATCCACCACATCACAGTATATCTCATCCTGATATTTTCCAATAGAAAAAAGAATTTTACAACGTTCAGTTACCTGAATACTCTCTGCTCCAGATTTAATCCATCCTAATGTGTAAGGATGCGGAGCAGATTGCGGATGTGTTCTTGGAGCGTCGCGATAAAAATAAATCAGTTCGGAGATCGTGCAAAAGTGGCTGATACATATCTTTCGGCATGTTTTTCGGCGAAATTCCTTATTTTGCCTTTTTAGGATTATCTCGCAGATATTTATTTATTTTTAAATATTTGGTTGTGATCTTTATTATATTCGGTTGTGATCTTTATTTCCTATTTAGATTAGGTTTAGGATTAACACCCTATAAAACATATTTATGTTCTTACGGCAAGGGGATTTTATTTTTCGATGAGATGATTATTATTGAAAGTTGAAATTTTTTTCTCTACAAGCTCGTTTGTGCTTGTGTGTTACGCTGAACGCTGCGTCAGGGTAACACACAAGCACAAACGAGCTTGTAGATAAAAAAATTTCAACTTTCAATAATAATCATCTCATCAAAAAATAAAATCCCCTTGCCGTAAGAACATAAATATGTTTTATAGGGTGTTAATCCTAAACCTAATCTAAATAGGAAATAAAGATCACAACCGAATATAATAAAGATCACAACCAAATATTTAAAAATAAATAAATATCTGCGAGATAATCCTAAAAAGGCAAAATAAGGAATTTCGCCGAAAAACATGCCGAAAGATATGTATCAGCCACTTTTGCACGATCTCCGAACTGATTTATTTTTATCGCGACGCTCAAAGAACACATCCGCAATCTGCTCCGCATCAGTTCCATCGATCCTTGTCGCGCTCTCTGACTGTAATAGGTTTGGGTTTCGGGTTTACACGGATTGATTCGGTGTAGGCACACCTCAGGTCGAGCGTAACCGTGGCAAACATGCACCGAATTGAGGAATTGCTGTTTATGGCAATGGAAGTGATTGGTTTTGCTTACATCTCCGATCACTCGTGAATTGATTCATTCCTGTCAAAGCTGATTCTTAAAGCGATGCTCAAGTTGGTCGATGGTTGATCTGTGTGGCTAATAGTCGTAAAAATCCGGAGAAACATCGAGGAGAAAGCCGATGTTGTCTGTAGGATGTAGTTGATGAAGATGACCAACCAGTGAGTTGATGTGGTTGTCTTGTCCGGAGTGGTGATGATCATAGAGTCATCCTCAAGTCTCATGAACAGTCGTCTTAGCAATCGCTAGGTATAGGAGAACCTTAATTTGGTAATATAATTGGGAATTTGTATCTAGAAAAAACTTGGGATCTTAGGTTTGATTATTAGCCAATATGACTATTTTGAGCTATATCTTTGAAACTAATTCCTTAGAAATATCCTAGCGTCGACGTACATATAGATAACATGTCTTCGACTAAATTGGAAAATAGACTTTGCTTGATGCATAAAAATTGGCTCCATATCTCACTTGAGCACTCCACTGAAAAATAGCAATGGCTAGGAGTATTTATGCTATAATTTGAACTGATTGGTGGCCTATTTTCTACTCAAACTATAAAAATTTCAATTTTCAAATGGAAAAGGTAATATGCTATCAATTTCTTTTGTTATTGGTTTGATGAATAAAAATTAGCTTTAAGAATTATGCAGGAAAAATAACATCTATACAGTCTAAAGATTTATATTTCCAGTTTAAAACAAGAAAGAACTAATACTTACATCCACAACAATTGTCTAAAAAGCCAATATAAGCAAAGGATGTTGTACCTCATGATTCATCAAGTCAATAAATTGTCCTATGATAAGCTATATGTGGAAAACGTAGGATCTAATTATAAAGCAAAGGATATTGTACCTTATGTTTTTCTCCGGCCAGCATTTAGAAAGCTGGATACAGCAAGTCAGCAAGAGATTCTTTCGAAGAACCTTCGTTGGAGAATTTTTTTCTTTTTTATTTGAGGTCAGAATTTGGAAAGCTGGAAAAAAATTTCTTGTCCTTATCGACTGATTTCTCATCATGAACTTTGTCTACCCGTGTATATATATATATATATATATATATATATATATATATATATATATATATATACACTAGTATAGGACGATGCCGTATTTCATTTCCGGTGCTGCATTTTAGATGGAAATGTGATTTGACATCAAAGAGTAAGGTGAAAAAAACAAAATAGGAAAGAAAAGTTTCTGCTTCTTGCGTGGTCAACGGTCAACATAAGAAGTATTACACGCAGGAGAAGACAAGTCAAAGAGAGGTTAAAAAAAAGGAAACGTGGGGCCCGGGTGAATTAAAAGGAAAGAAGGGTTTCTTATTTGTTTAGCTTTTGCGGACTAAAATATAACTGGTTCGCCTCGAAAAGATTCGAATTTAAGTGTGAGATTTTATGAAACCATTATCAACTGTTTCAAAAGTCTAAAGAGTTAGATAAAAACATTGATTAATATTTAATTCTCTAATGGTGCAATACATCATCGATAGATTATTTTTAAACAATTTGATTGAAGATTTTTTTTTTTTGAAGAGAAGAAAATGACTGAATTTTATATGTTTGGGAGATCCTTTGTATGTTGTATAATAATTTGGGCTTGTGGTCACAAAATGATAAGGAAAGAGATTCCCGTATCATGTCGTGCGCACCCCCCACTCTTTTAAAATTATTATTCGCGTCTGATGAGAAAACTTTCCATGGTCGAATCAAATTACGTCTGATGAGAAGAAAATGACTTTGAATCTTACATGAGCTAAGAGATATTATTTGATTTGTTTATCTGTTGTATACATGGAAGATAAGAAAATGCTCTTTTGGATCTCCTTCGTTCATATGGCCGACCTGCATTCTCACGTATGAATAGCGAGGGATCTAGACTTTTAGGGTCAGAGGACCAAGTCATGTATGTAAGGCATGACTTCTTGCGAGCATCTTTCGCTTCCAACATCCTATGAATCTGACATTAATTGAAGCCAAATAACTCCTCAATAATCTGGAAGACGGATTAATTCATGAGCATGAAATTTTGATGATCGAAAGACAACAACAGACACAAAAGGCAACACGCAAGGCACGTTGATTACCTATTTTCTAGGGCTACCTTGGGTATGACTCGGTCATAGAAGCCTCGTTTTTCGAGAATTGGTCCCATTTGTTTCTTGATCTCTTGACTTCGGATACCCTTGAATTGTAATCCTGCATGGATGGCGTATCAAATCCGATGGCGTTGTGCGTGAGGAATGCGGGTCTTAACGGTACTTGGGGATTAAGTAAGTGGCTGCTAAGCATGAGATGGACCTATGGCCGTCGTTGGCCGGCTGCTGTGTTCTTGGCCACATAGTGGACCAATGGGGATGCGCCTTGCAAATAGAAAGCTGGATACAGCAAGTAAGCAAGAGGTTCTTTCGACGAACCTTCGTTGGAGAAATTACTTTTCTTTTTTATTTGGGGCCAGCATCTGGAAAGCTGGCATCAGCTTTTCTATTTCCTTGTCCTCATTTGGAAAGCTGGGAAAAAAAAAAATTCTTGTCCATATCGACTGATTTCTCATCATGAACTTTATCTACCCGTATTCAGCGGGAGAAGAGCTTCATTTTCCCTAAGATGTCATCCTATTTTTTTTTTTTACTAGTATAGGACGATGTCGTATTTCAATTTCTCGTGCTACATTTTAGTAACTTGTTGATCTGAGAAGTTAGCTGGAAATGTGATTTGACATCAAATAACCGAACTTCCGTACACATTCAGAAGATAATTGCAGGCCTAAAGTTACTTGCGAAAAATCAATGATTGAAGGCAAATTATTAGGACCTACATGTGTAACAGCCCAATTTTAGGGACTCAAATTTGGGAAGAATTGTACTTGATTTCTTTTGTTTTGAGGAAATAAATTGGAAATTACCGGCCCAATTTTTCCTTCCCTGTTATTGCACACGACTTCTTCTTCCTTGGTGGATTTGCGCCGACCAAGCCCATTTCCTTTCCTTCATGCGCGCGTAGGCCACGGCCCACGGGTGGTCCAGGTTCTTCGGCCCGGCCCGACTTCTCTTTCCTCTTCCCTGTTCATCGTCTTCCTTGCGCCGCCAACGATGCCACTGAAACCCTAGCTGCGTTCGCACCAAACTCGCGAGGAAATCGCGATTCGGCCAACCGCCAGCCACGCGGCGGCCTCGCCGTTCGCCATATGGCCTTCTCCTCCGACAATTTCGTTCCCTTGTGCCGGATCTCTCTTAATAATAAGAGAAACCCTAGCCACCACCTCACGATCACCGAGCCAAAACCTGCGCTAAAATCAGGGGAGCTTCGTTGATACACCGTAGCTCAGCCTCAGCCGCCTAGTCGCCGTCGTCATCGCTCGGCGTCCCAAACCGAGCTCGACGAGCTTGTCCCCTGTTCTGGAACAGCACGGCTGTTCGCCGTCGCCGTGGACGATTCCGGCCAGCCCAGCCGAGATCGTGACTTGAGTGAGCTTCCTAAGTCTTCCACGAGCGCCTTTAGGTAAACAATTGACATTAATTTCGCCATAGAAGTCTTGAATCGCTCATGAATCGGTCGGTGTTATCGCGAAGGTTATCTCGGACCAAGGACAACCCTGAGTTGCTCGCGCCATCGTCACAACGCCAGCCACCGCCATGCCCCCGACGCCGTCCCAGCAACTCTTCGGCGTCGACCCACGCTCCCCCATCGCCACCAACACCTCCCAACGGCTTCACAGCTCGTCCACCGTGCACAAACGTGTTGCAGGTGGGTTAATTGGCCAAGAACAGCCCTTGTTCTTGCTGGAACAGAATGAAATTGACGCTCGATTAGTTGATTTCTGCATTAGGGGTTGGTGATTGACTCGCCGACGTTGAAATCGGCTCACGGGTGCATCGCCGGAGCTTCGTCGGCGACTCGTCGAAAATTTCGCCAGCGACCGGATGACGAACTCTAGCCAAGAGTGAGTTCGCCCTAACTCTTGATTAGGCGTTTATTTTACTTTAGTAGTTAATTATTTGATTTATGGGTAAATCTGAAGTTTAGAGGAATTAGGGCGAAAATAGGAATTTCTAAGAGGTTTGGGGTAGAAATGTGAATTCGGATAGATCAAGGGGGGCAAAATAATAGTTTCGGATAGATCAGGGGTAAAACTAGAATTTTCGGAAGAATCAGGGGCAGAATCAGAATTTCGGATGGATTAGGGGCATAATCGAAATTTTGGGTAGATCAGGGGTAGAATTGGAATTTCGGTAGGAGCAAGGGCAGAATCGGAATTTCGGTTGGATCAGGGGCAAAATCGGAAATTTGGATAGGTCAAGGGTAGAAAGGTCAGATCTTGACTAGGACAGGGGCAGAACTGTAAATTTGATTTGGTCAGTGGCAAAATAGTAATTTTGGAGCTATGTCGTGGATAAAAAGGTAATTCTTGATAATAAATTTATAAATAAAATATTTATGTATAAATATATACATATTTGAATAAGTTGATAGTGTTGGTTGATATTTAAAAGGGATTATTGTGGCAAATTAAATTTTGGAATGGTTATATTTCTAATTATGTATGGAATAAAATGTGGAGGTAGTGTGTTTGGCCAAATAACGGCTAATTATGGTGACAAAGACCCGTAGATTGTCGAATGATCTTGGATTCGACTAGGGACCCGGGCAAGTCCTTAATTGGTGGGTTCAGGTGGTCGATTATGACAATGTAGGGAATAATCCCGAAATTGTACCGGTATGATTTTGAGTATTTATTGAATTATGATTCATTTATGGGTATTTTATGATGAATGATATTTAAATTATTGTTGGTTCTGTTGTTAATTGTTGGTTGGTCCGAATTGATTATTTATTTGTAGTAATGATTCGGCTGATGGAGTGGAATTAGGGAAGAGAGTAAAGTAGTGATTTAATGAGATATTTGGCCATAGGCGTAAAACTAGATTATTTGAAAAAATAAATAAATAAAATTAGGGACCCTAGGGTGGGTATTCTCCTAATTAGGAATTAGGGTGTAGACTCACTGAGAAATTTCATTGTTGTTGTCTAACCATTTTTACAGGTTCAGATCATAGGGCACCTCCTCGAGGGCCGGATGAGGCTGGAGGCTCTTGATGTTTTAGGGTATTTCTTGATTTATAATTCATGTTGATTAATATGAGGAGATTGACTCTTGTTAATCTCGGTTTTTATTGTATTTGATATTGATGTTTACGGGAGACCTTACTTGTTATAATTATTGTTTAAGGGGAGATGTTTATTTAATAATCCCCAGATTTAGTCAGGGATTTGTTTAATAAAGTTTCGCTGCGTTACCTTATTGGTTGATTTTGTAAGTTACCTTATAATAATTAATTTAATCGACAAAATCACCTGGGAGTCTAGAGGCGTTACAACATGATTCAATTTCTATCTAGAAATTAATTTACGGAATAAAAAAAGCTTTTTCTTTTTCTATTCCATAAAGAGTTTTTAAGGAAAAATATATGTTTGACAAGTGACGGTGATGATGATTGGCCAGCAACTATGGTGGCCGGTGATGATACTTGGCTAATGATGGTAACAAGTGACGGCAGTAACTAGCAACAACCGATGATCAGTGGCGGTGGGGTGGCGGTAACTTGATGAGGACATCAAACCTTAATGTGGATGAGGTGCTAGGGACCCGCTGTTCTATCCGCGAGGTTCGATCACTCGAGTGAGAGTGAAGGAATTCAAACAAATTGTCGTCATCATGGTTCAAGATATTTGGAATGGAGATAATCTGGATTCGAGACTTAAAGATTTTGAAGCTTCTTCGAGTGACATGATTACTTTTGGTCTAGCGAATTCTAAAGGAGTTTCGAGCTGACAAACTTCGACTTGGCTCAAGTTTGATTAGATGCTTGGAAACAGCTCGTTGATCAATACAACCTACTTTAGTAGTGATTGATGACATTTCTTTTAGCAATTTGAAGTCGTTTACATAGACTTTTTGGCCACTTAACATTTTTGGATAAATTTTTATTATTTTTGTAGTTATAATCCTAATAGGATTAGGGTTAGAGTTAGCACTATATATGAGGTTGCTCATAGGTTTCTAATAGGAGACACAATTTAACAAAAACTTCTTTGTGGCAATCAAATTCAACTTATTGAATAAGATCACGAATTCTTTTTTCCATGGCATTATAGTGTGGATTAGTTGACACAATTCGTCAGTAGGTTGCGTTCATACCGAGATTACTAATCACAGGTTCAATTCGGGGTTAAGGTGAGCAATTCGCAACTCACGGATTTTCGTAAAACGATAACTTCCGCTTCAATATATATATATATATATATATATATAATGACTAGCGATTGACTGATGGTGGCGGCACTCAGTGGTAGTGAGTGGCAAACTTTTGGAGAGTTGAGTGAGAGAGAAACAATTTCTTGATTTCTCATTTTAAAACAGAAATTACACATTTTCTATTTCTGATTTCTTGAACAAACCTATTTTTGGAATAAAAATATATTCTAGAAATAGGAAAAAGAAATTTTCTTGCCAAACAGATTTCTGTTCCAAAATGAATTGTGGAATAGAAAATTTTATTTTGGAATGTAAATTACATACTATCACGCACACCCTTATTTATTTAATTGAAAGTTCAAAGTGTTCGTATCTCCTTTGAGAATAAGAGCAATATTAAGCAAAATTATATATCTTTTAACTCCCAAGAGAAAAAAAGAATTCGTGGGTACTTCTCATGTTTTTTAACATTTACCAGAATAACACCGGCCACATCCAAAAAAATTAACCTATTTGGTTTATTTTGTCGGACCGAATAGAATAATAGCGTTCCTTTTCAGGTCATGCGTATAAATTATTCTATTTTGTTTGACGAGAAAAGAATTTCCAACGTTAGCAATCTTCGAATAACATCGGCCACATAAAAAAAATGTCAAAAAGAATATTCCCGATGCCACGGGACCAAGATTGGTCTTCGCTAACGTACAGTCCCTACAGCGGGTTTCGGTTGATAATTAACAATAAAAAGGAATGTGACAAAATGAAGATGCGAGAATCAATCGAGGACTTTATCGTACGAAAATTCTAAAATTCAGGTACACCATCTCAATCAACTAAGCGAAACATAGAATATGCATGCATAGGTGCTGGCTGTCACATACCTAAGTGGACTTATCTGACTTATTCTATTTGTTTGCTTGGTCAACGAAAGATTAGTCAGATATGTCGGCTTTGAGTCTTTTATTGGTGGTGATTCCCCGAGCTCGTCCACATCGTGACGTGTGAACATGACGACAAAGGACAATTAAGAAGTCCTTTGTCCTCTTCCGTTTGCATCTACATGTTGTCTCACGTGGGAAAGTGTTAGGGACTTTGGGTTTAGGTTTAAATTTACTACGGTGTTGGAACGCGTTCAGGATCACATAAATTTTACATCTTGTGAAACATTCAAGAATGAAAAGCTACAGCCATCATCCACCTCCCTAGTTTTGGCCTGAACAATCCATTACGTTACGGGTTGGGTGGATTGGAGATAGGTACCCAAAATACCATTTTTAAAGGGTATTATCATACTGAAAATTTCATGATGTAAATCAAAGATTTAGTCTTAAAAATGTAAATTTATTAAAATATCTTGGAAAAATTTATCACGTCATCAATACTTCAAATATATGTTTAGGACTCATATTATCCTGACCGCTTGGAATAACCATGTTATATACTTGATTCGTCATAGTAGCATTTTAAATGCTATATAGCTGAGAACATTCGTGGAATAGAGCCTAGCTTTCAAGCACTTGCCCATAAAATTATTCAACTACTTGTAACAATCCATTCCACGTGAATTGTTAATTATATTTTGATATATATCTATATACCAGACGATATATATTTATATATTTGAAGCGGAAGTGATCGTTCTACGAAGATCCATAGGTTGCGAATTGCGGACCTCAACCTCCAATCGAACCTGTGATTGGCAATCTTGGTATGAACGCGACATGTTGACGAACGTGTGTCAACCAATCAACGCTATAACGTCACGAACAAGAGAATTCGCAATCTTGCCCGATAAGTTAAATTCGATCGCCACAAGGGAAACCTTGATGAGATCTAGTTCTCAAAAGAACTCAAAGAAGAAAACCTCTCTGTATAAAATTATGTGTAAAATTGTCTATCTCATAAAAATCTATAAGTAACCTTATATAGGTTGTCAACCCTAATCCTAATCCTACTAGGAATCAAAATAATTAAAAAAAGTCATATTCCTAATCCTGCTAGGATTATAATCGCAAAAATAATAAAAATTCGTAATCCTAATCCTACTAGGATTAGAATTACAAAAATAACTTTAATTGAAAAAAATTCGTTCAAAAATAGAAAAAGGCCTAAAAGTCTATCTAAACGATTTCAAATCGCTAAAAAATATCATCATTCACTACTAAAGTAGTGATTATTGATCGGTGGCCCGTTTTCGAGTGTCTATCCAAATTTGAGCCAATTCTGAAATTGTCAATTTGAAATTCCAGAAATAATCATGTTACGCCAATGAGCTTCAGAATCTTCAAGTTTCGAATCCGGATTGTCTCCATGCCAAATATCTTGAACCATGACACCAACTGCTTGTTTGAATTCCTTCGCTCTTGCTCGAGTGATTGGTCCTAACGGATAGAGCAACGAATCCCTAGCACCTCCTCCTCGATAAGGCTCAATGTCCACATCATTCCCTCCTCCATGCAAAGGATTTGTCCTCAAATCATCATCTGCATCAAAAAGAGTTAAATCAGAAACATTAAAAGTTGCACTAATATTATATTCACCTGGAATGTCAAGTTTATAAGCATTATCATTGACTCTTTCCAACACAATGAATGGTCCATCCCCTCGCGGTAGCAATTTAGAACGTCGATGTTTAGGAAAACGCTCTGTGCGCATACGAACCCAAACCCAATCTCCGGGCTCAAATACTACTCCAGTGATCTCATCAGGAAAATCATCTTCAAATTCCTGCAACAAAGATACAACCGAACTTGGCAAATTTGGGTCAAGTTCATTAGTAGTAAATAGCGCCTCCTTGTACAAAAGTACAAGTATTGATCGGTTCAGAACCAAAGCTTTCCTCACTTCACTCAATTTTGCATAGAAATTTTTTTCTCTCTTTTCTCTTTTCTCTCTTTTTCCCTCGATTTTGACCACTCCATTATTCTTTTCCTCTCCTTTTGCTTGCATTGCAGAATTTTCATGCAACCCCTCAATTTTATCACTTTTTTCCTCTCCTTTTGCTTGCGTTTCAGAATTTTTACGCAACCCCTCAATTTTATCATTCTTTTTCTCTCTCTCAGCCTCACGTTGTAATTTCAATTGATCTTCACGCACCTCAGTAGGTGTCATAGGTACCAATGTGTAAGTCTTCTGATTCATCACCAATGAATATCGGTTAGTGTAACCATCATGATGTACCTTCCGATCATACTGCCATGGCCTACCAAGTAAGATATGCCCTGCTTGCATAGGTACAACATCACACACCACCTCATCCTTATATCTTCCTATCTCAAACGGAACTCGGACTTGTTTCAATACTTTTACTTCTCCACTATCATTCAACCACTGCAATTTATATGGTTTTGGATGTTTTGCAGTTTTCAATCCCAATTTCTCCACCATGGTACAACTTGCTACATTCGTACAACTACCTCCATAAATAATCAAACTACAAATCTTACCATTCACCAAGCATCTTGTATGGAACAAGTTATCACGTTGTTGGTGATGCTCATCCTCCTTAGTTTGAACACTAAGAGAACGCCTGACAACCATCAATTCATCTGCGACTGGCATCTCAACTTCGCTGCAGTCTTCCAACGGTGGCATGTCATCATCATCTTCATCCCTATCACTTTCAGATTGAACATCTCCCAATCCAGTCATTATCATCACCCTCCTATTAGGGCATTGATTTGCCATATGACCCCTGCCTAAACACTTAAAACATTTAATTTCACGTGTTCTAGTGTTAGGATTTTCAGTTTTACCTGAAATAGGATTTGAACCAACTCTGACATCTTTCTCCTTTTCCTTTGAAGATTCCGCCTTGGTGTTGTTTCCCTTCCAATTCGTCTTCTCGTATCTCTTCCAATTGGACTTCCAATTCGAACTTGAAACTCCACCGCTTTTGTAATTTCGGTCCAACTTTAATTGTCGCTCAACTTTGATGACTTTGTCCACCAACTCCTCCAATTCAACATAGTGTTGCAGTTCTACTACCCTTGCTATATCTCGATTCAAACCACACAAAAATCGTGACATTGTGGCCTCACTGTCTTCTACCACATTGGCGCGGATCATAGCAATCTCCATCTCTTTATGGTATTCTTCCACACTTTTATTTCCTTGTGTGAGATTTTGCAGTTTATGGAACAAGTCTCTATGGTAATGACTTGGTATGAACCGCCTCCTCATCACCGCTTTCATCTCATCCCACGTTTCTATTGGTCTTTCACCATTGCGTCTCCTGCTAGTCACAAGTTGATCCCACCAAATTATAGCATAATCAATGAATTCAACTGCTGCAATTTTTACATTTTTGAGCTCAGAGTATCTCTGACAATCAAATACCATCTCCATCCGTTTCTCCCATTCAAGATACGCATCAGGATCGTTCTTTCCTTGAAAAGTTGGAATTTTCATCTTGATATTGCCAAGATCATCATCTGCTCGATGTCTAAATCCTTGGCGTTCGTTTCTCCTCTCAAACCTTCCATCTCGATCATCTTATGTATCGGACACGTATGCATCATTAAATTGCCGCTGCCATCTAGGTTGTGCCCTAGGCTCCTCTTGATGATTTTGTCTTCTCCCTCTGGGTGGCTCTCAGTCATCATCAATTCTCGTCTCACATCTTGCAACTCGGTCGCCAAGTGCTTCAATTTGCAAACTCAATTGCTGGATGCCTGCTAGAATCGCATCATCTCTTAGGCGAGTGCCATCATCCCTTTGATTTACACTTTCTTGACCTGAGCATGACATTTTTTTTAACAAAAAAAAACATGCAAGAAAATGTTAGAAAAAAAAATCCTCACCAAACACTCTCTCACGTCTTTCGCTCAAAGTGTTTGTCACTCATCTCGTGTTTAACTCAATTTCGGCTTTTTCTTTCCTCAATTAAGCTCACACACTCTTGCCTTTTACCTCTCGATTTCTTCTTTTAAGCTCTTTATCGGACTTGTCCCAGTCTCACAAGCTCCCCACAACAATTGATTAACCACCAAGCAAGATCAAATTCCGCAGAATAATGCTAAAATCAGCAAGTCAACAAATTTTTACTAGATTCGGATTCCGAATCAATTTTTTTGCTACTAGTTGGTCCGACTATCAAAAATAACAAATAGAAACGAGTCGTCTTCTTGATTTTTTTTTGGCCTCCTTTTTTTTATTTTGCCAAAACTTTTTTTTGGCTTTTTTTTACCGAATTTTTTTCTCTTTTTTTTGACGAACTCAATTACATAAAAAAAATAACTAGGACCAAAAACCCTAATTCGAAATTGAAATAACAGCAAGAACAAATTCAGAACCCTAACTCTATAAATAAGTAAACTCTAATTTGATGAACGAAAAAAACAATAAATGCAGGATAACTAGACCTTGTAGAACCAGCTCTGATACCAGATGATATATATCTATATACCAGACGGTATATATTTATATATTTGAAGCGGAAGTGATCGTTCTACGAAGATCCATAGGTTGCGAATTGCGGACCTCAACCTCCAATCGAACCTGTTGACGAACCTGTGTCAACCAATCAACGCTATAACGCCACGAACAAGAGAATTCGCAATCTTGCCCGATAAGTTAAATTCGATCACCACAAGGGAAACCTTGATGAGATCTAGTTCTCAAAAGAACTCAAAGAAGAAAACCTCTCTATATAAAATTATGTGTAAAATTGTCTATCTCATAAAAACCTATAAGTAACCTTATATAGGTTGTCAACCCTAATCCTAATCCTACTAGGAATCAAAATAATTAAAAAAAAGTCATATTCCTAATCCTGCTAGGATTGGAATAACAAAAATAATAAAAATTCGTAATCCTAATCCTACTAGGATTAGAATTACAAAAATAACTCTAATTGAAAGAAATTCGTTCAAAAATAGAAAAATGCCTAAAAGTTTATCTAAATGATTTCAAATCGCTAAAAAACATCATCATTCACTACTAAAGTAGTGAATATTGATCGGTGGCCCGTTTCCAAGTGTCTATCCAAATTTGAGCCAATTCTGAAATTGTCAATTTGAAATTCCAGAAATAATCATGTTACGCCAATGAGCTTCAGAATCTTCAAGTTTCGAATCCGGATTGTCTCCATGCCAAATATCTTGAACCATGACACCAACTGCTTGTTTGAATTCCTTCGCTCTTGCTCGAGTGATTGGTCCTAACGGATAGAGCAACGGATCCTTAGCACCTCCTCCTCGATAAGGCTCGATGTCCACATCTTATTTTTTGAACAAGAATGATCATGCCAACTTACTTAAGTCTGTTATTAGACATAATTAATAGTTTCATCATCGTTGATCGTGACTAATGTGATCACACGTTTCATCTTTGTCTCTAAGACCGAGCTGCTAGGGTTCCAAATTTGACTTCAAACAATTGTGACGAAGGTTTCAGACTATATTGTATAATATGTTGTCTCCGGTGATTGAGATTGGAGTAGATGAGGACAACAGCGAAAGTAAGCAATAAAATCTTCGAAGTTGATGTTTTCCAAACGCGCACCCTAATGGCCTTGGTCAAGCTGCCTTCGCGAGACGAGCTCGAACCATGTGAAGCGTTTTTTTTAGGGAATTTTTATTATGACGTTTATGATAACAAGTTTTTTTTTAAGGGATTGAATAGCATGTCAGATTTTACGTTTTGCTTAATCTAAATCTCATCGGACGTCTTATTTAATCCTATGTATATATGAGATTCTAATGATACATGCTTATAGATGTATAGATTTTATTCGTATATAATTTTGTAACATCTAAATTTCAATGGGATAGTTCAAAGGGTGGAAAACTATTTCTGATTCTACGCGGATTGACCAAGAACAAAGAAGCCTGGTGGGTAGTGCTAATTGGAGTTGGAGAATATAATAACACGGTGAATCAAGGACGATCGCATAGTCTCTTCAGCAACAATTTGACATGAAAAAAATATTCTAGAATCAAAAGTATGAACTTGCAATCTGACGTATCTACCGGTGAGTAGCTGTTGTAGACTAGCCTTAACAGTCCGTTTGCTTCTCCGGCAGTCGCATGCACCTCCCCGTCGTGGCTTTTACAAGAGGGTCGCCGGAGAAGGCTCAAAAACAATTTGTGGGCTTTTCTAGTGCGGAGGCGATCTCTCCGGGAATGACAGCGTCAACCGCAGCGACAATGCCCCCTGCAGAGGCACGACATCCGGCATTGGCGAGTGGTTGATGCTCAACTTCGTTGACGAGGCTTTTGCAAACAATAAGTATAATGAAAGGTAAACTTTGAGGGTAATAATAAAAGTAATGGGAGATTAGATATGAATTAGCTTACTCAATTCCAATCAACATCCATATATTCATTCTCTTTCTTGAACTTACTTCTCCCTCTTTATGTCTTGAGCCTCAACTTCAGCCTTATCTTTTTCCCGAAATCAATCCGGCATCGTGTCACATAGTCCAATCGCTTTTCAATTTAGGTTGCGCTTGTTTGAGTGAAAGGATTTTTGCGAATTATTTTTTAAACCTTCAAGCTTTTGGTTTGCTGAAATAATTAGTCAAAAAAATATGTATGCTTAAAATAAATAAAAAATAAATTCCCTAACCTGGAAAGGACATAATGTATATTTTTTATCATAATTTCCTGGATAGCACTTTCTTTTATCATAATTTTTTTTAGAAACAAACACAAACCCATATTAAATTCTCTGATATTTTTGATTTGGACACGAACATTAAACTTAGGGTGTGCGTGGTAACACTTCTATTATGGGGAAGAGTTTTTTTTTTCAAAATTAGTTATTTTCTATTTCTATTCCCGAGAACAATTTCTGAGCAAAAGAACGCATTTGGTAATGTACAAAATTTTTATATCTGGAATAGAAAAAGAACAAAAACATGTTTGGTACAAACCTATATATTTATATCTCAAATTTTAAATTTTTTAAAAATAAAAATAAGAAAAAGAAAAAGATTATAGGTTATATAAAATTGACAAGATCTAAATATTATTACATTAATAATACATTTTCTTAAGTGTGAGATTTCTAGTTGAAGATGAATCTGTAACATAGATAGTTGTAATTTGGAACGTGAGCTATTATCTTATATTTGTTCGTGAGGATCTTTACTCACGAATTTTAATGTTTGGTATAGCTTGCTAGAAAAGCACAAGGGATATAGTCAACCAAATTAATTTGAATTGATCGTTGGGACTAATTTTTTACTTTTTTAATAAAAATGTAACTCTAATGCATGTCGGGTTGGAAAGAGGGTATGCTAGGTACTTCAACATTCATTAGCATTACTCGCAGCATATACATTTTGCTCTTTCACACGGTTCTAGGTAGGTAGGTGGAGTCATAATTGGTCAGAGTGGACAATTTGATTGGCTAAACAAACACCTCTCTCTCTCTCTCTCTCTCTCTCTCTCTCTCTCTGTGATTTATTTTCCGGACATTTAATCTAGATTCTTGTCGGTAAAATCTGACAATCACAGTAGAGGCCACAAATTGCTCTCAGCAATATGATTGGAAAATACCACTTCATTAGGTAGAATTAAATTTTTTGTTTCACCGGAGTCAGTATATACTACCTACATGTGAAGTGAAAAGGAAGTGAATGAAAATGAGAGATTTCCAGACTTCAAAGTGAAATGAAAGAGTTTAGGGCACAAGTAGAAAAATGGAGCATGGCTTGGGCTTGAGGAGAAAAACGAAGTTTGGGGGAAAACCACTGAGCTGATCTTACCTAAGAAACAGCAGGGGAGCTTCAACCACATGAAGGCGAACTGAGGAGGTAGGGGAGGGAAACATATCGCGAGTTAGGGCATAAGGAGAATGGAGCACGACTTGAGATTGAAGAGGAAAAAGATTTGGTCTAAGCGAGAGATGCCCATGAAAAGCTTTTAGGGCACAAGGAAAGTTGTTTCTGAGTTTTGTTCCCGGGAACAAGAAGCAACTTTGTTTTGCTTCTTGATTCTGTTCCCCGGAACAACTTTATATTCCTGAGAACAAAAAAAACAAGTCGGTGTTACCAAACGAATTATTATTATTTTTTGTTTTGAGGAACAAAAGAACAGAAATTGAGAGAAATTGGAACATTACCATGCGCACCCTTAGTAGTCAGATTTTTACCCTTTTTTGGGTCTTTTCTTGAGCACTAATCCATCAACCAAAACTCCTAATTAAGATCAACAATTTGTATGTTTTGTGAAAAAAATCCCGTTGGGAAAAATTATCCTCATTTTCCAATGTTGGGATCATGCAGGAAAATGAGTAAATGGAAAATCTTTAAAAAGTCAATGAAAAGCCTATACTTAAATTAAAAAATATATATTTTCTCTTTTAAAAATAAAAACCACTTTCCAAAATATGAGTAGATTTCTATGCTTAAATTACACTCTCCGAAAGTATTTTCTCAGATATATAGTTACTATTTCTTGAGCTATTTAAAAGACCATGCTTTTTTTTTTCGGAACAGTCGAGAGAACCTTCAACGAGGTTGATCAGAGAAAATGACAACGAAATGCCATCTGTTCCTTTCATCCAAACGTACATTTTCCTAAAAATGTAAAAATAGGAAAATAGCGAAAAGAAATGTAAATGAAGTCCAAGAGTCCATATACACGACCCAGTTTCCAAGTTGGGCCAAAACCCATTCGCTCATTGGCTAGTGAAACAAAGCCTTTTAACATTTCTATTAGCATATGGGCTCAATAGTCCCACAATTCGGCCCACTGAAACTGCGATTCACATACATGACTTGCCCAAGTCTATCGATTGTAGCCCGACAATCCCATACCCCACTGTATTCAGCCCACTAATCCGACCCAGTCCATCAAACCAATGAAGCCTCACAGAATAGGCTATAGGCCTGGCCTAGTCTGATTGGGCTTAGCAAGAAATTGCACGAATTAAATATAGTCGGATCGGGCCCAAAAGGCCGGTCCGGAACCCAAACGATACATGGACCTTTAAGGTCCGGGTGAGACCCACATTTGGACCAGGTCCTCTGACCCGATCTGAGTCCCCATTTTTTCAGAATTAAAACATAAAAAAGTTCCGAAAATAAAAAATTTCAGGAAACAGCTTAGAAATTGGATTTTGATTAGTTTGTTAGATTTATAGTGTTAATGTTAGTATAGAACTAGAATGAGCTAATTCAATTTTTTTTTCAACAATAATACATTGATTGTTCTATTTTTTTTTTCAGCATAATGAGGTTGTTTTCTGTAGTTTCATTAAAAAAAAAAAACAGCCTGGACACTTGGCGGCCAAGAATCATTTCCAAAGTGCATGTGAAATTTAGGAGATTGTTTATGGGGTTTGAAAAGAGTCAGACTTTTCAAAGTGCATGCGAGATTTTGTGGGATCATTGCCAACTGTTCTAAAAACTTAAACTATTAGATGATAAATAGGGGCCTAAAAGATTCGAACTCAAGATCTACTACTTTGATACCTTGTGAGATTTTGTAGGATTATTAGCAACTGCTTCAAAAGCCTAACCGGCTAGATAGAAGCGTTGATTAATATTTAATTTTCTAACGGTGCAATATGCCAGGAATAAAGATGAGATTCTCGATTTACGAGTTTGTTTATCGATAGGTTATTTTTTAACAACTTCATTGAAGATTTTTTTTTAAGAGAAGAAAATGACTGTGAATTTTATATGTCCGGGAGATCCTCTGTATGTTGTATAATAATTTGGGCTTGTGGTCACTAAATGATAAGGAAAGAGATTCCGGCGTCATGTCGTGCGCCACTCTTTGAAATTTATTATTCGCGTCTGACGAGATGACTTTCCACGATCAAACCAAATTACGGCTGATGAGAAGAAAATGACTGTGAACTTTACATGAGGTAAGAGATATTCTTTCATTTGTCTAAGACTTTCCCCGTTCAAACCAATGTGGACGCACCTTGCAAATTGAAAGCTGGATACAGCAACTTAGCAAGAGACTCTTTCGAAGAACCCTCTTTCGAAGGGTTCGACGTGGAATTTTCTTTTTCTTTTTTTGGTAATTATATTGAGCAATTTAAATCCCCAAAATTAAACTTTTTCTCTTTTCGGACTTATCGTAATTTATTTTAAATCTCCAAAATGATTCTGAAGAAATGTTTGGATACATTTATTGAGTTCAAATGAAATCATACCGATATGTCTATTCGATAATTCTTTTTCAAGAATTATTATTTATTTTGTCCAAATGATTGAGCGAGACATTTTTCTTGGTAGTCATGTTATTTAAGGAACGAGCTTGTTGGGTCATATTTCTATCAAAGAGAGACCCAATCACCCAAGAAAAAAAAATGGATTCTCGAAATTTTTAAAAAAAGTATAATTACGATTTAAATCTTGTCAAATTGGTGGAATCGAGCCCATTTGTTAGTACTCTCAATTTGTTTGTTAAAAAAATGTTGCCCCATTGTTAGAACTCTGCAAAAGTCTTGTAATCCAGGTAGATGTGGTTTGTGTCTTTTTTTTTTCCAGCTGAAGTATTGATGACGTGACAAATTTTCCTGAGATATTTCGATAAATTTACTTTTTTTTTAGACTAAATCTGTCGTTTACATCATGAGATTTTTAATACGATGATACTCTCTAAAAATTAGTATTTTGGGTACCTATCTCGAATTAAACCAATCACGTACGAATCGTTCAGGCCAACATTAGAGAGGTGGATGATGGCTCTAGCCTTTCATATTTCAAGGTTTTACAAGATGTAAAAGTTTTGTGACGTCGATATAAATGTAAAACTCAACACTTTGACACGTTAAACAAGGCGTAGGTCCAAACGGAAATGGACAAAGGACTTCTTAATTGTCCTATGAAATAATATGCACTCAAACTAATAGTGCGTGCTGGGGCATGGTAGCCACCTTCATATGAAATGAAGGTGGTAGTCATAGCATTTAGGGAACGAGCTCCTTGAGTAATACTTATAACAAAGAGAGACCCCAACCACCCAAAAAATAATGGATTCTCAAAATCGCCTTGAGTGAACACAATCGGAGGAATAATTGAGCTGCGACGCTCTCAAAAAGTCAGAATATGTCTATCTTTCAGTATTTTGCCAAAACAAAATATATGGAGGAATTCTTATCGAAGTTATAGTAAGAGATTTACAGAAACTTCCTTAGTAGGTGTTGTTGATTTTCTACGGATTGTTAATTATTTAATATGCGGGTACTATTTAATTGAACACCTAATAAGAAAATTTCGACAAAATTTCTTTGTGTGTCTGACATTGCTGTTCAATCTTGGTCGATCATTTGGATAAAATTCTTGAAAAAGGATTATCGAATAGACAATATCAATATGATTTTCAATAAATCAGGGCATTGATCCGAGCACAGTGTTTTCCGTGGCTTTAGATCAATCAAGTGTCTAGATGTTCTATACATAGAATATGATTCAATAGTCAAAAAGATCGATTTGAATTTTCCTTTTCAAATGGCCCTAAAGTTGTTTGGACTTGATTTTGGTCCCACGGCAATCCCAACATTGAGTGCCAACGTAGCTTCGGACGACGAGCGTGGGAAAGACAAGAGGTTGACCAACCTGATCGTCGTTGATTATCAGATCAATATATCTATTCAACAGTCCTTTTTCAAGAATTATTATATATTTTGTCCAAGCGATCAAGCTGGAAAGTTTTCTGTAGTTTCAATATATAAGGAACGAGCTGGTTGAGTAATACTTACAACAAAGAGAAACCCGGACCACCCAAAAAATAATGGATTGTCAAAATCTCCTTTTCTTGCTTCTTCTCATGTTTGCTTCTCCCATAAAAGCCCAATTCCCAGAGAGCCACTGCAGTTCGACTGGCAACTTCTCCGTCAACAGCACCTACCAAAGCACCCTCACCACCCTTCTCTCCTCCATCTCCACCACCAACTCCTCGTCCCTCTCCTACGGCTTCTTCAATTCCTCTGCTGCCATCTCCGGTGCCTCCCAAACCCTCCACGTCTTTGGCCTTTGCCGCGGTGACTTAACTGCGGTGAGCTGCAGAGCATGCCTCGATGTCTTGGCCTCCGCCAGCCGCCGCCTCTGCCCCTTACAAAAGGAGGCACTTGTCTACACTGGTAACTGCATCATCCGGTACTCAGATGCCTCTTTCTTCGGTATAGTCATGACAAAACCCTCCTACGTGGCGAGGGCCGATGACAACGTCTCCGGCCCTGACACACACGACAAAGCGATGAGGAAGCTCCTAAAGCCATGGGTTTTAATGGTATGCATATTTACATTGCTGACGTGCCATGGGCTGCAGGGGTTACATGGCACCTGAGTACACATGTAATGGTCGATACTCAGTGAAATCCGATGTTTATAGTTTCGGTGTTATATTTCTCGAGCTCATAAGTGGTAAGCAGAATATGTCTTTGTACCAAGACGACGGGAGCGGAGGTATTGCTATCCATGTAAGTTTCACAAATTGACTCTATAACTCAAATCAAAATTGTTAAGCCAATAAAATTTGGCATACGAAGAAATTCTTTTCAATAAATTGTTTCTAGGCCTGGAAAAAATGGAGAGATGGCACGCCGTTGGCATTGGTAGATTTCGCCATCCGAGGCGCTGTCTCAGAGGACGAAGTTATTAGATGCCTTAGAATTGGTTTGCTTTGCGCTCAGGAAGATCCAAATGATAGACCCACAGTGCGGAACATAGTCCATGAGTTGGACAGCCACCTTGTTACTCTCGAGTTGCCCGAGCATCCTGCCTTCTTCCTCAACCGGACAGAGAGAGCGATGGAAGAGCCGGAACCGGACCAATCCACCGGTACATCTATGCCATTGTCGATCAACGAGATGTTCGATCACCAAGGTTCAGCCGTAGCGGAAGCCTTCCACTAGAAGGTGACTTATCGTGATAGTCTCACAGTCACAGTCAGCTGAGATCTTTAATGAACAATTAGCAAACGCCTGTTTCCTGTACATCTAGTGCATAGTTTCTTCTATTTGGAACTAGTCGTGTTTTCTTCCACTAAGCCTGGAAGGCAATTCATATTAATTTCTTCATATGTAAATTTATGAGGATCTCAGAACCACCAATTTGGAAATTGAAGGGAATGGCCCATATTTATTTGCTTCTTTTTTTTTTTCCCTTTTTTCATTTTTTTATTTATTTTTCCCCTTCCATCATAATCAAATATACAATTTATACTGGTAAACTATAATATACCCATCTTCGTCCCCACGGCTTAAGATCAGAACACTACCTCCCCGCACCTCAGTTCCATCTGCGCCTGTTTCTTCTGTCTGTCCTGGTTGTCCCCACCGTTCTGTTCGTGCGGTGCCTCACCCCCAGACCCTTCCTCCACAAGCATTGTCGCCACCAACCACCATTATCACCATCACCTGAATCCACCATCAGCAACAGGCACAACTCTCCGTCTCTCTCGGTGTCAGGTTGATGACCGGGTATAGCTAAGCAAACATAGGCTTGGAAACGAGCGTAAGAAGTGACGGATTGAGCAGTCTTTGGTGATTACATATTCTGAGACATGGCCATTTCGCTCTTCGGGCCAACTAGGCCGAGTCGGGATCGACGGGCCTCCAAATCCATGACCTACTATCCAGTGGTGACCACGGAACCGACATTGACTAGCAAAATCAATTTAGGCCATAACAGTTTGCCGATGTTCCAAGACTCACCAGTATACACCTAGATCGCCGTACTCATGCGAACAATTACAGAGTCTGTAACTGTGACCTGGCGTTAGTGGAATAGTCATTGTAACGGCTCGTTTTGGCCATTTTTGGGGTTTAGTGTGTAAAATTTTGGGTTTAGTTAATGGCTCATTGGTCCCGGTAGACCCCAAACTAAATTGTAAAATTTTATTTTGGACGGGTTCCCGAACTTTTGATAATTGCACAAAGGTCCCCTACCCTATATGGTCATGTGGAATTTTTTTAATTGTGAATGTGAGATCTAAAAGTGCTAGTGCGTACACTTAATCAATGCGGAAATATAAATAATTAAGCTTTCGGGATAATAAACAGAGTAAAGGAGTGAAGAGAATTGAACACAAGGTTTATATTGGTTCGACTTAGATCAAACCTACATCTACTCTCTCACGGTAACAGCCTATTGGCTAGAGTCCACTATGAATCAAAAGAGTAACAATATCAATGTCTAAGCTTCTCAGCTTCACATTCACGAAGTTCATGTGTCTTACTCTTTTTAGTACAATTAAAATTCTTTACAAATTCAGACTTTAAAAAATGCTCTCTAACGTTCGTACCACACATCTCAAGAAAAACATCTCTGTGGCCTTTCTTCCCTCTGCACAGATCTCACAGAAGCTCTCTGATGACTCACCATCATCTTTTCATTCACCCATCTCGATCGGGTCTATGATTTGCATTTGACTTGGGTTTGGATTTGCCTCTGTCACATCCATTGAAAAAGAAGAAGAAGCCCCATTATTCGTTTCTGAAGGATTCATGTTCATCGCACAGGAGACTTCTAAAACCTCCTGAAACCGTAGTTATTGAGCAAATTCACTATCTATAACTTCAGCATTGGCCTTCTTATTCCGATCATCTTCCCTTTCGGCGAACAGTGGTGGCTTGAGGAAATCATCTTGCGAGAGAAGATCAATGTGCCCTGTCATCTTTTAAGTTTCGTTTCTCTGGGTATGCTTGTTTTGTGGATCCTTCGTATTTTGAAGGTCACTATGTTTGCAAGAAATCTTAGCGGAGAAGTTGCTTCTTATGATTGGGACTTTACTTCCTTCTTCTGGAGGGTTTTTTCCTTTTTTCCTTTTATAAATATTTTGGATGGTGCTATCAATTTTTGTAAAGAAAATTTCCGCAATGCTACCTTTACATGGGTCAACATAAGCAAGGTTTAAGAAACTGATCCAAGATAAATGTGCTGGCGTAAGAAAAGAAAAAGCGATCTTTTAACTGAAAATGTTTTATGATCATCACTTTTATAGGGTGTGAACCTATAAAAAAAGGAAAATCAATTTTCAATTATATCTTGAGAAGGAGATTCTCCCATTAAAATCAGATTATCATTGGAATCTCAAATTGACTTAATTTAGTGGGGAATAAAATCCAATCGGTTCTGTTTAATCTTTTACAATTAGTGTAGATCTTACAACTGTTTTGATACGGCAGAATTGTCCTTTTTTTTGTTCTCTTAGTGTACCTTAATTTCGACTTAATACCACCTATATACATCTACTATTATATATGCCAAATGCAGACCCAAATTTTACTTTTGGAGACTAGTTTGCACGTTCACATTGATAATTCCAACATCCCTATTGAAGAAAATGTCGTTCTTTTCTAATAACGCCCCATCCTCAAATCCCGAAAATTGTTGTTAGATAAAAAATAAGATTTGTTTAAACAACTATCCTTTTGTAAATTTCTTTTTATCTGTTTGCACACTAATTCAGACTTCTTCTTTTTTATAGTTAAAGTTCGTACACACAAAGGAGTATGCTCTTCTGCCGTGGCCATTGGAGACTAAAACAAAAAGAAGAAATTAAAAAAATAACCGTTTGATCATATAATTAACATATGTGTTACCAAATGCGTGTGTTTCGACACAGCACAACATAACACGACATAGTGATAAATGTACCGAATAGACTCTAAATCTTGAGAAGAAATTGAGATTGGATCATGCTTTTGGAATTAACATCCTAGACTTATTTTTCCCCAAGTGTAAAGAAAAAAAAACTACCATATTTTCATAGTTCGGTTGGATTTATGGATTTAAATCGAACTGAAGCTCGTTAAACGTTAACCATATTATGGATGCTCTAGATTTCCAGTGTCTCCATCCAATTTCCACCACAGAAGTCTTTGGCTCCTTCCTCCACCGTCCTCGTACTGGCAGAGCTACAGAACTTGTGACAATGCAAGATGATGGTCAAAACATTTCTAAATCCATTGTATGACATCATAAACTTCCTACCATTTATCAATTTAGTCCTAAAAATTCTGATCGCATCATTTTAGTCCTATAGAGTTGGATGATCTGCCAATCTTGCGATAAACTAATTATTTGTATACTTGGTCGGAAGGATTATATTAGCAAATTGCTAAAGGTTTATAACTAAATTATCAATAGGTTTAGGATGAATTGTTAAACTAAAAGGTCTATGACTATATTAACAAGAATCATCAAAGGTTTTAGGACTAAATTGGCATTAGTAAAATATTTAGGGTTGAATTGGTCTCTATACAATAGGTTTAAGGCTTTTTGCATTCAATTCGAACTGCATAGAGAAATTAAGGGCCCCCATGATTCAATTTCTAGCTAGAAATTGATTTCTGAAATAAAAATAGATTTTTCAATTTATATTTACTAATGAGTTTCTGAAGAAAAAATACGTTTGTTAAGTACCCGGTGCCATAGGATCTCTCCTTTTGATTGTTTGTAGTCTATTCCTTCTGAGGTAAAACTTCACTATTTGCACTCCTACACGGAAATGTTGAAGATAAGGGATTAGAAGAAAAGGATAAATCCGAAAGCTTGAGTTGACCCAAACTTTTCTTTATTCAGTTTCTATGCAGTCGAGTGTTGGATCAGACCTCAAAGAACATATATTCATCATGTTCGAGTAGGGTACTAGTTGAGATCAACGTGATATGAACCACTAACACTCTTATATACCTATCAATTTTTGCTAAGCAAAAAAATATACTTGCGTTTCGCCAGGAATGACTCTACGAGATAAAATGATTTTCACCAAAAGTTAATTTACAATTTTAATCGAATCAAGTTATGTGGCAATTCAGACAAGAAGTAGAAAGCATAATCAAGAACTAGAACTAATTACTCTAAAAGAAAGTAAATATGGGAATTGGAAAAGATGAATTGATAGCTTAAAGATGCATAGGTTGTGTGGTTGTCCAGGGCCTCCTCTGGAACGATTTAGCACAGCTTATGAAGCGTATTGGCAGAACGCAACAATATCCAAGTGGTTAAAATTCAAATGAAAGGCTACTAACTGAATCTCCATGATTTGAGTCTCTATATTCATAATCCATAATTACATGACAAATTTATCTATAAGCGGTTATAACTCTTTAGTTGTCACTTGATTTAATTGTATCTCCATATGTTTCGACTCCACGGTTGTATCTCCACATCTTAATTGTCTTCTGTTTCTGCCTTCAACACTCAATCTAGATTTATCCAAGTGCCAGTGGTAGACCAGTCGTTATCTTATGTTGATAACTGTGCTGTGGTCATCGATTATCTTGGTCATCAACAAGCATTTCTTTTCCCTATCAACAACTTGTTGATGGTAAAATCACTTGATATTGATTTTTGTATTGATGCCATGTTGATTTAGAAGACTTGGTCATTTTTAGGTGTGAACAACTCATGTTCATTTCTATTTGATTGAATGGGTGAGTTCATGTAGTCATGTCGTTCAAAGAAGTGATTGAGTCCCTTCAAGTCTCGTGAGCAATCAATGTCTGAGCAATTACTGTAGCTTTAGTAGGAGAACCTTAAATTGGTAAAATAACTGCAAATTTGTGTATCGAGAAACTTGAGATTTTGGGTCAAAGTCTTACCCAATTTCACTGCCTTGAGCTATATCTTGAAATAGCAACGCCTTACGGATCTTTAGCATGGACATAAATGTAGATGGCATGCCATTGACTAAATTAGAAAGTGCAGTTAGTTTGATGCACAGAATCTGGCTCAATGTATCACTCTAGCTCTACGCAAAAACAGCAATTGCTAGGAAGAATTAAAACACGAGAATGTAATTTTGATGACCTGAGAACTGTCACAAACACAAAAATTTACACTTAGGGCACGCCGTCTCCCGTTTGTCAAGGCTACCGGGGATATGGCTTGGTCATAGAGGTCTCGTTCTTCGAGAAATGGTTCGATTCCTGCGTTGATGACATATCGGACTCGATGCCACTGTGCATGAGGAACGCTGGTTGGGACGGCACTTGGCGCGTGACCGACTGGCTGTTAAGCATGAGAAGCACCGAGGCCATCGTTGGCCGCATAGCCACGTTTTCTTGGACGCACAGGAGACCAATGTGGACGCACCTCACAATTTCGGCACTCAAACCAGAAGTTATACAAGGATCGATGATGTTCGATAATGTTCCTTCCCTCCAATTCTTCCAAACCTGCAAGCATTTGCCAAACATTGAGGAGATTGATCTCGGAAAACATTCTTCCAAATGAGAAGTCATGTTCTTGTACTCACATAGCCTATAAGGACCTCCGTTCTGTCGCCCACCTGTAAAAGATTGTTCCTATGACCACACACAATCTCCAATACAAGCACTCCGAAACTGAAGACATCGGACTTGACTGAGAAGTTTCCATGCATCGCATACTCGGGCGCCATATATCCGCTGGGCATCACAATAAATCCATCATACTAGCTTTATAGTGTGCCTATGTTATTTTAATAAGCATTAGCTATGGGGGGTCAAGAGCACACTTACTAGGTCCCCACAATTCGGTTTGTCTCTGCCTGAGTTTGGTCCAACTCGAAGAGCCTCGCCATACCGAAATCTGATATCTTAGGATTCATGTCCGAGTCCAACAAAATGTTGCTGGCTTTAAGGTCCCGATGGATAATACGAAGTCGAGAGTCTTCGTGTAGGTAAAGTAGCCCTCGAGCAATACCCATTATTATCTTGTAACGTCTATCCCAGTTGAGATTCGCACGCTTCAGGGGATCTACATATTTTGTTGAAAGCCACATTAAATAAGAGGTTGCTTAATCATTTCATGAAGATTTGGTTTCAAGAATGACAATGCAAAGAACTTACCGAATATGAACTTATCAAGGCTCGAATTGGGTACAAACTCGTAAATGAGAAGTCGCTCAACTCCTTCCAGACAAAAACCTAAGAGCCTTACCAAGTTCCTATGTTGTAGCCTAGCTACTAACATGACCTCATTCTTAAATTCAGATTCTCCTTGGCCAGAATTCCGTGACAGCCGTTTCACCGCGATTTCTTTTCCGTTGGAGAGCTGGCCCTAAAATTTGATGAAAGCATGTCATTGTGAGTATCAATACGTGATCGAAGCATTTCGAAGAGCATTTATTTTGTCGCTTTAATATTAATGCAAGAGACCAGAGGATGCTTTGTTAGTTAATACCATGTAAACAGCACCAAAACCTCCTTGTCCAAGCTTCTTGGAATTAGAGAAGTCATCAGTTGCCGCTCTGATGGTGCTGAAATCAAATTGTAGCGACTTTGCCGTGCTTATTTCATCCCCAACTTCACCTAGACGGAGAAATGTGCGGTGATTCAGAGCATGAATCCCTTTATCATAGTTCTTATAATGACAGCTTCTTAAACTTTTAGTGTATAGAGTTGCCCCTGCAGGCATTAGTATGAACTTGCTATTTCGGCCTGCTCAATTAGTTTATGTTAACGATAGCAATGTTAAATTTTTTTTTTTGGCCTATTTGTCACTACCGTGCTGGTGCAAAAGTATAGTAATTAGTCAACTTCGTTATTTTCATGATCTTGTTAACCTTATGAGCTTGCTGTTCTAATGAAAGATAAGAGACCGACCTTCAACTCTTTGCCTGGGCTGCTTCTTCTTCCTTTTCGCTATCAGGAGTATGACAATGCCGACAAGAAGTACCGCAGAAGCACTTGCGGCAACTGCAATGATCACAGTCTTCGTTGAGTTGCTCTTTCCACCTGCAAGAGCAAAGGCACGTTATGTTTACGATCATTGCTTAACGATTACAAAGTAATACACCGGAGGAATCACTGACGTGTCATTTCGAATGCGGAAACGAGATGCATGTTGAACGTACATCGCACCATTCTTTGATAACTCAAGGGAAAGTTATTCGGATTTCTGCTCGTCTTACCAAGCCTCGTCTAATAGAGAGTAGTAACCTCTGAGAATACATCGCATTATTCTACAGAATCATCTTTCAACTCCAAGTCCATTTCTTTCATGAATTTCTTACGGAAATCAGAGCAATGACAGCGCAATGGTTTGCAGAAACAGAGTGGAGCAAGGAACAACCGATGCTGCTGGTATTGCAAATGCTCCGGCCAAAGATTTCTGCAGAGTTATCAGATGCATCCCACGTGGACATATGGGACCCCAATGCACACGAGGACGATGAAAAGGACGACGACGATCACGCCCTCGTCGCCCTCTCGGCAGGCGTGCTCGAATCGATCGTGCTTCTTCTATTTGAATAATAATTCTTTAATAATTTTTTTGGCCGTCCTATCTCATCTTTATAGAAAACTTGAAAGGTTAAAATATAACAAATAATAAGAACATAAATAATATGGACAAATTTCTTATCTAACACAATCTCGAGAAATGCTTTATGTAACAAGAGATCTTACCTAAACCCTGTAATTAAGTGACATGCTGGTTTCTAGTTAGTTGCGGATTGTTTAATCGGTGGATCCAAGTTATTTAGGCACCTAATAAAAATTCATCACGTCATTTAAACAAGAGACTTCTAGTAAAGTTTCTTAGAAGCTCTAGCATTGCTAATCGATCTAGTTCTTGTTAACTTCATTTGCAAATGATCAAGCACAACTAAGGTTAGTTTTGCCCTATCTTTCCCTTTGACGCCTGATGCTACAAAGTTCTAGTAATTATCCAAGATCTCATGCCACAGCGTGCAATCAATGTTTCGCTTATGGCCTCAAAATTTTCTTTCCCATCTCTTTTACTGTTAAATTCTTAAGGGTGGGTAGCTGTATTAGTTGAAGTTTCTTTTCTATCACCAAGGTTGAGGGCTCGAAATTGGTAGTTACTAGCGTCTTAAGCGGGGGGCTATGGTGTTAGGGTCATGTGATAATCTCCCTCGAGGTATATGAGCTCGGCCCTTTGGTGCCATCTCGGCACGGAGAGTCCATGGTGGGTACCTCGTCTTAAAAAAAAAAAAAAACAAACCATAGTGACTGAATGATGGGAAGTAACAAAGGTTTGCTAATGATTTATTACCCTAGTGGAGATGCATCAATGATTAGAGCTATTGATCCATTTCTTCTTTTGTTGAAAATATGGACCAAGCACCCTTGTTTGGCAAAAAAGTGTTTATCCAACAAAAAGAATTACATGATCTATAGAACATTAAAATGAAGCATATTTGAAAGATTTGCAGTTAAAATCCAACAATTTAGGGAAAATTGCCAAATAAGTTATAAACATTTACCTATTTTGCCGATTCAGTTATAATTTTTTTTTAATGCTAAATATGTCTTAAACATTTTTCAACTTTGTTGATTTAGGCATTTTGATGGAGTTTAATTGGAAAATGCTTATGTGACGACAACCGGCCCTCGCTGATAACGACATGGCAATATGTGGCGACACAAGTTTTTTTCTTTTTTTTTTCTCTTCTTTTTTCTTTGGTTGGAGCTCGCCGACCACTCTAGAGGGCGGTGAAGCCCTCGCTGGAAACGAGCGAGGGCAGTGGGGGCCGGGGAGGCTACTGCCGCCCTTGCCCGCCGTTGGCGGGGGCCGGAGGAGCCCAGATCTGGGTGGGGCAGCCCTAACTCTGGGCAACGCTCAGCTGCCCCATCCTAGAGGGTATGCTAGTTTCCGTACGATTTTTGATGATCCAACCGTTGGATTAGGCTTATTTTTGGAGGTAATCTTCTTCTCTTCTTGATCTACAACTTTATCGCACGGATCTTCTAAATAAGCTCCATACAAAAAGTTATTGGTGCTTTTATCTGAGGCCTCCTATTTGCACCCCGCCCCAGATCTGGTTGGGGCATGCCCAGATTTGGGGCTACCCTGCCCAGATCTAGGCTCCCTCGGACCTCGCCGGCCGCGGCCGAGTAGATCGGCGAGGGAGGAGCATATTTTCCAAGTTTCAGCTCCAAATGATGAGTGGAGCGCCGGATTTGAAGAAAAATCTACCCAGGTTCTTCAAATTTTCTTCAAATCGCAGTAGACAGGAGATCCTAGACAAAAGAATCAATAATTTTTCGTAGGGAGCTTATTTAGAATATCCGTCTATTGGAGTTGTATATCAAGAAGAGAAGAAGATCTCCTCTAACATTCAACTCAATCAAACTGTTGGATCATTGGAAATCATACAGAAACCAGCGCACCCTCTGGGATGGGGCAGTTGGGCATTGCCTAGATTTGGGCTTCGCCAACTGCGGGCGAGGGTGGTGGCAACCTCCCTAGCCCCCTCGTCACCGGTGAGGGCTTCGTCGCCCTTTGGAGTGGCCAGCGAGCTCTAGCCAGAGAACAAAGAAGAGAAAAAAAAAAAGAAAAAAAAGTTTGTTACCCCGTGTTGCCACGTTATCGCCATGTTGTTGCGGGCGAGGTCTGGTCGTCGTCATGTGGGCATTTTTTGGCTAAAATCCGTCGAAAGGATTTAATTGACAAAGTTGGAAAATATTTAGGGCTTATTTGGTATAAAAAAAATATTTAGGACTATATCGGCAAAGTACGTAAAAGTTTAGGACTTATTTGACAAATTTCCCCAACAATTTAGATGGTTTTAGTCCACCTGAATTATAGATAAAAATCACACAAATGCCATATTCGTGACTTGTGAACAAGATCCTACATACCTGGCGGTGGAGCTGGCGCTTCTGCCTCCGTTGATGGCTGCGCGGGCGGTGGTGGAAGTGGCTCCCCAATCTGTTCGTAGAACCGATAATTGGTCGAGTACCCGAACCTGCAACTTGGTGCCACGGTACTCATTCCCACCGTCCCAGCACAGCATTTCGTGAGCCTTGCGAAAATTGTCACGAGGCAGTCGCTGCATTGCTGCTCGGTCAAGTCCGGCGTGCACTGTGTCATCGCATAGATCGTGTCGAAACCCGCCGATGTGTTCCCCGTCGCGTACTTCCTCAGCGAGCCGCCGCCTGCTGCCTCGCTCCGCAGACTGTCCAGCAGTGTTCCCAGCGCTGCGTTGTACGTGTCCGGGTTCGTGACGTTGTTCACGTTGTACGGCTGGAAGTCAGGGTCGGTTGTGACTGTGTGGAAGATCGAGGCGTTGGAGTACCAGACGGTGCAGTTCTCACTGTAAAGGACCGCGCTCTTCTGGAAGGGGCAGAGCCGGCGGATGTCCGAGGCTGCGCCATTAAGGCAGCTGCGGCATCTCACAGCAGTGAGGTCGCCGCGGCAGGAGCCAATGACATAGAGGGTTTGGGAGGTGCCGGAGACGGCGGCGGAGGAGTTGAAGAAGCCGTAAGTGAGGGACAAGGAGTTGGTGGTGGAGATGGAGGAGAGGAGGGCGGTGAGGGTGGTTTGGTAGGTGCTGTTGGCAGTGAAGTTGCCGATGATGGCGCAGGCCTCATGGGGGTATAAATTTTGGGCGTTAATGGTGGAAGCAAGCAGGAGGAGGAGGAAGAGAGGAAGATTGGAAAGATCCATGCTTCCTTACTGTTTTCCGTGGGTTGTTCCGGGTCTTTCTTTGATTAACGTCGACAGGCTAATAACGTAGAAAGCATAGCTTGTGTAGCTCCTACACAAGTTGCTTCGTCGAAACGCGTCTCGTCCACGGCTTGGTCTTTTCTTTTGTCTTCGCCGGAAAACCAGTGATCAACCAAATGTTAAACATTTCTTTATTTTTCAAAATCAAACGTCTCCATTACGTTGAAAAACTTTGCTTTTGAATGAATCAAAACGGCGTTCTGGAAGCGACATAGGCTCCGGTAAACGACGACATTCAACATTAACGTCAAATTTATGTATGGGTCTCATATTATCCCGATCACTTGGTATAACCCTGTCATGTACTTGATTCGCCATGGTGGCATTTTAAATGCTATATAGCTGATAACATACACGGTATGGAGCCTAGATTACGAACACTTGCACGCAACAATACATTCCATGTGCATTGTTAATTATATATATTTTTAACATGAATGATCATGCCAAGTTACTTAAGACTGTTCTCAGACATAATCAATTGTTTCGTAGTCGTTGATCATCACTAATTAATGTGATCAACATGTTCATCTTTGTCTTTAAGACCAGGCCACTATGGTTCCGCATTTGACTTTAGACAATTGCGATGGAGTTTTCGGACTATATTGTATAATATATTGTAGCCGGTGGCTGAGATTGGAGTTGCTGATAAGGACAATACCGAAAGTAAGCAATAGAATCTTCGAAGTTGATCTTTTCCAAACGCGCACCCTCATGGCCCCGGTCAAGCTGCCTTCAGGGATTGTATAGCACGCTAGATGTTACGTTTTGCTTAATCTAAATCTCGCCGGACATCTTTTTTTAACCTATACGATATTCTAATAATACATGCTCATCGACGTGTAAAGTTGCTTATATATAATTTTGTAATATCTAATTTCGATGGGACAGTTTAGTTGGAAAACTATTTCTAGTTCTACGCGGATTGATCAAGAACAAAGTAGCCTAGTGGGTGGTGCAAGGACGATCACATAGTCTCTTGAGCAATAATTCGACATAATAAAAGAATAATTCTGAATTGAAAAGTAAGCACTTGCAATCTGACGTATCCACCGGGGAGAAGCCGTCGCAGACTAGCCTTAGCAATCCATTTGCTTCTCCGACGGCCGCATGCGTCTCTTCATGGTGGAGACAGCTCGGACAAAGTTTATGGGCTTTTGCAATGTGGAGGCAATCTCTCCAGGAATGACTGTGTCAACCGCAGCAACAATGCCGGGAAAATTACCAAAAAAGTCATATACCTTTACCCACTTTATCATTTAAGTCTTTCCGATAGATTTTGGCTAGAGAATGCATACGTGATGACAAAAAAAAAGGTAAAGTGGCAAAATGTTTAGGACTGAATCGGTTAAAAAAAGGGTGAGGACTTAAATGGCAAAGTGAACAAATGTTTAAGACCTTTTTTAGCAATTTTCCCCAACAATGCCTTTGTAGAGGCACGGGATCCGGCAAAGTTGAGTGGTTGATGTTCAACTTTGTTGACGAGGCTTTTGCAAACTAAAGTCTGATAAAAGCTAAAATTTGTGGTTAATAACAAAAGTAATGGGAGATTAGATATAAATTATCTCACTCAATTTCAATCAACATCTCCCTCTTTAAGTCTTGAGCCCCATTTTGGCCGTATCTTTTCTACAAAAACATCCGGCATTACGTCACATAGTTCAATCGCTTTTAAACTCAGGTTGCATTTGTTTGAGCGAGAGGATTTTTTGCAAATTAGTTTTCTAAACTTTTAAGCTTTTGATTTGCTGAATATAATAAGTTAACGGAACACTATTTACTACCTAGAAAAATATGTATACTTAATATTGGAAATATAAATTCCATAACTTGGAAAGGAGATAACGTATATTTTTTGAAATAATTTCCTGGATAGCACTTTCTTTATCATAATTTTGTTTTTTTGGAAACAAACACAACCCTATATTGAGTTCTCTAATATTCCTGATTTGGACACCAACATTTGACGTAGTACTTATGTAATAGCCCGTTTTTAGGGACCCGAAATAAGGGGAAATTGAACTCACTTAGGTTTTGAGGTGATTAACTTGGACTTGGGGCAAGTTTCTGCCCAAATTGGTCTTCTGCGCGAATCCAGTCAACGTTTGCCATTGTTGACTCCAGCTGAGCTCTTTTTCCTTCTTTTGTCCACGCAAGTCTGGCCTTTTCTTTTTCACGCACGCGCATGGCCCATGAACGGCCCCACCTCTCTTTTCTTCTTTCTGCACTGTGGATCGTCTTCTTCGCGGAGAATGGACGCGCGAGTGGAATCCCTAGCCGCCAGCAACTGCACCAGTCAACGCGAGAAGACCGCGATTTCACCAATGGCTTGCCCCACTCCCACGGTGTTTCTCGACGTCGCCTTGACCCCCCTGAGTGTTTGGTCGCAGTCACCACCATTTCGGAAGCCGCGGAACGTAGCCGTCGCGCCGTCCCCTTGTTTTGGAACAAAGTTGTTGTTCGTCGTCGCCGTGAGCTACTCCAGCGAACCCAGCTACAATCGTCACTTGGGAAACCTTCCCAAGACTTCCTCGAATGTTTTCAGCTGTTGGACTGCGAGTCGAGCTTCACACCGCTGCGTCTCCGGCCACCGCCCACCCCCTCGCCGCCACTCCGGCAGCTCCAGACGCCATTCCGCGGTGCTTCATCACCACCCGCGCCACCTCCAGCCACCCCAGTTGGAACACAGAACCCGAATGTGCTGGAGGAGTAACTGATTGTCTCGCCGGAGTCGAGTCTAGCTCGTTGAAACCCTCGCCGGAAGTTTGCTGGAGCTCCGTCGGTGACCACGCGATTAGCTTGGACCGAGGGTGAGTACGCCCTAGCTCCTAATTAGACGGTTATTTATCCTAGTTAATTAGTTGAATTATTTGGTAGATTATGTAATTTGTGACTTTTAGAAGATTTAGGGATAGAAGTAGAATGGTAATTTTGGCTAAGTCAGGGGCATAATGGTAATTTTGACTAGCTCAGGGCAGAATTGTGATTTTGGCTAAGTGAGGGGGCAGAATTGTAATTATGAAAAGTTAGGAGCAAAATGGTAATTTTGGAAATTAAGGGCAATATTATGAGATTTTGGTGATAATTGATATTGATTATGAATAGGGTGGTAATTTAGCCTTTAAATGTATTTTTTATTACAGAGTAAGTTACGGAAATTGTATGGTTGGCTAAATGACGGCCAACTGTGGTGATGACACCTGTAGTTTATCGAATGATCTTAGATTCGACTAAGGACTCGGGCAAATCCCTAATTGATGGGTTTAGGTGGTTAATTTATGCCAATTTTGGGAAATTATCCTAAAATTAGGTTATGAATACTTATCCAATGTTATTGAATGTAAAATTGGTTTTATATGGTTTATAATTTGTGATCGGTGTATGGTTATTTCTTGATTGAGTTTATTTAATTAATTGTTGGTGCTGATGTGATTATGAATTGATTAACCTTGTTGATTAAATATTATAGTGTCAATTAAGTTTGATGGATTGGGGTTGTAGGAGAGTATGGACTAGTGACTTAATGAGGAAATTGGCGATAGACATGAGATTTAGATTAGTTAGGGGAATAGGGACCCTAAGGTGAGTACTCTCTTAGTTGGGAATTAGGGTGTAGACTCGCTGAGTAATTTTATTATTATTGTTTAACCATTTTTTTTTACAAGTCCATGCCACGAGGCTCCTCCTCGAGAGCTAGATGAGGCTGGAGGCTCTCGTTGATTTATATAGTCGCTTGATTTACTTTCCTTATTATGGTTTTGTTTGAATAAGTAGGTTTGACATTCTTTGTAAGCCTTCAATAGACTTGACATTAGTTATTTGATTTGGTTTAGGTATTGATTTTCCCTAGAGTTTGTTAGGGGTTTAAATAATACTTATTCCGCTGCATTTATTTAATTTTGAATTATTTAATAGGCTGAGAACGTCACAAATGTTAACTATCGGTGAGGGTCAACTTTGGGAACTATCTGTGCTCGGGTGCGGGACGTAACAACTTAGTAGTCACTTATTAACCCTTTTTTGGGGTGAATAAGTGATCAAAACTCTTAATTAAGATCAAAACTCTATATGTTTTGTGAAAAATTATCGATTGAGAAAAATTATCCTCATTTTCTAATATTGGGAGTATGCGTCAATTGAAATTTTTTAAATAGTCAATGAAAAATCTGTAGTTAAATTAAAAAAAAAGTTCTCTTTTACAAATGAAAACCACTTTCCAAATATGACTGGATTTCTTTGCTTGGATTACACTTTCCAAAATATTATTATGAGATACAGTTGGTGTTTCTTGAGCCATTCAAAAGAGAATTTATTTGGAAAAGTCGATTGAACCTTCAACGAGATTGATAAGTAAAAATGACGTCGATAGAACCTTCGAAAAGACCGATTAGTGAAAATGACAAAGAAATCCTATCTGTTCCTTTCATTCAAACGTACATTTTCAGAAAAAAAATGTAAAAATAGAAAAATAGGGAAAACAAATATAAATGAAGTCCAAGAGTGCATATACACGACCCAGCTTCCAAGTTGGGCCCAAACCCATTCGCTCATTGGCTCGTTGAATGTAGACTGTTAACATTTCTATTAGAATTTGGGCTCAATAGTCCATCAATTCGGCCCACATAAGTTTCGATTTACAAGTGACTTGCCCAAGTCTACCGATTGCAACCCAACAATCCCATAGCCTACTTAATTCAGCCCACTAATCCGACCTAGTCGATCAAATCAGTGAAGCCCAACCCCAGCCTTCATTTCTAAAAGGAACTGAGCCGGAAAAGCCTAACATCATCAGCTATAGGCTTGGCCCAGTATAAATGGGCTGAGCAAGAAAAGACCTTAATTAAATATTGTTCGATGGGCCGAAAAGGCTGGTACGGAGCCCAAACCGTACCCGGACCTTTAGAGTCAGGGTGAGACCCACATTCGGGCCAGGTCCTCTGACCTGATCCGGGTCCCCATTTTTTGAGAAGCAAAAAATAAAAAATTTCTAGTGTTAATGTTAGAATAGAAATAGCTTTAGTTCCCCGTGGTTAGTATACACGTGGTTTAGGGTTTAATGAGTGTCTTAGTGTAGCTTAGTTTAAGAATATGAAATCTTTAGCCGATAAATTGAATTCAAATTGAACTGGCTAAGGGGGATGCCCTCCTCCTAGGCTTAACAATATATGTTATTTGTGAAAAGCACATTTTTATTTCCATTTTTTTAAATACTCAAGTGTTTACTTTACACAATTTTAACATAATGAGGTTATTTTCTTTAGTGTCGTAAGGAAAAAAAAAACAGCATGGACACCTAGCGGCCAAGAACTATAGGAATAATAAATTGTGAAAAGACCGCTTAAATACTTTAGTTGATAAATAATCAAGTTTAGATATCAAAATGGCAATGATTAGATGACTGGCATAGTTAAGTCCCCAACTCTAAATCTCTGATTACATTGAAAGTGATGTTTTCTCTTATGCTTTGCTTGATTTCTAGCCAATCATAATAGGTTAAGGGTGACTTGCTATATAACATTGGGATTGGGTTAATCCATACTAAAAATGATCTAATATCACGCGAGGTATACAATTTGGGAGAGTATGAGCTCTTGATTGACAAACCAATAGGATTGTCTCTTGAGCAGATACTTCTAAATCTATTACCAAGGGTAGCCTTTTTTTGTATTGATGCCATGTCGATTTAGGGTGTGTTTGGTTTAACTTTGCAAATGGGCTTTGATGAAAATGCTAAGCTTTTTGCAAATGAGCTTTGGGGGAAATGCAAAGAGTGTTTGGTAAATTTTACTTTTAAAGGTAACTTTGAGAGAAATACCGTTTGGTAGAAAAGACATTTGAAATGCCCATTTGAATAATTAATTTATGTTTTTTTATTTTTATTTGTTGAAAAACCCATCTTTTCCATTCTTCCTTAAGATTATCCCACTTGCTCTTCATTTGATTTTTCTCGTACTTTTTGCCCCTTAGTTCCTCAAACTTCTTAATAATGATTGTCCATTCATCCCTTTTATTACTTGCAGGACGATTGCCATTATCAATCTATTCAATGCACAACTTAAAAAAAGTTTCCACATCTTCCGAGCTCCAATACGCCTTTTCCTTTGATGAACTTGCCATCTACTAAAGTGATATAAACAAATTTATCTACTAAAGTGATATAAACAAATTTAAAAGAAGAAAATAATCTAGTGCAAACAAAGAAGGTTATGCCTAATTATAATTTACCTTAAAATATGAGAACCCAATTCTATGCTTGTAGCAGCTATATGGAGTAACAAAATCTGATTATATGCTAAGAAACCTGAAAAGCTACTAGATGGAAGCCAAGTGGACAAAACAAGGTACGACTAATGACTTCTTGAATGTCTGTTAAAGAACCTCAGGCTTTTAGTCCTATTGGTTAAAGAACTTTATAAGTTCCACCTACCAAATTTTATCCCCTCTATAGATGAATAAACATGCATCATGTCCATGCTAATGCAGAGTAATAGAATCTCGAGTGATCTTGATGAGTTTGTTGTAAGGATTGTAGGATCTTCATATGTAAATGCTCCTATCACAATAAGGACACGGCTCAATGATCTTTATTATTAATATTGTCCATTAATTTCTAAGATCAAATTATCCTTGATCATCCTTCAACCCCCAAGTAGGGTCCACTTTTTTAACACCTTAGTTCAAAACTTTATTCTGATAGCTCTACAAATATAACAAATTCAACAACACCTCCCTTACTCCCTAAAGAGAAAGTCCATTAAATTCTAAGATCAAATTATCATTCAGCCCCCAAGTAGGGTCTACCTTTAACACCTTTGTTCAAAACTTCATTCCGATAGCTTTATAAAAGTAAAAAAATTCAACAACACCTCCCCCCCCCTTTTTTTTTCTCCTTCTTTCTCACACAGAAATGCAAGATTGACTCTCTGAATCTAAGGTACTCTAACGACACATTTTGGCTCTTAACTATAATATGAGGTCACAAATGCAGATGAAAGATAAGGAGGAAACAGAGTCTCTTTTACTAGCAGAGATCACAAAGATCACGAGAGTTGATCATAGTACATGGATAGAGGATTCTCTGGCAAAGACAGTTCAAGGGAAAAGGAGCTTCTGCATAGAGTTACTTAGTAAATCATCTTACACAAAATGAACTTAACCCTCGATTAAATATACTCAGTAAATCATCTTGCACAAGATGAAATCATCAAGACGTTAACTCTTGCGAACTTAAAATGATGGGAAACAGGGAAGGAAGCAGCACTGCAGCTTCAGAAAAACCAAAAGAGCTGAACTGTCATCTAGCAAGAAGTCCATGAGATCTTGGCTAGTTGAATGCTAAGTAGGAATTCATATAGAAATGTACACAAAAGGTGTCGAGCTATGTTCTATTATACATGTACATCAAGAAAAAAGGAGAACAGAAAAGGTCCCTCCCCTTCCTGTTCTTTCGCTCACACTCAAGAAAATGGTCGCAGAGTAGAGCACAAGCATTCAAATTCCGGAAGCAAAGGTTTTCCTATTGTCAGTTACGGAGAGTCATTATACCCAACATCTATTAACAGAAAGTATTGAACTAAGTGACAGCTTTTCCTTTCCCCTCTAATTCTTGAAAGGAAGGAGACACCCCCAAAAGCCCAAAAGAGAAAAACGAAAGCTCGAACGCCAACAATGGCGAAAATGCAATGACGCTGGGAGGAGGAAACCAGGGAGGCAGAAACAACAAGGCTCTTTATCATCGCTTATAAAGTAAGTACCCTCCCAAATACATGTGATTCCTACATAGCAATAATGTTTGCAGACTTTAGCTTAACTTCATTGTCCCAAAACATCTAACACATCTAACAGCTAAGGACTGAACTTCAACAAAATAAGGCAACCAATCTAGGAAGCGCAGATATTCAGCAACACGCACGACAGTGAGAAAGAAGGAAAAGCAGAAACACAGATCTAATGACAAAGCCAAAACCAAAGGATGAAACAAACACAGATCAAACGGATCTGTTAGAGTTTTCTGGAGCGGAAGCAAACGCCGAACTCAACCCAAACACAGATCTAATATAGAATCTTACCCAACGACAGAGGAAGCGAACGCTGAACTCAACGGGGACTTGTGCCGAGAGACGAAAGGACGGAGGAGAGATCAAATAGAGACTGAAGCGGAGGGACAAGCTCTGCGTCGGAAGATTAAATGGAGATTGGAGCGGAGGGACGAGCTCAGCCTCGGAAGATCGAATGGAGAATCGTGCACTTTTCGGAGTGGAGGAGAAGAACCATGCACGCTTCTTTAGAACCGTGCGTGTGTTGTCTAAAGAAGCGAAGGAAGGAGAAGAGCGGCACATGACTAGGGTTTATTTTGCAAAGGGGCAAAGTTGGGTTTTTATTAAATTTTATGGGCAAAAAGGAAACTAAATAAATATTATTAATCCTCCTCTCAGCATTCCGAAAATGCTGAAAAGTCCAAAGCTCATTCAAGTTGCCTTCTGAAAGTAGCTTTCCCAAATCTAGCTTTCAGTTCAAAGCCAAAAAAAAAAAAAGTTTGCCAAATACCCCAACTTTTGCCAAGTGAGCTTTGGGATCCCAAAAAGCTTTCCAAAAGCTGAACCAAACGCACCCTTAGAAGACTTGGTCATTTTTAGGTGTGAACAACTCATGTTCATTTTTATTTGATTTAGTGGGTGAGTTCATGCAGTCATGTTGTTCAAAGAAGTGATAAGAGTCCCCACAAGTCTCATGAGCACTCAATGTTTGAGCAATTACTCTAGCTTTAGTAGGAGAACCTAAAATAACTGCAAATTTGTGTATCGAGAAACATGATTTTGGGTTAAAATCTTACCTAATTTCACTGCTTTGAGCTATATCTTGAAATAGCAATGCCTCATGGATCCTAGAAAATGCACTTAGTTTGATGCACAAAATTTTGCTCAATGTATCGCTTTATTACTACACAAAAACAACAATTGCTAGGAAGAAATCAAATACGAGAATGTAATCATGATAACCTGAGAACCATCACAAACACAAAAATTTACACTTAGGGCACGCCGTCTCCTATTTGTCAAGGCTATCTGGGATATGGCTCGGTCATAGAGGCCTCGTTCTTCGAGAAATGGTTCGATTCCTGCGTTGATGACATATCGGACTCGATGGCACTGTGCATGAAGAACGCTGGTTGGGACGGCACTTGGAGAGTGACCGAGTGGCTGTTAAGCATGAGAAGCACCGAGGCCATCGTTGGCCGCATAGCCACGTTTTCTTGGACGCACAGGAGACCAATGTGGACACACCTCACGATTTCGGCACTCAAACTAGAAGCTATACAGGGATCGATGATGTTCGATAATGCTCCTTCCCTCCAATTCTTCCAAACCTGCAAGCATTTGACAAACATTGAGGAGATCGATCTCTGAAACATTCAGCCAAATGAGAAGTTATGTTCTTATACTCACATAGCCTATAAGGACCTCCGTGTTATCGCCCACCTGGAAAAGATTATTCCTCTGACCACACACAATTTCCAATACAAGCACTCCGAAACTGAAGACATCGGACTTAACTGAGAAGTTTCCATGCATCGCATACTCTGGTGCCATATATCCGCTGGGCATCAAAATAAATCAGTCATACTTGCTCTATAGTTTGCCTATGTTATTTTGATAAGCATTAGCTAGGAGGGTTGTGAGCACACTTACTAGGTCCCAACAATTCGATTTGTCTCTGCCCGAGTTTGGTCCAGCTCGAAGAGTCTCGCCATACCGAAATCTGATATCTTAGGATTCATGTCCGAGTCCAACAAAATGTTGCTAGCTTTAAGGTCCCGATGGATAATATGAAGTCGAGAGTCTTCGTGCAAGTAAAGTAGCCCTCGAGCAACACCCATTATTATCTTGTGACGCCTATCCCAGTCGAGATTCTCACGCTTTAGGGGATCTACAAATTTTGTTGAAAGCCATGTTAAATAAGACTATGACATTGCTTAGTCATTTCATGAAGACCTAACTTCAAGAATGACGACGCAGGGAACATACCGAATATGAATTGATCAAGGCTTGAATTGGGTACAAACTCGTAAATGAGCAGCCGCTCAACTCCTTCCAGACAAAAACCTAGGAGCCTTACCAAGTTCCTGTGTTGTAGCCTAGCTAGTAACATGACCTCATTCTTAAATTCTAATTCTCCTTGGCCGGAATTCTGCGACAGCCGTTTCACCGCGATATTTTGTCCGTTGGAGAGCCGACCCTAAAATTTAATCAAAGCAAGTCCTTGTGAGTACCAACACGTGATCGAAGCATTTTGAAGAGCATCTATTTTGTTGCTTTAATTTTAATGCAAGAGACCAGAGGATGCTTTGTTAATTAATACCATGTAAACAGCACCAAAACCACCTTCTCCAAGCTTCCTGGAATTGGAGAAGTCGTCAGTTGCCGCTTTGATGGTGCTGAAATCAAATTGTAGTGACTCCGCCGTGCTTATTTCATCCACAACTTCACCTGCATGGAGATATATGCGGTCATTCAGAGCATGAGTTACTTTATGATAGTTCTTATAATGAATCTTAAACTTTTAGTACATAGAGTTGCACATGCAAACATTTTTATCAACTCGCTATTTTGGCCTTCTCAATTAGTTCATGTCAACCATTGACAATGGGAATGTGTAATTGGACATGTGCAAGTCGTGCGCAAGAATGTAAAGATCGATACTTCGATTCAGTGTTCTGGAATTCTCAATCCAACTTGTCAAAAAAATTTTGGCCTAATTGTCACTACTGTGCTGATGCAAAAGTATAGTAATTATTCAACTTCGTTATTTTGATGATTTTGGTGACCTCATGAACAGTTGCTATTCCAACGAAAGATGAAAGACTGACCTTCAACTCTTTGTCTGGGCTGCTTCTTCTTCCTTTTCACTATCAGGAATATGACAATGCCGACAAGAAGTACCGCAGAAGCACGTGCGGCAACTGCAATGATCACAATCTTCGTTGAATTGTTCTTTCCAACTGCAAGAGCAAAGGCACATTATGTTTACGATCATTGCTTAACGATTACAGAGTAATACACCGAAGAGGTCACTAACGTGTCATTACTAATGCAGAAACGAGATGCATGTTGGACGTACATCGCACCATTCTTTGATAACTCAATGGAAAGTTATACGGATTTCTGCTTGTCTTACCAAGCCTCGTCTAAGAGAGAGTAGTAACCTCTGAAAACATTTCTTACGGAAATCAGAGCAATGACAGCGCAATGGTTTGCAGAAACTGAGTGGAGCAAGGGACAGCCGATGCAATTGCTCCGGTCAATGATTTCTGCAGAGTTATTAGATGCATCCAACGTGGACATATGGGACCAATATGCACACGAGGGCCACCAGCGAAAAGCATGAAAGGGACGACGACAATCAGGCCCGTCGTCGCCCTCTCGGCAGGCGAGCTCGAATCGATCGTGCTTTGGTCTTGGTTTTCTTTTATTAGAATGTATATATTTTTTTTTTTACAGTTTTTAGGCGGTCCTATCTCATCTATATAAGAAACTTGAAAGTTCAGAATATATATACTTTGCCCTACCAAATAATAAGAAGATAAATAGTATATAGGAATTTCTTATCCAACTCAATCTCGAGAAATGCTTTATTTAACACGAGATCTTACCCAAACCCTTAATTAAGTGACATGCTGATTTCTAGCTAGTTGCCGATTGTTTGATCAATCAATCTAAGTTATTTCAGCACCTAATAAAAATTCATCATATCATTAAAATAAGAGACTTTCTGTGAAATTTCTTAGAATCTCTAGCATTGCTAATTGATCTAGTTCTGGTTAACTTCATTTGCAGACGATCAAGCACAACTAAGGTTATTTTTGCCCTCTTTTTTCCTTTGACGTCTGATGCTATAAAGTTCTAGTAATTATCCAAGATCTCATGCCTGGATGTGTAAGCAATGTTTCGTTCATGGCCTCGAAATTCTCTTTCCCATCTCTCTCTACTGTCAATTTTTTTTTGTGGGTGCTTTTATGTTAATTAACAAACCATTGTGACTGATTGATGGGACGAAGATCTACTAATGATTTATTGCCCTAGTGGAGATGCATCAATGATTAGAGCTATTGACCCATTCCTTTTTTTGTCGCAAAATATGGACCAACCACCCGTGTTTGGCAAAAAAAAATGTATACCCCACCAGAGAAATTTCATGATCTGTAGAATAGTAAAATTAAGCATATTTGAAAGATTCGCAGTTCAAATCTCAAGTGAAATCCGCATAATTAACTATTTATATGGTTTTAGTCATCCTGAATTGTAGGAAAAAAAAAAAAAAAACACAAACGCCATGTTTGTGACTTGGGAACAAGATCCTACATACCTGGCGGTGGAGCTGGCGCATCTGCCTCCGTTGATGGTGGCGCGGGCGGCGGTGGAAGTGGCTCCCCAATCTGATCGAAGAACCGACCATTGGTCTCGTACCGGAACCGGCAACTTGGTGCCATGATCCTCACTCCCTTCTTCCCGGCACAGCAGTCCGTGAGCCTTGCGATGACTGTCACCAGGCAGTCGCTGCATTGCTGCTCGGTCAAGTCCGGCGTGCACTGTGTCATGGCGTAGATCTTGTCGAAACCCGCCGATGTGTTCCCCGTCGCGTACTTCCTCAGCAAGCCGCCTCCTGCCGCCTCGCTCCGCAGACTGTCCAGCAGTGTCCTTAGCGCCGCGTTGTACGTGTCTGGGCTGGTGACGTTGATCCCGCTGGCCACCCAGTAGTCAGGCAATGTTGTGACTGTTCGGAAGATCGAGGCGTTAGAGTACCGGACGGTGCAGTTCTCACTGTAGAGGACCGCGCTCTTCTGCAAGGGGCAGAGCCGGCGGATGTCGGAGGCTGCGCCATTAAGGCAGGTGCGGCAGCTCTCAGCGGTGAGGTCGCCGAGGCAGGAGCCGATGACATAGAGGGTTTGGGAGGCGCCGGAGACGTTGGCGGAGGCGTTGAAGAAGCCGTAGGTGAGGGACGAGGAGTTGGTGGTGGAGATGGAGGAGAGGAGGGTGGTGAGGGTGGTTTGGTAGGTGCTGTTGGCGGTGAAGTTGCCGGTGGTGGCGCAGGACTTATGTGGGAAGAAATCTCGGGCTTCAACGGTGGAAGCAAGCAGGAGGAGGAGGAGGAGAGGAAGATTTGGAATATCCGTTCTTCCTTAGTGTTCTTCGTGGGGCTGTTCCGGGTCTTTCTTTGATTAATGTCCATAGGCTAATAATGTACGAACGCATAGCTTGTTGTAGCTCCTACACAAGTTGCTTCGTCGAAACCTGTTTCGTCCGCGGCTTGGTAGGGGCGGCTTGAACTTCGATACTAATGAAATCATTGGTCTTTTCTTTTGTCTTTGCCGGAAGACCATTCTTTTCCTCGACCATCCATTTCTTTATTTTTCGCAGTCAAACATCTCCTACTATCTTTTGAAAAATCGCAGCTAACACTGGGGACGGGGTATCCCTGGTAATAGAATTGGGAAACATGAAACTCTGCTTGGCGATCTTTTCAGAATGCCCACGATGTCTTGGCCAACTCTTTGAATGTTGTCGGAATGGTCGGTCGTCAGATATGTCTCGATCTCCTCCGCAGATGAAGACAGAGCTAGCAAGAGCAAGTGGGGGTAATCTTTCTTTTTTACAAAGCGATGAGTTACAGATTCTTTACACATTGCTTGATAATGGCACATCATCTCCGCTCGTGGGGATGGAGTTTGCCGTATCGAATTGATTGGCATGTGCACCATACGTATACCTCGGTATCACTAATGAACACTCCACTTAAATATCCTCCCCATAGCTTCAAACTTTGGCAATATGGAACAAATAGAGTTTTGATTCAACTTGAGTCTCGAGGATGGCGGACATGTGTACCATTTGAGCAATTTCGCCTTCATGGCCAATCCCGCTCCATATGAGACATGGGCTATGCTTCATTATTTCCTTCTCGATTTTGTTCTTTTAGTAGGACATAATTAACGCGAGCTTGCCTTTTTTTCTTCTTCCTAAAACATCTTTCGTTGTTTGGTAAAGAATTTTTGCCAGAAGTTTTAGTTTGTCTCACGTCAATTCTTTCTCAACGAAACGTTAATGCGTGTAAATAACCTTCCTTCTTATCAACTAACAATAGTTGAAAATCGTTCTTGCGGATGTTTTAATTACCCCTTTTTCTTTTTGATGTTTCCCCCCGCATGCTCAATAATTTCCATTACATCGAAAAACTTTGGCTTTGAATGAATCAAAATGGTGTTCCGGAAGCAAATCATAGATTCCAGTGAACGTCGACATTCAACATCAACATCAAATTTATGTTTACGGCTCATATTATCCCGACCACTTGGAATAACCATGTTAAATACTTGATTCTTCACGGTAGCATTTTAAATGCTATATAGCTGAGAACATACGCGGCAGAGAGCCTAGCTTTCAAACACTTGCCCATAAAATTATTCAACTACACCCAACAATCCATTCCACGTGAATTGTTAATTATATTTTTTTAACATGAATGATCATGCCAACTTACTTAGTTCTCAGACTTAAATAATAGTTTCATAATCATTGATCAGGACTAATGTGATCACGCATTCATCTTTGTCTTTAAGACCAGGCCACTAGGGTTCCAAATTTGACTTTAAACAATTGCGATGAAGGTTTCAGACTATGTAATATCGTATAGCCGATGATTAAGATTGGAGTAGATAAGGACAATAGCAAAAGTAAGCAATAGAATCTTTGACGGTTGATCTTTTCCAAACACACACCCTCATGGCCTTGGTCAAGCTGCCATCGCGCGACGAGCCCGAACCATGTGCTGTTATATATATTATAACATTTATGATAACGAATGACCTTTTTGCTTTTTTGGATTGAATAGCATGGTAAATTTAACGTTTTGCTTAATCTAAATCTCGTCGGACGTCTTTTTTAATCCTATGTATGTATGAGATTATACTGATACATACTCATTGATGCGTAAATTCGCTTAAATATAGTTTTGTAACATCTAAATTTTAATGGGACAGTTTAAAAGTTGGAAAACTATCTCTGGTTTTACGCGGATTGACCAAGAACAAAGTAGCCTAGTGGGTAGTGCTAATTGGAGTTGGAGAATATAATAACACGGTGAATCAAGGACGATCGCATAGTCTCTTCAGCAATAATTCGACATAAAATATATATTATGAAATGATAAGTACGAACTTGCAACCCGACGTATCCACCGGCGAGGAGCCGTCGTAGACTAGCCTTAGCAATTTGTTTGCTTCTCCGGCAGCCGCATGCGCCTCTTCATCGTGGCTTTTACGAGAGCGTCGCCGGAGAAGGCTCGAACAAAGTTTCTGGGCTTTTCCAATGCGGAGGCGATCTCTCCGGTAATGACTGCATCAACCGCAGCAACAATGCCCCTGCAGAGGCATGGCATCCAGCAAAGGTGAGTGGTTGATGTTCAACTTTGTTGACGAGCCTTTTAGAAACTAAAGTATAATAAAAGGTAAACTTTATATTTAATTATAAAAGTAATGGGAGATCAGATATGAATTATCTTAACTCAATTTCAATCAACATCCATTTATCCATTTCGGCCGTACCTTTTCCCCGAAAACAATCCCGCATTGTGTCGCATGGTTCAATCGCTTTTGAACTTAGGTAGCATTTGTTTGACCGAAAGGATTTTTCACAAATCAGTTTTCTAAACTTTTGAGCTTTTGATTTGTTGAAAATAATTAGTCAATGGAATAATATTTACGACAATAAAATATGTATGCTTAATATTGAAAAAATAAATTCCCTAACTTGGAAAGGAGAAAATGCATATTTTTGAAATAATTTATGGGATAGCACTTTCGTTTATCATAAAGTTTTTTTTTTTTGGAAACAAACACAATCCTATATTAAATTCTCTAATATTTCTGATTTGGACACCGGCATTTAACATAGGTCCCGTTTGTTTCACGGAAAACAACTACTAGGAAAATATTTTTTCAAATTTTTTGGCAATCATTTCACGGAAAAAAATAGACAAGGAAAATATTTTTCATAAATGGGAAAAAATACCTTCAAAAGTGGGAAAAATATTTTTCATTTTTTAAAGTGAAATTCTTTTTCCATTTTCTTTGTTTACCTTTAAATATTGTAGCTTTTAGAAGCGTATTTCAATCTTGCCTGAGACTAGTGAGCCGACGGCATTTGATAGTGAACTCGTAACCTCTAGAGGTGAGGCTTGCTTTGGATTGTCAAGTTCATGACTTCTAGTGGCAAGCAGAGAGCTTACAGGAGCTTGGTGAAACTTGTGACAGGTGACATGTAAATGTATAACAAAAAAGAAAAAAAATCATATTTTATAATTTTTCTTAAGTTTCAAACGAACACTTGAAAATATTATTATTTTTCAGGAAAATGATTTCTTGAAAAATATTTTTCAGAAATTTTATATTTTTCGTGAAATGAACGGAGTCTTAGTATTTGATTATTCACCTTTTTTTTTTGTCTTTTCTTGAGCATTAATCCATCAACCATTGCTCTTAATTAGATTAACACTTTGTATGTTTTGTGAAAAATTTTCGGCTGGGAAAAATTATCCTTATTTTCTAGTATTGGGATCATGCAAGAAGATGAGTCAACAGAGAAATTTTAAATAGCCAATGAAAAGCTTATGCTTAAATTACAAAAAAAAAAAAAACCATCTTCTCTTTTAAAATTGGGAACCACTTTTCAAAATACGACTAGATTTCTATGGTTGGATTGCACTTTCCAAAAGTATTTTCCTGAGATGCAGTTGGGGTTTCTTGAGCTATTCAAAGGAGGATTTCTTTGGAAAAGTCGATAGAACCTTGAACGAGATTTATCAGTGAAAACGACAACGAAATCCCGTATGTTCCTTTCATTCAAACGTACATTCTCATAAAAATATTAAAATAGGAAAATAGCCCAAAAAAAAAGTGTAAATGAAGTCCAAGAGTCCATATACACGACCCATTTGCTCATCGGCCCGTGAAATATAGCCTTTTGACATTTCTATTAGAATTTGGGCTCAATAGTCCCACAATTCGGCCCACATGCCCATGTCTAGCGATTGCAGTCCGACAATCCCATAACCCACTGTATTCAGCCCACTAATCCGACCCAGTCAATCAAATCAGTGAAGCCCAGCCCCAGCCAAGGGACTGAGCCGGATAAACCTAACAGCATCGTCTTTCGGCCTGGCCCAGTATAATTGGGCTGAAAAAAAAGAGGCCTGAATTAAGTATTTTTGGGTCGGGCTTAAAGGCCGGTCGGGAACCCAAAACCTACGCGGACCTTTAGGGTCCGGGTCCGGGTCCGGGAGAGACCCACATTCGGACCAGGTCCTCTGACCCGATCCGAGTCCCCATTTTTTGAGAACCAAAAAATAAAAAATTTCCGAAAATAAAAGTTTTCAGGAAATAGGTTAGAAACTGGACTTTGATTAGTTTGTTAGATTTTCTAGTGTTAATGTTAGTATAGAAAGAGCTTTAGATCCCTCTAATTAGTATACACGTGGTTTAGGGTTTAATGAGTGTCTTAGTGTAGCTTAGTTTTAGAATGCGAAATTTTTAGCCGAGAAATTGAATTAATATTCGAGCAAGTTAAGGGGGATGCCCTCCTCCTAGGCTTAACAATAATATGTTCTTTTTGAAAAGCACATTTCTATTTCGATTTTAAAAAAAAATACTCGAGTGTTTACTTTACACACTTTTACTACATTGATTGTTCTTTTTTTTAGAGCATAATTAGGTCATTGTCTTTAGTGTCTTAAGGAAAAAAAAAAACAGCATGGACACCTAGCGGCCGAGAACCATAGGAATCATCAATTGTCAAAAGACTACTTAAACACTTTAGCTGATAAATAATCAAGTTTAGGTATCAAAATGGAAATAGTTAGATAATTGGTGTAGTTTAGTCCCCAACTCTCCTATGCCTTACTTGATTTTTAGCCAACCGTAATAGGTTAAGGGTGACTTGTTATATAATATTTGGATTGGGTTAATCCATACTAAAATAGATCTAATATCATGCGAGGTGTAAAATTTGGGAGAGTTTGAACTCTAGATTGATGAACTATCAGAATTGTCCCTTGAGTAGATACTTCTAAATCTATTCCTAAGGGCAGTCCCTTAAAAGTAGGTCAAGACAATTTGACGGGTTCACTGGAGAAAATTTACATCATTCATTTATAAATAGCCGTTGATTTTTGCATTGATGCCATGTTGATTTAGAAGACTTGGTCATTTTTAGGTGTAAACAACTCATGTTCATTTTATTTGATTTAACGGTTGAGTTCATATAGTCATGTTGTTCATAGAAGTGATAGAATCCCACTCAAGTCTCATGAGCCATCAATGTCTGAGCAATTACTCTAGCTTTAGTAGGACCTTAAATTGGTAAAATAACTGCAAATTTGTGTATCGAGAAACATGAGATTTTGGATTAAAGTCTTACCTAATTTCACTGCCTTGAGCTATATCTTGAAATAGCAATGCCTTACGGATCCTAGCATGGACATGCACGTAGATGGCATGCCCTTGACTAAATTAGAAAATGCACTTAGTTTGATGCACAAAATTCGGCTCAATGTATCACTTTATTACTACACAAAAACAGCAATTGCTAGGAAGAAATAAATCACGAGAATGTAATCATGATGACCTGAGAACCATCACAAACACAAAAATTTCCACTTAGGGCACGTCGCCTCCTGTTTGTCAAGGTTATCTAGGATATGGCTCGGTCATAGAGGCCTCGTTCTTCGACAAATGGTTCGATTCCTGCGTTGATGACAAATTGGACTCGATGCCACTGTGCATGAGGAACGCTGGTTGGGACGGCACTTGGAGCGTGACCGAGTGGCTGTTAAGCATGAGAAGCACCGAGGTCATCGTTGGCCGCATAGCCACGTTTTCTTGGACGCACAGGAGACCAATGTGGATGCACCTCACGATTTCGGCACTCAAACCAGAAGCTATACAGGGATCGATGATGTTCGATAATGCTCCTTCCCTCCAATTCTTCCAAACTTGCAAGCATTTGACAAACATTGAGGAGATCGATCTCCCAAACATTCTGCCAAACGAGAAGTCATGTTCTTATACTCACGTAGCTTATGAGGACCTCTGTGTTGTTGCCCACTTGAAAAAGATAGTTCCTCTGACCACACACAATCTCCAATACAAGCACTCCAAAACTGAAGACATCGGACTTGACTGAGAAGTTTCCATGCACCGCATACTCCGGCGCCATATATCCGCTGGGCATCACAATAAATCCATCACGCTAGTTTTATAGTTTGCCTATGTTATTTTGATAAGCATTAGCTAGGAGGGTTGTGAGCACACTCACTAGGTCCCCAGAACTCGGTTTGTCTCTGCCTGAGTTTGGTCCAACTCGAAGAGCCTTGCCATACCGAAATCTGATATCTTAGGATTCATGTCCGAGTCCAACAAAATGTTGCTAGCTTTAAGGTCCCGATGGATAATACGAAGTCGAGAGTCTTCGTGTAGGTAAAGCAGCCCTCGAGCAACACCCATTATTATCTTGTGACGCCTATCCCAGTCAAGATTCTTGCGCTTTAGGGGATCTACAGATTTTGTTGAAAGCCACGTTAAATAAGACTAAGACTAAGACATTGCTTAATCATTTCATGAAGACCTAACTTCAAGAATGACGATGCAAGGAACATACCGAATATGAATTGATCAAGGCTCGAATTGGGTACAAACTCGTAAATGAGAAGCCGCTCAACTCCTTCAAGACAAAAACCTAGGAGCCTTACCAAGTTCCTGTGTTGTAGCCTAGCTAGTAACATGACCTCATTCTTAAATTCTAATTCTCCTTGGCCGGAATTCCGCGACAGCCGTTTCACCACGATGTTTTGTCCGTTGGAGAGCCGACCCTAAAATTTAATCAAACAGGTCCTTGTGAGTATCAATATGTTATCGAAGCATTTTGAAGAGCATCTATTTTGTTGATTTAATTTTAATGCCAGAGACCAAAGAATGCTTTGTTAATTAGTACCATGTAAATAGCACCAAAACCACCTTCTCCGAGCTTCTTGGAATTAGAGAAGTCGTTAGTTGCTGCTTTGATGGTGCTGAAATTAAATTGTAGTGACTCCGCCGTGCTTATTTCATCCCCAACTTCATCTGCACAGAGATATACGCGGTCATTCAGAGCATGACTTGCTCGTAGTTCTTATAATGAAAGCTTCTTAAACTTTTAGTATATAGAGTTGCACCTGCAGGCATTATTATCAACTTGCTATTTTGGCCTGCTCAATTAGTTCATGTCAACCATAGACAATGGGAAATGTGTAATTGGACATGTGCGAGTGGTGCGCAAGAATGTAAAGATCGATACTTCATGTTCTGGAATTCTCAATTTAACTTGTCAAACTTTTTTTGGCCTAATTGTCACTACTGTGCTGATGCAAAGGTACAGTAATTATTCAACTTCGTTATTTTGATGATTTTGTTAACCTCATGAACAGTTTCTGTTCCAATGAAAGATGAAAGACTGACCTTCAACTCTTTGTCTAGGCTGCTTCTTCTTCCTTTTCGCTATCAGGAATATGACAATGCCGACAAGAAGTACCGCAGAAGCACTTGCGGCAACTGCAATGATCACAGTCTTCGTTGAATCGCTCTTTCCACCTGCAAGAGCAAAGGCACATTATGTTTATAATCATTGCTTAACGATTACAAAGTAATACACCAAAGAAGTCACTAACGTGTCATTTCTAATGCGAAAACGAGATGCATGTTGAACGTACATCGCACCATTCTTTGATAACTCAAGGGAAAGTTTTGTGGATTTTTGCTCGTTCTACCAAGCCTCGTCTAAGAGAGAGCAGTAACCTCTGAAATTATATCACGTTATTCTCCAGAATCACCTCTTCAACTCCAAGTCCATTGCTTTCATATATTTCTTACTGAAATCAGAGCAATGACAGCGCAATGGTTTGCAGAAAAAGAGTGGAGCAAGGAACAACCGGTGCTGTTGGTATTGCAAATGCTCCGGTCAAGGATTTCTGCAGAGTTATTAGATGCATTCCACGGACATATGGGACCCCTATGCACACGAGGACTACCAGCGAAAATCATGAATATTGAATGGGACGATGACAATTATGCCTGTCGGGATCCAGATCCCCTACCTTAACAGTAAGGGATCTTAGTTTGGGAGCTGTTCGATTCAAGATCATATGGCTCCCATTTAATAGGAGGAGGTTTTCCTGCCTGTCGTCGCCCTCTCGGCAGGCCTGCTCGAATCAATTTTGCTTTGTTCTTGATTTTCTTTTATTAGAATGTATATTTCTTTTATAGTTTTTAGGCTGTCCTATCTCATCTTTATAGAAAACTTGAAAGGTCAGAATATATATAATTTTCCCTACCAAATAATAATGACATATGTAATCTAGAGGAATTTATTATCTAACTCAATCTTGAGAAGTGCTTTATTTAACACGAGATTTTACCGAAACCCTATAATTAAGTGACATGATGATTTCTAGTTAGTTGTCGATTATTTAATCAACGGATCTAAGTTATTTCACCATCTAATAAAAATTCATCATGTCATTTACATAAGAGACTTCTATGAAATTTCTTAGAATCTCTAGCATTGCTAATCGATCTGGCTCTTGTTAACTTCATTTGCGGACAATCAAGCACAACTAAGGTTATTTTTGCCCTCTTATTTCCTTTTGACATCTGACGCTACAAAATTCTAGTAATCATCCAAGATCTCATGCCGGAGCGTGTAAGCAATGTTTCGCTTATGGCCTCGAAATTTTCTTTCCCATCTCTCTCTACTGTCATTTTTTTTTTTTGCTGCTTTTATGTTAATTAACAAACCGTTGTGACTGATCGATGGAAAGTAACCAAGATCTGCTAATTTATTACCCTAGTGGAGATGCATCAATGATTAGAGCTATTGACCATTTCTTTCTTTGTCAAAAATATGGACCAACCACCCGCGTTTGGCCAAAAAGTGTTTATCCCACCAAAGAAATTTCATGATGAGTAGAACATTAAAATTAAGCATATTTGAAAGATTTGCAGTTCAAATCTCAAGTGAAATCCTATTTAGGTATCAAAATGTCAATAGTTAGATAACAAGAAAATAATAAATTTTCTATTAACGACATTCCTATTTAGTTCTATACATGAATAAGGATGTAGATTCCGGCCATGATTCATGCATTTCTTCCAGCATCGCTGTCTTGAGCTATATCTTGAAATAGCAATGCCTCACGGATCTTTAGCATGGACATACATGTGGATGGCATGCCTTTGACTAAATTAGAAAATGCACTTAGTTTGATGCACATAATCTGGCTTAATGTATCACTTTATTACTACACAAAAGCAGCAATTGCTAGGAAGAATTAAATCACGAGAATGTAATTTTGATGACCTGAGAACCCTCACAAACAAAAAAAATTAACACTCAGCGCACGCAGTCTCCCGTTTGTCAAGGCTACCGGGGATATGGCTCGGTCATAGAGGTCTCGTTCTTCGAGAAATGGTTCGATTTGCCTCTTGACTTGTCGACTTCAGACGCCCTCGAGCTGTAATCATGCGTTGATGACACATTGGACTCGATGCCACTGTGCATGAAGAACGCTGGTTGGGATGGCACTTGGAGCGTGACTGATTGGCTGTTAAGCATGAGAAGCACCGAGGTCATTGTTGGCCGCATAGCCACGTTTTCTTGGACGCACAGGAGACCAATGTGGACGCACCTTGCAATTTCGGCACTCAAACCAAAAGCTATACAGGGATCGATGATGTTCGATATTGCTCCTTCCCTCCAATTCTTCCAGACCTGCAAGCATTTGACAAACATTGAGGAGATTGATCTCCGAAACATTATGCCAAATGAGAAGTCATGTTGTTATACTCACATAGCTTATGAGGACCTCCGTGTTATCGCCCACCTGAACAAGATTGTTCCTCTGACCACACACAATCTCCAATACAAGCACTCCAAAACTGAAGACATCGGACTTGGCAGAAAAGTTTCCATGCATCGCATACTCCGGCGCCATATATCCACTGGGCATCACAATAAATCCGTCATTTGCCTATGTTATTTTGATAAGCATTAGCTGTGGGGGGTTGTGAGCACACTTACTAGGTCCCCACAATTCGGTTTGTCTCTGCCTGAGTTTGGTCCAACTCGAAGAGCCTTGCCATACCGAAATCTGATATCTTAGGATTCATGTTCGAGTCCAACAAAATATTGCTGGCTTTAAGGTCCCGATGGATAATACGAAGTCGAGAGTCTTCATGTAGGTAAAGTAGCCCTCGAGCAACGCCCATTATTATCTTGTGACGCTTATCCCAATCGAGATTCGCACGCTTCAAGGGATCTACAGATGTTGTTGAAAGCCACATCACACAAGACGATCTTAATCATTTCATGAAGATCTGATTTCAAGAATGACAAGGCAAGGAACATACCGAATATGAACTGATCAAGGCTCGAATTGGGTACAAACTCGTAAATAAGCAGCCGCTCAACTCCTTCCAGACAAAAGCCTAGGAGCCTTACCAAGTTCCTATGTTGTAGCCTAGCTAGTAACATGACCTCATTCTTAAATTCTGATTCTCCTTGACCAGAATTTCGCGACAGCCGTTTCACTGCGATGTCTCGTCCGTTGGAGAGCCGACCCTAAAATTTGATCAAAGCAGGTCCTTATGAGTATCAATACGTGATTGAAGAATTTCGAAGAGCATCTATCTTGTTGCTTTAATTTCAAGAGACCAGAGGATGCTTTGTTAATTAATACCATGTATACAGCACCAAAACCACCTTCTCCAAGCTTCTTGGAATTAGAGAAGTCGTCGGTTGCCGCTCTGATGGTGCTGAAATCAAATTGTAGCGACTCCGCCATGCTTATTTCATCCACAACTTCACCTAGACAGAGAAATACGTGGTCATTTATAGCATGAATCACTTTATCATAGTTCCTATAATGACAGCTTCTTAAACTTTTAGTATATAGAGTTGCCCCCGCAGGCATTAGTATGAACTTGCTATTTCGGCCTGCTCAATTAGTTTATGTTAACGATAGCAATGTTAAAAAGTTTTTTTGGCCTATTTGTCACTACTGTGCTGGTGCAAAAGTATAGTAATTAGTCAACTTCGTTATTTTCATGATCTTGTGAACCTTATGAGCAGTTGCTGTTCCAATGAAAGATAAGAGACGGACCTTCAACTCTTTGCCTGGGCTGCTTCTTCTTCCTTTTCGCTATCAGGAGGATGACAATGCCGACAAGAAGTACCGCAGAAGCACTTGCGGCAACTGCAATGATCACAGTCTTCGTTGAGTTGCTCTTTCCACCTGCGAGAGCAAAGGCAATGATAAAAATTGGATGGCGCTAGCTTTTTTTCAAAAAAGTAAACCTCCCCCTCTTAACAGGGGTCGTCCGATACCCAATCAGATGGTTTCAAAAGTAAAATCCCTACCGTGACGGTAAGGAATCCGGATCGTCTACTCACACGAGGACCACCAACGAAAAGTATGAAAGTGACAACGACAATAACGCCCGTTGTCGCTCTCGATAGCCGTGCTCGAGACGATTGTGCTTTGGTCTTGGTTTTTTGTAATCAGATGGTTCCAAAAGTAAAATCCCTACCGTGACGGTAAGGAATCTGGATCGTCTACTCACACGAGGACCACCAACGAAAAGTATGAAAGTGACAACGACAATAATGCCCGTTGTCGCTCTCGATAGCCGTGCTCGAGACGATTGTGCTTTGGTCTTGGTTTTTTGTAATTAGAATATATATTTCTTTTATAGTTTTTAGGCCGTCCTATCTCACCTTTATAAAAGACTTGAAAGGTCAGGGTATATATACTTTCCCCTACCAAATAATAAGAACATAAATAACATAGAAAAATTTCTTTTCTAGCTCAATCCTGAAAAGTGCTTTATTTAGCAAGAGATCTTACCGAAACCCTGTAATTAAGTGACATGTGTGTTTCTAGTTAGTTGCCGATTGTTTAATTGATGGATCTAAGTTATTTCAGCACCTAATAAAAATTCATCATGTCATTTAAATAAGAAACTTCCAGTAAACTTTCTTTGAATCTTTAGCATTGCTGATCGATCTAATTCTTGTTAACTTCATTTGTAGACGATCAAGCACAACTAAGGTTATTTTTGCCTTCTTTTTTCCTTTGACGTCTGATGCTACAAAGTTCTAGTAATAATCCAAGATCTCACGCTAGAGCGTCTAACCAATGTTTCGCTTATGGCCTCGAAATTTTCTTTCCCATCTCTTTTACGGTCAATTTTTTTGTGCTTTTATGTTAATTAACGAACCGTTGTGACTGATTGATGGGAAGTAACGAAGATCTGCTAATGATTTATTACCCTAGTGGAGAAACATCAATGGTTAGAGCAATTGAAAATATGGACCAACCACCCGTGTTTGGCAAAAAAGTGTTTATCCCACCAAAGAAATTTCATGATCTTTAGAGCATTTAAATTAAGCATATTTGAAAGATTTGCAGTTCAAATCTCAAGTGAAATCCGCAAAATTAACAATTAAGATGGATTTAGTCTGCCTAAATTATAGAAAAAATAACACAAACGCCCTGTTCGTGATTTGTGAACAATATCCTACATACCTGGCGATGGAGCTGGTGCATCTGCCTCCGTTGATGGCGGGGCGGGCGGCGGCGGAAGTGGCTCCCCAATCTGGTCGAAGAACCTAGTATTAGTCTCGTACTGGAACCGGCAACTTGGTGCCATGATCCTCACTCCTATCTTCCCGGCACAGCAGGCCGTGAGCCTTCCGACGATTGTCACCAGGCAGTCGTTGCATTGCTGCTCGGTCAAGTCCGGCGTGCACTGTGTCATCGCGTAGATTGTGGTGAAATCCACCGATGTGTTACCCGTCGCGTATTTCCTCAGGGAGCCGCCGCCTGCTGCCTCGCTCCGCAGACTGTCCAGCAGGGTCGGCAGCGCCGCGTTGTACTTGTCTGGGTTCGCGACACTCGTGACGTTGATCACGTTGTACAGCTGGTAGTCAGGGTCGGTTGTGACAGTGCGGAAGATCGAGGCGTTAGAGTACCGAACGGTGCAGTTCGCACTGTAGAGGACCGCACTCTTCTGGAAGGGGCAGAGCCGGCGGATGTCGGAGGCTGCGTCATTAAGGCAGCTGCGGCAGCTCTCTGCGGTGAGGTCGCCGAGGCAGGAGCCGATGACATAGAGGGTTTGGGAGGCGCCGGAGACGTCGGCGGACGCGTTGAAGAAGCCGTACGTGAGCGACAAGGAGTTGGTGGTGGAGATGGAGGAGAGGAGGGCAGTGAGGGAGGTTTGGTAGGTGCTGTTGGCGGTGAAGTTGCCGGTGGTGGCGCAGATCTCATGGGGTAATTCTTGGGCTTCGACGGTGGAAGCAAGCAGGAGGAGGAGGAGGAAGAGAGGAAGATTTGGAAGATCCATGCTCCCCTTAGTGTTTTTCGAGGGGCTGTTCCGGGTCTGTCTTCGATTAACGTCGACAGGCTAATAACGTACGAAAGCATAGCTTGTGTAGTTCCTACACAAGTTGCTTCGTCGAAACCTGTTTCGTCCACGGCTTGGTAGGGACGGCTTGAATTTTGATGCCAATGAAATCATTTGTCTTTTCTCTTGTCCTTGCCGGAAAACCAGTGATTATCCAAATGGAGGTTCTCCAACCGAGAAAAAAGAGGAAATTTTTTTGAAGAAACGCAAATGGAGGTAAATGAATCTAACTTTTTGAACCATTCCTTTTCTCAACCATCGAATTCTTTGTTTTTTGCAGTCAAACATCTCCTATTATCTTTTGAAAAATCGTCTGGCTGCCACTGTGGACAAGTAGCCCCGTTAAATAGAATTGCGAAGCGTGAAACTCTGCTTGCCGATCTTTTCAGAATGCCAACTCTTTGAATGTAGTTGGGATGTTAAGTCGTCAGATATGTCTCGATCTCCACCGCAGATGAAGGCAGAGCTAGCAAGAGCTAGTGAGGGTAATCTTCCTTTTTACAAAGCAATGAGTTACAGATTCTTTAGGCATTGCTCGATAATGGCACACCACCTCCACTCGTGGGATGGAGTTTGCCATGTCGAATCGATTGGCATGCGCATCATACATATTCCTCAGTAGCACTAATGCATACTCCGCTTGGATATCCTCCCCACAGCCTCAAACTTTGGTTATATGGTACATTTGAGTTTCGATTCAATTTGAGCCTCAATGATGGCGGACGCTCATACCATTTGAGCAATTTCGCCTTCATGGCCAATATTTTTGCAGGAAGTTTTAGTTAGTCTAGCATCATTATTTCTCAATGAAATGTTAATGCGTCTAGATAATCTTCCCTCTTATCAACTAACAACAGTTGAAAATTATGTTTGCAAATGTTTTGATTATACTTTTTTTTTATGTTTTCCCCCTCATGCTCAATAATCGCCATTACGTTGAAAAACTTTGCTTTTGAATGAATCAAAACGGTGTCTCGGAAGCGAATCATAGGTTCCGGTGGATGTCGACGTTCAACGTCAACATCAAATTTATGTTTAGGACTCATATTATCCCGACCACTTGGAATAACCATGTTATATACTTGAATCGTCACAGTAGCATTTTAAATGCTAATATTCACCTAGCTGAGAACATTCATGGAATAGAGCCTAGCTTTCCAACACTTGCCCATACAATTATTCAACTGCTTGTAACGATCCATTCCACATAAATTGTTAATTATATTTTTTGAACATGAATGATCATGCCAACTTACTTAAGTCTGTTATCAGACATAATTAATAGTTTCATCATCGTTGATCGTGACTAATGTGATCACACGTTTCATCTTTGTCTCTAAGACCGGGCTGCTAGGGTTCCAAATTTGACTTCAAACAATTGCGACGAAGGTTTCAGACTATATTGTATAATATGTTGTCTCCGGTGATTGAGATTGGAGTAGATGAGGACAACAGCGAAAGTAAGCAATAAAATCTTCGAAGTTGATGTTTTCCAAACGCGCACCCTCATGGCCCTGGTCAAGCTGCCTTCGCGTGACGAGCTCGAACCATGTGCTGCCTTTTTTTTAGGGAATTTTTATTATGACGTTTATGATAACAAGTTATTTTTTTAAGGGATTGAATAGCATGTCAGATTTTACGTTTTGCTTAATCTAAATCTCATCGGACGTCTTATTTAATCCTATGTATATATGAGATTCTAATGATACATGCTTATAGATGTATAGAATTTATTCATATATAATTTTGTAACATCTAAATTTCAATGGAAAAGTTCAAAGGGTGGAAAACTATTTCTGATTCTACGCGGATTGACCAAGAACAAAGAAGCCTGGTGGGTAGTGCTAATTGGAGTTGGAGAATATAATAACACGGTGAATCAAGGACGATCGCATAGTCTCTCAGCAATAATTTGACATAAAAAAAGTTATGAAATGAAAAGTACGAACTTGCAATCCGACATATCCACTGGTGAGAAGCCGTCGTGGACTAGCCTTAGCAATCCGTTTGCTTCTCCGGCGGCCGCCTGCGCCTCCTCGTCGTGGCTTTTGCAAGAACGTCGCCGGAGAAGGCTCGAAAAAAGTTTGTGGGCTTTTCCAGTGTGGAGGCGATCTCTCCGGGAATGACTACGTCCACCATAGCGACAATGCCCCCTGCAGAGGCACGGCATCCGGCATAGGTGACTGGTTGATGTTCAGCTTCTTTGACGAGGATTTTGCAAACTATTAAGTATAATGAAAGGTAAACCTTGTGGTTAATGATAAAAATAATGGGAGATCATATATGAATCACCTTACTCAATTTCAATCAACATCCATATATTCATTCTCTTGCTTGAACTTACTTCTCCCTCTTTTAAGTCTTGAGCCTCATTTCAGCCGTATCTTTTCCCCAAAAACAATCCGGCATTGCATCACATGGTTCCATCGCTTTTGAATTTAGGTTGCCTTTGTTTGAGCGAAAGGATTTTTCGCGAATTAGTTTTTTAAACTTTCAAGCTTTTGGTTTGCTAAAAATAATTAGCCAACAGGACACTATTTGCGACAAAAAAAAATGTAGGCTTAAAATTTTAAAAAAATCCCTAACCTGAAAAGGAGAATTTTTTTTATAATAATATCTTGGATAGCACTCTCTTTTATCATATTTTTTTTTGGGAAACAAACACAACCCTATATTAAATTGTCTAATATTTTTGATTTGGACACCGGCATTTAACTTATTGGTAAGATATTCACCCTTTTTTGGGTCTTTTCTTTAGCACTAATCCATCAACCAAAACGCCTAATTAAGATCAACAATCTATAATACATTGATTGTTAGGTTGTTTTTCAGCATAATTAGGTTGTTTTATGTAGTTTCATAACATAAAATAAAAAAAAAAACAGATTGTAAACTTGGCGGCCAAGAACCATAGGAATCATTAATGGTGAAAGGATTGCTTAAACACTTTAGTTGATAAATAATTAAGTTTAGATACCAAAATGGCAATAGTTAGATAATTGGTGTAGTCAAGTCCCCAATTCTTAAATCTCTGATTACATTGAAAGTGAGGTATTCTCCTATGCCTTACTTGATTTCTAGCCATACTTAATAAGTCAGGGATCATGTAATGGCCAGTTTTTGGCCATTTTTGGGTTTAATGTTTAAAAATTTTGGGTTTAGTTAGTGACATGTCGGTCCCGAGAGTTTTCCGGACTAAACTGACTCGACTGATAAGTTTTTGTGCATCACATACTATGGTGCCATATGTCTGTTGTGCATCACAATAAATCCACAGTATTAGTTCTATAGTTTGCTTTGTTTTTCTGGTAATCATTTGCTCTAAGAGGTTGTGGCACTTATTAGGTGCACACCATTCGGTTTGTCTCTACCTGAGTTTGGTCCGACTTGAATAGCCTTGCCATACTAAAATCTGATATTTTAGGAGGTTGTGGTGCTTACTAGGTCTTGACAATCGGGTTTATCTCTTTTTTGGGCGTTTCAAATATCTCTTTGATGGAAATATTACTCAACCGTCTTGTTACCTAGATAATATGTCTATCGCGTTTGACAGGGTGCAGTGACTTGTTTTATATTGAGGCTGCCATGCCTAGCCCATTAGGCCCCACACATTATTGATTTGAATGCGTATTATTTTATAATATATTAAAATTCCTTGGTACTTTTTCTCTTTCGAAATTTACATTGATATAAGAATATGTGCAAGATTACAGAACATTACATCTTGCAAAACCTTTAGAAATGGCATGCTAGAGCGCCATCATCCAACTCACTAATTTTGGCCTAAAATATCCATTATTGGGTTGGGTGAATTCAAAATGGGTGGCCAGAATACCGTTTTTAAAGAGCATTCTCATACTAAATGATCTAAAAATTTGAATTTAATAAATATGAATTTTGCACGACATAAACGAAAGGTATAATCTTGAGAAGGTAAATATGCTGAAATATCTCATGAAAATTTATCACAAGCCACATCAGTCCGGATTACCAAACTTTTGCAGAGTTGTTGTAGATTTATTGTGTTTCTCAAGGGGCAATATTCATGTATCGAGTAACTGTTGCCTTCTTTGACTGCGTCTCCGTCTTTTGCAAGTTCAATGGGACAACCAGCGACTTAAAAAACATGGACTTAACGGAAAAGCAAAGACTCCTTTCAATGGAGTCTCTGTCTTCTGCGATTATGATAGAAGATGAATCTCTAGCATTGACTGTGAGGGAGTCCGGTCGTGGGGCGAACACAGCTTTAGCAATTGCTGCGTCAGAGACACGGAAGAAGCCATGACTGTTTTGCGCACTGAAAGAGACGAACAGAGGGTCAATGCCATATTTTCAGTTCAAACAATGATTGCATAGCTAAGCTATGTGACTCCTACCCGCACAACATGGAAAAATCTGGTAGCAACTCCTCCTCACGTCCTTTTTTTTTTTTGGGTCTAAACCTCACTCCTTTTTCGAGCCGAACAAATTAGCTTGCATCCCTAATTCAATCAATTTCACTAGTATTTCCATTGACATGGGGTGGTGATTATCTATGCAAGTTCGCCCGCAGTTCCTCAGATACCCCTGAATTGTAATCCTGCATGGATGGCGTATCCAATCCATTAGCATTGTGCATTAGGAATGCGGGTCTCGACGGTACTTGAAGACTAGGTGAGCGGCTGCTAAGCATGAGATGGACCTCGACCGTCGTTGGCCCTAGTCACGAATTTTTTTACAAGAAACTAGAGAAGCATAATCTTTCTAAGAAAGTTCCAAAGCTAGAGTCGGCTCAATTTGGTCCTCGAACCTTAACCAAATATCTAATAAGATCCGATGACTTCCAATTTGTTCAATGCGATGTCCAAACTAACATGTAAACTACATGAAAATACTCAACGTAGTTCAGATACTCAATCGCATATTTCGGTTAAATTTTAGTCATATTGAATAAATCGAAAGCTTATAAGTTGCATTGTACTATGAAATAAATTTTGAGAATCTTTCGTGTTATTATCGCTAATATAAACCCTCAATTGAATCTGATCGACAATTGACAGGCTCGTGGGAACCAGCAGGTGGTTACCAACTCCATAAAATGGCAAGAAGAATCATGTAAACGTCCTCAATCATGGACCGAGTTCGGCCACAAAAAAGTCAAAAAAGAAGAAGAAGGAAACATCGAGGAGAGAGAAACAGAAACGGTGCTCTGCCTCCGCCAGAAATAATCTCGCATCAACGGAAAGCGGGATGCATTAAAATACTTTGTTATTTCGCGGGATGCGTCTCCGTTCCATCGATCCTTGTCGCGCTCTCTGACTGTAATAGGTTTGGGTTTCGGGTTTACACGGATTGATTCGGTGTAGGCACACCTCAGGTCGAGCGTAACCGTGGCAAACATGCACCGAATTGAGGAATTGCTGTTTATGGCAATGGAAGTGATTGGTTTTGCTTACATCTCCGATCACTCGTGAATTGATTCATTCCTGCCAAAGCTGAATCTTTAAGCGATGCTCAAGTTGGTCGATGGTTGATCTGTGTGGCTAATAGTCGTAAAAATCCGGAGAAACATCGAGGAGAAAGCCGATGTTGTCTGTAGGATGTAGTTGATGAAGATGACCAACCAGTGAGTTGATGTGGTTGTCTTGTCCGGAGTGGTGATGATCATATAGTCATCCTCAAGTCTCATGAACAGTCGTCTTAGCAATCGCTAGGTATAGGAGATAGGGGTGATCGGTTCCTGGGCGGTTCCGGTTTCCCTAGGAATCGGGAACCAGACCGGTGGAACCGGTTCCCTATTATAGAGAACCAGGAACCGGACCGAACAATTGGGCGGTTCCGGTCCGGTTCTTGCCGGTCCGGTCCGGTTCCCGGGCGGTTCCCGGTTCCAATTAACGCGAAAAAAAAATTCCAAAACAGAAAATAATTGCACGTCGTCCACAGTCCGCTCGTCGCATTCGTCCACTCGTCCACGGTCCACTACTGGACGTCACTGGACGTCCAGTTTGGACGCCCAGAACTGGGCGTCCAGTGGATGTCCTGGACGTCCAGTTTGGACGCCCAGAACGGGGCGTCCTGGACGTCCACTGCTGGACGTGGACGTCCAAGTTCCAGCACTGGAAGTCTAAGTTTCTGGACGTGCACTACGTCTCGAAATTTGGACGTTCATTCCATTTGGACGTGTCCAAAAATGCACGTCAAGACTAAAATACAGAATAGAAAATGCAAAAACTCATGTACAAACTTCACAAACTCACAAATATAAATTTCAGAATTTTTTTTTGAACAGTACCGGTTCCGGTTCCGGGCGGGCGGTTCCACCTCCAGAACCGGGAACCGGCGGTTCCGGGCGGTTCCCGGACGGGCGGTTCCACTTGCTCACCCCTAATAGGAGAACCTTAATTTGGTAATATAATTGGGAATTTGTATCTAGAAAAAACTTGGGATCTTAGGTTTGATTATTAGCCAATATGACTATTTTGAGCTATATCTTTGAAACTAATTCCTTAGAAATATCCTAGCGTCGACGTACATATAGATAACATGTCTTCGACTAAATTGGAAAATAGACTTTGCTTGATGCATAAAAATTGGCTCCATATCTCACTTGAGCACTCCACTGAAAAATAGCAATGGCTAGGAGTATTTATGCTATAATTTGAACTGATTGGTGGCCTATTTTCTACTCAAACTATAAAAATTTCAATTTTCAAATGGAAAAGGTAATATGCTATCAATTTCTTTTGTTATTGGTTTGATGAATAAAAATTAGCTTTAAGAATTATGCAGGAAAAATAACATCTATACAGTCTAAAGATTTATATTTCCAATTTAAAACAAGAAAGAACTAATACTTACATCCACAACAATTGTCTAAAAAGCCAATATAAGCAAAGGATATTGTACCTCATGATTCATCAAGTCAATAAATTGTCCTATGATAAGCTATACGTGGAAAACGTAGGATCTAATTATAAAGCAAAGGATATTGTACCTTATGATATTGTACCTTATGTTTTTCTCCGGCCAGCATTTAGAAAGCTGGATACAGCAAGTCAGCAAGAGATTCTTTCGAAGAACCTTCGTTGGAAAAAAATTTGGAAAGCTGGAAAAAAATTTCTTGTCCTTATCGACTGATTTCTCATCATGAACTTTGTCTACCCGTATATATATACACTAGTATAGGACGATGCCGGATTTCATTTCTGGTGCTGCATTTTAGATGGAAATGTGATTTGACATCAAAGAGTAAGGTGAAAAAAACAAAATAGGAAAGAAAAGTTTCTGCTTCTTGCGTGGTCAACGGTCAACATAAGAAGTATTACACGCAGGAGAAGACAAGTCAAAGAGAGGTTAAAAAAAAGGAAACGTGGGGCCCGGGTGAATTAAAAGGAAAGAAGGGTTTCTTATTTGTTTAGAACTGGTTCGTCTCGAAAAGATTCGAATTCAAGTGTGAGATTTTATGAAACCATTATTAACTGTTTCAAAAGTCTAAAGAGTTAGATAAAAACGTTGATTAATATTTAATTCTCTAATGGTGCAATACATCATTGATAGATTATTTTTAAACAATTTGATTGAAGATTTTTTTTTTTTGAAGAGAAGAAAATGACTGAATTTTATATGTTCGGGAGATCCTTTGTATGTTGTATAATAATTTGGGCTTGTGGTCACAGAATGATAAGGAAAGAGATTCCCGTATCATGTCGTGCGCACCCCCCACTCTTTTAAAATTATTATTCGCGTCTGATGAGAAAACTTTCCATGGTCAAATCAAATTACGTCTGATGAGAAGAAAATGACTCTGAATCTTACATGAGCTAAGAGATATTATTTGATTTGTTTATCTGTTGTATACATGGAAGATAAGAAAATGCTCTTTTGGATCTCCTTCGTTCATATGGCCGACCTGCATTCTCACGTATGAATAGCGAGGGATCTAGACTTTTAGGGTCAGAGGACCAAGTCATGTATGTAAGGCATGACTTCTTGCGAGCATCTTTCGCTTCCAACATCCTATGAATCTGACATTAATTGAAGCCAAATAACTCCTCAATAATCTGGAAGACGGATTAATTCATGAGCATGAAATTTTGATGATCCAAAGACAACAACAAACACAAAAGGCAACACGCAAGGCACGTTGATTACCTATTTTCTAGGGCTACCTTGGGTATGGCTCGGTCATAGAAGCCTCGTTTTTCGAGAATTGATCCCATTTGTTTCTTGATCTCTTGACTTCGGATACCCTTGAATTGTAATCCTGCATGGATGGCGTATCAAATCCGATGGCGTTGTGCGTGAGGAATGCGGGTCTTAACGGTACTTGGGGATTAAGTAAGTGGCTGCTAAGCATGAGATGGACCTATGGCCGTCGTTGGCCGGTTGCTGTGTTCTTGGCCACATAGTGGACCAATGGGGATGCGCCTTGCAAATAGAAAGCTGGATACAGCAAGTAAGCAAGAGGTTCTTTCGACGAACCTTCGTTGGAGAAATTACTTTTCTTTTTTATTTGGGGCCAGCATCTGGAAAGCTGGCATCAGCTTTTCTATTTCCTTGTCCTCATTTGGAAAGCTGGAAAAAAAAATTCTTGTCCATAGCGACTGATTTCTCATCATGAACTTTATCTACCCGTATTCAGCGGGAGAAGAGCTTCATTTTCCCTAAGATGTCATCCTATTTTTTTTTTTTTACTAGTATAGGACGATGTCGTATTTCAATTTCTCGTGCTACATTTTAGTAACTTGTTGATCTGAGAAGTTAGCTGGAAATGTGATTTGACATCAAATAACCGAACTTCCGTACACATTCAGAAGATAATTGCAGGCCTAAAGTTACTTGTGAAAAATCAATGATTGAAGGCAAATTATTAGGACCTACATGATTCAATTTCTACCTAGAAATTAATTTACGAAATAAAAAAAGATTGTTCTTTTTCTATTCCATAAAGAGTTTTTAAGGAAAAATATATGTTTGACAAGTGACGGTGATGATGATTGGCCAGCAACTATGGTGACCGGCGATGATACTCGGCTAATGATGGTAACAAGTGACGGCAGTAACTAGCAACAACCGATGATCAGTGGCGGTGGGGTGGCGGTAACTTGATGAGGACATCAAACCTTAATGTGGATGAGGTACTAGGGACCCGCTGTTCTATCCGCGAGGTCCGATCATGAGAGTGAGAGTGAAGGAATTCAAACAAATTGTCGTCATCATGGTTCAAGATATTTGGAATGGAGATAATCTGGATTCGAGACTTAAAGATTTTGAAGCTCCTTCGAGTGACATGATTACAAATAGCGAATTCTAAAGGAGTTTCGAGCTGACAAACTTCGACTTGGCTCAAGTTTGATTAGATGCTTGGAAACAGCTTGCTGATCAATACAACCTACTTTAGTAGTGATTGATGACATTTCTTTTAGCAATTTGAAGTCGTTTACATGAACTTTTAGGCCTCTTTACATTTTTGGATGAATTTTTATTATTTTTGTAATTATAATCTTAATAGGATTAGGGTTAGAGTTAGCACTATATATGAAGTTGCTCATAGGTTTCTAATATGAGACACAATTTAACAAAAACTTCTTTGTGGCAATCAAATTCAACTTATTGAATAAGATCACGAATTCTTTTTTCCATGGTATTATAGCGTGGATTAGTTGACACAATTCGTCAGTAGGTTGCGTTCATACCGAGATTACTAATCACAGGTTCAATTCGGGGTTAAGGTGAGCAATTCGCAACTCGCGGATTTTCGTAAAACGATAACTTCCGCTTCAATATATATATATATATATATATATATATATATAATGACTAGCGATCGACTGATGGTGGCGGCACTCAGTGGTAGTGAGTAGCAGACTTTAGGAGAGTTGAGTGAGAGAGAAACAATTTCTTGATTTCTCATTTTAAAACAAAAATTACATATTTTCTATTTCTAATTTCTTGAACAAACCTATTTTTGGAATAAAAATATATTCTAGAAATAGGAAAAAGAAATTTTCTGGCCAAACAGATTTCTGTTCCAGAATGAATTGTGGAATAGAAAAATTTATTTTGGAATGTAAATTACATACTATCACGCACACCCTTATTTATTTAATTGAAAGTTCATAGTGTTCGTATCTCCTTTTATATATCGTAGAATAAGAGCAATATTAAGCAAAATTATATATCTTTTAACTCCCAAGAGAAAAAACAATTCGGGGTACTTCTCATGTTTTTTTAACATTTACCAGAATAACACCGGCCACATCCAAAAAAAATTAACCTATTTGGTTTATTTTGTCGGACCGAATAGAATAATAGCGTTCCTTTTCAGGTCATGCGTATAAATTATTCTATTTTGTTTGACGAGAAAAGAATTTCCAACGTTAGCAATCTTCGAATAACATCGGCCACATAAAAAAAATGTCAAAAAGAATATTCCCGATGGCACGGGACCAAGATTGGTCTTCGCTAACGTACAGTCCCTACAGCGGATTTCGGTTGATAATTAACAATAAAAAGGAATGTGACAAAATGAAGATGCGAGAATCGATCGAGGACTTTATCGTACGAAAATTCTAAAATTCAGGTACACCATCTCAATCAACTAAGCGAAACGTAGAATATGCATGCATAGGTGCTTGCTGTCACATACCTAAGTGGACTTATCTGACTTATTCTATTTGTTTGCTTGGTCAGCGCAAGATTAGTCAGATATGTCGGCTTTGAGTCTTTTATTGGTGGTGATTCCCCGAGCTCGTCCACATCGTGACGTGTGAACATGACGACAAAGGACAATTAAGAAGTCCTTTGTCCTCTTCCTTTTGCATCTACATGTTGTCTCACGTGGGAAAGTGTTAGGGACTTTGGGTTTAGGTTTAAATTTACTACGGTGTTGGAACGCGTTCAGGATCACATAAATTTTACATCTTGTGAAACATTCAAGAATGAAAAGCTACAGCCATCATCCACCTCCCTAGTTTTGGCCTGAAAAATCCATTACGTTACGGGTTGGGTGGATTGGAGATAGGTACCCAAAATACCATTTTTAAAGGGTATTATCATACTGAAAATTTCATGATGTAAATCAAAGATTTAGTCTTAAAAATGTAAATTTATTAAAATATCTTGGAAAAATTTATCACGTCATCAATACTTCAAATATATGTTTAGGACTCATATTATCCTGACCGCTTGGAATAACCATGTTATATACTTGATTCGTCACGGTAGCATTTTAAATGCTATATAGCTGAGAACATTCGTGGAATAGAGCTTAGCTTTCAAACACTTGCTCATAAAATTATTCAACTACTTGTAACAATCCATTACACGTGAATTGTTAATTATATTTTTTGAACAAGAATGATCATGCCAACTTACTTAAGTCTGTTATCAGACATAATTAATAGTTTCATCATCGTTGATCGTGACTCATGTGATCACACGTTTCATCTTTGTCTCTAAGACCGGGCTGCTAGGGTTCCAAATTTGACTTCAAACAATTGCGACGAAGGTTTCAGACTATATTGTATAATATGTTGTCTCCGGTGATTGAGATTGGAGTAGATGAGGACAACAGCGAAAGTAAGCAATAAAATCTTCGAAGTTGATGTTTTCCAAACGCGCACCCTCATGGCCCTGGTCAAGCTGCCTTCGCGTGACGAGCTCGAACCATGTGCTGCCTTTTTTTTAGGGAATTTTTATTATGACGTTTATGATAACAAGTTATTTTTTTAAGGGATTGAATAGCATGTCAGATTTTATGTTTTGCTTAATCTAAATCTCATCGGACATCTTATGTAATCCTATGTATATATGAGATTCTAATGGTACATGCTTATAGATGTATAGATTTTATTCATATATAATTTTGTAACATCTAAATTTCAATGGAATAGTTCAAAGGGTGGAAAACTATTTCTGATTCTACGCGGATTGACCAAGAACAAAGAAGCCTGGTGGGTAGTGCTAATTGGAGTTGGAGAATATAATAACACGGTGAATCAAGGACGATCGCATAGTCTCTTCAGCAACAATTTGACATGAAAAAAATATTCTAGAATCAAAAGTATGAACTTGCAATCTGACGTATCTACCGGTGAGTAGCTGTTGTAGACTAGCCTTAACAATCCGTTTGCTTCTCCGGCAGTCGCATGCACCTCCTCGTCGTGGCTTTTACAAGAGGGTCGCCGGAGAAGGCTCAAAAACAATTTGTGGGCTTTTCCAGTGCGGAGGCAATCTCTCCGGGAATGACAGCGTCAACCGTAGCGACAATGCCCCCTGCAGAGGCACGGCATCCGGCATTGGTGAGTGGTTGATGCTCAACTTCGTTGACGAGGCTTTTGCAAACTATAAGTATAATGAAAGGTAAACTTTGAGGGTAATAATAAAAGAGTTTAGGGCACAAGTAGAAAAATGGAGCATGGCTTGGGCTTGAGGAGAAAAACGAAGTTTGGGGGAAAATCACTGAACTGATCTTACCTAAGAAACAGCGGGGCAGCTTCAACCACATGAAGGCGAACTAGAGGAGGTAGGGGAGGGAAACATATCGCGAGTTAGGGCATAAGGACAATGGAGCACGACTTGAGATTGAAGAGGAAAAAGATTTGGTCTAAGCGAGAGATGCGCATGAAAAGCTTTTAGGGCACAAGAAAAGTTGTTTCTGAGTTTTGTTCCCGGGAACAAGAAGCAACTTTTTTTTGCTTCTTGATTCTGTTCCCCGGAACAACTTTATATTCCTGAGAACAAAAAAACAAGTCGGTGTTACCAAACGAATTATTATTATTATTTTTGTTTTGAGGAACAAAAGAACAGAAAATTGAGAGAAATTGGAACGTTACCATGCGCACCCTTAGTAGTCAGATTTTTACCCTTTTCTAGGTCTTTTCTTGAGCACTAATCCATCAACCAAAGCTCCTAATTAAGATCAACAATCTGTATGTTTTGTGAAAAAAATCCCGTTGGGAAAAATTATCCTCATTTTCCAATGTTGGGATCATGCAGGAAAATGAGTAAATGGAAAATCTTTAAAAAGTCAATGAAAAGCCTATACTTAAATTAAAAAAATATATTCTCTTTTAAAAATAAAAACCACTTTCCAAAATATGAGTAGATTTTTGTGCTTAAATTACACTCTCCGAAGGTATTTTCTCAGATATATAGTTACTATTTCTTGAGCTATTTAATAGACCATGCTTTTTTTTTTTTTGGAACAGTCGAGAGAACCTTCAACGAGGTTGATCAGAGAAAATGACAACGAAATGCCATCTGTTCCTTTCATCCAAACGTACATTTTCCTAAAAATGTAAAAATAGGAAAATAGCGAAAAGAAATGTAAATGAAGTCCAGGAGTCCATATACACGACCCAGTTTCCAAGTTGGGCCAAAACCCATTCGCTCATTGGCTAGTGAAACAAAGCCTTTTAACATTTCTATTAGCATATGGGCTCAATAGTCCCACAATTCGGCCCACTGAAACTGCGATTCACATACATGACTTGCCCAAGTCTATCGATTGTAGCCCGACAATCCCATACCCCACTGTATTCAGCCCACTAATCCGACCCAGTCCATCAAACCAATGAAGCCTCACAGAATAGGCTATAGGCCTGGCCTAGTCTGATTGGGCTTAGCAAGAAAATGCACGAATTAAGTATAGTCGGATCAGGCCCAAAAGGCCGGTCCGGAACCCAAACGATACATGGACCTTTAAGGTCCGGGTGAGACCCACATTTGGACCAGGTCCTCTGATCCGATCTGAGTCCCCATTTTTTCAGAATTAAAACATAAAAAAGTTCCGAAAATAAAAAATTTCAGGAAACAGCTTAGAAATTGGATTTTGATTAGTTTGTTAGATTTATAGTGTTAATGTTAGTATAGAACTAGAATGAGCTAATTCAATTTTTTTTAACAATAATACATTGATTGTTCTATTTTTTTTCAGCATAATTAGGTTGTTTTCTATAGTTTCATTAAAAAAGAAAAAGAAACAGCATGGACACCTGGCGGCCAAGAATCGTTTCCAAAGTGCATGTGAAATTTCGGAGATTGTTTATGGGGTTTGAAAAGAGTCAGACTTTTCAAAGTGCATGCGAGATTTTGTGGGATCATTGCCAACTGTTCTAAAAACTTAAACTATTAGATGATAAATAGTGGCCTAAAAGATTCGAACTCAAGATCTACTGCTTTGATACCTTGTGAGATTTTGTAGGATTATTGGCAACTGCTTCAAAAGCCTAACCGGCTAGATAAAAGCGTTGATTAATATTTAATTTTCTAACGGTGCAATATGCCAGGAATAAAGATGAGATTCTCGATTTACGAGTTTGTTTATCGATAGGTTATTTTTTAACAACTTAATTGAAGATTGTTTTTTTTTTTAAGAGAAGAAAATGACTGTGAACTTTATATGTGCGGGAGATCCTCTGTATGTTGTATAATAATTTGGGCTTGTGGTCACTAAATGATAAGGAAAGAGATTCCGGCGTCATGTCGTGCGCCACTCTTTGAAAATTATTATTCGCGTCTGATGAGAAGAAAATGACTGTGAACTTTATATGAGGTAAGAGATATTCTTTGATTTGTCTAAGACTTTCCCTGTTCAAACCAATGTGGACGCTCCTTGCAAATAGAAAGCTGGATACAGCAACTTAGCAAGAGACTCTTTCGAAGAACCCTCTTTCGAAGGGTTCGACGTGGAATTTTCTTTTTCTTTTTTTGGTAATTATATTGAGCAATTTAAATCCCCAAAAATAAACTTTTTCTCTTTTCGGACTTATCATAATTTCTTTTAAATCTCCAAAATGATTCTGAAGAAATGTTTGGATACATTTTTTGAGTTCAAATGAAATCATACCGATATGTCTATTCGATAATTCTTTTTCAAGAAGTATTATTTATTTTGTCCAAATGATTGAGCGAGACATTTTTCTTGGTAGTCATGTTATTTAAGGAACGAGCTTGTTGGGTAATATTTCTATCAAAGAGAGACCCAATCACCCAAGAAAAAAAAAATGGATCCTCGAAATTTTTTAAAAAAGTATAATTACGATTTAAATCTTGTCAAATTGGTGGAATTGAGCCCATTTGTTAGTACTCTCAATTTGTTTGTTAAAAAAATGTTGCCCCATTGTTAGAACTCTGCAAAAGTCTTGTAATCCAGGTAGATGTGGTTTGTGTCCTTTTTTTTCAGCTGAAGTATTGATGACGTGACAAATTTTCCTGAGATATTTTGATAAATTTGCTTTTTTTTAAGACTAAATCCGTCGTTTACATCATGAGATTTTTAATACAATGATACTCTCTAAAAATTAGTATTTTGGGTACCTATCTCGAATTAAACCAATCACGTACGAATCGTTCAGGCCAAAATTAGAGAGGTGGATGATGGCTCTAGCCTTTCATATTTCAAGGTTTTACAAGATGTAAAAGTTTTGTGACGTCGATGTAAATGTAAAACTCAACACTTTGACACGTTAAACAAGGCGTAGGTCCAAACGGAAATGGACAAAGGACTTCTTAATTGTCCTATGAAATAATATGCACTCAAACTAATAGTGCGTGCTGGGGCATGGTAGCCATCTTCATATGAAATGAAGGTGGTAGTCATAGCATTTAGGGAACGAGCTCCTTGAGTAATACTTATAACAAAGAGAGACCCCAACCACCCAAAAAATAATGGATTCTCAAAATCGCCTTGAGTGAACACAATGGGAGGAATAATTGAGCTGCGACGCTCTCAAAAAGTCAGAATATGTCTATCTTTCAGTATTTTGCCAAAACAAAATATATGGAGGAATTCTTATCGAAGTTATAGTAAGAGATTTACAGAAACTTCCTTAGTAGGTGTTGTTGATTTTCTACGGATTGTTAATTATTTAATATGCGGGTACTATTTAATTGAACACCTAATAAGAAAATTTCGACAAAATTTCTTTGTGTGTCTAACATTGCTGTTCAATCTTGGTCGATCATTTGGATAAAATTCTTGAAAAAGGATTATCGAATAGACAATATCAATATGATTTTCAATAAATCAGGGCATTGATCCGAGCACAGTGTTTTCCGTGGCTTTAGATCAATCAAGTGTCTAGATGTTCTATACATAGAATATGATTCAATAGTCAAAAAGATCGATTTGAATTTTCATTTTCAAATGGCCCTAAAGTTGTTTGGACTTGATTTTGGTCCCACGGCAATCCCAACATTGAGTGCCAACGTAGCTTCGGACGACGAGCGCGGGAAAGACAAGAGGTTGACCACCCTGATCGTCGTTGATTATCAGATCAATATATCTATTCAACAGTCCTTTTTCAAGAATTATTATATATTTTGTCCAAACGATCAAGCTGGAAAGTTTTCTGTAGTTTCAATATATAAGGAACGAGCTGGTTGAGTAATACTTACAACAAAGAGAAACCCGAACCACCCAAAAAATAATGGATTGTCAAAATCTCCTTTTCTTGCTTCTTCTCATGTTTGCTTCTCCCATAAAAGCCCAATTCCCAGAGAGCCACTGCAGTTCGACTGGCAACTTCTCCGTCAACAGCACCTACCAAAGCACCCTCACCACCCTTCTCTCCTCCATCTCCACCACCAACTCCTCGTCCTTCTCCTACGGCTTCTTCAATGCCTCCGCTGCCATCTTTAGCACCCTCCAAACCCTCTACGTATTTGGCCTCTGCCGCGGTGACTTAACTGCGGTGAGCTGCCGAGCATGCCTCGATGTCTTGGCCTCCGACAGCCGCCGCCTCTGCCCCCTACAAAAGGAGGCACTTGTCTACACTGGTAACTGCATCATCCGGTACTCAGATGCCTCTTTCTTCGGTATAGTCATGACAAAACCCTCCTACGTGGCGAGGGCCGATGACAACGTCTCCGGCCCTGAGACACATGACGCAGCGATGAGGAAGCTCCTAAAGCCATGGGCTTTAATGGTATGCATATTTACATTGCTGACGTGCCATGGGCTGCAGGGGTTACATGGCACCTGAGTACACATGTAATGGTCGATACTCAGTGAAATCCGATGTTTATAGTTTCGGTGTTATATTTCTCGAGCTCATAAGTGGTAAGCAGAATATGTCTTTGAGCGGAGGTATTGCTATCCATGTAAGTTTCACAAATTGACTCTATAACTCAAATCAAAATTGTTAAGCCAATAAAATTTGGCATACTAAGAAATTCTTTTCAATAAATTGTTTCTAGGCCTGGAAAAAATGGAGAGACGGCACGCGGTTGGCATTGGTAGATTTCGCCATCCGAGGCGCTGTCTCAGAGGACGAAGTTATTAGATGCCTTAGAATTGGTTTGCTTTGCGCTCAGGAAGATCCAAATGATAGACCCACAGTGCGGAACATAGTCCATGAGTTGGACAGCCACCTTGTTACTCTCGAATTGCCCGAGCATCCTGCCTTCTTCCTCAAACGGACAGAGAGAGCGATGGAAGAGCCGGAACCGGACCAATCCACCGGTACATCTATGCCATTGTCGATCAACGAGATGTTCGATCACCAAGGTTCAGCCGTAGTGGAAGCCTTCCACTAGAAGGTGACTTATCGTGATAGTCTCACAGTCACAGTCAGCTGAGATCTTTAATGAACAATTAGCAAACGCCTGTTTCCTGTACATCTAGTGCATAGTTTCTTCTATTTGGAACTAGTCGTGTTTTCTTCCACTAAGCCTGGAAGGCAATTCATATTAATTTCTTCATATGTAAATTTATGAGGATCTCAGAACCACCAATTTGGAAATTGAAGGGAATGGCCCATATTTATTTGCTTCTTTTTTTTTTTTCCCTTTTTTCATTTTTTTATTTATTTTTCCCCTTCCATCATAATCAAATATACAATTTATACTGGTAAACTATAATATACCCATCTTCGTCCCCACGGCTTAAGATCAGAACACTACCTCCCCGCACCTCAGTTCCATCTGCGCCTGTTTCTTCTGTCTGTCCTGGTTGTCCCCACCGTTCTGTTCGTGCGGTGCCTCACCCCCAGACCCTTCCTCCACAAGCATTGTCACCACCAACCACCATTATCGCCATCACCTGAATCCACCATCAGCAACAGGCACAACTCTCCGTCTCTCTCGTTGTCAGGTTGATGACCGGGTATAGCTAAGCAAACTTAGGCTTGGACACGAGCGTAAGAAGTGACGGATTGAGCAGTCTTTGGTGATTACATATTCTGAGACATGGCCATTTCGCTCTTCGGGCCAACTAGGTCGAGTCGGGATCGACGGGCCTCCGAATCCATGACCTACTATCCAGTGGTGACCAGGGAACCGACATTGACTAGCAAAATCAATTTAGGCCATAACAGTTTGCCGATGTTTCAAGACTCACCAGTAAACACCTAGATCGCCGTACTCATGCGAACAATTACAGAGTCTGTACCTGTGACCTGGCGTTAGTGGAATAGTCATTGTAACGGATCGTTTTGGCCATTTTTGGGGTTTAGCGTGTAAAATTTTGGGTTTAGTTAGTGGCTCATTGGTCCCGGTAGACCCCAAACTAAATTGTAAAATTTTATTTTGGACGGGTTCCCGAACTTTTGATAATTGCACAAAGGTCCCCTACCCTATATGGCCATGTGGAATTTTTTAATTGTGAATGTGAGATCTAAAAGTGCTAGTGCGTACACTTAATCAATGTGGAAATATAAATAATTAAGCTTTTGGGATAATAAACAGAGTAAATGAGTGAAGAGAATTGAACACAAGATTTATAGTGATTCGACTTAGATTAAGCCTACATCCACTCTCTCACGGTGACAGCCTATTGGCTAGAGTCCACTATGAATCAAAAGAGTAACAATATCAATGTCTAAGCTTCTCAGCTTCACATTCACGAAGTTCGTGTGTCACACTTTTTTTAGTACAATTAAAACTCTTTACAAATTCAGATTTTAGGAAATGCTCTCTAACGTTCGTACCACACATCTCAAGAAAAACATCTCTGTGGCCTTTCTTCCCTCTGCACAGATCTCACAGAAGCTCTCTGATGACTCACCATCATCTTTTCATTCACCCATCTCGATCGGGTCTATGATTTGCATTTGACTTGGGTTTGGATTTGCCTCTGTCACATCCATTGAAAAAGAAGAAGCCCCATTATTCATTTCTGAAGGATTCATGTTCATCGCACAGGAGACTTCTAAAACCTCCTGAAACCGTAGTTATTGAGCAAATTCACTATCTATAACTTCAGGAGTGGCCTTCTTATTCCGATCATCTTCCCTTTCGGCGAACAGTGGTGGCTTGAGGAAATCATCTTGCGAGAGAAGATCAATGTGCCCTGTCATCTTTTAAGTTTCGTTTCTTTGGGTATGCTTGTTTTGTGGATGCTTCGTATTTTGAAGGTCACTATGTTTGCAAGAAATCTTAGCGGAGAAGTTGCTTCCTATGATTGGGACTTTACTTCCTTCTTCCGGAGGGTTTTTTCCTTTTTTCCTTTTATAAATATTTTGGATGGTGCTATCAATTTTTGTAAAGAAAATTTCCGCAATGCTACCTTTACTTGGGTCAACATAAGCAAGGTTTAAGAAACTGATCCAAGATAAATGTGCTGGCGTAAGAAAAGAAAAAGCGATCTTTTAACTGAAAATGTTTTATGATAATCACTTTTATAGGGTGTGAACCTATAAAAAAAGGAAAATCAATTTTCAATTATATCTTGAGAAGGAGATTCTCCCATTAAAATCAGATTATCATTGTAATCTCAAATTGACTTAATTTAGTGGGGAATAAAATCCAATCGGTTCTGTTTAATCTTTTACAATTAGTGTAGATCTTACAACTGTTTTGATACGGCAGAATTGTCCTTTTTTTTGTTCTCTTAGTGTACCTTAATTTCGACTTAATACCACCTATATACATCTACTATTATATATGCCAAATGCAGACCCAAATTTTACTTTTGGAGACTAGTTTGCACGTTCACATTGATAATTCCAACATCCCTATTGAAGAAAATGTCGTTCTTTTCTAATAACGCCCCATCCTCAAATCCCGAAAATTGTTATTAGATAAAAAATAAGATTTGTTTAAACAACTATCCTTTTGTAAATTTCTTTTTATCTGTTTGCACACTAATTCAGACTTCTTCTTTTTTATAGTTAAAGTTCGTACACACAAAGGAGTATGCTCTTCTGCCGTGGCCATTGGAGACTAAAACAAAAAGAAGAAATTAAAAAAATAACCGTTTGATCATATAATTAACATATGTGTTGCCAAATGCGTGTGTTTCGACACAGCACAACATAACACGACATAGTGATAAATGTACCGAATAGACTCTAAATCTTGAGAAGAAATTGAGATTGGATCATGCTTTTGGAATTAACATCCTAGACTTATTTTTCCCCAAGTGTAAAAAAAAAAAAACCACCATATTTTCATAGTTCGGTTGGATTTATGGACTTAAATCGAACTGAAGCACGTTAAACGTTAACCATATTATGGATGCTCTAGACTTCCAGTGTCTCCATCCAATTTCCACCACAGCAGTCTTTGGCTCCTTCCTCCACCGTCCTCGTACTGGCAGAGCTAACAGAACTTGCCACAATGCAAGATGATGGTCAAAACATTTCTAAATCCATTGTATGACATCATAAACTTCCTACCGTTTGTCAATTTAGTTCTAAAAATTCTGATCACATGATTTTAGTCCTATAGATTTGGATGATCTGCCAATCTTGTGATAAACTAATTATTTGTATAATTGGTCGGAAGGATTATATTAGCAAATTGCTAAAAGGTTTATAACTAAATTATCAATATGTTTAGGATGAATTGTTATACTAAAAGGTCTATGACTATATTAACAAGAACCATCAAAGGTTTTAGGACTAAATTGGCATTACTAAAAGATTTAGGGTTGAATTGGTGTATGTACAATAGGTTTAAGGCCTTTTGAATTTAATTCAAATTGCATAGAGAAATTAAGGGCCCCATGATTCAATTTCTAGCTAGAAATTGATTTCTAGAATAAAAATAGATTTTTCAATTTATATTTAAGAATGAATTTCTGAGGAAAAAATACGTTTGTTAAGTACCCAGTGCTATAGGATCTCTCCTTTTGATTGTTTGTAGTCTATTCCTTCTGAGGTAAAACTTCACTATTTGCACTCCTACACGGAAATGTTGAAGATAAGGGATTAGAAGAAAAGGATAAATCCGAAAGCTTAAGCTGACCCAAACTTTTCTTTATTCGGTTTCTATGCAGTCGAGTGTTGGATCAGACCTCAAAGAACATATATTCATCATGTTCGAGTAGGGTACTAGTTGAGATCAACGTGATATGAACCACTAACACTCTTATATACCTATCAATTTTTGCTAAGCAAAAAAATATACTTGCATTTCGCCAGGAATGACTCTATGAGATAAAATGATTTTCACCAAAAGTTGATTTACAATTTTTATCGAATCAAGTTATGTGGCAATTCAGACAAGAAGTAGAAAGCATAATCAAGAACTAGAACTAATTACTCTAAAAGAAAGTAAATATGGGAATTGGAAAAGATGAATTGATAGCTTAAAGATGCATAGGTTGTGTGGTTGTCCAGGGCCTCCTCTGGAACGATTTAGCACAGCTTATGTAGCGTATTGGCAGAACTCAACAATATCCAAGTGGTTAAAATTCAAATGAAAGGCTACTAACTGAATCTCCATGATTTGAGTCTCTATATTTATAATCCATAATTACATGACAAATTTATCTATAAGCGGTTATAACTCTTTAGTTGTCACTTGATTTAATTGTATCTCCATATGTTTCGACTCCACGGTTGTATCTCCACATCTTAATTGTCTTCTGTTTCTGCCTTCAACACTTAATCTAGATTTATCCAAGTGCCAGTGGTAGACCAGTCGTTATCTTATGTTGATAACTGTGCTGTTGTCATCGATTATCTTGGTCATCAACAAGCATTTTTTTTTCCCTATCAACGACTTGTTGATGGTAAAATCACTTGATATTGATTTTTGTATTGATGCCATGTTGACTTAGAAGACTTGGTCATTTTTAGGTGTGAACAACTCATGTTGGTGAGTTCATGTAGTCATGTCGTTCAAAGAAGTGATTGAGTCCCCTCAACTCTCGTGAACAATCAATGTCTGAGCAATTACTGTAGCTTTAGTAGGAGAACCGTAAATTGGTAAAATAACTGCAAATTTGTGTATCGAGAAACATGAGATCTTGGGTCAAAGTCTTACCCAATTTCACTGCCTTGAGCTATATCTTGAAATAGCAACGCCTCACGGATCTTTAGCATGGACATACATGTGGATGGCATGCCTTTGACTAAATTAGAAAATGCACTTAGTTTGATTCACAGAATCTGGCTCAATGTATCACTTTAGCTCTACGCAAAAACAGCAATTGCTAGGAAGAATTAAAAAACGAGAATGTAATTTTGATGACCTGAGAACCGCCACAAACACAAAAATTCACACTTAGGGCACGCTGTCTCCCGTTTGTCAAGGCTACCGGGGATATGGCTCGGTCATAGAGATCTCGTTCTTCGAGAAATGGTTCGATTCCTGCGTTGATGACATATCGGACTCGATGCCACTGTGCATGAGGAACGCTGGTTGGGACGGCACTTGGAGTGTGACCGAGTGGCTGTTAAGCATGAGAAGCACCGAGGCCATCGTTGGCCGCATAGCCACGTTTTCTTGGACGCACAGGAGACCAATGTGGACGCACCTCACAATTTCGGCACTCAAACCTGAAGTTATACAGGGATCGATGATTTTCGATAATGTTCCTTCCCTCCAATTCTTCCAAACCTGCAAGCATTTGACAAACATTGAGGAGATTGATCTCCGAAAACATTCTGTCAAATGAGAAGTCATGTTCTTATACTCACATAGCCTATAAGGACCTCCGTTCTGTCGCCCACCTGAAAAAGATTGTTCCTCTGACCACACACAATCTCCAATACAAGTACTCCGAAACTGAAGACATCGGACTTGACTGAGAAGTTTCCATGCATCACATACTCTGGCGCCATGTATCCGCTGGGCATCACAATAAATCCATCATACTAGCTTTATAGTGTGCCTATGTTATTTTGATAAGCATTAGCTATGGGGGGTCGAGAGCACACTTACTAGGTCCCGACAATTCGGTTTGTCTCTGCCTGAGTTTGGTCCAACTCGAAGAGCCTTGCCATACCGAAATCTGATATCTTAGGATTCATGTCCGAGTCCAACAAAATGTTGCTAGCTTTAAGGTCCCGATGGATAATACGAAGTCGAGAGTCTTCATGTAGGTAAAGTAGCCCTCGAGCAATACCCATTATTATTTTGTAACGCCTATCCCAGTTGAGATTCGCACGCTTAAGGGGATCTACAGATTTTGTTGAAAGCCACATTAGATAAGAGGTTGCTTAATCATTTCATGAAGATTTGGTTTCAAGAATGACAAGGCAAGGAACATACCGAATATGAACTTATCAAGGCTCGAATTGGGTACAAACTCGTAAATGAGAAGTCGCTCAACTCCTTCTAGACAAAAACCTAAGAGCCTTACCAAGTTCCTATGTTGTAGCCTAGCTACTAACATGACCTCATTCTTAAATTCAGATTCTCCTTGGCCGGAATTCCGTGACAGCCGTTTCACCGCGATTTCTTTTCTGTTGGAGAGCTGGCCCTAAAATTTGATGAAAGCATGTCCTTGTGAGTATCAATACGTGATTGAAGCATTCCGAAGAGCATTTATTTTGTTGCTTTAATATTAATGCAAGAGACAATAGGATGCTTTGTTAGTTAATACCATGTAAACAGCACCAAAACCACCTTGTCCAAGCTTCTTGGAATTAGAGAAGTCATCAGTTGCCGCTCTAATGGTGCTGAAATCAAATTGTAGCGACTCTGCCATGCTTATTTCATCCACAACTTCACCTAGACAGAGAAATGCGCGGTGATTCAGAGCATGAATCCCTTTACCATAGTTCTTATAATGACAGCTTCTTAAACTTTTAGTATATAGAGTTGCCCCTGCAGGCATTAGTATGAACTTGCTATTTCGGCCTGCTCAATTAGTTTATGTTAACGATAGCAATGTTAAAAAAAAAAAATTTGGCCTATCTCTCACTACTGTGCGGGTGCACAAGTATAGTAATTAGTCAACTTCGTTATTTTCATGATCTTGTTAACCTTATGAGCAGTTGCTGTTCCAATGAAAGATAAGAGACCGACCTTCAACTCTTTGCCTGGGCTGCTTCTTCCTTTTCGCTATCAGGAGTATGACAATACAGACAAGAAGTACCGCAGAAGCACTTGCGGCAACTGCAATGATCACAGTCTTCGTTGAGTTGCTCTTTCCACCTGCAAGAGCAAAGGCACGTTACGTTTACGATCATTGCTTAACGATTACAAAGTAATACACAGGAGGAATCAGTGACATGTCATTTCAAATGCGGAAACGAGATGCATGTTGAACGTACATCGCACCATTCTTTGATAACTCAAGGGAAAGTTATACGGATTTCTGCTCGTCTTACCAAGCCTCGTCTAATAGAGAGTAGTAACCTCTTAGAATACGTCACATTATTCTCCACAATCACCTTTCAACTCCAAGTCCATTGCTTTCATAAATTTATTACGGAAATTTATGAAACAGAGTGGAGCAATGACAGGGCAATGGTTTGCAGAAACAGAGTGGAGCAAGGAACAACCGATGCTGCTGGTATTGCAATTGCTCCGGTCAAAGATTTCTGCGGAGTTATCAGATGCATCGCACGTGGACATATGGGACCCCTATGCACACGAGGACCATGAAAAGGACGACGACAATCACGCCCTCGTCGCCCTCTCGGCGGGCGTGCTCGAATCGATCGTGCTTCTTCTATTTGAATATATAATTCTTTAATAATTTTTTTGGCCATCCTATCTCATCTTTATAGAAAACTTGAAAGGTCAAAAGATACCAAATCATAAGAACATAAATAATATGGAGGAATTTCTTATCTAACTCAATCTCGAGAAATGCTTTATGTAACAAGAGATCTTACCTAAACCCTGTAATTAAGTGACATGCCGGTTTCTAGTTAGTTGCCAATTGTTTAATCGATGGATCCAAGTTATTTTAGCACCTAATAAAAATTCATCACGTCATTTAAATAAGAGGCTTCCAGTAAAATTTCTTAGAATCAAGCACAACTAAGGTTAGTTCTGCCCTCTCTTTCCCTTTGACACTTGATGCTACAAAATTCTAGTAATTATCCAAGATCTCATGCCATAGTGTGTAATCAATGTTTCGCTTATGGCCTCAAATTTTTTTCCCCATTTCTTTTACCATCAAATTCTTAAACATGGGTAACTGTATTAGTTGAGTGTTTCTTCTTCATCACCCAGGTCAAGTGTTCGAAACTGATAGTTACTAAAGTCTTAAGTGGTGGGTAATGGTGTTGAGTCATGTGCTAATCTCCTTCGAGGTATAAAGGCCCGACCCTTTAGTGCCGTCTTGGCACAGAGAGCCCGTGATGGATTCCTCGTCTTAAAAAAAAAAAAACCGTGGTGATTGAATGATGGGAAGTAACGATGATCTGCTAATGATTTATTACCCTAGTGGAGATGCATCAATGATTAGAGCTATTGGTCCATTTCTTTTTTTTTGTCGAAAATATGGACCAACCACCTGTGTTTGGCAAAAAAGTGTTTTTCCAACAAAAAGAATTACATGATCTATACAACATTAAAATTAAGCATATTTGAATGATTTGCAGTTAAAATCTCAAGTGAAATCCGCATAATCAACAACTTAGGGAAAATTACCAAATAAGTCCTAAACTTTAACCTATTTTGCCGATTCAGTCTTAAATATTTTTTTATGCTAAATAAATTTTAAATATTTTTTCAACTTTGTTGATTAAGTCATTCTAACGGATTTTGACTGGAAAATGCCTATGTGACGATAACCGGCCTCGCTGGCGATGACATGGCAACACGTGGTGGTGAAAAAAAAATTTCTTTTTTTTTCTCTTCTTTTTCTCTAGCTGGAGCTCGCCAGCCACTTTAGAGGGCGGCGAAGCCCTCGTTAGCGATGGGTGAGGGTGGCAAGGGCTAGGGAGGCTGCCGCTGCTCTTGCCCATGGTTGGCGGGGGCCGAAGGAGCCTAGATTTTGACAGGGCAGCCCCAAATCCGGGCAACGCTTAACTGGCCCATCCTAGAGGGTATGCTGGTTTCCATACGATTTCTGATGATCCAACTGTTGGATTGAGCTTATTTTTGGAGGCGATCTTCTTCTTTTCTTGATCTACAACTCCACCAGATGGATCTTATAAATAAGCTATATACAAAAAGTTATTGGTGCTTTTATTTGGGGTCTCCTATCTGCACCCTGCCCCAGATGTGGTCAAGGCATGCCTAGATCTAGGGTTGCCTACCCAGATCTAGGCTCCCCCAGCCCTCGTTGGCCGCGGCCGAGTAGATCGGCGAGGGAGGAGCGTATCCTCCAAATTTCAGCTCCAAACGATTAGTGGAGCACCAAATTTGAAGAAAAATCTACCTGCATTCTTCAAATTGCAGCAGATAGGAGATCTTAGACAAAAGAATCAATAACTTTTTGTAGGGAGCTTATTTAGAAGATCCATTTGGTGCACTTGTATATCAAGAAGAGAAGAAGATCTCCTCCAATATTCATCTCAATCCAACGGTTGGATCATCAGAAATTGTACGGAAACCAGCGCACCCTATGAGACGGGGCAGCTAGGCGTTGCCCATATCTGGGGCTGCTCCACCTAGATCTGAGCTCCATCGGCCTCGCCTGGCCTTCACTGGCCGCGGGCAAGAGTGGCGGCAACCTCCCCAGCCCCCCTGTCGCTGGTGAGGGCTTCGCTGTCCTCTGGAGTAGCTAGCGAGCTCCGGCCAAAGAAAAAAACAAAGAAAAAAAAGTTTGTCGCCTTGGTTGCCACGTTATCGCCAAATTATTGTTGGTGAGGTCCGGTCGTCATCACGTAAATATTTTTCGGTCAAAATCTATCGAAAGGACTTAATCGGCAAAGTTAGAAAATATTTAGGACTTATTTGGCATAAAAAAGTTTAGAACTTATTTGGAAATTTTTTCCAATAATTTAGATGGTTTTAGTCCACCTGAATTATATAAAATAACACAAAAGCCATGTTCGTGACTTGTGAACAAGATCCTACATACCTGGCGATGGAGCTGGCGCTTTTGCCTCCGTTGATGGCTGCGCGGGCGGTGGTGGAAGTGGCTCCCCAATCTGTTCGTAGAACCGATAATTGGTCGAGTATCCGAACCGGCAACTTGGTGCTACGGTACTCATTCCCACCGTCCCGGCACAGCATTTCGTGAGCCTTCCGATGACTGTCACCAGGCAGTCGCTGCATTGCTGCTCGGTCAAGTCCGGCGTGCACTGTGTCATCGCGTAGATCGTGTCGAAACCCGCCGATGTGTTCCCCGTCGCGTACTTCCTCAGCGAGCCGCCGCCTGCGGCCTCGCTCCGCAGACGGTCCAGTAGTGTTCGCAGCGCCGCGTTGTACGTGTCCGGGTTCGTGACGTTGTTCACGTTGTACGGCTGGAAGTCAGGCTCGGTTGTGACTGTGTGGAAGATCGAGGCGTTAGAGTACCAGACGGTGCAGTTCTCACTGTAAAGGACCGCGCTCTTCTGGAAGGGGCAGAGCCGGCGGATGTCCGAGGCTGCGCCATTAAGGCAGCTGCGGCATCTCACAGCAGTGAGGTCGCCGCGGCAGGAGCCGATGACATAGAGGGTTTGGGAGGTGCCGGAGACGGTGGCGGAGGAGTTGAAGAAGCCGTAAGTGAGGGACAAGGAGTTGGTGGTGGAGATGGAGGAGAGGAGGGCGGTGAGGGTGGTTTGGTAGGTGCTGTTGGCGGTGAAGTTGCCGGTGATGGCGCAGGCCTCATGGGGGTATAAATTTTGGGCGTTAATGGTGGAAGCAAGCAGGAGGAGGAGGAAGAGAGGAAGATTGGAAAGATCCATGCTTCCTTACTGTTTTCCGTGGGTTGTTCCGGGTCTTTCTTTGATTAACGTCGACAGGCTAATAACGTAGAAAGCATAGCTTGTGTAGCTCCTACACAGGTTGCTTCGTCGAAACGCGTCTCGTCCACGGCTTGGTCTTTACTTTTGCTTCGCCGGAAAACCAGTGATCAACCAAATGTTAAACATTTCTTTATTTTTCAACGTCAAGCATCTTCTATTTTCTTTTTGATGTTTCCCCTCGCATGCTCGATAATCTCCATTACGTTGAAAAACTTTGCTTTTGAATGAATCAAAACGGCGTTCTGGAAGCGACATAGGCTCCGATAAACGACGACATTCAACATTAACGTCAAATTTATGTATGGGTCTCATATTATCCCGATCACTTGGTATAACCCTGTCATATACTTGATTCGTCATGGTGGCATTTTAAATGCTATATAGCTGAGAACATACACGGTATAGAGCCTAGGCTACGAACACTTGCACGCAACAATCCATTCCATGTGAATTGTTAATTATATATGGTTTTAACATGAATGATCATGCCAAGTTACTTAAGACTATTCTCAGACATAATCAATTGTTTCGTAGTCGTTGATCATCACTAATTAATGTGATCACATGTTCATCTTTGTCTTTAAGACCAGACCGCTATGGTTCCACATTTGACTTTAGACAATTGCGATGAAGTTTTCTGACTATATTGTATAATATATTGTAGCCGGTGGCTGAGATTGGAGTTGTTGATAAGGACAATACCGAAAGTAAGCAACAGAATCTTCGAAGTTGATCTTCTCCAAACGCGCACCCTCATGGCCCCGGTCAGGCTGCCTTCAGGGATTGTATAGCACGCTAGATGTTACGTTTTGCTTAATCTAAATCTCCCCGGACAGCTTTTTCTAACCTATACGATATTCTAATAATACATGCTCATCGACGTGTAAAGTTGCTTATATATAATTTTGTAATATCTAATTTCGATGGGACAATTTAGTTGGAAAACTATTTCTGGTTCTACGCGGATTGATCAAGAACAAAGTAGCCTAGTGGGCAGTGCTAATTGGAGTTGATGAACATGATAACACGGTGGAGCAAGGACGATCACATAGTCTCTTGAGCAATAATTCGACATAATAAAAAAAATAATTCTGAACTGAAAAGTAAGCACTTGCAATCTGACGTATCCACCGGGGAGAAGCTGTCGCAGACTAGCCTTAGCAATCCATTTGCTTCTCCGATGGCCGCATGCGTCTCTTCGTGGTGGAGACAGCTCGGACAAAGTTTATGGGCTTTTCCAATGTGGAGGCAATCTCTTCGGGAATGACTGCGTCAACCGAAGTAACAATGCCGGGAAAATTACCAAAAAGTCATATACATTTACCCACTTTATCATTTAAGTCCTTCCGACAGATTTTGGTTAGAGAATGCATACGTGACGACGAAAAAAGGGTAAAGTGGCAAAAGATTTAGGACTGAATCGACTTAAAAAAAAGGGGGTAATGACTTAAATGGCAAAGTGAACAAATGTTTAAGATATTTTTTGGTAATTTTCCCCAACAATGCCTCTGTAGAGGCACGGGATCTGGCAAAATTGCAAACTAACAAAAGTAATGGGAGATTAGATATGAATTATCTCGCTCAATTTCAATCGACATCTCCCTCTTCAAGTCTTGAGCCCCATTTCGGCCGTATCTTTTCTACAAAAACATTCGGCATTACGTCACATAGTTCAATCGCTTTTAAACTCAGGTTGCGTTTGTTTGAGCGAGAGGATTTTTTGCAAATTAGTTTTCTAAACTTTTAAGCTTTTGAGTTGCTGAATATAATAAGTTAACGGAACACTATTTACGACCCAGAAAAATATGTATACTTAATATTGGAAAAATAAATTCCATAACTTGGAGAGGAGATAACGTATATTTTTTGAAATAATTTCCTGGATAGCACTTTCTTTATCATAATTTTGTTTTTTTGGAAACAAACACAACCCTATATTGAGTTCTCTAATATTCCTGATTTGGACACCAACATTTGACTTAGTACTTATGTAATAGCCCGTTTTTAGGGAGCCGAAATAAGGGGAAATTGAACTCACATTGGTTTTGGGGTGATTAAATTGGACTTGGGGCAAGTTTCTGCCCAAATTGGTCTTCCGCGCGAATCCAGTCAACGTTTGCCATTGTTGACTCCAGCTGAGCTCTTTTTCCTTCTTTTGTCCACGCAAGTCTGGCCTTTTCTTTTTCACGCACGCGCATGGCCCATGAACGGCCCCACCTCTCTTTTCTTCTTTCTGCACTGTGATCGTCTTCTTCGCGGAGAATGGACGCGCGAGTGGAATCCCTAGCCGCCAGCAACTGCACCAGTCAACGCGAGAAGACCGCGATTTCACCAACGGCTTGCCCCACTCCCACGGTGTTTCTCGACGTCGCCTTGACCCCCCTGAGTGTTTGGTCGCAGTCACCGCCATTTCGGAAGCCGCGGAACGTAGCCGTCGCGCCGTCCCCTTGTTTTGGAACAAAGTTGTTGTTCGTCGTCGCCGTGAGCTACTCCAGCGAACCCAGCTACTGGGAAACCTTCCCAAGACTTCCTCGAATGTTTTCAGCTGTTGGACTGCGAGTCGAGCTTCACACCGCTGCGTCTCCGGCCACCGCCCACCCCCTCGCCGCCACTCCGGCAGCTCCAGACGCCATTCCGCGGTGCTTCATCACCACCCGCGCCACCTCCAGCCACCCCAGTTGGAACACAGAACCCGAATGTGCTGGAGTAACTGATTGTCTCGCCGGAGTCGAGTCTAGCTCGTTGAAACCCTCGCCGGAAGTTTGCCGGAGCTCCGTCGGTGACCACGCGATTAGCTTGGACCGAGGGTGAGTACGCCCTAGCTCCTAATTAGACGGTTATTTATCCTAGTTAATTAGTTGAATTATTTGGTAGATTATGTAATTTGTGACTTTTAGAAGATTTAGGGATAGAAGTAGAATGGTAATTTTGGCTAAGTTAGGGGCATAATGGTAATTTTGACTAGCTCAGGGCAGAATTGTGATTTTGGCTAAGTGAGGGGGCAGAATTGTAATTATGAAAAGTTAGGAGCAAAATGGTAATTTTGGAAATTAAGGGCAATATTATGAGATTTTGGTGATAATTGATATTGATTATGAATAGGGTGGTAATTTAGCCTTTAAATGTATTTTTTATTACAGAGTAAGTTACGGAAATTGTATGGTTGGCTAAATGACGGCCAACTGTGGTGATGACACCTGTAGTTTATCGAATGATCTTAGATTCGACTAAGGACTCGGGCAAATCCCTAATTGATGGGTTTAGGTGGTTAATTTATGCCAATTTTGGGAAATTATCCTAAAATTAGGTTATGAATACTTATCCAATGTTATTGAATGTAAAATTGCTTTTATATGGTTTATAATTTGTGATCGGTGTATGGTTATTTCTTGATTGAGTTTATTTAATTAATTGTTGGTGCTGATGTGATTATGAATTGATTAACCTTGTTGATTAAATATTATAGTGTCAATTAAGTTTGATGGATTGGGGTTGTAGGAGAGTATGGACTAGTGACTTAATGAGGAAATTGGCGATAGACATGAGATTTAGATTAGTTAGGGGAATAGGGACCCTAAGGTGAGTACTCTCTTAGTTGGGAATTAGGGTGTAGACTCACTGAGTAATTTTATTATTATTGTTTAACCATTTTTTTTACAAGTCCATGCCACGAGGCTCCTCCTCGAGAGCTAGATGAGGCTGGAGGCTCTCGTTGATTTATATAGTCGCTTGATTTACTTTCCTTATTATGGTTTTGTTTGAATAAGTAGGTTTGACATTCTTTGTAAGCCTTCAATAGACTTGACATTAGTTATTTGATTTGGTTTAGGTATTGATTTTCCCTAGAGTTTGTTAGGGGTTTAAATAATACTTATTCCGCTGCATTTATTTAATTTTGAATTATTTAATGGGCTGAGAACGTCCCAAATGTTAACTATCGGTGAGGGTCAACTTTGGGAACTATCTGTGCTCGGGTGCGGGACGTAACAACTTAGTAGTCACTTATTAACCCTTTTTTGGGGTGAATAAGTGATCAAAACTCTTAATTAAGATCAAAACTCTACATGTTTTGTGAAAAATTATCGATTGAGAAAAATTATCCTCATTTTCTAATATTGGGAGTATGCGTCAATTGAAATTTTTTAAATAGTCAATGAAAAGTCTGTAGTTAAATTAAAAAAAAAGTTCTCTTTTACAAATGAAAACCACTTTCCAAATATGACTGGATTTCTTTGCTTGGATTACACTTTCCAAAGTATTATTATGAGATACAGTTGGTGTTTCTTGAGCCATTCAAAAGAGAATTTATTTGGAAAAGTCGATTGAACCTTCAACGAGATTGATAAGTAAAAATGATGTCGATAGAACCTTCGACAAGGCCGATCAGTGAAAATGACAAAGAAATCCCATCTGTTCCTTTCATTCAAACGTACATTTTCCAAAAAAAAATGTAAATATAGAAAAATAGGGAAAACAAATATAAATGAAGTCCAAGAGTCCATATACACGACCCAGTTTCCAAGTTAGGCCAAAACCCATTTGCTCATTGGCCCGTTGAATGTAGACTGTTAACATTTCTATTAGAATTTGGGCTCAATAGTCCATCAATTCGGCCCACATAAGTTTCGATTTATAAGTGACTTGCCCAAGTCTACCGATTGCAACCCGACAATCCCATAGCCTACTTAATTCAGCCCACTAATCCGACCTAGTCGATCAAATCAGTGAAGCCCAACCCCAGCCTTCATTTCTAAAAGGAACTGAGCCGGAAAAGCCTAACATCATCAGCTATAGGCTTGGCCCAGTATAAATGGGCTGAGCAAGAAAAGACCTTAATTAAATATTGTTCGATGGGCCGAAAAGGCTGGTACGGAGCCCAAACCGTACCCGGACCTTTAGAGTCAGGGTGAGACCCACATTCGGGCCAGGTCCTCTGACCTGATCCGGGTCCCCATTTTTTGAGAAGCAAAAAATAAAAAATTTCTAGTGTTAATGTTAGAATAGAAATAGCTTTAGTTCCCCGTGGTTAGTATACACGTGGTTTAGGGTTTAATGAGTGTCTTAGTGTAGCTTAGTTTAAGAATATGAAATCTTTAGCCGATAAATTGAATTCAAATTGAACTGGCTAAGGGGGATGCCCTCCTCCTAGGCTTAACAATATATGTTATTTGTGAAAAGCACATTTTTATTTCCATTTTTTTAAATACTCAAGTGTTTACTTTACACAATTTTAGCATAATGAGGTTATTTTCTTTAGTGTCGTAAGGAAAAAAAAAACAGCATGGACACCTAGCGGCCGAGAACTATAGGAATAATAAATTGTGAAAAGACCGCTTAAATACTTTAGTTGATAAATAATCAAGTTTAGATATCAAAATGGCAATGATTAGATGACTGGCATAGTTAAGTCCCCGACTCTAAATCTCTGATTACATTGAAAGTGATGTTTTCTCTTATGCTTTGCTTGATTTCTAGCCAATCATAATAGGTTAAGGGTGACTTGCTATATAACATTGGGATTGGGTTAATCCACACTAAAAATGATCTAATATCACGCGAGGTATACAATTTGGGAGAGTATGAGCTCTTGATTGACAAACCAATAGGATTGTCTCTTGAGCAGATACTTCTAAATCTATTACCAAGGGTAGCCTTTTTTTGTATTGATGATGTCGATTTAGGGTGTGTTTGGTTTAACTTTGCAAATGGGCTTTGATGAAAATGCTAAGCTTTTTGCAAATGAGCTTTGGGGGAAATGCAAAGAGTGTTTGGTAAATTTTACTTTTAAAGGTAACTTTGAGAGAAATACCGTTTGGTAGAAAAGACATTTGAAATGCCCATTTGAATAATTAATTTATGTTTTTTTTATTTTTATTTGTTGAAAAACCCATCTTTTCCATTCTTCCTTAAGATTATCCCACTTGCTCTTCATTTGATTTTTCTCGTACTTTTTGCCCCTTAGTTCCTCAAACTTCTTAATAATGATTGTCCATTCATCCCTTTTATTACTTGCAGGACAATTGCCATTATCAATCTATTCAATGCACAACTTAAAAAAAGTTTCCACATCTTCCGAGCTCCAATACGCCTTTTCCTTTGATGAACTTGCCATCTACTAAAGTGATATAAACAAATTTAAAAGAAGAAAATAATCTAGTACAAACAAAGAAGGTTATGCCTAATTATAATTTACCTTAAAATATGAGAACCCAATTCTATGCTTGTAGCAGCTATATGGAGTAACAAAATCTGATTATATGCTAAGAAACCTAAAAAGCTACTAGATGGAAGCCAAGTGGACAAAACAAGGTACGACTAATGACTTCTTGAATGTCTGTTAAAGAACCTCAGGCTTTTAGTCCTATTGGTTAAAGAACTTTATAAGTTCCACCTACCAAATTTTATCCCCTCTATAGATGAATAAACAGGCATCATGTCCATGCTAATGCAGAGTAATAGAATCTCGAGTGATCTTGATGAGTTTGTTGTAAGGATTGTAGGATCTTCATATGTAAATGCTCCTATCACAATAAGGACACGGCTCAATGATCTTTATTATTAATATTGTCCATTAATTTCTAAGATCAAATTATCCTTGATCATCCTTCAACCCCCAAGTAGGGTCCACTTTTTTAACACCTTAGTTCAAAACTTTATTCTGATAGCTCTACAAATATAACAAATTCAACAACACCTCCCCTACTCCCTAAAGAGAAAGTCCATTAAATTCTAAGATCAAATTATCATTCAGCCCCCAAGTAGGGTCTACTTTTAACACCTTTGTTCAAAACTTCATTCCGATAGCTTTATAAAAGTAAAAAAATTCAACAACACCTCCCCCCCCCCCTTTTTTTTCTCCTTCTTTCTCACACAGAAATGCAAGATTGACTCTCTGAATCTAAGGTACTCTAACGACACATTTTGGCTCTTAACTATAATATGAGGTCACAAATGTAGATGAAAGATAAGGAGGAAACAGAGTCTCTTTTACTAGCAGAGATCACAAAGATCACGAGAGTTGATCATAGTACATGGATAGAGGATTCTCTGGCAAAGACAGTTCAAGGGAAAAGGAGCTTCTGCATAGAGTTACTTAGTAAATCATCTTACACAAAATGAACTTAACCCTCGATTAAATATACTCAGTAAATCATCTTGCACAAGATGAAATCATCAAGACGTTAACTCTTGCGAACTTAAAATGATGGGAAACAGGGAAGGAAGCAGCACTGCAGCTTCAGAAAAACCAAAAGAGCTGAACTGTCATCTAGCAAGAAGTCCACGAGATCTTGGCTAGTTGAATGCTAAGTAGGAATTCATATAGAAATGTACACAAAAGGTGTCGAGCTATGTTCTATTATACATGTACATCAAGAAAAAAGGAGAACACAAAAGGTCCCTCCCCTTCCTGTTCTTTCGCTCACACTCAAGAAAATGGTCGCAGAGTAGAGCACAAGCATTCAAATTCCGGAAGCAAAGGTTTTCCTATTGTCAGTTACGGAGAGTCATTATACCCAACATCTATTAACAGAAAGTATTGAACTAAGTGACAGCTTTTCCTTTCCCCTCTAATTCTTGAAAGGAAGGAGACACCCCCAAAAGCCCAAAAGAGAAAAACGAAAGCTCGAACGCCAACAATGGCGAAAATGCAATGACGCTGGGAGGAGGAAACCAGGGAGGCAGAAACAGCAAGGCTCTTTATCATCGCTTATAAAGTAAGTACCCTCCCAAATACATGTGATTCCTACATAGCAATAATGTTTGCAGACTTTAGCTTAACTTCATTGTCCCAAAACATCTAACACATCTAACAGCTAAGGACTGAACTTCAACAAAATAAGGCAACCAATCTAGGAAGCGCAGATATTCAGCAACACGCACGACAGTGAGAAAGAAGGAAAAGCAGAAACACAGATCTAATGACAAAGCCAAAACCAAAGGATGAAACAAACACAGATCAAACGGATCTGTTAGAGTTTTCTGGAGCGGAAGCAAACGCCGAACTCAACCCAAACACAGATCTAATATAGAATCTTACCCAACAACAGAGGAAGCGAACGCCGAACTCAACGGGGACTTGTGCCGAGAGACAAAAGGACGGAGGAGAGATCAAATAGAGACTGAAGCGGAGGGACAAGCTCTGCGTCGGAAGATTGAATGGAGATTGGAGCGGAGGGACGAGCTCAGCCTCGGAAGATCGAATGGAGAATCGTGCACTTTTCGGAGTGGAGGAGAAGAACCGTGCACGCTTCTTTAGAACCGTGCGTGTGTTGTCTAAAGAAGCGAAGGAAGGAGAAGAGCGGCACATGACTAGGGTTTATTTTGCAAAGGGGCAAAGTTGGGTTTTTATTAAATTTTATGGGCAAAAAGGAAACTAAATAAATATTATTAATCCTCCTCTCAGCATTCCGAAAATGCTGAAAAGCCCAAAGCTCATTCAAGTTGCCTTCTGAAAGTAGCTTTCCCAAATCTAGCTTTCAGTTCAAAGCCAAAAAAAAAAAAAAGTTTGCCAAATACCCCAACTTTTGCCAAATGAGCTTTGGGATCCCAAAAAGCTTTCCAAAAGCTGAACCAAACGCACCCTTAGAAGACTTGGTCATTTTTAGGTGTGAACAACTCATGTTCATTTTTATTTGATTTAGTGGGTGAGTTCATGCAGTCATGCTGTTCAAAGAAGTGATAAGAGTCCCCACAAGTCTCATGAGCACTCAATGTTTGAGCAATTACTCTAGCTTTAGTAGGAGAACCTAAAATAACTACAAATTTGTGTATCGAGAAACATGATTTTGGGTTAAAATCTTACCTAATTTCACTGCTTTGAGCTATATCTTGAAATAGCAATGCCTCATGGATCCTAGAAAATGCACTTAGTTTGATGCACAAAATTTTGCTCAATGTATCGCTTTATTACTACACAAAAACAACAATTGCTAGGAAGAAATCAATCACGAGAATGTAATCATGATAACCTGAGAACCATCACAAACACAAAAATTTACACTTAGGGCACGCCGTCTCCTATTTGTCAAGGCTATCTGGGATATGGCTCGGTCATAGAGGCCTCGTTCTTCGAGAAATGGTTCGATTCCTGCGTTGATGACATATCGGACTCGATGGCACTGTGCATGAAGAACGCTGGTTGGGACGGCACTTGGAGAGTGACCGAGTGGCTGTTAAGCATGAGAAGCACCGAGGCCATCGTTGGCCGCATAGCCACGTTTTCTTGGACGCACAGCAGACCAATGTGGACACACCTCACGATTTCGGCACTCAAACTAGAAGCTATACAGGGATCGATGATGTTCGATAATGCTCCTTCCCTCCAATTCTTCCAAACCTGCAAGCATTTGACAAACATTGAGGAGATCGATCTCTGAAACATTCAGCCAAATGAGAAGTTATGTTCTTATACTCACATAGCCTATAAGGACCTCCGTGTTATCGCCCACCTGGAAAAGATTATTCCTCTGACCACACACAATTTCCAATACAAGCACTCCGAAACTGAAGACATCGGACTTAACTGAGAAGTTTCCATGCATCGCATACTCTGGTGCCATATATCCGCTGGGCATCAAAATAAATCAGTCATACTTGCTCTATAGTTTGCCTATGTTATTTTGATAAGCATTAGCTAGGAGGGTTGTGAGCACACTTACTAGGTTCCAACAATTCGATTTGTCTCTGCCTGAGTTTGGTCCAGCTCGAAGAGTCTCGCCATACCGAAATCTGATATCTTAGGATTCATGTCCGAGTCCAACAAAATGTTGCTGGCTTTAAGGTCCCGATGGATAATACGAAGTCGAGAGTCTTCGTGCAAGTAAAGTAGCCCTCGAGCAACACCCATTATTATCTTGTGACGCCTATCCCAGTCGAGATTCTCACGCTTTAGGGGATCTACAGATTTTGTTGAAAGCCATGTTAAATAAGACTATGACATTGCTTAGTCATTTCATGAAGACCTAACTTCAAGAATGACGACGCAGGGAACATACCGAATATGAATTGATCAAGGCTTGAATTGGGTACAAACTCGTAAATGAGCAGCCGCTCAACTCCTTCCAGACAAAAACCTAGGAGCCTTACCAAGTTCCTGTGTTGTAGCCTAGCTAGTAACATGACCTCATTCTTAAATTCTAATTCTCCTTGGCCGGAATTCTGCGACAGCCGTTTCACCGCGATATTTTGTCCGTTGGAGAGCCGACCCTAAAATTTAATCAAAGCAAGTCCTTGTGAGTACCAACACGTGATCGAAGCATTTTGAAGAGCATCTATTTTGTTGCTTTAATTTTAATGCAAGAGACCAGAGGATGCTTTGTTAATTAATACCATGTAAACAGCACCAAAACCACCTTCTCCAAGCTTCCTGGAATTGGAGAAGTCGTCAGTTGCCGCTTTGATGGTGCTGAAATCAAATTGTAGTGACTCCGCCGTGCTTATTTCATCCACAACTTCACCTGCATGGAGATATATGCGGTCATTCAGAGCATGAGTTACTTTATGATAGTTCTTATAATGAAAGCTTCTTAAACTTTTAGTACATAGAGTTGCACATGCAAACATTTTTATCAACTCGCTATTTTGGCCTTCTCAATTAGTTCATGTCAACCATTGACAATGGGAATGTGTAATTGGACATGTGCAAGTCGTGCGCAAGAATGTAAAGATCGATACTTCGATTCAGTGTTCTGGAATTCTCAATCCAACTTGTCAAAAAAATTTTGGCCTAATTGTTACTACTGTGCTGATGCAAAAGTATAGTAATTATTCAACTTCGTTATTTTGATGATTTTGGTGACCTCATGAACAGTTGCTATTCCAACGAAAGATGAAAGACTGACCTTCAACTCTTTGTCTGGGCTGCTTCTTCTTCCTTTTCACTATCAGGAATATGACAATGCCGACAAGAAGTACCGCAGAAGCACTTGCGGCAACTGCAATGATCACAATCTTCGTTGAATTGTTCTTTCCAACTGCAAGAGCAAAGGCACATTATGTTTACGATCATTGCTTAACGATTACAGAGTAATACACCGAAGAGGTCACTAACGTGTCATTACTAATGCAGAAACGAGATGCATGTTGGACGTACATCGCACCATTCTTTGATAACTCAATGGAAAGTTATACGGATTTCTGCTTGTCTTACCAAGCCTCGTCTAAGAGAGAGTAGTAACCTCTGAAAACATTTCTTACGGAAATCAGAGCAATGACAGCGCAATGGTTTGCAGAAACTGAGTGGAGCAAGGAACAGCCGATGCAATTGCTCCGGTCAAAGATTTCTGCAGAGTTATTAGATGCATCCAACGTGGACATATGGGACCAATATGCTCACGAGGGCCACCAGCGAAAAGCATGAAAGGGACGACGGCAATCACGCCCGTCGTCGCCCTCTCGGCAGGCGGGCTCGAATCGATCGTGCTTTGGTCTTGGTTTTCCTTTATTAGAATATATATTTCTTTTACAGTTTTTAGGCGGTCCTATCTCATCTGTATAAGAAACTTGAAAGTTCAGTATATACATACTTTGCCCTACCAAATAATAAGAACATAAATAATATATAGGAATTTCTTATCCCCTCAATCTCGAGAAATGCTTTACTTAACACGAGATCTTACCTAAACCCTTAATTAAGTGACATGCTGATTTCTAGCTAGTTGCTGATTGTTTAATCAATGGATCTAAGTTATTTCAGCACCTAATAAAAATTCATCATATTATTAAAATAAGAGACTTTCTGTGAAATTTCTTAGAATCTCTAGCATTGCTGATTGGTCTAGTTCTGGTTAACTTCATTTGCAGACGATCAAGCACAACTAAGGTTATTTTTGCCCTCTTTTTTCCTTTGACGTCTGATGCTACAAAGTTCTAGTAATTATCCAAGATCTCATGCCTGAATGTGTAAGTAATGTTTCGTTCATGGCCTCGAAATTCTCTTTCCCATCTCTCTCTACTGTCAATTTTTTTTGTGGGTGCTTTTATTTTAATTAACAAACCATTGTGACTGATTGATGGGACGAAGATCTACTAATGATTTATTGCCCTAGTGGAGATGCATCAATGATTAGAGCTATTGACCCATTCCTTTTTTTGTCGCAAAATATGGACCAACTACCCGTGTTTGGCAAAAAAAATGTTTACCTCACCAGAGAAATTTCATGATCTGTAGAATAGTAAAATTAAGCATATTTGAAAGATTCGCAGTTCAAATCTGATCCTACATACCTGGCGGTGGAGCTGGCGCATCGGCCTCCGTTGATGGTGGCGCGGGCGGTGGTGGAAGTGGCTCCCCAATCTGATCGAAGAACCGATTATTGGTCTCGTACCGGAACCGGCAACTTGGTGCCATGATCCTCACTCCCTTCTTCCCGGCACAACAGTCCGTGAGCCTTGCGATGACTGTCACCAGGCAGTCGCTGCATTGCTGCTCGGTCAAGTCCGGCGTACACTGTGTCATGGCGTAGATCTTGTCGAAACCCGCCGATGTGTTCCCCGTCGCGTACTTCCTCAGCAAGCCGCCTCCTGCCGCCTCGCTCCGCAGACTGTCCAGCAGTGTCCTTAGCGCCGCGTTGTACGTGTCTGGGCTGGTGACGTTGATCCCGCTGGCCACCCAGTAGTCAGGCAATGTTGTGACTGTTCGGAAGATCGAGGCGTTAGAGTACCGGACGGTGCAGTTCGTGCTGTAGAGGACCGCGCTCTTCTGCAAGGGGCAGAGCCGGCGGATGTCGGAGGCTGCGCCATTAAGGCAGGTGCGGCAGCTCTCGGCGGTGAGGTCGCCGAGGCAGGAGCCGATGACATAGAGGGTTTGGGAGGCGCCGGAGATGTCGGCGGAGGCGTTGAAGAAGCCGTAGGTGAGGGACGAGGAGTTGGTGGTGGAGATGGAGGAGAGGAGGGTGGTGAGGGTGGTTTGGTAGGTGCTGTTGGCGGTGAAGTTGCCGGTGGTGGGGCAGGACTTATGTGGGAAGAAATCTCGGGCTTCAACGGTGGAAGCAAGCAGGAGGAGGAGGAGAGGAAGATTTGGAAGATCCATTCTTCCTTAGTGTTCTTCGTGGGGCTGTTCCGGGTCTTTCTTTGATTAATGTCGATAGGCTAATAATGTACGAACGCATAGCTTGTTGTAGCTCCTACACAAGTTGCTTCGTGGAAACCTGTTTCGTCCGCGGCTTGGTAGGGGCGGCTTGAACTTCGATAGTAATGAAATCATTGGTCTTTTCTTTTGTCTTTGCCGGAAGACCATTCTTTTCCTCGACCATCCATTTCTTTATTTCTCGCAGTCAAACATCTCCTACTATCTTTTGAAAAATCGCAGCTAACACTGGGGACGGGTATCCCTGGTAAATAGAATTGGGAAACATGAAACTCTGCTTGGCGATCTTTTCAGAATGCCCACGATGTCTTGGCCAACTCTTTGAATGTTGTCGGAATGGTCGGTCGTCAGATATGTCTCGATCTCCTCCGCAGATGAAGACAGAGCTAGCAAGAGCAAGTGGGGGTAATCTTTCTTTTTTACGAAGCGACGAGTGACAGATTCTTTAAACATTGCTTGACAATGGCACATCATCTCCGCTCGTGGGGATGGAGTTTGCCGTATCGAATTGATTGGCGCGTGCATCATACGTATACCTCGGTATCACTAATGAACACTCCACTTAAATATCCTCCCCATTGCTTCAAACTTTGGCAATATGGAACAAATAGAGTTTTGATTCAACTTGAGTCTCGAGGATGGCGGACATGTGTACCATTTGAGCAATTTCGCCTTCATGGCCAATCCCGCTCCATATGAGACATGGGCTATGCTTCATTATTTCCTTCTCGATTTTGTTCTTTTAGTAGGACATAATTAACGCAAGCTTTCCTTTTTTTTCTTCTTCCAAAAACATCTGTCGTCGTTTGGTAAAGAATTTTTGCCAGAAGTTTTAGTTTGTCTCACGTCAATTCTTTCTCAACGAAACGTTAATGCGTGTAAATAACCTTCCCTCTTATCAACTAACAATAGTTGAAAATCGTTCTTGCGGATGTTTTAATTACCCTTTTCTTTTTGATGTTTCCCCCCGCATGCTCAATAATTTCCATTATGTCGAAAAACTTTGGCTTTGAATGAATGAAAACGGTGTTCCGGAAGCAAATTATAGATTCCAGTGAACGTCGACATTCAACATCAGCATCAAATTTATGTTTACGGCTCATATTATCCTGACCACTTGGAATAGCCATGTTAAATACTCGATTCTTCACGGTAGCATTTTAAATCCTACATAGCTGAGAACATACGCGGCATAGAGCCTAGCTTTCAAACACTTGCCCATAAAATTATTCAACTACACCCAACAATCCATTCCACGTGAATTGTAATTATATTTGTTAACATGAATGATCATGCCAACTTACTTAGTTCTCAGACTTAAATAATAGTTTCATAATCGCTGATCATGACTAATTCATCTTTGTTTATAAGACCAGGCCACTAGGGTTCCAAATTTGACTTTAAACAATTGCGATGAAGGTTTTCAGACTATGTAATATCTTATAGCCGATGATTAAGAATGGAGTAGATAAGGACAATAGCAAAAGTAAGCTATAGAATCTTTGAAGTTGATCTTTTCCAAACACGCACCCTCATGGCCTTGGTCAAGTTGTCATCGCGCGACGAGCCCGAACAATGTGCTGTTATATATATTATAACATTTATGATAACGAATGACCTTTTTTTTTTTTTTGGATTGAATAGCATAGTAGATTTTACGTTTTGCTTAATCTAAATCTTGTCGGACGTCTTTTTTAATCCTATGTATGTATGAGATTATAATGATACATACTCATTGATGCGTAAATTCGCTTAAATATAATTTTGTAACATCTAAATTTTAATGGGACAGTTTAAAAGTTGGAAACTATCTCTGGTTTTACGCGGATTGACCAAGAAAAAGTAGCCTAGTGGGTAGTGCTAATTGGAGTTGGAGAATATAATAACACGGTGAATCAAGGACGATCGCATAGTCTCTTCAGCAATAATTTGACATAAAAATATATTATGAAATGAAAAGTACGAACTTGCAACCCAACGTATCCACCGGCGAGGAGCCGTCGTAGACTAGCCTTAGCAATTTGTTTGCTTCTCCGGCAGCCGCACGCGCCTCTTCATCGTGGCTTTTACAAGAGCGTCGCCGGAGAAGGCTCGAAGTAAGTTTCTGGGCTTTTCCAATGTGGAGGCGATCTCTCCGGTAATGACTGCATCAACCGCAGCAACAATGCCCCTGCAGAGGCATGGCATCCAGCAAAGGTGAGTGGTTGATGTTCAACTTTGTTGACGAGCCTTTTAGAAACTAAAGTATAATAAAAGGTAAACTTTATATTTAATTATAAAAGTAATGGGAGATCAGATATGAATTATCTTAACTCAATTTCAATCAACATCCATTTATTCATTCTCTTGCTCGAACTTACTTCCCCCTCTTTAAGTCTTGAGCCCCATTTCGGCCGTATCTTTTCCTCGAAAACAATCCCGCATTGTGTCGCATGGTTCAATCGCTTTTGAACTTGGGTAGCATTTGTCTGACCGAAAGGATTTTTCACAAATCAGTTTTCTAAACTTTTGAGCTTTTGACTTGTTGAAAACAATTAGTCAATGGAATAATATGTACGACAATAAAATATGTATGCTTAATATTGAAGAAATAAATTCCCTGACTTGGAAAGGAGAAAATGCATATTTTTGAAAATAATTTATTGGATAGCACCTTCGTCTATCCACATTCGGACCAGGTCCTCTGACCCGATCCGAGTCCATATTTTTTGAGAACCAAAAAATAAGAAATTTCCGAAACTGGACTTTGATTAGTTTGTTAGATTTTCTAGTGTTAATGTTAGTATAGAATGAGCTTTAGATCCCTCTGGTTAGTATACACGTGGTTTAGGGTTTAATAGTGTCTTAGTGTAGCTTAGTTTTAGAATGCGAAATTTTTAGCCGAGAAATTGAATTAATATTCGAGCAAGCTAAGGGGGATGCCCTCCTCCTAGGCTTAAAAATAATATGTTCTTTTTGAAAAGCACATTTCTATTTCGATTTTTTTTTAAAAAAATACTCGAGTGTTTACTTTACACACTTTTACTACATTGATTGTTCTTTTTTTTAGAGCATAATTAGGTCATTGTCTTTAGTGTCTTAAGGGAAAAACAAAACAGCATGGACACCTAGCGGCCGAGAACCATAGGAATCATCAATTGTCGAAAGACTACTTAAACACTTTAACTGATAAATAATCAAGTTTAGGTATCAAAATGGAAATAGTTAGATAATTGGTGTAGTTTAGTCCCCAACTCTCCTATGCCTTACTTGATTTTTAGCCAACCATAATAGGTTAAGGGTGACTTGTTATATAATATTTGGATTGGGTTAATCCATACTAAAATAGATCTAATATCATGCGAGGTGTAAAATATGGGAGAGTTTGAACTCTAGATTGACGAACTATCAAAATTGTCCCTTGAGTAGATACTTCTAAATCTATTCCTGAGGGTAGTCCCTTAAAAGTAGGTCAAGACAATTTGACGGGTTCATTGGAGAAAATTTACATCATTCGTTTATAAATAGCCATTGATTTTTGCATTGATGCCATGTTGATTTAGAAGACTCGGTCATTTTTAGGTGTAAACAACTCATGTTCATTTTTATTTGATTTAATGGTTGAGTTCATATAGTCATGTTGTTCATAGAAGTGATAGAATTCAGCAATTACTCAGGCTTTAGTAGGAGGACCTTAAATTGGTAAAATAACTGCAAATTTGTGTATCAAAAAACATGAGATTTTGGATTAAAGTCTTACCTAATTTCACTGCGTTGAGCTATATCTTGAAATAGCAATGCCTTACAGATCCTAGCATGGACATACACGTAGATGGCATGCCCTTGACTAAATTAGAAAATGCACTTAGTTTGATGCACAAAATGTGGCTCAATGTATCACTTTATTACTACACAAAAACAGCAATTGCTAGGAAGAAATAAATCACAAGAATGTAATTATGATGACCTGAGAACCATCACAAACACAAAAATTTACACTTAGGGCACGTCGCCTCCTGTTTGTCAAGGCTATCTGGGATATGGCTCGGTCATAGAAGCCTCGTTCTTCGAGAAATGGTTCGATTCCTGCGTTGATGACATATCGGACTCGATGGCACTGTGCATGAAGAACGCTGGTTGGGACGGCACTTGGAGCGTGACCGAGTGGCTGTTAAGCATGAGAAGCACCGAGGCCATCGTTGGCCGCATAGCCACGTTTTCTTGGACGCACAGGAGACCAATGTGGACGCACCTCACGATTTCGGCACTCAAACCAGAAGCTATACAGGGATCGATGATTTTCGATAATGCTCCTTCCCTCCAATTCTTCCAAACCTGTATGCATTTGACAAACATTGAGGAGATCGATCTCCGAAACATTTTGCCAAATGAGAAGTCATGTTCTTATACTTACGTAGCTTATGAGGACCTCTGTGTTGTCGCCCAACTGGAAAAGATTGTTCCTCTGACCACACATAATCTCCAATACAAGCACTCCAAAACTGAAGACATCGGACTTGACCGAGAAGTTTCCATGCATTGCATACTCCGGCGCCATATATCCACTGGGCATCACAATAAATCCATCACGCTAGTTTTATAGTTTGCCTATGTTATTTTGATAAGCATTAGCTAGGAGGGTTGTGAGCACACTTACTAGGTCCCCACAATTCGATTTGTCTCTGCCTGAGTCTGGTCCAACTCGAAGAGCCTTGCCATACCGAAATCTGATATCTTAGGATTCATGTCTGAGTCCAACAAAATGTTGCTGGCTTTAAGGTCCCGATGGATAATACGAAGTCGAGAGTCTTCATGTAGGTAAAGCAGCCCTCGAGCAACACCCATTATTATCTTGTGACGCCTATCCCAGTCGAGATTCTCACGCTTTAGGGGATCTACAGATTTTGTTGAAAGCCACGTTAAATAAGACTAAGACGTTGCTTAATCATTTCATGAAGACCTAACTTCAAGAATGACGACGCAAGGAACATACCGAATATAATTTGATCAAGGCTCGAATTGGGTACAAACTCGTAAATAAGAAGCCGCTCAACTCCTTCCAGACAAAAACCTAGGAGCCTTACCAAGTTCCTGTGTTGTAGCCTAGCTAGTAACATGACCTCATTCTTAAATTCTAATTCTCCTTGGCCGGAATTCCGTGACAGCCGTTTCACCGCGATGTTTTGTCCGTTGGAGAGCCGACCCTAAAATTTAATCAAAGCAGGTCCTTGTCAGTATCAATATTTTATTGAAGCATTTCGAAGAGCATCTATTTTGTTGATTTAATTTTAGTGCAAGAGACCAGAGAATGCTTTGTTAATTAGTACCATGTAAACAGCACCAAAACCACCTTCTCCAAGCTTCTTGGAATTAGAGAAGTCGTCAGTTGCCGCTCTGATGGTGCTGAAATCAAATTGTAGTGACTCTGCCATGCTTATTTCATCCCCAACTTCATCTGCACAGAGATATACGCGGTCATTCAGAGCATGACTTGCTCGTAGTTCTTATAATGAAAGCTTCTTAAACTTTTAGTATATAGAGTTGCACCTGCAGGCATTATTATCAACTTGCTATTTTGGCCTGCTCAATTAGTTCATGTCAACCATAGACAATGGGAAATGTGTAATTGGACATGTGCGAGTGGTGCGCAAGAATGTAAAGATCGATACTTCATGTTCTGGAATTCTCAATTTAACTTGTCAAACTTTTTTTGGCCTAATTGTCACTACTGTGCTGATGCAAAGGTACAGTAATTATTCAACTTCGTTATTTTGATGATTTTGTTAACCTCATGAACAGTTTCTGTTCCAATGAAAGATGAAAGACTGACCTTCAACTCTTTGTCTAGGCTGCTTCTTCTTCCTTTTCGCTATCAGGAATATGGCAATGCCGACAAGAAGTACCGCAGAAGCACCTGCGGCAACTGCAATGATCACAGTCTTCGTTGAATCGCTCTTTCCACCTGCAAGAGCAAAGGCACATTATGTTTACAATCATTGCTTAACGATTACAAAGTAATACACCAAAGAAGTCACTAACGTGTCATTTCTAATGCTGAAACGAGATGCATGTTGAACGTACATCGCACCATTCTTTGATAACTCAAGGGAAAGTTTTGCGGATTTTTGCTCGTTCTACCAAGCCTCGTCTAAGAGAGAGCAGTAACCTCTGAAATTATATCACGTTATTCTCCAGAATCACCTTTTCAACTCCAAGTCCATTGCTTTCATATATTTCTTACTAAAATCAGAGCAATGACAGCGCAATGGTTTGCAGAAAAAGAGTGGAGCAAGGAACAACCGGTGCTGCTGGTATTGCAAATGCTCCGCTCAAGGATTTCCGCAGAGTTATTATATGCATTCCACGGACATATGGGACCCCTATGCACACGAGGACTACCAGCGAAAATCATGAATATTGAATGGGACAATGACAATCATGCCTGTCGGGATCCAGATCCCCTACCTTAAAAGTAAGGGATCTTAGTTTGGAGCTGTCCGATTCAAGATCATATGACTCCCATTTAATAGGGGGAGTTTTTCCCGCCTATCGTCGCCCTCTCGGCAGGCTTGCTTGAATCAATTTTGCTTTGTTCTTGATTTTCTTTTACTAGAATGTATATTTCTTTTATAGTTTTTAGGCCGCCCTATCTCATCTTTATAGAAAACTTGAAAGGTCAGAATATATATAATTTGCCCTACCAAATAAGAGACTTTTTGTGAAATTTCTTAGAATCTCTAGCATTGCTAATTGATCTGGTTCCTGTTAACTTCATTTGCGGACGATCAAGCACAACTAAGGTTATTTTTGCCCTCTTATTTCCTTTTGACGTTTGACGCTACAAAATTCTTGTAATCATCCAAGATCTCATGCCGGAGCTTGTAAGCAATGTTTCGCTTATGGCCTCGAAATTTTCTTACCCATCTCTCTCTACTGTCAATTTTTTTTTGCTGCTTTTATGTTAATTAACAAACCGTTGTGACTGATTGATGGAAAGTAATCAAGATCTGCTAATTTATTACCCTAGTGGAGATGCATCAATGATTAGAGCTATTGACCATTTCTTTCTTTGTCGAAAATATGGACCAACCACCGGTGTTTGGCCAAAAAGTGATTATCCCACCAAAGAAATTTCATGATGAGTAGAACATTAAAATTAAGCATATATGAAAGATTTGCAGTTCAAATCTCAAGTGAAATCCGCAAAATTAACAATTAAGATGGATTTAGTCCGCCTAAATTATAGAAAAAATAACACAAACGCCCTGTTCGTGATTTGTGAACAATATCCTACATACCTGGCGATGGAGCTGGCGCATCTGCCTCCGTTGATGGCGGGGCGGGCGGCGGCGGAAGTGGCTCAATCTGGTCGAAGAACCTAGAATTGGTCTCGTACTGGAACCGGCAACTTGGTGCCATGATCCTCACTCCTATCTTCCCGGCACAGCAGGTCGTGAGCCTTCCGACGATTGTCACCAGGCAGTCGCTGCATTGCTGCTCGGTCAAGTCCGGCGTGCACTGTGTCATCGCGTAGATTGTGGCGAAATCCACCGATGTGTTACCCGTCGCGTATTTCCTCAGGGAGCCGCCGCCTGCTGCCTCGCTCCGCAGACTGTCCAGCAGGGTCCCCAGCGCCGCGTTGTACGTATCTGGGCTCGTGACGTTGTTCACGTTGTACAGCTGGTAGTCAGGGTCGGTTGTGACAGTGCGGAAGATCGAGGCGTTAGAGTACCGAACGGTGCAGTTCGCACTGTAGAGGACCGCACTCTTCTGGAAGGGGCAGAGCCGGCGGATGTCGGAGGCTGCGTCATTAAGGCAGCTGCGGCAGCTCTCTGCGGTGAGGTCGCCGAGGCAGGAGCCGATGACATAGAGGGTTTGGGAGGCGCCGGAGACGTCGGCGGACGCGTTGAAGAAGCCGTACGTGAGCGACAAGGAGTTGGTGGTGGAGATGGAGGAGAGGAGGGCAGTGAGGGTGGTTTGGTAGGTGCTGTTGGCGGTGAAGTTGCCGGTGGTGGCGCAGATCTCATGGGGGAATAGATCTTGGGCTTCGACGGTGGAAGCAAGCAGGAGGAGGAGGAGGAAGAGAGGAAGATTTGGAAGATCCATGCTTCCCATAGTATTTTTCGAGGGGCTGTTCCAGGTCTGTATTTGATTAACGTCGATAGGCTAATAACGTAGGAAAGCATAGCTTGTGTAGTTCCTACACAAGTTGCTTCGTCGAAACCTGTTTCGTCCACGGCTTGGTAGGGGCGGCTTGAATTTTGATGCCAATGAAATCATTTGTCTTTTCTCTTGTCCTTGCCGGAAAACCAGTGATTATCCAAATGGAGGTTCTCCAACCGAGAAAAAAGAGGAAATTTTTTTGAAGAAACGCAAATGGAGGTAAATGAATCTAACTTTTTGAACCATTTCTTTTCTCAACCATCGAATTCTTTGTTTTTTGGCGGTCAAACATCTCCTACTATCTTTTGAAAAATCGTCTGGCTGCCACTGTGGACAAGTAGCCCCGTTAAATAGAATTGCGAAGTGTGAAACTCTGCTTGCCGATCTTTTCAGAATGCCAACTCTTTGAATGTAGTTGGGATGTTAAGTCGTCTGATATGTCTCGATCTCCACCGCAGATGAAGGCAGAGCGAGCAAGAGCTAGTGGGGATAATCTTTCTTTTTACAAAGCAATGAGTTGACAGATTCTTTAGGCATTGCTCGATAATGGCACGCCACCTCCACTCGTGGGATGGAGTTTGCCATATCGAATTGATTGGCAATGTGCATCGTACATATTCCTCAGTAGCACTAATGCATACTCCGCTTGGATATCCTCCCCATAGCCTCAAACTTTGGTAATATGGTACATTTGAGTTTGGATTCAATTTGAGCCTCAATGATGGCGGACGCTCGTACCATTTAACCAATTTCGCCTTCATGGCCAATATTTTTGCAAGAAGTTTTAGTTAGTCTAGCATCATTATCTCTCAACGAAACGTTAATGCGTCTAGATAATCCTCCCTCTTATCAACTAACGACAGTTGAAAATTATGTTTGCAGATGTTTTGATTATACTTTTTTTTTTTATGTTTTCCCCCTCATGCTCAATAATCACCATTACGTTGAAAAACTTTGCTTTTGAATGAATCAAAATGGTGTCCCGGAAGAGAAGAATAGGTTCCGGTGGGTGTCGACGTTCAACGTCAACATCAAATTTATGTTTAGGACTCATATTATCCCGACCACTTGGAATAAACCATGTTATATACTTGAATCGTCACAGTAGCATTTTAAATGCTAATATTCACCTAGCTGAGAACATTCGTGGAATAGATCCTAGCTTTCCAACACTAGCCCATAAAATTATTCAACTGCTTGTAACGATCCATTCCACATAAATTGTTAATTATATTTTTTGGACATGAATGATCATGGCAACTTACTTAAGTCTTTTCTCAGACATAATTAACAGTTTCATCGCCGTTGATCATGACTAATGTGATCACACGTTTCATCTTTGTCTTTAAGACCGGGCCCCTAAGGTTCCAAATTTGACTTCAAACAATTGCGACGAAGGTTTCAGACTATATTGTATAATATTTTGTCGCCGGTGATTGAGATTGGAGTAGATAAGGACAAAAGCGAAAGTAAGCAATAGAGTCTTCGAAGTTAATCTTTTCCAAACGCGCACCCTCATGGCCCTGGTCAAGCTGCCTTCCTGTGACGAGCTCGAACCATGCATGTGCTGCATTTTTTAAAGGGAATTTTTATCATAACAATTATGATAACAAGTGACTATTTTTTTAAGGGATTGAATAGCATGTTAGATTTTACGTTTTGCTTAATCTCTGAATCTCATTGGACGTCTTATTTAATCCTATGTATATATGAGATTCTAATGCTACATGCTTATAGATGTGTAGATTCGCTTATATATAATTTTGTAACATCTAAATTTCAATGGGAAAGTTTTACAGGGTGGAAAACTATTTCTGGTTCTACGAATTGACCAAGAACAAAGAAACCTGGTGGGTAGTGCTAATTGGTCTTGGAGAATATAATAACACGGTGAATCAAGGACGATCGCATAGTCTCTCAGCAATAATTTGACATAAAAAAAGTTATGAAATGAAAAGTACGAACTTGCAATCCGACGTATCCACCGGTGAGAAGCCATCGTGAACTAGCCTTAGCAATCCGTTTGCTTCTCCAGCGGCCGCCTGCGCCTCCTCGTCATGGCTTTTGCAAGAGCGTCGCCGGAGAAGGCTCCAAAAAAGTTTGTGGGCTTTTCCAGTGTGGAGGCGATCTCTCTGGGCATGATTGCGTCCACCGCAGCGACAATGCCTCCCTGCAGAGGCACGACATCCGGCATGCGAATCTTCAATGGATGAAGATGATGAAGATATGAAGTAGAGAGAGAGAATTCATCTGAAAGTCTTTCTGTATTGATTAGCTGAATTAACGAAGTGAGGTTTCCAAAGCACAAGTTATACTAAAAACTTAAGTCTATCGCATGCTCTGTTTTGTAACAGACTCAATCGACTTTGTCCAGCTAATATCCAACTGGCATAACAATCATTTTACACATGCAAATACAATTCTACGTAACTCTACTTAGCTCTTCTCTTCTTCTCTTCATTCTTGTATGTCTTCAGTTGAATCCTTAGTAGCTTTAAGTCTAACAGACCCCCCGCAAACTAGGTGAGGGTTTGAAACCGAGCCCCAATTTGACTCGAAAAAATGAGAACGCAGGACGTGATAAAGCCTTGGTAAACACATCGGCTAATTGAGAATGACTGGGAACATATTTAAGCCGAATGGAACCAAGAGATGCCTTCTCTCTAACAAAATGAAAATCGATCTCAACATGCTTGGTACGAGCATGTAACACTGGGTAAGAGGTAAGCGAAATGGTAGAGATGTTGTCACAAAACAAGGCAGTAGTAGTAAGAGTGATGCCAATATCTCTAAGAACAAAACCAATCCACGTTAAATCAGCCGTGGTAGACGCTAAAGCATGATATTCAGCCTTTGTGGAAGATCGAGATACTGTATGTTGACATTTAGCAAACCAAGATATTAAATTGGCACCAAGAAAATTGCAAAAGCTTGTGGTTGATCGATGTGTAGTCCCACATCCTGCCCAGTCAGTATCATAGTAGCCATAAAGATTGAGTGTGCTCTTCGAATGAATGAAAAGACCAAGTGTAATAGTAGCTTTAATATAGCGTAGAACGCGTTTCAACTTATAGAAATCACCCATTGTAGGCTGATGCATTAGCTGACACAGAGAATTTGTAGCAAAGGCAATGTCAGGCCTTGTAAAGGTAAGATATTGCAAACCACCTGTAACGTCTTTAGCCCCACCACCAACAATATTGTCCGCTTTGGCCATACCGCACTGGCACGAATGCACTGCCATCCTAGCTACGGCCTCGACCTCACGGCTTTGTTCTTCTCGGTCTATCTGAGAAAACGCGTTGTTGATGGATAAGGGTAGACCTCTCTACATAAGCCCTCCCAAGACTCCCTCCCTAGGCGATGTGGGACAGGGATGTCACAAACTCCCCCCCTCAATGGCACAGCGTCCCCGCTGTGCCCTCGGCACCAACGAGCGCCCACTGTGGTCCCCACACGCTGTTAGGAGTCGGCTCTGATACCACTTTGTAACGTCCTCCTCAGCCCCACCACCAACAATATTGTCCGCTTTGGCCCTACCACACTGGCGCCAACGCACCGCCATCCCAGCTACAGCCTCGACCTCACGGCTTTGTTTTTCTCGGTCTATCAGAGAAAACGCGTTGTTGATGGATAAGGGTGGACCTCTCTACATAAGCCCTCTCAAGACTCCCTCCCTAGGCGATGTGGGACAGTGATGTCACACCACCAACCAAGCTACGAAATACAAGAGGATTCAAATAAGGAACATCATCACCAAAGAGAGGATTGGACTTGAGAGCAAGTGGTGTAGCGATTGGTTTACAATCGTGCATATTGGCATGAGTAAGTAAGTCAATGGCATACTTTGTTTGGCATAGAAAAAGCTCCTCAGGAAAAGACTTAACCTCCACACCCAAAAAATAATGGAGGTAACCCAAATCTTTCATATGAAAAATAGAACTGAGAGACTTGATAAGATCTGCAAGCAAAGCTGGAGATGTCCTAGTGAGCACTATATCATCTACATAGAGTAATAATAGAATAGTATGTTGCTGGTGATGTAGAATAAAGAGAGATGGATCTGTGGAACTACAAAAGAAAGCAAGTTCCATGAGATAATCACTAAATCTCTCAAACCAAGCTCGAGGGGCCTGCTTTAAACCATATAGGGATTTCTGAAGTAAACACACTTGAGTTGAGTCCTCAATGAAACCATTGATGAAACCTATTAGTTCCTGACTTCGTAAAAACCTTTTGTAGTTGCGCTTGCCAAAGTAAGAAATTGTTTTCAGCTAGCTTAATCGTGACAAAATTCCCAATGTTTACATGAATGGGAAAATGATATCTCGGTGTCCTTACTGCCATTTGAACACTCAAGATCTCAAGAACACTAACCTTTCTTGTACGATTTTTGAAGATTGAAGAATATCACTTCAATCTCTTCTGCTGTAAACAATCAATAGCTCTATTACTCCATCAACGACCTCTTTCTTCTGCCTCCTACTTGAAGACTTTTAGAGATAGGGATTGATTAGCTGAATTAATGAAGTGAGGTTTCCAAAGCACTATGCTTTGTAACAGACTCAACCGACTCTGTCCAGCTAATATCCAGCTGGCATAACAATCATTTTACACGTGCGAATACAATTCTACGTAACTCTACTTAGCTCTTCTCTTCATTCTTGTACGTCTTCAGTTGAATCCTTAGTAACTTTAAGCCTAACACGGCATAGGTGAGTGGTTGATGTTCAACTTTGTTGACGAGGCTTTTGCAAACTAAAGTATAATGAAGGGTAAACTTTGTGGTTAATAACAAAAGTAATGGGAGATCAGATATGAATCAGCTCACTTAATTTCAATCAACATCCATATATTCATTCTCTTGCTTGAACTTACTTCTCCCTCTTTAAGTCTTGAGCATCATTTCAGCCGTATCTTTTTCCCGAAAACAATCCAGCATTGCATCACATAGTTCAATCGCTTTTGAATTTAGGTTGCCTTTGTTTGAGTGAAAGGATTTTTCTCGAATTAGTTTTTTAAACTTTCAAGCTTTTGGTTTGCTGAAAATAATTAGTCAATAGGACACTATTTGTGATAAAAAAAAACATGTTTGCTTAAATTGTTTTAAAAAATTCCCTAACCTGGAAAGGAGAATTTGTATTTTTAATAATAATTTCCTGAATAGCACTTTCTTTTATCATAGAGTTTTTTTTTTAAACAAACACAATCCTTTATTAAATTCGCTAATATTTTTTATTTGGACATCGACATTTAACTTAGTAGTGTGAAAATAAATATTTTCAGGAAATGGGTTAGAAACTAGATTTTGATTAGCTTGTCAGATTTCTCGCGTTAATGTTAGTATAGAATGAGCTTTAGATCCCTCTGGTTTGCTTTAGGGTTTAACGAGTGTCTTAGTGTAGCTTAGTTTTAGACTTTGTTCGTTTCGTAGAAAATATTCTTCCAGAAAATATATTTCGAAAATTGTGGTTTCGAGGGCAGAAAATAACTCGCCAAGGAAAATGTTTTCCAAACAAAGGAAAATGTCCTTGTAAAAACATAGAAGATCCATTTTTCCCTTAATATTTTTCGGGGGGCTGTTCCGGGTCTGTCTTTGATTAACGTCGGTAGGCTAATAACGTCCGAAAGCATAGCTTGTGTAGTTCCTACACAAGTTGCTTCGTCGAAACCTGTTTCGTCCACGGCTTGGTAGGGGCGGCTTGAATTTTGATGCCAATGAAATCATTTGTCTTTTCTCTTGTCCTTGCCGGAAAACCAATGATTATCCAAATGGAGGTTCTCCAACCGAGAAAAAAGAGGAAATTTTTTTGAAGAAACCCAATTGGAGTAAATTAATTTAACTTTTTGAACCATTCCTTTTCTCAATCATCGAATTCTTTGTTTTTGGCAGTCAAACATCTCCTATTATCTTCTGAAAAATCGTCTGGCTACCACTGGGGACAAGTAGCCCTGTTAAATAGAATTGCGAAGCGTGAAACTCTGCTTGCCGATCTTTTCAGAATGCCGACCATGTCTTGGCCAACTCTTTGAATGTAGTTGGGATGGTAAGTCGTCAGATATGTCTCGATCTTCACCGCAGATGAAGGCAGAGCTAGCAAGAGCTAGTGAGGGTAATCTTCCTTTTGACAAAGCAACGAGTTACGTATTCTTTAGGCATTGCTGGATAATGGCGCGCCTCCTCCACTCGTGGGATGGAGTTTGCCATATCGAATTAATTGGCATGAGCATCATACATATTCCTCAGTAGCACTAATGCATACTCCGCTTGGATATCCTCCCCATAGCCTGAAACTTTGGTAATATGGTACATTTGAGTTTCGATTCAATTTGAGCCTCAACGATGGCGGACACTCATACCATTTGAGCAATTTCGCCTTCATGGCCAATAATTTTGCGGGAAGTTTTAGTTAGTCTAGCATCATTATTTCTCAACAAAACGTTGATGCGTCTAGATAACCTTCCTCTTATCAACTAACAACAGTTGAAAACTATGTTTGCAGGTGTTTTGATTATCCTTTTCTTTTTGATGTCCCCCCCCCCCTCATGCTCGATAATCGCCATTACTTTGAAAAACTTTGCTTTTGAATGAATTCAAAACGGTGTCCCAAAAGTGAAGCATAGGTTTAAGTGAACGTCCACGTGCAACGTCAACATCAAATTTATATTTAGGGCTCATATTATCCTGACCGCTTGGAATAACCATGTTATATATTTGATTCATCACGGTAGCATTTTAAATGCTATATAGCTGAGAAAATACGCGGTATAGAGCCTAGCTCTCGAACACTTGCCCATAAAATTATTCAACTACTTGTAACGATCCATTCCACATGAATTTTTAATGATATTTTTTGAAATTGAATGATCATGCCAACTTACTTTAGACTGTTCTCAGACATAATTAATAGTTTTATCATCGTTGATCGTGACTAATGTGATCACAAGTTTCATCTTTGTCTTTAAGACCGGGCTGCTAGGGTTCCAAATTTGACTTCAAACAATTGCGACGAAGGTTTCAGACTATATTGTATAATATGTTGTCGCCGGTGATTGAGAATGGAGTAGATAAGGACAACAGCGAAAGTAAGCAATAGAATCTTCGAAGTTGATGTTTTCCAAACGCGCACCCTCATGGCCCTGGTCAAGCTGCCTTCGCGTGACGAGCTCGAACCATGTGCTGCCTGTTTTTTTGGGAATTTTTGTTATAATATTTATGATAACAAGTGACTTTTTTTTAAGGGATTGAATAGCATGTCAGATTTACGTTTTGCTTAATCTAAATCTCATCGGACGTCTTATTTAATCCTATGTATATATGAGATTCTAATGATACATGCTTATAGATGTATAGATTCACTTATATATAATTTTTTAAAATCTAAATTTCAATGGGACAGTTCAAAGGGTGGAAAACTATTTCTGATTCTACGCGGATTGACCAAGAACAAAGAAGCCTGGTGGGTAGTGCTAATTGGAGTTGGAGAATATAATAACATGGTGAATCAAGGACGATCGCATAGTCTCTCAGCAATAATTTGACATAAAAAAAGTTATGAAATGAAAAGTACGAACTTGCAATCCGACGTATCCACTGGTGAGAAGCTGTCGTGGACTAGCCTTAGCAATCCGTTTGCTTCTCCGGTGGCCGCCTGCGCCTCCTCGTCGTGGCTTTTGGAAGAACGTCGCCGGAGAAGGCTCGAACAAAGTTTGTGGGCTTTTCCAGTGCGGAGGCGATCTCTCCGGGAATGACTACGTCCACCATAGCGACAATGCCCCCTGGAGAGGCACGGCATCCGGCATAGGTGAGTGGTTGATGTTCAGCTTCGTTGACGAGGCTTTTGCAAACTATTAAGTATAATGAAAGGTAAACCTTGTGGTTAATGATAAAAGTAATGGGAGATCAGATATGAATCACCTTACTCAATTTCAATCAACATCCATATATTCATTCTCTTGCTTGAACTTACTTCTCCCTCTTTAAGTCTTAAGCCTCATTTCAGCCGTATCTTTTCCCCAAAAACAATCCGGCATTGTGTCATATAGTTCAATCGCTTTTGAATTTAGGTTGCATTTGTTTGAGCGAAATGATTTTTCACGAATTAGTTTTTTAAACTTTCAAGCTTTTGGTTTGCTGAAAATAATTAGTCAATAGGACACTATTTGCAACAAAAAAAACATGTATGCTTAAATTGTTTTAAAAAATTCCCTAACCTGGAAAGGAGAATTTGTATTTTTTTAATAATAATTTCCTGAATAGCACTTTCTTTTATCATAAAAGTTTTTTTTTTAAAACAAACACAACCCTTTATTAAATTCTCTAATATTTTTGATTTGGACACCGACATTTAACTTAGTAATGTGAAAATAAATATTTTCAGGAAATGGGTTAGAAACTGGATTTTGATTAGTTTGTTAGATTTCTTGCGTTAATGTTAGTATAGAATGAGCCTAAGATCCCTCTGGTTAGTATACACGTGCTTTAGGGTTTTATGAGTGTCTTAGCGTAGCTTAGTTTTAGAATGTGAAATCTCTAGCCGAGAAATTGAAGTCAAATTGAACAAAGTAAGGGGCATATGCCCTCCTCCTAGGCTTAACAATAATATGTTCTTTGTGAAAAGCACATTTCTAATTCGATCTTTTTAAAATACTCGAGTGTGTACTTTGCACACTTTTAATACATTGATTGTTGTATTTTATTTAGCATAATTAGGTTATTTTCTTTAGTGTAGTAAGGAAAAAAAAAAAACAGCATGGACACCTAACGGCTGAGAACCATACGAATAATAAATTGTGAAAAGACTGCTTAAACACTTTAGTTGATACATAATCAAGTTTAGGTATCAAAATGTCTAGATAACTGGCATAGTCAAGTCCAAAACTCTAAATCTCTTACTACATTGAAATTGAGGTAATCTCTTATGCCTTACTTTATTTCTAGCCAATCTTAATAGGTTAAGGTTGACTTGCTATATAATATTGGGATTGGGTTAATCCATACTAAAAATGATCTCATATCATGCAAGGTGTAAAATTTGGGAGAGTCTGAACCCTTGGTTGACGAACCATCGGGATTGTCCCTTGATCAAATACTTCTAAATCTATTCCTGAGGGCAGCCCCTTGAAAGTAAGTCGTGACAATTTGATGGCTCCACTAGATAAAAGTTACATCATTCATTTGTAAATAACCATCGATTTTTTTTATTGATTCCATGTCGATTTAGAAGACTTGGTCATTTTTAGGTGTAAACAACTCATGTTCATTTTTATTTGATTTAATGGGTGAGTTCATGTTGTCATGTCGTTCATAGAAGTGATAGAATCCCCCTTAAGTCTCGACTCTCATGAGTCATCAATGTCTGAGCGATTACTCTAGCTTTAGTAGAAGGACCTTAGATTGGTAAAATTACTGGAAATTTGTGTATCGAGAAACTTGAGATTTTGGGTCAGAGTCTTACCCTATTTCATGACATAATTTGAAGAGAAAAACGCAAGTTGAGGGAAAATTGTACATATTGCTCTCTATCATTCTGTAATTACGTACATTCTTATAGTACAAGTTGATGAATAAACAAGAAGATAATAAATGTTCTATAAGTTGATGCATAAACAAGAAAATAATAAATTTTCTATTAACTACATTCCTATTTAGTTCTATACATGAATAAGGATGTAAATTCCGGCCATGATTCATGCATTTCTTCCAGCATCACTGTCTTGAGCTATATCTTGAAATAGCAATGCCTCACGGATCTTTAGCATGGACATACATGTGGATGGCATGCCTTTGACTAAATTAGAAAATGCACTTAGTTTGATGCACATAATCTGGCTTAATGTATCACTTTATTACTACACAAAAGCAGCAATTGCTAGGAAGAATTAAATCAGGAGAATGTAATTTTGATGACCTGAGAACCATCACAAACAAAAAAAATTAACACTCAGTGCACGGTCTCCCGTTTGTCAAGGCTACCGGGGATATGGCTCGGTCATAGAGGTCTCGTTCTTCGAGAAATGGTTCGATTTGCCTCTTGACTTGTCGACTTCAGACGCCCTCGAGCTGTAATCTTGCGTTGATGACATATCGGACTCGATGCCACTGTGCATGAAGAACGCTGGTTGGGACGGCACTTGGAGCGTGACCGAGTGGCTGTTAAGCATGAGAAGCACCGAGGCCATTGTTGGCCTCATAGCCACGTTTTCTTGGACGCACAGGAGACCAATGTGGACGCATCTCACAATTTCGGCACTCAAACCAGAAGTTATACAGGGGTCGATGATGTTCGATAATGCTCCCTCCCTCCAATTTTTCCAAACCTGCATGCATTTGACAAACATTGAGGAGATTGATCTCCAAAACATTCTGCCAAATGAGAAGTCATGTTCTTATACTCACATAGCTTATGAGGACCTCCATTTTATCGCCCACTTGGAAAAGATTGTTCCTTTGACCACACACAATCTCCAATACAAGCACTCCGAAACTGAAGACATCGGACTTGACGGAAAAGTTTCCATGCATCGCATACTCCGGCGCCATATATCCACTGGGCATCACAGTAAATCTGTCATTTGCTATGTTATTTTGATAAGCATTAGCTATGGCGGGTTGTGAGCACACTTACTAGGTCCCCACAATTCGGTTTGTCTCTGCCTGAGTCTGGTCCAACTCGAAGAGCCTTGCCATACCGAAATCTGATATCTTAGGATTCATGTCTGAGTCCAACAAAATATTGCTGGCTTTAAGGTCCCGATGGATAATACGAAGTCGAGAGTCTTCATGTAGGTAAAGCAGCCCTCGAGCAACACCTATTATTATCTTGTGACGCTTATCCCAGTCGAGATTCGCACGCTTCAAGGGATCTACAGATGTTGTTGAAAGCCACATTACACAAGACGTTCTTAATCATTTTCATGAAGATCTGATTTCAAGAATGACAAGGCAAGGAACATACCGAATATGAACTGATCAAGGCTCGAATTGGGTACAAACTCATAAATAAGCAGCCGCTCAACTCCTTCCAGACAAAAACCTAGGAGCCTTACCAAGTTCCTGTGTTGTAGCCTAGCTAGTAACATGACCTCATTCTTAAATTCTAATTCTCCTTGGCCGGAATTCCGCGACAGCCGTTTCACCGCAATGTTTTGTCCGTTGGAGAGCCGACCCTAAAATTTTATCAAAGCAGATCCTTGTGAGTATCAATATGTGATCGAAGCATTTCGAAGAGCATCTATTTTGTTGCTTTAATTTTAACGCGAGAGACCAAAGAATTCTTTGTTAATTAATACCATGTAAACAGCACCAAAACCACCTTCTCCAAGCTTCTTGAAATTAGAGAAGTCGTCAGTTGCCGCTCTGATGGTGCTGAAATCAAATTGTAGTGACTCCGCCGTGCTTATTTCATCCCCAACTTCATCTGCACAGAGATATACGCGGTCATTCAGAGCATGAATTACTTTATTATAGCTCTTATAATGAAAGCTTCTTAAACTTTTAGTATAGAGTTGCACCTACTGGTATTATTATCAACTCGCTATTTTGGCCTGCTCAATTAGTCCATGTCAACCATAGACAATGGGAAATGTGTAATTGGACATGTGCGAGTGGTGCGCAAGAATATAAAGATCGATACTTTGATTCATTGTTCTGGAATTCTCAATCCAACTTGTTAAATTTTTTTGGCCTAATTGTCACTACCATGCTGATGCAAAAGTATAGTAGTTATTCAACTTTGCTATTTTGATGATTTTGTTAACCTCATGAACAGTTGCTGTCCAATGAAAGATGAAAGACTGACCTTCAACTCTTTGTCTGGGCTGCTTCTTCTTCCTTTTCGCTATCAGGAATATGACAATGCCGACAAGAAGTACCGCAGAAGCACTTGCGGCAACTGCAATGATCACAGTCTTCGTTGAATTGCTCTTTCCACCTGCAAGAGCAAAGGCACATTATGTTTACAATCATTGCTTAACGATTACAAAGTAATGCACCGAAGAAGTCAGTAACATGTCATTTCTAATGCGGAAACGAGATGCATGTTGAACGTACATCGCACCATTCTTTGATAACTCAAGGGAAAGTTATACGTATTTCTGCTCGTCTTACCAAGCCTCGTCTAAGAGAGAGTAGTAACCTCTGAAAATATATCACATTATTCTCCAGAATCACCTTTTCGACTCCAAGTCCATTGCTTTTATGAATTTCTTACGGCAATCAGAGCAGTGACAGCGCAATGGTTTGCAGAAACAGGGTGGAGCAAGGAACAACCGACGCTGCTGGTATTGCAAATGCTCCGGTCAAGGATTTCTGCAGAGTTACTGGATGCATCCCTCCTGGACATATGCGACCCCTATTCACACGAGGACCACCAGCGAAAAGCATGAAAGAGACGACGACAATCATGCCCATCATCGCCCTCTCGGCAGCCGTGCTCGAATCGATGGTGCTTTGGTCTTGGTTTTCTATTAATAGAATATCTATTTTTATAGTTTTTTAATCCGTCCTATCTCATTTTTATAAAAAACTTAAAAGGTCAGAACATACATACTTTGCCCTGCCAAATAATGAGAACATAAATAATATAAAGGAATTTCTTATTTAACTTAATCCCGAGAAATGCTTTATGTAGCAAGAGATCTTATCAAAACCCTATAATTAAGTGACATGTTGATTTCTATTTAGTTGGCGATTGTTTAATCGGTGGATCTAATTTATTTCAACACCTAATAAAAAATTCATTATGTCAGACTTTCAGTAAAATTTCTTAGAATCTTTAGCAGTGCTAATCAATCTAGTTTTTGTTAACTTCATTTGCAGACGACCAAGCATAATTAAGGTTAGTTTTGCCTTTTTCTTTTCCTCTTTTGAGCTTCTTTATATAATAGGAGAGACTTTTTGATCTAAAGGGTTGGGGATGGGAAATCACTTATCATCATGTTAGGTGATCCTTTTCAACAAAGTTATAGTAATTATTGAAGATCTCCTGCCAGAGCGTGTAAGCAATGTGTCCATTATGGCACCAAAATTTTCTTTCCCATCTCTTTTATGGTCAATTTTGTGCTTTTATGTTAATTAGCAAACCGTGGTGACTGATTGATGGGAAGTAACGAAGATCTGCTAGCGACTTATTAGCCTAGTGGAGAAGCATCAATAATTACAGCTATTGGCCCATTTCTTTTTTGGTCGAAAATATGGACCAATCACCCGTGTTTGGCAAAAAAGTGTTTATCCAACCAAAAAAATTACATGATCTGTAGAACATTAAAATTAAGCATATTTGAAAGATTTACAGTTCAAATCTCAAGTGAAATCCGCATAATTAACAATTTAGATGGTTTTAGTCCACCTGAATCCTATAAAAAAATAACGCAAGCGCCATGTTCGTGACTTGTGAACAAGATCCTACATACCTGACGGTGCAGCTGGCGCATCTGCCTCTGTCGATGGCGGCGCGGGCGGTGGTGGAAGTGGCTCCCCGATCTGGTCGAAGAACCGATCGTTGGTCTCGTACCGGAACCGGCAACTTGGTGCCATGATCCTCACTCCCATCTTCCCGGCACAGCAGCTCGTGAGCCTTCCGATGACTGTCACCAGGCAGTCGCTGCATTGCTGCTCGGTCAAGTCCGGCGTGCACTGTGTCATCGCGTAGATCGTGTTGAAACCAGCCGACGTGTTCCCCGTCGCGTACTTCCTCAGCGAGCCGCCGCTTGCTGCCTCGCTCCGCAGACTGTCCAGCAGTGTCCCCAGCGCCGCGTTGTACGTGTCTGGGCTCGTGACGCTGTTCACGTTGTACAGCTGGTAGTCAGGGTCGGTTGTGACAGTTCGGAAGATCGAGGCGTTAGAATACCGGACGGTGCAGTTCTCACTGTAGAGGACCGCGCTCTTCTGGAGGGGGCAGAGCCGGCGGATGTCGGAGGCTGAGCCTTCAAGGCAGGTGCGGCAGCTCTCGGCGGTGAGGTCGCCGAGGCAGGAGCCGATGACATAGAGGGTTTGGGAGGCGCCGGAGACGTCGGCGGACGCGTTGAAGAAGCCGTAGGTGAGCGACAAGGAGTTGGTGGTGGAGATGGAGGAGAGGAGGGCAGTGAGGGTGGTTTGGTAGGTGCTGTTGGCGGTGAAGTTGCCGGTGGTGGCGCAGATCTCATGGGGGAATAGATCTTGGGCTTCGACGGTGGAAGCAAGCAGGAGAAGGAGGAGGAAGAGGGGAAGCTTTGGAAGATCCATTCTTCCTCAGTGTTTTTCGAGGGGCTGTTCCGGGTCTGTCTTTGATTAATGTGGATAGGCTAATAATATACGAAAGCATAGCTTGTGTAGCTCCTACACAAGTTGCTTCGTGGAAACCTGTTTCGTCCGCGGCATGGTAGGGGCGGCGTCAACTTTGACACGAACGAAATCATTGGTCTCCCTTCTCTTTTGCCTTCGCCAGAAAACCAGTGATTGACCAAATGGAGGTTTCCGAACCGAGAAAAAAAAAAGGAAAAATAAAAACCCAAATGGCGGTCAAACGATTCTAACTTTGTGAACCATTCTTTTTTGTCAACCATCGAGTTCTTTATGTTTTTTGCAGTCCAACATCTCCTATTATATTTTGAAAATCGTCTGGCTGCCACTGGGGACAGGTAGCCCTGCTTGGCAATCTTTTTAGAATGCCTACGAGATCTTGGCCAACTCTTTGAATGTAGTTGGGATGGTCAGTCGTCAAACGTGTCTCGATCCCCACCGCAGATGAAGATAGAGCAAGCAAGAGCTAGCGGGGTAATGCGACATATATTTATCTAACGGTTTAAGCTTTCAAAAATAGTTACGGCGATCCTATAAAAACTTCACATGGTATTAGAGTTGAGTTTAAATCTTACCAGACTCCTATTTTGTCTCCCTAAATATTATCACAGTTAGTGCTAGTCAAAAAAATCATATTAAGAATGAGGGAGAGTGTGAAAGTACTTAAATATTAATTTTCTCGGTTATACGTATTATCCCAACCACTTGGTAACTATATTACATCCTTGATTTGTTAGCTTTCGAACATACACGGTATAGAGCCTGGCCTCCGAACACTTGCCCATAAAATTATTAAGTTGCACGCAACGTTCCATTTCATGTGAATTATTAATAACATTTTTTTAACATGAATGATTATGCCAACTTATTTAAGACTGACATCATCAATAGTTTCATAATCGTTGATCGTGACTAATGTGATCACACGTCCCATCTTTGTCTTTAAGACCAGGTCGCTATGGCTCCAAATTTGACTTTAAACAATTGCGATGGAGGTTTCAGACTATATTATATAATATCCTATACCCGATGATTGAAATTGGAGTAGATTAGGAAAATCGCGAAAGTAAGCAATTGAATCTTCGAAGTTGATCCTCTCCAAACTGCCTTCGCGTGACGAGCGAACCATGTGCTGCCTTTTTTTCAGAATTTTTACTATAACATTTACGATGATAAGTGACTTTTTCTTAGGCATTGAATAGCATGGTAGATTTTACGTTTTGCTTAATCTGAATCTCAGCAGGCGTCTTTTTTAATCCTATGTACATATGAAATTATATTTATACATACTTATTGATGCGTAAATTTGCATATATATAATTTTCTAATATCTAAATTTCGGACAGTTTTGAAGGGTGAAAACTATTTCTGGTTTTACGCGGATTGACCAAGAACAAAGAAGCCTAGTGGGTGGTGCTAATTGGAGTTGGAGAACATAATAACATGGTGAAGCAAGGACGATCGCATAGTCTCTTTGGCAACAACTCGACATAATAAAAATTCGACGTATTTACCGGTGAGTAGCCATCATAGACTAGCCTTAAAGAATCCGTTTGCTTCTACGGCGCCTCTTCGTTGTGGCTTTTACAAAAGCGTGGCCGGAGAAAGGCTCGAACCAATGTTGTAATATCTCTCCGGGAATGACTGCGTCAACGGCGGCAACAATGTCCCTGCGGAGGAACGGCATCCGGCATAGGTGAGAGGTTGATGTTCAACTTTGCTGACGAGGCTTTTGCAGACTAAAGTATAATGGAAGGTAAACTTTGTGGTTAATAATAAGAGTAATGGGAGAACAGATATGAATCATTCTACTCGATTTCAATCAAGTCCTGAGCCCCTCTTTAAGTCTTTCTCTTGCTCTAACTTACTTCCCCCTCTTTAAGTCTTGAGCCCCATTTCGGCCGTATCTTTTCCCCAAAAACAATCCGGTATGGCGTCACATAGTTCAATCGCTTCTGAACTTAGGTTGCGTTTGCTTGAGTGAAAGGATTTTTCGCGAATTAATTTTCTAAACTTTCGAGCTTTTGGTTTGCTGAAAATAGTTATTCAATGGGACACTATTTCTGACAAAAAATATGTATGCTTAAATTAAAAAATAATAATTTCCCTAATCTGGAAATGATAATTTGTATATTTTTTGAAAATAATTTCCTGGATAGCACTTTCTTTTATCATAATTTTTTTTGGAAACAAACACAACCTTATATTAAATTCTCTAATATTTCTGATCAGGACACCAACATTTAACTTAGTAGTCAGTTATTCACCCCTGTTCTTTGGTTTTTTCTTGAGCATTAATCCATCAACCAAAACTCTTAATTAAGATTAAAACTCTGTATGTTTTGTGAAAAAATTTCGGTTGGGAAAGATTATCCTCATTTTCCGGTACTGGGATCATGCAGGAAAATGAGTTAATGGAAATTTTTAAAAAGTAAATGAAAAGCCTATACCGAAAATAAAAAATAAAAAATTATCTTTTATAAATGAAAACCACTGTCCAAAATACAACTAGATTTCTGTGCTTGGATCACGCTTTCCGAAAGTATTTTTCTAATATACAGTTGGTGTTTCTTGAGCCATTCAAAGGAGAATTATTTTGGAAAAGTCGATAGAACCTTCGACGAGGTTGATCCGCGTAAATGGCAACGAAATCCCATCTGTTCCTTTCATTCAGATGTACATTCTCATATAAATGTAAAGACACGTAAATATATACATACATACATACATACACACACATACATATATATATATGAAGTCCAGGATTCCATATACATGACCTAGTTTCCAAGTCGGACCAAAACCCATTTTCTCATTGGCCCGTGAAATATAGCCTTTTAACACTTCTATTAGCATTTGGGTTTAATAGTCCAACAATTCGGCCCACAGAAGCTGCGATTTATACATGACTTGCCCATGTCTACCGATTGCAGCTCGATAATCCAATACCCCACTGTATTTAGCCCACTAATCCCGACCCAGTCGATCAAATTAGTGAAGCCCAGCCCCAGCGTTCTTTTCCTGAAGGGACTGAGCCGGAAAAGCCTAACAGCATCATCTGTCGGTCTGACTTGGTTAATTATGGAAGTGTTCTAGTAATACGGGTTAGGTCGGATATGGGTCGAGTCGGGTATAGATCGTTAAAATTGTATTATATTAAAATGGGTCAAAACGGGTTAAATGGATCAATATGGGTTGGACCATTTTTGACGTGACCAAACTCATCAATTTGACGCCCATATAGTTAGAAATTGGATTTTGATTAGTTTGTTAGATTTCTAGTGTTAATGTTAGTGTAGAATGAGCTTTAGATCCCTCTGGTTAGTATACGCGTGGTTTAGGGTTTAATGATTGTCTTAGCGTAGCATAGTTGTAGAATCTGAAATCTTTAGCTGAGAAATTGAATTCAAATTGAACAAGCTAAGGGGATGCCCTCCTCCTAGGCTTAACAATAATATGTTTTTTTTTTTGTGAAAACCACATTTCTATTCGATTTTTAACAAAATACTCGAGTGTTTACTTTACACACTTCTAATACATTAATTGTTCTATTTTTTTTAGCATAATTAGGTTGTTTTCTTTAGTGTGGTAAAATAAATAAAAAATAAAAAACAGCATGGCACTATTTGCGTCGGCATAAGATGTCAACTGTCAGCCCAGTTGTTGAGAAAAGACGTCAGCTTTGATTCTTCTGTCTCGTGTTGTATGAAGTGGAAGAGAAGAACCTCCTCTTTTTGATCTCCTTCACTTTGACGGCTCAAATGAATGCTCGTCTATGAATAGCGACGGATCTAGAATCTTAGGGTCGGGGGACCAAAGTTTGTGCTCGATGTTTGTAATTCTGATGATCCGAAAACCACAGCGGAAGACAAAAAGCAATGCACAGGGCATGCTGATCACCCATTTTCTAAGGCTACCATGGGTATGGCTCCGTCATAGAGGCCTCGTTTTTGGAGAACTGGTCTGTTATTTTTCTTCATCTCTCGACTTCGGATACCCCTTGAACTGTAATCCTACTTGGACAACATATCGGATTCGATGGCATTGTGCATGAAGAATGCAGGTCTCGACAGCTCTTGCAAAGGAGTGGCTGTCAAGCTTGAGAAGGACGGAGGCCATCGTTGGCCGGCTAGCTGTGTTTTGTTGGACACATGATAGACCAATGTGGATGCCCCTGGCATTTTAAGTGCTTGAACCGGAAGTTATAGAGGGATCGATGATGTTTGAGATCGATCATAATCGTCCGATTCTTCCGCATCTGCGAGCATCTGACAAACATTGCGTAGATTAATCCCCTGAATATTATGCGAATTGAGAAGGCATGTTCTTATAATTACACAGCCGGTGAGAGCCTCCACGTCATTGCCCATGCGTTAAAGCTTGTTCTTCAAACCAGTCACAATCTCCAAAATCAGCACACCAAAACAGAACATATCTGACTTGATTGAGAAGTTTTCGTGCATCACATACTCTGATGCCATATATTCGATGTGCATCACAATAAATTTACATTATTAACTCTATAGTTTGCTTTGTTCTTTTGGTAATCATTAGCTGAAAGTGTTTGTGGCACTTACTAGTTCCCCACGATATTTGTCTTTGCCTGAGTTTGGCCCAACTGGATCAGCCTCGCATACCAAAATCTGATATCTTGGAAGGTCACTAGGTCCCTGAAATTGGGTTTATCTCTTCTTGGGTGTTTCGGATCTCCATTTGATGGAAATATTACTCAACAGGCTTGTTACCTAGATAATATGACCGTCGTGTTTGACGGGGTGCAGAACATATTGTGTTAAATCGTTTTATACTGAGGTGGCTGCCATCCGTAGCATGTAAGGCCCCACGCATTGTTAATTTGAATGCGCAATATTTTATTAGACATTAAAAAATTCCTTGGTATTTTTCCGTTTGTCAAATTGATATAAGAATACATTCAATATCACAAAACGTTACATCTTAGAAAACCTTAAAGAACTGTAGGCTGGAGCCATCATCCACCTCACTAATTTTGGCCTAAAAGATCCATTATTGGGTTGGGTGAATTCAAAATGGGTGGCCAAAAAACTATTTTTAAAGAGCATTCTCAGACTAAATGACCTAAAGAATTTGAATTGAATAAATATGAATTTTGCACAACATGAACGAAGGGTATAATCTTGAGAAGCTAAATATGCTGAAATATCTTATGAAAATTTATCACACCCCGCATCTACCCGGTTTACCAAACTTTTGCATAGTTGTTGCAGAGTAATTGTGTTTCTCAAGGGGCAACCTTCAAGTCTCGAGTAACTGTTGCCTCCTTTGACTGCTTCTCCGTCTTTTGCAAGTCTAATGAGACAACCAGCGATTTAAAAAAACATGGACTCTGATGTAGAAGCAAAGACTCCTTTCAATGGAGTCTCTGTCTTCTCCGATTATAATAGCAACTGAGTCTTTTGTCTTTTGCAGCTATAATAGAAAAGCATTGACGCCTTCTGCCGAGTCTTTGTCTTTTGCAAGTGACAACCCGCGATTTATAAGCAATGTGGTTAGCGGTAAAATCTTTGCTAAATTTGATGTCGTCTCAACAGATGATCAACTAAATGTTAAGGAAATTCGTTTATCTCCTTATGATTTTAGTTTCAAGTTTTGCCGAGAGCATTTCATGAGTAAAATCTTGAAAGCTTTAACTCGATGTGAGGAGTGTATCCTTGAGATCACACGAGGTAATGGATCAATTGAAATATGCAAAGTTGATTCATTCACTTGACCTGCTTGTGAAAGTACTTAAATATTAAATCATATTTTCATTTAATGGCTTCATACAAAAACTTAACATAATATCAGAGTAGGTGGTCATAAGTTTAAATTTTACCAGGTCTCTAGTCTCTCCAAAATTCTTCCATGCTTAGTACTAGGTAAAAAAAAAAAAGGACCAGACTAAGCGTTAGTTTTCACCTAACGGTTTAAGCGTTTAGGACAGTTGATAGTAATTCTACAAAACTTCACACCGCTATGTATAAAAAAGTCAAAACTACTTTTTTATATTAGTTTGTTTAGTTAGAGGAAACTTCCACTTAAATCTCCTATTTCATATTTTAAAATTAGAAACCTAGTGTGTAATGCATAGTGGGAATGGGAGAACCTGATGTGGAAAACCGAGGACGACCAAAAAGTCTCTTGAACAATAACTCGAACATGAAAGTTTTCGGAAATGAAAAAGAAAGAACTTGCATATTGAATGATTGCTAATGAATGGATGAGCCATAATTTGATCTCCTAACAGGAAGATCGACTCCAAATTTTGGTTGCCAATAGGCTATTAACCACTAATGATTAAAGTTTAGGGTTAAGTGAAAAAAATCTTACTTTCCGTAAGGTGATAAACTTACTTTCCCTATGATATATTGAAAGATATATTTTTACGTCACCCATAAATTTTGACAGAAAATCTCTAAGTTAAAATTCCATTAAGGTAGTAATCTCAAATAGAATAGATCTAGTCTAGACTTAAAATACTCACTAAATCAGATTACTTCAATTCCAATTAAATTCAAATCGGCTGAGTCAATCTTTTAGGATCAATGTAAAATCTCACAACACCATAATGATGCAGAAGAACTATCCTTTTTCAGTTTAACAACTATTGGAATTCATATGAGTAAAATATTTAAAAAAACATTTTTTTTTGTAACCAATAACCACTTACATACATCTTTTAAAAGCACCAAATAGATGCATACATGAATTTTACTTTTGGAAGTCACTTTCTACCTTTACATAAATTAGTCAATTCCAATCTTTCCCAATAATACCCATCCTTAAATCCTAAATTATCACATTAACACTCAAAATCAACTAAAAACCAAATCACAAAATCCTAGGGGAGATGTTAAAATGAGTAGGCAAGGAAGGCAATTTGATTTTTTCAATATGCGGTTTTGTTTAGAGGTATGTGAATAATATTTGCAAGATGAAGGTATGTAAGTGGTCATTACGTTAAAAGCAAGTTACATTCAAATGAATTTACATTCTTAAACATTTATATGTTTTTACACTCATTTAGATTTATTCTTCTTTTACTACTTATGCACAAACGTGCATGCTCTTTTGCTATAGCTAGTAAGACCAAAAGAAGAAGAAGAAGGAAATGACAAACGTAATTGCCTATTCATAGAATTGCAATTATACTTCGACATGGCATAATCACAATCATAATATAACCACAGTAGTACCTACAACTGTACCAAATAAACCCTAAGTTGTTAGAAAAGATTAAGAATTAAGATCACACCATGCTTTTCGAATTGACATCCTACCTCGATCTTTTTCTATGGCTACCTATAAATTTTTGCTAAGTAAATTATTATACTCTTGTTCCATTTTATTTGATTAACTAGTGAGTTGATGCAGTTGTCTTGTCCGGAGTGGTGATATCATATAGTCATCCTCAAGTCTCATGAGCAGTCGTCTTAGCAATTGCTAGGCATAGGAGAACCTTAATTTGGTAAAATAATTGGAAATTGTATCTAACAAAAGTTGGGATCTTAGGTTCGATTCTTACTCAATAAAACTGTTTTGAGCTATATCTTAGAAACTAATTCCTTAGAAATATCCTACCGTCGACATACATATACATAGATAACATGTCTTTGACTAAACCGGAAAATAGACTTAGTTCGATGCATACTAATTGGCTCCATATATCACTTGAGCACTCCACTGAAAAATAGTATTTATAGTATAATTTGAACTGATTGGTGGCCTATTTTCTACTCAAACTATAATAATTCCAATTTTCAATTGGAAAAGGTAATATGTTATTGATTTATTTTGTTATTGGTTTGATTGAATAAATATTAACTTTAAGCCTATGAAAGAATTATGCAGGAAACTTAATATTTACACAGTCTAAAGGTTCATATTTCCAATGTAAAACAAGACAGAACTAGTACTTACATCCACAACAATTGTTTAAAACCCAAGATAAGCAAAGGATATTGTGCCTTTTGATTCATCAAGGCAAGAAATTGTCCTATGACAAGCTAAATGTGGAAAGCGTAGGATGTAGTACCTTCGATACATCAAGACGACAATTCATGCGTAGGATAAGGAAATCAGTAGTTCCCTTGAACAGGACGGCAATTCAACCAATTCGGTTCAGGAAATTTACAGGTACAGCAAAAACAGTGAAAACTTCACTAGACCCAAATTAATTAACTGGGGCTTTCGTGGGTTTTCGAGGATCTAAATCAAATCTTTGAAGATGTGAAGATTATTGGATCAAGCAAGAAAGCGCAATTTTTGATTGCAGGTCGTATAGCCTTTTCGTAGGTTGCAAAAATTTATACAGAAATTAGAAGTCACAAGCAAAGACATGTGATTGAGATGGGATACGATCGGAGAATTGACTGCGATGCAGGTTGGTGTGATTATCTTGTACAAATTCCTCCTACTTTGATCGAATCAAGCAAATGTGGCATGCCTGAGGTTAAGAATAGACATATCCGATGTGCGTTGGCATGAAATGTCATACTTTTAGCCTAATTACTGAGCTAAGACATATTCTTTGATTTGTCTATCTATTGTATGACGTGGAAGAGAAGAACATGCACTTTTTGATCTCCTTCATTTCTACGGCCGACCTGCATTCTCACGTATGAATAGCGACGGATCTAGATTTTTAAGGTCGGGGGACCAAGCTTGCGCTACATCTTCATGTATGTGAGGCATGACTTCTTGCGAGTATCCTTCGCTTCCAACATCCTATGAATCTGAAATTAATTGAAGCCAAATAACTCCTCAATAATCTGGAAGACCTATTAATTCATGAGAATGAAATTTTGATGATCTAAAAATAACGACAAACATAGATGTCGCGACCTCCCCGAAAGTGCCCTAGGGTTCGACTAATGGTTTGTTAAGTATGACTTAACTTGAGTTCTCCCAAACTCGGACCAATTCACGACTTTGGTTTCACTTTATTTAAACATGCAAGATATTCAATTTGGAGCCGCCACTAACCTATTTATGGTTGGTCGGTTAGAAACCCATGTAAGGTATCGGGAGTCATGCCTTACTCCTACGAACCAGAGATCTAGGACTCGAGGACTTGGTTACGCTAAATTACTTTAACGCCATTTCGGTACCTTTCATTATTTTCAAAACCTCGCTGACAGTTTGGATTCATTTTGATTCTACTCCTAACATGCAATAGTGATCACACGTATACTCAAATAAAAATTCAAGAATGGAATGAAATAATAAAACAAATCAAATCGAATAAAATCTAACTAAAATCGAATCAAATCACATCTAAACAAATTTGCTCTTCTAACTTAGCAATGCACTTAGCCTCATCACTCATTGGCATTTCAGATGATGCCCCGGCCTTATCAGTCAAGGTCGGAGGAACATTATCAATCAAGATTGCTCCATTCTCGGTTGAGGAAGTGCCGATGCTAGCATTCTTTCCTTTGTCTTTTACCTCAGTTGGAGCAGGGTCATTGGGCAGTACGACTTCAACTGTTGGTTGAGCAGATACAGCCAAAGCGGAAATCCTCGTGTTTAGAGAAACAACTTGCTTCGATAGGTTTTCGAGGACATTCAGGACTGTCTTCATCTCTGTTTCAAGAGCAGCAATACGAGTTTGCTCATTTTGATCAGCCATTCTTGCTCTTGACCTTGTGATGATGGGTGTGCATGGACGATCCGTGATCACCTACAAAAGACAAAGCTAGACATGAATATGTGATCGGGAAAATGTTCAGTTCATGACTTAACCGATTTTCTTTTTTTTGTTCTTTTTTTAAGGGATGAATGGAAAATGACAACCTTTGACACATTTTAAAGAAAAAGTATATAATTGAAAGTTTCATGGAAACTGTTTTTTTTTTTTGCTTTCTTTTTTTTTTAAATCTTAATGAGAATTAATTTTCATTCAAAAATTACTAGGACGACACTATTGACCTAACTTATCATGGACCGACTCAAAACTCAAAAAATGTAAATGAAATTCAAAGAATAGGGATAGAAGGCTTACTTCGCAAGTAGATCAAGGGCAATCACATGGACATGCGCATGAAAAGTATAGCTCGATTTCTACTCTAAAAGGCTTAACAAAGTGGAGCCACAAGGATGATCGGACTAGCCGTAGGCACGCGTACTAAGTCGGGTCCTTATGACTCCGGCATGGTCAAAGAGTCGACTCGAGTCGCGGGCTTGCAGACCAGGGTGGATACTCTTGACACCAATAAAGAAATTTCGGGGTTGAGATAGGCGACTCGAGCCGCGGGCATGCGGTTGGAGTGGCATTTATCTCAACACCATCCTAAGTGATTCTATGCGGCCCAGGTCCGACGGCAGGTTGTGTGTGCTAAAGTGTAGTGCTAAAGCAATTAGAACATGCACAACAATTTAAATCAAGCAACACTTAAAAATAAAAAGCATTTAAACAACCCTGCAAAAACATTCAGCACATGAGTTAGGGACGTACCTGGAATCCTCGCTGCCAATCAAATTTTTGGAAACAATGAAATTAGCCTAAATCCACTAAAAGTTTTCAAGTCCCCAGCGGAGTCGCCAAGCTGTCGCGACCTCCCCGAAGGTGCACCACCTAGGGTTCGGCTAATGGTTTGTTAAGTATGACTTAACTTGAGTTCTCCCAAACTCAGACCAATTCACGACTTTGGTTTCACTTTCTTTAAACATGCAAGATATTCAATTTGGAGCCACCACTAACCTATTTATGGTGGGTCGGTTAGAAACCCATGTAAGGCATCGGGAGTCATGCCTTACTCCTACGAACCAGAGATTTAGGACTCGAGGACTTGGTTACGCTAAATTACTTTAACGCCCTTTCGGTACCTTTTCATTATTTTCAAAACCTCGCTGACAGTTTGGATTCATTTTAATTCTACTCCTAACATGCAATAGTGATCACACGTATACTCAAATAAAAATTCAAGAATGGAATGAAATAATAAAACAAATCAAATCGAATAAAATCTAACTAAAATCGAATCGAATCAAATCAAATCAAATCACATCTAATCAAATCTAATCTAAAAAAATCAAATAAAATCTAATCTAACAAAATCAAATAAAATCTAATATAATATAACCTTCACTATCTAATATGCAATCTAAACTAATTATGCCAATTTTACCTAATCATGCAATTAATCTAAACATGCGATTATTTAAAATAAACGCGCAATTCTAAGTCTAAATATGCAACTAACCTAAATATGCACAAAATAGAAAATAAGAAATCAAGCACTCAAAAATTGAATTTTGAAAAAAAATGATTTTTTAATTTTTATAAAAAAAAATAAATAAAAGGGAGCCAATTTCCCTTGAAATCCACACGCTTAGCCTACCGCCTAGTCAACAAAATCAATTTGACCCCCCAAGAAAAGAAGTCCACCTTGTGCGCTTTTAGGGAAGAAGAAGACCAATCTTCAGTCAACTTCCGAATATTGCAATGTCGACTTTTATTTTCTTTCCCAATTTTCCATCTTTGAATATCAAATGCAATATTTTCTCTTTTCTGTTCCTTCTTGTTTTGAATCAATCGCAATATATGCCCAAGATTTTTCTTGATATGCCAAAATGCTCTAATTAATTATATGCAGACAAAATAAAAATAAAATTCCTATTTTAAATGAAGCCAAAAATTTAGGTGTCAACAGTAGAAAAAGAACGACAAACACAGAAGTGGTCCGATTTGTTTCTTGATCTCTTGACCTCAGATACCTGTGAATTGTAATCCTGCATGGTTCTCTTGACCTCAGATACCGTTAAATTGTAATCCTGCATGGTTGACGTATCAAATTCGATGGCATTGTGCATGAGGAATGCGGGTCTCGACGGTACTTGGAGACTAAGTGAGTGGCTGCTAAGCATGAGATGAACCTCGGCCGTTGTCGGCCGGCTAGCTGCGTCTTCTTGGACACATAGTAGACCAATGTGGATGCACCTTGCAATTTCAATGCTTGAACCAGAAGTTATAAAGGGATCAATGATGTTCGATAATGATCCCTCCCTCCAATTCTTCCAAACCTGTGAACATCTGACCAACGCTGAGCAGATTTATCTTCGGAATATTTTGCGAAATGAGAAGGTATGTTTTTATACTCACATAGCCTATAAGGTATGTTTTTATACTCACATGGTAAAATTGGTTCCTTTGACCACACACAATCTCCAAGACCAGCACACCAAAACTAAACACATCTGACTTGATGGAAAAGTTTCCGTTTATCACATATTCTGGCGCCATATATCCGCTGTGCATCACAATAAGTCCACCATGTTAGCTCTGTAGTTTGCTTTGTTCTTTGGGTAATCATTACCTCTAGGAGGTTGAGGCACTTACAAGGTCCCCATAACTCTACTTGTCTCTGCCTGAGTTTGGTCCAACTCGAACAGTCTCGCCATACCAAAATCCGATATCTTAGGATTCATTTCTAAGTCTAGCAAGATGTTGCTGGCTTTGAGGTCTCGATGGATGATACGAAGTGGAGAGTCTTCGTGCAAGTAAAGCATCCCTTGAGCAACACCCAATATTATCTTGTGACGCTTATTCCAGTTGAGATTCGCCCGTTTCTGGGGGTCTACACATTTTGGTGGAATCACATATTATAAGACTTCCATTAATCATTTTGTGAGGATTTGATTTCATGAATGACGATTCAAGAAACATACCAATTATGAAATGCGCAAGGCTTGAATTTGGTACGAACTCATAAATGAGAAGGTGTTCGCGCTCTTCCAGACAAAAACCTAGGAGCTTGACCAAGTTCTTGTGCTGTAGCTTGGCTAGTAACATGACCTCGTTCTTGAATTCTACTTCCCCTTGGCTGGAATTTTGCGACAATCTTTTGACCGCGATTTCCTGTCCATTGGAGAGCAAGCCCTAAAATTTAATAGAAGTAGGTCCTTATAAGTATCGCTTGATACATCGAAGCATTTCAAAGAGTATCATATTTATGTCATCTTTGACTATTTGGTTGCTTAAATTTTGAATATAAGAGAGTAGAGGATGTGCTTTGTTAATTATTACCTTGTAAACAGCACCGAAACCGCCTTGCCCAAGCTTCTTGGACTCGGAGAAGTTATATGTTGCCGCTTTGATAGTGTTGAAATTAAATCGCAACAACTCCCCCGTGCTAATGTCATGCACAGCTTCACCTAGAAGACAAAAACACAGTTATCCAGAGCGAGCATCATTATCTTTTTATAGTTTACGTAATGAAGGTTTCACAAAATTCTAGCATATATTATTGCACCTGGGCCCATTCCAACTGAATGATCGGATATGTGAGCACAAGACACCAGAAGCTTCTTGTATTTAGAGAAATTATTTGTTACCGCTCTGATAATGTTGAAATTAAACTTCAACGACTCCACCGTGCTAATTTTATGCACAGCTTTACCTAGAAAGACAAAAACACAGTCATCCAGAGCGTGCATCATTATCTTTTCTTAGTTTTCATAGTGAAGGTTTCACAAAAGTCTAGCATATATTATTGCACCTGGGTCCATTACAACTAACTGATCGGATATGTGAACATCAGGCACTTGAAGATTTACCAACACTTTCTGAGCAATCGAATGTGCGAGTTTTCCGTGGCTGTGCTAGCAGACACAAAAATTTCAAACAATAACATCAAAATACATAATCGATGATGAACCCAATGAATAAAAAAATAAATACATGATTCACTGGTTGTGTCGAGAAGGTAATCCTTGAGTTCTTAGATAATGGACCGTAGGATTCCGTGAGATATTCCATCACAATTTGTTGTTTAGAACAAAGAAAAAGTTATGTTCTTCAAATTAAATCAGTATTCAAGCAAAAGAAAGAAGATGCAGTTGAGCAAGTTGACATACCCCGTGTTCTTGGTCTCCCATCCCTTGATTTTAGTAACTTCCTTGAGCACCTCTTCCCAGTGCTTCACAATCTCAGCCCCATGTTTTTCTTCATGCAAAGTTAATGCATCCCTATATACATCAGTTTCAAGCTTGACATCAAAAGGTTCCACGTCATAATAAATGGGCATAACCTTCACTTTGCCGATTTTCCTTCGCTCCATCATGTGTTCCAGCTCACGCAAGCACCAGCTACTGGAGGAATAGCCTCTGGAGAAGATGGGAATGCATATTTTTGAGTTGTCGATGGCCTGAAAAATCTCTGGAGCGATCTCATCACCGACATCGATGCCCTCATTGTCTATGAAAACACGAATACCCTTATTAACCAAGATGTAATAGAGGGAATCTGCGAAACTTGTCCGAGTATCCGGTCCTCGAAAACTCAAGAACACGTCAAACTCTGCATTGGATGAGGCATGGTTCTTGCATCTAGTTTCCTTCGAAGAGTTGCGTTTTCTTTCCATCCTAGCCGTGTCTGCCAAAATTTGAAAGCAAATCACAAAAGAATTGACATGCTTTTCTTGTCAAAGCACTTGTAAAATCAACTCATGTTAAAGTGATTTTACTAGACTTCGATGATGGAAAAAGCGGTATGACGCATTTCAAGATGGTTGCAAGAACTCCCTTTGAAAGAGGGGTCACGAGTGGTGGTTAGGTAAGGAAAGTGAGGATCGGTTTCCATTTTCATTGTGATGTGACATTGATAGAGAGAAATGGCAAAGATAGATTGAAGGATTAAGAAATGGCTTAAGCCTTATTGCGACCTACCCGAACTTCTCCAAGAAGGGGGATCCTACTAAAGATAGGTTTAGATGTATCACTTGTAAGTAGATCTGAATCGGCATCCTAAAAAATGACCTACAAGTATCGCCTGACCATAATTTGATTAAATTCATCACTTATGAGCACGAACTCTTCCAAATTCATACCTCGCATAACGTTTATGCATTTTTAAAAGTTATTTAACAACCTAAATATTTGTAGGAGTTACCACAGGCCTATTGGAGTCAAGTGGAAACCAATCGAGGCGTAAGAGTGTAATCTCAATATCTACAAAATCAGAGATTAAAAAATTCGGTGACTAGTATATGCTAACATTTCTAAACCTAACTAGTTGATTAGTCTAAAAAGGTCATGCACTCTTACTCATCCTTTAAGGCGCTAAAAGGTCATTCAGAGCTACTAAGTATCCATGCGATTGTTTTTGTAAGATCATCTTCATGCGGCTAACCTAGAATAGAAATTAACATGAATGTTTTAAGAGACAATGCGAAAAATAAAATTGTGAAAATATTGAAATACGTTGTAGTAAATAAACACTCAAATAATTGAATGCAACTACTGAATAACAAGAATGTAAAAATCCACAACTTGTCAAACAATTAATAAAACATGGCTTTGTCATAAGCCTTGAAACATGATACATCAGAAGCTAGTTGTTTGAAGAGCAAGTGAACTAAAACCTAATAAATTGATTCAAGTGAAGTCTAAACTAGACTATCCTAATCATCTATTTAGAGAAGAGATACTAAATCTAGGTAAATTTTATTAGACACATCACATTCTAATTAATTAGGACATATCTAAGTTAGCGTAATCCTAATGAATTTAGACTGAACCTTTACAAATTTAAAACTAGGATGCACATCGGTCTAACACCAGCAATTCTGTGTGTGCCATGTTCTCAATCACAGTTGTTAGGCTATAACTCAACAACGTCGACCTAGATATTCTAGCATTCAATTAAATAATCCAGGATATGCATCGAACTACACCAAGCCTAATCATGCATCTAAATATCCACGTATGAAGCTAAGTAAGACACGCAATCAAGTTAAAAAATGCTAGGAACCAACAACACCCAATTCTCCGTCGATAACAATTTTTCTTCGATTTTTCCAAAAATTGATTTTGTTAAATTTAGGCCTATTCTAATGCTATTTTATTTTTAAAGCAAGGCTGGCTTTCTTAAAATTTTAATATTTACAAACAGACCCGGGTCGAGACCCAAACCGGCCCTGGTCCTAGACTAGGCTCTCTAAAATTAAAATTTTTTTTGAGTTTTTTAATTGGAAAAATTATTTATTTTATTAATAAAAATATTAAAATTCAACGATTTTTAAAATAATATTTTAATAACTGGGTCGGGTTAGATCGACCCGGAGGCAAGGGCCGTATTCACTGGCCCGGACCCGTGAATTGGGCCCTCTGTGAACGGGCCCGCAAATTGGGGCCTTTTGGCCCGATCTCACGGCCCACCAGTCTACTACCCGTCTTCTTCTTAGCCTAAGCCTCCCAACCAGCCCCGCCCAAAAGCCAATTTCTTAAGCCTGGCCAACTTAAAATAAGCCTAAATCCAATAATGGCTATAAACCTGAGTGCCTGTTTAGGCCCAACTCACCACTCGGACTGGCCCAGCTACGCCTGGCCCGACTCTACCAGCGACCGGCCTCTGCCCAACAGCTTGGGTCCCCCAGGCGCAACTCCGCCGAGAGCAGCGACGCCGCACATGGCCAGGGCACGCACGCGCACGCCAGCAGCCTGGGCGCGCGGCGTCGCTGGTCTCGGTCGGCAGGCCGAGCGCCGGACACCTGCCAGACCACCGATCGGCTCTCCTCGCCGCGAGCGGTTCGAGGTCGTCTGTCTTTTGACTCAAACGGAACGTGAACCTCCGTCGGAAGCCTAGATAGGCCTACAAGAGCGACAGGTGCCGAGATGGGCGGGGATGAGCCGGAGAACCACGAGCGTCGGCTCGATGTGCCCAAATACAAAAACAAAACAGAACAACAGGAAATGAGAAAAGAGGGCCACGGCCTATGTTGTTCCCTACTCGGCTCGGCGGCGCCAAATGGAGGGGCGAGCTCCCGTCGGACTATGTCCGGTTGCCTCCCGTACCTCCGAGCCAAGATCCTCGGAAAAAGAAACGGCCTCATATGTGGAAACATAAAAATAACCTACCGGAGATTTGGTGCCAAGTGAACAAGGGCGGCAGGCTTGACGGTGCGAGGAGGCGCCGCCAGATAGTGGGCGAGGCTGCACCGCCGGATTTTTCTTCCTCACCGATTCTTTTTTCTTCTTCGACTTCCCCCTCTCTCTGATATTTCTTCTTCTCTTTCTTCGTTTCTTCTCTTCTCTCTTCTCTCTCCTTCTCTTCTCTTCTCGCCACTGCGATGTTTCTTCACCATCGGGAGTTGCCTACCTGCCCCCTTTGACTTTTCTTCTCTCTCCTTTTCTTCCTTTCTTTCTCTCCTCTTTGCCATTTTAAATTTTACATATATATTTTTTTATTTCAATTAATATTTTTTTACCAGCTTCCAAATACCTTCCTTTATAACACCTTAAAATTTCCAAGTACTCACTTTAATTTCAGTGATACATCAACCTTTTCTCTGATTTTCAACTAATTATCAACCCTCATTTGATTGATTAGCAATATTTGTTTAGTCTTTCTTGATTTATCGACTTTCCCATCATATAATTTGATCTGGAATAGAACTGGTAAGTCACCCATTATATTTGGTAAACTTAGGATGTTTTTAAGAACGTTAAATAAAGGTTGCTGAATAAGAAGATTTTTTTTTTGCCAATGATAAAGAAATCGGTAATCTGGAAAGAAAAGAGAGAGAAGAAAGCAGATAGTCTTTGCTAACTAATTTCTTAGGGTCCACGAGGAACCTTCCAGGAATGACGCTCCAAAGGCAAAAATCTCCATTATTGGTATACCGTGTGAAGTGGAAAAGAGTGAGATTCTTTTCAGAGTCATACTTTATCGAATTTCTACGACCTTTCTTGGAAATCTAGAACCAATTGATTTTTTTTTAAACTTTGGAGTACCTACTTGCCATGTACATATCATAGCAAAAAATAAGACTTCAAAACAAGAGCGTTGGGAGAATCGAAGTGGAAAGGAAATAGTATTAGTAAGTTCGATGAATGCACTTATCAAGAGGAATGATTGCGAGATGACTTGTTGTGCAAAAGAAAACTTCATTGAGGTTGTTTGTGTATTGTTTAGAGCTGGTGTGCTTTTTTTCTTCTGTTAATTATTTATTTCACGTATGTTTTTCATAGAAGTGAAAACAAGAAAAGAAGACAACGCATTTGACTAGCATCATAAGGCACACGATAAATCTTCAAATTTCCTAGAGAATCATGAGAGATTATGGAGGACAACTAATCTGATCTCCTAATTAGTCTCTCTCTTTAGCTTTGATAGCACTTCAACCAACATGCATCTATTCAAGTTTGTCCAATTTATCTGAATTTTTATAAGCATGAAAAACTCTAATGCAATTGATTAATATTCCAAACCATAAATTCTAACTTTCAATACAATCACCAGCACCACTTAGTCATAAGAGCCTGTTTGTTTATTCGTGTTTCTATTTCTCGAAAAAAAAAATTATGTATTTTTGTTTCGGAGATTAAAAAATAGAACAGAACGCGTTTGTTTACACTTTTGATCTAGGAAACAAAACCCGTCTGAAAAGCGTGAATTACAAATAATTTTCAGGAAGGGCAACAAAATCGGTGGAGTTTATAAAAGTAAAGAAGTTAGATATAGAGAGAGAACGTCTCCTAAGTCCCTATTGCGTTCGCCCAAATCAAACATTGTGTAAAACCAACTATTCATCCATTGTCGTGCTTCTACGACCTCTCTTGGAAGCCTATACAATCAAGTAATTATTATCTTTAAAGATCAGCCGTGGAAGAAATTGCAGAGGATCCTTCTTTTTCTCATCCATTGTAGTGCTTCTACGACCTTTCTTAGAAGCTTGCAATCAAGTAATTATTGTCTTTATTTTAAGGCAGCCTCAATCTCCTTGTGATCTTGACAGAGTTCGAATTCCACAGACCTTGAATAATTTGTCTCCTCTTTAGAATGAATTTCAGTCTTCGACAAACCTCCATCTATATAATGTTTATCTAGATGTGACGTGGCTTGTGGATCCTGCTTTCCAACAATTTTCTTCTGGTTTCGTTGTAGCTACATATTCCACCAACCAAGTGCTAAGGGACTTAGAAAAATTTATTTCACCCCAACCAATGCAGTGAAACGACATTTTCAATTTGAATAAGATAAACTCAAAAACAAAATCCTAAATTAGAATCGATTCGATGCAAAGATTCCCAATCAGAAAATCCTAGACTCAACATAAATAAAGTTTTACCTTCCACTCTTTGATGAAGCATTCTCAATGTGCGAAGCACCAGGTGAAGCTGGTTCTATTTCCATCCAAAACAATATTATGTTAATTGTTTACAAACCTTTTTTTGCCCAGACATTAAGAAATAAAAAAGTTTAAGATCAGTCACAAAAGATAGAATGTTATTAGAAATGTCAAAAATTGTATACAACACTCACTTAAATGTCAAAAAATTTCGCCAACTCATAAGTGTCAAATTTAAAAAACGAAAAAAAAAAAGATCACTCGGTAGCCTTTTAAGAGAAATTCCAGCCAATGTCATTTATAAATAAAAATTTTAAATGACGTGTCATAACTATTTTAAAAAACCAATCGATATGGGTGTGTGAAACGGAGTTGCTCAGTCTAATGTGGTTGGATAATAAAAAAAAAAGGTGTCGCACGCTGCCTGCTTTGATTGGCCTGGTCCCTGTAGCCGTGATCAAAGTGACGCTTTTCTTTGAGTTACTTTATTGTACTGCTTGGTGACAATTTAAGGATGCTTTTCGATTTAACTAGACATGCATTTTGATAAATGAATGCATAAATTTATTTATTTTTTTTTGAAACTTTCTTAAAATAACATATATGAAAAAATGAAAAAGAATCTTCTACGTACTTTTTGTTTGTTTTGCTTCTTTTGTCTTTTTGTCTTTCAAAAAACAAAGTTATATGTCGCCAAATAGAAAAGGATAAAGATAATGCAATAAAGAACTGAAAAGGAATAAAAATCATAAAGATCAAAGTGGGATACATGTCAAGTCAAGAGAGGGCCATGTGTCAGACTTCACAAAGAAAAATTTTATTTTTAATTTCTATTCAAATTTTATTCCCTAACTACTTTCCTATTTTGACATATATAACCGTCCACAGGAAAAAAAGAATAGAAAAATAGATAAAGAAAAATGTCACAATAGCGAGCTTTTATACAATCTAATGAAAAAAAAAATACATGAAGATGCCACAAGAACACCAAAGTTAAATGGTTGAGTACATAAAACAAGTTTACATATACACACACGTTCCTCCATGCCTAAAAATTTCGGATTTGCTGATCTCACGAGTCTCTTCAAGTGCTAGAGCAGGAGATAATCTTTTCTTGGTTTTCTAAAGTTGGAAAAGATCATCGCTAGGGACTCCGAAAACCATTATATCGGAAACTAGACTTCTTCAGGTTCTTCAAGTTGGACAAATCAGGTAAGCTTGCCCATGACCTGCAGCCTTCAATCCAAAGAATTTCCAGAGATTCCAGTTTGTCGAGACCTTGAACCTCAATCAGTTTCGGACTGTACCATAGCTTACAGTCCTTTGAGGTTTTTCAAGTCAGAGAAGTTGAGCAATGTCTGAAGAGAGCGACACTCGGTGATATACAGGAGCTGTAGATTCTCCAAGTTGGAAAAGTTGACAACTTCAAGAAGATGGCAATTGCGAACTTTAAGTTCTTCCAAACTAGAGGGAAGCTGACCAATCTGGCGCAAGTTGTCGCAGATCCAAACTGTAAATTTCCTCAAACTAGAGGGAAGCTGCCCAATTTGGCGCAGGTTATTGCAGTCTTTGAGTTCCAGTTCTTTCAGACAGCAAAGGCAACCCAAATATGAGCTTATGCTGGTGACACTCGTAACATACAACCTGGGGTGGAGATATCTGGAGCCTTTCGGGGAAAAGCGAGAAGGATGGAAGGTGTGGCAGGAAAACATAATTCTAGATTTCTAAATATCGCAAGGTTGGAGATCTCTGGAGCTCTATCAGAAGAATTTGAGGACAAATATAGACTTACCAAACTCTCGGGAGGTTTTTGTACATTCTCCACTAGAGTGTGTGTTAGTTTCAAAAGCTTTAAGAAATGTAGTTTCCTAATATCATTAGGAATCATCTCTAGCCGTGTGCAACCCTCTCCATAAATCTCTTCAAGTTTTTCCAACCTCTCAATTGCCTCGGGTATCTTTTGCAAGTGGCTTGTATTAATCCTCAACACTTTCAAATTGTTCAAATTGACAATGGTATTTAGCAACTCTACAATGCCTGTGCTTGAGACATCCAACTCAACTAAAGATTTCAACATCCCAATCGAGTCTGGAAGTGACTTTAGCTTGATGGCTCCACAAATTGACAAACACTCAAGATTCACCAGTGCTCCGATTGAGCTCGGGACTTGACTATTGCTTCCATTAATAAAATTGTTACCTATGAGCAGCTTAGTCAAAGCTTCTAGAGAACCTAAGTCAATAGGCAACACTTGGAGCGGATGACATCCATATAGTTTCAAGTGCTTTAGACGTCTTAGCTGACCGATGGATTGATCAATCTGTAATAAATTCTCACAACCCCCTAGAATTAATATTTCCAAGCATGATTATGCATAGAGGTTGGGAGTTGTGCTCAACCCGAGGCAATTTGACAAATTAAGGACCTTTAATCTCGTAGCTACCTGTCAAACTATTATGTATGTTAAGAGAATTTAATTTTTAAGATATTAGCAAAAATAAACAAATATATCTACTAAGGAAGCCTTCTGGAAAAGTAACCTTACAAACACTGTATGTGAATCCATTCCTCTCACATGGTTGTGGTCCTACTATTCCCTTAATAACCATATTTAATTTATCGTCTAAAAAATTCTAGACAAAGTTCGTTTTCTATCACCTGAGTAATAATTAATTTACGTAGAGTTTATTGCTTCTTTTTAAACATTAACAAAAGGAATTTTTTGAACACCCAAGTGAAGAACGATTGTCATCTTAGAACATGAAAAATGTGAAATCTAGACTAAACCACACGACTACAGATGGTTAGGCGAAGAACGTAATCGCACGAAGGTAACCAGAAGAAATTGACGATAATTTCAGTTCTTTTAAACGGAAACAATGTGCCCCTTTGGAAAGGAGAAGGCGTTCAAACGATACACCCATAGCATTATCGTGATTTTTTTAAAAATTTATCTTCGTGACATTAGTCGTTGGACAAGTTTATGAATAGACTTACTGAAAATATCCTTACAAAAGTGATGTGGTCATACGAAGCAGACAGCAGTTATGCATAGTTATTACAAATGATACATATTTAACAACAACAAAAAATCCATAATATTGTCCATTATTATGCTAATAATTTATTGTATACTATGCTTGTTCGTTTGCATAGGTTGATGTCATTAATCTATACATATAATGGAGGAAAATTGCCAAAAAAGTCCTAAAACTTTATATTCTTTGCCGATTCAGTCATAAACCGTTTTTTTTTTGTGCCGATTCAGTCGTAAACCTTTTGTGACTTTGTCATTTAAGTCATTCCGATGGTTTTGATCAGAAAAAGCCTACATGGCGACGACGTGGCGTGATTGGACCTCGCCGGCGACAACGTGGCATGACTAAACCTTACTGGCAACGACATGTTTTTTTCTTCTTCTTTTTTTTTCTCTAGCCACTCTGAAGGATGGCCCCCTCGTCGGCCGAGGGTGAGGGTCGGGCGAGGCCACCCTCGCCTAGCCTAAATCTGGGCGAGGACAGGCTCATCTCGCCCGGCCCCTGCCGGCCGCTAGCAAGAGTGGCCAGCTGCTGGTCTCGTCCTTGCTTAGATTTGGATTAGGCGATCTAGGCGTAGGCGGCATTCCCAGCCCCCACCACCCTCGCCTGTCACTAGCGAGGGCTTTGCCGCCCTCTGGAGCAGTCGTTGAGCTCTAGCCAAAGAAAAAAGAAGAGAAGATTTTTTTGTTGCCACGTCATCGCCATGTCGTCGCTGGCGAAGTCCGCTCACGCCACGTAAGTATTTTCCGGTCAAAATCATTCGGTAGGACTTAATCGGCATAGGTCGAAAATGTTTAGGACTTATTTGGCAAAAAAATAAAGGTTTATGACTGAATTGGCAAAGTAGGAAAATATTTAGGAATCACTATTATTTATCTTCATACACCACTAAATCTAAATAAATATTAGTTAATACCAATCATTTATGCGATAAAAGTAAAATTCTCTCCTAAATAGTGAATTTGATTTGTTGACTATTTGGTCAAATTACATCCAAATTATTGACCTACTTAAAGATGTTACCATGTTCTATGAAAATCGATCATTAGATTAAGTTCGTTAACCAAAACTTTTTTTATCTTATTGATCAAAAGGGCTGTGTTTTTTATTTGATGCTTGGCAAAATAGGGAATGGAAATGTCCAATAATGCGGCTCAATCACAAAACTTCATTCAACCCACTTTTTGGAGGAGGTTATTGAGGTCGTTCGGTATAGATTCCCCATATTAGCTTCAGTCATAAAAGGGGTGTGGTGAATCTGGTTATTACCTCATAACTATAGCTACTTCAAAGATACAGCACCTTATAGTACCCTTTAGAAAGCTGTTTCCTCCGGTTTTAATATGCTGCAACTTTAATATATTACCCATTATAAAGTTACAGCACCTCATAGCATAGTTACAACTATAGTTAAACTGCGGATATATTACCGAGATTTAATAAACAGAAGATAAATTAGTAATTATTTGTTTTGATATTCTTCTACCAAGCAATAATAAGTTCTAATTCATTAAAAGAAGTTGAACTATGGAGTGCGAAATTGGCATCTTGGGGACATCCTTCAAGAGCTAGATTTATTCTTGTAGCTTAACTAGAGACCCAATATAATGACAATCCCCATATTACGCACGAGTTTGCGTGGTTATAGAAGGCTATATAAACATTGTACCTAAAGATTTGCTCATACCTTAAGTTGAGTCCAACCGTTCCAACCTCCTGTTATTTGGGTCTGCGGTAGGTCGAGGATGAGTAGATTTTTGGGGCAAAAGTTGGTTGCTTGCAAATTTGAAGGATAATTCTTCCAAGAAAGCCATCTCAGCTCTGGAAAGAGATCCTCAAAATCTCCAGAGAAGTTCCCGCTTGTCAATCCAAGAAATCGTATATTTGGCATTTTCGTAAATTCTTCTGGTGTCAAAAGAACTCCGTCAGCATTTGCACAAATCACTTCAATTGTCTCGGTTCCCTATGATGATGGAAAAGAGCAACCCATTAACCCGGGTAAAGTGCACGTGGATTTCTGGAGCAGTTTGTGTTACATATGGTGTAAGCTAAAAAATGAAAAATTCGAGACAGATTTATGCCATAAAAAAGTTCGAAGGTGTTGCACTTAGCTTTATCTTCTTTTTTAAGGATCATATCCAATGCTCCTTCATGGTTCCACACTCGAGCAACACGGACAATACCATGAAGATAAATGATCATTTAGTTTACGTAATGAAGGTTTCACAAAATTCTAGCATATATTTTGGTACTCATACCTCTAGGAGGTTGTGGCACTTATTAGGTCCCCATTATTATTGCCTCTGCCCAAATTTGGTCTAACTTGAACAGCCATGCCATACCGAAATCCAATATCTTAGGAGGTTGGTCCCCACAATTCGGTTTGTCTCTTTTTGTGTGTTACAAAATTCTCTTTGATGGAAGTATTACCCAACAGGCTCGTTACCCAGACAATATGATTGCCGTTTTGAGAGGGTGCAGAACATAATGTGTTGAATCCTTTTATATTGAGGCAGCCGCCATACCTAGCACATTAGGTCGGACACATTATTAAATTGAATGCATATTATTTTATGAGACATTTAAAAACTCCTTGGTACTTTTCTAGTTTCGAAGTTGACATTGATATAGAATATATTCAAGATCACAGAACGTTATATCTTGGAAAACCTTAAAGAATGGCAGGCTGGAGCCATCATCCACCTCACTAATTTTGGCCTAAAAGATCCATTATTGGGTCGGGTGAATTCAAGATGGGTGGCTAGAATACCATTTTTATATAGCATTCTCTTACTAAATGACCTAAAGATTTAGAATTTAATAAATATGAATTTCGCATGACATAAACGAAGGGTATAATCTTGAGAAGCTAAATATGCTGAAATATCTCATGAAAATTTATCAAAAACCGCATCAACCTGGATTACCAAACTTTTGCAGAGTTGTTGCAGAGTTATTGTGTTTCTCAAGGGGCAACCTTCAAGTCTCGAGAAACTGTTGCCCCCTTTGACTGCGTCTCCGTCTTTTGCAAGTTTAATGAGACAACCAGCGATTAACAAAGCATGGACTCTGATGTAAAAGCAAACACTTCTTTCAATGGAGTCTCTGTCTTCTGCGATTAAAAAAGAAAATGAATCTCTTGTCTTTTGCAGCTATGACACAAAAGTTTTGACGCCTTCTGCCGAGTCTCTGTCATTTGGAAGTGACCACCGGCGATTTACGAGCAACGTGGTTAGCGGTGGAATCTTTGCTAAAATTAATGTTTTCTCAACAGATGATTAACTAGATGTTAAGGAAATTCGTTTATCTCCTTGTGATTGTAGTTTCAAGTTTTGCTGAGAGCATTTCATGAGTCAAGTCTTGAAAGCTTTAATTCAATGTGAGGAGTGCATCCTTAAGATCACACGAGGTAATTGATCAATTGAAACATGCGAAAGTTGATTATGTGAAAGTACTTATATAGTAATCTAGGTCTTCACTTAACAGCTTAGGTTTTTTGGTGGCAATGGTCCTTTAAAGCTTCATATCGTATTATAGCATGAGATCATGAGTTCAAATTTTACAAGGTCCATATTTTGTCTCCCAAAATATTTTTACGCTAAGTACTAGGCAAAACAAGATCAGATTAAGCGCGAGAGGGAGTGTGAAAGTACTTAAATATAAGCTTAAGACAATTGGCATGTCCTACAAAATCTTCACAGATTCGTTCACTTGACCCGCTATATATGTATAAAGTCAAATAAAAATGTCAAAACTACTTTTTTCATTCATTTGTTTAGTTAGAGGAAACTTCCACTTAATTCTCCAATTTCATAATTTAAAATTAGAAGCCTAGTGTGTAATGCATAGTGGGAATGGGAGAATCTGATGTGGAAAACCATTGACAACCAAATTGTCCCTTGAACAACATGAAAGATTTCGGAAATGAGAAAGAAAGAACTTGCATATTGAATGATTCCTAATGAATGGGTGGGCCATACTTTGATCTCTTGACAGGAAGATCGACCCCAAATTTTGGTTGCCGATAGGATATTAACCAGTAATGATTAAAGTTTAGGGTTAAGTGTAAAAACCTACTTTCCGTAATTTAATAAACTTACTTCCCCTATGATATATTGAAAGATATATTTTTATGTCACCCATAAATTTCAACAGAAAATCTCCAAGTTAAAATTCCATTAAGGTAGTAATCTCAAATAGGATTAGATCTAGTCTAGACTTAAAAATACTCGCTAAATCAAATTATTTCAATTCCAGTTAAATTCAAATCGGTTGAGTCAATGTTCTAGGATCAATGTAAAATCTCACAACACCAAAATGGTGCGAAAGAACCATCCTTTTTCAGTTTAACAACTATTGGAATTCATATGAGTAAAATATTTAAAATACCTTTTTTTTAAACCAGCAACCACTTACATACATCTCTTAAAAGCACCAAATACATGCATACATGAATTTTACTTTTGGAAGTCACTCTCCACCTTTACATAAACTACTCAACTCCATTCTTTGCCATAATACCCATACTCAAATCCTAAATTATCACATTAACGCTCAAAATCAACTAAAAATTAGATCAGAAAGTCCTAAGCGAGATGTTAATATGAGTATGCAAGGAGGGAAATTTGATTTTTTTTCGATATGAGCTTTTATTTAGAGGCATGTGAATCCTATTTGCAAGATGAAGGTGTGTAAGTGGTCATTACGTTAAAAGTAAGTTATATTCAAATGAATTTGCATTCTTAAAAATTTATATGTTTTTACACTCATTTAGACTTGTTTTTCTTTTACTTCCTCGTGCATGCTCTTTTGCTATAGCTAATAAGACAAAAAAACAAAGAGAAAAAAAAGGAAATGAAAGACATAATTCCCTATTCATAGAATTACAAATTTATACTTCAACACGGCACAATAGAGCACAATCATAATATGACCATAGTATAGCTACAATACCAAATAAATTTGAAGATGTAATGGTTATTGGATAAAGCAAGATTAAACGTCAATTTTTGATTGCAGGTTGTATAACCATTTCGTAGGTTGCAAAAATTTATAGAGAAATTAGAAGTTACAAGCAAAGACATGTGATTGCAATACGATACGATTGGAGGATTGACTGTGATATGTGTGTTGGTGTGACCAAAGTCATCTTGTAAAAATTCTCCCTACTTCGATCAAACCAAGCAAATGTGGCATGCCTGAGGTTAAGAATAGACATATCTGATGTACTGGCATAAAATGTCATACTTTTAGCCTCATTATTGAGCTAAGACATATGCTTTACTTTGTTTGTCTGTTCTACGATGTGGAAGAGAAGAAAATGCTCTTTTTGATCTCCTTCATTTCTACGGCCGACCTGCATTCTCACGTATGAATAGCGACAGATCTAGAATCTTAGGGTCGGGGGACCAGGCTTGTGCTGGATCTTCATGTATGTAAGGCATGACTTCTTGCGAGTATCCTTCGCTTCCAACATCCTATGAATCTGAAATTAATTAAAGCCAAATAACTCCTCAATAATCTGGAAGGCCTATTAATTCATGAGCATGAAATTTTGATGATCCAAAAACAACGACAAGCACAAAAGGCAATGCGCAGGTCTCTTTGATTACCTATTTTCTAGGGCTACCGTGGGTATGGCTCGGTCATAGAGGCCTCATTTTTCGAGAACTGGTCCGATTTGTTTCTTGATCTCCTGACCTCAGATACCCTTGAATTGTAATCCTGCATGGTTGGCGTATCAAATTCGATGGCGTTGTGCATGAGGAATGCGGGTCTCGACGGTACTTGGAGACTAAGTGAGTGGCTGCTAAGCATGAGATGGACCTCAGCCGTTGTTGGCCGGCTTGCTACGTCTTCTTGGACACAAAGTAAACCAATGTGGATGCACCTTGCAATTTCAGTGCTTGAACCAGAAGTTATAAAAGGATCAATGATGTTCGATAATGATCCCTCCCTCCAATTCTTCCAAACCTGTAAACATCTGACCAATGTTGAGCAGATTTATCTTTGGAATATTCTGCGTAATGAGAAGGTATGTTTTGACACTCACATAGCCTATAAGGGCTTCCATGTCATCGCCCACGCGGTAAAGTTGGTTCCTCTGACCACACACAATCTCTAAGACCAGCACTCCAAAACTAAACACATCTGACTTGATGGAAAAGTTTCCGTTCATCACATACTCCGGCGCCATATATCCGCTGTGCATCACAATAAGTCCACCATGTTTACTCTATAGTTTGCTTTGTTCTTTTGGTAATCATTAGCTCAAGGAGGTTGAGGCACTTACTAGGTCCCCACAATCCTGTTTGTCTCTGCATGAGTTTGATCAAACTCGAACAATCTCGCCATACCGAAATCCGATATCTTAGGATTCATGTCTAAGTCTAGCAAGATGTTGCTCGCTTTGAGGTCCCGATGGATGATACGAAGTCGAGAGTCCTCGTGCAGGTAAAGCATCCCTCGAGCAACACCCAGTATTATCTTGTGACGCTTATTCCAGGTGAGATTCGCACGTTTCCGAGGATCTACAGATTTCGGTGGAATCACATATTATAAGACGTCCATTAATCATTTTGTGAGATTTGATTTCACGAATGACAACTTGAGAAACATACCAAATATGAAATGCTCAAGGCTCGAATTTGGTACGAACTCGTAAATGAGAAGCCGTTCGCCCTCTTCCAAACAGAAACCGAGGAGCCTGACCAAGTTCCTGTGTTGTAGCTTGGCTAGTAACATGACCTCATTCTTGAATTCTTCTTCCCCTTGGCTGGAATTTTGCGACAATCGTTTCACCGCAATTTCTTGTCCATTGGAGAGCAGACCCTAGAATTTCACAAAAGTAGGTCCTTATACATTGAAGCATTTCAAAGAGTATTAGATTTATGTCATCTTTGACTATTTGGTTGCTTAAATTTTGAAGATAAGAGAGAAGAAAAATGTGCTTTGTTAATTACTACCATGTAAACAGCACCAAAACCGCCTTGCCCAAGCTTCTTGGACTCAGAGAAGTTATCTGTTGCTGCTCTGATAATGTCGAAATTAAATTGCAACGACTCCACCGTGCTAATTTCATGCACAACTTCACCTATAAAGACAAAAACATAGTCATCCAAAGCGAGCATCATTATGTTTTCATAGTTTACGTAATGAAAGTTTCACAAACTTCTAGCATATATTGTTGCACCTGCATGCATTACTAATAAAATCTAAACCCTCAACCGTCATAAAGTTTTTGGCCTAATTGTCGAAAACGATGCAGCTCTTACTTCTTATGCTGGTGCAAAATCATCGTCGTTAGTCAACTCAATTATTTTTACGATTGTTTTGGACCTTATGAAGAGTTGCTTTACAATACATAAGGATAAAGACTCGCCTTCGACACTTTGTCCGGGCTGCTTCATCTTCCTTTTCACTTTCAGGAGCACGACAGCACCGATGACAAGTAGTGCAGCAACACTTGTGACGATCGCAACGATCACAGTCCTCATAGAATTGCTCCTTCGAACTGCAGTAGCAAAGGCACATTATTTTTATGATAATTGCTCAGTGATGACCAAGCAATACACTGGGAAAATTACTAAAGCGCCAAATATGACTGTGGAAATGAAACTCATGTTGCAAAGATATAACAAGAACAGATCGATGTAGATGTCTACCTCTCTCTCTCTCTCTCTCTCTCTCTCTCTCTCTCTCTCTCTCTCACACACACACACACACACACACACACAGACACACACAAATGCTTGCGTCCAGATCAGTGAAGTTCAATAAGATCATTCTAATCAAATTGTTCTCCGCAGTTGAAGAGCTTCCCATCGCTAAAATTCTAGAAAGCCGTAGTTCAGTCGAGCACTGCTGATGACGTACCTCCCCCACTCTCTTGTCTTAAACGACCACCGCTATCGAAGTGACCACGATTGAGTTGGTGATCACTGCCAATGAAGAAACATAAATATGGTTGCTATGTATTGTAACCCTAGATCGATTTAGATCTCTCTCTCTCTCTCTCTCTCTCTCTCTCTCTCTCTCTCTCTCTCTCTCTCTCTCTCTCTCTCAGATGACCACTGTTGCTGAGTTGGGTCAGCATCTTGGGCGGCGTTGATCGAGCTGATGGTTTTTTTTAATTATTTGTATATTTTATTTTCTACCCCATTTTATCCTTTGTTCATAAGAACTTAAAATGTCAGAATGTGTCCATTTTTCAGTATTTTCCCAAACCTAAATATATGATATAAAAGATATCGAGGAATTCTTATCAAAGTTATAGAAAGAGATTTTACAGAAACTTCCTTAGTAGGTGTTGTTGACTTTCTACGGATTGTTAATCATTTAATACACGGCTACTATTTATTTCAACACCTAATAAGAAAATTTCGACAAAATTTCCTAGTGTGTCTGACATTGCTATTCGATCTTATTCTGATTAGCTTCATTTTCGGAAGATCAAATACAATCAAGGCAAGTTTTAGCCTCTCTTATCATTTTAAGACGGATGCTATAAAGTTCTAGGCAGAATCGAAGATCTTGTGCGGGTTCGTGCCACCAATGTTTCAATTATGGCCTGAGAATTTTCTTTCCCTTTTCTTTTTGGCTGAATGATGAGAGGTAACAAGCATCTGCTATGGATTCATTACCCTGGCCTAGACTCACATTCTCGGACGATAGCTTGGGAGCAGTGAATTCCATAAGCTGTGATTTAACGAACTTACTGTGATAGTTGTAGATGCATCAAAGACTAAACAAGACATATTTTGCCGACAACATGGACCAATTCGATACCTTCTTTTTTGCCAAAAGGCATTCATTCAATGAAAAATACCTGATCTACTGAGCACATATCAATAAAAAAAATGTTATGGTTTACAGAGCACGTAGGTTAAACTTCTACGAAGAATTAATTGTATGAATCTCACACGAAATCCGTAGAACTTTATAAAGAACACTGTGTACCAAACTCCTGAACAAGTGCCAACATACCTGGTGGTGGAGGGAGCACATCTCCCTCCTGCGATGGTGGCGGTGATGGCGGCGGTGATGGCGGCGGCGGCAGTGGGGGCGGCGACGGAACCGATTCAAAGAATTTGTGATTTGTCTCGTATAAGATCAGGCAACTTGGCACCATGAACCGTCCTCCTGTGTACCTGACACAACATTCCCGGATTGTCTGGACGCCTATCACCAGGCAGTCGCTACACTGCTGCTCCGTCAAGTCTGGTGTGCACTGTACCAACGCGTAGATCATGTCAGGCCCTGCTGATACATTTCCCGACGCGTACTTTCTCATCGAGCTGCCACCCGCTGCATTGGCCGACAAACCATTCAGGAGCATCCTCATCGCAGCATCGTACGTGTCCGGGCTTGAGACGTCGTCAGAGGTTCTCGCAACGTAGGAAGGTTCCGTTGCTACTACACCAAAGAACGAGGCATCCGAGTATCGGATGATGCAGTTCCCAGTGTAAAGGAGTGCCTCCTTCTGTAGGGGACAGAGGCGGCGCATGTCGGAGGCCAAGACACTGAGGCAGGCACGACAGCCCACCGCAGTATAGTCACCACGGCAGAGGCCAAAGACGTAGAGGGTTTGCGAGGCATCAGAGACTGCGGCGGAGGCATTGAAGAAACCGTAGGAGAGGGACAACAAGTTGCTGGTGGAGAGGGAGGAGAGAAGGTTGGTGAGGGTGGTTTCGTAGGTGCTGTTGGCAGTGAAATTGCCGGTCGAACCACAGTATTTCGCTGGGAATTGGGCGTTTATGGTGGAAGCAAACATGAGTAGAAACAAGAGAAGGAGACTTGGAGGATCCATTTTTGTTGTTGTTGGGATAGAAGTATTGCTCAACAGGCTCGTTCCCAGATTATATTGAGTACCGCGATTGATAGGATACAAAACAAATTGTGTTGAATCGTTTAATAAAGGGCAGTCGATGCCTCTCACGCGAGGCCCGACAATATTTTAGTATGGGTGCATATTATTTTACAAGACTTTTTAAAAAAATCCTTTGTAAGTTTCCCTTTGGACCAGCACCTTATTTCAATGTTTTAAAAGTTCTTAAAACATTAAGTTGAGTTTTAAATTTACATCGACATAAGAATGCGTTCAAGATAAGTTACATTTTGCACAACCTTAAAGAATGGAAGGCTAGAGCCATCATCCATCTCACTAATGGGTTTGGTTAGGCTTTTGAAAAACCCTTTGGGATCCCAAAGTCCCTTAGCCAAATGTTAGGGTATTTTAAAGGATTTTGAGATAAAAGTTAACTTTGAGAATGTTGAAAATCCGAAGCTTTGGACGTTTAGTTTTTTTGCTGAAATCTACTTTAATGAATATTTTAAGTTACCTATTTTGCCCTCAAAATATTATCAAAAGTCCAAGTTTGCCCTGGACTGTTCATCTTCTCCAACCCCTCTCTCTTTCTCTCTTTAATGGTTCTCTGCTCATTCTTCTCTCTCCTCCTGGACTGAGGCTTCTCTCTCTCCACAGGCACGCAGCAATGGCCTTCGCTTAGCTCGTTTCTTATTCCTCTTCTTCGCCTTCTCTCTCTCCCAAACCCTCCCTCACTCCTCCGATTGCCGCTCCCACCAGTTGCTGCTGCTACTTCTCCTCCAAGTCGCTTACCCCGCCCTTCCTCCACCACCGGCTACGGTGGAGCCCCGACTTGGTTCGCTGCTTCCTCTCCTCCTTCTCGGAGAGGCGCCAAGCGCCACGCGGGGTCTCCGTGCTCTGACGTCGTCATGGAGCTCCCCTTGTTCCCCCTCCTGCTTGTCCTCTTCCCGGGAGCGACGTCTAAGTTTTCTGCTGGCTTCCTCTGTTTGCCCTATTCTTTTATAAAAATGAAAAAAAAAATTTGTTTAAAGCCCATTCCAAATTCAAGTTTTGGCAATTATTCAATTCAAAAGCCCATTGTAAATGCGTTTTTACTAAAGCATTTTGCATTCTCCCAATGGGTTGCACCCTAATTATGGCATAAGATATTCATTATTGGGTTGGATGGATCCGAAATGGGTGGCAATAATACTAGTCTTAATGAGCACTGTAAATAAATTTGTTAAAATACCTTAAGAAAATTTATCAAGTCATCAATACTTCAGCAAAAAAAACAAAAAACAAACAAACGACATCTAACGGGATCAGTAAACCTTTGCAGAGCTGTCGCAGAGTTGTTGTAGCGTTGTCGTGTTTCTCGACGGGCAACGTTGGAGTCTCATGGAAGTGTTGACTTCTTTGACTGCGTCTGCCTTTTTGCAAGTATACTAAGGAAAATATTAGGTGGTCCCGGACCTCCACGTAGGCGTGGTCCCCGACGAATCCGAAGCGAACACGTGGAGCCACGTCACCTGGTGGAGCCCGCTCTCTCCCGCTCTTCTTCCACCGATTTCGTCAGGAGAGAGAAGCGCCTGATTTAATTTAAACGCGAAGGCGCCAGGGACGATTTAATTTCCCTATGAAAAGCACCTGTCACGTCGCTCAGTCTCTTCCTCCTCCCTCTTTTCTCTCTCATCTGCTCGACCTCGAAGCCGAACCGGCGCCCGCCACGCCGGCGTTCGTGCGCGGAGACCGAGGATGCTCCCGGTCTCCGCTCTCCGTCGCGTCCGCAAATCGACGCTCGGTTGGACGCGAGGGGGGGGGGGGGAGAGCGCCGGAGACAAGGGACGAAGTGAAGGCGGAGGCGACGTGACAGGTGACAGGTGGAGGTCCGGGACATTAAATCGTCCCTGGCGCCTTCGCGTTTAAATTAAATCAGGCGCTTCTCTCTCCTGACGAAATCGGTGGAAGAAGAGCGGGAGAGAGCGGGCTCCACCAGGTGACGTGGCTCCACGTGTTCGCTTCGGATTCGTCGGGGACCACGCCTACGTGGAGGTCCGGGACCACCTAATATTTTATCGTATAAGTATACTAAGACGACCGGCTGACTTCCAACCAATGAGGAGGTACGAGTCACTCGAAGAAGCATCGACTCCAGTGGAAAAGCAAAGACCACTTTCTACGGGGTCTCTGTCTGCTGCAATTATAATAGGAAAGGAGGAGTCTCTTCTCTTTTGCAGGTATGAAAGAAAAGCATTGACTCCCCGTACCGCGCCTGTCTTTTCGCTAGCATATATAATAGATTAGCTGGGACAACGGGCGATTTCCAAGCAATTTGAAATCTTCACTGGTGGAATCTTTTCTGGTGATAATGTTTTCTTAGTAGATGATTAACTAGATGCAAGGAAATTTTTTCGTCTCCCTGTTTCATTTTGATTTTTTATGAGAGCATTCCAGGAGAAAATAAAATCTTGAATGCATCAATTTGATGTGGGAGACTGCGTCCTTAAGGTTGCATGAGGAAGTGGACAAGTTGAAATGCATAAACATTGGTCCGGACTTCACTTGACCCATTATACTAATTTAAAAAGTCAGCAAAATAATGTGGACACAATATTTTTGTATGATTTTGTTCGGTCGGAGGGAACTTCCTCTTCAAATTTCCTATTTAATAATTTAAGGTCAGAAGCCCAATGGCAAGCCTAGGATAACCGAGAAGTCTCATGAGCAATAATTCAACACGAAAGAAAAAGATTGCATATTATTGAAGACGCGGATTTTACGCTTCTTAGACAATATGAACATTTAACATTTCATCACACATGGCAATCGCAAAGAAGCTTGCTTACAGAGATTTATGTGGGAATGTCACTGCCGTGAGAAACTTACATTCCCCGCAGTGTATCAGAAATAATTCTATTATATCAAAAGACATTGTAAATTTTAAAGTGAATGGCCTCTAGGCATAAGTGCAGCGAGAGTTTCGAGCGTAAGTTCCACTTGGATTCCGTTGCACCCTCCTATTCAAGGACTTCAATCTCCTGTTCTTAGGAAATAGGCCTCCATGATGCCGAGTAAACAATCCAGTAGCTTATAATGGTGGTATTTTTCATAGTTCTAAATCCAAGTTCAAGTTCAAAGTAGAGCTCTTCAGCTCCAGTTCGAGTTAATTTCGATGTACTGCGATTTACTTTTGATAATCAACCTCACAAATGTCAAGCTTTGGCTTCTAAAATATTTCACCAAGTAAATACTTAAGGCTTAATCAATAGCTCATTCAAACTTGAGGGTGAGCGTCGCACTCTCAATTTATTTGAGATGGCGTTGCCAAAGCTTAAGCAACATCTTGTATTGATAACCTCTTGGATAAGTTACAATTTCAATGCATACTTCCTAATGTCCCAATAGAACAAACTTCCTATAGCAAGTCTAGTACATAGAATCTCAATCTTCTTGCAGCAAGCTTAATTCAATGAGTCGGTTCATTTGAAAACACAAAAAGATGGACCGACGTAAATAACATTTATTGAAGAGTCATATGCACCAATACTTATGGGAGATATACCAGTCGTTACATCATCCCTCAACTACCAAAGTTATATCAATAAATGAACAATTTAGATCTGGAAATATGATATGCTTGACCCGTAACCAAGAAACACGCCTCATGCCAAGAAGATTATACTGCGGTCAAACTTTATATGGGAAGACGAGTTCAAACTGGTCGTATTACCTAGTTCATAAAACATGTCAATAAACTATAGTAGGTTGTGATTATGATCGGATGCACCACGAGAGGAAAAGACCTGACTGGTTTCTGTAATGCCCGGGGCGGGAAGTCAACAGTTTCAGTTCATGAAACTTACATGTATAAGAAAAAGGGTATGTACAAGATAAGATGAAATGGTTAACCATCTGAAAACCATTCAAATGGTGGAATCAATTTGACTAAGTAGAGAATTTGACTGAGACGTTTTGTCTTGGCCTCAGTTTGATCCAGCTAGAACAGCCTTACCATACCAAAATATGATATTTTAGAATTCATGTTTGAGTCCAACAAAATATTGCCAACTTTGAGGTCTCGATAGATGATGTGAAGTTGAGAATCTTTGTGTAGGTAAAAAAAAAAAAAACCCTCAAGCAACACCAATTATTATTTGGTGATACCTCTCCCACTTGAGATTCACACGCTTTAGGGAATCTACACATTTAGTGGAATTACATTCTATAATATGTCCATTAATCATTTTGTGAGGATTTGATTTCACAAATGACAACTGAGGAAACATACCGTATATCAATTGATCGAGGTTCGAGTTGGGCTCGAACTCATAAATGAGAAGTTGTTTGACTCCTTTAAGACTGAATCCTAGGAGCCTGACCAAGTTCCTGTGTTGTAGCCTCGCTAGTAACATGACCTCGCTCTTGAATCCTACTTCCCCTTGGCTGGAATTTTACAATAGCCGATTCCTTTTTCGTTGAAGAGCTAATCCTAAAATTTCATCAAATTAGGTCCTTTTGAGTATTGAATGGCATATTGAAACATTGGAAATAGTTTGGATTGATGTTATCTTTGACTATTTGGTTGCTTAAATTCTGCACGCGAAAGATTAGAGGATGCACTTTCTTAATTATTACCATGTAGACAGCACCAAAATCGCCTTGTCCAAGCTTTTGGGAATCATAGAAGTTATCCATTGCCTTTTCGATAGTGTTGAAATCAAATTGCAATGACTCCACTGTGCTGATTTCGTCCACATCTTCACCTAGAAAGACAAAAAAACGCGGTCATTCAGAGGGAGCATCATCATCTTTTTATTGTTTTCATAATTAAAGTTTAACAAACTTTCAGCATGTATAATTGCACTTGCAGGCACTACTGATAAAACCTAAACTATATACCCTTAACTCTTATAAAGTTTTTGGCCTTTTGTCGAAAGCTATGCAGCACTTGCTACTTTGCAGGTGCAAAAGGATAGTCACTAGTCAACTTGATTATTATCATGATATTCATGATCTTGCAAATGGAAAAAGTTTCTAATGTCAAAATGTAATAGAAAATTGGCTAAACAGAAATTAAAATTTGATGGAGGAACAAATTGTTCTCTCAAGTGTGATTATCATAATCAAACTATCAAAAAATATGCTTCTTCAAAATCCTAAAATACCATGTTTTGTTGTGTTGAAATAATAAATCTAATTACAATAGGAAACCTAATTATAATATGAAATATGATCACAATAGGAAATGTTATTATGACCAAAACGCCACTAAAAACAAAAATTACCCTAAAACCCATGTAAACGATTTCGAAACATGAAAATACGAAGTCTGTAACGGCCTGTTTTTGGATATTTTTGGAAATTGAATTTGGAAAAATTGTCCTCAATTTGGCCTTGAAGAATTAAATTTTGACTTAGGGCAAAGTATTTAATTTTCCTCCCTAATTTCGGATTTTCCTTTTCCTTTCTCTATTTTTCCCTATCTTCCTGCCCTCCTGCGCGTGGGCTAGCCTAGACCCACTGACCGGCCAGGCCCAACCTTTTTCCCCTTTTCTTTATTTTTCTTCCTGCCCCATTTGGCCTTCTGCACGCGCCCAGTCAAGGCGCCGTGTTGACTCCAGTCCAGCGCGCCTGGCCCGTGACGCGTTGATTTGTAATCGATCAATGATTGGGGATGTGTTTGCTATGTGGTTGGATTAAGGTTGACAATTGATCGAGTTATATTTATTATTGGATGGTGCTGATTATGATTGACTAATTAATTGGGGGCTGGTGTGGAGTGAGGACTAGCGAGTTAACGAGATAAACGGGCTGGAAGCCCATGAGATGCCAAAACTAGATTACCTAGGTGAATAGGAACCATAGAATGAGTGTCATTCTCGTTGGGAATTAGGGAGTAGATTTACCAAGTTTTATCTCATCCGTTGTTTAACTCCTTTTTATAGGTCATGACCATGGAGTTCCTCGTCGAGGGCCAGATGAGGCTAGAGGTGCCTGCTGATGCTGAGTAGTTGGGTGATTTTTGTCGCATCTGATCAGGAGTAATTTTGAAAGACATGAGACTACTTCTGATTTATTTATTTGGATTGAATAAATATTTAGGCTTGACTTGGAAATGCCGCTTCGATCGATACTAAGCACACTTTTCAAAGGTTATGATAGCTTAGTTTAAGTGATTTGTTCCCTAAAAAGGCAGTCGTTGGAGGTTAAAGCATGGGTGCTCACCGTGTTGGGGTAGCATACTTGGGAATAATTCACTAACGATTTAATGCCCTTTGTAAACATTAAATAAATTTATTTGATTTGATGTAATTCTTCAAATACCCCCGGTTTTGTTGGGGATTTATTTAATTCATTATGCTGTGTTTCTTCATTTACTTAGTTATTTCTTTTATTATTTTAATTGGTCGGCGATAACTCTTAGGATTGTCGCAAATTCGTCGACCAGGGAAGACTATTTTCAAGGATTGTCATGTGCTCAGGTATGGGGCATCACAATGTTGATCACAACATAATGGTGAGTTTTGATCAACAATCAGTTTCCATGCAACTCGCCAAATTTCAGCTCATATTGAGTTCACCAATCTTTAGTACATCAGACTTGCCTTCGAAACTTTGTTTGGGCTGCTTGATCTTCCTTTTTCGCTTTTAGGAGCACAACAACACCGATTGCAAGTAGTGCAAAAACACTCGTGACGACCGCAATGATCATGGTCTTGTTGAATTTCTCTTTCCAACTGCAAGAGCAAAGCCACATTACGTTTATGATCATTGCTCACTGATTTTGGAGAAACTCATATTGCAAAGATATAAGAAGAATGAATATGCACCACAAATTACAATGTGAAAAAAACATGGTCCCAATTTGGATTTGCCAAACTACCAATTTTGATCTAATAAATTTCAGAATATATCGCATATTTTTCTAAATTTTCAAGTTTTTAGGAATAATTGGTTGCCTTTTCAACTTCAATTGCGTTACTTCCATGACTTACTTGAGAAATTGGTTTACAGAAACAGCGCGGATCAAGGAATATCCAATGCAAGTTTGCAAATATTTGCGAAGTTATTAGACGCTCCCGATGTGCACATATGGGATCAATGCATACATGCAGGGCCGCCAACAATCTATTTTCTGATCTTAGAAGAACGCCGCAATGGAGGTGGTCCTAAAGATAGATGTTGTGGATTGTTACTCTGGTTTGATTTAATTAGATGTCCAGTGCTCTCTCTATCTCTCGCTTACACGATAATCTTGGAGTAGGCGTCAACATTAGAGAAGTGCAATAAATTCATTCTTGTCAAATCATTCTCTATAGTTGATGCATCATTAGAATTCTAGAAAGCCTCAGTCCACTTAAGCCCTGCTAGAGACTTACTCCCCCTCTCTCTCCCTCCTTCTTTCACGACCACTGCCATCTAAGTGAGATCTGGATCCTCTGCACTAAATGCAGAGCAGATGTGTAATCTCAGCCATCAATAAGGGGGGCTGGGTTTTCATGCATGAGGGGCAAGTGGAGTTGAAGGGTGGAGATGGCAGATCAGCTCTGCATTTAGTGCAGAGGATCTAAGTGACCACCTTCTCTGCTCTAAAGATGGTTGCTTTGGATTGTAACTCTAAATCGATTTAGATCTCTATCTCTCTCCCTCAAATGACCACTGTGATTTAACATATCTTCTTTTGTTAAAAACATGGACCTACAGATACCTTCTTTCTCGACAAAAAGCATCTATTCGTTAAAAATTACACGATTTACTAGGCATATATTATTAAAGAAAATCTTATGATCTATGGAGCATGTAGATTTAGCTCATATGAAGAATTGATTGGGTGAATCTCACCTAATACATGCATAATTTTATATGGAAAAAAAGGACCCAAACACCGTGTACCTAATTCCTGAACGAGAGCCAACATACCTAGCGGTGAAGGCATCACATCTCTCTCATGGGATGGCGGCGGCGACGGCGGAAGTGGCTCACTGACCGGGTCGAAGAACTGATGATTGGTCTCATATAGGATCAAGCAACTCGGCGCCATGAACCGTCCTCCTGTGTACCTGACGCAACACTCTCTAATTGTCTGGACACCTATCACTAGGCAATCGGTGCACTGCTGCTCTGTTAAGTCCGGCGTGCATTGCACCAAAGCGTAGATCATGTCAGACCCCGCTGATTCGTTCCCCGATGCGTATTTTCTCAGTGAGCCGCCACCCGCTGCCTCGGTCCACAGGCTATTTAGGAGCTTCCTCATCGCTGCGTCGTATGTTTCGGGGCTGGAGACGTTGTCATCAGTCCTCGCCACATAGGAGGGTTCTGTCATGACTACACCGAAGAAAGAGGCATCTGAGTACCGGATGATGCAGTTGCCGGTGTAGACAAGTGCCTCCTTTTCAAGGGGGCAGAGGCGGCGGGTGTCGGAGGCCAAGACATCAAGGCATGCTCGGCAGCCCACCGCGGTTAAGTCACCGCGGCAGAGGCCAAAGACGTAGAGGGTTTGGGGGGTGCCAGAGATGGTAGCGGAGGCATTGAAGAAGCCGTAGGAGAGGGACGAGCAGTTGGTGGTGGAGATGGAGGAGAGGAGGGTGGTGAGGGTGGTTTGGTAGGTGCTGTTGGCGGAGAAGTTGCCAGTCGAACCACAGTAGCTCGCTGGGAATTGTGCTTTTATGGCAGAAGCAAACACGAGAAGAAGCAAGAGAAGGAGATTTGGAGAATCCATTCTTTTTTTGGGTGGTTGAGTCTCTCTTTGATAGAAGTGTTACTCAACAAGCTCGTTCCTTAAATAATATGACTACCTAAAAAAATCTCTCGCTCGATCACTTGGACACAATAAAGGATTATCGAACAAACATATCGGTCTGATTTCATACGAACTCAATAAATGTATCCAAACGTTTCTTCATTTCATAAGAATGTAGAATCAGCATGATTACCACTTCGCAATTCGGGATCAATTCATAATCGTCGACGTGGATCGTACAGCATTTATCTCCTAATGAATGTTTTGTTAACAATAAATTGCATTCTTTGTTGCGCCAAAGATCAAAGGATAAGACAACGGCGGACGATTAGGGTGGCCAGCCTTTTGTCTTTCCCACTGTCACGCTCGTCGTCCGAAGCATTAGAATCCGAAGGCACTCAATGTTGGGATTGCCGTGGGACCAAAATCAAGTCCAAACACTTAAGGGCCATTTAAAATGAAAATCGAACAATCGATTTTAACTCTAGGAATCATCTTTTTTAAGTATAAAACATCTCGACACGCGATAGATTGAAAGCCATGAAAAACGTTGTGCACGGATCCACGCCCTGATTACCGCCCTCGGAGAGACCGAGATGGAATCGAATCCTTCGGATAAGTAGTAATCTCCTAGGAAAATCAAGAAAGTTACCAGAAAATTTATAAACTTATTGCAGTTATGTCAATTTAGCAATAAATTTTTCAACCGTGTAGATTGAGTCCTAAATATTTTTATGTTTTACCAATTAAATCCATTTAGCTAATTTTGATGCTAATATAAACGGTAGCCACTCTGTGTAGCACAGTTGATGTCAACATAGATAAATTTTAATTATTTTTCAAAACTTTATAATTATTTATTTTGCTTTTCTTCAACTTTTTTTTAACTATGGGCAACAAGGGATGTTCGGGCCAACTTATGCGCATCTCACAATGACCCCCCACTTAAATTATAGGTGCTTCCCTGAGAAATCGAACTCAAGACCTCAAAGAAATCTAAATTCATCATAACCAGTTAAGCTAACCATGATGGCTATTCATTTAAGTAGATTTATAAAATCATCAACGTCAACGCCGATTGTGTAACGTTAAACAACCGGCCTTCACATTGGCGATTTAGGGGAATAATTGATCAAACAAACTCAATCGACAAAATGCGAAAATAATCATGACTCGATTTGTATAAGTTTAAGACTTTTTTATTATTATAATTTTCACAAAAAAGATCCAGAATTTTTTTTTTACCTTTTTTTTTTAATGGGCAATTCTTCTTTCACGCTATGTCCCAGAGGAGTGGATCCGAGATGATTGTCGGGATGCAAAACAGAATGTATCGAATCATTTTATATAAAGGCGGCTATCATGCCCGACATGCATTATTGGTTTGAGTCCATATTATTTCACAGGACATTTAAAAAGTCATTTGTCCTTTTCCGTGTGGACCCGCTCTTGTTTCACGTGGGAAAGTGTTAAAGACTTTGGGTTTAGTTTTAAATTTACTTTGATGTAGGAATGCGTTTAGGATCACGTAAATTTTACATCGTGTAAAACCTTCAAGAATGAAAAGTTAGAGCCATCATCCACCTCTCTAATTTTGGCCTGAATGATCCATTACGGGTTGGGTGGATTCGAGATAGGTGCCCGAAATACCATTTTTAAAGAGTATTGTCATATTAAAAATCTCATGATGTAAATCGAGGGTCTAGTATTAAAAAACGTAACATTTATTGAAATATCTCATGAAAATTTATCTCTTCATCAATACTCCGGCGGAAAAAAGAAACAAACACAAACCACATTAACCCGGATTACAAAAGTTTTGCAGAGCAGTTGCAGAGTTGTCTGTCTTTTTCAATGGGCGACGCTTGAGTCTAGAGAAGGAGAAAATATTCAGTAGCATCATAGCACCACGTCATCAGTTAACGTGGAGCGCATTTTCCCACTTGGGTCAATCACAAATTTACATGTGATACTACAAAAATTACAATGTATTTATAGATGATAAGATATTTCAGAAAATTTCATTTTTTTTATTTTACAGTATCACGTGTAAGCTTGTGATTATTCTAAGTGAGAAAATACGTGCCATGTCAACCGATGATGTAGTGCTATGATACTACTGAATATTAAGAGATGACACCGCGTCTCCATCTTTGGCATGTACGCTGGAGAAATGAGGAATTCGAGTCTCGAAGAAGCATCGGCACTAATGGAAAAAGTAAAGATTCCCTTCTACGGAGTCTGTGTCCCACGCAATTATAATAGAAAAGGACTCTCGTCTTTTTGCAGATATAATAGAAAAGCATTGGCTGCCGAGTCTCTGTCTTTTGCAAGTATGATAGAAAAGCAAAGAAAACCAGCGATTACCGAGCAAATGTGGAATCTTTACCGGTGAAATCTTCAATAAAGATGATGCTTTCACTACAGATAATTGACTAGATTTTGAGGAGATTTGTTCATCTTCTTATGATTTTAGTTTCAAGTTTTAATTAGAGCACTCCAAAAATAAAATTTAACATACATGAGCTTGATATGAGACGTGCGTCTTTAAGATCGCATGAGGAAGTGGACCATGTCAAATATGTTAAATGTGATCCAGGCTTCACTTTTGGGTTTTAATTTAACTCAATGGCCCATTGGCCCAAGGGTCCTTTGGACAAAACTGTAAAATTTATTTTAGGCGGTCCCTAAGCTTTTGATAACTGCAAAAAGGTCCCCCAACTTTTGGGAATTTGCAATTTGGACCCAAAAATTTAAATTTTAACCCCAAGCGCAAATTTGTAAATTCAGCCCCTCTCTCTCTCTCGTCGGCCCCTATTCCTTACTTCTTATTTTTCTTTTCATTTAATCCCTCTCTCTCTCTCTCCGCGTAGGGCCCACGTTGCGGCCCCGTCCAATTGGGCGCAAGTCTGCCCATGCAGACCTGCCCCGTCAGCCGGTCGCCACGATCTCTCTTTCCTCCTTTCTTCTCTCTTTTCTCGTGCGTTGTGTTCTTCTTCTTCTTTGGTTTCTGCTCCTTCCGGGACACGACTACTGCCCCTTACTCTGCTCGCCACCGATGTTGTCTCGATTGAAGGACGACGTCGCCAGATCCTGTTGTCGCGCAATCTCCTCGCTCACCGTCGTGCTCTGCCGCCGACTCCAGCGCATCGCCATGTGAGTCGCCGACCCGTGAGCGAGCTGCTTGCGCCTATTGGCTAGAGTTGCAGCCCTTGTCGCCCGTCATGCCTACTCCGCCAGCCCCGCCAGTCGTCCCAGCTGCCATTGCCGCCTTGCCTCATTGCCGTTCGACTGTCCCAGCTCACCTGTAGCCACCACCCTGCGGTTCCGTGCCTCTGCTCAGCTTGCTGGCGACCAAAGCCGCGCCCTAAAATTGCACTGCCCGGTTTGGTTGGACCCACGGCAATTCCAATGCTGTGCTCCAACGTTCGCCGCCCTCCTGAGCCCCCTCTGCCGCCGTCTAGCCTCGGCCAGCCCCCTTGGAGCCTTACCGTTGCCGGAGATTGCCGTTTGAAACTCACTGAAGCTTCGCTGGAACACTACGGCCGCTGTCCAGCCCTTGTCGGACTCGCTTGATCGCCCCCTGACCGCTGTGCTGTGCCATTTGTGCCCTAATTGCATGAGTTTTGCGACGTCACGAGCTCGCCGTGACTTGTCATCGTCGTTACCCGAGGTTGCACAAACCAAGACGTGAGTTTACGTCATAATCCTTGATCAAGACCGTTTAATAGCTTAAGTACATAATGGTGGTTTGATTTTTCTAGAAGTATGCCTGAATTATAATTACGGCCGGGTTAGAGGTCGAGAATAAATTAAGTATGCATGGTGAGCGATCTGGACTATTTTGGTGGCTATTGGCCCAGGGTTGGCCAATTAAGGTGATCGTGCCATTAGGGCATCGATCGGTGGTTTTTCACTTGGATTAGGTAAATAGGCAAGTCCTTAATTGACTGGCCAAAATTGTTACGACATAGAAACAACTGAACTAAATTGTATCTAATGTATTCTAATGATGAGTTGCTCAAGCTGGAGTATGGCTTTGAGTGTGCGTGCTTGTGTGTTTGACGAGCTGCGGCATACTATTTGACTTGATTGGTTGTTTCAGACTAGTCGTGGACCATCTTACTAATTGACTAAAGCATGTACTTGAGTTGTGATTGGCACCTGTACGCTGTTGATGAGTTTGATTGTATGACTTGAGCTAGAACTCAATCGCAGATCGATTAGCTGTTAGATAGGGCCTCGTAGAGACTATTGAGCTGGGTTGGTTGCTAGAGGTATAGACATAACCTATGGATGGCACGCATGACATATCATGTAATAGGAGTTTAGATTGTATTTGGCCTGACATGCTTGCATTGAGACTCGTGTACTAACGTATTGAATCATGTGCTGAACTGGCCCGAAAGCCTGCTAGTTGCTAATATGGTTAGAGTGTTAGCATACCTAGGTTGGTAAATGATTGATAGGCTAGTATGGTATCGCTAGTAACCACATGTGAGATATGTGTGGCATGTGAGATATTGTACAACTGATTAGGAGCTTTAAGGTGATTGCCTTCCTAGCTAGGGCTTAGAGTGTAGACTCATTGAGATTTTATATCATTGTTTGTTATAACCTTTTTTTTTTTTGAGATCTTGATCAAGTGTCGTATGAGGGCCGAGTTAAGCTGGAAGGGCCTGTAGATGGCAGTTGGGTAATTAGCACATTTGTCTCTAATTATGGATACACTTTTGAGAGGCACGAGAGGACCGTTTAGAGTTCGATTTTGATTTTTGGTGTTGGGTGCCACACTAGTATTGTATTAGGTACTCTTTTTTTTTTTTTTAAGGGAGGTCCATGAGTGAAGGAGCTTGATCACTATGAAGACCCTTGGGGAGGGCACAATGAGTGGCACCTCAACATGTAGAATGGCGACCCTCCTAGTGGTATTGTAATTGACCTTTAGGGTACCCCTTGACTAGCTATTACTTTTTGAACTAGCATTGGTCCTGTATAGAGAGGCTATGTAGACCCCTCTTAACCTAATCTTTTGCTCAGTATGTACATAGGTTTTGTTCTTCTCGTAGGTTCACGCGTAAAACGTTGGGCTTGATTTATGACAAGAGAAGTTCTATTATTTCCTGATTTGTTAGGGTTATTATCTAGTTTGCTTCTGCTGCATGTTCGTCTATTGTGGCATTTTGGGTCAGCATCGAGTCTTGGGACGTAGTGGGATATCAACTAATGACAATTTTGGGGCTTTACCCCAAAAAAAAAAAAAAAAACCAATGAGAACTTCGGAGACTGCCGCATGCTCGGGCAAAGGGCGTGACAGTCCCTGTTGAATTAGTATCAGAGCCCGATGAAAGCTTAGAATGACAAGGTCTAGTTATTCTTTTCTAAGTAGCAAGTTAAGAACTTTTATTCGTTACTTGTGTTTGTGTGTGCTATTGATGAATGGTGCTTGAAGGCTTGTTGTGTATTGCTTGCCGTTTAAAACTTGCTGTGTCTCACATGTTGCTGAAGGCTTGCTGTGTATCGCTCGCTGTGTAAAACTTGCTGAGTATCGCTTGCTGCCTGCTGATTGTTAATAGTTGTTGTTCCAAACGCCTGATAAGTATTTAAATTGGATTGAGTGGATTCAAATTGGGTGGCCAAAAAACTATTTTGAAAGAGCATTCTCAAACTAAATGACCTAAAGAATTTGAATTTAATAAATATGAATTTCGCACGACATAAACGAAGGCTATAATCTTGAGAAGCTAATATGCTGAAATATCTCTTGAAAATTTATCACAAACCGCATCAACCCAGATTGACAAACTTTTGCAGAGTTGTTGCAGAGTTATCGTGTTTCTGAAGGTGCCACCTTCAAGTCTCGATAAACTGTTGCCTCCATTGACCGCGACTCCGTCTTTTGCAAGTTTAATGAGACAACCAGCAATTTAAAAAACATGGACTCTAATGTAGAAGCAAAGACTCCTTTCAATGGAGTCTCTGTCTTCTGTGATTATAAAAGAAAATGAATCTCTTGTCTTTTGCAGCTATGACAGAAAAGCATTGACGCCTTCTGCCGAGTCTCTGTCTTTTGCAAGTGACAGCCGGCGATTTGCAAGCAATGTGGTTAGCGGTGGAATCTTTGCTAAATTTGATGTCGTCTCAACAGATGATAAGGAAATTCGTTTGTCTCCTTATGATTTTAGTTTCAAGTTTTGCCAAGAGCATTTCATGAGTCAAATCTTGAAAGCTTTAATTCGATGTGAGGAGTGCATCCTTAAGATCGCACGATGTATTGGATCAATTAAAATATGTGAAAGTAGATTCGTTCACTTGACCCGCTATACATAAAAACAAGTCAAACAAAAATGTCAAAACTACTTTTTTATAGTACTTTGTTCAGTTAGAGAAACTTCCACTTAAATCTCCTATTTCATAATTTAAAGTTAGAAGCCTAGTGTGTAATGCATAGTGGAAATGGGAGAATCTGATGTGGAAAACCAACGACAAGCAAATGGTCTCTTGAACAACATGAAAGATTTCGGAAATGAGAGAGAAAGAACTTGCATATTGAATAATTGCTAATGAATGGATGAGCTATACTTTTACCTTCTAACAGGAAGATCGACCCCACATTTTGATTGCCGACAGGCTGTTAACCACTATGGATTAAAGTTTAGGGTTAAGTGAAAAGAACTTCTTTCCGTAATGTGAAGATCTTACTTTCCCTATGATATACTGAAATATATATTTGTATGTCAAAAGTTAATAACTTCATAAATTTCGAAAGAAAATCTCCAAGTTAAATCTCATTTATAAGGTAGTAATTTAAAATAGAAATAGATCTAGTGTAGACTTGAAAATACTCGCTAAATCAAATTATTTCAATTCCAGTTAAATTTAAATCGGTTGAGTCAATCTTCTAGGATCAATGTAAAATCTCAGAACACCATAATGGGGCGGAAGAACTATCCTTTTTCAGTTTAACAACTATTGGAATTCATATGAGTAAAATATTTAAAATACTTTTTTGAAACCAATAACCATTTACATACATCTCTTAAAAGCACCAACTACATGCATACATGAATTTTACTTTTGGAAGTCACTCTCCACCTTTACATAAATTATTCAATTCCATTATTTGCCAATAATACCCATACTAAAACCCTAAATTATGACATTAACGCTCAAAATCAACTCAAAACCAGATTGGAAAATCCTAAGCGAGATGTTAATATGATTATGCAAGGAGGGCAATTTGAATTTTTTTTTTCAATATGAGCTTTTATTTAGAGGTATGTGAATAAGATTTGCAAGATGGAGGTGTGTACGTGGTCATTACGTTGAAAGCAAGTTACATTCAAATGAATTTGCATTCTTAAACATTTATATGTTTTTACACTCATTTAGACTTATTCTTCTTTTACTTCCTCCGCCCAAACATGCATGCTCTTTTGCTATTGCTAGTAAGACCAAGAAACAGAGAAAAAAGGTAAACAAAGAACATAATTGCCAGCTATTTCATAGAATTACAATATTTATACTTCAACACGGCACAATATAGCACAATCATAATATAACCATAGTATAGCTACAGCTATACCAAATAAACCCTAAGCCATTATAATTAAGATCACAGCATGCTTTTGGAATTGACATCCTACCCTGATCTTTTTCTATGGCTATGATATCCTTACCTATTAATTTTTGCAAAGTAAATTATTATACTCTAGTTCCATTTTATTTGATTAACTAGTGAATTGATGCAGTTGTCATGTCCGGTGGTGATGATCATATAGTCATCCTCAAGTCTTATGAACAGTCGTCTTAGCAATTGCTAGGTGTAGGAGAACCTTAATTTGGTAAAATAATTGGGAACTTGTATCTAGAAAAAACTTGGGATCTTAGGTTTGATTCTTAGTCAATATGACTATTTTGAGCTATATTTTTGAAACTAATTCCTTATACTAGCGTCGACGTACATATTGGTAACATGTCTTCGACTAAATCGGAACATAGACTTAGCTTGATGCATAAAAATTGGCTCCATGTCTCACTTGAGCACTCCACTGAAAAATAGCAATGGCTAGGAGTACTTATGCTATAATTTGAACTGATTGGTGGCCTATTTTCTAAAACTATAACAATTTCAATTTTCAATTGGAACCCAGCAAATGTGGCATGCCTGTGGTTAAACAAAGACATATCCGATGTGCGTTGGCATGAAATGTCATACTTTTAGCCTAGTTATTGAGCTAAGACATATTCTTTGATTTGTCTATCTGTTGTATGACGTGGAAGAGAAGAACATGCTCTTTTGGATCTCCTTCATTTGTACGGCCCACTTGCATTCTCATGTAAGAGCGACGGATCTAGAATCTTAGGGTCAGGGGACCAGCATCCTATGAATCTGAAATTAATTGAACCCAAATAACTCCTCAATAATCTGGAAGACGTATTAATTCATGAGAATGAAATTTTGATGATCCAAAAACAATGACAAACACAAAAGGCAATGCCGCAGGGCACGTTTATTACCTATTTTTAGGGCTACCGTGGGTATGGCTCGGTCATAGAGGCGTCATTTTTCGAGAACTGGTCCAATTTGTTTCTTGATCTCCTGACCTCAGATACCCTTGAATTGTAATCCTGCATGGATGGCATATCAAATCCGATGGTGTTGTGCATGAGGAATGCGGGTCTCGACGGTACTTGGAGACTAAGGGAGTGGCTGCTAAGCATGAGATGGACCTCGGCCGTCGTTGGCCGGCTAGCTGCGTGTTCTTGGACACATAGGAGACCAATGTGGATCCACCTTGCAATTTCAGTGCTTGAACTAGAAGTTATAAAGGGATCAATGATGTTCGATAATGATCCCTCCCTCCAATTCTTCCAAACCTGTAAACATCTTACCAATGTTGAGCAGATTTATCTTTGGAATATTCTGGGTAATGAGAAGGTATGTTTTGATACTCACATAGGCTATAAGGGCTTCCATGTCATCGCCCACGCGGTAAAGTCGGTTCCTCTGACCACACACAATCTCTAAGACCAGCACTCCAAAACTAAACACATCTGACTTGATGGAAAAGTTTCCGTTCATCACATACTCCGGCGCCATATATCCGCTGTGCATCACAATAAGTCCACCATGTTAACTCTATAGTTTGCTTTGTTCTTTTGGTAATCATTAGCTCAAGGAGGTTGAGGCACTTACTAGGTCCCCACAATTCTATTTGTCTCTGCATGAGTTTGATCAAACTCGAACAATCTCGCCATACCGAAATCCGATATCTTAGGATTCATGTCTAAGTCTAGCAAGATGTTGCTCGCTTTGAGGTCCCGATGGATGATACGAAGTCGAGAGTCCTCGTGCAGGTAAAGCATCCCTCGAGCAACACCCAGTATTATCTTGTGACGCTTATTCCAGTTGAGATTCGCACGTTTCCGAGGATCTACACATTTCGGTGGAATCACATATTATAAGACGTCCATTAATCATTTTGTGAGATCTGATTTCACGAATGACAACTTGAGAAACATACCAAATATGAAATGCTCAAGGCTCGAATTTGGTACGAACTCGTAAATGAGAAGCCGTTCGCCCTCTTCCAAACAAAAACCGAGGAGCCTGACCAAGTTCCTGTGTTGTAGCTTGGCTAGTAACATGACCTCATTCTTGAATTCTTCTTCCCCTTGGCTGGAATTTTGCGACAATCGTTTCACTGCAATTTCTTGTCCATTGGAGAGCATACCCTATAATTTCACAAAAGTAGGTCCTTATACATTGAAGCATTTCAAAGAGTATTAGATTTATGTCATCTTTGACTATTTCGTTGCTTAAATTTTGAAGATAAGAGAGAAGAAAAATGTGCTTTGTTAATTACTACCATGTAAACAGCACCAAAACCGCCTTGCCCAAGCTTCTTGGACTCAGAGAAGTTATCTGTTGCTGCTCTGATAATGTCGAAATTAAATTGCAACGACTCCACCGTGCTAATTTCATGCACAACTTCACCTATAAAGACAAAAGCATAGTCATCCAGAGCGAGCATCATTATGTTTTCATAGTTTACGTAATGAAAGTTTCACAAACTTCTAGCATATATTGTTGCACCTGCATGCATTACTAATAAAATCTAAACCCTCAACCGTCATAAAGTTTTTGGCCTAATTGTCGAAAACGATGCAGCTCTTACTTCTTATGCTGGTGCAAAATCATTGTCGTTAGTCAACTCAATTATTTTTACGATTGTTCTGGACCTTATGAAGAGTTGCTGTTACAATGCAAAAGGATAAAGACTCGCCTTCAACACTTTGTCCGGGCTGCTTCATCTTCCTTTTCACTTTCAGGAGCACGACAGCACCGATGACAAGTAGTGCAGCAACAGTTGTGACGATCGCAACGATCACAGTCCTCATAGAATTGCTCCTTCGAACTGCAGTAGCAAAGGCACATTATTTTTATGATAATTGCTCAGTGATGACCAAGCAATACACTGGGAAAATTACTAAAGCGCCAAATATGACTGTGGAGATGAAACTTATGTTGCAAAGATATAACAAGAATAGATCGATGTAGATGTCTACCTCTCTCTCTCTCTCTCTCTCTCACACACACACACACACACACACAAATGCTTGCACGATGATTTTGGGTGACTTGTCAAGATTAGTGAAGTGCAATATAAAACCATTCTGATCAAATTGTTCTCCGCAGTTGAATGAGCTTCACATCGCTAGAATTCTAGAAAGCCGTAGTTCAGTTAAGCACTGCTGGTGCTGGTGACGTACCTCCCTCCCTCTCTCTCTCTCTCTCTCTCTCTCTCTCTCTCTCTCTCGGATGACCACTGTTGTAGAGAGAACAACAATTACAGTTGTCGTTGATAGGTTGGGTCAGCCTCTTGCGCGGCGTTGATCAAATTGATGGTTCATTAGTCAACCATCCTATCCTATCCTTTGTTCATAAAAATTTAAAATGTCAGAATGTATCTATTTTTCAGTATTTTGCCAAACCAAAGTATATGATATAAAAAATATGGAGGTACTGTATGAGATTTTACAGAAACTCCCCTTAGTAGGTGTTGTTGATTTTCTACGGATGGTTAATCATTTAATACCTGGGTACTATTTACTTCAACATCTAATAAGAAAATTTCGACAAAATTTGTTTGTGTCTGACATTGCTATTCAATCCTACTCTTATTAGCTTCATTTTCAGAAGATCAAATATAATTAAGACAAGTTGTAGCCTCCCGTTTCCTTTGACGACGGATGCTATAAAGTTTTAGTCAGAATCGAAGATCTCGTGCGGGTTCGTGCCACCAACGTTTCAATTATGGCCTCGCAATTTTCTTTTCCTTTTCTTTTTTACTGAATGATGAGAAGTGACGAACATCTGATATGGATTCATTGCCCTAGCCTAGACTCACAATCTGGTACGACAGCTTGGGAGCAGTGAATTCCGTAAGCTGTGTTTAAACGAATTGACTGTGATAGTTGGCTAGGAACCAAGTAGATGAATCAAGGATCAAACAAAACTTATTTTTCCGACAATATGACCCACTTGATACCTTCTTATTTGACAAAAAGCATTCATTCCCTAAAAATCACCCGAGCTACTGAGCACATATCAATTAAAAAAATTGATATGATTTATAGAGCACGTAGGTTAAGCTCCTATGAAGAATTAATTGTGTGAATCTCACTTGAAATCCGTAAATTTATATAAAAAAAAATTACCAGACACCATGTACCTAACTCCTGAACAAGTGCCAACATACCTGGTGGTGGAGGGAGCACATCTCCCTCCTGTGATGGCGGCGGCGACAATGGAAGTGGTGGCGATGATGGAAGTGGCTCACTGACTGAGTCGAAGAAACTGTGATTCGTCTCGTATAAGATCAGGCAACTTGGCACCATGAACCGTCCTCCTGTGTACCTGACGCAGCACTCCCTGATTGTCTGGATGCCTATCACTAGGCAGTCACTACACTGTTGCTCCTTCAAGTCTGGTGTGCACTGAACCAACGCGTAGATCATGTCAGGCCCTGCTGATTCGTTTCCCGCCGCGTACTTTCTCAGTGAGCCGCCAACCGCTGCCTTGGCACGCAAACCATTCAGGAGATTCCTCATCGCAGCGTCATATGTGTCCGGGCTTGAGACGTCGTAATAGGTTCTTACCGCGTAGGAAGGTTCTGTTGCGACTACACCAGAGAACGAGGCATCCGAGTACCGGATGATGCAGTTCCCAGAGTAAAGGAGTGCCTCCTTCTGTAGGGGGCAGAGGCGGCGGATGTCGGAGGCCAAGACACCGAGGCAGGAACGGCAGACCACGGAAGTTAAGTCACCACGGCAGAGGCCAAAGACGTGGAGGGTTTGGGAGGCGTCAGAGACTGCGGCGGAGGCATTGAAGAAACCATAGGAGAGGGACAAGGAGTTGCTGGTGGAGAGGGAGGAGAGAAGGGAGGTGAGGGTGGTTTCATAGGTGCTGTTGGCAGTGAAGTTGCCGGTCGAACCACAGTGGGTCACTGGGAATTGTGCGTTTATGGTGGAAGCAAATATGAGTAGAAGCAAGAGAAGGAGACTTGGAGGATCCATTTTTTCTTTTTTCTTTTTTGGGATAGAAGTATTACTTAACAGGCTCGTTCCCAGATTATATCGAGTACCGGGATCGAAAGGATACAAAACAAATTGTGTTGAATCATTTCATATAGGGACGGCAACCGCGCCTGGCATGCTGGGCCCAACAATATTTTAGTATGAGAGCATATTATTTTATTAGACTTTTTTACAAATCCTTTGTAAGTTTCCTTTTGGACCGGCACCTTATTTCAGTGTTTTAAAAGTTCTTAAAAAAAGGTTTTAAATGTACATTGATATAAGAATCCGTTCAAGATAAGTTACATCTCGTACAACCTTAAAGAATAGAAGGTTAGAGCCATCATCCACCTCCCTAAATTTGGCCTAAAAGATCCATTATAGGGTTGGATGGGTGGCAAAAATATTAGTCTTAATGAGCACTGTCATACTAAATGACCCCTAAAGAATTAGAAATTCGCAAATGAACTGTCTGATCTTAAATAAATTTGTTGAAATACCTTAAGAATGTTTATCACGTCATCAATACTTCAGCAAAAAAAAAAAAAAAAAAGGCAAACGACATCTAAGCACCCATGCTTTCATAGCAGGGAATCCATTCCCGGATCACTAAACTTTTGCAGAGCTGTCGCAGAGTTGTTGCAGAGTTGTCGTGTTTCTCGATGGGCAACGAATCAGTCTCGAGAAAGTGTTGACTTCTTTGACTGTGTCTGTCTTTTTGCAAGTATAATAAGACGACCGGCTGATTTTCAACGAAAGAGGACTATGAGTCACTCGAAGAAGCATCGACTCTAATGGAAAGGCAGAACCCTTTGTAGAGAGTGTCTGTCTTCTGCAGTTCCAATAGAAAAGGAGTCTCTTCTCTTTGCAGGCATGATACAAAAGCACTGACTCCCCCTGCCGAGCCTGTCTTTTGCATGTATAATAGATTAGCAAAGACAAGGGTCGATTTCCAAGCAATTTGGAATCTTCACTGTTGAAATATTTTCTGGTGATGATGTTTTCTTAGTAGATGATTAACTAGATGCAAGGAAATTCATTCGTCTCCTTGTGATTTGCTTCGATTTTTAACGAAAACGCTCCAAGAGAAAAAAAAAATCTTGAATGCATCAAGTTGATGTAAGAAAGCGCGTACTTGAGATCGCATAAGGAAGTGGACCAGTTGAAATACAGAAACATTGATCGGGACTTCACTTGACCCATTATACTAATTAAAAAAGTCAGCAAAATAATGTGGACACAACATTTTTATATGATTTTGTTCGGTCATAGAGAACTTTCTCTTCAAATTTCCTATTTAATAATTTAAGGTCAGAAGCCCAATAGCAAGCCAAGGACAACCGAGAAGTCTCATGAGCAATAATTCAACACAATAGACAAAGCTTGCGTAGTCTTGAAGACGCGGATTTGAAGCTTCTAAAGACGACACGAACATTTAACATTTCGTCGCACATGGCAATGACAAAGAAACTTGCTTACAAATATTTATGTGGGAATAGTTACTGACCGTGAGAAACTTACTTTCCCCACAATTTATTAGAACTTATTGTATTATATGAAAAAGACTTGTCAATTTAAAAGTGAATGACTTCTTAGGATAAGTGCAACGAGAGTTTCGAGCGTAAGTTCCAATTGGCTTCCGTTGCACCCGCCGATTCAAGGGCTTCAATCTCCTATTCTTAGTAAACAGGCCTCCACGATGCCGTGTGAACAAATCACGGACTGCGCATGTAGTTTGCCACTTCTTCTCGAGATTAAAAAGAAAAAGAAAGCTTTTAATGTTAGACCAAATCAACTCCCGGAAATACTCGAGCTTTGGCTTCTAAAACATTTCACCAAGTAAATACTCAAGGCTTAATCAAAAGCTCATTCAAACTTGAGGGCGAACGTCGCAGTCTCAATTTTTTTGACCCGAGTCTTACAATTTCAAGTCCTTTTGAGTCAACACAATCAGAGGAATAACTAAGTAATATGAGGCGGAGTGAAAAGATATGACGTTGGCAAAACTTAAGCAACATCTTGTATCGATAACCTCTTGGATAAGTTACAATCGATGCATACTTTCCAATGTCCTAATTGAACAAACTTCCTGTAGCAAGTCTAGTACATAGAATCTCAATCTTCTTGCAGCAAGCTCAATTTAATGATTTGGTCAATTGCAAAAAAAAAAAGAAAAATTCATTTGCACCAACACTTATGGGAGGTATACAAGTCGTTACATCATCCCTTAAATACCTATGTTATAACAATTAACGAACTATTTAGATCTGGAAATTTGATATGCTTGACCCGTAACCAAGAAAAATGCCTCATGCCAGGAATATTATGCTGCGGTCAAACTATTAATAATACTTTATATATGGGAAGACAAGAGTTCAAACCGGTCGTCTTACCTAACCCATAAAATACATCAGTAAACTATAGTAGGTTGTGATTAGAATCGAATGCACCACGGGAGGAAAAGACCTGGCTGGTTTCTGTAATGCATGGGGCGGGAAGTCAAAAGATTCAGTTCATGAAACTTACATGTGTAAGAAAAAGGGTAAGTACATGATAAGTTGAAAGTGGTTAGCCATCTAAAAAGCATTCAAATGGTGAAATCAATTCGACTAACTAGAGAATTAGAGATAAATTATCACTATTTCTTGGTAGCTAAAAACATTATGGCAGCTGAAAACATTATCTATCTTATATATTTGGGGTTTAAACCTATCATGCCCTTGGCCCCTAGCCCGAGAAAGCGACAGTTCCCAAAGTTCTCATTGGTCAATATCTCACGACGCTCCATGACTCGTTGTCTACCCAAAAATCACAATAGAGAAATACAACAGTAAAAGCAACTAATTAATAGCCTAACAAATTCGAGATACAAAAGAACTTCTTAATTTATAAATTGAGGCAATGCCTAACACATAAACTTACAAGAAGAACAGAACCCATATACATACTAGTCAAAAGAATGAATTAAGAGGGAATCTACTTAGTCTTTCTATATAGGACTAGGGCTAGTCAAAAAGTAATGGCAGGTTTAGGGGTATCCTAGGCATTTATTATAGTGTTATCCAGAGAGTCGTAATTCCACCGGCTAAGGTACCACTCCTCATACTCTCCCCAAGGGTTATTCATGGTGATCCAGTTCCCTCACTTATGATCCTCGTTCAAAATTGGAATATCTAATCCAGTACTAGTGTGGCACCCAACACCAAGAGTCAAAATCAAACTCTTAGATAGTCCTTTCGTGCCTCTAAAAAATGCATCTATAATCAAATACAAAGGTGCTAAGCATCCATCCGTCATGTGTGGGTGCTTTTGGCTTAACTTGGCCCTTGTACAACATTTACATGATCATGATATGAAAGAAAGGGTTATACGACACATGAGATAAAATCACAATGAGTTCATGCGCTAAGCTCTAATTAGGAAGGTAATCGCCATAGGGCTCCTAATCATTTGTACTATCTCTCATTGCTACATGCATTTCACACACGCTTGGTAGCGATACTATACTAGCTTTTATCAGTCACTGTACTTGTCATCATTACTAACTTCGCTATGTTGACACTCTCGCCACACTAGTGACTACACAGACTTTTAGGCCAAATTAGCACCAATTCCACACATCGGTACATGAATCTCATGCGCACCATCCATTAGTATGTCTAGACCTCTAGTACCTAGCCCGACGCGACAGACTATTTGAGCCCCTATTTAATAGCTAAGTGATCCACGATCGACTTGCTTAAGCCATATGATCAATTGGATTACTAGCATACGAGCGCCAATAACAATTTAATCACATGTTCCAATCAATTAATAAGATGGTTCACAATCAATTTGAAACAATCAATCAAGTCAATACTACACCACAACTCGATATTTTTATGCCGTTATTAGCCTTAGCTGGTCAATTAAGGACTCGCCCGATTACTTAATCCGGGTGACAAAAATGGGTTGATAATTGCCTAATCAGTCCGAATCACCCTTGATACATCCTTAAATTAATTCTCGGCCCCAATCCGGCCTTAATTGCCATTTAGGTATACATTTAGTTTCAATCAAGTCACCATTTCTACTAAAGCAATTTAAATGGTCCTAATCGAATATTATGACGAAAACTCGCGGCTCGATCCATGCAACCTAGGGCAACGACAACGATGACTCGCTGCAAGCTGGCGACATTGCGAAACTCGCGTAATGAGATCACGAACGGCATGGCACGGTTCAGCACAACGGCGGCAATGTTCTGGCGAAGCACCGGTGAGGCTCCAAATGGCTGTTTTCCGGCAATGGTGAGGTGGCCGGGCGACTGGACTGAACGGCGGAGGCGGCTAAACAGCGGAAGGCCGGTAGAATTCGAACTGGAGTGCGGGAGGGAGAGGGGTTTGGCGAGATGGCAATTAGTGGTGGTGCGGTGACAGGCGTCCTGTGGTGGCTCGTGGCTTCTGGACGACGGTGACGGTCGAACGGTGGCTGGAGACAGCACAGGATGGCGGAGCAGCTAGAGCAGCGGCTGGGACAGTGTCACAAAAGGCCAGAGTGATGCGAACTGTGTCGGGATGGCGTGCACGGCAGCTGGGATGGCATCACGCGGCGCGGAAGCTCGGTGAAATAGCAGCAGCGGCTGTGGCGAGCAGCTGAAGACCAACGAAGCAGCAGCATGAGGAAGGAGCGAGCAGAGCAGAAAAACAGAGGAGGAAGAAGACGTTTGCCTCGCCCCGGGGGGGGTGTGGGGGAGGGAGCGAGGGAGAGAGAGAGAGAGATGGGTGAGGGGGAGTGACTAATTGGACGGTGGAGCCGCATGGTGGGCCCCATCCACGCGCTCAGAGATATATAGAGAGAGAGAGAGAGAGAGAGTCAAAGTGGTTAGCGGATGAAGGGGAGAGAAGAGAGAGAAAAAGAAAAGAAAAAGCTGAAAGAGAAAATGGGGGCTGACCGGCGGGAAAGAGGGAGGAGAGAGAAGAGAGGGGCGTGAAATTACACTTTTGCCGCAGGGTTAAAAATTTAAATTCTGGGATCAAAGTACAAATACCCAAAAGTTGGGGAACCTTTTTATAATAATCAAAAGTTTAACAAATATCACAGTTTATATTGAGGGACTCTCGAGGCCAATGGCCACTATATTAAACCCGAAATTTTAAATACTAAACTTTAAAAATGGTTGAAAATGAGCCGTTACAGAACCAAATTATCGAGAAGGAGGTTACCCAAAGTCATGCTTAAAATAACCTAGTCCCACACGAATTTTTTTAGTGCAAGCTGTTCAAGCTGCTCTTTCTTTACACAGTTAGTGTCAGGTGCGAATTTTTTCGAACATCCTCTGAATATGTACGTAGTCTCATGGCCATATAAATCCTCAATGATTTAGAGGAAGTGTTAAACAACGAGAGTGTAATTTGATGATCCGAAAAAGACAACGAACACAAAAAGTAATGCGCATGGCGCAGTGATCTCCCATTTTCTAAGGCTACCTTGGGTATGGCTCGGTCATAGACGCCTCGTTTCTTGAGAACTGATTTGATTTGCTTCTTGATCTCTTAACGTCAGATGCTCTCAAACTGTAATCCTGCGTGGAAGAAATGTCATACTCAATGCTGTTGTGCAGCAAGAATGCGGGTCTTGACGGCACCTGGAGAGTGACCGAGTGGCTGTTTAGCATGAGAAGGACTGAGGCCATTGTTGGCCGGCTAGCCACGTTTTCTTGGACACATAGTAGACCAATGTGGATGCACCTTGCAATTTCAGTACTCAAAGCATTAGTTATAGATGGATCGATAATGTTCGATATTGATCCTTCCCTCCAGTTTTTCCAGACCTGCATACATCTTGCAAACATTGAGCAGATTGATCCCTATGATAATATGTGAAATGAGAAAGTATATTCTTATACTTACGTAGCTTATAAGGACCTCCATGTCGTTGCCTACATCGAAAAGATTATTCCTTCGACCACTTATAATCTCCAGAACCAGTACTCCGAAACTGAACACGTCTGACTTGACTGAGAAGTTTCCGTGCATTGCATATTCGGGTGCCATATATCCACTGTGCTTCACAATAGGGCCATTGTATTAGCTTTATAGTTTGCCTTTGTTCTTTTGCTAAGCATTAGATTTAGGAGGTTGGGGCACTTACTAGGTCCCCATGATTCGTTTTGTCTTGGCCTGAGATTGGTCCAGCTCGAACAACCTTGCCATACCGAAATCCGATATCTTAGGGTTCATATCCGAGTCCAATAAAATGTTGCTAGCTTTGAGGTCCCGATGGATGATACGAAGTCGAGAGTCTTCGTGTAGGTAAAGCATTCCTCGAGCGACACCCATTATTATCTTGTGACGCTTATCCCAGTTGAGATTCGCACGCCTCAAGGGATCTACACATTTTGGTAGAATCACATTCTATAATATGTTGATCGATCAATTTGTGAGGTGCTGATTTCACAAATGATAACCGGAGAAACATACCGAATATCAATCGATCAAGGCTCAAATTGGGCACAAACTCATAAATGAGAAGCTGTTCGACTCCTTCCAAACAGAAACCTAGGAGCCTGACCAAGTTCCTGTGTTGTAGCCTTGCTAGTAACATGACCTCGTTCTTGAATTCTCCTTCCCCTTGGCTGGAACCTTGCAACAGCCGTTTTACCGCGATTTCTTTTCCGTCGGAGAGCTGGCCCTAAAATCTCATCAAATTAGGTTCATGTGAGTATCGATTGGTACATTGAAAAAATGTAAAGAGTATAGATTGATGTTATCTTTTACTATTTGGTTGCTTAAATTTTGCACACGAGAGACTAGAGAATGTACTTTCCTAATTATTACCATGTAGACAGCACCAAAACCTCCTTGTCCAAGCTTCTTGGAATCAGAGAAGTTATCCGTTGCCGCTTTGATAGTGTTGAAATCAAATTGCAGCGACTCCACCGTGCTAATTTCGTCCACAGCTTCACCTAGAAGGACAAAAAAACGAGGTCATTCAGAGGGAGCATCATCATCTTTTTATAGTTTTCATAATGAAAGTTTCACAAACTTTCAGCATATATAATTGCACCTACAGGCATTGCTTATAAAACCTAGCTCTATACCCTTAACTCTTACAAAGTTTTTAGCCTAATTGTCAAAAGCGATGCAGCACTTGCTACTTTGCAGGTGCAAAATGATAGTCACTAGTCATCTCGGTTATTATCATGATCTTTCAAATAGATAAAGACTCGCCTTCAACACTTTGTCTGGGCCGCTTCTTCTTCCTCTTCGCTTTCAGGAGCACAACAACGCCCACTGCAAGTAGTGCAGAAACACTCGTGACAACCGCAATGATCACGGTCCTTGTCGAATTGCTCTTTCCAACTGCAAGAGCAAAGCCACATTATGTTTATGATCATTGCTCCCTGATTTTGGACAAACTCATATTGCAATGATATGAGAAGAATGGATGACGCACCACAAATTACAATGTGAAAAATGCATGGCGCCAATCTAGATTTGTCAACCTACCAATTTTCGTCTAATAAGAGTCGAAATATATCACATGATTCATTAAGTTTTTAAGTTTTTAGGGATAATTGGTTGCCTTTTTGACTTCAATTGTGTTACTTTCAGTTACTTAGGGAATTGGTTTAAAGAAACAGAGCGGAGCAAGAAATATCCAATGCAAGTTTGCAAATTTTTGCGAAGCTATCAGACGCTCCCGATGTGCACAGATGGGACCAATGCATACATGCAGACCACCAACAATCGATTTTCTGGTCCTAAAGATGGACGCTGAGGATTAACTCCGGTTCGATTTAGATGTCTGGTGCTCTCTCTCTCTCTCTCTCTCTCTCTCTCTCTCTGACACGATAATTTTGGAATACGTGTCAACATCAGAGAATTATAATAAAATCAATCTTGTCAAATCATTCTCTAGAGTTGAATGCATCACTAAAATTCTAGAAAGTCGTCGTCCAGTTTCCCCTCCTTCCTTCTTTCCCGACCACCGCCATCTAAGTGACCTTCTCTGCTCTGAAGATGGTTGCTTTGGATTGTAACTCTAGATCGATTTAGATCTCTCTCTCTCTCCCTCTCGGATGACCACTGTGTTTAAATAGATCTTTTTTTGCCAGAAACATGGATCTACAGATAACTTCTTTCTCGACAAAAAGCATCAATTCATTAAAAATTACACGATCTACTGGGCATATATTAATAAAGAAAAGCTTATGATCTATGGAGCATGTAAATTGAGCTCATACGAAGAATTGATTGTGTGAATGTCACCTAAAACCTGCATAATTTTAGAGGGAAAAAAAAGACCCAAACACCGTGTACCTTATTCCTGAACGAGAGCCAACATACCTAGTGGTGAAGGCACCACATCTCTCCCATGAGATGGCGGCGGTGGCGGAAGTGGCTTACTGACCGGGTCGAAGAACTGATTATTGGTCTCATATAGGATCAAGCAACTCGGTGCCATGAACCGTCCTCCTGTGTACCTGACGCAACACTCCATAATCGTCTGGACACCTATCACTAGGCAATCGGTGCACTGCTGCTCCGTTAAGTCCGGCACGCACTGCACCAAAGCGTAGATCATGTCAGACCCCGCTGATTCGTTCCCCGATGCGTACTTTCTTAGCGAGCCGCCACCCGCTGCTTTGGTCCACAGACTATTTAGGAGCTTCCTCATCGCTGCGTCGTATGTGTCGGGGCTGGAGACGTTGTCATCGGTTCTTGCCACGTAGGTGGGTTCTGTCGCGACTACACCGAAGAAAGAGGCATCTGAGTACCGGATGATGCAGCTCCCGGTGTAGACAAGTGCCTCCTTTTGTAGGGGGCAGAGGCGGCGGGTGTCGGAGGCCAAGACACTGAGGCATGCTCGGCAGCTCACGGCGGTTAAGTCACCGCGGCAAAGGCCAAAGACGTGGAGGGTTTGGGAGGCACCGGAGATGGCAGCAGAGGCATTGAAGAAGCCGTAGGAGAGGGACGAGGAGTTGCTGGTGGAGATGGAGGAGAGGAGGGTGGTGAGGGCAGTTTGGTACGTGCTGTTGGCGGAGAAGTTGCCAGTCGAACCACAGTACTTCGCTGGGAATTGTGCTTTTATGGGAGAAGCAAACATGAGAAGAAGCAAGAGAAGGAGATTTCGAGAATCCATTCTTTTTTGGGTGGTTCGGGTCTCTCTTTGATAGAAGTATTACTCAACCAGCTCGTTCCCTAAATGATATGACTACCATGATCGACAGGATGCAGAACAGAAGAAGTATTATTCAACCAGCTCGTTCCCTAAATGATATGACTACCATGATCCACAGGATGCAAAACGGAACGGGTCGAATCATTTCATATGAAAGTGGCTACCATGCCCAGCACGCATTATAAGTTTGAGTGCATATTATTTATAGGACATTTAAAAAGTCCTTTGTTCTTTTCCGTGTGGACCCGCATCTTCTTTCACGTGGGAAAGTGTTAAAGACTTTGACTTGAGTTTTAAATTTACATTGACGTAGGAATGCGTTCAGGATCACAGAAATTTTACATCTTGTAAAACCTTGAAGAGTGAAAGGCTAGAGCCCTCGTCCACCTCTCTAAATTTGGCCTGAAAGATCCGTCGGGTTGGTTGGATTCAAGATAGGTACCCGAAATACCATTTTTAGAGAGTATTATCGCACTAAAAATCTCGTGATGTAAACCACGGGTTTAGCCTTAAAAAAAGTAAATTTATCGAAATATCTCAGAAAAATTTATCACATCATCAATACTTCAGCCGGGAAAAAAAATCTCACACACACACACAAGCCACGTCAACCCGGATTACAAAACTTTTGCAGGGCAGTTGCAGAGTTTTCTCAATGGCCAACGTTTGAGTCTCGAGAAGGAACTGCGTCTCTGTCTTTGGCATGTATGCCGGAGCAATGAGGAATTCGAGTCTCGAAGAAGAATCGGCGCTAATCGAAAAGCAAAGATTCCCTTCTGCGGAGTCTCTGTCCCCTTCAATTATAATAGAAAAGGAGTCTCGTCTTTTTGCAGATATAATAGAAAAGCATTGACTTCCGAGTCTCTGTCTTTTGCAAGTATGATAAAAAAAGCAAAGAAAACCGGCGATTTCCAAGCAAATGTGGAATCTTTCCCGATGAAATCTTCAATAAGATAGATTTATTTTTCTCTACACATATAATTGACAAGATGTTAAGGAAATTTGTTCATCTTCTTATGATTGTAGTTTCAATTCAGAGCACTCCAAAAAGTCCAACATGGGACAATAGGTCTTTAAGATCGCATGAGAAAGTGGACCATGTTAAATACGCCAAATGTGATCCGGACTTCACTTGACCCGTTATATCAAATAAAAAAAATACTTATCTTACTTTGTTCGGTTAGAGGAAACTTCCCATTGAAATCATTATTACATAATTTAAAATTTGAAGCCTGGTGAGTAGTACTAATGGGAATGGGAGAACCTGACATGGTTAACCAAGGACGACCAAAAAGTCTTTCGAGCAATAACTTAAACATAAAAGATTTCGGAAATCGAAAGAAACAACTTGCAAATTGAGTGATTGCTAATGAAGGAATGGACCACACTTGGATCTCCTAATTGGAAGATCGTCTCCAAATTTGGATTATGTTTGGCTATTAACCACTAATGATTACAATCTAGGGTTTGTGCGAAAAACTTTCCCCATAATATATCGGAACTGGATTTAGATCGGACGACTATCCTTAGTCACATCACCCCTACCACATGGCACACGCCAAGAGACACGTGTCGAACATGCTTTTCATCTTTTCCTTCTCTCTCTCTCTCTTTTGGGTTCACAATGATCAGCATCTCCAATTACGAATGATCCTGAAACCATCACAACTCCCAAAGAAGCGGACACCGAAGAACAAGTCATGAAAATTCAAGGTCCACATCCGAAACCCTAACCACAACCCCTAACATTCGCTCTCCTCAAGAACTCTTTGTGGCACCAACGTTCACCGCTTTGCACGACGGGCACCACCGGCGAGCGAATTTCAAGTTCAAATTTTGAATCCCGAAGGATCTAGGCCGAATCCATTTGAGAGCAGGCCTCCCGAAAGCTTCGAGGCCTTCGGCTTCGGAGGACAGTCTACTCAGCGCTTACATAGACATTGAGAACTTTATATCCAAGCTCGACAATGGCTAGGGACCATGAGAATGCTAGTGGGGGCAATTTGGAAGAGAAGAGCGCGAGGTCGAGGCATCGGTTTATTAATGTAGTAGGTGGACATTTCATAGATTTTGGAGGCAAAGAAGGGCATGCCTCCTGTTGCAATATTAATGCATAAAGTGATGGGAACTTGTAAATATTAATACAAAATCACCAAAAAAAATTAAAGAATTCAAAGATTCATGTGGTTTGATCCGAGTGTCAATCTCGGCATCAAATTATCTACTATAAAGAATTATCATCGCTTATATGTTTAATTATTTTCCACACTTAAATTTCACTCAATCCCAAAGTATATATCAATAATTGAACAACTACATTTAAAACTCATAGCAGGAATCTGCCCGTGTTCGATGCTCTTCGTACTAATGATGAAAGAAGCCTTGGCCAAAGTTCTCCGTACGTTCTTCAAAGAAAAGCCCGACGGGCCGCATAACGCGGAGGACCAACATTATTTAACCTTTTTCTCGTGTCCACATTTACAATTGAGCCAATAGATCAGCTTTGACCAATCAAGAAAGAATATGATCGCCACTTTCGCCTTACTTTTTTTAAAGCGGAAGGAAACATCCCCATCAATTCCTCCTGTGCTTCAGGGAAGAAAGAATAGATATGGCTAAGAGGAGGCCACAGTTAAATTCGGAGGCGTGATGTTCACGGATTCAAATTTGAGACATTATTTAACGACTCTTGATGAATTGATAGAGGTGTGGGCGGATTGATCTGAAGAGAGCTACGGATTTAAAGTCATATATCATCATATTTTATCAAATCTGTCACTAGTGAATTACGAATTTAAATTCAAGAAATTTTAAAAAACAATAACATTAGACAAGTACAAATTTACAGGTTTAATATTCACAAAATCATCCAAAACAGTATATCTTTTTCAAATTAACATATTCTCATTGAATTTCATAATTACGCATTGTTCTTTTCCATTCCTTCAAAACAATCTTTTGGCTACTCTATTCAACATCAAACGTTTTTAGAATAACCTTAATTTCAATATATTCACTTTGAAACATGAATTTATTTATTTCTCTTACAAGTTTTTCATTTGTTTCTATTTTATTATAGGTCAAATACCAAATCAAACAAATGCCCAATTAGAACAAAGCATAAAATTTAAAGTTCATTCGTTTTTTTTTCAGTTGTCACGAGGATGCAATAACAAATAATCACGTTAACGAACAATCTTTGAATTTGCGTTTATAAAGTACATTACAGTTCATCGCTTTTGTATAATTTCGTTGTGAATCGAAAAGCTATCAAGGAGTAGGCTTTGACGTCGATATTTATTGATAAGAGCTTATTCAAATTGTGTTTAAAACTTTTTAAGGGTTTTCTCATTTTTTACCCTAAACTAAAAATGTTCATTCAAAATGAAAAACCTAAAATTAATTCAAGAATTATAGAATTAATACTATATGAAATAAATTGTTATCAAACACTTGACTTTTTTAATACTTTTTTTCGAATTTTTAATTTTTTTAAAATGAAATTTTGAATTTTTTTGTTATATTTTATTTAGTATTTTTTTTAATTCGAAGAAATGGACTTCGGACTGGGTCAGGGAAACCTAGTCCAACTCTTTGACATGGATCGAATAGGGAAACCCAATTTGACTCTTTAACCCGAATCGAATAGAGGAGTTGGAGTCGTCTATGGATGAACGACGGAGAAAGAACAAAAGCATAAGGTTTTATGTTTCGGATAAATAAAATTATATTCAACCTTATCTCACCCTTCCTATCGGATTTTTTTATCCGGTTTATATCCTTTTTGTATCCGATCATAACATATTCTAAACAGTTATCAAACACGAGATAGAATAAAACATATCATATTATGATTTTTATCCATTCAACCAAACGTAGTCCAAATGTGATCTGGAATTCACTTGACCCGATATATATATATACATGTATATATGTATACATATATATATATGTATATACACTTTGTTCTTTGTTCGATTAGAGGAAACTTTCAATTGAAATCATTATTACATAATTTAAATTTTGAAGCTTGGTGTGTAGTGTCAATGGAAATAGGAGAACTTGACATGGTTAAGAAAGGACGACCAAAAAGTTTTTTGAGCAATAACTTAAACATGATTTCAGAAATGAAAAGAAACAACTTGCAAATTGAGTGATCGCTAATCACTGAATGTATCGCACTTGGATCTCCTAACTGGGAGATTGTCTCCAAATTTTGATTATGTTCAGCTATTAACCACTAATGATGAAGGTCTAAGGTTTGTGCGAAAAACATTTTGATTATGGTTGGATTCGAGATAGGTATCCAAAATACTTTTTATAGAGAGTATCGTCCCACTAAAAATCTCACGATGTAAACGATGGGTTTAATCTTAAAAAAAGTAAATTTATCGAAATATCTCAGGAAAATATATCACGTCATCAATACTTTCGCTCGAAAAAAAAAAACACAAACCACATCTATTGGGATTACAAACCTTTTGCAGAGTTTTAACAATGGAGAAGGCACTGTTATTCCAACTTGGCTTCGAATTGGGTAGAACAATGAAGTCAAAACTCTTGAGTAATCAAATCGGATTTTAAGTTGTGATATCATTTTTTTAAGGATCTATTTATCCCACAACGTTGCTAATGTCATTGGCAAATATACTTCATGATACAATAAAGTCTCAAATTGAAAATATTAGATAGTAACTCAAGGGAACAATCTGAAAGAATGGCTATAGTTTTTCACACATGAAGACTCTGAAAAACTGATCTCTCTTTGCTTCTTCTCAAGAACGAACAAAGGCGTCAATTCGTAAGCAGTTAAAAACGAACAAATACAACTCTTTGAAAAAGGTTGCAAATCGAATAAGTGTTCTTTTCGATGGGTCTTGAAAAAACACAAACAAAATTCGAAATAATTAAATAATGGTAATTAAAATTTCGAGTTATAAATAATTTCTGAAATTTCTCAAAACAAAATAAAATAAAATAACAAAGGGATTAGTGCTAATTAAACAACTAAGTGCTAAGTACGCCAAAATCACGCAATTACTCGTGCACCCGCACGTGGGTATGGTGGGGTCTAGCCCATACCATAGTATTCATTTAGTTTCACTAAAGGAACCCCACATCTATTAAGTGGCCCACTTCCTCCCACTTTCTCTATGTGGGACAAGGAAATTAATACTTAGGTTGCGTTTGGTTGTCCGGATTTCTAAATGGGATATGATTAGATATGATATAATAAGAAATTAATGAATTTCTTCATATCTTATATACTGTTTTGTGAACTACGGATTTAAATTCGGATATTCTCACATCGTATATAATCTACTGTTTGGTGACCCACGGATTTAAAGTCGAATATCCTCATATATTATCAAATCCGTCATTTGGTGAACTACAAATTTAAATTCAGATATTTTAAAAAATAATAACATTAGGCAAGTACAAATTTACAAGTTTAATATTCACAAAATCATCCAAAACAATATATCTTTTTCAAATTAATGGATTATCATCGAATTTCATAATTACGCATTGTTCTTTTCCATTTATTCGAAATAATCTTTTGGCTACTCCATTCAACATCAAACGCTTTTAGAATAACCTTAATTTCAATATATTCACTTTGAAACATGACTTTCTTGATCTCTCTTACAAGTTTTTCATTTGTTTTTTTATTTTGTTATAGGTCCAATACCTAATCAAACAAATGCTCAGTTAGGACAAAGCATAAATTTTAAAGTTCATTCGTTTTCTTTTAAAGCTGAGGATGTAATGACAAATAATCACGTTAACGAACAATATTTGAATAATTGATTTTATAAAGTACATTACAGTTCGTCGCTTTCATAAAATTTCGATGTGAATCAAAAAGCTATCAAGAAGAAGGCTTCGACGTTGATATTTTTGGATAATAGCTTATTTTTTAAGGGCTTTCTCATTTTTGTATCCTAAACTAAAAATGTTCATTCAAAATGAAAAACCTAACATTAGTTCAAGACTTATATAATTAATACTATATGAAATAAATTGTGGTCAACCACTCGACTTTTTTTTTTAATTTTTTTTCGAATTTTTAAATTTTTTAAAATGAAATTTTTTATTTTTGTAATTTTTTATTTTTTTAATTCAAAAAATGGACTTCGAACTAGGTCGGGGAAACCCAATCCAACTCTTTGACCTGGACCGAATAGAGGAGTTGGAGTCGTCTGTGGATAAACAATGGAGAAAGAAAAAAAAGCATAAGGTTTTATGTTTCGGATAAAAAAAATCATATCTAACCTTATCTCACCCTCCACATTGGATTTTTTATCCCGTTTTTATCCCTTTTATATTTGACCTTATCCTATCCTAGACAATTATTAAACACGTGATAGAATGGAACATATCATATCATAGTTTTTATCCGTTCGACTAAACATAGCCCAAATGTGATCCGGAATTCACTTGATATCCCAAATGTGATCGAGAATTCACTTGATATAATATCAAATGAATTCCAGATCACATTTGGGCTATATTTGGTCGAACGGATAAAAACTATGATATGATATGTTTAATTTTATCTCGTGTTTAATAACTGTCTAGGATAGGATAAGGTCGAATATAAAAGGGATATAAACCGGATAAAAAAATCCGACGGGGAGGGTGTAATAAGGTTAGATATGATCTTTTTTTTATTTGAAACATAAAATCTTATGCTTTTTTTTCTTTCTCCGTCGTTTATCCACAGACGACTCCAACTCCTCTATTCGGTCCAGGTCAAAGAGTCAGACTGGGTTTCCCTGACCTAGTCCGAAGTCCATTTTTTGAATTAAAAAAATAAAAAATAACCAAAAATAAAAATAAAATTTTCATTTTAAAAAATTTAAAAATTTGTTTCAGATAAAAAAATTATATCTAACCTTATCTCACCCTTCCCATTGGATTTTTTTTATCCTGTCTATATCACTTTTATATCCGACCTTATCCTATCCTAGACATTTATTAAACATGAGATAGAATGAAACATATTATATCATAGTTTTTTTTAAGTGTTGGCAAAAATACCCTTTATGGTATTTTTAGAACAACCTATTGTCAAATGAGGGACGAGAGGGTGTTGCTTCACCTAAATATTGTCTTCTAGATGAAGAGGTGAGAAAGGAGGGCCTCCTGGGAGTGTTTGGAATAAGCTGTCTTCTGTTAAATTGAATTGTCACCTTTCCTTCGAGATGTTGGATGATATGGGTTGGATCTATGTTTTGGTTTGGTCCTCTAGGGATATGATTATCTAATTCCAAGTGGTCAGGAAGATGGACGTCATGCCAATCTATTGACTTGGGGATAGTAGCATTGGTTCTGGAGATATCAGTATGGATGTAAAGAGTTTTACCCTTGGGGCTCTTCTGGAAAGCCTTAGGGTCAAAATTTGACGTCATTGCTTTGTAGTGAACTCGATAGATGAGAGATATGGGTATAGATCCTGAAGCCATCTTGACGTTATGAGTTTTGAGTTCTAAGGTTAAGGAATCAAGGATATTTGTGTTTGCTAGGGAAATTGTGAAGTTTGGGTAACAGTCAAAGGTTATAGGACCACTACACAAGCTGGTTTCTATGGTTGCAAGAATGGATTCCTCATAGTCTAAGAGCCTAGCATCTCTAAGGACTAAGAGAAGAGAAGTGTTTAGGCCTTCCTTTATGAGAGGCTTAACACCGATTTGGACAAGACCAAAGTAGAGAAAATTGTATTTGGCCTTAGAAAATTGAGTTTTAATGGAAGTTTTGTTTAAAAGGCGGAGTCTTTCAAAAGAATTTGGAAGAGGAATGTCACGTTCTTCTGTAAGAATGATGAAATTAGAAGCTTTAAAAAACTTGTTTGCATCTTTATAAATCTGACTTGCCTTTACTTTAGGTACTTTCCAATTATTCAATGACTTATTAAGATCTTCAATTGTTATCTCATCTCTGTATATCAGACTTTGATTTGTGGACTCTAGTGTTATCAAACTAGAAGAGGATATAGAATGCATGTCTGAGTCCATGGTTATGACAGTGTTTTCTCTTTGCTTTTTTTTTTTTTTAAATTTGTACTAGGGCACAGGCCACGACGACTTACAATCTTCCCTGGGCTTTACTGTGTCTCCACATACATCCCTTTTGAAAATTTGCAGAGATACTCACGGTGTCTCAGTATGGACAACCATAGAGACTATACCACTTCCTCCCCTTGGCTCTGATACCATAAGTCTCCAAAGTATCAAAACCCAAGTCAAGGAAATTCCTTGTATATATATATATACTTTGTTCGGTTAGAGGAAATTTGGAAGAGAAAAATGCGAGGTCGAGGCATCGGTTTATTAATGCAGTAGGTGGATAGTTCTTAGATTTTGGAGGCAAGGAAGGGCATAACTCCTATTGCAATATTAATGCAGAAAATGATGGAAATTTGTGTTAATAATACGAAATCACCAAAAAAATAATTAAAGAATTCACAAATTCACGTGGTTCGATCGGAGTGTCAATCTCAGCGTCAAATTATCTACTATAACCGAAAAACTTGTATGCTTAAATATTTCCCAAACTTAAATTTCCCTCAATCCCAAAGTATATATAAATAATAAAACAACTACATTTAAAACTCATAGCAGGAATCTGCCCGTGTTCGATGCTCTTCGTACTAAGGATTAAAGAAGTCTTGGCCAAAAGTTCTCCGTAGATGGGCCGCTTAACGCGGAGGATCAACTTTATTTTACCTTTTTCTCGCGTCCACATTTATAATTGAGCCAACGAATCAGCTTTGACCAATCAAGAAAGAACATGATCGCCACTTTTGCCTTTTTTTTTTTTTAACGAAAGGAAACATCCCCATCAATTCCTCATGTGCTTTAGGAAGAAAAAAAAAAAGATATGGCGAAGAGGAGGCCACAGTTAAATTCGAAGAAGGCGTGCTGTACACGGGCTGAGACATTATTTAACAACTCTTGATGAATTGATAGAGGCGTGGGCGATTGATCCAAAGAGAGCTAAAGCTAAGAGGTTCTCTCTTCTAATTACGCATTGTCTGGATTTGACATGCAAGATTTAGTTAAAAAGAAGAATATGGATATTAAAAGGTAAAAAAGAAGATGACAAAAAATTACCCGAAATCGTGTCGTTTCCAGTAAATTTATCCACGTCAGACATGCAACATGTTATGTAGGATAGCCGGCGACGAGTGGACTGCCACACCAGCAAATTGTCGTGAAGATTGACTGGAAAGATTATATTTGACTTTCACATAAATATTTCAGACTAAATTAAAAAAATTAAAAAGTCTATAATTGAATTGCTATGTGTTGAACAAGTTCAATATTGATCGAGCAATCTTCCCGACACGTCCACTAGCCAATGCTTTAGCATGCAAATGCTACATGTCCACTAGACTAAATATGAGTGGAGAGAATGTGAATAAGAAAAATGGGGCCTTCCGCGATGTCTTTCATGCAAGACTAGACTATGTCCATTTGACCGAATCCATTTCTTACATAGGAGGTACAACCGCTTCTCAATGGCACTTAAGACGTTCAATTTTCTTAGATATATAAAGAAATTACGCAATTAATAAATACGGGTGGTCATAAGATCTAGAACCTATATCATTTTTTTTATTTTATATTAAAATGAACATAGTGATGAACAATTATTCAATTACACACAAACAAATACATCCTAAATTAAAAAAAAATACGCACAAGTGTCCTAATGACGATTAAAAACAAATCACACTCTACAAAATGTCTGAAACGTTCGGTGTATTCATCCCTAGCCATGATTCGGATGAGAATAAATTATTGCAAAAATCAGTAAGTCTTGTAGACAGCCATTTCCACAATTTTGTAGTAAAGCTGCACTAACTTTCTTTAATAATTCATTGACTAGCATTGACCATGGACTTTGATGGTCTCCTGGACCTCGCGGGGTCAGGAAATTGCGATGAAAGAGAGACCCGAATTCCCGGCGTGTTGAAGAAAAGACCCAACGAAAGAGGGGCTTAACACAACATTGATGGTATCGTGGACTTGCCTGTTATCGTGGGCCTCGTCGCCGTGGGGTCAGGACCCAGTGCTCAAAAAAGAAAAAGCGGTCTCAAGGACAAAATTATTGTTGCAGCCGACATAAACAAGATTCCTTCCTCCAAAACCCCAGCCTTCGCCATTCGTTTCTAACCTATTTGTACCCTTTCTCTATCGAATAACGTAAGCGTTAACCATCGAACCCGCGACACTAGATCCAAATTTCAACTTCTTTCATACCGCCTTAGAGTTTTGAAATTTGGTCCTAGTTGATTATATACACATAGCTTGGATTGCGAGTGAATTTGTGCGAGAGCCTCTAACACAGTATCAGTAAGGTTGTTCTTCCGAGGTTTGGGTAGAATGCAAACCTCTCTAGCTGATGGTCTTTTCAATCTAATTTGATCTTGAGATATTGAAATACGACTAATAATTAAGCTGTGTGAAGCGTAGTCAAGAAAGTTTCCTTTTTTTTTTTTTTTTTGCTAATCCTTTTGCCAAGTAGTCAACAAAGATATAAGCTCAGCAATTCCTGCAGAAAGGAGTAGCTATTATATAGTCTTTTTTTTTTCAGGGTACCCTGAACGAAAAGAAAGCAATTTTCAATCAATGAGTTAAAAACAGTATCGACAATCTAGACTAGGAACCCAAAGGTAATTGCCTTCCTAGTATGGGCTTAGGATATGGACTTACTGAGATTTTTATCTTAGTCGTTGTTGTTAACTCATTTTTCAGGTATGTAGAATGGATCTTCCCAACCATCCTGCTGAGTACAGGTAGCTTGTCAAGATGACCATCCCCTATTATTTTGGATCAGCCCTAAACTAGTGTAGGGGAGTTGAGACCCCTTTTGATTTGGTCCAGGATTTGAATTTGGATATGTGAAGTTCATTATATCCAGAATTTATTAGGGGTGAAATTTATTATTTACTTCCGCTTGTGCTTACCTTTTGATTATTTTGAGGGTCGGCGACAAGTCCTGGGATGTCGCAAAATATCGACCAAAGTGAGGACTTCAGGAACTGCCTTGCACTCGAGAGTGGAGCATGACAGCTATTAGAAAAGATTAAGAATTAAGATCACATCATGCTTTTAAAATTGACATCCTACCCTGATCTTTTTCTATGGCTATGATATCATATACCTATTAATTTTTGCTAAGTAGATTATTATACTCAAGTTCCATTTTATTTGACTAACTAGTGAGTTGATGTAATTGTCTTGTCCGGAGTGGTGATGATCATATAGTCATCCTCAAGTCTCTTGAACAGTCGTCTTAGCAATTGCTAGGCGTAGGATAACCTTCATTTGCTAAATAATTGGGAATTTGTATCTAAAAAAGCTCGGTTCTTCGGTTCGATTCTTTCTCAATATAATTGTTTTTGAGCTATATCTTAGAAACTAATTACTTTGAAATATCCTAGTGTGGACATACATATGGATAATATATCTTTGACTAGATAAAAAAAGTACTTAGTTTGATGCATAAAAATTGACTTCATATATCACTTGAGCACTCCACTGAAAATAGCAATTGCTAGGAGTATTTATAGTATAATTTGAACTAATTGGTGGCCTATTTTCTACTCAAACTCTAACACTTTCAACTTTCAATTGGAAAAGGTAATATGCTATAAATTTATTTTGTTATTGGTTTGATTGAATAAATGTTAGCTTTAAGCCTACGCGAGAATTATGCAGGAAACTTGACATCTATGCTGTCTAAAGGTTCATGTGTCCAAATGTCAAACATGAAAGAACTAGTACTTCGATCCATAAAAATTATTTAAAACCCAACATAAGCAAAGGATATTGTACCATTTGGTTCATCAAGGAAATAAATAGTCCTATGACAAGCTAAATGTAGAAAAAGTAGGATGTAGCACCTTTGATACATGAAGACGACAGTTCATGCATAGGATACGGAAAGCAGTAATTCAATCACACAGGAAGGCAATTCAACCAATTCGGTTCAAGAAATTTACAGGTATAGCAAAAAGAGTGAAAACTTCACTAGACCCAAATTAATATTTGATAGGTGTTTGAGGATCTACATCGAATCTTTGAAGACGTAATGGTTATTGACTCAAGCAAAAGTTTAAATGTCAATTTTTTATTGCAGGTTGTATAACCATTTCGTAGGTTGCAAAAATTTATAGAGAATTTAGAAGTTACAAGCAAAGACATGTGATTGCGATATGATACGATTGGAGAATTGACTGCGATATGTGTTGGTGTGACCAAAGTCATCTTGTAAAAATTCCCCCTACTTTGATCAAACCAAGCAAATGTGACATGCCTGAGGTTAAGAATAGACATATCTGATGTACTGGCATAAAATGTCATACTTTTAGCCTAATTATTGAGCTAAGACGAATGCTTTAATTTGTCTGTCTGTTGTACGACGTGGAAGAGAAGAAGATGCTCTTTTTGGTTTCCTTCATTTCTACGGCTGACCTGCATTCTCATGTATGAATAGCGACGGATCTAGAATCTTAGGGTTGGGGACCATGCTTGTGCTAGATCTTTTATGTATGTAAGGCATGACTTCTTGCGAGTATCCTTCGCTTCCAACATCCTATGAATATGAAATTAATCGAAGCCAAAATACTCAATAATCTGGAGGAGGTATTAATTCATGAGAATGAAATTTTGATGATCCAAAAGCCACGACAAACACAAAAGACAGTGCGAAGGGCACGTCATCGTGGGTATGGCTCGGTCATAGAGGTCTCGTTTTTCGAGAACTGGTCCGATTTGCTTCTTGATCTCTCGACCTTAGACACCATTGAATTGTAATCCTGCATGGATGGCATATCAAATTCGACGGTGTTGTGCATGAGGAATGCGGGTCTCGACGGTACTCGGAGACTAAGTGAGTGGCTGCTAAGCATGAGAAGGACCTCGGCCGTTGTTGGCCGGCTAGCCGCGTATTCTTGGACACATAGTAGACCAATGTGGATGCACCTCGCAATTTCAATACTTGAACGAGAAGTTATAAAGGGATCAATGATGTTCGATATCGATCCTTCCCTCCAATTCTTCCAAACCTGCAAATGTTTGACCAACATTGAGCAGATTTATCTACGGAATATTTTGCGAAATGAGAAGGTATGTTCTTAGACTCACATAGCCTATAAGGGTCTCCTCATCATCACCCACATGGTGAAGTTGGTTCTTTTGACCACACACAGTTTCCAAGACCAGCACTCCGAAACTGAACACATCTGACTTAACTGAAAACTTTCCATTCATCACATACTCTGGTGCCATATATCCACTGTGCATTACAATAAGTCCACCATGTTAGCTCTGTTGTTTGCTTTGTTCTTTTAGTAATCATTAGCTCTAGGAGGTTATGGCACTTACTAGGTCCCAGCGATTTGGCTTGCCTCTGCATGAGTTTGCTCCAACTCGAATAGCCTCGCCATACCGAAATCTGATATCTTAGGATTCATGTCTGAGTCTAGCAAAATGTTGCTAGCTTTGAGGTCCCGATGGATGATACGAAGTTGAGAGTCTTCGTGTAGGTAAAGCATCCCTCGAGCAACACCCTTTATTATCCTGTGACGCTTGTCCCAGTTGAGGTTCTCACGTTTCAAAGGATCTACACATTTCAGTGGAATCACATATTATAAGATGTCCATTAATCATTTTATGAGGATCTAATTTCACAAATGACAACTTGAGAAACAGACCAAATATGAACTTATCAAGGCTTGAATTTGGTACAAACTCATAAATGAGAAGTTTTTCGCCCTCTTCCAAACAAAAACCTAGGAGCCTGACCAAGTTCTTGTGTTGTTGCCTGGCTAGTGACACAACCTCGTTTTTGAATTCTGTTTCCCCTTGGCTGGAGTTTTGCGACAATCGTTTCACTGCGATTTCCTGTCCGTTGGAGAGCCGACCCTAAAATATCACGAAAGTATATCATTAGGAGTGTTGATTGATACATTGAAGAATTTCAAAGAGTATCAAATTGATGTCATCTTTGACTATTTGGTTGCTTAAATTTTGAATGTAAAAGAGTAGATGATGTGCGTTGTTAAATATTACCATGTAAACAGCACCGAAACCGCCTTGCCCAAGCTTCTTAGACTCAGAGAAGTTATCTGTAACCGCTTTGATAGTGTCAAAATTAAATTGCAACGACTCCACCGTACTAATTTCGTGCACAGCTTCACCTAGAAAGACAAAAGCACAGTCATCCCAGATCGAGCATCATTATCTTTTCATAGTTTTCATAATGAAAGTTTCAAAAACTTCTAGCATGTATTATTGCACCAGCATGCATTACTAATAAAATCTAAAACCTTAACCCTAATAAAGTTTTTGGCCTAACTGTTGAAAGCGACGCAGCTCTTACTACTTATGGTGCAAAATCATCGTCATTAGTCAACTTAATTATTTTTACGATTGTTTTGGACCTTATGAAGAGTTGCTGTTACAATGCAAAAGGATAAAGACTCGCCTTCGACAGTTTGTCCGGGCTGATTCATCTTCCTTTTCACTTTCAAGAGCACGACAGCACCGATGACAAGTATTACAGCAACACTTGTGACGATCGCAATGATCACAGTCCTCATGGGATTGCTCCCAACTGCAGTAGCAAAGGCACATTATATTTGTGATCATTGCTCAGTGATGAGCAAGTACTACACTGGGGAAATTACTAAAGCGCCATATATGACTGTGTAAATGAAACTAATGTTGCCAAGATAGAACAAGAGTAGATCGATCTAGATGTCTACCTCTCTCTCTCTCTCTCTCTCTCTCTCTCTCTCTCACACACACACACACACACACACACACAAATGCTTGCACGATGATTTTGGGTGACTTGTCAAGAATATCACTGAAGTACAATAAAATCATTCCGTCCGCAGTTGAATGAACTTCACATCTCTAGAATTCTAGAAAGCCGTAGTTCAGTTAAGCACTGCTAGTGATGTACCTCCCCCTCTCTCTTGTCTTAAACGACCGCCGCTATCGAAGTGACCACGATGAGTTAGTGATCACTGCTAATGAAGAAACCTAAAGATGGTTGCTACGTATTGTAAACCTACCTCGATTTAGATCTCTCTCTCTCTCTCTCTCCCCCCCCCCCCTCCCCTCAGATGACCACTGTTGTAGAGAGAACAACAATTACAGTGGTTGTTGCTGGTTTGGGTCAGCATCTTGGGCGGCGTTAATCGAATTGATGGTTTATTAGTCTGTGTCTGAAATTGCTAGTCAATCTTATTCTGATTAGCTTAATTTTGGGAAGATCAAATACAATTAAGGCAATTTGTAGCCTCTCTTTTCCTTTGAAGACGGATGCTATAAGTTCTAGTTAGAGTTGAAGATCTCGTGCGGGTTCATGCAACGGAAATAGATCCACCAGGGCAGGGGTGCCCTTTCTGAAAAGCAGCCGTTGGATGTCCAATCGGACGGCTGCTTTTTAAAAAAAATGAAAAAAATTCCCCCCATAAAATCAGACGGCTCCCACTTAATGTTCCCTTGACCGGATCTGGATCTAGATCCGGTCAGGGGATCCGGTCAAAGGATCCGGATTCACCACGGATATTTCAATTATGGCCTCGCAATTTTCCCTTTTCTTTTTGACTGAATGATGAGAAGTAACGAGCATCTGCTATGGATTGATGGATCCGGATCCTCTGCTCTAGAGTGTTCCCCAGAGCAGATCTGATCTACCATTCACAGCCGTCCGATCATGATCGGACGGCTGTGTTTTTTTCTAAAAATAAAGCAAAAAATAAAAGAAAAAGGTGGGACCCACACCCATTAAAGGTGGGGCCCCACCGCCTGCAAGCTTGCAGCTGTCCGATCAACGATCGGACGGCCACAAGAGGCAGATCAGATCTGCTCTGGGGAACACCCCAGAGCAGAGGATCCATTTCCTGGATTGATTACCCTAGCCTAGACTCACATTCTCGGACGACAGCTTGGGAGCAGTTAATTCCATAAGCTGTGATTCAACGAACTGACTGTGACAGTTGTAGATGCATCAATGACTAAACAAAACTTATTTTTCGGATTATATGGACCATTTTGATACCTTCTTTTTTGCCAAAAAGCATTCATTCAATAAAGAATACCTGATCTACAGAGCGCATATCAATAAAAAAAAATGTTATGGTTTACGGAGCATGTAGGTTAAGCTCCTATGAAGAATTAATTATGTGAATCTCACACAGAAATCTGTAAAACTTTATAAAGAAGACCATGTACCTAACTCCTGAACAAGTGCCAACATACCTGGTGGTGGAGGCGGCACATCTCCCTCTGGCGATGGTGCCGGCGACAGAAGTGGCTCACTGACTGGGTCAAAGAAAGGGTCATTTGTCCCGTATAGGACCAGGCAACTTGGTACCATGAACCGTCCTCCTGCGTACCTGATGCAGCAGTACCTGATTTCCTGGAGGCCTATGACCAGGCAGTCCCTACACTGCTGCTCCGTCAAGTCTGGTGTGCACTGCACCAACGCATAGATCATGTTAGGCCCTACTGATTCGTTTCCGGACGCGTACTTTCTCATTGAGCCGCCACCCGCTGCCTCGGCTCCCAAACGATTCAGGAGTTTCCTCATCGCTGCCATGAACATGTCCGGGCTTGAGACCTCGTCAGAGTTTCTCGCAATGTAGGAAGGCTGCGTTTCAACTACACCAAAGAACGAGGCATCCGAGTATCGGATGATGCAGTTCCCACTATAAAGGAGTGCCTCCTTCTGTAGGGGGCAGAGCCGGCGCATGTCGGAGGCCAAGACATTGAGGCAGGCACGGCAGGCCACCGCAGTAAAGTCACCACGGCAGAGGCCAAGGACATAGAGGCTTTGGGAGGTGGCGGAGATGGCAGCGGAGGCTTTGAAGAAGCCGTAGGAGAGGGATGAGGAGTTGGTGGTGGAGATGGAGGAGAGGAGGGTGGTGAGGGTGGCTTCGTAGGTGCTGTTGGCAGTGAAGTTGCCGGTCGACCCACAGTGGTTCGCTGGGAATTGGGCTTTCATGGAAGAAGCAAACATGAGAAGAAGTAAGAGAAGGAGATTTGGAGAATCCATTCTTTTTTGGGTAGTTCGGGTCTCTCTTTGATCAAAGTAATGAAGTATTACTCAACGAGCTCCTTCCCTAAATAATATGACTACCATGATCGACAGGATACAAAACAGAACGGGTCGAATCATTTTATATAAAGCCGGCTACCATGCGCAGCACGCATTATTAGTTTGAGTGCATATAATTTCACAGGACATTCAAAAAGTCCTTTGTCCTTTTCCGTTTGGACCTGCATCTTGTTTGACGTAGGAATGCGTTCAGGATCATATAAATTTTACATCTTGTAAAACCTTAAAGTATGAAAGGCAGAGCCATCTTTCACCTCTCTAATTTAGGCCTGAAAGATCCGTTACGTGGTTGGTTGGATTCGAGATAGGTATCGAAAATACTTTTTTTTACAGAGTATCGTCCCACTAAAAATCTTATGATGTAAACGATGGGTTTTTTTTTTTTGGTAACCCAGGAACCCCCCGCACGGCCGGCAGCCGGAGGAGTAAACCTGGAGGGCTGCGTAAGCGGGAGGACCCACCACCCCCGACAACCCACTTAAGACATGGCTTGCACTTAAGCACGACGACGCCGTGGATCGAACTTGGGACCTCTCGTGAAAAGTACCCTTGCCCAACCACCTACGCCACCACCACGGGTGGTTGTAAACGATGGGTTTAATCTTTAAAAAAGTAAATTCATCAAAATATCTCGGGAAAATATATCACGTCATCAATGCTTCAGCTCGAAAAAAAAAAAAACACAAACCACATCTATTGGGATTACAAAACTTTTGCAGAGTTTTTACAATGGGCAACGTTTGAGTCTCGAGAAGGCATTGTTATTTTAACTTGGCTTCGAATTGGGTAGAACAGTGAAGTCAAAACTCTTGAGTAATCAAATTGGACTTTGATGTGTGATATCACTTTTTTTAAGAATCTATTTGCCTCACAACATTGCTAATGTCATTGGCAAATATCCTTCAAGATACAACAAAGTCTCAAATTAAGAATACTAGGTAGCAATTCTATTACTTCTCTAGGATCTCTCAAGGGAACAATTTGAAAGAATGACTGTGGTTTTTCACATACAAAGACTCGGAAAAATTTATCTCTCTTTGCTTCTTCTCAAGAACGAATAAAGGCGTCAATTCGTAAGTAGTTAAAAATGAACAAATACGACTCTTTGAAAAAAGGTTGCAAATCGATTAAGTATTCTTTTCGAAGGTTGTCTTGAAAAGACACAAACAAAATTCGGAATAATTAAATAATGATAATTAAAATTTCGAGTTTATAAATAATTTCAGAAACTTCTTAAAACAAAATAAAATAACAAAGGGATTAGTGCTAATTAAACAACTAAGTGCTAAGTACGCCAAAATCACGTAATTACTCGTTCACCCGCACGTGGGTATGGTGGGATCTAGCCCATACTCTATTATTCATTTAGTTTCACTAAAGGAACCCTGCATTTATTAAGTGGCCCACTTCCTCCCACTTTCTTTATGTGGGACAAGGAAATTAATACTTAGGTTGCGTTTGGTCTGGATTTCTAAACGGAATATGATTGGATATGATAGAATAAGAAATTAATGAATTTCTTCATATCTCATCTATTGTTTGGTGAACTACGGATTTAAAGTCAAATATTCTCACATCGTATATAATCTACTGTTTGGTGACCCACGAATTTAAAGTTGAATATCCTCATATATTATCAAATCTATCATTTGGTGAACTAAAAATTTAAATTAAGATATTTTAAAAAATAATAACATTAGGCAATTACAAATTTACAAGTTTAATATTCACAAAATTATCCAAAACAATATATCTTTTTCAAATTAACGGATTCTCATCGAATTTCATAATTACGCATTGTTCTTTTCCATTTCTTCGAAATAATCTTTTGGCTACTCGATTCAACATCAAACGCTTTTAAAATAACCTTAATTTCAATATATTCACTTTGAAACATGAATTTCTTGATCTCTCTTACAAGTTTTTCATTTGTTTCTATTTTATTATAGGTCCAATACCAAATCAAACAAATACTCAGTTAGGACAAAGTATAAAGTATAAAGTACATTAGTTTTCTTTTTCAGCTGTCACGAGGATGCAATGACAAATAATCACGTTAAAGTACATTACAATTCGTCGCTTTCGTAAAATTTCGATGTGAATCGAAAAGCTATCAAGGAGTAGGCTTCGACGTCTATATGTTTTGGATAAGAGCTTATTCAAATTGAGTTTAAAAACTTTTTAAGGGTTTTCTCATTTTTATCCTAAACTAAAAATGTTCATTCAAAATGAAAAACCTAAAATTAGTTCAAGACTTATAGAATTAATACTATATGAAATAAATTGTGATCAAACACTTGACTTTTTTTTATACTTTTTTTCGAATTTTTAATTTTTAATTTTAAAATGAAAATTTGAAATTTTTTATTTTTCGTTATTTTTTTATTTTTTTAATTCAAAAAATGGACTTCGGACTGGGTCGGGGAAACCCAGTCCGACTCTTTGACCTGGACTGAATAGGGGAGTTGGAGTCGTCTGTGGATGAACGAAGGAGAAAGAAAAAAAAAGCATAAGATTTTATGTTTCGAATAAAAAAAATCATATCTAACATTATCTCACCCTCTCCATCAGATTTTTTTTATCTGGTTTATATTCTTTTTATATTTGACCTTATCCTATCCTAGATAGTTATTAAACACGAGATAGAATAAAACATATCATATCATAGTTTTTATCCGTTCGACCAAACATAACCCAAATGTGATCCGGAATTCACTTGACCCGATACATACATACATACATACATACATACATACATACATACATATATATATATATATATATACTTTGTTTGATTAGATGAAACTTCCACTTGAAATCATTATTACATAATTTAAATTTTGAAGCTTGGTGTGTAGTGCCAATGGGAATGGGAGAACTTGACATGGTTAAGAAAGGACGACCAAAAAGTCTTTTGAGCAATAACTTAAACATTAAAGATTTCGGAAATGAAAAGAAACGACTTGCAAATTGAGTGATCGCTAATGACTAAATGGACCGCACTTGGATCTCCTAACTAGGAGATCGTCTCCAAATTTTGATTATGTTCGGCTATTAACCACTAATGATGAAGGTCTAAGGTTGTGCGAAAAACTTTCCCCATAACATATCGGAACGTGCTTTTCATCTTTCCCTTCTCTTTTTTTTTTTTTTGGGTTCACAATGATCAGCATCTCCAACAACGAACGAACTTGAAAACCATCTCGACTCACAAAGAAAGCCGACACCGAAGAACAAGCCATGGGAATGCAAGGTCCACATCCGAAATCCTAATTACAGCCCCTCACATTCGCTCTCCTCAGGAAAATCCTTGTGGCGCCAACGTTCACCGCTCCGCACGACGGGCACCACCGGCGAGCAAATTTCAAGGTCAATTTTTGAATCCCGAAGGATCTACGCCGAATCCATTCGAGAGCAGGCCTTCCGGAAGCTTTGAGGACTTCGGCTTCGGAGGACGGTCTGCTCAGAGCCTACATAGACATTGAGAATATTAGATCCAAGCTCGACGATGGCTAGGGACCATGAGAATGTGAGTGGAGGCAATTTTGAAGAGAAAAGCGCGAGGTCGAGGCATCGGTTTATTAATGCAGTAGGTGGATAGTTCTTAGATTTTGGAGGCAAAGAAGGGCATGACTCCTGTTGCAATATTAATGCAAAAAGTGATGGAAACTTGTGTTAATAATATGAAATCACCAAAAAAAAATTGAAGAATTCAAAAATTCATGTGGTTTGATCCGAATGTCAATTTCAGCATCAAATTATCTACTATAACCGAAAAACTTGTATGCTTAAATATTTCCCAAACTTAAATTTCACTCAATCCCAAAGTACATATATATAATTAAACAACTATATTTAAAACTCATAGCAGGAATCTGCCCGTGTTCGATGCTCTTCGTACTAATGATTAAAGAAGTCTTGGCCAAAAGTTCTCCGTACGTTCTCCAAGGAAAAGCCCGATGGGCCGCTTAACGCGGAGGATCAACTTTATTTTGCCTCTTTTTTCTCGCGTCCACATTTATAGTTGAGCCAACGAATCAGCTTTGACCAATCAAGAAAGAACATGATCGCCACTTTTGCCTAACTTTTTTTTTTAAAGGAAAGGAAACATCCCCATCAATTCCTCATGTGCTTTAGGAAGAAAAAAAAAAGATATGGCGAAGAGGAGGCCACAGTTAAATTCGAAGAAGGCGTGCTGTACACGGGCTGAGACATTATTTAACAACTCTTGATGAATTGATAGAGGCGTGGGCGATTGATCCAAAGAGAGCTAAAGCTAAGAGGTTCTCTCTTCTAATTACGCATTGTCTGGATTTGACATGCAAGATTTAGTTAAAAAGAAGAATATGGATGTTAAAAAGTAAAAAAAAGATGACAAAAAAATTACCCGAAACCATGTCATTTCCAGTAAATTTATCCACGTCAAACTTGCAACATGTTATGTAGGATAGCCGGCGACGAGCGGACTGCCACACCAGCAAATTGTGGTGAAGATTGACTGGAAAGATTATATTTGACTTTCACGTAAATATTTTAGACTAAATTAAAAAATTAAAAAGTCTATAATTGAATTGCTATGTGTTGAACAAGTTCAATATTGATCGAGCAATCTTCCCGACACGTCCACTAGCCAATGCTTTAGCATGCAAATGCTACATGTCCACTAGACTAAATATGAGTGGAAAGAATGTGAATAAGAAAAATGGGGCCTTCCGCGATGTCTTTCATGCAAGACTAGACTATGTCCATTTGACCAAATCCATTTCTTACGTAGGAGGTACAACCGCTTCTCAATGGCGCTTAAGACCTTCAATTTGCTTAGATATATAAAGAAATTACGCAATTAATAAATACGGGTGGTCATAAGATCTAGAACCTATATTAAATTTTTTGTTTTATATTAAAAGGAACATAGTGATGAACAATTATTCAAGTACACACAAATAAATACATCCTAAATTTAAAAAATATGTATATACGCACAAGTGTCCCAATGACGATTAAAGACAAATCACACTCTACAAAATGTCTGAAACGTTCGGTGTATTCATCCCTAGCCATGATTCGGATGAGAATAAATTATTGCAAAAATCAGTAAGTCTTCTAGACAGCCATTTCCACAATTTTGTAGTCAAGCTGCACCGTCTTTCATAATTCATTGACTAGCATTGACCATGGACTTTGGTGGACTCGTGGATCTCGCGGGGTCAGGAAATTGCGATGAAAGAGAAACCCGAATTCCCGGCGTGTGGAAAGAGAGACCCACGAAAGAGAGGCTTGACACAATATCGATGGTATCGTGGACCTCGTGGCCGTGGGGTCAGGACCTAGTGCTCAAAAAAGAAAAAGCGATCTCAAGGACAAAATTATTGTTGCAGCCGACATAAACAAGATTCCTTCCTCCAAAACGCCAGCCTTCACCATTCGTTTCTAACTTATTTGTACCCTTTCTCTATCGAATAACGTAAGCGTTAAGCATCGAACTCGCGACACTAGATCCAAATTTCAACTTCTTTCATACAGCCTTAGGGTTTTGAAACTTGGTCCTGGTTGATTATATACACATAGCTTGGATTGCGAGTGAATTTGTGCGAGAGCCTCTAACATAGTATCAGTAAGGTTGTTCTTCCGAGGTTCGGGGTAGAATGCAACCTCTCTAGCTGATTCTCTTTTCAATGTAATTTGATCTCGAGATATTGAAATACGACTAACAATTAAGCAGTGTGAAGCGTAGTCAAGAAAGTTTTTTTTTTTTTTTTTTTTTGCTAATCCTTTTGCCAAGTAGTCAACAATGGTATAAGCTCAGCAATTCCTGCAGAAAGGAGTAGCTATTATATAATCCTTTTTCCAGGGTACATTTTAGTGAACGCAAAGAGAGAATTTTTCAATGAATGTGTTAAAGACTCAAAACCAGTACTGACAATGTACAGTGGATACGACAGGTCGAGGAGGGGCTGGAAAGACCGTCGTTCAAATTCTGATAAAAGGAAAAAAAATGATCCAATAGTTTTATATATGACGCAACTGATGCACTCAAGATTGGCGAATTCAAAATGAGCTGAAATTTGGCGGGTTGTATGGAAATGGGCTACTGATCAAAATTATATACTCTTCGGTGACCGACATCATATTTTCACATTTTGGAATTGTTTACGTGGGTTTTAGGGTAATTTTCGTTATTCTAATGGCATTTTCATAATAATTAAGTTTCTTGTTATAATGTTTTCTATTATAATCAAATTTCATATTATCATTAGGTTTTGTATTGTAATTGGGTTTCTTATGTTAACACCATATAATAGGTTCTTTTAGGGTTTTGAAGAAGCGGACTTTTCGATATTTTGATTTTGATAATTACACTTGGGAGAATAATTTGTTTCTCTATCAATTCTAATTCCTATTTAGTCAAATTCTTATTGCATTTCGGCATCCACAAACGTTGCCAATACTCAGATGCAATGGCAGATCTTAGGAACATGGGCCAAGTGTTCATAGTCTGATTTACTTCTATTGCTTCAAGGAAGTGCATATGATTCTACTTCGTGTCTATAGAAACATTTTAAGCAACCGAATGTACTCTTAAAAAACATGAAGCACGGTTTATTTTGATGATAATGAGGAAAGATTCAAACTGGCCACAAGATTGAAGTGGGAAAGCATTCTAGAGTCTTATTGAATTGACACCCCCACTGATAAATAGAGCAGTATTCGCGAATATGACTTGTATCGAATGATCTTTCAGGGACATTCTTGGAAATAAAGATTAACTGGTGGCCGGAAGTTCAAACAAAAACAACACACACCTGGAAAAATCATAAGGACAGGCTTATCCATATACTATATGTTGCTTCACCAAGAAAAATCCATCGCATGCTACTTCTCCTCCAGGGCTCCCATGCATTCTCATGTATGAATAGCGACGAACCTAGAATTTTGAAATCGGACGACCAAGCGTGCGCTTGACTTTTTATGTATTTAATTTTCTTAAAGAAAGTGTAAAATAACGCTATATCATCTTCTCAATTCTTCCATCCAATAGAAACCGCAAACGTTGGCACACAAAATCGATGAACTTGTGGACTACCGTTGGCATGAAACTGCGCAAAATTGAAAATTTGATGAAGGTTTAGCCGCAGTCGGGCATTAGCGCCTGGACTTGTGGCATGAATCCTCGTGTGTTTAATAAGACCTACTGAATATTGTAAGAGCAAGATTTTTCAGCTGTTCTTGTCTTTACAAAAGTAGGGTAAGGCATGACCTCTTGACAGTGTCCTTCAAATGCGACATTGTGAGTTTGGATTCAATCCCAAGCCAACGAAGTTATAAAAGTCCTTAATAATCTACAGGAAGAGTTAAATCATGAGAATTCCATTTTGATGATCTGAAAATCATTACTTGCACTCAAATCAGTGCGCTGCGCAGCGCAGCCTGGTGTCTTGTTTTTCAAGGCTACCGTGGATATGGCTCGGTCACAGAGGCTTCGTTGTTGGAGAGCTGGTTCGATTGTCTTCTCGATCTGCAATCCCTCATAGGTGACATCTCGAGTTCGACACCGCTGTGCATGAAGAATGCAGGTTGCGATGGCACATGGAAAGTGACCAAGTGGCTGTTAAGCATGAGAAGGACCGAGGCCATTGTTGGCCGGTCAGCCGCGTTTTCTTGGACACATAGTAGACCAATGTGGATGCATCTCGCAATTTCAGTACTCGAACCACAAGTTATAGAGGGATCAATGATGTTCGATAGTGTTCCTTCCCTCCAATTCTTCCAGACCTGCAAATATTTGACAAGCATTGAGCAAATTGATGTCCCAAACACTGTACGGAATGATAAGATATGTTCTTATACTAACATAGCTTATAAGGACCTCCGTGTCATTGCCCACACGGAAGAGATTGTTCCTATGACCACTCACAATCTCTAAAACCAGCACTCCGAAACTGAAGACATCTGACTTGATTGAGAAGTTACCATGCAACACATATTCCGGCGACATATATCCTCTGTGTCACAATAAGTTTGCAATATTAGATCTATTGTTTGCCTTTGCTGGTTTAGTAATCATTCGCTCCAGGAAGTAGTAGCACTTACTGGGTCCCAACAATTCGGCTTGTTGATGCCTGAGTTTGGTCCAACTCGAATAGTCTCGCCAAACCAAAATCCGATATCTTAGGTTCCATGTTCAAGTCCAACAAAATGTTGCTTGCTTTGAGATCACGATGGATGATACGGAGTCGAGAGTCTTCGTGTAGGTAAAGCAATCCTCGAGCAACACCGGCTATTATCTTGTGACGCCAATTCCAGTCAAAACTCGCAGCCTCTGAGGGATCTATACATTTTGATAAAATCAAATTCTATAAGACGTCCCTTAATCATTTCTTGAGGATTTGATTTCAGGAATAACAACCCAAGAGACATACCGATTATGACATACCGAATATGAATTGATCAAGGCTTGAATTTGGCACAAACTCATAAACGAGAAGCCGCTCAACTCCTTCCAAACAAAAACCTAGGAGCCTGACCAAGTTCCTATGTTGTAGCCTAGCTAGTAACATGACTTCATTCTTGAATTCTACTTCTCCTTGGCTGGAATTTTGTGACAGCCGTTTCACTGCAATCTCCTGTCCGGTGAAGAGCCGACCTTGAAACTTCACCAAAGTAGGTCCTTTTGAGTATCGATTAATACATTGAAGCATTTTGAAGATTCTTAGATTGATGTGATCTATGACTAATTTGTTGCTTAAATTTTGAAAACAAGATACTAGAGGATGCTTTATTAGTTATGACCTTGTAAACAGCACCAAAACCGCCTTGTCCAAGCTTCTTGGAATTAGAGAAGTTATCCGTTGCTGCCCTAATAGTGCTGAAATCAAATTGCAGCGACTCTGCAGGGCTAATTTCATCCACAACTTCACCTAGAAGGACAAAAGCAGAGTCATTTTGGGGGGGGGGGGGGGAGAGAGCATAATTCTCTTTTCCAGAGTTTCCATAGCGAAAAGTTCACAAACTTTAAGTATATATAATAGCGCATGCACGCATTACTAGTCAGCTTGTCATTGGCCTTCCCAATTAGGTAATGTTAACTATAGACGATGAGAAATATCTCCATGGACTTGTACGAACAGTGTCCAACAACGTCAGGATTGAAGTATCATTTCCAAGTTTTGAAACTCTCTAATTATATAAGTTATAAAGTTTTTGGCCTAATTGTTGAAGGCAAAAAGCATATTGACGAGTTAACTTGATTATTTTCGTGATCTTTTTAACCTCATGAACAGTTGATATCCCAATTAAAAGGATAAAGACTCACCTCCAACTCTTTCTCTGGGCTGCTTCTTCTTCCTTTTCACTTTGAGAAGCACAGCAACGCCGATAAGAAGGAGCGCAGAAACACTTGTGACGATTGCAATGATCACAATCCTCGTCGAGTTGCTCTTTCCAACTGCTAGAGCAAATGCACATTATGTTGATAATCATTGCTAACGGGAGCTATTACATACCGTGGAACCGAAACTGATGTTGCAAAGATATAACAAGAACATATACGCATCACAAAATGCGATGAGAAGTAGACATCGTGCCATTCTTCCATAACTCGGAAATTTTTCGGATTTCTGGATTGTCATATGATCAATTTTCATCTAATAAAATTTAGAATATCACATTATTCTCCAAAATTTCAAATGTTTAGTGTTAATTGGTTGCCTTTTCGACTTCCATTTCCTTACTTTCATGAATTTCTTACGAAATCAGAGTAAAGATAGTGAAATAATTTCCAAAACCAGAGTGGCGCAAGGAATATCCAATGCAAGTTTCGAAAATATCCGCAAAGCTATTAGACGCACCCCATGTGCCCATATTAGACAAATATATACATGAGGACCACCAAGGAAGGTAAAACGAAAGGGAAAGCATTACATTTTTGATTCATCGAATGCCGGATATGGTAGATTTTATCGTCTTATGCGAGCACTGTAATAGAGGTGACACCCATTGTAGTGGTGATCACTGCTAATGAAGAAAAACAATATGACCCAAGAGGATGGTTGCTATGGATTGTAACTTTAGATTGATCTAGACATACATCTCTCTCTCTCTCTCTCTCTCTCTCTCTCTCTCTCTCTCTCTCTCTCTCTCTCTCTCTCTCTCTCTCTCTCTCTCTCACTCTCAAAATCCCCCCAAAATCCCCCAAAATTACATGATAATTCTTATCAATGTTAAGCAGTATCAAATGCCCAAGCTCAAAGCACAAGTGGTCGCCTCTGTATCTGATGATACTTTGACGAAGGATACAAGTAAAGGTGAAGAACACAAGTCATGCAACTCAGAGGACAAACAGTTGACTTTGCCAGCTGTGCATGTGCGTAATGATCAAAGTCGTTCAAATAAGAAAGCCATCCTGAAGTCGGTGAAGAGATCACCGAACCTCCCAGCTATCACCAAATCTCCAGCTAATGAACAGTTATTCTGTTCTAGCTTGTTAAAACAGAACAAACAACTAGTCCATTTTCTGTTTTAGTAGTTAGTCTTTACTTCTTCATCGACAGGACGTACTATAAGTAGTAGAACTGAGCAAAGGGTTAAATACTCTCGAATATCCTTTGTTCAATGCTTTGAATACAAGATTGAGGTATTTCCAGAAGTATTGTGTTTGTCATCTTCTTCATTTCCTGTTCGTCTTCATCTTCATCTTGCTCAACTTCACAATCAAATCATTCTCTGCAGTTGAATGAGCTTCATATTGCTATGATTCTAGAAACCCGTCACCCTCCCTTATGTCTTACACGACCACCACCATGAAAATTGACCACCATGGTTTTGGTTTTGTTTGGGTGTGTTTCATACTTCCTATCGATAGGAAAACACAGGAGTCCCAGGGGAGTCTTAGGGGGGGCACTACAGAGTTCTATAGTTCGGGCTCCTATTTTGTTAGTAGTTTGGGCTTGAGCCTATGAATAACTATTAGATATGTATAATATCTTTCTCTTGTAACTGATAGTTGTAACAAAGAGATGGGAGTAACTTAATATAGTGGCATTCTCTACCGAAGTAGCCCTAATTTAAGGGTGAACCAAAATAAACCTTGTGTTTTGATTTCTCTTTCTCGCCTTTGTTCTCTATTTTGGCATATTTGTGTGTCTAACCTTAACGTTTGACATCAGATCAAGGTCCGAGGTTAGGGTTTCTTGGTGAAGAGAGATTTGAAAAATCAAATCCTGGGAAGACGTCAGCTAGTCGATCACGGAATGAAGTAGAAACGTTTGGAGGAAATAATTTCGAGTTATAGATATTGAAGATGGAGGCTTTGCTGGAGATTTGTGACATTGATCAAGGATGATCAATCTAAGAAGAGTCCAAGGAGAAGATGAAGGAGTCCATGTCCACTGAATTGAAGAGTGGTTTAGTAGTGATCAGAAGGCGTGAAGCCTAGTCTGGCTATGTCTTGTTGATAACATCTTGGTGAATGTGACCTCTGAGATGACAATGTAGGATCATTAAACGAAGCTGGGAAGTCTTTACCAAAGCACGTTGCTCGTGAAAAGGCTGTTTCTAGAAAGCAAATCTACAATTTTCATCTTGGGCATGCAGATAAAAAGGGAGCATGATAATGGAAAGTTGTGGCTAAATCAAAAGAATATTTTGAAAGTGTGTTAAATAGGTTTAACATGGCAAATTGCAAATCAGTGGAGATCCCCTTTGTCACGACCCCATCCCGCCCTACCCTTGGGCACGAGACAGGAGGAGTAATGCGAATAGTTAGGCCCAGTGGAAATGAGTAAGACCGAGTGACAGATTATGTTCTGGTTTAGGCATGGTCATAGACCGATAGTTCGTGGGTAACAAGGGGCTAGTAGCTGTGCGAGAATGGGGTTAGTAGCACTATTGTTGGGCTAGAGAGCTTCGAAGACTGGGCGGTGCGCTAGTTATCTCTGAAAACCTAATGGACTAGACTATGAGTTAGTCGGGCCCGTGAGGCCATGTTAGGAACCTATGGCACCCCCTGTGGTTGCCCTTGCTTTCGCTTTCCATCGATAACTAGTAAGGTGTCGATAGTAGTCTGAGCGAGCTTAGTGTTGCCCCTAAGAGTTGACCTAAGGACTAGGGACCTTAGGGCGATAGCTTTCCTAGTATGGGTTTGGGGTTAGACTCACGGAGATATCTAAATATCTCACACTACTACAGACCTTCTTGCAGGTGAAGCATGGAACCAAAGGAGGAACCGAATAGGGAAAGATGACGAGACGCGCTTTTGGTTGCGTTGATGGCCAGCGACTCACCTGGGATGTCGCCATTATATGGCTAGGAAGAGAAGGTAATCGGCAACTGTCTCATGCCCAAGGGCGGGGCAAGGCGGGGCGGAGTCTTGAAACCCTTGTCACAAATTCCATTTGCGCTCTAGTGTTCTAAGATTGAAGAGGAAGCTAAAGAGATGACAACGATGCCATATGCAATTGCAGTTACGAGCTTGATTATGCAATGATGTGTACTCATCCAAATATTGCGGAAGTAGTGGAAGTACTAAACAAATGTATATCTTATCTAGGGAAAGAGCTTTAAATGGCAGCAAATGAGGTGCTTTGTTATCTTCGTGGTACATCTGACTTTTGGCTATGTTATGAAGGCATAAAAAGCTCAAAAGAACACCAAACATTAAAACAAAATTGTTTTCCGGATGCTAACTAGGGAGGTGACATTGATAGTCGGAAGTCAACCAGCGGATATATTATTTTTTTATATGGTAGAGCTATAAGTTGGATGAGTAAGAGATAGAGCATAGTTGCTTTCATCTACTATTGAGATAGAGTCGATGGCCCTTACTTATGCTGCTAAGGAAGTCTGGCTATGCAAATTGTGTAAATAGCTTGGTTCACATGGAGGAGTAGAGATTGGGTGTGATAGCCGGTGTTATTTTATTGGCTAAGAATCCTCGTTTCCATGCAAGAACAAAGCATATTAACATACGATATCACTTCATTGGATAAAAAAAGTGGAACAAAAAGGTTGTAGTGCTGGAGAAATCTTCGGTGATCACTGCTATTAAAAAAAAACCTTCACTGTCCAAAAATGTTGTGGATTGTTATCCTAGATCAATTTAAATCTCTCTCTCTGGGGCCCCCATCTCGGCAATGGTAATCAAATTGAATTTCTTTTAATCTTAGTGTTGTTTACAATTGAATTTTTACACTTTCATCCCATCCTATCTTATGTTCAAGAACACTTAAAATGTCAGAATATATCTCCAGTGTTTTGCTAAACCGAAATATAGTATAATAAAAATAAGGGGCAACTTCTTATCCAACTTATATGTAATAAGAGATTGCATTGAAACCCTCTTATTTTCCTTTGACGTCGGATGCTATAAAGTTCTTGTAATAATCTAATATCTCATGCCGGCGGACGTCATCGATGATTCAATTATGGCCTCGCAATCTTCTTTCCCTTTACTTTTACTGTTAAGGAAGTTTTTTTTTTCTTTTAATATAAATTAACAGGCGGTGGTGAATGAATGATGAAAAGTAACGAACTTCTGCTGCGGATTCAGTACCCTTGCCTAGACTCACAGTCTCGTACAAAAGCTTCTTTTGCTGGAAATAGGGACAAACCCACACCCTTTTCACGTAACTCCCAAACAAAGAGACAACGCACCTGGTGTTGGGGGCGGCGGTGGAAGTGGCTCACTGAACGGGTCGAAGAACTGATGATTGGTCTCATATAGGATCAAGCAACTCGGCGCCATGAACCGTCCTCCTGTGTACCTGACGCAACACTCCCTAATCGTCTGGACGCCTATCACTAGGCAATCACTGCACTGCTGCTCCGTTAAGTCCGGCGTGCACTGTACCAAAGCGTAGATCATGTCAGACCCTGCTGATTCGTTCTCGGATGCATATTTTCTCAGCGAGCCGCCACCCGCTGCCTCGGTCCACAGGCTATTTAGGAGCTTCCTCATCGCTGTGTCGTAAGTGTCGGGGCTGGAGACGTTGTCATCGGTTCTCGCCACGTAGGAGGGTTCTGTCGCGACTACGCCGAAGAAAGAGGCATCTGAGTACCGGATGATGCAGTTATAGGTGTAGACAAGTGCCTCCTTTTGTAGGGGGCAGAGGCGGCGGGTGTCGGCGGCCAAGACATTGAGGCATGCTTGGCAGCTCACCGCAGTCAAGTCACCGCGGCAAAGGCCAAAGACGTGGAGGGTTTGGGAGGTGCCGGAGATGGCAGCGGAGGCATTGAAGAAGCCGTAGGAGAGAGACGAGGAGTTGGTGGTGGAGATGGAGGAGAGGAGGGTGGTGAGGGCGGTTTGGTAGGTGCTGTTGGCGGAGAAGTTGCCAGTCGAACCACAGTGGTTCGCTGGGAATTGGGCTATTATGGGAGAAGCAAACATGAGAAGAAGCAAGACAAGTAGATCTCGAGAATCCATTTTTTCCTTTTTCTTTTTTGGGAGTTTCGGATATCGTTTGATAGAAGTAGTATTCGACAGGCTTTTTACCTAGAAAATATGAATACCGTGAAGGAGAGGATGCAAAACAAGATGTGTTGAATCATTTTATACAGGGGATACCTCAGTAGGTGGGAAAAGAAAAACAAACAAGACATCAAATGCGGATTGCCAAATTTTCGCACAGAGTCGTGTTTCTCAATAGGCAAAGTTCGAGTCTCAATAGTGAAATCTTTCAAATTGTGGAATCTTTAAGCAAAGAAAACCGGCGATTTCCAAGAAAATTGTAGAATCTGTACCGGTGAAATCTTCAATAGAGATTATTTTTTCTCTACGGATAATTGAAAAGATGTTAAGGAAATTTGTTCATCTTCTTATTATTTTAGTTCCAAGTTTTATTTAGAGCACTGCAAAAATAAAATTTTACATGCATAAATCCGATAAAAGACGGTGTGTCCTTAAGATCGCATGAGGAATTAGACCATGTCAAATACGGCAAATGTAATCCGGGCTTCACTTGACCCACTATATTAAATTAAAAGAATATTTATATTACTTTGTTCGATTAGAGGAAATTTCCACTTGAAACCATTATTACCTAATTTAAAATTTGAAGCCTGATGTGGAGTGCTAATGGGAATGGGAGAACCAGACATGGTTAACCAAGGACGACCAAAAAGTCTTTTGAGCAATAACTTAAACATCAAAGATTTCGGAAATGAAGAGAAACAACTTGCAAATTGAATGATTGCTAATGAATGGATGGATCGCACTTTGATCTCCTAATTGGAAGATCTTCTCCAAATTTGGATTCTGATTGGCGATTAACCACTAATGATAAAAGTTTAGTGTTTGTGCGAACTTTCCCCATGATATATTGGAACGAGCTTTTTGATATCAATAGTCAGTAAATCAGCCTACAAGACATGGATTAAACACGTCGTCGATTTCTCATGTAATCTGCCACTTCTTCTAGAGATAAAAAAGAAAAAGCTAACAATAATAGATCAATCATTTCCTGTTGCATGTTTTAGACCACATGGGCAATCTTGTCGATAGATATATTATATATATAGTTGCACAAGTATGATTCTACACGTAGCTCTTACATGGTCAAGAGGGGTGGCTCAAAACGATGTGGAGAAGTAATTTTTTCAAAATTTGTAGAATATTTTTTCTTTTCTCTTTTGCTGTTCAACTTACTTATGTATTTTTATCTATTATTGTTCATCTTTCCCTTCTCTTTTTTTTTGGGTTCACAATGATCATCATCTCGAGTTATGAACGATCCTGAAAACCATTAAAGAACTCTTGGTAATTTCCAAAGTCGAATTATCAAGATTTTAAAAGTTTTAGGACTGAATTGGCAATATTTCAAAAGATTTAGAATTGAATTGGCAAAATAAAAATAATTAGGATTGAATCGGTAAAGTTGTAAAATATTTAGGACTGAATTGTAAAATAAAAAGATTTAGAAAAAAGATTTATGACTTTTTTTGACAATTGTGTCGCCAACAAGTCAGCTTTGACCAATCAAGAAAGAATATGATCTCCACTCGCCTTATTTATTATTATTTTTCAACAGAAGGAAACAGCGCCATCAATTCCTCCTGTGTTTTAAGAAGGAAAAAATAGATAAGGCCAAGAGGAGTCCAGCCAACAAGCGATCGAATTTTGATCTATATCCTTTTCTCATGGCTACAATTAAATTCAAAGTAGGCATATTGTACACAGATTCAAATTTGAGACATTATTTAACAACTCTTGATAGACTTGCAGAGCTGTGGATAATTGGTCCAAGTAGAGCTAAGAGGTTCGACCTTCTAATTAGGCATTGTCTGGATTTGACATGCAAGATTTAGTTAAAAATAAGATGGATATTAAAAGGAAAAAAGAAAGACGAAGGGTAAAATAAAAAAATCTATAAAATTCAAAAGATTACTCAAAACCATGTCTTTTTGAGCAAATTTATCCATGTCAAACGACTGACAGTAGGATAGCTAGTAATGAGTAGTTTGCCACACCAACAATCAAACCAGGCATAAGGTCAATGATTTAGCTCAAGGCTTTATAAAAATTTGATCGGAAGGATTACACCTGAGTTTTACTTAAGGATTTCAAACTAGATTGAAAAATAAAAATGTTTATTACTAAATTATTGTGTAGAACAAGTTTAATATTGATGGAGTAATCTTCCATACGCATCCACTAGCCAAAGCTTTACCATGCAAATGAGCTACAAGTCCTTCGCCAAGCAATTTCATGCAAGACTAGACTTTGTCCGTTTGACCATATCCATTTCTTAGGTAGTTACAACCACTTCTCAATGGAGCTTAATACCTTCAATTTGCTAAGTATAAAAAAATATTACACAGTTAATCCTCGCAATTAGAATATGGGTGGTCATAAGACCTAGAACCTATATATAATTTTTTATTTTTTCTCTAAAAGAAGGTAATGAAAACAATTATTAAATTAAACATGAATAAATACATCTTAAATTTTAAAGAAATTGTACGTAACAAGTGTCCTTATAACGATAAAAAAAAAAAAGAAAACAAATTACACCCTAGAGAATGTCTAACACGTTCGGTGTATTTATCCCTCGCCATGATTTGGACGATAAAGTATTGCTGTTGTCCCCATCTTCACATTTGGCATATTGGGTGAGGATATAATTCTTGCAAAAAATCAACAAGTCTTGCAGACAGCCATTTCTACAATCTTTTGCAGTCAAGCTGCACCGATTGTCTTTCACAATCCATTGACTAGCATTTACCATGGAATTTGATGGTATCGTGGACCTCGTGGGGGTCAGGAAGTTGCTATGGACATAGTTCATATCTAAGGAAAAACGTTAAGGTGGTACTAGAACCATGACTCATCTCTTGTTCAGATGAGCGCTGTGATTTCTAATTCGTGCAGGTCATAAGAAATCTAAATTGAAGAGGATTGAAGCCACGAGTAGGACAAGGAAAAGTCTTAGCTTCACCCAGAAGCGTTCTGGTGTTGAAAAATGAAAAAGCGATCTCGAGGACATAATTATATGTAGTAGCCGACAAAAACGAGATTACTTCTCCAAAAGGGCAGCCTTCACCATTCGTTTCTAACCTATTTGGTACCCTTTGTCTGTTGAATATCGTAAGCGATGAGCATTGAACCTGCGACAGTAGAGCCAAAATTCAACTTCTTTCATACCGCCTTCAAGTATTGAAATTTGTTTAGTTTGGGTTCTTGATGTTCCTGATGGATTATATACACAACTCTTAGATTATAAGTGATTTTGTGCGAGAGCCTCTAAAACAGTATCAGTAAAGTTGTTCTTCCGAGATTGGGGTAGAACGCAAACCTCTCTAGCCGATGCTCTTTCTGGTCTAATTTGATCTTAAGATATTGAAATACGATGGAATATGACTTGGTGAAAAGAGAAGGCATAATCAATTAGCAGTGTCAAATGGTCTAGTGTAGCCAACAAAGTATCATTTTTTTCTTTTTGCCTTTGCAAGTAGTCAACAAAGGTATAAGCTCGGCAACTTCTGCTGAAAGGAGTAGCTATTATATAATTTTTTTTCCAGGGTACAATTTAGTGAACGCAAAATGTATAGGGGAGACGAGATGTTGAGGAGGGGCTGGAAAGACCGTCATTCAAATTCCGATAAGAGGAAAAGACAATCCATAAGTTCTAAATATAGCAAATTCTTGCCAATAGTCAGATGCAATGGCAGATCTTAGGAACATCGGTGAAGTATTCATACTCTGATTTACTTAAATTGCTTCAAGGAAGAGCAAATGATTATACTTCGTGTTTCTAGAAACATTTTCAGCAACCAAATGAACTCTTAAGAGCATAAAGCACTGTCTATTTTGATGATAATAAGGAGAGATTCAAACTAGCCACAAGATTGAAGTGCGAAAGCATTCTAGAACCATGTGGAATTGACACCCCCAGATAAATGGAGTAGTATTTGTGGCTATGACTTATATTGAATGATCTTTCAGTGACATTCTTGGAAATAAAGATTGACTGGTGGTCACAAGCTCAAACATAAACAACACACCTGGAAAAAAAACATAAGAGCAGGTTTATCCATATACAATATGTTGATTCACAAAGAAACATCTTTTGCATACTGCTTTAATACTAGTGTTTATCAAATATAAATTCAGATGCAACTAATCATACTACATGGTTAGGCCTTCTTTCCTGTGCCTTTTGCTTCTCAGTTTCTTGTGCAACCGCCATGAGAACAAGTCCATTCTAATCCACATCCATAGCAAAACTGGACCCCGCACCTGCAATTGCAAGCCGCCAAGGAGCAACGATATAGCCCACAAAAAGTAGAAAAGTATGAACATTGAACATTCACTAACTCAGGTACCATTAACTTCGTTCGAAGGATTCAAAATAAAACCTAACCAGCACAATTTTCCATACCACTGATTGACAGAATTAAGCAAAGTGGCGACAGTGCTTCTTATATAAGTACCGTGTACCTTTGGATATCACTAATAAGGCTTGATAATATATTATACCTTTTATGCTTAATTATCGAACTACATACTGACTATTGCCTCGTCATGCAGCTTTCACACTGTATACGATAGTATTTTAACCACTGCAATTTGATGAAACACGATTAGACCTTCTACTGGAATTACATCCTTATGACTTCATCTGCCTTTATGTCATTTAAATTTTGAAAGCCACGATCAATAAAAAGTCCTCTGAAAAATGGTAGATCCCCTGTAAATTCTGTTTCACTAATTACACACAAGCAACAACTCTGCAGCGTCTATGAAATTTCAGAAAAATCTCAACAAAGATGCTGTAATGTATCAAGCTTCTTGATTTATCTTGCTAAATGATTCGCTAGCAAGTGATTCTTTTCAGTGAAGTTATCACGTACCTGCAAGTGATATGAGCACAACCTTCGGTCCTCTCCACATAAAATTTGCATTTGGGGCATCTCCCCCACTTCTTGTTCTTTACCAGCTCCCTTACAATGAGATCCCCACTCCCTCTCTCATCCTCATTCAGTGACCAAAACTCCTCGCAAGACACACCAGTGTGCCACGGCACGGAACACTCAGCACAGAACAACCTATGGCAATATGGGCACTCGCTCTCTCTAATCACCTGCCCATCATCGCTGTCCTTGATCAAAAGGGCTGAGCAGTTCTGGAAAGGGCAATAGAACTTTTGCGAGTCGTGAAACATTGCCTCACACAGCAATTTCTCCCACATATAAAGAACATTCTCAGGGATGATTTGCCTGCAGGAATCAATCAGTAGGACACCCTTACACTCTGGTCCTGGGCATTTGATGGTGGTGACACCGTTCAGGACTTTGATCTCCACATACCTGCTTATGCAGAGAGAGCAAAAGCTGTGAGAACACACGGTTCCGATTCTGCACATCCCTTTAGCCTCTTTTCTCTCCGCACAAATCTCACAGAAGCTCTCCGATGACTCACCACCGTCTTTTTGAACACCCGTCTCAACTGGGTCTATGATTTTCATTAGACTTGTGTTCGGGTTTGCCTCAGTCACAACCACTAAAGACGAGGAAGACCCAGTATTTCTTTTTGAAGGATTCATATTCATCACCCGGGAAGCTTCTAAAACCTCCTGCAATTGCAACTCTTGTGCATATTCAAGATCTGATACCTGAAGACCATCAAGCAATGACGATAAGAAGAGATCATCTTGCGAAAGAAGATCAAAGTGCTGCTCCATATTTTAAGTTTCTTTTCTTTGAATGAGCCTGTTCTGTGGCTTCTTGGAATTCTGAAGGTCGCTTTGATTGTTTTTATATTTAAAGATGCAGCGCACTGTGCGCAAAATCTTATCGGAGAAGTTCCTTCTAATAATTGAGACTTTAATGCCTTCTTCAGGAATTTTCCTTTTCGAATTTTACATTTTGGATGGTGCCATCATCTTTATAAAAAAAAAAAAAAGTTTTTACTACGCTGGCTTTGCATGGGTTCAGTTAAGATGAAGGATATGGCTTTTGCATTTAGGACGATATCAAAATTGTAAATCCTGAACTTCTATATATTGATTTCTTTTATTTGTCTTTCAGTAATATTCACCCTGGTCAATTCCAATCTAACCTTTAGCATGACTTATGTTCTGTTTTTTTGGGAACAATATTTCCTTCATTTTCTAGTGTTTGGTTTGCTTAGGAAAATGAATTAGCGGAAAGTGGTTTTTAGTGATGAAAAATATTTTCTTAATTAGAAAAATGATTTTCTTTTTAAAAAATCGAAAAACATTTTCCAAATATATGACTAGATATTGGGATTTGGATCCGAAACTCTATGCATTATACCCAACGGTAGGTAGTTGTGTTGATTAAAAGCTTTTTCCTTATTGTCAAGGTTGATGATTCAAAACCCACAATTATTAGCATCTTGGCGGGCAAATAGTCTCTCTCGAGGTATAAGGGCTTAGCCCATTGGTGTCATTCGAGCACGAGAGGCCCTTGGTGAATTCCTTGATTATAAAAAAAAAAAACTCTATGCATGAGCACAAACCTCTAAAATTGGTTCTCAAGTCTTAGCATTCAACACCAGGTTTCTAGTGGCTAAGCTCGAGTTCATGAAGGTTAAGCTAGAGACTTAGGTGCCTAGGCCCAAGCTTGAGCCCTAACGCCCATGTCTAGGCCCACCACGGCCAAGCTCAAACCCCTAGTGCATGTGCAATTACCTCGACACTAAGCTTGGGCTCATAAAGGTTGTGCTCAATGCTTGAGCTTTGGTCCCTAGCATCAAGTGGGGTCTATAAAGGCATTGTGTGGGTTCTTGGCGCTTGAGCTCAACCTATGGTAATGACACGTTTGTCCTTATAAAAATACTTTAAAAAATAAATTTAAAATATTAAATTATGCAATTATTTTTAATTGTTTTTTATTTCTTTTTCGTTCTAGCTCGCCAATCATTGGCCATGGCCGTGGCTGGCAATCAACCACAAGCGAGGGACGAGTTTACTCAAGCCAAGTGAGACTTAGCTCTAGATTTCAATGAGTTCGACCTTGCCAAATCCAATAAGGTGGTGCCTTAATTACTCAAGTCTATGGTGAGGTTAAGTTCGAGCTTCGCTTGGTCTCAGTTAGCTCAAGCATCGTCGACCTTGAGCAAGGCTCCCCCTCACCATATTTGATGGGACTAAGCTCGTGTGAACCTCACGTTGACCAGACCTTGCCTCTAGCTTGATCTCATCATGATCCAGAAAGCTCAAGTGTCACTAAAAGTCACTAGGACATTCGCCAGTTTTTTACATCTAAATTTTTGCGCATTATTTTTGCATATAGTTAATAAGGGCATTTTGCATATCAAGAAACATCCGTGGCGGTGATATATATTGACTTTGGTCAGGAAGAAAATATGGGGCGAAATATTTTTGGTGTCCAAAAAAGGAAAAAAAAAAAGAGGAAAGCTATATTCGGTCAAATCTTAAAGATTTGACCAAACAATGTTTGGTCTCTTGTTTTAAGGCGTCAAAAGCAGAACGAAGGGGGGATTCTTTTGGCTGGAGGGGGCTTCTTTTCGGAAAGAGAGAGAGAGAGAGAGAGAGAGAGAGAGAGAGACAGAGAGAGAACATAAGGGAGAGAGAAGCAACGGTGATTCAAGGTTTGCGGTTCCGGCGCGACTTTGTCTGAAATTTCCAGCTCCGGCAACGCGTCCTCAGTCTCTTTTGTTCATCTTCACCGGTGATCCCCCACCACAGACGTCTTGTCTTTGGTTTCCCGAGGATCGCGGTTGAGAGGTTTCGCGGACGAGCGACGGCCAAGCTCGACTCTGCTCGAGCACGCCCGCTCTCTGTCGCCCTCAAATTGTGTAGGGAAGAAATTGGTCTTCCTTCTTTTCCTTTCTCGCAATTTCTTCGTATTTGGATTCACTGTGCTCGACAACCCCGTGCTTAGCATTGCTGAATTTCTCGGTTCAGTTGATTGTTATAGCTTTCCCGGTGTTTATTCGTGCTTATGCTTCCTATTTGATGGTCTTTGATGCATATTATACCCAGTATTCGTATCCTTTTTGACCCTGCAAGCGAAACCTTCTATGCACTTGAACTGCTTGATGAATTGCCCAAGTGAATTTGCCATGATTTTGAACCTGTTTTCGTGAGTTATTGCTTGTTTGTGTGCCCCATCGACGCTGGAGAGCTGGCGATCATCCGGTCGTCTCTTGTTTCCCCTCGGCATCGTCCGCCGTGGCCCCGTCGCGAGGAAGCAAACCACGGTGGTTTCTTGTAGGTCTTGGGTTGCAAGCGCGAGGAAGAAGAAGGCCAGGGGCAGGCCGGGCCGAGCCGAAGTTGGCCTTGGGGCCGAACTGCGCTATCTCGCGCGGGCTGGACGAAGCTGGCTGTGAATGGGCCTGTCTGGTGGGCCGGCTTCTGTTTTGCTGTCTATTGGGGGTGTGGGCCGCACGTGGAAGTCTAGAAGCTGGACTGGGCCCCTTACTGGCCCAGCCCAGTTTCTCCAGTTTTCCCTGGCCCAGCGAACGGGTTGGGTCCGAACCGACCCGGTTCGGTGCCCGACCCGGTTCCCTTATTTTAATATTTTTATTTATTTATATTTAAAAAAATCATTTTTTAAAGATTTGCTTTGAATGTTTGATTGGTGTTATATCATGCTCAATTTGCTTGAGTTGTTTAATTTTGATATTATTTGCATGTTAGAATAAATTTGGCATGTTTTTCTGTTTCTTGCATGTTTAGATTAATTGCATATCTAGATGAATTGAATGTTTTTTTAAATGCATGATTAGATTAAGTTGCATGTTTAGATTAAGTTAATTTGCATAATTGATTTAGGTTGCATGTTATGGAGTTGATTTAAAATTAATTTAAGTTGCTCGCTAAATCTTTTGGAAATAAATGAAAATGTACCGAAAGGATGTTAAAATAGTCTAGTATAACCAAATCCCCATACCCATATATTTCTAGTTCGTAAGAGTAAAGTACAACTCCTGGTACTTTACTTGGGTTTTTAATTTACCCACCATAAATGGAGTAGTGGTGATTTCAATTGAAAATATTTTGCATGGTAAAATGTAAAACATAAATCTCGAATTGGTATGAGCTTGGGAGAGTTCGAGCTAAGTTAGACTTAACAATCCATAAGCCGAACCCTAGGTGGTGTACCTTTGGGTAGGACGCGATAGACAGGGCTCTATGAGCTCAGTCCTCACTTTTGGCTTGTCTTTAGCCGAGGGAAACGAAAAAATGCAAATAAATAATTTATTCTTTTTGAAAATTTTATTAAATTATTTACGTAAATGTGGCTATACCACATAAGATTATCAATATTTATGTGAGGAATTTGTGAAGAAATGAAATTTTCTTGACCAAGCGACGGAAATAATTTTCCAATTTATATTCAGCTCTTAGTCAAATATCGTAAATATTTGCCATTTCACTGGACAATGCCTTGTCAAAAAATATTGTCCAAATATTTCATTTTTCATGAAATAAATGGAATCTTAATTAATAAATGTTAACAAATGAACATATTGGGTCCATTAACGTGCGTGAGATTGGCTTTGCATGTGTTAAAGTGTTGCATGCCTGTATGTATGCATACGTAGGCTAGCGGATAAAGCCTATGTTTTTCTTAGAATCCCAAAATATTTCTCATCTTAGAAAGGCCAAGTGTTCTTCGAAATTTAGTTGGAGGAAAATAATGAAAACACAGTTAAATAAAGTGTTCAAACATAAATCCTCCGAGACGCACTTCGTCTATAGGTACGATTCGTGAGTCGTGATCGTATCTAGATCAGTGATGCAAGTTTTGGGTGTTCGTTGTTATTATTTCCACTGCGTTCTTCGGATTTGTCCGAAGTGAATAAAAAGAATTATGTATTTCGTCAATAAGAGACACAAGCAATGATTTCTTAAAAAAAATATTTTTCAAAATATTTACTTTTTGCAAAATAAATGGAATCTTCTGTGTACTTTGTTTTTTCTTGTTCAAGTTTTCTGTTTTATGTTAACACATTGCTAATTGAGAGTTTCTTGAATTATTGCCATGTGGTAAAGCACAATTCATCTCAATCTTTCCCCTAATGAAATAGCCCAAGACACAAAGAAATCTAAGTTTGTTTGTTTCCCGCTCTTTTGGGAGAAGATATTTAACAAATCAAATGGTTATGTAATGTAAAGCAACATAAAAAAGGAAAATGTCTTTCGGAGATTGAATTAGATCGTGAATACAAAGCCTGGAGGAGAGAGAAGCTAATGAATTCTTGATTCGTACATCATGTTAGACGATTTAACCGATTCGAATTAGATAAAGAGTTATCATTCGATCTAGACCTTTGGAAAGCATAAACTTTATCTGAATAGCAGCTTGCATCGTTTCACTTCGAGATATAGCATCGACCTTTCGTGATGAGGTCATCGAGGCAGTGGATCCGTCATGGAAACTTCGTTTAATGATGTCGGTGAAGAGCCATGAGCAGATGAAGTCGACATTTCTCTGTTGTTGGCATCTGTCAAATATGCAGGTCGAGTAGGCGTTGGTAGGGTTGTGCTCTGGCTATCGAGCATTAGAACCATCGAAGCCATGGTAGGCCGTCTCGCTACATTCTCTTGAACACACAACAATGCAATGTGAATGCATCTTAGCATATCGCTTCTTGAATTTCCATTTAACAGTGGATCTATAAGGTGAGCAGGTGTTCCCTTTCTCCAATTTTTCCATGCCTGCAGCGCACGTTTACAAAAAGCAAGTAAATGGGTTTTGCAATTTCACATGTGCAAGGGGAAGTACTACAGGTTTTCTTTTTTTTTTTTTTGGTAAATGAAGTACTACATGATTTTGCTGAACAAATTGTTGGACAAAACTCCAAGATCGTATACTCACGGAGCCCATAAGGTGCTCCGAATTCCTCGAAGTGCTGAAGTGTGAATTCTTCTTGCCACTGATGATCTCTAATACCACTACGCCGAAGCTATACACATCAGTCTTCACAGAAATCTCTCCATGCCTCACATGTTCAGGAGCCATATAGCCACTGCCACACATAAAACAAATGAATCCAAGAATCATCAATCGGGAAACTGAAATTGGAGTTTGTTCTTGTTGTATGCTTTCCTAGGAAGGTTGAAACATACGAAGGAGCTTTGGATAAGTTAGTTCGAAACTTACAAAGTTCCTACGATTTGTGCAGTATTCGCTTTACTTTGGTCCAAAACGAATAGCCTTGCCGTGCCAAAATCAGCTATTTTGGGATTCATGTTCTCATCCAGCAGAACATTGCCACGCTTCAGATCACGGTATATGATCCTAAGGTGTGAATCCTCATGCAGGTAAAGAAGTCCTCGAGCGATTCCTCTTATTATACTGAAACGCCTCTCCCAACTTAACAACATACGTTTGATTGAATCTGCAATATAGAGATCATTTGGGTTCTGAATTGTCTTGAATGTAAAGCAAAGTACTGCCAAATGGTTTGATGCATAAATCTGCCCAATCAACACATTGACCGTCGGTGAAATGGAAGCGACAAATTCGTACCAGAAATAAATCCTTCAAGGCTTGCGTTGGGTGCAAACTCGAGGATAAGAATTCTTTCCCCTTCTTCCAAGCAATAACCATGAAGCTTAATCAGATTTTTGTGCTGAAGTCTGAGCATCAGGGTAATCTCATTCTTGAACTGTTCCAAACCTTGGTTAGAACACGCCCGGAGCCTCTTCACAGCAACGTATTGTCCATTTTCAAGCTTGCCCTACAGTCAAATGTTCATTTGCAAGAAACAATGTATATTATCTGCATGTAGTGATGTAATCCCAAATAAACATCGGAAAGAATTTCCAGCTACCCGATACACTTTTCCGAATCCCCCTTCTCCAAGCTTATTGCCTTCTGAAAAGAAATTTGTGGCAGCCCTGATCTCGCTTATTTTGAACTGTAAGCTTTCAGCAGTTTTGACCTCGCCTTTTGCTGAATAAAAAACAGAGCAATCAAGATGAGATCTCTGGAATCCGATCAGGGAAAAAAACAAGGTTGAAATTTTTCTTGTTGTTAAAATGCCATTTGGGCTTTCGTAACTGTTTAACAAACATGTAGGATTGGTTTTTAGATTCTGCATCGTCTCTCAGAAGGGGAATATAAATCAAAATTAAGCCATTCTCCTTCCCAAACTGCTTTAATCCTTTAGCTGAGCTTGATAAGAAGACATTCAATAACAACTCAGATGCAGAACACAATACTTCCGATAAATTAACTAACCAGATGAGACCATCCATGGATTACTTCTTCTCCTTCTAATAAAGCAACACACCGAGACAATAACCATCACCAAGAGAACTGTCGTATCTACCACAGCAACCACAATGCGTAGTGACTTCGAAATATTACCTGCCAACATCAAGAAATTCCTTTAACCCAATTTGAAGTTGAAACTCATGATCGTTAGCCATTCAGATTAGAATGACTCTTTCTATAGCACCAACATCCAAACTCTTGGCTTAACTAATCCCCATTGATCCTTGAAACAGTTAATTTCATGGATATCAGATAAACTTTATCCCACATAGCAGGCGTGGACTCTGAATGAGAGCTGTGATTCATGAATTTAAAATCAGCAGTAATCTTAAACTTGAACCAACCACTGGTGACTTGGGCATTTGCGGGTGGAGGAGCAGGAGGGTCGGCCTTGGCGACTGCAGTTGGTGGTGGTGGAGATGGCGGCAGATTGTCAAAATCAGAATAAAAAAACCAGTACAAGTCCCATTGGAAATAGCAGCTTGGCTTATGAACAACTCCACCTTGTTTTCCGCGGCAACATCCTTGATAATCATTTATACATTCCCACAAGCAACTCTGGCAATCCATCCGAGATAAATCGGGGCTGCACTGCAGCAGCGCGAACATGGTCTGGAAGTTAGGCAACTCCCTGCTCCCTGCTGCGAACTTGAGCTCTGATGTCCCCATCGAAGCACTCGCTGCCAACTCCTCTGTCAAGTTCCACCATATCCGATCGAACTGATCCTGATCCATCTGGATGTCACCGGTGTTATAAAGCCTTACAGTCGGAGATGTCTGCTTCATGCCGTAGATTGGACTATCAGAGTAACGGATGTTGCACGGAGGACTTCCCCACCAGGTGAATGCAGCTTTCTGGTTCGGACACTTGATCATCAAATCTTCAGTCGCAGAGCTTATGCACTCGAAGCAAGTGTTGTTCAAGGAGTCGCCTCTGCAGAAACTGAGCATGTAGACAACGTCTGAGCCGTTCCCCACGTTCCCAGAGTAGAACCCGCCGTTCGAAGCGACGTTGCTGGGCAGAGAAGAGAGGACAAGCTCACGGTTCTTGTCATAATTGCTGCCGGCCATGAAGTTGCCCGTGTCGTAGCAGTGTTGAGCGTCAGAGAGGTCGGACGTTAGGATGTGAAGACACAGAAGGACAGAAGGAAGACGAAGAAGAAAAGGAGGGATCGAAGGAGGCTGTGCAGACATGGTGGTTGCTGGCTGCTTCAGCTTGGTCGATGAAGATGAGACGTATGAATCGTCCTCTGGGGAGGTCACGGTTGGATTTGGGTCGTGCCTGAGTCAAACAAAAAGAATGGTTGATAGAGATTGAACAATAAAGGAAGAAGACCGCTATAAGATCTTCAACTTTCGTTGATAGATTTCTTCCAACACAGCGCCTGCTCCATGTCAAATTGCATTTTCTAATCAAGAATTATGCCAATGGTGGCGACTTCAACGGTGAACGGGCTACTATTCGACAAACGCGAGGTCACACGCACAAAGGCCAAAGTCTGTCTTTAGGAGCATGGCGTGCGTCTAGCTTTATACAAACGAGTTTAGGAATCGGCAGTACGGCGGGAGGCATCGATCTTCTTGTCAACATCGGGTCCTTGGATCACGAATAGAGAGTGGATAACGGAATTGGAGGCCCACTAGTCTCGGTTGGCCCAAATGGCAATAAGTTCACGTCAGATAATACGCACATCAACACAAATTGGTCCATCCCTTGCTTCTTGCTTTCATGTTCACCCCTTTGTTTTGATTAGCCAGACCCAGTGGCCACTATCTCCATGGTGGTCAACCCCACCACACCCGCGCACACACAGAGTATTTGTGTTTGTTGCCCATTTCTTAACCATTATTTAAATAAATGAGTTGTTATATAGGTCAGCTATATTCTGTAAATAGGTCATAATGGATTTGAAATCATAAAACCTAATAATATGTGTGGTAAATGGATTCGCCAATATAGTTGAACTCAATTCACCTCTATGACACTCTATCCACTCTTTCTCGTGTTCACTTGACCTCGCGCTTACTCACCACGTGCTTTTTACGCTAGTTTGTATTTGAGTTTTCCTCAAATTGAGTTGAACATAAAAGTATTTTAGTAACATGATTCAAATCGGCTATGGGTCCAATTAGGTTTGTGTCACTAGACTTGGATTACATGGAAATTCATTGATTTTTATCCCATCTATCTATTTGACGGGTCCAAATACCAGTAAGCCATATCAGGAAGTAAAATCAATTGGAAAAGGAATTGTTGTTAGTCGAGTCAGCGAGAAGAGACTTTGAAACAAAGAAACCAAAAGGGAACAAAAAGCGGAAACCTTTTTTTCTTCCACGTGCCCTTAATTCACGGATGGGTCCTCCATAGGACGACCAATGTGCCGCGACAGCTACTTTAAATGGCGTGCGAGACTCGTCAATTGGAACATGGGAGGAAGCCTCTCACGTGACCAAAGTCTTGCAGAACGTCGGTGTTTGGGTTTGCCAAATGAAAAACAAAAACAAAAAAGAGGCGAGGAAATATGTGGTGAGGATGGGAATGCTGAAGGAAGATGTCCCTGCTAATTGTTTGCTAATTGAGATTCAGCATCGACCTTTCGGTGATGAGGTCATCGAGGCAGTGGATCCGTCATGGAAGCTTCGTTTAATGATGTCGGTGACGAGCCATGAGCAGATGAAGTCGACATTTCTCTGCTGCTGGCATCTGTCAAATATGCAGGTCGGGTCGGCGTTGGTGGGGTTGTGCTTTGGCTATCGAGCATTAGAACCACCGGAGCCATGGTAGGCCGTCTCGCTACATTCTCTTGAACACACAACAATGCAATGTGAATGCATCTTAGCATTTCGCTTCTTGAATTGCCACTTAACAGCGGATCTATAAGGTGAACAGGTGTTCCCTTTCTCCAATTTTTCCATGCCTGCAGCGCACGTTCACGAAAAAGCAAGTAAATGGGTTTTGCAATTTCACATGCGCGAGGGAAAGTACTACAGATTTTCGCTGAACAAATTGTTGGACAAAACTCCAAGATCGTATACTCACGTAGCCCAGAAGGTGCTCCGAATTCCCTGAAGTGCTGAAGTGTGAATTCTTCTTGCCACTGATGATCTCTAATACCACTACGCCGAAGCTATACACATCAGTCTTCACAGAAATCTCTCCATGCCTCACATATTCAGGAGCCATATAGCCACTGCCACACATAAAACAAATGGATCCAAGAATCATCAATCGGGAAACTGAAATTGGAGTTTGTTTTCGTTGTGTACTTTCCTAGGAAGGTTGAAACATATGAAGGAGCTTTGGATAAGTTTATTCAAAACTTACAAAGTTCCTGCAATTTCTGCAGTGTTCGCTCTACTTTGGTCCAAAACGAATAGCCTTGCCGTACCAAAATCAGTTATCTTGGGATTCATGTTCTCATCCAGCAGAATATTGCCAGGCTTCAGATCACGGTGTATGATCCTAAGTCGTGAATCCTCATGTAGGTAAAGAAGTCCTCGGGCAATTCCTCTTATTATACTGAAACGTCTCTCCCAACTTAACAGCATACGTTTGATTGAATCTGCAATATAGAGATCATTTAGTTTCTGAATTGTCCTGAATGTAAAGCAAAGTACGGCCAAATGGTTTGATGCATAAATCTATCCGATCAATACATCAACTGATAATGAAATGGAAGTCACAGATTTGAACGTCCAAGTTCGTACCAGAAATATATCCTTCGAGGCTCGCGTTGGGTGCAAACTCAAGGATAAGAATTCTTTCCCCTTCTTCCAAGCAATACCCATGAAGCTTAATCAGATTTTTGTGTTGAAGTCTGACCATCAGGGTGACCTCATTCTTGAACTGTTCCAAACCTTGGTTAGAACACGCCCGGAGCCTCTTCACGGCAATGCATTGTCCATTTTCAAGCTTGCCCTACAGTCAAATATTCATTTGCAAGAAACAATGTTAATTATTTCGATGTTGTGATGTAATTCCCAAATAAAAAAATCGGAAAGGATTTCCACCTACCCAATACACTTTTCCGAATCCCCCTTCTCCAAGCTTATTGCCTTCCGAAAAGGAATTTGTAGCAGCCCTGATCTCGCTTATTTTGAACTGCAAGCTTTCAGCAGTGTTTACCTCGCCTTTTGCTGAACAAAACATACAGCGATCAAGATGAGATACCAGGAATCTGATGAGATAAAACGGAAAGTTGAGTTGTTTTTTGATGTTAACATGCCATTCGGGTTTCCATAATTATTTAACAAACATGCGGGATTGGTTTTAGATTCTGAACTGTCTCTCAGAAGGGGAATGCAAATCAAAATTAAGCCATTCTCCTTCTCAAACTACTTAAATCCTTTTGCTGAGCTTGATAAGAAGATATTCAATAACAACTAAGATGCAGAACACAATAATGCCGATAAATCCACTCACCAGATGGGACTATGCACGGATTACTTCTTCTCCTTCTAATAAAGCAACACACGGAGACAATAACCATCACCGAGAGAACTGCCGAACCTATCACAGCAACCACGATGCGTAATGACTTTGAAATGTTTCCTGCCAATATCAAGAAATGCGTTTAACACAATTTGAAATTGAAACTCATGATATGACTTTTTGTATAGCATAGACTTCCAAACTCTCGGCTCAACTAATCCCCATTGATACATGGACAGGGAATTTCATGGGTATCGGATAAAACTTTATCCTACATAGCGGGCGCGGACTCTGAATCATGAATTCAAAATCGGCAGTAACCTTAACGTTGGACCAACCATTAGTGACTTGGGCATTTGCAGGTGGAGAAGCAGGAGGGTCGGCTGCAGTTGGTGGTGGTGGCGGAGATGACAGCAGATTGTCAGGATCGGACTCAAAAAACCAGTACAAGTCCCATCGGAAATAGCAGCTTGGCTTCTGAACAACCCCACCTTGTTTTCCGCGGCAACATCCTTGATAATCATTTATGCATTCCCACAAGCAACTCAGGCAATCAATCCGAGATAAATCGGGGCTGCACTGCAGCAGCGCGAACATGGTCTGGAAGGTAGGTAATTTCCTGCTCCCTGCTGCGAACTTGAGCTCCGATGTCCCCATTGAAGCCCTCGCTGCCAGCTGCTCTGTCCAGTTCCACCATATCCGATCGAACTGATCCTGATCCATCTGGATGTCGCCTGTGTTATAAAGCCTTAGAGTCGGAGATGTCTGCTTCATGCCGTAGATTGGACTATCAGAGTAACGGACGATGCAAGGAGGACCTCCCCACCAGGTGAATGCAGCTTTTTGGTTCGGACACTTGATCATCAACTCTTCAGCCGCAGAGCTTACGCACTTGAAGCAAGTGTTGTTCAAGGAGTCGACGCTGCAGAAACTGAGCACGTAGACAACATCTGAGCCGTTCCCCACGTTCCCAGAGTAGAACCCGCCATTTGAAGCCACGTTGCTAGGCAGAGAAGAGAGGACAAGCTCACGGTTCTTGTCGTAGTTGCCGCCGGCTGTGAAGTTGCCCGTGTCGTAGCAGTGTTGAGCATCGGAGAGGTCGGACGTTAGGATGTGAAGGCACAGAAGGACAGACGGAAGACGAAGAAGAAAAGAAGGGATCGAAGGATGCTGTGCAGACATGGTGGTTGCTGGCTGCTTCAGCTCTATTGTTGAAGATGAGACGTACGAATCGTCCTCTGGGGAGGTCATGGTTGGATTTGGGTCGTGCCTGGAGTAAAAGAAAAGCAATGATTGATAGAGATTGAAGTACATGAGGACAATAAAGAAGTAGACCGATCTTCAACTTTCGTGGATAGATTTTTCCAAAACAGCGCATGGTCCATGTCAAAGCGCGAAATGGATCCACCGGTGCTTTCCACGGCTGAGGTGTCCTAATGTGATCACAGCCGTATGAAAATAGAAGCTGTCTGATAAAAAATTTAAAGGACTTCCCTTTAAAGGCACCTTTGACCGGATGGGGTATGGTCAGAGGATCCGGATATGTGAAAGCGCGTTTTCTAATCAAGAAATTGTGCGAATGGTGGCCACTTTGATGGAGAACGGGCTACTATTCGACAAAAGCGAGGTCACACTCACGGAGGCTAAAGCCTGTCCATAGGAGCATGGCGTGCGTCTAGCTTTATACGGATGAGTTTAATAACTTCAGCAGTACGACGGAAGGCATCGATCTTCTTGTCAATATCGGGTCTTTGGATCACAAATAGAGAGTTGATCACGGAATTGGAGGCCCATTAGTCTCGGTCGGCCCAAACGGCATTAAAGGCATGTCTGATAACACGCACATCAACACAAATTGGTCCCTCCCTTGCTCCTTGCTTTCGTGTTCCCCCCTATGTTTGCTTAGCAGACCCAGTGGCCACTATCTCCATGGTGGCCAATCCCACCAGACACAGAGAGAGAGAGAGAGAGAGAGAGAGAGAGAGAGAGAGAGAGAGAGTATTTGTGTTTGTTGCCCATGGTGGATTCAGGTGACGTTGATGGCTGCACTGGTGGTGACAATGCTGGAGGGGGAAGAGTCTCGGTTGAGGCACGAGGATGGTGCTCCGGTGTGGTGGCGGTGGCATTGGGCGAGGGGTGGTGATAGTTGAAGGAGGATTTTCCTTGTTGAGAAAAAGTGTTGGGTTGCCGGGGCACCATAGGAGACAACTAAAAGCTTAATTTTCATGGCTTTTGTCGCCTTCGGTCTTGGAGCATGCCTAAGGCGACCGAATAGAGATTTTGTGGTACGTTACGTGTTTGTATTTTTTTTTGTAAAACATAATACTATATTCTTAAATCAGGAAAAGTTTAATAAGACAAATCACAAGTTTCAGCACAAAATCAAATCCAACGGGGATTGTTCAACCATGTTCAAGGGAGGTTTTGCCTCCGTTTGGCTTTTGTAGCCCAATCCGCCACTTTGTTGCACTCTCTCGGGCAGTGGACTGGGCTTAAATTGCTGAACTTTTTCACTCAAGCTTGGTCATCAATTATAAGTGCAAAGGCTTCCCAACAAACTTGATTTGTAGGTGCACTTATCATCTTCACTAGATTGGCACAATCTGACTCCAAGATTATTTGCTACTCGTGCCATGCTTCACAGAACTTTGGGGTTTCTACCACTGCCATCGCTTCCGCCTGAAGCGGAGAAGTCCTATTCGTTTGAGCCAAACCATCCAAAAGAAGCCCTTTGTTGTCTCTACATATAAATGCTATGGTGCTTTCCCCTTAGATCGGGTCAAAGGAGACATCTACGTTAACATTGATTATTCTTGGAGGAGGAGGAGTCCATCCCGCGGCAAATGGGTTTTGTGCTCCTGCTTTGCTAGCTATGTGTGTTCTTTGCCCATCATTTGGTGTTTTCCACTTCCGCTTTGGTTAACAAAATTACTTGCTGAGGGTTTATTGCTTGATCTCTTAATACCGTATTTGATGACAACTGTGACTTTGTCTTCCAATGACGAAGTTTATTATATTTGTTGGGTCTATACTATAACATATAAATGTGGTAACTTGCTACCTACCAGCTAGCTGAATTAAATGTATGAAGCTTGTTTATACATCTGACTTTCAGGAGTATAGTGCCGAGAACTCTACCAAGTCGCTCGTCCATTAATTCATTACACAAAGGTGCCAACTTTATATTCAATTGGCTAATCTAGAAGCTAGGGCTTCTTTTAGAATAGTAATGAGAAGACTATAATACCCTCAGTTCTATGCATTTGGAGTCAAATGCTTTCGACCATGACTCACTTGTTGTAAACCTAATAAACTCAACCATTGTGCATCAAAAGGGATAAATTTCAGATATCAGAGGAGTTCTTATACACAGTTGACTACATATTGAAAATTTGATACTATTTCCTCTCGTCCTTAGTGAGAATCTTCACCGCCAATCCAACCAAGAGTATAGGTTATGCAACGAAAACTGTAGTTTGTGGCCTTTGGTCACATTTTTTGGTCGCCTTTGATAGGCGAAAACTTGCATGTCTGTCACTGTAGGTACGAAAAAGTCCTGTCTTTCATTGAATTAATGACTATTCGCTTATGTTTTATTTAAGGCGACCAAATTTCATTTTTGTCTCCTAAGGGTATGATCAAAGGGGACAAACTAGTTCACCAGCTGTATTTCTTGTAGCGGCTCTTGGCTTCACATTTTAATGTGATATTTAGATTTTAACAGTTTATGCATGAAGTAGCCTATTTTGTTTTAAATTTGAAATAGGTTTGGATTTCATTTTGTTTAAATTTTCCAGATGTTGTCAGTGTACGCTTTGGCTTTTCTCGTGAACTTAATGCTAATTCAGTTTGTCGTTTGGATGCTAATGAGGGAAAAGAAAGGAAATAAATGGATCATGGCATAAATATTCATGTAGCCAAAGGCTTGGCGATTAAACCAGAAAAAGGATCGAGAGAGTGACTTATGAAAATTTAAATAGAATTTCAGTTCTTTGAATCTTCAGAAAAATAGCCATATATCGCAATCAACGGGTCAGAATAGAGTGATTCCAATTGCAAACAATCGAGGACTCATAGATCTACAATTTTTGTATTTTGAGTTTTTCTAGATAAGCGCAGTAGAGCTACCAATTTGGGCAAGAATTGAGAAAAATGGAAATTATTAGTATGTAAGCACGAAAATGGTCTTCAAAGATCATCCTTCTAGGCTTTTAATGAAAATGGCTGGATATCAATTCTTCTAGATTGATGGCCACAACTTTTCAAGAATGCAAACTTTGAAAAGCTATGACTTTTTAAGAATTGGGCGAAAACTTTTTTAGGTTTTAAAGAGTACAAACATTTCGAGATCCAAGAGAATGCCGAAAACAATTTCATCCATACAATTAGGTATGCTTTCTATATAACATTGATTGCTTTTTAAAGCAAAATAGAAGGTAATGGAAACACTCAAATCAAGCAAAGGAACTAGGAGTTAATAAAAAACAATATCAAAACAGAATATTTTCAATGTACGGAAAATAGTAAAGTCAATGATGAGAGTCTTTTTTGGTTATGGACTTGTCGAGAGGACTGATGAGTTCGAATGCAAGCTAATCTTTTTTGCCGAAGGTCATGGAACTTGCCAATGACAACTAGTTGGTGAGAGACGCAGTGATATGGGCTGCATCAAATATCTTTGTTATGTATTTAGAATTAGATAGTGAGAAAAAAAAAAGAATAAATTTGTTTGTCAATGTACAAATTATTTTATATTTGGACATTTTCAAAAAAATTAAATCTACATAAAACTGGCTGTATTAATCATTTCTGACATCTTCAATATATTTTGCGTCTCTTTCTATCCATCGGAATAAGATTATATGTACTTTCAAAATACTTTCTCTTACCTCATAATCCTTCCTAACCAACACTAATGCTTAGAAGAGGGGAATTACTATGCATATTTTTTAGCAAATGGAGAATTTCGAACGATGAATAAATCACCGGTTACCCGCCACTTTATATAATGTGCAGTAATGGTCCTATGGTGTTGTTGTCCTATCGTGTATATAAATGATGAATGAAAAATTACGGGACAACTTGTAGGGATGGTCATCTCCCTATACCAATGGAAGTACTCACAACGTCAATTGAGTTAGCGATGTGGAACGTAAAGAGAAATTACGATGTGATGTTATTATGTAGTAAAAATAATAATAATAAATCTTAACTTATGCTTTATATAGCATATTTATTATACTTTTTTGTAACATAAAAAAAATCTCTAAACTTGTATTTGTGCAACATATTTAATATATATTTTTTGGTGATATAAAAAATCTCAAACTAATCTATTGTGAGATCCCTATCCCGCATCACTTAGAGATGGAGTTATAGGCTAGTTTATATGTAATGCTCCACCCTTGACCCACAGAGCCTTTTTTTTTTTTTTCAGGTCGCGTGCTCGTAAGTTGCTATGGAAGGTCATAAAGATGATGGACTAAAGGAAAAATAAAGCCGTTAAGGCCAATAGGGCCCAAAGTGGACAATATTGTGGATGGTGAGGCGGATGATGTTACAAAATGGTATCAGAGCCAACTCCTGATGGCATGTGGTGGCTACATTAGGTGCTCACTGGTGCCACTAATTGAGGGGGATCATGTCATTCTATATGTGGCATTTAACTATATGAGTGGAGCTGATTCTTTGATGTTAACTAAAGTAACTTATGAATGTATTGTTGCTATTCTCATTTAAGTTGACGATCTTATTATTATTGGCAGTAACTTAGCATGTGTTGCAAAACTTAAACAGTTGTTGAGCAAGGAGTCTGACATTAAAGATCTTGAAAAATTGAGGTATTTTTTGGAGAAAGAGGTAGCAAATTCTAACAAAGAAATGTTCTTGACTCAAAGGAAATATATCCAAGATCTATTGAAGTAGACTGGTAAGCTAGGTGCTAAACCTGCTAATACTCCTATGGATTACAACAATAAGACTATGTCTAAGGAAACACCATTACAGATATTGGGCAATTTCAGTGTTTAGTAGGGAGATTGATTTACCTAATTATTACTAGACTTGACATTGCTCATTATGTTAGTTATGTTAGCCAATTTATACAAAAACCTACACAAGGACATATAGCGTTGCTAAACCAGCTCCTTTGATATCTAAAGGGTTCTCCAGGAAGATGAATATTGTTGAAGAATAATGGTAATACATAGATTGTGGGATTTACTGATGTGAAAATCTACCAAGGGTTTTTGTACCTTTTTTGGTGGAAACATTGTTACTTGGAAAAATAAGAAGCAAACAATTGTGGCTAGATCTAGTGCAGAAATTGAGTATCAAGTCATGGCTATTGCCACTAGTGAGATTGTATGGTTTCTACTATTGCTTCAAGAATTGTGATGTGATGCCATGTCTAAACCGACAAAGCTATTTTGTGATAATCAGGCGGCAACACACATTCCTTCAAATCCGATCTTTCATGAAAGGACCAAATACATAGATGTCGATTGTCATTTTGTAAGGAAAAAGGTTCAAGACATGACAATAGAGACACCATATATCCATAGTAGGGATCAACTTGATGATGTCTTCATCAAAGCTTTACCCATGGGAGTATTTCAAGTGAGGGAGTATTGGTGATATTGCTGAGATTTGCTCTCCTATTGAAGGAAAGGACAGATTGTTGGCAAATCTATGTATCAATAGTTTTCCTATTTTTGAAATGTCCCTTGTTCTTTGTTGTGGTGAACCTTGTGTACAAATTGCAAAAGAATGTTATGACAAATAATAAGAGTGTTGAGAGTTTTGTCCGAGAACGTAGGCACGTTGCTGAACCTCGTAATCTTTGTGTTCTTTCTTGATTGCCTTACTAAATTCAACAGATTGTATACGCAGACTTCTCCAAGATTTACGTATCAATGCGGCGGAGTCTGGATAAATACTACGGCCACGACAGCCTCTTCATTATAGGTGTGCATAGTTCGGCTGTAATTTCCAAAATGCCCCTTTCTCTTTTTTCCCCCACTTTGTCGATGTTGAGTGATATTAGTCAAAAGTAAAAAATTTAGAAGCCAATTCAATAGCTGTCTTCTTTAGTACAAAGAGAGACCACCTCACTAGCGATTTATTAACGGCTACAAGCACCCTCATCAAACAATTCGTATAAAACTAAAACTAAATAGTACTTCTGGACACAAAATCCAATTAATTGGCTTGAAAAGCAAATGAAATCATGCTGTAAATAGATGTTCATGCGCTTCATCGAGGGTGGACTTCAGTGATTGATAGCCCATCGACTGACAGAGGTAGATAGCTGCTGGTAATTTGGTAATGTCCCTGGTCATTCCCTATCTTGTTATCCAGCGGTTCCGGTTGGAGGAAAAAGGCGGGTTCTCGTGGCGCTGGTAGGCTAAGAGCTTGGCCGCTCAGCCCAAGAACTATGTTCGCCACGGTTGGTCTATTAGTCGGATCTTCCTGAACGCACAGGAAGCCGATGTGTATGCATCTGAGCACTTGGCTTCTAGAGATAGATTCTCCCAATGCCGGGTCCAATATTTCTAAAGGCGCATCGCCTCTCCAATGTTTCCAAGCCTGCAGCAGCACAATTGAACACAACAAGTGAATTGCAGAACAATATCGTCGATTGAGAGCGCATAAAAAGATGAAATCATCCAGAAAACTTACATGGCTCGCCAGACCTTCGCCTTTTTCAGAATTAAAGTAGTAGTTATTCCTCTTGCCGCAAACGATCTCGAGGATGAGGACACCAAAGCTGTAAACATCTGATTTTTGAGAGAATTGTCCATGCATTGCATACTCCGGGGACATGTAACCGCTGAAAACCACCACCAGGACGTTAGATTTTGGGATGCCTAATATCTATACTAATCCCATTATCAATTCCTAACCAGAAGCTACCTCATGATAAACTTTTGAAAAATGCAAGACTTACTAGGTTCCTACGATTCTTCTAGTGTTTGCATTATTTTGATCGACTCTGAAAATTCTTGCCATACCAAAATCCGAAATCTTTGGGTTCATATCATTGTCCAGCAAGATGTTGCTAGCTTTTAAATCCCGGTGAATGACTCGAAGCCGAGAATCTTCATGAAGATAGAGCATCCCTCGAGCAATGCCCAATATTATCTTGTAACGTCTTGGCCAGTCTAATTGGTTGCTTTTCTTGGGGTCTGCAATGATTTAAATGAGAGTATTATCTAGGAAGCCTAGGAGTAGATTCAAAATGTCATATATGATCGAGTAAATGGGGATATAATTATTTGCTTAATCGTCTATATCGTACATTAGCCTAGGAAATGAACTTAAAACCAGTGAAGTGGAACAAACCGAACAAAAAGTAGTCGAGACTTTTGTTGGGCACAAACTCGTATACGAGGAGCTTTTCCCCTCCTTCTAAGCAAAATCCGAGCAATCTCACTAAATTCCGGTGTTGAAGCTTCGCCACCAACGCAATCTCGTTCTTGAATTCTTCGACGCCTTGGCCTGAGCTTTGGGATAGCCTCTTTACCGCTATTTTTTGTCCATTGAGAAGCCTACCCTGAAATATTTTGTGAAAGATGACAAAGTCTTGTGAAAGTCTTCACTTTAGTTTTTTTTTATTTTAGGATAATGACTTTCTGAATTTTAAAATGATATGCATTGTTTAAATTATATGTTAATTCCATTGGATCTGCAAATATTTAAAATTGTTCCGTCATGTCGTCATGCTATTTTACGATCATGGATCACGAGTCATTCTTATGGCTAGAGAGAGAAATTTAGAAACTTTATTATGAAAATTCTTCAAAAGAGAGGATGATATAGCCCACTTAACGTCCGCTGCGGTGCAAGAGATCTGAAAATTCATGACATGGGTTTGGTAAAACAATGATTTATTTACAAAGATCTAATAATTGAATCCTACATTAACATAATAATTGAAGATTTTGAAATATGTGACAATAATCCCACAAAATCTCACATGATATCATAATAGCAAATACTAAATTTATATCTTTCTAATCCCTTATTTATCTCTCCAATAATATATTTTCATGCTTGCGAGGGGAAATGACATAATATTTAATATTTAAACCTTACATTCATCTAATAACTTAAGTATTTAGAGTTGTCCACAGGCCTCACAAAATTACATTTAGTTGTCAAAGTACACTGCATCTAGCTCTATATTTAGTGGAAACAGCACTCCTGAAAAATTTCAGGTGCCCTATTGAACCTAAATAAATTTCGAGGAGGATATTATATATCACCATCTGATCAATTTCAAATCCAAACAGAGCATCAAGTGATTTCCAAAAGCATCTGACCACCTTAATGATCAGTAATATACCTGGTAAACCTCCCCGAATCCACCTTCGCCAAGCTTGTTTTCTTGAGAAAAATTGCTCGTCGCTGAAAGTAAAGTATCCCAATCGAATTGCAAGGACTTTAAGGATGTGATCTCGCTTACACCTTCATCAGAGAACAACAAAATGCTTAGACTTGTACTTGTTTTTCATGTTTTACGCTCACAGCTTCACAATCTTTAAGTTTCTCAATTGTAGTTTTTAGTCTTTTGTTTTTCCTTTGATATTTTTCTGTGAAAAATGATAGTCTTACCACATTCTTCTTGCGCCACTTCATATTTCTTCTGTGCTCGCCTCCTTCGAAGGCAACGAGAACCGATGAAGAGAAGCATCACGAGAACGGCGACAGAAACGATGATTGCAGCCAAGGTACCTGATCAGATAATGGTCTTTCTCAGCAAATCTAAAACCATCACTTAGTTACAATCGTAAAACAGTGGATGCCCAGATACCTAGTAGGGACCAATATTATTTCCAAAACGCGAGAAGGGATTTCTTTAACAAAACCCATAAGCTGTTACCCTCCTCACATAAATCCACGAGGTTTACATAAACTTTTGGCCCTCATACATTTAGGTTCTCACACTTTTGGCCTTACATAAGCATAGGACCTCTGTATTGGTAGATTTCTGAAAGTGTTGGTAAGTATCAAAGAATTGGGGCAATAGGAATTTACCAGTCACCTGATCTTCTGGTGACATATTGATAATTTATAGACATTATAATGAAATTATCAGCTGTTTTTCATTGGTTGTAAATTACCATTTGTTTGGGTAGAGTGTCCAAAGAGTTATAAATCTATTATATGGCTGTCACCTCCATCCTAAATTCTCCTGGTTGACCTTTATAGTCTTAAATTTTTTGATGATATTCCAATGCAATTCTCATTTAACCAATTTAGGCTGAAAAAAAAAGCTGATTTGTTGGTCTTGTCATCCTACGTGGCACGGCTAGTATTTCATATTGATAGTCTTGAATGAAATGACATAGTTTTAAATTTATTTTATCAATTTCTTTTCCCTATTCTTTACTACGCCAGGGCCCTGGCCATGGATACAAGAGACATGTTCTCTAGGGCACATCATACGTTCACAAAGCATTAAGTGGGAAAGGTGAAAGTTTGGTTGACCGTCCATGAAAAGCAATGGCCTTGTGGCCCAGCAACAGCACTATAAGAGTCTTTCTAATATGGGTCACAGTAGCTGACATTGTAATTTATCAATTTATGAGCTTGGTCTAACAAAGTAAGATATATAAAAAATTAGTTAGTCTAATGGGGGAATGGCTAGTATGGGTCAGGTAGAGCTTGAGTTGTGATGAGAGGATCTATGGCTGAAATTGTTTTTATAGAGTGCTCATGTCTTTTTCCTAATCCTAATGCACAAATAATTTCATATAAGAATTCGTTGTAGGACATTATTCATGAGGGACAATCTCATTGACCTAGAAATACAAAGGGCAATAAACGACACTTGAGTTCTAAATTATCAGTATTCCACATCAATAAAGACATATTCCAAATTAGGGGCACAAATCCTTTTTTTCTCTATTTTTGTGTTTTAGATTAAGACGATGGAGATCTTGGGGTACCATTTTCATGGCTTACATGTGGAATTCAAGCAATCATAACCTAGAACTGAAACATTCAGATTTAGCTAGTTTTTGAAATTGTTTGTCTAGTAAAAATCAATCCTAATAATATAGATAAATAGACTTGGTCAAGACAAGATGTTGAGATGTGGTGTATCTCTAGGGAATGGGGAGAAGAATACTAGAAGTGCCAAAAGTTGTGTACAACACTCACTTTAGTGCCAAAAGTTTCAAAACAATCACTTCGATACCAATTCCGAAAAAAGAATGATCGCTTAAATGTCGATTCTGGCTAAAAGTGTCATGTCAGCATTTTAAATACTAAAAATATTCACGTTGCAGTTTTAAATAAAATATATATTCAACGTGGCAATTTTTATTAAAAAAAATTTCCACACCCTTTTTCGGTAATTCATCAAGTGAACCCCACATTTTTCAACCACCATATCTCCCTCCTCCGACCTCTGTTTGACATGCCGTTGGTGGCATTAAATTCCTTAAAACATCATCTACCAGCTCCAACTGATCCCACCTCCGTAGGTACCATTGTTTCTATCGAGAGCTCCTAAAAAAAGCCCCCACGAACTATTCTTTCCCTGTTTTCTAGAAATTCAAAAATTCTTCCTTGCCAAAAATTGGCTATTCCGGCGATGCCCATGCTAAACCGCTACTTCTATGACATCCATGAGTGTTCAAGCTCGACCATATCCTTTGTTACGGTTGATTTGGTCGAGAAATCACCGATCATGTCATCTTCCTCCTCACGCGAACCGAGTCCCTATTTTCACACCAAGTGAACCTTTCCTTTTTTAACTGCCATATCTCCCTCCTCCGACCTCCAATTGACGCGTCGTTGGTGGCGTTGGATTTCTAAAAACACCATCTACCAGTCCCAATAATCTATGCCTCCTTAGCCACTGTTGTTGTAGCCAACAGCCCCCGAAAAGAAGCCCCCATGAGACTGTTTTTCTCCTATTTTCCAAAAATTTCAGAATTCTTCCTCGCCGGAAATTTGCCCATTTTGGCGATGCCCATACCGCACCATTGCTTCTATGACGTCCCTAGGTGTTCCTTAAGCTCTACCATGTCCTTTTTTGCGGTTGATTTGAACAAAAATCACCGATCGCATCATCTTCCTCTTCACGCAAGTCGAGTCCCTATTTTCGCTCTGAGTGAACCCCTCCTCTTTCAACTGCCATAACTCCTCCATCCGATCTTCACTTGACATACCGTTGGTGGCATTGAATTCCTTAAAACACCCTCTACCAATCCCAACTAATCTTAGCCTCCTTAGCTACCATTGTTGCCACCAAGAGCCCCCCCAAAATTGTTCTTCCCCTATTTTCTAGAAATTTCAAAATTTTTTATTGCCGAAAATTGGCCATTCCAGCGATGCCCATGCTGAACCGTTGCTTCTATGACGTCCTTGGGTGTTCCCTAAGCTCTACCATGTCCCTTGTTGCGGTTGATTTGGTCAAGAAATCACCTATTTCACCCTGAATCCTTGTTTGCCCTTGTTTTGCTAGAGTTGCTATTTGTGGCCACCGTCCCTTCTCTGGTGAGACCCACTCAACACCACCATCCCCAATTGATAGCTTGGAGTCCTACAATCACAAAGACATCAGCCTCAACCGCCGATGTTGAGCCGTTTGGGAGATATCGACCCCGAAGCACAACCTCCTTTCTCACCAGCGTTGAATTTTTTATAATTATTTGGCACTTTACGCAAGCCACATGTGCTACCATGTTGGAATAAGAAAAGGTAATAGTTTTCAACACTCGATTGAAAATTGAAACTAAATTAAAAATTATTTTCTGATGTTTGGTATTTGATTTTTTTCGAGGAAGATTACCAAAATCAATTTTTATTAGTTTTAAAAAATATTTTAAATGTTTTTTCTTTTCATTTTTTCTTCCTACTCGACCAATTGATAATTATGAGCAATGGCTGGTGATCAGCCACAAGCAAACCTGTGCCTCGCCAAATTCTAGTCAAGCATGAGATTGGCCTCATCGAATCTAGTTAGCCTAGCAAGGCTCTAGAGATAGCCCAAGTCTAAAGAACTCATGTGAGGCTCGAGCCTTATCCGAGCTAACCTATGGCTAGTCATTGGCTGACATTATGGTAGGCAATTGGTTAAGGAAGAAGCAAAAAGAAAATAAAAAGGAAAGGAAAAAAATAAAAAATAATTAAAATTGATTTTTTAAAAAAAGAAAAGAGAGAAGAAAATTAAAAATAAAGAAAAAAGTGATTTTTCAAAGATATAGTTTAGAGGTGGAAAAAAGAATATAAAAAATGCTTTTGGATTTCTGAAAAGCGGAAAAATATTTTTTTACTAGCTCATTTTTCAAGAACTGAACACTAAAAATCCATAAGACATTTTCTAAAAGGTATTCTTTTTATGAAGCGAACGGGGCCCTAATAAATATAAACTCTAAATTGCAATTTTAAGGAGTAAAATCCCAAATGCTAGTTACTCTAGAATGTTTCCCAAAAAACAAAAAACTTTATTGGTCATGTAAACCTATGCTACTTTTTGCACGAGCATAAACGCAACGTACCTTTGTCCGTATTTCCACCGGCAGCTGAAGGTGACAGAGAAGACGGCGGTGGAATGTGGATCGACCCCGAAAACGGGTATAAATCCCATTGGAAAATACAGCTTGGCTTATAAACAGCGCTGGTTAGCATTGTGCGGCAGCACTTATAATAATCAAGGGCTTTGTACAAGCAACTCCTGCAATCGTTTGCCGACAAGCCAGGACTACACTGTAACAGCGAGTAGATCGTACGGTTGTCCGGCAAGTTGGCCTGCCCCGTTGCGAACTTGAGCTTCAAAGATCTGTCCACGGCTTTGTTCACTACTCCTGACGCCAAGTTCCACCATATTGCTGGGCTTGTGGTGATGTCGATGGAGATGTTGTCGGCGTTATCCAGCAAAAGGGTAGGATCCGTTTGCAGTATGCCGTAGATTGGGGTGTTCGAATATCGTATAAAGCAAGGCTGGCCTCCTGTTCCCCAGGAGTAAGCCGCCTTCTGGTTTGGGCACCAGTCAACCAAATCATGGACCGCGGAGCTCACACAGTTCTCGCAGATATTTGCCGATGCATCGCCCCGGCAGAAAGTGAGAGCGTAGATGGTGTCTCCGTTCTGGCCCATGCTTGTGGCGTAGCACCCATCATGTGCAGACACGTTATCGGAGAGAGCTCTGACGACGGTGTCGCGGTTTTTGGCATAGGCGCTGTTCAACGTGAAGTTCCCCGCCGTGTTATTGCAAAACTCCGCATGATGGGCGGCGGCTCGGATCAGAACAGTCAGAAAAAAAAGGAAATATAGAGCGGATGATGAGCAAGGCATATTACCGTTTCGTGCTTTTTGGTGCTTCGAATGGTTTTGCTTGATGCAGAGCCGGAGATTCTCAGGCTATATACATTGCAGGAAACCGATCCCCTGCCGTAACGCAGGGGATCATTCTCCAACATCTAGAAGGACAGCCGGGGAAACGTGTAGCACGGCTGCCTTTTAAAAATAAAAAAAGACCCAACACTTTCCCTCCTCTAGAATGAGGCCGGACGTATCCGCGTCCTACATTGCAGAGCTTGTGCTTCTTCATTATGTAGTAGAATATACTTGCGAGTGAATAAGGTTAAAAAACACAAAAAGAAGAGAAAGAAAAGAGAGAGAAGTAATAGATTTCGACAATTTAAAACCTCAAAGCAAGTAGCTAGATTTACTAAAGTTAGTTTACATTGATTTTACTAAGAGATCAGTTAGATTGTTAATGATCCTAATTGGGTCATATATAAAAGTCAATAACAGCCGGACATATCACTTAATGACCAATAACCCGTGAGATTGGAAAAATTAAATTTGAATTCTCTTGTCCTTAAAAAAAAGGAAATGTTTACAATAGAAGAAACATTATGAGGATTAAAAGGAGAAGCCAACGGCATCTTGCCCTATTGATGGTCACTTGACTCGGTCAAGGTCAGAATGGTCACGGCCAATGTCATTTAACATAACCTGCGGCAATAGTTCCGATGTTAATGTTGATTATTTCGTATCAACTTGGTTGACTATTGCATCACTTTAGCATTTTTAGGTCTAGAAAAGTGATTTGTACGAAGTAATTGCGGCGAGAACTTGTACAGATAATCACCACCCGATGTTAATGGAGATACTAGCTATGAAGATCGAATTAGGAATGCGAAATAATTTGTTCAGCTCAAAAAAGGACGCGAGGAGGAGTTGCTGCCACATGTTGCCATGTTGTGCGGGTAGTAGTCACATCCCCTACTCAAGGGCAAATGTGTAATTCTGATGCAAGTGTGAATCGTATCCCCCAATTTATAGTAGTCTGCATCTTCCGTTGCTGGACTGGGTAAACATTAGTTCCTTTTCCAATTGACTCGACTTCGAGACGACGCATCGGTGTGATTATTGCCTCCGCCGACAAGTTGCTTTCTAGGGTTTCATTTTGTGGTGGATATGCTCCCAGGTTGTTGTTTTCATGTGAACTCTCGCTTTTAGTAATGGCATTCCCCATAATTTAAAAAAGGCAAAGTTGATGTGACCCGCTTCTTTGGCCTTGAAGGGAATAGTATTTCCGATAAAGAATTATTTAACTTTGGAAGGAGTGATTGAATTGGAAAGAAAAGATCTAAAACAGTTACGAGAGAAAACAACTTAAGCAAATTAAAGGGATTCGGTTAATATGTAGTTTGGATGCTAGTGAGGAAATCAAAGGACATGGGGCGTTTCCTTGACACTTTACTGGTGAGAATTTAACTCTGCAAGAAATTGCGCAAAAAGACGCAAAATTGGCCTATTTATTGCGCGTACTGGTTGAAGTATTTTGAACTGAACTTGCGATAGAGAAAAAATTCAAGATTTCTCTATTCTTTCTTCCGCATAGCAGAGCTTTATAAAGTTTTTTTTTTTCGAGATAGAAAATGATGCATATAGATCTTTATAGTGGTTTGGCTTAGATCAAAGTCACGTCCACTCTCACAGACGAACACTACTAATAGGTCTTGCGACCTTTCTTTTCCTGTCAGGTAAAAGGATAGGGTTTATAAATAATGCCAAAAATGGACAAATTACTCTTAATTGGTATGGATTTTCCTTAAACCTTACCTCACGCCATGTATTTTGGGGGAAAATTATCAAAAGATTTATAAACATATTGTAATTATACCAATTTCGTTCTAAACTTTTATTATTTTGCCAATTCAGTTTGACATTATTTGTGTTTATGCTAATTAGTCATAAACATTTTTATATTTGTGTCAATTCAATTCATTTTTACAATTTAATTGTCTGTTATCAATGTAAATACTTTTAGTACAATATTAATTTTTCAAAATTTTAATTAATTTTTTTAATTATCTTGCCCCATAGTGGTTGGCAACAATAGACAAGGCTTAGGATTTAGGTGAGGCTCGGGGTTGCGGTTGAAGATTGCCTTACTTGTGGTTGGCAAGGGCATGACCTCCTTTACCCATGGTAATGAGGCCAAGGAAGGCTAGCCCTACCCATGGCCATGTCTTGTGATCAATGTATAAAGTTTAAAGGGCTTAAGCAAGGCCGCCTTCACCAGTAGTCGATGAGGTTGAGCAAGGCCACCGCCCTCCCTAGCGGCTAGTGAGGGATTCACAACCCTTGATGTCACGCTTCGCTCCTAGGCGCACGGCAGTCCTTGATGTCTCCTTCCGCATTTGGTCGATAAAATGCGACGTCCTAGGATGTGTCATTGACCCTTAAGTCCCTAAGCAATGTTCAACCCCATAACTAAAAAAGTGGTTAATAACAACGAATGTGATTTTAAATCTCAATGAATCTACCCCTAAACACAAACTAAAAAGGCTATCTCCTTAGGATCCCTAACCACTCATGACATTTCCCTCACTGTGCTATGCACCACTTGCATGTGCCCATCGGTCAAGTGGCACTGGACTACTCATGACCATGCATATAGTGAATACCCATATGATACTATCCCTTCCCGCCACATTGGTAGATACACAAGCCCCTAGGCCAGATTACCATGCAGTCAACTACTAACATTTGAGCTACGATGCAAGCACAACAAGCTAAATACGACCTAGGTTCCTATTGCAAGAGCAATCCATAGAGGACCTCTACTAGCCAACCCCTCACAATTTGGCCCTGAACGTCATCACTGGCCAACCCATCATGTTATTTGGCCATTATGTGGGACCACTAGTCACTCATCATGTTACGTGACTATTGACTCTTGGTACTCAACATTCAAGAGTCGTCACTAGCCAATCCATCACATTGCTTGGCCATTAAACGTGACTTACCTCATGGTACTAGTACACACATCTGGCTCAACTATCTCTAAGCTCTTCTATAATAGTAATTGGTCAACGACCGAGACTTGACCAACCCCTCACGTGGCTTGGCCCTAATACTTCAAATGGGTTGATTCTCAAGAGTGACGACCACTTGGTACAAGAGCACACGCTCAAATTGTCTACTTGTCCGAGCTACTGCCTAGCGATCTATCAGTCCATGTCGGAGACTCGGCTATAAACCTCATAACCTTTACTCCGTTCAAGCTCAAATATTGCTACGGGTTGTCATCTAGCAGCCAATCGATCTACAACCAAGACTTGGCCAAAAGCCATGCTATCATGCCACATGTCTCATTATTTATTCATGAGAGAATAAAATAAGACGGTCCATAACCCGTATGATACACTAGCTACACCTTTGATATGCCATAATTCGTAGCGGCGAACTAGTATTGTTGACCACACCGGTCAACCAAACGATCACCAAGCGATCCACACCCCACTTTTGAAAGTGCTTTTTTCTATTGGTGGAAAATATTTTCTTTAACTATCTTGTTCTATGAAACGAACGCTATAAAATTTGAAAAATATTTTTCTGAAAATTATTTTTCTGTAAAATGAACGGAGCCTAAGTTTTAAATGAACATAAGCAAATATTGTCATTTTTCAAGAAAATATTTTCCTAAATACTTCATGTTCCGTGAAATGATCGGAGCCTTAGGGTCCGTTCGTTTGGCGAAAAATGAAGTACTTCCAGAAAATATTTTCTAGGAAGTCATTTATCGGTGTTCGTTGGAAACTTAAAAATTTTTCGAAAAATTTTTTCAGGAATTTTTTTTGAGAAATTATCTGGCGACTGGCGACTGGTGGCAGAGGCGGGGGGGGGGGGGGGGGGGGCGGGCTGGCAGGCAAGTGATGGTGGTTGACGGGCCGGGGGGGGTGGCGGGTGGGTGGTGGCGGCCGACGAGGGGGGGGCGGGCAGGCGGGTGGTGGTGGCTGACTGGCGGGAAGCGGCGGGTGGGTTGTGGCGGCTGACGGGGGGCGATGGGCGGTGGGCAGGCAGCGATAGCCGACGGGGGGCAAGTGGTGGTGTCGCGACCTCCCCGAAGGTGCACCACCTAAGATTCGGCTAATGGTTTACTAAGCCTAACTTAGCTCGAGCTCTCCCAAGCCCATACCAATTCGCGATTTAAGTTTCTCTTTTTAACATGCAAAAGATTTTCAATTTGGAGCCGCCACTAACCTATTTATGGTGGGTTGGTTAGAAACCCATGTAAGGCATCGGGAGTCACGCCTTACCCCTACGAACCAGAGATCTAGGACTCGGGGACTTGGTTACGCTAAATTGCTCTAACGCCCTTTCGGTACCTTTTCATTATTTTCAAAACTTCGCAGGCAGTTTGGATTCATTTTAATTCTATTCCTAACATGCAATGGTGGCCACTCATAAAATCAACATAAATAAAAATTCAAGAAAGGAAAGCAATAATAAAACAAATCAAATCATCTAAACAAAATCAAATAAAATCAAATCAAAATCAAATCACATCTAATTAAATATCAAACAGAATCAAAGCAAATCAAATCAAATCAAATCTAATCAAATCTAATAGAATCTAATCTAACAAAATCAAAATAAAAAATCTAACAAAATCAAATAAAATCTAATCTAATCTAGTATCAAATAAAATCTAATCTAGCAAAATTAAATAAAAATCTAACAAAATCAAATGAAATCTAAGTAAAATCTAATAGAATAAAATAAGATATGCATGAAAATTAACAAATCTAATGCAATATGTGAAATGCAATTTTTTTGGAATTTTTATGATTTAATTAGCCTAATTATCCATAGTTAAATATTACCTAATCTAAATTAGGACACCAAATATATCAATTCCTAATTTAAATCAAATCTTATCCAACCAAAGATAATGTCCTATAATGCAATCTAGCTAAAAATATCCTACCAAATATATCTAATATGCAATCTAAACTAATTATGCAAATTAATCTAAATGTGCAATTAATCTAAACATGCGATTATTCAAATAAACATGCAATTCTAACTCTAAAAATGCAATTTCTAATTTAAACATGAAATTAATCTAAAGATGCAATTTTAAACCTAAACATGCCATTAATCTAATTATGCAACTAACCTAAATATGTAATTAATCTATTATGCGTGCAATGCAACAAAATTAATTTAAATATGCACAGTTAACTAAACATGCATAAAAAGCAAACTAAACAGAAAATAAACAACTAAGCACCCAAAAGTCAAATTCTAAAAAAAAATGATTTTTTTATTTATTTTATTAAAAAAACGAAAAAAAAATCACAAATAAAAAACAAATAAAAACAAATAAAACCGGGTCGGGGACCGAACCGGGCCGGTTCGGTCCCGACCCGTTCAAAACGAGTCGGATCGGGCTGCGCCCGATCCGCTCGCCAAGGCCAGCGAGGGAGCTGGGCTGGGCGCGCAAAGGGCCCAGACCCAGCTCCCCTTATTCTCCTTGTACCTGCAGCAATTGGCCCACAATAACAAAAGACCAGTCCAACAAAAATCAGTCTACAAGAAACGCCAAGCCCGTCCCTGCACAAACAAAAATCGTCCAGCCCACAGAGAGAAAAGAAAGAAAAGTCAACCCAACCCACGCATGGAGTCCTCTTCTTCTTTTTTTGCGCGCAAAAAGTCAGCCCTTCTTCTTCTTCACGTGGACCTGCAACAGAAGACTTCACAAGCAACCCTTCTCCAGATGGCGTGTCAGGCAGCATGTATTTGCAAGGAACAAGTGCAAATCATCACAAAAAATTGACGCAACTCAGGATGTGCAGCAACAAGGGGTTTGTTCGTAGGTAAAAAAAAACAAATTATGGGTCTGATGTGCATCAAGAACAACCAGCATCATCACAGGGGCAAAGAAGCATCATGAAAGCTTAACAAAAAATTCAATCGAACCCAAATCACAGTAAACTCGAGGCAAATATATGATCACGGGAGGAGAAAAATAAAATAGCAATTCTCCCTACACGGCTTGGGAACAATGGCGAAAAGGTGCACTCAAATGAGCTTGAGCCGAACCATTCTTAATTTGCGGAATCGCCCAAAAACCGTGATCCTCGGGATATCACACATATCAATTCTAATCGAGACCCACCTGTGAGCGGAGACAATAAGATATCGTCGCGCCGCCGAAGGTTCACGCCGAACTCAACAAACTTCGGTCTCAACTCTTTTTCCTTAAACCCTCTCTATTTCTCGTCCCTCCCCCTCACTGTACGTCCCTTATACCCCTGCGTGTGTGTCTCTTTTTCTTCTTTTTTTTTTTTCCCACCGTCTCTCTCTCTGGACGTCTTCTTTTTTCCGAAAAGTCTTCTCCTCTCTCCCTCTCTTTCTCTCTATCTCTCTCCTTCTCTTGGTCTCTCTTTGCGCTCTCTTTTCCTTTTCCTCCCCCTTTCTTTCTCTCTCTGGACGTCTAATTCTCTCCCTTCCGCTTCTTCCCCTTTTGGACGTATATCATGCAGGAACAAAAAGATTCGGTCAAATCTTCATAAGATTTGACCGAAAATTCATCTAAAAAAAAACAATCCCCTTTCCTTTGATCAGCCGAGGTCTCCCTGCATGTATATCTCTTGGGCGTCCTTATTTGGGTAAAGAAATATTTGGTTCAATCTTTTAACTGAACATCTTTATCTTTAAAGATCATCCCCATGTTACAAAGCCAAAAAATAAATATTCAGCCAAATCTCTTAAATATTTAACAGAACTTTGCATATCCCCAATCACGTTCTTAAGGCAATGAGATACAAAAAATTCAATCAATTTTTTTTTAAAATATTTGACTAAATATTGCTATTGATTATCCAAAATTTTCCTTTTCCATGGGTACACCAATCAAATCCAAACCCAAATCTATTTCCTAATTCTCTATGCATCAAATTATCGATCACATATTTGTTCGATAAACTTCCAATTTATGGGCTTGTCTTAATTATTCCACCAAGGGTCTCACCTAAAATGCAAAAATGGTCCTACTAACTATATATTTTTTCAGGGATTAAAGTAAACCCTTATTTTCTATGCAACAAAATGAGGCGTTAAAATTTAGGTGTCAACAGGTGGCAGGTTGTGGCAGGCATGCGGCTGGCGGGCACCGAGGGTGGTGGGCGGTAGGGGGCGGGCCGACAAGCGGCGGCCACTAGTGGGCGTGTGACGGGGGGCGGCGGCAAGGGGCAGGTGGGGGGTGGCGGGCCAATGGGGGGTGGTGGGGGCCGATAGGCGGGCAATGGCAACCAACAGGTGGCGATGGCTGACAGCGGCGATGGCTGACGGGGGGGTGGCGGCTGACTCTGACGGTGTCGGCGGTGACCGCTGACAATTAAATTACTCATAGACTCATGACGAGACAGAAAGAGAGAAAATTCGGAAAATGTTTTCCCCTTTTCAAAAACGGAAAACATTTTCTTTAGTTTTAGAAAGAAATCTTTGGTTGATTGGAAAACATTTTCCTTAGGAAAATATTTTTTGCCCCTTGAAGAGTCTAGTTTTCGGAAAATATTTTCTGAAAAAATATTTTCTACCAAACAAACAGACTACTTTGTTTTTCTTGTTAAGTTTTTTGTTTCATGGTAACGCATTGCTAAGTAAGAGTTTCTTGAATGATTGCCATGTGGTTTAGCACAATGCGTCTAAATCTTTCCCTTGATTAAATAGCCCAAGACACCGGGGGGGGGGGGGGGGGAGAGAGAGAGAGAGAGAGAGAGAGAGAGAGAGAGAGAGAGAGAGAGGCAATGGTGACTGCAGGAGAGGAGGGGCCAGCTCTCCACTAGTCAGTAGCGAGGGCTGTCCAGCGAAGGTGGGTGGCGGGCGCTACCCCGACATAAGAAAATCAAGTTTGTATTTTTCCCGCTCTTTTGGGAGAAGATATTCAACAAATCAAATGGTTATGTAGTCCAAAGCAATGTCTCACTTTGAAATTCAGCGTCACCCTCGGTCGATGCTGTCATCGAGGCAGTGGATCGGTCGTGGAGGCTTCGTTTATTGATGTCGGTGACAGGCCATGAGCAGATGAAGTCGACATTTCTCTGCCGCTATCATCTTTCAAATATGCAGGTCGGGTCGGCACTGGGAGGGTCGTGCTTTGGCTATCGATCATCAAAGCCACCGAAGCCACGGTGGGCCGTCTCGCGACATTCTCTTGAATGCACAACAATGCAATGTGAATGCACCTTAGTATTTCGCTTGTTGAATTGCCATTTAACAATGGATCTATAAGGTGAACAGGTGTTCCCTTTCTCCAATGTTTCCATGCCTGCAGCGCACGTTCACGAAAAGCAAGTAAACGGGTTTTACAATTTCACATGCGCGAGGGGAAGTACTACAGATTTTTGCTGAAAAAATTGTTGGACAAAACTCCAAGATCGTATACTCACGTAGCCCAGAAGGTGCTCTGAATTACCCGAAGTGCTGAAGTGTGAAATCTTCTTGCCACTGATGATCTCTAATACTACTACGCTGAAGCTACACATCAGTCTTCACAGAGATCTCTCCATGCCTCGCATATTCATGAGTCATATAGCCACTACCACACATAAAACAAATGAATCCAAGAATCATCAATCGAGAAACTGAAATTGGTGTTTGTTCTCGTTGTATGCTTTCCTAGAAAGATTGATACATACAAAGGAGCTAGAGATAAGTTTATTCGAAACTTTCAAAGTTCCTGCGATTTGTGCAGTATTTGCTCTACTTTGGTCCAAAACGAATAGCCTTGCCGTACCAAAATCAGTTATCTTGGGATTCATGTTCTCATCCAACAGAATGTTGACAGGCTTTAGATCACGGTGTATGATCCTAAGGCGTGAATCCTCATGCAGGTAAAGAAGTTCTCGAGCGATTCCTCTTATTATACTGAAACGTCTCTCCTAACTTAACAACATACGTTTGATTGAATCTGCAATATAGAGATCATTAAGGTTCTGAAATATCCTGAATGTAAAGCAAAGTACTGACAAACGGTTTGATGCATAAATCTGTCCGATCAATACATTAATTGACGGCGAAATGGAAGCAACAGATTTGAACGTCCAAGTTCGTACTAGAAATATATCCTTCAAGGCTTGCGTTGGGTGTAAACTCGAGGATAAGAATTCTTTCCCCTTCTTCCAGGCAATACCCGTGAAGCTTAATCAGATTTTTGTGCTGAGGTCTGACCATCAGGGTAATCTCATTCTTGAACTGTTCCAAACCTTGGTTAGAACACGCTCGGAGCCTCTTCACAGCAATGTATTGTCCATTTTCAAGCTTGCCCTACAGTCATGTTCATTAGCAGGAAACAATATTTATGATCTCCATGAAGTGATGTAATTCCCAAATAAACAGTCGGAAAGAATTTCCACCTACCCAATACACTTTTCCGAATGACCCTTCTCCAAGCTTATTCCATTCCGAAAAGGAGTTTGTAGCAGCCCTGATCTCGCTTATTTTGAACTGGAAGCTTTCAGCAGTTTTTAACTCGCCTTTTGCTGAACAAAACATACAGCAATCAAGATGAGATACCTGGAATCTGATGAGATAAAACGGAAAGTTGAAATGTTTCTTGATGTTAACATGCCATTTGGGTTTCCATAATTATTTAACAAAAATGCGGGATTGGTTTTAGATTCTGAACCGTCTCTCAGAAGGGGAATATAAATCAAAATTAAGCCATTCTCCTTCTCAAACTACTTAAATCCTTTTTGCTGAGCTTGATAAGAAGATATTCAATAACAACTAAGATGCAGAACACAATAATACCGATAAATCCACTCACCAGATGGGACTATGCACGGATTACTTCTTATCCTTCTAATAAAGCAGCACACGGAGACAATAACCATCACCGAGAAAACTGCTGAACCTACCACAGCAACCACAATGCGTAATGACTTTGAAATATTACCTGCCAATATCAAGCAATGCGTTTAACCCAATTTGAAATTGAAACTCATGATATGACTTTTTGTATAGCATGGACTTCCAAACTCTCGGCTCAACTAATCCCCATTGATACATGGACAGGGAATTTCATGGGTATCGGATAAAACTTTATCCTACATAGCAGGCGCGGACTCTGAATGAGAGCTGTTATTCATGAATTCAAAATCAGCAGTAACCTTAACGTTGGATCAACCATTAGTGACTTGGGCATTTGCAGGTGGAGAAGCAGGAGGGTCGGCTGCAGTTGGTGGTGGTGGCGGAGATGACAGCAGATTGTCAGGAACGGACTCAAAAAACCAGTACAAGTCCCATCGGAAATAGCAGCTTGGCTTCTGAACAACCCCACCTTGTTTTCCGCGGCAACATCCTTGATAATCATTTATGCATTCCCACAAGCAACTCAGGCAATCAATCCGAGATAAATCGGGGCTGCACTGCAACAGCGTGAACATGGTCTGGAAGGTAGGTGTTGGGTTTTTAATAGAATGGGCCGCCCAAGATGGGCCAAACCAGGCCCAAAATCCAGACAGTTCAAATTTCTTTTAAAAGGAGATTTGATTACCGCCAAGAGATTGTCTTCAAGGATTCTCTTTCTATCTCTCTCCAAGAAGAAGAATGAACGACGTTCTTGACTTCCCTTCGAGAGGCGTTTCGTCGGGCAACTTCGATTCCCTCATCTTGAGCGACAGATCTTCCGTGGATTACAGGTACGATTCGTAAGTTGTTATCGTATCTAGATCAGTAATGCAAGTTTTGGGCGTTCGTTTTTATTGTGTCCGTCGTGTTCTTCGGATTTGTCCAAAGTCATAAAGGAATTATGTATTCCGTCAGTAGGTAATTTCTTGCTCCCTGCTGCGAACTTGAGCTCCGATGTCCCCATTGAAGCCCTCGCTGCCAGCTTCTCTGTCCAGTTCCACCATATCCGATCGAACTGATCCTGATCCATCTGGATGTCGCCTGTGTTATAAAGCCTTACAGTCGGAGATGTCTGCTTCATGCCGTAGATTGGACTATCAGAGTAACGGACGATGCAAGGAGGACCTCCCCACCAGGTGAATGAAGCTTTCTGGTTCGGACACTTGATCATCAACTCTTCAGCCGCAGAGCTTACGCACTTGAAGCAAGTGTTGTTCAAGGAGTCGACGCTGCAGAAACTGAGCACATAGACAACATCTGAGCCGTTCCCCACGTTCCCAGAGTAGAACCCGCCATTTGAAGCCACGTTGCTAGGCAGAGAAGAGAGGACAAGCTCACGGTTCTTGTCGTAGTTGCCGCCGGCTGTGAAGTTGCCCGTGTCGTAGCAGTGTTGAGCATCGGAGAGGTCGGACGTTAGGATGTGAAGACACAGAAGGACAGACAGAAGACGAAGAAGAAAAGAAGGGATCGAGAGATGCTGTGCAGACATGGTGGTTGCTGGCTGCTTCAGCTCCATTGTTGAAGATGAGACGTACGAATCGTCCTCTCGGGAGGTCATGGTTGGATTTGGGTCGTGCCTGGAGTAAAAGAAAAGCAATGGTTGATAGAGATTGAAGTACATGAGGACAATAGAGGAAGTAGACCATTATAAGATCTTCAACTTTCGTGGAAAAGATTTTTCTAAAACAGCGCATGGTCCATGTCCAAGCGCGAAATGGATCCTCCACCCTGGTACTTTTCATGGCTGAGTTGAGGTGTCCTAACACAATTGTAACCGTCCAATCCACAGTTGGACGGCTGTTTTTCCATCAAAATAGGAGCTGTCCGATAAAAAATCTAAAGACCTCCGGTCAGAGGATTTGGATTCGTGAAAGCGCGTTTTCTAATCAAGAATTTGTGCCAATGGTGGCCACTTCGATGGAGAACGGGCTACTATTCGACAAACGCGAGGTCACACTCACGGAGGCTAAAGCCTGTCCATAGGAGCATGGCGTGCGTCTAGCTTTATACGGATGAGTTTAATAACTTCGGCAGTACGGCGGGAGGCATCGATCTTGTCAATATCGGGTCTTTGGATCGCGAATAGAGTAGATCACGGAATTGGAGGCCCATTAGTCTCAGTCGGCCCAAACGGCAAAATGGCATGTCTGATAATACGCACTTCAACACAAATTGGTCCATCCCTTGCTTCTTGCTTTCGGGTTCAACCCTTTGTTTGCTTAGCCAGAACCGGTGGCCACTATCTCCATGGTGGTCAACCCCATAACACAGACACAGAGAGAGAGAGAGAGAGAGAGAGAGAGAGAGAGAGAGAGAGAGAGTATTTGTGTTTGCTGCCCATGGTAGATTCAGGTCAGGTGATGGTGATGGCTGAACTGGTGGTGACAATGCTGGTGGGGGAAGAGCCTTGATTGAGGCACGAGGATGGTGCTCCGGTGTGGTGGCGGTGGCATTGGGCGAGGGGTGGTGATAATTGAAGGAGGATTTTCCTTATTGAGAAAAAGTGTTGGGTCCAGGGCACCATAGGAGACAATTAAAAGCTTAACTTTCATGGCTTTTGTCACCTCCGGTCTTGGAGGGTGCCTAAGGCCACATAATAGAGATTTTGTGGTACATTACATGTTTGTATTCAATGACAACCGCGAGTTTCTCTTCCAATGATGAAGTTTATTATATTTGTCGGATCTATACAAGAACATATAAATGTGGTAACTTGCAACCTAGTAGCTAGATGAAATTAATGTATGAAGCTAGTATATACATATGACTTGCAGAGATGTGATGTCGAGAACTCTATCAAATTGCTCGTCCATTGATTCATCACACAAAAGTGCCAACTTTATATTCAATTTTCTAATCTAGAAGCTAGGGCTTCTTTTAGAATAGTAATGAGAAGACTATAATACCCTCAATTCTATGCATTTGGAGTCAAATGCTTTCGATGGTAACTCACTTGTTGTATACCTAATGAACTCGACCATTATACCTCAAAAGGGACAAATTTAAGATATCAGAGGAGTTCTTATACACAGTTGACTACATGTTGAAAATTTGATTCTATTTTCTCTCGTTTTAGAGAGAATCTTTACCGCCAATCCAATCAAGAGGTATACGTGATGCAACGAACATTGTAGTTTGTGGCCTTTGGTCACATTTTTATGTCACCTTTGATTGGCGAAATTTTGCATGTCTGTCACTATAGGTACAAAAAAGTCATCTCTTTGATTGAATTAATGTCTATTGGCTTCAGTTTTATTAAAGGCGACCAAATTTCATTTTTGTCTCCTAAGGGTATGATTAAAGGCGACAAACTGTTTTTTTTTTTTTGGTCAAAAGGATTACTTCATATATTCATGTCATGAAAGGAATACCAAGATAAGTCTCTTGTCATAGTACATAATAAGTCCAATAAGCAAGGGGGGGTACAACACCCAATTACTCAGATGAGAATTTGTTTTCTCAGCCTTTACTACCCAATCTGCTACATTGTTCTAGGTTCTAGAGCAATGGGCTATTTGTAATAGAGGAGAGATCGTGACAAACTGGTTCACCAGCTGTGATTCTTGTAGTGCCTCTTGGCTTCACATTTCGATAAGCTCTTTAGATTTTAACAGTTTATGCATGAAGTAGCCTATTTTGTTTTAAATGTGGAATAGTTTTGATTTTCATTTTCTTTGAATTTTTGAGATGTTGTGAGCATACACTTAGGTTTTTCAAGGCTACATTAGTGAGTTTAATCTCATGGAAATACAGAACATTAAGAGTAAAAAAGGAAAGTTAAAAAATCAGTCCGATTCTACTTTAATGAATTGGGGCCTAAGTTCAGTTCAAAGATTGTTGCATGAGACATGATGCGTACTCATATCGTGAAAACTAATAAGTTTGGTTCCGCTGGTGGCTATTACAAAATGGATGTGTGTTATTACTTTATTTCCTTTCACAATGCTTGCTTCCCAGCAATGTAATAACTGTGTTTTAATGATTTTTTTCCAAAATGTCCTCGTTCTTTTCCATCCTCCCACATGGTCGATGATAGAAGATATTATTAGAATATCTAGGTATGAAATATAGCATTCAATTCTTTACCCAAAAAAAAAAAACCTAGCATTCAACTATCAATTTAATTTTTTTAAACATTCAGTAGCGATTCCATAAAATTTATATGATATCAAAATAAGAGATCGTGAACTCAAATTTTTCAAGCTCCTATTTGACTTATGTAACACTTAGCCACCCTAATAGGAAAACGTCGCTGACAATTTCTCAACCTTACCCTTAATTACATAATTAAATTAACTAGGAACGCAGCGGAAATTTTTATTATTTAAACCCCTAACTAAATCTGAGGTAATCAATAATGTTCAAACACAAATAAACCTTAAACTTTGTCTTCTAAATACATCAACCAAATAATAAATAACATTATGTCTAATAGGAATTAATCTCCTATTTTATTATATAAAAATGTTCAATAAAAATTATCCATAAATCTTAACGTGAACCACTAGCCTCATCTTGCCCCCGGGGAGGGACTCCGTGACACGTGCCAACGGTCCGAGTTCGTCGCATTCTCCGGCGAATCTCCGGCGACACTTCCGGCGGCTAAAATCAACTCTCCAATTATATCCGCCACTCCTTCAGCTCGTTCGTGGGTCACGGGTGAAGCTGAGATGGTCGGCGTGCGTGCAGGGGACGGCGGCTGGCCGTGAGCGGCGGCTGGGAGTTGCGGTGGAGGCGTCGAGGTGCGGCTGGTGACGCGGCGGCGAGGGCTCGGCTCGTGGTGGATCTCGGCTCGAGCTGCTCGTTCAAACCTCCCTCGCGAGTCACAATCAAACCGAGCCGATTGAAGCAAAAATCCGAGGCTCCCAACGGCAGCGGCGACTTCCCGATGACCAAGGGCGAGCCAACTGTGCTTTGCCGTCAATTTGGTGTGAAATTTCTGAACTAAAGGTGCAGAAAATTAGGGCTCGTTACAGCTAGGGTCTCGCCCAAATTTGAAGACGATTTGCGTGAGAGAAGCGGAACTAACTCGGAAGAAGACCAGCTGGTGGACGGCGAGGCTGCCACGTGTCCGGCCGTTGCCGTCAATCGCGATTCTCGCGTGATTTGGCGAGGCCGTTGAGTCTGGCGGCGGCTAGGGTTTCCTGCGTGCCCTCTGTTGTGCGATGGAGAAGACGAAGAACAGGGAAGAGAAAGAGAGGGCCGGGCTGGGGCGACTGGGCCGTCCGTGGGCCACGCGCACGCGTGAAAAGAGAAGGGGAGGCTTCGGGCTGGGCTCGCTTGAATTGGCCCACGCGCAGAAGAAGAAAGAAGAGGACTGAGAATTGGAAAAACAATATATTTTATTTAAATTTCCAAATGCCCAAAATTAGGGCTGTTACAATTCTCCCCCCCTTAGGACATTTCGTCCTCGAAATTGACACTACTAATCCCCTTGAACAGATCAGGATATTGGTTCTTCATTGCCTCTTCACTCTCCCAAGTCGCTCCCTCCGTGTCGTGGAGCTGCCAAATAACTTTGACCAAAGGAATCACCTTATTCCTCAATTGCTGCTCTCTGCGATCTTCGATCCTGATCGGTCTCTCCTCATATGACACCCTATCATCAATCTCGATTTCCTCAAAACTCAATACATGAGACAGATCAGGTTCGTACTTTCTCAACATCGACACGTGAAAGACATTGTGAATATGCGCCAAGTTCGGTGGCAAGGCTAAGCGATAAGCCGCAGCTCCAATCCTCTCCAAGATTTCGAACGGTCCCACATATCTCGGGCTCAACTTGCCTTTCTTGCCAAAGCGGGATAATCCTCTCTTAGGCGACACCTTCAAGAACACGTGATCACCAACCTGAAACTCCAAAGGCCTTCTCCTCTTATCTGCATAACTCTTCTGACGACTCTATGCTGTCCTCATTCTATCCTTGATGACCTTGACTGCTTCCATTGGCTGGTGGACTAGCTCTGGGCTTGTGATTTTCCGTTCTCCTACCTCGTCCCAACAAACTGGAGTCCGACAAGTACGTCCATACAAGGCCTCAAAAGGTGCCATGCCTATACTCTGCTGGAAGCTATTGTTATAGGCAAACTCCACCAAATGTAACTGATCCTCCCAGCTACTTTTAAAGTCCAAGACACAGGCCCACAACATGTCCTCCAAGGTCTGAATAGTCCGCTCCGACTATCCGTCCATCTGTGGGTGGTAGGCCGTGCTGTACTGTAGCCTCGTCCCTAATGCATCTTGTAAACTCCTCCAAAAGGTGGCCTTGAATCTAGGGTCACGATCAGATGTGACCGTCACCGGTACACCGTGAAGTCTAACGATCTGCCGAACATACAACTCGGCCAATTTGTCCAAGGCGAAATCTCTACGTATCGCAATGAAATGTGCCGACTTGGTCAGGCGATCCACTATGACCCATATCGCATCATGGCCCCGCTGACTCCTAGGTAACCCAATCACAAAATCCATCGTGATGTGCTCCCACTTCCATTCAGGGATCTCCAAAGGTTTCAGTAGGCCTCCAGGCTTGCAGTGTTGCGCCTTAACTTGTTGACAGGTCAAACACTTCGCCACGTATTTCGCCACATCAATCTTTAAACCATTCCACCAATAATAGGGCCTCAGATTCTGATACATCTTTGTACTCCCAGGGTGAACACTGTAGTTGCTCCTGTGAGCCTCCGCCAACAAATCTTCCTTAAGTGCCGCGTCATCAGGCACACACAATCTCCCTCTAAATCTCAATATTCCATCCTCGGAGATCTGGAAGTCTGGTTTCCTCTGATCCTCGCTCATCTGAATAATCCTCTGAAGGGCAGGGTCCATGGACTGTAAGGACTTAATCCTTGACTGTATCTGCGGCTCCACACGCAAGGTGGCCATTAAGCAAGTGAGATGGCCCATCTCGAACTTAAAATCGAAGTCTCTCGCCTCTTTTAGAAGGTGCCATTCCCTTACCATCAAACATGCCATCGACGATTTGCGACTAGGGGCGTCAGCTACCTTGTTGGCCTTTCCAGGATGGTATAGGATGTCACAGTCGTAGTCCTTCAGTAACTCCATCCACCGCCGCTGTCTCATGTTTAGTTCCTTTTGTGAGAACAGGTACTTGAGGCTCTGGTGATCCGTGTAGATAGGGAATCTCTCTCCACATAAATAGTGCCTCCAGATCTTAAGTGCAAAGATAATGGCAGCAAATTCCAAGTCGTGTGTCGGATAATTCTTTTCATGTGGTCTCAGCTGCCTCGACGCGTACGCCACAACTCGTCCATGCTGCATTAGAACACACCCCAGTCCTTGGTAGGAGGCATCACTGTAGATCTCATATCCACCTGGACCGGATGGAATTGTCAACACTAGGGTGGTGGTCAACCTCTTCTTCAGTTCTTGGAAACTCCTCTCGCACTTATCCGTCCATTCGAACTTGGTGTCCTTCTTCATAAGGTTGGTCAATGGTGCCGCGATACTAGAAAACTTCTCCACAAATCGGTAATAATAGCCAGCCAAACCTAAGAAACTTCTTATCTCCGTCACCGTCGTAGGTCTTGGCCATTCCGTAACCGCTTCAATTTTAGCTGGGTCCACAGAAATCCCTTCGCCTGATATCACATGACCCAAGAAAGCCACACGACCTAACCAGAACTCGCACTTACTAAACTTGGCATAAAGTGCATGTTTCCTTAGAGTTGCCAATACCAGCCTTAGATGCCGATCATGCTCCTCCAAGCTTTTCGAGTACACGAGAATGTCGTCTATGAACACGATGACAAATTGGTCCAGATACTCCTTAAAAACACGATTCATCATATCCATAAACGCGGCAGGTGCGTTAGTCAGTCCAAACGGCATCACCGTGAACTCATAATGGCCATACCGCGTGCGAAACGCAGTCTTAGGAATATCCTCACTTCTGATTCTCAATTGATGGTAGCCAGTCCTCAGATCAATCTTCGAAAACACAGAAGCACATTGCAATTGATCGAACAGGTCGTCAATCCTTGGCAATGGATATTTATTCTTGATTGTCACTTGGTTCAGCTGTCTGTAGTCGATGCATAACCTCATCGACCCATCCTTTTTCTTCACGAAGAGCACCGGCGCACCCCATGGCGACGCACTAGGACGGATGTATCCCTTATCCAACAACTCCTGCATCTGAACTTTCAGCTCCTTTAACTTCGATAATGACATCCTATAAGGAGCTTTAGAGATAGGTGCAGTACCAGGGGCTAGTTCGATCACGAACTCAACTTCTCTTTCGGGGGGTAATCCCGGTAACTCCTTTGGAAACACATCGGCAAATTCTCGCACTACGGCGATTTCTTCAAGTGCCGGTCCTTCAACCGACAAGTCTACCACGGTAGCCAAGAAACTCTGGCACTCTTCCTCGAGTAGCTTTGTTGCTTCGAGGGATGAAATCAAAGGCACATAAGAGCCTCCTCTACTTCCCACGAACACGTAGCTCGGCCGGTCTAATGGTTGGAACTGAATAACCTGGTTATAACAATCTACTGTAGCTCTCTGCTCTCTCAACCAGTCCATCCCAACGATCACATCAAAATCATGCATACACAATGCAGCCAAATCGATAACCTCTTTCACTCCACTAATTTCTATTTCGCACCCCTTGCACCCCTCAACAGACAGTACATTATCCTTCATAGGCGTAGTAATGCTAAGAACTGTACCCAACGGCTCCAATCTCAATTTGGCTAACTCAGCAAACTGGGTAGCCACGAAAGAATGGGTGGCTCCCGTATCAAACAAGGCATAAGCAGCATGTCGGTGCAAGGAGACCGTACCTGTGATAACTCCTCCTGCATTTTGAGCCTCTACCCTATTCACCGCGTATACTTGTCCTTGAGCTGGTGGCTGCTCCATGTTGCCTTGAGCGACATTCCTAGCAGGCGGTCCCGTGCAAGTCAATGGTTGCGCCCCAGCTGGGCGACGTGGACAATTCCTCTGCAGGTGGCCCACTTGGCCACATCCAAAGCAAGCTCCCCTCCTAGTAGGGCATGTGTCGCTGCGGTGAGGTCTTCCGCAGTGCATGCACCGATCTTCTCTGCGAAACGGTGGCTTCTTGACTCCACCATATCTATTAGGAGGGAGGGGGTTCCTAAACCCAGTCATCAGCATCTTTCCCTGTCGACGGTGGTCTCATCCTGGAAAGAATCTCGACCCTGAAGCAATTGCTCTCTCTGCCATGTCTTTCTCCACCATTAAGGCTCTACTCACCACTTCCTTGTAGTCACGCAAGTCAAAGGGCGCCAATTGCGTCTTGATTTCAGGCCTTAGTCCATCCCGAAATCTGAGAGCCCGGTCTACTGGATCCTCGACTAGTCTTCTGCCATACCTCGACAGCTCAGCAAACTTCGCTTGATACTCTTCCACTGACATGTTATTTTGACGAAGCCTTAGAAATTCGTCCATCTTCTGGTCTCTGGCAGCATTGGAGAAGTACTGCTCATTGAAGGCGTCTACAAAAGCACGCCAAGTCGGTACCACACCTTCGGGGAACTTAGTCTCTTGGGTGACCTCCCACCAATGGCTGGCATTACCCTCCAGCCTATATACTGCTAGTGCCACCTTGTCAGCGTCGGTGCACCTCATCACAGCAAATACTTTCTCTAGGCTCCGAATCCAGGAGGTAGCGGCCTCCGGGTCTCCCTTCCCAAAGAACTGAGGGGTTGCAACTTCAAGAATTGCTCTACTTGCTCCCTGATTCTCCTCTCCTCATCTACTCCTCCAGCAACTGGAGTGGAAGCAGGAGCTTCTATCTCATTCTCCACTGGTACTCCGGCAGGTCCTTGGGCAGCAGCGGAATTCATCATCGCAGCAATAGCTGCATTGGTCGCGGCAGTAGCAGCTGCTGCAATGGCAGCCTCCTGACTCTGGACAGTAGCTGCAATGGCGGCCTCCTGATTCTGAGCCTGTTGAGCGACCGCACCTCTAAGGTCCTCAATAGACTTCAAGATTCCCTCTATCGTGGAATCTCTCTAAGGAGTCTCCTCAACGCCGAAACGTCCGACGGTCACTCTCCGTCTCGGAGGTCTCTGATTTCTATCCATGAGTACGTTTAAACCGTCCTGATTTCAAGGTTTTAATAATTTCATTAAGAAGATTACAATAACTCATCATCAACAAATAATATGCAATGCTCAATAAATTTTTCACAAGTCAGTTAAATTGTGGCGTGCAATACGCATACATGCTCATAAACTTCAATTACCAAGGCAAGCGATACGCCTACTTGCCGCTGATGTGCGATACGCATACACATCCATATACAGACAATTTCTGAGGTAGCGATACGCATACTAACCTCCGGCGTGCGATACGCATACACGCTCATAAGCTAGTGACCATCAAGACAAGCGATACGCATACTTGTCCTCGACGTTCGATACGCATACACGTCATGAATTACTTAATGTCAATCAAGTCCAATATTCGGCCTTGCTGCACACGTCTCATTCCGTGCCAACGCGGCTAAATATAAGACTATAACAAATAAACACAAGGTTGAACATTCGGCTTTGCTGCACATGTCCGGATCATGCCAACTTAGCTAAACATAAAACCAAGTATTTATTTTTACACATTCACGTCCTAATCATACACGTCCCATTCCATGCATGATTAAACCATAATGCATCAATTAAATATTCACAACAACCAAGCACTACAATCAATCTTATCACATAACAATAACAATGTCACTAACTTTTTTTTAACTCTTTTTTTTAATTAATAATTTTTTTTCTCTTCTTTTTTTATTTAATTAATACTTTTTTTAATACTTTTATCTATTACGAATTTTTTTTAAACCCTAAAAATATGTACCCACCCTTATCACTCCAAATTAACCCCGCTCTGATACCAAAAATAACTGTAACACTTAGCCACCCTAATAGGAAAACGTCGCTGACAATTTCTCAACCTTGCCCTTAATTACATAATTAAATTAAGTAGGAACACAGCGGAAATTTTTATTATTTAAACCCCTAACTAAATGAGGTAATCAATAATGTTCAAACACAAATAAACCTTAAACTTTGTCTTCTAAATACATCAACCAAATAATAAATAACATTATGTCTAATAGGAATTAATCTCCTATTTTATTATATAAAAATGTTCGATAAAAATTATCCATAAATCTTAACGTGAACCACTAGCCTCATCTTGCCCTCGGGGAGGGACTCCGTGACACGTACCGACGGTCCGAGTTCGTCGCGTTCTCCGGCGAATCTCCGGCAACACTTCCGGCGGCTAAAATCATCTCTCCAATTATATCCGCCACTCCTTCAGCTCGTTCGTGGGTCACGGGTGAAGCTGAGATGGTCGGCGTGCGTGCAGGGGACGGCGGCTGGCCGTGAGCGGCGGTTGGGAGCTACGGTGGAGGCGTCGAGGTGCGGCTGGTGACGCGGCGGCGAGGGCTCAGCTCGTGGTGGATCTCGGCTCGAGCTGCTCGTTCAAACCTCCCTCGCGACTCACAATCAAACCGAGCCGATTGAAGCAAAAATCCGAGGCTCCCAACGGCAGCGGCGACTTCCCGATGACCAAGGGCGAGCCAACTGTGCTTTGCCGTCAATTTGGTGTGAAATTTCTGAACTAAAGGTGCAGAAAATTAGGGCTCGTTACAGCTAGGGTCTCGCCCAAATTTGAAGACGATTTGCGCGAGAGAAGCGGAACTAACTCGGAAGAAGACCAGCTGGTGGACGGCGAGGCTGCCACGTGTCCGGCCGTTGCCGTCAATCGCGATTCTCCCGTGATTTGGCGAGGCCGTTGAGGCTGGCGGCGGCTAGGGTTTCCTGCGTGCCCTCTGCTGCGCGATGGAGAAGAAGAAGAACAGGGAAGAGAAAGAGAGGGCCGGGCTGGGGCGACTGGGCCGTCCGTGGGCCACGCGCACGCGTGAAAAGAGAAGGGGAGGCTTCGGGCTGGGCTCGCTTGAACTGGCCCACGCGTGGAAGAAGAAAGAAGAGGACTGAGAATTGGAAAAACAATATATTTTATTTAAATTTCCAAATGCCCAAAATTAGGGCTGTTACAACTTAGACCAAAGTTGAGCCTACACAATGAAGGGGAGTATTAGAATATTTAAACATTGAATCATGCCTTCATTTATCAGCTACAATTTTTAGAACAAATTGACAATTATCCCACAAAGTCTCGCTGAAATTTATGAAAAGTGAAAATTATAAGTCAATCCAACTAGAAATAGCTCCTTTAGTAGAAACAAACCACCACATTGCTACTTGTTTATTAGTGACCACAAGCGCACTCATCAGACACTTCATGTAAAACGAAATTGTGCTTCCTGACACAACATACACATAATATCCTTGAGAAGCAGATGAAGAAGCAGATGAAATCATCCTCATGTGCTTCATCGAGGGTCGACTTCAGTAATCGAAACTTCGTTGACCGACAAAGGCGAACAGTCGATCATAGATTGATCATGTCCCTGGTCATTCCCCATGATGTTATTTGGCGGTCCTGTCCAGCTTCGGTTGAAAAAGGCGGGTTCTTTTGGCAATGCCAGAGTAAGACTTTGGCTGCTCAGCGCGAGAACTATGTTCGCCATGGTCGGTCTATTTGCCGCTTCTTCCTGAACACATAGCAAGCTGATGTGGATGCATCTCAGCACTTCGCTTCTCGGATAAGATTCTCCCAGTGATGCGTCCAATATTTCCAAAGGCACATCGTCTCTCCAATGTTTCCAAGCCTAGAGCAGCTTGTCGAGCCCAACAAGTGAACCGCGGAGCAATAATGTTGATTGACGGCGCAAGGAACAAATAAATCAGATAAAAAAACTTACGTAGCTCCCGAGATCTTCGCCTTCATCAGATTGGTAGAAATGGTTGTTCCTCTTGCCGCTAATGATCTCAAGGACGAGAACGCCGAAGCTGTAAACATCTGACTTTTGAGAGAAGTGCCCACGCATCGCATATTCCGGAGACATGTAACCGCTGAAAATCGCCACCAGAAACATGCATGTTGGGATGCCTTTCATCTATACTAATCCCATTGTCAATTCTTGTCGCGACCTACCCGAGGCCTTTCCCCGTGCTAAGCTAAGAGGGGGAATTAGTTCTAGAGTAGATTTAGAGGTATTGCTCATAAAGAGATCCGAATCGGCATTCCTAATAGACGGCTTAAAAGCGGCGTCTGATTGGCGATCCGATTTGGTTCAATCTTTACAAGCACAGGCTCTCCCAAGCCCATACCTCGCGTGACATTTAGGCATTTTGATTTTAGAAGTTGTTTAACAGCCTAAAATATTTCTAGGAGTCGCCACTAGCCTATTAGGGTCGGCTAGAAACCAATCGAGAAGCGGGAGTGTCATCTTGATCCCTACGCAACCAGAGATTCTAAGGTACGGGGACTTGTTTACGCTAACATTTCTATTAACGCCCTTTCGGTACCTAACTAGTTGGTTATTTAATCTAAAATGATCATGCATTCTTGCTCGTCTTTTAAACCTTAAAAGGTAATCCAAATCCACTAAGTTTTCATGCAATTGTTTTTACAAAATCTTTTTCATGCATTTCTAAACTAGCCTAACCTATAAAAGAAATTAACACGCAATTAATAAAAAAACAGTGTGGGTAATAAACAATCAGGGTATTGAAATGAAGTGGGATAAATAAACACCCAAGCAATTGAATATGACTACGAAAATTTAGAAACCCGCAACTCGTCGGGTAATTAAAAATACATGGCCTCGTTATAAGCCTCGAGACATGATCCCTCGGAAGCTGACTACCTAGAACTAATTGTAAGTTTAAAACTAGTAAATTGTTCTAAGTGAAGTCTGTATCAAGACTATGTTAACCATGCATTAGTACGTGTGATGCTAAGCCTATACATGTGAAAACTCTACTAGCATAAATTCAAATAACCCCTCATCGTCATAAACATCAACTTATGGCAACCTAATCATACATCTAAATATTGACACACGAAGATGAATAGACATGCGATTAGAAGGAACAAAAGTAGTCTAACGATTCCAATTAATTTGTTTTCTAAAAATGAGTGATGTTGATTAATTAACAAAGGCTAATTTTAAAGTAAGAAATTGATTTTTAAAGAAAAGAAAAGGAAAAAAGAAAGAAAAAAAAATTTAAAACCAAACTTCAACTTTTGATTTTTTTTTTGGAAATTCTTACTAAAAATATTTATTTTATTTTTAATTAATATTTAATTAATTTAATTATTTTAATTTCGAAAAATGGGAGAAACCCGACCCGAGTTGCTGACCCGGGCTCTAATGGTCCGGGTTGGGCCACCTTATGGCCCGACTCAAATTTTAACACTCTAAGCCCAAATCGCCAAAAATAGGCCCATATCTGAATAAGCCCAAAATAAAGAAACGAAATTTTTAAATAAAAATCAGGCCAAGACCCCTTTAGTCTTCCAGCCCATCAAGCCATTTCAACCCAAACTAAACACGGCCCATTAGGCCTAGCCCCATCCGGCCTCCCCAGCCCACTCGATTTCCTCATTCGACACACACCAGAGACAAGCACCAACACGCAGAAGTTCCTCCAGTGGTTTAAACCGCCACGAGGGGGCCAACTCCGGCGACACCAGCGCCGGAACTCGACCTCAATGAACCAGGACGGAGGCAAGACTAAATCTATAACGCATAAATGGATTGAAAAAGGGCTCCTGCGGAAATTTGAACTCAAACTAGCATTTTAACAAATAGATGGTGTGCAAAAAGAAACAATGAAGTTTCTCAGTCCAATGAGCGGCGGTCTCAGCATATAACGCACTCAGAGCATATAAACATGAACCAATCACCAACACAACCAAAATAAACAAATAGAATAAAATAACAAGCCTCAGACCATCCCCCAAACATGAAAACCGTAGACTAAAAAATAGGCAACCCAAAAAAACAACTAAAGGACGCTTCAGAGGAAATGTTACAACTCCGAGATGTTCATACGCGATTTTTGAGAGAGGTGTTCGATGGACGCACTCGAGCATATAGGCCAGAAACGATAACCAACAAAACAAAACAAACAAAAACCTCAGGACACTCGGTTAGCATGAACAAATGGGAGTAAAAAATGTTCGTCCGAACGACACGAACCACGACATTTGCTTTGGTTGTTTTGGAAATAGATTTTCCTACAAAGTCCAAAGGAGATGGTCGATGGATGCGTTCGAACGAGTTCGAACCAAATCACTAACGACTCATGAGTCCGACGGACGATGATCCTCGGAAAAACGGGTAGAAGATGGCTATGAACGTGACTTACACGAAGAAGATGAGAAGTGGGCAAAATGGTCTGGACGAAGCAGCGGAGTTGGAGGCGTCGGGCGAGAGGGAACGTTGCTGGTCAAGCTTGGACTTTCTCCTCCCCTCTTCCCAAATTTTTTTATGCTTTTTCTCTCTGTCTCCTTCTCTCTTGCCGAGAGCTCCACTCACCTCCTCTTTTTTTGTTTTTGTCTGTTTCTTCCTTTTTTCCTTTCAAAAAAAAGAAGAACCCCCCTTGTGCGGCGCCCCCACCTTTCACTTTTATATTTGTCTCCTTAGGGTTTCTTTTATCCCTGCACCTTACAAGACCGAAGGGAAATGGGCCCTTGGAAAAAAAAGGGGCTCGCGCAACAAAGCCCGTGCGAGGATAGGTATGGGCCGAACTTTGAAACGTCCGGCCCAAAGTCAACATTTTCTTTTTCTTCTTTCTTCTTTTTTTTTTAGTAAAGGAAAAAATTCTAGTTCTAATTAATAACAATTTAAGATAAACAAAAATGAATTACCAGACTAGTAAAAATTAGGTGTCAACAGCTGCCCCTCTTTGAAGGGGAGCTTGAAAAGGTTCCATTCAAAGATAAGAGACGCCTAATTTTTGCCAGTAAACGACAGTAAACATTTTCCATTCAATTTCATATCATTTTTCATTTTTCAATTTTTTTAATCTTTTGAACCTCTCTTTTTTTCATTTTTTTTTTGCATTTTTTTGGAAGAAATACTTACCTGATATTTGCGAGAAAGTCTAATGGGATTTTCCTGTGACAGGTGAATGAGTCGCCCCGTGTACAAACGGTTTTGACTAGTTTGAAAGAGATGTCGCCCCGTGTACAAACGGTTTTGACTGATCTGGGGTGTCTCACCGTGTAAAAACGGGTTTTGACTGATCTGGGGTGTCTCACCGTGTAAAAACGGGTTTTGACGGGTTCAAGTCTCACCGTGGTAGAAACGGGTTTCGACCGATTTGGGGTGTCTCACCGTGTAAAAACGGGTTTCGACGGGTTCGAGTCTCACCGTGGTAGAAACGGGTTTCGACCGATTTGGGGTGTCTCACCGTGTAAAAACGGGTTTCGACGGATTTCGAGTCTCACCGTGGTAGAAACGGGTTTCGACCGATCTGAGGTGTCTCACCGTGTAAAAACGGGTTTCGACGGATTTCGAGTCTCACCGTGGTAGAAACGGGTTTCGACCGATTTGGGATGTCTCACCATGTAAAAACGGGTTTCGACGAATTTCGAGTCTCACCGTGGTAGAAACGGGTTTCGACCGATCTGGGGTGTCTCACCGTGTAAAAACGGGTTTCGACGGATTTCGAAGAAAGGGGCTCTGAGCTGAGGAAGCTCGCCATGTCATCAAAAGAGGGACTCCGGACTACGGAAACTCATCGTGTCATCAAAAGGTTTGGGCTTCAAATGCCAAATTTTTAGAATGCACTAGGAGCACTTGACATTTACCATGCATCATTTTCAAAATCATTTTCGAATAATATATTTTTTTAAGCATTGGAAGCACTCGGCATAAGAAGACATCATTTTCAAATGATTTTTTAGAGCATTGGAAGTACTCGGCATAACCATTGTTACCAATCAAAAGTGAGAAATTTAGAACAAATGGACTGTGGGTACTTGTCATCAGACATCGCCAAAATTCTAAAAGATGATGCACAGAAAGCATTTGACATGATCATGCATTATTATCAAATCCTGAAGAGGATAATTGCTAAAAACACTTAGACTTTGCTGTCAAATGCAAGGAAAGAATCTACGAATGCATAACTAAGTCAATGTAAAGAAATTGAATGACATTCAAGTAATTGTCAATTAATTTATGGCTACTGCAATCAATTTATCAAAATTCCTTTGGAGGAGATTTTCGAACAAAGTGATCTCGATTTATTTGAAGGAGCATATAAAAGATGTTGAATTAGAGCCTCCTAATCAGAAAGGTCTTCTCGCAATCTCTTAAAATGGCTTTTGATCCCATCCATTGATGTGGGCCATCCTTTTTGCTATCGGAAACACCTCATATAACCAATATCAAAGGTTCTTGGAAATATTCACGGTGAATACACTTTGATCAATTAGAAAGGTCTTCACAAGGACCATAATATGGGCAAGGTCATGGGCTTATACAGAAGGTGGTCATTTTGAGGCCAGAGAGAAAATTCAACATTATCTTCACCAGATTTACAAGTCAAGAACCTTGAAGATAAGATAAGAAATGATTGCCTCCACTCCTTTAAGCGGTAGCTTCTTTTGTGAAATCTTCACGTCCGCTCAAAGCATCCTAATCAAAAGAGGCTTCGGGTAAGGGTTGTAATGTCGGTTCAAGGTGAGGCTTTAGAGGCTTATGTATTTTTAGAGGGGTTTAAGAAGTTGGTGATTACCAATGCATCATTTCCATCCCGTTAATTCAATGCAATTTTTATTTTTGTACTTAGCTTTTGAATTCAATTTGTCTCAAGAGTCGATCGACTAGCCACTTTTGGGATATAAGAGCTTTGCTCCCTTTCTTTTCTTTTCTTTTTTTCTGTTTTCACATTTGCATGAGAACTCTTTTTTTTTTTTTTTTTGTTCCTTTTCGTAAGCATTTTGCTTTGGACACAATTTCTAACGGGCATTGGCCTTGCTTTTACCAGGCACGCTGCTTTTTCATGCCTCCTAATTTCCACTCATTTTGTGTAGCATTGGGACTCTCAAGACATTTTTCAAACATTATGATTCTTAGATCATGTGCCTTGCCCCAGTGTAGGGAGGTAATCACCACTTGGGTTTTGAAAAGGAATTTCAAGGCTCAACTTGGCTAAGCAATGGATATAAGTGTTTGGATAGAGAAATGAATGCTCTTCTTCACTTTGGGATGCTTTGAGCTTCTATGAAAATCCACCTGAAGTTACCACAAAAAGATTGATACAAGTGAATGCAATAAAATCTTTCTAAATCTTTTTCTCCTAATGATTTTTTCTACTACATCCTCCTAAACTTGCCCCAGTGTGGGGGTGGTTCTTGACAGGGGTATTGAAGGAATTATCTTCTTCTTTTTCAGGTTCAAAGTGGCTAGCAAAGGGTACGCAGTGTATATGGTAGAGAAAGAAATGCCTTTCGTCATTTTGATCCATGTATCGACCGCGAACAAATCCTTCATCCTAAGAAATGTTTTTTTTTTTTTCACTCAACCCTCATAGTGTTTCAGGGATGTGTTTGGACGGGGTTTGCCTTTCATCATCTTAAGAATTCCGACTCAACACAATCAATGCTCACTTCTTTTTTCAAAAACGCTTGTTCAAAATTTCTTCCATTGAAACTTTGATGCAAGATGCATGTGTCAGTACATTGATTGACAATTAAAGAAAGTTATTCAAACCTCTAAAGGAGATGACTCTCAACTTGTCTCATTTTTCTTTTGTCCTTTTCTCTTTTTTATTTGGGATATTCAAACATCTAAAGGAGACAACTCTGAGCTCTTCTCATTTGTTCTTCTTCTTCTTTTTTTAATTGGGAAGGCGTAAAGCCATTTGACATTTCCAACAGAATCTATTCATACTCTCATAAAAAAGGTTTAGGGAAAGAGATACTCACCTACGTCCCCGATGGCTGTCGAGTGACCCTATAACAGAGTAAAAGTATGGTGTCAATAATTGATCCTCAAAGCATGGAATTTGGAACGATACGGTATTACCCTTAAGTCTGCTTCCTCCGAGTGTAGCGAATGTTGACGGTTTGCCCCACACTTCAGTTGTTTCAACCTTCGATTTATTATTATTATTATTTTTTTTTTTTTGCAAATTTGGAAATGTGCAAAGTTGCTACATGCTTTAAATAATTTTTTTTAAAAAAATTCTTATGAAAAGAGTTTTAGGGAAATTGACACTCACCTGCCTCTTTACTGGATATTGACTACCCCTGCGATGTAGTAAAGATATCGTGTCAGTGAATGTCCTTAGGGGTGAGGAATTGGGAACGACACGGTGTTACCCTTGAGCTTGACGCAAACACGTCGGCGTTTCTTCCAGGTATGATGATTGCCCATGATTTACCCAAAAGCTCATCATTTGGACTTCTTTCCTGCAAATCAAGCCTAATCGAGTGGCATGCCTAACGTGAGGATGCATGGATGCTATGTATGAATGCTTGAAGTCTGAGTGTTCTTAAACACAGGGGAAATGGTCCTATGACCAAAATTTCATTCAAGGGAAATATTTCTTAACAGCATCAGCGTTTACAAGTTTTGGCAATTCGCTGCCATCCATTTCCACTAAAGCTAAGGCATTCCCTGGGAGAACTTTCTTAACCACATAAGGTCCCTCATAATTTGGAGCAAACTTCCCTCGAGGGTCTGGTAAGACGGCTGAAGTCTTCTTCAGCACTAAGTCATTGACCTTGAATAGTCTGGGACGAACTTTTCGTTGGAACGATTTTGCTACTCGCTTCTGATAACATTGGCCATGGCATATGGCTCGTAGCCTCTTCTCGTCGATCATATTCAGTTGTTCCTGTCTTTGTCGAACCCAATCTGCCTCAGGAAGCTCTGTCTGCGAGAGAATTCTCAGTGAAGGTACCTCTAATTCAACAGGTAGAACGGCTTCCATACCATAAACCAAGGAGAAGGGTGTGGCCCCGGTCGAAGTACGAATTGACGTTCGATATGCCATTAATGCGTACGGGAGTCTCTCATGCCAGTCACGATAGTTCTCAGCCGTCTTCGATAGGATTTTCTTCAGGTTTTTGTTTGCTGCCTCCACTGCCCCATTCATTTGCGGTCGATACGGAGATGAATTTAGGTGACGAACTTTGAATTTGCCGAGTAAGTCATCCACAATCTTGTTATTCAAGTTTGTGCCATTGTCTGTGATAATTGCCTCAGGGATCCCATAACGGGCAAATATGTCTCGTCGAATAAATTTGGACACCACCTTTGCAGTGACATTGGCATAGGAGTTGGCTTCGATCCACTTTGTGAAGTAGTCAATTGCCACCAAAATGAAACGGTGGCCGTTAGAGGCTTTAGGATTGATTGGCCCTATAATATCGATTCCCCACATGGAGAATGGCCACGCCTCGGCCATCTGGTGGAGTTCATTTGGCGGTGCATTAATCTTGTTCGCGTAGATTTGGCACTGGTAACAACGACGCGCATGCCTCGCGCAATCAGCTTCCATAGTAAGCCAGAAATAACCAAGTCTCATAATTTTCTTGGCCAGTAGGCGTCCATTCATGTGAGGACCACATTCTCCCTCATGCATTTCCTTGATCAGTAAGTTCGCTTCTCTGGCGTCAACACATCTCAACAGTATCGAGTCAGCAGTCCTCTTGTAAAGCACATCACCATTGACAAAGAATTTATGTGCCACTTTTATCAAATACTTTCGGTCGTAAAGTTCGCTCCCTGGTGGAAATTCTCTATTCTGCAAGTAATTCATGATATCGTAATACCATGGTTTGCCATCAGGTTCTTCCTCCACGGTCATACAGTAAGCCGGATTTTTCAAAATTTCAATTCTCAAAGGTCTAATGTCTAAACCTCCAGTTACATGCAACATTGACGCCAACGTGGCCAAGGCATCGGCGAATTGATTTTGCGATCTAGGCAGGTAGGCGAACGATATCTCTTCGAATTCTTTCACTAGCTCTTCAAGAAATCCATGGTAAGGGATCAATTTTGGATCCTTTGTACGCCATTTACCTTCGGTTTGTAGAATAATCAAAGCCGAGTCACCATAAACTTGTAGCCTCTGAATTTTCATGTCTAAGGCGGTCTGGAGACCAAGTATACAAGCTTCATATTCAGCGATATTATTGGTGCAAGGAAATACCAATTTGGCAGAAATGGGGTAATGCTGATCATCTGGTGAGATGAGCACTGCCCCAGTGCCGGATCCAGACAAGTTGACGGCACCGTCAAAATACATCGTCCATTTGTCGTCTTCTACCGCGAGCACCCGTTCTTCCACCTCGCTGTCTTCGTTGGAACCTTGCACTTCTTGAGGCGCATCAGCTAACATATCGGCTATGGCTCTCCCCTTGACAGATTTCTGTGTAAGGCTCCGTACATCAAATTCAGCGATCAAGACCTGCCATTTGGCAAGTCTTCCCACCAGCGCTGGTTTTTCTATCAAGTACCTGATGGGGTCGTTTTCCGTTACAAGCAAGATTTGATGATATAGAGTATATTGACGTAGCCTACGCAATAACCAGATTAAAGCCACACACGTCTTCTCTACTTCCGAATATTTCGCCTCAGAGGCAGTGAACTTTTTGCTGAGGTAATATATTGCGCGTTCCTTCCCATCGTCAGGTCTCTTCTGAGCCAACATACCCCCGAGTGACTCACCATGAATAGTTAAGTACAAGATCAAAGGGGAACCTGGTACTGGTGGAACTAATACCGGCGAGCTGGTGAGACATTGTTTTATTTGTTCGAACGCAGCTCGACATTCATCTCCCCATTCGACCTTCGCGTTCTTCTTTAAGAGCTTGAAAAACGGCTTGGCAGTTTCGGACAGGTTGCATATAAATCTTGCTACGTAATTCAGTCTTCCTAATAAACTTCGCACCTCCTTAACTGTAGTTGGAGGTTTCAACTCGCATATAGCCTTAACCTTTGATGGGTCGATCTCGATGCCTTTATCACTGACTACAAATCCCAGTAGCTTGCCAGACCTCGCGCCGAAAACACACTTGGCTGGGTTAAGGCGGAGTTTGAATTTTCGAAGGCGATCGAATAACTTCCTCAAAACTGCAACGTGATCCTCACCTGGCTTTGACTTTGCTATCATGTCATCTACATACACTTCAATCTCATTATGCATCATATCGTGAAATAGCGCGACCATGGCCCTTTGGTATGTCGCCCCTGCATTTTTCAAACCGAACGGCATCACCTTATAGCAGAATGTTCCCCATGGGGTTATGAACGAAGTCTTGCTCTTGTCTTTTTCCTTCATTCGAATCTGGTTATACCCCGAAAAACCATCCATAAAAGAAAAGAGATTGAAGCCTGCAGTGCTATCGACCAAGACGTCGATATGAGGGAGTGGGAAGTCGTCTTTCGGACTGGCCTTATTCAGATCTCGATAGTCTACACATATTCTGACTCGACCATCCTTTTTCATAACGGGGACGATATTCGCAATCCAATCGGGATAAGGAGAAACCTCAATAAACCCTACGTCCAACAACTTCATGACCTCTTCTTCAATTTTTTTGGATAATTCAGGTTTCGTTCTTCTGAGTTTCTGCTTTCGTGGCAAAAATGTCGGGTCAGTGGGTAAGGCATGCTCTACAATCTTCGGATCAAGCCCTGGCATGTCGGCATAGGTCCATGCAAATACATCCTGATATTCCTTCAATAGATTAATTATTTCTTTCATTTCGAGTTCGGGCAAACCGACTCCGACCTTCACCTCCTTCATGTTTTCAGAGTCACCGAGATTTATGGTAACAGTCGCATCTGCTGTTAACGGCTTCAGCTCTTCGTGGAGGCTCCACTCACGTTCGAACTTCACCTGGTCATTCTCTTCGTCATCGGGATTCACGGGAATTTCATCCAAAGGCCCCAAGTCATGCACATTCTTATCAAGAGTACACACAATGTCATGCCTGATGTCATGCCTGAGATGCAATGCAATCAGTTAGCAGGAATTGATGAAGAATGATGTATGGCATGAGTTTTTTTTTTTTAAATTCATATTTGATGTTTAAGAAATAGTCCCTGCCCCCTTTTGGCTTCGTGGGAGAAGGGAATAAAATAAAATAAAAATAAAAATAAAAATGAAAAGACGCATGGAAGTGCAGCCCTCAGGAAATATGTTTGTTCGTCATAGGACTGTGTGAAGTACTTCCACAAGCCTTCAAAATATGTAGAAATTCTCATTAAGTAGTGATGTCATATTACATAAATTCTTATATCCACTACTTCGTTCAAAATACTAGTAATGGCGACTATCTACTTACCACACTAAACAATTAGTGTCCATTCTTTCCTAAAAAGAAAAAAAAAAGAAAAGCAACAAAGCGAAAACCACATAAAACGCGATCCTACTCTGAGGAGTCCGCTGCATCTTTGGATGGGCCGGCTTCGTCTGTTGAGATGACACAAACAAAACCTTCCTTAAATAGATTAGCCATGCCATCAATAGCTCCGTCTTCATCCTGTAACAGTCGACCAGAGTTGGTGAAGAAATCGGTTAGTGGCGGAGGGGGAACAAATTGGCCCTTTTTCGCTTCTTCGCCACTGGACTTGCTCTTGCTTGGATCTTCTCGGTTTCCTTGCTCAACCCCTCGACCACCTTGACTACCTCTACCGACACCTCGGCCCCCTTGATTACCTCTTCCGATACCTCGTCCTCCTTGATTTTTTCTGCCGACACCTCGTCCTCCTTGATTTCCTCTACCGACACCTCGTCCTCCTGGTTTTTTAGGGGCCTCATGGCCACCATCCCTAGTGACTTCCTCTTGGTCTTTGGAGTAACCCAATCCTGCCTTCTGGTAATTCTTGCCAGCTGCGATGGGCTCTTGTATACCTTGACTACGGGGGCCCAAACCTTCACCAGGGATGTGACCATATCCAAGCAAAAACTTCCCAGCCATCAGGGATGGTCCTGCTATTTCAGGCGGTTGAATGATTGACCCAACAGGGACATGGACCATAGAGACAAGCTCAAAAGAGTGGTAACTTGATTCTTCTTTAGAGTCGGGCTCAACGTATGGAATTGCAGTATCTTGGTATATCTTGAAATCTGTCTCGCCGTGTACAGTTACGAGCCTGCCATCAACAACAAATTTCACCTTTTGGTGTAAGCTCGATGGAACGGCACCAGCACTGTGGATCCATGGCCTTCCCAACAGCAAATTGAAGGCACTTGGTATATCCAACACTTGAAACACAACTGCAAACAACACAGGGCCAACGAGGAGTTCTAGCTCAATCTCTCCAACTACTGCTTTCTTCATCCCATCAAAAGCACGCACTGTCGTTGTTGCGGTCTTGAGCTTTTCTACTCGTATCCCTAAACGATGGAGGGTGGCTAAGGGACATATGTTCAACGCAGAACCGTTATCAATCAATACTCTCGCCACGATCCTATCGCGGCACTTCACCGAGATATGTAAGGCCTTGGTGTGACAACGACCTTCTGATGGAAAATCCTCGTCTGCAAACGAAATTTGATCCTTTAAGAGAACGGATCCTACAAATTCTTCCAGCTGATCTTCTCCAATCGTTTCTGGCACGTGTACCTCGTTCAACACCTTTAGGAGTGCATCTTTATGTTTCCCCGAGGATTTAAATAGGTCTAATAGCGAAATTTGGGCTGGCATCTTTCGCAGCTGGTCGACCACATTATACTCGCTCGTTTTAACAATTGCTAAGAATTGCTCAGCTTCTTCATCAGTCACAGCCTTCTTCTCAACTGCACTAGCAGGCGCATAGCAACGTCCTGACCTTGTGACTGCGTCCACCTCATCGGTTTTGTAATCCCACGGAGCTACCTTCGTGTCAAATTCCGGTACAGCCGGCAAAACTATCGGCTCGTAATCATTCAAAGGAGGTAACTCAATCACCATGGGTGTGATGCGCCATTCTGAGAAACCCATTGTCATTTCCTCCACAGAGGCTGACTTGGCGTGTCCTCCTCTCAACTCTCCCTCGTAGTCTTCTTCCTCAAGTTCTATCACCACCGGAGTCATCATGGCGACTGTCTGATCTTTATCTTCGTAATGGATCATCCCCCATTCAATCGCCTTATAGATGCATTTAATCTTCTCCTCTCTCGTGGAACATCCAACCCCATCACAATGCCCCAGGGCTTCCATTACTCCATGCAGTTTGGAGACATTTACTGAGAAGGTCCGTGCCTTACGATCGAGTCGCTGCGACACCAAATTGACATTTCCGGGGTGATTAGGCAGGGGGTTCCCTTGTACATTAGGCACAGGTTCTTTGAAAGACAAGAGGCCTTTGTCAATCAGATTTTGGACCTTAATTTTGAGAGCATAGCAATTGTCAGTGTGGTGTCCCCTTTCTCCCATATGGTAGTCGCAAGTCTTAGTCATGTCAAAACCATAAAACTTCGGAGGATTGTTTCTGGGGACTTCTTTCGCCACCATTCTCCTGTCGAGCAACATCGGCAACAACATGGACAGGGGTCTCGGCAGCGGAGAGAACTGCCTTTGAGAACCCTTTCTTCCTTGATTGTAATTTGGAGGACCGTCTCCCCTTATGATGACTGGCCTCTGAGTAGGCGCTGAAAATGGACTTGGTGAATGCGGGGTTTGTACAAGAGCCACATCGTTGATAGGCTCCTTATCTTTTCTTTGTGGGAACCTTCTGTTACTCCCTTCTGACGGTCTTTCATCTTGCATTGCCCATTCAACCCTTTCGCCAATATCCACCAAGTGGGCAAACGTAAGACAGCCTGTCGCACATAGCCTATGAGCTAATTCTCGGGGAAGCGCTTTCAAGAATAAATCCATTGTCTCCCTTTCATCCAGTGGAGGTTTCACCTGCGCCGCCATACCCTTCCACCTTTGGGCATAGGTTCTAAGGGCCTCGCCCCTCTTCTTCTCGATGCGAATGAGCCCATCCCTAGTAGGTGCTATTTCAGAATTGAATTTATACTGCTGAAAGAAATCATTTGCTAAATCCTCCCAATCGGAGAATTTCTCAGTGTCCAATCCTATAAACCACGTCAGAGCTGGACCTTCCAGACTGTCTTGAAATGTGTTGATGAGGAGGGGGATGTTATCGGAATAGCGTGCCATCTTCCTTACGTAATACTTTAGGTGATTCATGGGGCATCCCGTGCCATCATACTTCTTTACAAAATCCGGTTCCTTGAAGGTTTCCGGGACGTTCATCTTAGCAAAGGGCGACACACCGCCAATCCCATGCATCTGATAACCTTGAAGTGCGCAAAGGCGCTCCTCAAGTCTAGACAGCCTCTTAGCGTTCTCCTCATCTTTAGGGGCCTTAATCTCCTCTGGTGGTGATTGGTCGATTTGCACGACGACCGGGGTGATCACAGGGGTTTCCTCAGCCCTTTCTTGCTCGGTAGGCTGATTAGGTTGCGCTTCAATGGTGAGATGTGAAGTGGACGTCGTCATCTCGGCCAACTTATTGAGTATTTGGGCCATTTGTTCCTCCAACCTGGCAAACCGCGCTTCTGAATTTTGCTGCTCCATTCTGGCTCTTGACCGGGTGCGTATTGGGGATCTTCTCTCAGCCGTGATGGTAAACTGTGAATGAAAGGTGAAAAGAAAGAAAAGAAAAGAAGAAAAGAAAAAAAAGAAAAAAAAATGAATGAGTAAAGTGTAGTGATATGAGAGACACATTAAGTCCCTTTCAATTTTATTGTTCCTTGTAATGAAATACGGATAAGAATCCTTAGCTCAAGCCCGATCTCGTCTAAATAGACTCTTATCAGAATTTCATGTCAAGAAATTATACAATTGAATGGGTAACACATGATGATTGGTCAAAATGCCCTTTGCATATTCCATTAAACCTCTAGAATAAGAAATGTTGATAAGAAATCCCGTATCAAAATGTAGATGACCATATATCCTATTACATCATAAACGAGATATTACATAAGATTATCCAACCACTCCTAAGTAAGTACATAAAAGAAAAACCTATTGGAACATGACGAATAGCTTAGGTGATTTTCTTTAAAGCAAACGCCGAAGGCGTTTGTTCTCCTTAGCCATGCGCTCCATTCGTGCCAAAGCATCATCTCGTTCCTTTAATGCTCGCTCTACTATGGCTTGCTGATGAGTCAATTTGTTGGGGATATCAGGAATATCCATCTTGAGTTCGGGCTCAGGGCGACGTCGTATGTAACTTTCTGTCGCGTGGTGAACCTTCATCTCTCCATCGAGTTCAGTTCCGTCGGTGATGATGACGGGTGTTGAGCGATAGTCATGCCAAGTGTCCACAATACTCTTTATGATACCTTTCAAATTCACCATTTGGTTCCCGACACCCTCGCCGTAACGATCGAGACGAAATAACCCCGATTTTAGAGGAGGAGGGATATCCTGAAGTACGCGAAACTGACGAATTACTCTCAAAGGACAATAGGAGGCGTACCCAGTTAGTCCCAATAAAGGGACTATATGGTCAAACTCGTCAGCTAAGCGTACTTCTGGAGATCCTATCCAACGAGCATGCCATTGAATTCGGGCTGGGGTGACATTTTTTATAAAATTGTACCAGGCAGAGAAAGACCAATATGGAAAGATACTTTCTTTGTCACAAAATTGTATGATGGGATGGAGTTCTTGGCAAACTGAGAGATTCTGCATATGCAGGCCGAATTCCTTCAGGTGAGATATAAACCAGAGTTGGAGTAAGCCTATGGGGGCTCTCAGTGTACCCTTCTTCTCTTTCTTGAATCTATTGAGTGACACGAGAGTTTCACCTAAGATCATGTTTGTAAACCTTTTATATAAGCAAACTTGCTTGACAATAAAAACGACTAAAGGATCCATGGATTTTTTGGTGAGTGGAAATATTACAAAACCAAAGAAGGCTAACAAGAAAACCTTAGCTATACGCATGCCAGCTTCTTTAGGTAGGCACGAAAAATGTTGCACCAAGAATGTCAAGGGGAGGGCATTGGAATTTGCTTTAAGAATCAGTGTGATTTGAGATGCCTCAATCCTAAGGTATTCACTTAAAAGGGGAATGGGATCAACATCGATGGGTGGTTCGGCTAATCCTAGAGAATGAGTTTTACCGCTAGCAATGTCGTATTCCTCAATGGTCGGGGTTAATTCGCAAGGACCAAACACAAACGTTGATGTCGTAGGGTTCCAAAAATGGGACAATGCTTTGACCATCGCCACTCGTGGTTCCATGTACACAAGCCCGACGAGGTATCCAATTCTCTTCTCGATATATTTCTTGTTCTCCGCATCAAGTCCTTCCCACATGCTTTTGAGAGCTTTCGGTATTGGAATAATTCGAAGTTCGGGAAGATTCATTTTCCTAAGACCTAAAAGGGCGTAATGACCATGCACCGTGTGTTAAAATTAATGAATGAAACCAGAAAAGCATCAACATTAAATGAGAAGAGATTCGGACCATATTTACAAACAAGTTAAAGAGGATGGCATTCACAAAGACATGGCGCATGTGGACTAGTGAAAGTTTGACGCCTAAAGGTAGGATTCTAAAAGGCTAGAGGTCCCCATTTGATTAAGCAAAAAGAGTTTACTTTCCGCTACTATCGTCGGTCAGTGCACTTTTTGTTAATCAAATGAGCGGAGTTGAGAAATGGGTTACCACGGGTTTTTCCTCCACGCAGATCCATTCCTCAACACCTCCTAATGGTTTCCTAATTGCGGTCGGGGTTTTTGAGCGCGGGTTGTGTGCAAAGTGTAGTGATGCAAGTGTAACCATGCATGTATTGAAAATCAATCAACACTTCTATATAAAATCCCGCATACATTTCATACATCCTTACACCACCTGCAAAACAATGGTTTACAATCACTTCACCCCTTATATCTCCCAACCTACAAGAACATTTAACACTTGATTAGCAAACTAACCTCATTTTCCACGTGACTTTGACACGCAGACGATCTACAAGAATTCAAACCAAGTTAGCTAACAACCAACCAATTTTTACGGCCTAAGTCCACTAAAGTTAATAACCAAGTCCCCAGCGGAGTCGCCAAGCTGTCGCGACCTACCCGAGGCCTTTCCCCGTGCTAAGCTAAGAGGGGGAATTAGTTCTAGAGTAGATTTAGAGGTATTGCTCATAAAGAGATCCGAATCGGCATTCCTAATAGACGGCTTAAAAGCGGCGTCTGATTGGCGATCCGATTTGGTTCAATCTTTACAAGCACAGGCTCTCCCAAGCCCATACCTCGCGTGACATTTAGGCATTTTGATTTTAGAAGTTGTTTAACAGCCTAAAATATTTCTAGGAGTCGCCACTAGCCTATTAGGGTCGGCTAGAAACCAATCGAGAAGCGGGAGTGTCATCTCGATCCCTACGCAACCAGAGATTCTAAGGTACGGGGACTTGTTTACGCTAACATTTCTATTAACGCCCTTTCGGTACCTAACTAGTTGGTTATTTAATCTAAAATGATCATGCATTCTTGCTCGTCTTTTAAACCTTAAAAGGTAATCCAAATCCACTAAGTTTTCATGCAATTGTTTTTACAAAATCTTTTTCATGCATTTCTAAACTAGCCTAACCTATAAAAGAAATTAACACGCAATTAATAAAAAAACAGTGTGGGTAATAAACAATCAGGGTATTGAAATGAAGTGGGATAAATAAACACCCAAGCAATTGAATATGACTACGAAAATTTAGAAACCCGCAACTCGTCGGGTAATTAAAAATACATGGCCTCGTTATAAGCCTCGAGACATGATCCCTCGGAAGCTGACTACCTAGAACTAATTGTAAGTTTAAAACTAGTAAATTGTTCTAAGTGAAGTCTGTATCAAGACTATGTTAACCATGCATTAGTACGTGTGATGCTAAGCCTATACATGTGAAAACTCTACTAGCATAAATTCAAATAACCCCTCATCGTCATAAACATCAACTTATGGCAACCTAATCATACATCTAAATATTGACACACGAAGATGAATAGACATGCGATTAGAAGGAACAAAAGTAGTCTAACGATTCCAATTAATTTGTTTTCTAAAAATGAGTGATGTTGATTAATTAACAAAGGCTAATTTTAAAGTAAGAAATTGATTTTTAAAGAAAAGAAAAGGAAAAAAGAAAGAAAAAAAAAATTTAAAACCAAACTTCAACTTTTGATTTTTTTTTTGGAAATTCTTACTAAAAATATTTATTTTATTTTTAATTAATATTTAATTAATTTTATTATTTTAATTTCGAAAAATGGGAGAAACCCGACCCGAGTTGCTGACCCGGGCTCTAATGGTCCGGGTTGGGCCACCTTATGGCCCGACTCAAATTTTAACACTCTAAGCCCAAATCGCCAAAAATAGGCCCATATCTGAATAAGCCCAAAATAAAGAAACGAAATTTTTAAATAAAAATCAGGCCAAGACCCCTTTAGTCTTCCAGCCCATCAAGCCATTTCAACCCAAACTAAACACGGCCCATTAGGCCTAGCCCCATCCGGCCTCCCCAGCCCACTCGATTTCCTCATTCGACACACACCAGAGACAAGCACCAACACGCAGAAGTTCCTCCAGTGGTTTAAACCGCCACGAGGGGGCCAACTCCGGCGACACCAGCGCCGGAACTCGACCTCAATGAACCAGGACGGAGGCAAGACTAAATCTATAACGCATAAATGGATTGAAAAAGGGCTCCTGCGGAAATTTGAACTCAAACTAGCATTTTAACAAATAGATGGTGTGCAAAAAGAAACAATGAAGTTTCTCAGTCCAATGAGCGGCGGTCTCAGCATATAACGCACTCAGAGCATATAAACATGAACCAATCACCAACACAACCAAAATAAACAAATAGAATAAAATAACAAGCCTCAGACCATCCCCCAAACATGAAAACCGTAGACTAAAAAATAGGCAACCCAAAAAAACAACTAAAGGACGCTTCAGAGGAAATGTTACAACTCCGAGATGTTCATACGCGATTTTTGAGAGAGGTGTTCGATGGACGCACTCGAGCATATAGGCCAGAAACGATAACCAACAAAACAAAACAAACAAAAACCTCAGGACACTCGGTTAGCATGAACAAATGGGAGTAAAAAATGTTCGTCCGAACGACACGAACCACGACATTTGCTTTGGTTGTTTTGGAAATAGATTTTCCTACAAAGTCCAAAGGAGATGGTCGATGGATGCGTTCGAACGAGTTCGAACCAAATCACTAACGACTCATGAGTCCGACGGACGATGATCCTCGGAAAAACGGGTAGAAGATGGCTATGAACGTGACTTACACGAAGAAGATGAGAAGTGGGCAAAATGGTCTGGACGAAGCAGCGGAGTTGGAGGCGTCGGGCGAGAGGGAACGTTGCTGGTCAAGCTTGGACTTTCTCCTCCCCTCTTCCCAAATTTTTTTATGCTTTTTCTCTCTGTCTCCTTCTCTCTTGCCGAGAGCTCCACTCACCTCCTCTTTTTTTGTTTTTGTCTGTTTCTTCCTTTTTTCCTTTCAAAAAAAAGAAGAACCCCCCTTGTGCGGCGCCCCCACCTTTCACTTTTATATTTGTCTCCTTAGGGTTTCTTTTATCCCTGCACCTTACAAGACCGAAGGGAAATGGGCCCTTGGAAAAAAAAGGGGCTCGCGCAACAAAGCCCGTGCGAGGATAGGTATGGGCCGAACTTTGAAACGTCCGGCCCAAAGTCAACATTTTCTTTTTCTTCTTTCTTCTTTTTTTTTTAGTAAAGGAAAAAATTCTAGTTCTAATTAATAACAATTTAAGATAAACAAAAATGAATTACCAGACTAGTAAAAATTAGGTGTCAACAATTCTTAACTAGAAACTGCCTAACAGTAAACTTTGAAAACTGAAAAACTTACTAGGTTCCTACGATTCTTCCAGTCCTTGCTTTAGTTTGTTCAACTCCAAAAATCCTTGCCATGCCAAAATCCGAGATCTTTGGGTTCATATCATTATCCAGCAAGATGTTGCTTGCTTTTAAATCACGGTGAATGACTCGAAGTCGAGAATCCTCATGAAGATAGAGCATCCCTCGAGCAATACCTAATATTATCTTGTAACGTTTTGGCCAGTCCAATTGTTTGCCTTTCTCGGGGTCTGTATAGTGATTTTCAGGATTGAAACATGAGTTAGATTCAACATGTTATATATGATCTAGTAAATGAGATATGATTATTTGCTCATTCGTGTCTATCTTATGTTAACCTAAGAGATGAACAGAAAGCCAGTGAAGTGGAACTAACCGAACACAAAGTAGTCAAGACTTTTGTTGGGCACAAACTCGTATACGAGCAGCTTTTCCCCTCCTTCCAAGCAAAATCCAAGCAATCTCACTAAATTCCGGTGTTGAAGCTTCGCCACTAACAAAATCTCGTTGTTAAATTCTTTGATGCCTTGGGCTGAGCTTTGTGATAGCCTCTTTACAGCTATTTCTTTTCCATTGGTAAGCTTACCCTGAAAAATTTTGTGAAAAGTGTCGTGACCTCACGAACTCTTTACTTTATATTAAAAAAATAGGATAATGCCTTTCTGGATTTTTAACCAATATTCAAACCTTGAACAATATTGTAAATCAATGGGTTCCCCAAAGATTTGAGTGCTTGTTTATGTTGTCATGCCATCATAATATCCACACCAATAGTGTTGGACACTTTTTACGATAATAGGTAGATGCTAAATGAGTCATTCTTATAGCTGAGACAAAACAATGAAATTTCACATGCCACTTTTAATCCTGCTTACACATGAGAGAAGTATTGAAATATTGTCTCATATCATTGGACAAAGATTTTTATGTATTCTTTATATACATATAGTCTTACTTCACCTAATAGCTTAAACTTTTGGGAGATTACCCGTTTAACAGCCATTTCAATTTAAGTGAGCTGAAAGTTTGTGACATGAGTCCAGTTTTATGATGGTTGTGTAGGCAGTGTACATCATTAAAAACACACCACATCTGGCTATATAGACCAAAAAGACTCTTTAAACAAATGTTAGGTAACCTACTGGACCAAAACAAAGTTCAGGACCTCCATCATCTCATTTTCAAACCCAAACCAAGTGTCAAGTGACTTCTGAAAGCATTTATAGCGTTCCTAATCACTAAGGTACCTGGTAAACCTCCCCGAATCCACCGGCGCCAAGCTTGTTTTCTTGCGAAAAATTATTCGTGGCAGCACAGATATTATCCCAATCGAATTGCAAGGTCTTTAAGGATGAGATCTCGCTCACACCTGCATGAGTAAATAACAAAGTGGTTCAGAATTGTTCTTCATGTCTCATGGTCAAAGGTTGAAAATCTTTTTGTTTCTAGTATTCGTTAAATTGACATTCATTACCCCTTTCTTCTTGTACCGCTTCATATTTCTTCTCTGCTTGCCTCCTCCATAGGTAAAAACAACCGATGAAGAGTAGCAATACAAAAATGGCAACTGAAGCGATAATTGCAGCTAAGGTGCCTGATCAGATCATCGTTTTTCTCAGCATATCTAAAACCATCAATTAAATGGCAATCATTAAACAGTGAATGCCAGCATACATATTAAGGAATGCTACGATTTTCAGAACTTTTATTAGAGATAAGAGAAGAAAAATAGTGTCCGGAAAATTTCAGGCTTCCTTTAAATGGGTTCGTAACAAGTGTACCGAAGGCATTTTTTTTTAAACAATATCCATTAGTTGTTACTCTGACAAAATAAACTGATAAAGATTGGCAAATACTTTGACACTCGTACTTAAAATTTTATTTAGGTTCTCAAACATTTTCCCTTGCAATGCTCAAATTACCAGTGTCAACACATAAACATAGGACGATACTACTTATATGGATAAAACAGTATTTTTCTTTTGTGTGTATAGATTCTTAAAAGAGTTGGTAATTATAAAAAAAAGTGTTGCCGCCAAAAAAAAAAAATTACAGGTGCCTAACCTTCTGCTCACTTATTGATAACTCATCGGCACTTTATGAAATTACCAATTCTTTTACCACGTGCAAATTACGGACCATTCTTATATTCAGGGTCTGTCCTTTTGGCGGAAAATATTCTTCCGGATAATATTTTTCGAAAACAAAGCTGTTCGGGGGGCAGAAATATTTTCCTAAGGAATTCCAATCAACCAAAGATTTCCTTCTAAAACTAAGAAAAATGTTTTCCGTTTTTGAAAAGTGGAAAGTATTTTCCGGATTTCCTCTCTTTCTCTCTCGTCGTGAGTCTATGAGCAATTTAATTGCCAACCAGCGGTCGCCGCCGCTGCCCACCGCCCGCCCGCCCCCCCGGGCACCGCCCGCCGCCGCCCCCACCCTCGGGCCACCGCCTACTCGCCACCACCCGCCGCCCGCAGTCTTGCCCACCACCCGCAGCCCACCGCCGGCCGCCCGCCGTCGCCACCACCGGTTGCCAGTCGCAGGATAATTTCTCAAAAAAAATTCGGAAAAAATTTTTCCAAAAATTTTAAGTTTCAAACGAACATCGAAAAATGTGTCATTTTTAAAAAAAAAAGACTTTCTAGAAAATGTTTTCTAGAAGTACTTTATTTTCTGCCAAACGAACGGACTCTCAATCAATTGTTTCTTTCTTTTATTACAAATGTCCTTAATACCAATTTTATGTAAGTGGCTTACTAATTTTTTTAATTAATTTTCCAACCAATTATGGCTTATCGGCTTTTATTGGATTATTTACCAACTTTATTGATTTTATTTTGATTTATCAATTTTTTAATCATTTAATTTTAATTTTTACAAACCCTTTACATTTATCAATTCTGATAGGAATATACCAAACTTTATTTATTTGATCTACCATTTTATCTCATTAGGTTAGCAGCTAGCTTTGATTAACAAACTCTCATTTGTGTTGCTTACCAACCAATGTGTATATATATTTTGAGAAAAAATCTAAAAGCTTTCTATTGAGTTAGTAACTTTTTGTTGCCTTACTTACCAAAATGTTAATTCTACCTACTTTTTTAGACTTTGCCAATTTAATGAGAAATTACCATACTTTTTATATGATAGTTTACTTCAATTAGTTATTGACTAATTTATTAAGTTACCACTTTTATTTGTCTTGCGTACTAACCCTTCCCGCTATGATCCAATTACTGACTAGTTTTGCATTATCTAGCTACCAACATTTATCTTTTTACTTACGAACTTATCTTAGTTGTGGCAAAAAATCTCTTAACTTTTGCCATTACTTAATTACCTTTCCTATACTCACTTCAAACTCACCGGCTATTTTGTGAAATTAACAATCTTTGTTTCAATGCCTTTCTAACCTGCTTTTCAATTAAGTAACCCACTAGTGCTAAATTAGAATTTAAAATTCTAACTTAAAAGAGAGGTGATAACCCATAACTAATTGATAATTTAATTTGGAAGAAGTTGATAAATCCCTTAAATTGTAATTAGTAATATCAAATATGGTAAATCCTTGAAGAGTTAGGAAAGGTAACTAGAAGGTGGTAAAAATAAAGAAAATTTGGCAATAAAAAGAAAGATAAACTTTGTTAATAACTCAAGAAGAATTTGTAACCCAATATTAGTTGATGACTTAATTGGAGAGAAGTTGGTAAATCCTTCTAATAAAAGTTTATAATATCTAAAAACAGTTTGTAAATTTGAGATGTTGCTGAGAAAAGAAAATAAAAGCTTGCAAATCAGGAAAATTGACAAATAAAAACAACAAACAAATATTAATTAATAAATAAGTCAAATGAGAATTGGTAACCAACTGCTAACCGTAACTTCATGAGAGAAAATTTAGTGAGCCAAGCTAATTTGGGTTGGCAAGGGGGTCACTATATGCTTGGGATTGCTAAAATTTATAACTCAATAACGAATTAAAATGGCAAATCAACGTTAGTAAGTAATTTGAAATAGAGTTGGTAATTCAAAACTCATTGATAAATTAATTCGAAAAAATGATAAATCGCTGTAACTTAGATTGGTAATTCTTATAAAAGTCAGTAAATTTGCGTCAATAAGCTATACGAAAACAAAATGGACACGCTTCATGCTCTTTCATCTCAGATTTCCCTCGAGAGATGGTGCTCAAATATTTATAAAAACATATTACTGTTCCTAGACATTTTTGTTTGTCATATTATTCAGTTTTCATGACAAATGGGTACACACCAACTGCTATTCACTCAAGGGGAACCATCACAATCACTTCTGCATTCTTTTGATGCAATAACGTCTTGTCATTTTGTGATGCATTTATATGTTATCTTACGACATTCTACGAAATCTGTTTTATCCGGAGGATTGCTTTTTTCCTTTTCATTTTGGCCAACAAGATCCACCGAGCCCATACTAGCCACGGGTGAGGGTTACAGCCCCCTCCTAATGATTTGGATCCCTTATCATAAGGCAGAGGATGACGTCAGGCCTTGTCAGCCGTTCGATTCAGATCCGATGGTTGACGAGGAAAGTAACTTTTTTGATATATAAAAAAACATCTCCCTTATTAAATGGAAGCCGTCCAATCAAAAATCGGATGGCTCCTATCATATGTCAAGCCGGATCATCATGTCAGACGATCCGGATTCCCCTCCCAAGGCCATTGTGGTGCCACTAGTGGCTAACGAGGTGGCTCTTACTAGCTGTGGTGCTAGCAAGGTGGCCTTCGCCCAGATTTAACAAGAGACACGACCCTTGCTAGCCAAAATGAAAGGGAAAAAAGGAAAAACATATTAAAAAATAAAATAATTCAAATTTCTTAATAAAAAATTATAAAATTTATATACATTGGCACTAATCATTCCATGTAGGTTGACCGACTTCTATTTCATTGATGGACTCATTCACTGATAAATTGTAAAAATATTTAGGATTAAATTAGCATAAATTAAAAGATTAATAATTGAATCGACAAAGTATAATAGATTTATGAATTTTTTTATTTTACTTTTCCCAGACATTTACATATGCCATATTTTGAACAAAGCAGAAAGTTTCGACATGTCTATTATAAATTTCAAAGTTTGGGATAAAATTCAAAACATCTCACAATTTATGGGTTTTTTTTTTCTGTGCTCAAAATTCGTAAGTATAAAATCAAAAGTCAAATGTCAAGAATCAAAGTAAAAAGTGCTAGCACTCTAGAACTTCTACCGAAAAGAAAAAAACAATATTCAACAGATATTGCACTTCCACGAGTTCAACGCAACGAACCTTTGGCGATATTTGAACCATGAGCCGTCGCAGCAGTTGGCGGAGAAGACGACTCCCAAAATTGCCACAAATCCCATCGGAAAATACAGCTCGGTTTATAGACAAGACCACCTTTGCTTCCGCGGCAACAACTATCAAAATCATCAACGGTTTCGAACAAGCAACTCCCGCAATCAGGCGGCGACAGGTCGGGACTACACTGGAACAACGAGTAGATTGTTTGGTTGTTCGGCAAGTCGGCCTGACCCTTCGCAAATTTGAGCTTTGAAGATCCCTCCCCGGCTTCGCTTGCAAGTCTTCGCGTCAAATTTCTCCATATCACTTCGAACTGGTCTTGGTTGATGGTAAGGTTGGCGGGATTTTTTAACTTAAAGGTAGGTTGCGTTTGCAGTTTGCCGAAGATCACAGCGTCTGAGTATCGGATAAAGCACGGCGAGTCACCGGTTCCCCAGGAGAAAGCCGCCCTCTGGCTAGGGCACTTCACGACCAAATCTGCGACCGCGGACCTCACGCAGATCGCACAGGTATCTGCTGAGGTATCGCCTCGGCAGTAAGTGATGGCGTAAACGGTGTTTGGATCCTCGCCGGCGCTGGTGGCATAGAAACCATCATGTGCAGCCACGTTGGAGGAGAGAGAACTCAGGACGGTGACGCGGTTCTTCGCGAAGGTGCTGTCTGGCGTGAAATTTCCGGTGGTGTTCAAGCAGAAGTGTGCACGGGATGGGTAGGTTTGGATCAGAACAGTCAGCGAAATGAGGAAACAAAGAGCGGACGATGAGTGAGACATATTAGGGTTTGCTGCTTTCGGTGCTTTGGATGGTTTTTGCTCGATGAAGAGTCGCATTGCAGAGGTTATGGTTTTCTATCTGTGTTGGAGAATCCACCTGCAGCTGATAAGGTGAACGAAAGAAACAGAGAGAGGGGAGTAATATATGTCGACAAGTCAAGGGCCCCAACCACGGGACATCGATTCACTAAAATTAATATCCAAAACAGATTTATTAAGAGAGATTTCAGACATTAAATAACCCCATAAATAATCAGGTGATACTAAATAATCGATAGCAGGCCGACATATTATCTAATAAACTAATTGTATGACCTTGGGTTAGTGCTATGAGATTCCGCTTGGGCATGTCAAAGTTAACGTTTAGGACAAATTCGACTTAAAATTAATTTTCTTCTTGTTCAAAAAAGAAAATATTGAAACAGAAGAAATAATATGGCAAGAAAAAGAAGTGGCGGTCAGTTTGGGAAGCCACTTTTAGTCATGTCGATATGATGTCTAAGTCAAGCTTCTGGGGTCGCGCAACATAGTTCCTCGAAAATCTTGGCAAGACTTTTAGGTAGGACATGGGACCAGTTACATCATTTACCAAATCAATTACTAGAAAATAAATTCCATTTAGTACCTTCCACTATGAAAATGTCCACTTGATGTTCTGTTTTGTAATTGATTAGGTATATCTCTAACCCCAATAGTATTCATCCAATCATATCTCTGATCGGTAAGTTAAAATTATAAAAATTGCTAAGGAGATGCTCAACTGAAATTAAATGCTTATGATTATATGATGTCCATACTTATATCTCATCAATTAAAAGTATGGTTGAAAGCTAGACATAGTTTCGTCAAACATGGCCAAAAGACAAAACATCCATATGAAATTCCATAGGTATGAATTTGTTTAGGATAGTAAAGCGGCAATGGTGTCGGAAGAGGGTGACGTCACACAGTCAGATAATTGTATTTTCACAATCACCAGCTTGTCAAAATGGGCCCCTCAAATTGGTGTATATCTGCCTTTTCGACCTAGAGGCGAAAGTCAATTCTCAATTACATCGTTCGTAGGGGTCAAGAAAAAAATGAAAGCAAAGATTGGGGTGTGGAAAAGAAATCCATTGAGCCCACTGATATCCTTCAACTCCAAAATTAGGGAAAGTTGAAAGAAATTGGTGGGCCATTTCGGTCACTTCCGGTAATACCCTCGACCTATTATGTAATTCACATCTTTTTGTACCTCCTTCACGGACTCTTGGAAAAGCCAAATTGCATATATTTTCTTTCGTCTCGGGGGAAATCTATCATGAAATCACATTTACTACTCCTTTCCTTGACACCCCCCCCTACTAATAAAAGACGTTCACTTCCTAAGACATCCTATATCAACACAGTTGGTCAATTTAAATTGGGCAAATAAAGTGCCGGTTACCCATAGTCCAAAATAATGTATTAGTAATGGTTTTCATGTTTCTGATAGAATGACGATGTCATATCAACAATCATCGTTCTCAATTATGTAACACGATTAGGTGCATGTAAGCAATTTATATGAATGATTAGCGGACAATTTGTATGGGTAGTTCTCTCCATATACCAATGAAATAACTTACAACACTAATTGAGTTAAAGGATTGAACTAGCTTGTTTGGCTTGGCAAATGATGCATTGAGTAGTTACTACAAAATATTATTTTTGTGAGCGCACAACAGAAGCTCAATAAACTTTACTTAAGGATGCCTTTAAAGGGAGCTCAAGTTCGACTCTATCCACATATTTGGTTGCACTTTTTTGCATGTGCATCTCAACAATCTCTCTCCTCTTGTGTAAGCTCATTGTTAGGTTTGCCATCCCTTATTCAGGTTTTCTTCTATATGAACTTCTCTCAACTTAAATCTTTAACATCCACTTTTACTAATCTACCATAGGCTCTAATGTCGTTTCTAGTAAGCATGCAACAAAAATACAATACCTTCACTTGGGGAGATCTTATACATATATGTTGACACCTAAATTTTTGGCTTCATTTAAAATAGAGATTTTATTTTTATTTATTTATTTATTTATTTGCATATAATTAATTAGAGCATTAGGCATATCTTGGGCATATATTGAGCAGAATGAATCTTGGTTCAAAATAAGAAATAGAGAAAAAAGGAAACATGATTTTGATATCTAAAGGAGGAAATTGAAGGAAAAGATGTGGCAATATTCAAGCAATATTCGGTCAATTGACTGAGGATTTGTTTCATTCCTCTCTAAAAGCGTGAAGGAAGGAAGGGATTTCTTTTGGTCAGAGGAGAATTCGGTCAAAATCTTGTAAAAGATTTGACCAAATCCCCAGCCTAAAAAAAAGGCTGAGAAAAAAAAAAGGAGGTGGACGCAAAAGAAAAATCAGACGTCCAGAGAGAGAGACGGAGAGGGAAAAATTGCAAAGAAAAGTCAAAAAAAGGAGTTGGGGGACTTCTTCTTGGAGACTCGCTTTTACAGAGAAGAAAAACACGCAGGGGAAGAGGAAGAAAGAGAGGGAATTTTTGGGAGATTTTTTGATAGAGAGGACCAAGTTCTTTTGAGGAAGATTGTGGGCTTTTGAATTTTTTTTGCACAGTAAACGTGAGGAAGCTTTGACCGAACAAAAGAGGAGTCTTTCTTTTGGGTGCAGGGGGAAAACGCAAGGAAAAGAGAGAGAAAGAAAGGGGTGGGCGTCCGAAGTCCTCATTCACCGGCCACCCGCGATTCCTCATTCAAGCTTTGGCTTCGGCGACGCGTCCACGGGCTCGCCTCCTCATAGGTAAGTCTCGGTCGAAATCGTGTCCGCAACTTCCCTTTATCACTTGGTTTATTGTGATTTTCGGACTTGAATGGGTCATGGCCGATTTAGCCGGTTTCAAAGCTTCAAAAGATTAATATTTTGATTGCGCGTGCTAATTTTTGGTCCCTAATGCATTACGGAGTTAGAATTTGTGCCTTTTTGGTCCTACGATTCAATATTTTCACTGCATATCACCTGTTTGCTGAATTGTCCGAATGAGTTGCCTCGGATTTCTTTTCTTTTCTTTTCTTTATATTTTCGTTCATTTAAAAAAATAAAAAATAAAAAAAAATCATTTTTTTAGAATTTAATTCTTAAGTGTTTGATTTCTTATTTTCTGTTTAATTTCCTTTTTGTGCATATTTAGATAATTTTACATGTTTGAATTGATTGCGTTGCATTACGTGCATATTAGAATATTTGCATATTTAGGATATTTGCATACTTCGATTTAAAATTGCATATTCCATGTTTAAATTTTAAATTGCATGTTTAGATTACTTGCACGTTTATCTTAACAATTGCATGATTAGATTAATTGCACGTGTAGGTAAATTTGCATAATTAGTCTAGATTGCATATTAGATATTTTTGTTAGGATATTTTTTAGCTAGATTGCATTATAGGACATTATCTTTGGTTGAATAAAATTTAGTTTAAATTAGGAATTGATATATATTTGGTTTCCTAATTTAGATTAGGTAATATTTAGCTATGGATAATTAGGCTAATTAAATCATAAAAATTCCAAAAAAATTGCATTTCATATATTGCATTAGATTTGTTGATTTTCATGCATATCTTAATTTATTTTGTTAGATTTTATTAGATTCTTTGATATTTTATTAGATTAGATTTTATTTGATTTCGTTAGATTAGAAATTAGATTTTATTTGGATTTGATTTTGTTAGATTAGATTTTATCCAACTTTATTAGATTAGATTTTATTTGATTTTGTAGATTTTATTTGATTAGATTTTATTTGGTATTTTATTAGATTAGATTTTATTTGATTTTGTTAGATTAGATTTTTATTTGATTTTTTTAGATTAGATTTGATTAGATGTGATTTGATTTGATTTGATTCGATTTTAGTTAGATTTTATTCGATTTGATTTATTTTATTATTTCATTCCATTCTTGAATTTTTATTTGAGTATACGTGTGATCACTATTGCATGTTAGGAGTAGAATTAAAATGAATCCAAACTGCCTGCGAGGTTTTGAAAATAATGAAAAGGTACCGAAAGGGCGTTAAAGTAATTTAGCGTAACCAAGTCCCCGAATCCTAGATCTCTGGTTCGTAGCAGTAAGGCATGACTCCCGATGCCTTACATGTGTTTCTAACTGACCCACCATAAATAGGTTAGTGGCGGCTCCAAATTGAATATCTTGCATGTTAAAAAGAGAAACCTAAATCGCGAATTGGTCCGAGTTTGGGAGAACTCAAGTTAAGTCATACTTAACAAACCATTAGCCGAACCCTAGGTGGTGCACCTTCGGGGAGGTCGCGACAATATATAAAAAAAAAAGGTCTAAGTCCAAGCCTATCAACAATGAGACCCATATTTACTTAGAAATTTAAGACAATAAATTATGTGGCCAATTAAGATATATTAGCTATTGTACATCACACAAATTCTTTAATATTAGACCTTCCAATAGAATTCATATGTGCATCCTAACCATTACTATGTTGGTTACTTATACTACCATTCGAACAAACAAATACAGATGTGCAAGTTTCAAATATGCTTCGCTCCAAAACATATAATTAATTCATTGTAGAGTAGTGCGTAGTCATTATGACCCTTTCCAAGGGGCTTGGATAGCCTAACGTGGGAAAACCCACGTTAGGCCATCCAAGCCCTCCATTCCCCCCTAGTAAAGGGGGGAGGGGGGAAATGGAGGGCCCAGATCCCTAGATGTGGGATCCCACACGTCAGGGGATCTGGGTCCCTTTCCAAGTACATGGTAATTTGCAGATCAGGATGGTCAATTAGAACGACGGTGTCATTCAGGTGAGTCACAGTCCTATGGGTGAGAATTTCTTTTATGAGCATTAACTTAACTATTGTATGTAGAAGGACCAGTCTAATTAACATCTATATTGTAAAGTTTAGTGAAAGCATTTATTCAAGTTGTCCGTGTAGGCGTGTGCTCCTAAACTTCAAGTCAAAGTGTTGAGTAGGAGTCTTCCACGTCATTACTAAACTAGAAATAATTAATAGCAACTAGGGGAGCGTTTGATAACAAAAGATCTCATACATTTGAATCATGAAACAACATAATATTGCATCTCACCACTGGCGAGTTGGTCAACAGGATAATTATCTGAGAGGTCATAAACTTATTTTGGAGCAGCCAATTCAATCCCAATCTTTAATTTAATCCTGAACCTTTGGACGATACATCAATTTAGTTATAAATCTTTTAATTGTGTCAATTAAATGCTAAATCTTTTAAAAATTTACTAATTTAATCCTAAACCTATCATGTGGATAATTGGTCTAAAAGACTATGTTAGAAAATTGTCAAAAGATTTAAGACTAAATTAGCAAATTTCAAAATGTTTAGAACTCAATTGGAACTATTGAATGGTTTCAAACTAAGTTGGCATAATTTATAAAGTTTTTGTACTAATTTGATGCAAATCGAAAGGTCGATGGCTGAATTGTTGCCATATGATAAGTTTAAGGTTTTTTTGACAATATTTTCATTGGACAACAAAGCACTCACAAGGGCCCTGGCATGAGAACCATTGTCCATGCAATCTTAAATGACCTTGTTTTAATACTTCATTAGTTATCAAAAGCATTAGCAATTCATCATTTGAATATGTGGTAGTTTACAGGTTCTACGGTGGCACCTCTTATGCAAGATGGACATTCTAAGGACTTTCAGTCTATGAGCCACTAATTTAAACCCAAGCTTTGCAATCGGGCCTCATCGGGTATACTCGATCATAATGGCCACATAATTTCCATATTATCAAAGTATGAATGAAGACTTTCTTCCTCATTTAAAACCTAGTACTTTGTTTCGTAGACTAAGATCAATTGTTAGCCCATTTCTCCTGATTGAAAGAACAATATTTTTCTCCTCTTAACTCTCGTTATCTCAATCTGAATAAAATCTGAATAAAGACTTTCTTATTCATTTGAATTATAACACTCTGTTTGGTACTTAGAAGCATCTAAAGTTGATGATCGATTTCTAAACCTCTTTAAAAAGTTACCCTCCGATAGGGATGTCCTACTTGATACAGTGGTAGCCCAGTGTTGAGCCTATACCTCGTTGAATATTCCTTTATCTTTCTCCTTGCTTCAACCGGTTCAAGATCGTCATTATTACTCACAATATTCCACGTAAACCAAATTACTTGTAGGATAATTCAAATCTCTATCACTTACCTCAACCAACTTCCGTCATCATCAACATTACCAACCACATTTACAGCCACATTACTAGCCACATATTCAATTCTGTCCATATCGACATTATATGGATCTTCAATTTCATTTTAGCTCCTCCCCATCTCAACACTTGCCTATTCATCATCACCATACTATTGCACAGGTTAGTGATTTCACAATGTAGAAGATGATATATGAGATCAATCATTGCAAAGCCATCCCATGAAAACCAAAAACCATCTTTAAGGTAACATTTATGGGAACTTTTTACTAGAATTTGTCTATTTTAGATCAAACCTTAGTCATAATGTGTCGGTTAGATCCTTGAGTGAACCCCTATCGAGGTCTATTTCGATAACATTGTACCGTTCCCTTACGTATGAAAAAAGTGGTCCAACTCGAAAGCTACAACCAAAAAAGAATATAACAAATATATTGTTATTGCCCATTAGACCCAGAAGGGATTGAGAAGCACATTTTCTACTCATGTGCAATAAACCAAGCAAGTGGCCCCAACATAACGAAGATTTTGACCACACAAAAAAACCAACTTTCGGAAGACCCTTAGTACCTTTAGATTCCGAAGCCAATGCTGCATCAACGATAGGGTGAATGCTTGATGCGCATTATTTGAAGGAATCTTCATACCTTTCAATGAGCCAATTGTAAGCAATAATCAATAAACTACAATGCGAACATTGATTATTAAACGATCTTAGATCTTCATGACTTTCACAAACAACATGATGGTTGAAGACATACCTTTGTCCATGACGCAATGACTTCTTCCTTTATGTTTGATGCATATGGACAAATCGAATAAATCCGATTTCTCTCCCTTAACCCTCTTTTACTTTAATGAGATTTTTTGATGGAAAAAAATTGCTTTTGTTCTTACACGTGGGTGGAGAGAGGACCTGACTCATTTTCCTATAATTTAGCGGGTGTCTTTCGATGGATGCCTTCCATTATAGCAGTTCATGAAGAGTCGCGTCTTCTCATAGCCATTATTTAATTTTAGCATAGACATTGATATTAAATCATATTATAATGTCATGTGGACCACACTTAATCCTACATTCTCCCACTTGGTCCATGTGACATTACATTCATAGTTTAATAAAGACCATAATGCGCGTAAAATTTAATGCTACAACTTTTCTTTAATTGGCCATCATCATAATAATCACCATTAAGCAAATAAAACTAATGCGAGTCATGGTGGTTGTACATCACTTAATCGACATAGTTCCTTCCATGTACTACAACTATAGTTTCATACTTAATATGATCCATAAATGAGAAGTATAATAATGATCCAACAATAATGTCCTTTTTAGGACTATCTTGTTAAACATTAATATATTTTTCATAATATATACTAAATAGAAAAACAAGATATGTCAGAAACACATAAATGAGCTCTAAGTATCAAACGAATAAACATAATGTAATAATAATAATTTATTCTCAATGACGTCCAATAATGCCCATCCTTTCAACATGTTCATTAAATGTTTTGGCCGGCAATCCTTTTGTTAAGGGATCTGCAATCATGACGTTGGTGCTAATGTACTCAATTAACACTTTCCTTTTTTGAACTTCTTCTTTGACAGACAAGTATTTGATTTCCATATGTTTAGCACTCTTAGAATACTTGTTATTCTTAGAGAAAAAAACTGCTGCAGAATTATCACAATAAATTTTCAATAACCTGGCAATATTATCGACAATCTCAAGCCCTGAAATAAAATTTCGCAGCCATAATCCATGAATAGTGCCTCAAAGCATACCACAAACTCAACCTCCATAGTGGATGTAGCAATATCTGACTGCTTGGCACTTTTCCATGAAATTACACCTCAAGCCAAAAGGAATAGATAAACGTTGATTTCCTCATATCGATACATCCACTTCAATCTGAATATGAATATCCAATTACTTCAAGATGATCAGTCCTTTTATATGCGATCACGCAATTTTTCGTTCCTTACAAATATCTAAGGACTTTTTTTTTATGGTTTTCCATGATCTAATCATGGATTACTTTGATACCGGCCCAGCATTCCGACATCAAAATTAATATATGGTCTGGTGCAAATTTGGGCATACATTAAGCTCCTAACAGCATATGCATAAGGAATACTTTTCATTTGCTCTCATTCCAATTCATTTTCCGAACATCTCATTAATCCAAAACGATCCCCTTTTCTGAATTGAAATAACTCCTGCTAAACATTTATTCATGTTGAACCTCTCTAAAATTTTATTAATATAAGCATTTTGAGACAACCTCAATAGTCCTTGGAATATTTCTATTCCTATCACATATGTTGCCTCTCTCATATCCTTCATTTCAAAATTCTTAGAGATAAATTTCTTGATTTCATGTAACAATCTAAGAGCATTAGTAGCAAGCAAAATGTCATCAACATATAGAATTAAGAAAATAAACTTCCTCCCACTAACCTTTATATATATACACCAATCAACGGTATTTTCCTTAAATCCAAAAGAGGTTATGGTATCATTAAACTTAAGATACCATTGTCAGCTTGTTGAATATTGATTTCTTTAATTTGCATACCATGTGTTCCTTTCCTTTAATTGAAAAGCCTTTGGGCTAGTCCATATAAACTTCTTCCTCTAAATTCCCATTAAGAAAAGCAGTTTTAACGTTTATTTGATACAACTTTAAATCATTATAGGAGCTACCAAAGCCATAATGATTCTAAGTGAGTCTTTCTTGAAAACCGGCGAAAAGATCTCTTTATAATCAATGCCTTCCTTTTGAGTAAAACCTTTAGCAACAAGTTTGGTCTTATATCGTTCGAGATTACCTTTTGAGTCGTGCTTGTTTTTAAAGACCCATTTACATCCGACCATTTTACAACCTTTAGGTAATTCAATAAGACCCATATTTTATTATTGTCAATAGATTTTAACTCGTTTTACCATTCAATAGAATCATTACGTTTCATAGCTTGCAAAAATGAATCTGGATCATTACCAACTCCTAATCCAATTTCAGACTCCTGTAGATAAACCATATAATCATAAAAAATGGTTGGTCTCTTTTCTTTTTGAGGTTTTCTTAATTCCAATTTTGGTGGTTTAACTACGTTAGGTTCATTATTGACATTTTCATTATGGAGTGTTTGATCACACCATTTTATTGTGGTGTACCTGACATTGTGTATTGAGCACAAATACCATGTTTTTCAAGGAATTTAGCAAATAGACCTAGACATTGTCCCAATTTATTATATTTTCCATAATATTCAACACATCTATCTGATCTTATGATCTTTACCTTTTTATCTAATTGCCTCTCAACTTTTGTAATATACACCTCAGGTGTATCAAAAGGACCACATATATCAGTATGTATAAATTCAAGAAGTTTTGTACTTTTTGTGGTACCTTTCTTAGTGTGTTTCGTTTGTTTACCTTTAATACAATCAATACACACTCCAAGGTCGGTAAAATCCAAATTCGAAAGAATTTTATTCTTCACTAATTTTTGCATTCTTTCTTTAGATTTGTGACCTAAACGTTTATGCCACAAGTAAGCAGAATTCTCATAAACTAAACTTTAGTGTTAACATCATGATGCAATGTCATTAAAGTCTTAACAAAAACACTATCAAGCTTTAACTTGTAGAGATCATCACATAAATTTCCAACTCCAATAATATTATCATTCTTAAAGAAACTAAAAGATCCACAACCAAACTTAAAAGAATATCCCGCTACGTTAAGTTTTGGTAAAGACACTAAGCTGCGAGAAAATGTAGGTACATAAATTGTTCGAAACAAATCCAAATAATGACCAGCATCTAGGATCAATCTATAAGTACCAATGCCTTCAACTGGAGCTTTATTTCTATTCCTCGTGAACAAATAACTCTTATTTGGTTTTATGGTTTGGATCGTAAGAAATCCCTGCATCGTATTATAAACATGAGTGGTGGCGCTATAATCAATCCACCAAGTATTATGAGGAACTTCAGTAAAGTTTGATTCAAAAAATACCAAAACATAATGCTTACATTCTTTTCGAACCAAGCTTTACGCTTCAGACAATCCTTCTTCATGTGTCCAACTTTATTACAAAAGTGACACTTAATAGAATTGTGTTCCTTGTTGTGGATTGCTTTAGAAGAATCATTTAGGTTGTGTAGTCCTTTCTTCTTACCTTTTTCACATTTCCTTTTAGAACTCATTCTAGCTTCTTGATGACTTGAGAAATGGATATAATGAGACTTTTGATTCTTAATCATTGTTTCCTCTTGAACAAGCATACTGACCAATTCATCTACATTTCACTTATCCTTAATAGTATTGTAATTCATTTGAAATGACCAATATTGTTCATGAGGTAAGGAATTAAGAGTGAATTGTACTAAATAGTACTCATCCACGTTCATTCCCAAAGTCCTCAATTTCTTTGCTACGTTTGTCATTTCAAGCACATGCTTATGCATGGTACGTGAACCATCATATTTCATGGTAGTCAAAGTACTCATCAATATACCGGCAAGTGACTTATCAGCAGTTTGAGAGCTCTCTTCCACAAATTTCATAAATTCCTTAGCACTTTCAGTTTTGGGAAGAGTAGTCTTTAAGTTGTTTGCAACTGTCATTCGCATAAATATCAAGCTCAATTTATTTGATTTCTCCCAAGCTTTTTATGGAATGACCTTTCATTATCGCTACTTTCATCAGTAATAGCAGTAGGTTTCTCAACTTGAAGTGCTAAATCAAGATCCTAGACACATAAGTGAAACTGGACTTATTCACACCAATTAGAGAAATTCATTCCATTGAATAATTGAACAGACGAAGTATATGAATGCAGAGAAACTGTGCAGATACTACAAGTTTACAACAAGATACTCACAATTTAATGTTTTAAGGATATCACGTGATCATATTCAAATCATACATAGTATGCAAATCATAGTTCTCCTTTGGGTGATCCTATGATATATGTACATTAAACTATAATGATGCTAATAACTTTTATTTGGTAATAATAATAAACCACATTAAAATTTATTTGCTATCTTTGGATATACAAACAAATTAAATGAGACATATTAATCACCAACTATTATGTTCTTGAATTATAAGAAATTGATTAACCTTTGGGTAAATCCCTAAATTCTTATAATAAAAGAACTTCAATGTATCCATGACATTAATAATGATATACAATATATCATTTCATTCATAGCATCAATTATTCATGGATAATTAAATAAAACATTATAATTTCAAAAATTCATACTTTAGGTTCGGCCACTTTGGTGACTAACAAATATTTCTTAATTGAATTTCTAAAATTATAAAGTACAATAATTATTATTCATAATTTGATTATCTTAAACATTCATAATCAAAATATCATAAAGATATAATGATCAAATTATACATCATAATGCCTAAATAATAATTTACATGCAATCACATTAAGCAAGGGCAAAAACGTAAATTAAACTATCAAGGGCATAATAGGAAATTCATGTGGCTAGGGCAAAACAGTAAATTTTTGAACCCCAAGGGCAAATTTGTAATTTCACGAATTAGGGGGCAAAAAACATAATTCCCTAATCGGACAAGGGCAATACTGTAATTTGCTAAGCCAAGGGCAAAAAAATGGAAGGACAAGGCAAAAGAGGGGCAAAATCGTAAAAATTGGGGTTGGGTGTGTCAGGCGCGTGGTCCCACGCGCGCGCACATGCCAGGCACGTGCAGACCACACGCGGCGAGTGCTAAACACGCGCCAAAGCATCTGGCGCGTGAGGCACACGCCCCCTTCCCTCTTTGTGTCGGTTCGCGAATTTCTTCCTTCTGCCGCTTGTTCCACCACCCATTTCGTCTCCCATAGCCCATTTCCGATCAAATTAAATCATGGGATTCATAGAACACATTTATACGACTTCACAGGTTCAAGTAATTGTGAAAATGGCCAAGAAATTAGCTAAAATCAAGCAACCTTTCTATGAACCCTAACCTTAATGCCCAAGAGTTTCACCCTTCGATTAGCCACCGACAACCACCATAATGCCGAATCAAGTTAGGGCTTTTGTTGCCCATGCCAGTACAACCTTACTGGTTGGACTCCGGCAGCTGGGTCGCCGAAATTTGGCCGGAATCGGCCATTCCACATTCGGCCCCAAACTGCCCAAAAACCATCCGAATTAAATTCATTCAAAAATTCACGTAAATTATCAACAATATTCAAACAGTAATTGATCAATGATAATAAGACCCATAAACCATCCATATTTCAATAAATGGAAAATCATGATCAACTGTAAGCAATAATCAATAAACTATAATGTAGAAATTGATTATTAAACGATTTTAGATCTTCATGACTTTCACAAATAATAGGATGGTTGAACACATACCTTTATCCATAACGCAATGACTTCTTCCTTTATGTTTGATGTGTACGGACAAATAGAAAAAATATGATTTCTCTCCCTTAACCCTCTTTTACTTTAATGCGATTTTTTGATAGAGAGAAATCGTTTTTGTTCTTACAAGTGGGTGGAGAGAGGACCAGACCCATTTTCCTATAATTTAATGGGTGTCTTTCAATGAGTGCCTTCCATCATAACACTTCATGAAAAGTCACGTGTTCTCATAGCCATTATTTAATTTTAGCATAGACATTGATATTAAATCATATTATAATGTCATGTGGACCACACTTAATCAATTTCCCCGTTGCCCTCAATCTTTATCCTTTGAACGCCGATTCCTGTAACTAGGGCTTGCAAGAAGAAGATGGCCTGGGTATCCTGTTTGGAGAAGTAATAACAGGAAGGCGCTGTTTTGAAATATTGAAGGAGAGAAAACGACGTTGTTTTAATTGATCGGGACAACGTAGTTAAATAGACAGCCATTAGACAGAAAAATCACTAAATAAAGCCATGTCATCCTTTTCTATGCATCGATTTGGATGGAGCTATGGGAGGAATTCAATTACATAGGTATTATAAATTTTAAAATTATTGTACTTTTCGAAAGTTTAGGGACATAAAAACACATTCGCAACAAGTTTAACGAATTTTGGTGCACTTTTCCCAAATAGTTATTGCGCTGTTACAATCTCTTACTCAAGGATCCAGATATTATTAGGTACGAATATTTGCCTTCCCCTCAATTTATTCCTCCTTTCGGACAGATGAATTCTTAATTGTTTCACACTTTTGTGTATTTCTATCTTGCAAACAGAATTAGCAGGGGTATCGTCCTTCAGCATTTCTATCCTTCCTCCATATTTCCTGACGTCTCGACCTTTGTATTTTCCAAACCCAACAGCGACAGTCCGCACGGACTTTGGTCCTGTGGTGGGCATCCTCCCACGTTCCGGTTGACAAGTCCTAGGCAGCTTAAAGTAGCTGTCGCAGGCACATTGGTCGTCCCATGAGGAACGCATTCGTGAATTAAGTGCACTTGGAAGAAAAACGCTTCAGCTTATGTTTACATTTTCTTTCTTTCTTTCTGCGTGTTTATTCGCTGACTTGACTTACAACTGCTCCCTTTCCGATTAACTTTGCTTCTAGATGGTGTACTGGTACGATAATTGCATCCACAGAGAAGCTGCTCGTCGAGAGTTTCATCCACAGAGAAACATTAGGGATGGCTTTGTTCCAACCATCATATCTATGACAATTTGACGGTTCTTTGATATGTCGAATTTTATTGATAATATTAAACCCTAATTATTTTTAAAAAATGAAAGTAAATCATTTCAAATGAACACGTTATAGGTAAGTAAATCCATAATAGATTTATGGATTTTTTTTTTACGTTTCCCAGAAATTGTCATATGCCATATTTTGAACAAAGCAGAAAGTTTCGACATGTCTATGCCATATTTTGCGTCTTTATTCGCTGACTTGACTTACAACTGCTCCCTTTCCGATTAACTTTGCTTCTAGATGGTGTACTGGTACGATAATTGCATCCACAAAGAAGCTGCTCGTCGAGAGTTTCATCTGTGGTGGATGTTCCCAGGTTCTATTCCTTCGAATTTTTATTTAATTTTATGAATTCCTAAAGTTAATGGCTCTAATTAAATATGTCGCTTGATGCGATCACTTATTTCATCATGAATTACAAAGGGAAGAGTGCTTCAGAGAATTCTTAATTGTTTCGCATTTTTGTGTATTTTCCCTCTTGTAAACAGAATTAGCAGGGGTATCGTCCTTCATCATTTCTATCCTCCCTCCATATTTCCTAATCTCTGGCCCCTTACTGGCCCAGCCCAGTTTCTCCAGTTTTCCCTGGCCCAGCGAACGGGTTGGGTCCGAACCTACCCGGTTCGGTGCCCGACCCGGTTCCCTTATTTTAATATTATTTATTTATATTTAAAAAAATTTTAAAAATCATTTTTTTTAAGATTTGCTTTGAATGTTTGATTGGTGCTATATCATGCTCAATTTGCTTGAGTTCTTTAATTTTGATATTATTTGCATGTTAAAATAAATTTGGCATGTTTTTCTCTTTCTTGCATGTTTAGATTAATTGCATATCTAGATGAATTGCATGTTTTTTTTAATGCATGATTAGATTAAGTTGCATGTTTAGATTAATTGCATATTTAGATTAATTTGCACATTTAAGTTAATTTGCATAATTGATTTATGTTGCACGTTATGAAGGTGATTTAAAATAATTTAAGCTGCCTGCTAAATCTTTTGGAAATAAATGAAAATGTACTGAAAGGATGTTAGAATAGTCTAGCATAATCAAGTCCTCATACCCATATATCTCTAGTTCGCAGGAGTAAAGTACAGCTTCTGATGCTTTAGTTGGGTTTCTAATTTACCTATCATAAATAGATTAGTGGCGACTCTAATTGAAAATATTTTGCATGATAAAAAGTGAAACCTAAATCGTGAATTGGTATGAGCTTGGGAGAGCTCGAGCTAAGTTATATTTAAGAATTCATAAGCCGAACCTTAGGTGGTGTACCTTTAGGTAGGTCGCGATAGCCAGGGCTCTATGAGCTCAGTCCTCACTTTTGGCTTGTCTTTAGCCGAGGGAAACGAAAAAATAAAAATAAATAATATTCTTTTTGAAAATTTTATTAATTATTTACGAAAATGTGGCTATACCACATAAGATTATCAATATTTATGTGAGGAATTTGTGAACAAATGAAATTTTCTTGACCAAGCGACTGAAATAATTTTCCAATTTATATTCAGCTCTTAGTCAAATACCGAAAATATTTGCCATTTCACTAAATTTTCACTAATTTTTTTTGAAAATATTTGCCATTTCACTAATTTATTATTTTTGAAAATTTTATTAAATTATTTACGTAAATGTGGCTATACCACATAAGATTATCAATATTTATGTGAGGAATTTGTGAAGAAATGAAATTTTCTTGACCAAGCGACGGAAATAATTTTCCAATTTATATTCAGCTCTTAGTCAAATACCGTAAATATTTGCCATTTCACTGGACAATGCCTTGTCAAAAAATATTGTCCAAAAATATTTCATTTTTCATTAAATAAATGGAATCTTAATTAATAAATGTTAACAAATGAACATATTGGGTCCATTAACGTGCGTGAGATTGGCTTTGCATGTGTTAAAGTGTTGCATGCCTGTATGTATGCATACGTAGGCTAGCGGATAAAGCCTATGTTTTTCTTAGAATCCCAAAATATTTCTCATCTTAGAAAGGCCAAGTGTTCTTCAAAATTTTGTTGGAGGAAAATAATGAAAACACAGTTAAATAAAGTGTTCAAACATAGATATGCTGGCAAAAGATGGAAAAAATTATGTTTATTATGGTGTCAATATGTAAGAAAGGAAATCAATTTCACATTAGATCTCGAGATGTAAAATCTCAAAGTTAAATCTAATTAGCATGACAATGTCAAATTGAATTAGATCCACAACACAACTACAGGCGTATAAAACATATCTCAGTCCATAGTAAAGATGTCATGCTTTTGATTTGACGTTCTACCGATCAATTTTTGCTAAATAAAAGATTGTACTTATGTTCTATTTCATTTGACTTGTTAATTATTTAATGGTAGTTATCTTTTTCAAAATGGTGATTATTATATAGAGCCATTCTGAAAATGAACTTAGTTTGATGAACTTAGTTCAATGTGCCACTTGAGCATTACAAACAAATAGTACGATTTGAACTGATTTTTTACCTATCTTCAACTCAACCTCCAACAGTTCGGATTTTCGATTGGAAAAACGTGATATGCTATCGGTTTGTTTGGTTCTTGGTTTGATTGAACAAATATAATATCAAATCCTGCCGAACAATGAAGCAAGAAACTTAATATCTATATAATCTCAAAGTTTATATTTCCAATACTAGATAAGAAAGAAAATGCACCTCCATACGCCGCCCATAGCAATTATTTAAAACCAAATAAGTATAGGATATTGTACATCTTCACCATCAAGACAAGAGGCTCCGGATGGTGAAAATGATAATTTATTTTTTTCTCAGCAAATAAATGATCCTATGAAAAGCTAATCAGAGAAAAAGCAGGATGTAGTACCTTTGATTGATCATGACAATAATATATGGATAGGGTAAGGAAAGTAGTCCTATTACTGGAACCGAAATTCAACGGATCCTGTTCATGAAATTTACTGGCATAATAATCAGGATAAATACTTGATTAGAACCGAACAAATTACTTGGGGATTTTATTGATCTCCTAGGATCTACATCAAATCTTCAAAGGCGTGATGGTTATCGGATCAATGAGGATAAACCTTGGTGGTCTATTGCCAATGTTTTTGTTTTAATTTTTTCTTATGCTGCGACAATTCATACAGAAATTACGAGAAAAGAGACGCGATTATAACTTAACACAAATTGGAGAATCGATTCCCTGGTGCACTGAAAAAAGGCCCTTCTAAGTAAAGGCGATCCAATGGAGAAAATGCGGGACGCCTAAGATTAAATTGGAGAAATATTCGTTTGCAATGTGCGTTGTTGTGAAATATAATCGCTTAGTTATAGGAAAAAGACAAAGGCTTTTGTTTGTCTATCGTCTTTATGAAGTGGAAGAGAAGAACCTGCTCTTTTTGTCTCCTTCTCTTCTGGGGCTTACGTGCATTCTCATGTATGAATAGCGACCGACCTAGATTTTTAGGATCGGAAGACCAAGCATGTGCTTGATTTTTATGTATTTATTTAAACAAAAAGTGTAAAATAACGCTGAATTATCTCCTCAATTCCCCCAACGAATAAAAACCGCAAATGTTCACACACAAAATCAATGAACTTGTGGAAGTCCGGAATCGCCCGAATCGAAAATTCGCGGTTTAGTCTAGAACACTCTCGGAGCTGACGGGCCACTAACTAAATCCGAAAATTCGCGCACTTGAACCTCTAAAAAGGGTTCGGAAGTGGGCTGTTACATTTGTCCCTCCCACTTTGCCGGTATTAGATAAAATTGATCAAAATTATCTTGATACATGGCCCATGAGAAAGTGCCAAAACATTTTCCTCTTCCCCCATTAAAATACCATAAGGGTTAGTCAACAAATAATTGATGATAAATGGAAGTAAAAGCTAAAAGTCAATCCAACTAGAAATAGCTAGATTCTTTAGTACTAAGCAAAGAAACCACCAAATTACTATTAGTTTATCAGTGACTACAAGCACACTTAGTGGGAAAGTTGACATAGAACTAGTACCTCAAGGCACAACATATGTAGAATATCCTTTAGAAGCAAATGAGATTACACCATGAATAGATGTCCATGTGCTTCATCAAGGGTAGACTTCTCTAATCGACACTCCATTGATCGATGAAGGCACAGACCCACTCGTAAATTGATCAGGTCCCTTGCCATTCCCTAAGATGTACATCGGTGGTTCTGTCTAGCTTCGGAAAAAGAAGGCCGGCTCTCATGGCAATGATAGACTAACAGTTTGGCTGCTCAGTGCAAGAACAATGTTCGCCATAGTCGGTCTATTAGCTGGATCTTCCTGAACACACAGTAAGCTGATATGTATGCATCTGACCACTTCGCTTCTAGAGTAAGATTCTTCCACTGCTGGGTCCAACATTTTTAGAGGCGCGTTGTCTCTCCAAAGTTTCCAAGCCTAGAGGAGCACAGTTGAACGCAACTAGTGAACCGTTGTACCATGACTGTTGATTGAGAGCGCAGAGAACAATTAAATCATATAAGAAAGCTTACAAAGCTTGCGAGATCCTCGCCTCCATCAGATTGGTAGTAGTAGTTATTCCTCTTGCCACAAATGATCTCAAGGAGGAGGATGCCAAAGCTGTAAACATCGGACTTTTGAGAGAAATGCCCATGCATTGCATATTCCAGGGACATGTAACCGCTGCAAAACACCACCAGAACCATACTGTTGGGATGCCTTTTATCTATGCTAATCCTGTCTCAATTCTTAACAAGAAGCTACCTAATGGTGAACTTTGAAGAATGCAAAAACTTACTAGGTTCCTACAATCCTTCTAGTGCTTGCGTTAGTTTGATCGACTCCAAAAATTCTCGCCATGCTAAAATCCGAAATCTTTGGGTTCATATCATTGTCCAGCAAGACGTTGCTAGCTTTTAAATCTCGGTGAATGACTCGAAGTCGAGAATTTTCATGAAGATAAAGCATCCCTCGGGCAATGCCTAATATTATCTTGTAACGTCTTGGCCAATGCAATTGCTTGCTTTTCTCAGGGTCTAAAAAGTGATTTATGGATGTAAATGAGAGTAAGTATCATCTAGGAAGCCTAGGAGTTAGATTAAAAAAGTTATATATAGCCTAGTAAACGAGCATGTGAATATTTAACCCAAGAGATGAACTTAAGCAAGTGAAGTGGAACAAACCGAACACAAAGTAGTCGAGACTCTTATTGTGCACAAACTCGTATACAAGTAGCTTTTCCCCTCCTTCCAAGCAAAACCCGAGCAATCTTGCCAGATTCCGGTGTTGAAGCTTCGCCACCAACAAAATCTCGTTCTTAAATTCTTCGACACCTTGCCCTGAGCTTTGAGATAGCCTCTTCACAGCTATTTCTTGTCCATTGGGAAACCTACCCTAAAAAAATTTATGGAAGGCGACAAGACCTCATGAACTCTTCATTTATTTCTATTTTTGTTTTTTTACGGTAGCAATTTTCTGAACTCTTAATCAATATGCAATGTTGTCAATTGAACAATATTGTGATTTCAATTGAGTCCCTAGAGATTCAAAATTATTCAGTACTTTGTCATCCTTTTATAACATCCACACACAAGTCATTCTTATAGCTAGAAAGTCAAAATTATAAACTTTATTCTTAATATTCTTCAGAAAAAGAGCATGATATAGCCCATTTGAAGTCCACTTCGATTTAAATGAGCTGAAACTTCATGACATGACATTGATTCCATGATGTTTTAGTTGCCAATGTACATAAGTATAACCAAACCAATTATCAAGCAACTTCTGAAAGCATCTTATGACATTGGCAATCAATAACGTACCCGGTAAACCTCCCCGAATCCACCTTCGCCAAGCTTGTTATCTTGAGAAAAATTGTTCGTCGCTGCAAGTAAACTATCCCGATCGAATTGCAAGGACTTCAAGGATGCAATCTCGCTTACACCTTCATGAATGAACAGAAAATTCGTTTGGACTTGTTTTTCATGTCTTTAGTTTCACGATCGAAAGTTTTAATATTTTGCTTTTCTCCTTTCAAAAAAAAAAAAAAATACAACAGTCTTACCACTTCCTTCTTGTACAGCTTCATATTTCTTCTGGGCTCGCCTCGTCCAAAGGCAACAACAACCAATGAAGAGAAACACAACAAAAACGGCAACAGAAACGATGATTGCAGCCAAGGTACCTGATTATATCATTGTTTTGCTCAGCATATTTAGAACCATCAGTCAATTGCAATCCTAAAATAGTGAATTGCCAGCATCACGAATAGGGATCACTAGGGAAAAGTGTTCCAAAAGTTCTAAACCTATTACATTAATGCCAATTAGTCATAAACCTTTTTAAATATATGAATTTAGTGCTAAACCTTTTGACTTATCCCAATTCAGTCCTTCCAATTGGTTTTTCCTGGACATTACTGGCGTGGACGTTTTCCAGTTTACATGACACTGCCGGTGCTGGCATGAATAAGCTTTAATAATAATTTAATATTTTTTCAATTTTTTATTATTTTTCTTTCTTTCTTTTTTCCTTTTTACTTCTTTTTATTAGTGATTATCCATTGCCCACATGTGATGGCTAACGATTAGCCATGTTTGGGCAGACTAGCCTTGCCAGGCAAGGGTCACCGTTGCTTATCATGGTTAAGTCCACCTGGGCAATGGCAAGCCTCGTCAAGGGCTCCCCTCGCCAAATTAGGCAAGGCTAACTCTCACCTAATTGACACTCGACAACAGAAGTCCTCATTGAGCCGAGCCTATGATGGGTGATGGCAACCCTCCCCTAAGCGAGGACTGCCCACTTGAGCGGTTTATGGCTCACTATCACTTCTGGGCAATAATTGGTCTTCGACAAAAGGAAGAAGATAGGTTAAAAAAAGAGAAACATTAGATTAATAATTAAAATTTTGAAAAGATTATTAAATTATTATTAAAAATTTTTCACATTATTGAGGACAATGCCACATAAGCCATCCTGTGTCCACTACAATAATATATGGCTAAAATCAGTCTGAATGACTGAATTGACATCAAGTCAAAAAATTTAAAACTAAATTGATGTATTTAAAAAATTTAGTAGTAAATTCATACAAATATAATAAGTTTATGATTTTTTGAACACTTTTTTTGGGACCATTACAAACGTTACGAGTAAAAGGAGAAATCTAGTGTACAGAAAGCTCCAAACTTGCTTTAAATGGCTTGTTAACCAGTGCCTTGAAGGCATTTTTTTCAACAAGATCCACTAGCCGTTTCTCTGCCCACATAAATTGATGCAGGTTTAAATGTACTTTTGGAACTCTGTACTTCAAATTTCATTTAGGTTCTCATACCTCTATCCTTGCAATGTACAAATTGCATGAATCAACACGAAAATTAGGATGATTCTATTATTCAGTACAAAAACGACTTTTTCCTCCTTCCCAATAAATTTCTAAAAAAGTTATAAGTATAATTTTTTTTATATGAATATAAATCGTCGGATTTTCAGATCTTTTATCAACTCATTAGTAACTTATTGAAACTTTTATGCAATTATCGATGCTTTTTCACATTTTATGAAGTATCAGCTGTTCTTACAATCCTATTGACTGTTAATTTCCGTTATTATCCATGCATTAAACCTACCATCTACTGGTTGGGGGAAAAGCTTCAATTACTGCTGCAGATTTGTGACTTTTTTTTCCCATTTCTAACTTTTCTTCCCTCATCTAGTGAAGTACACGTGTCACACTAAGAGCGGTTCACCAGTATTCATGTGGTGCCCTGGCGGATGCAATATTTTCTCCAAGGCCCACTGTTGAGAAATTGATGCATGCCATATTTAAACCAAGAAAGAAGTTTCGACGTTTCTAAAATAAATCTCGGAGTTCGGGTTGACATTCTAAAAACTGAAGTGCAATTTAGGTTTTCTTTAAATGAAATTTCCCAAATTAGTATGTATAAAATCGAAAGGGCAATTTCAAGAACTAAAATTTAAATTGCTAGCTACTCTAGAGTTTTACTTCAAAAAAGAGAACTGAATAGTCTAGCTACTCTAGAGTTTTTACTTCAAAAAAGAGAACTGAATAGTCTTGGTCATAATGTTACTTGTTCCACGAGCTTTAACGTAACGTACCTTTGCCGATATTTCTACCACCAATATTTCTACCGGAAGCCGTCGGAGCAGCTGGAGGTGGCAGAGAAGATGGTGGTGGACTGGGGTTCGTCTCCAAAAAGGGGTACAAATCCCATCGGAAAATACAGCTCGGCTTATAAACAACGCCGCCTTGTTTTCCACGGCAACATTTATCATAATCATCGATGGCTTCAGACAAGCAACTTGCGCAATCGTTCGGCGACAACTTGCACATCATGATTGGTTGCATTCGAGATAGGTACCTAAAATACCATTTTTAGAGAGCATTGTCATATTAAAAATCTCATGATGTAAACAACGGGTTTAGTTTAGTAAAAAAAAGGTAAATTTAGTGAAATATCTCAAGAAAATTTATCACCCGTAATCAATACTTCAGCCGGAAAAAAAAAAAAACACAAACCACATCTACCCGGATCACAAAACTTTTGCAGAGCAGTTGCAGAGTTCTAACAATGGGGCAACGTTTGAGTCTCGAGAAGAAACGACACTAATGGAAAAGCAAAGGTTCCCCTCACGGAGTCTCTGTCCCCTGCAATTATAATAGAAAAGGAGTCTCGTCTTTTTGCAGATGTAATAGAGAAACATTGACGCCTTCTGCTGAGTCTTTGTCTTTTGCAAGTATGATAGAAAGGCAAAGAAAACGGGCGATTTCCAAGCAGATGAATCATTACTGGTGAAATCTTCAATAAAGATAATTTTTTCTCTACAGATAATTAACGATGTTAAGGAAATTTGTTCATCTTCTTATGATTTTAGTTTCAAGTTTAATTTAGAGCACTACTAAAATAAAATTTTACAAGCATAAGGACGATACGAGACAATGCATCTTTAAGATCGCATGAGGAAGTGGATTATTTCAAATACGCCAAATGTGATCCGGATTTCACTCGATCCACTATATTAAATAAAATCAATATTTATATTACTTTTGTATGGTTAGAGGAAACTTCCACTTGAAACCATTATTACATAATTTAAAATTTGAAGCCTGGTTGTAGTGCTAATGGGAATGGGAGAACCTGACACCGTTAGCGAAGGACGACCAAAAAGTGTTTTTGAGCAATAACTTAAACTAAAAAAGATTCCGGAAATGAATAGAAACAAATTGCAAGTTGAATGATTGCTAATGAATAGAAACAAATTGCACTTGGATCTCCTAATTGGAAGATCGTCTCCAGATTTGGATTCTGTTCGGCTATTAACCACTAATGATGAAGGTATAGGGTTTGTGCGAAAAACTTTCCCCATAATATATCGGCACGTGCTTTTCATCTTTCCCTTCTCCTTTTTTTTTTTTTTGGGGGGGGGGGGGGGGGGGGGGGGTTAACAATGATCAGGATCTCCAATTACGAAAGACCATCTCGACTCACAAAGAAGCCGACACCGAAGAACAAGCCATGGAAATGCAAGGTCCACATCCGAAACCCTAATTACAACCCCTCACATTCGCTCTCCTCAGGAACTCCTTGTGGCACCAACGTTCCCCACCCCGCATGACGGGCGCCACCGGCGAGCGAATTTCGAAGTCAATATTTGAATCACGAAGATGGCTAGGGACCATGAGAATGCGAGGACTTCCGAAAGCTTCGAGGACTTCAGCTTTGGAGGACGGTCGGCTCAGCACCTACATAGACATTGATAATTTTAGATCCAAGCTCGACGATGGCTAGGGACCATGAGAATGCGAGTGGGGGCAATTCGGAATAGAATACCGCGAGGTCGAGGCATCGGTTTATTAATGCAGTAGGTGGATAGTTCTTAGATTTTGGAGGCAAAGAAGGGCATGCCTCCTGTTGCAATATTAATGCAGAAAGTGATGGAGACTTGTAATTATTAATACAAAATCACCAAGAAAATAATTGAAGAATTCAAATATTCATGTAATTTGATCCGAGTGTCAATCTCAGTATCAAATTATCCACTATAACTAAAAAATAAGAATTATAATCACTTATACGCTTAAGTGTTTCTCATGCTTAGATTTCACTCAATCCCAAAGTATATATAAATCATTAAACAACCACATTTAAAACAAATAGCAGGAATCTGCCCGCGTTCGATGCTCTTCGTACTAATGATTGAAGGACTCTTGGCCCACCTTCTCCGTACGTTCTCCAAAGAAAAGCCCGATGGGCCGCTTAAGGGGGAGGACCAACATTATTTAACCTTTTTCTCGTGTCCACGTTTATAATTGAGCCAACAGATCAGCTTTGACCAATCAAGAAAGAATATGATCGCCACTTTGCCTTACTTTTTTTTTTTTTAAACGGAAGGAAACATCCCCATCAATTCCTCCAGTGCTTTAGGAAGAAAGAATAGATATGGCTAAGAAGAGGCCCCAGTTAAATTCGAAGGAGGCGTGTTGTACACGGGCTCATATTCAAGACATTATTTGACGACTCTTGATGAATTGACAGAGGTGTGGGCCGATTGTTCCAAAGAGAGCTAAGGCTGCGTTTGGTCGTCCGGATTTCTAGATGGGATAGAACTGGATAGGATAAGATAAGAAATTCTTGAATTTCTTCATACCCCATCCATTGTTTGATGAATTTCGGATTTAAAGTCGGATATCATCATATCCTATCCAATCTACTGTTTGGTAAACTACGGATTTAAAGTCGGATATCCTTATATCTTATCAAATTTGTTATTTGGTGAACTAAACATTTAAATTCAAATATTTTAATATAAATAATATTAGGCAAGTACAAATTTGCATGTTTAATATTCAAAAAATCATCTAAACCAATAATTTTTTTTTCAAATTAAAAAATTATCGTCGAGTTTCATGATTACCCATTTTTTTCCGTTCCTTTGAAGTAATTTTTTGGTTACCCCTTTCAATATCAAACGTTTTTAAAATAACATCAATTTTAATTTATTCACTTTGAAACATGAATTCTTTTTGTCTCTTACAAATTTTTCATTAGTTTCCATTTTATTATAGGTATAATACCAAATCAAACAAATACCCAACTAGAACAAAGCATAAAGTCCAAAGTCCAAAGTTCATTCGTTTTTTTTATAACTATCACAAGAATACAATGATAATTAATCACGTTAATGAACGATATTTGAATAATTCGCACATATAAAGTACATTACAGTTAATCACTTTCATAAAATTTCGATGTGAATCAGATAGCTATTAAGGAAAAGGTTTCGACGCTGATACTTTCGATAAGAGATTATTCAATTGAGTTTGAAACTTTATAAGGATTTTCTCATTTTTTATGTTAAACTAAAAATTTTTATTTAAAATAAAAATCTATAATTGGTTCTAGACTTATAGAATTAATACTATATGAAATAAATTGTGGTCAAACAACTAGACATTTTTTTAACAAAAATGAAATTTTGAATTTTTTTAAAATTTTTGAATTTATGGTATTATTATTTTTATTATTTAGTATTTTTTTAATTTGAAAAAAGAAAATTTGGATTGGGTCAGGGAAACTCGGTCTGACTATATGACCCGAACCCAATAGAAGAGTTGGAGTAGTCTGAACACTTAGACATTTTTTATAACAAGAATGAATTTTTTAATTTTTTAATTTATGATATTATTATTTTTATTATTTAGTATTTTTTTAATTCGAAAAAATAAAATTATGACTAAGTCGGGAAAAGTCGGTCCGACTATATGACTTAAACCCAATAGAGAAGTTAGAGTAGTCTGTGAGTGCACGACGGAGAAAGGAAAAAAAAAGTGAGGTTTTGTGTTTCGAAAAAAAGGAATCCTATCCTACCTTATCCCACTCTCTCTTTGAGATTTTTTTATCCAGTCTATATCCCCTCTATATCCGACCTTATCCTATCATAAACAATTACCAAACACGGGATAGGATAAAACATATCATATCCTGCTTTTTATCCGGTTGACCAAACGCAGCCTAAGAGATTCACTCTTCTAATTACACATTGTCTGGATTTGACATGCAAGATTTAGCTAAAAAAAAGATTATGGAAATTAAAAGAAAAAAAAGAAGATGACAAAAAATTACCCGAAACCATGTTGTTTTGAGTAAATTTATCCACGTCAGACAGCTAGCATGTTATGTAGGATAGCCAGCGACGAGTGGACTACCACACTAGCAAATTCTCGTGAAGATTGACTGGAAAGATTATATCTGAGTTTCACGTAAAGATTTTAGACTAAATTGAAATATTAAAAAGTTTATGATTGAATTTTCATATGCAGAATAAGTTTAATATTGATGGAGTAATCTTCCCGACATGTCCACAAGCCAATGCCTTAGCATGCAAATGCTACATATCCTTTCCCATGCGATTTCACGCAAGACTAGACTATGTCCATTTGACCAAATCGATTTCTTACGCAGGTACAACCACTTCTTAATGGAGCTTAAGACTTCAATTTGCTTAGATATAGAAAGAAATCACACAATTATTCCTCGCAAATAAAATACGGGTGGTCTAAAGATCTAGAACCTATAATATTTTTTTATTTTTTATTAAAAGGAACATAATGAAGAACAATTATTCAATTACACACAATACACACAAATAAATACATTATAACTTAAAAAAAAAAGTTATATGCACAAGTGTCCTATTGAAGATTAAAAACAAATCACACCCTACAAATGTCTGAAACGTTCGGTGTATCCATCCCTCGCCATGATAATCAATTCTTACAAAAAAAAAAAAACAAGTCTTGTAGACAGCCATTTCCACAATTTGTAGTCAAGATGCACTAACTTTCTTTCATAATTCATTGACTAGCATTGACCATGGACTTTGATGGTCTCGCGGACCTCGCGGGGTCAGGAAATTGCGATAAAAGACAGACCTGAATTCCCGGCGTGTGGAAAGAAAGACCCAACGAAAGAGACGCTTAACACAATATTGATGGTATCGTGGACCTCATGGGGTCAAAATTATATGTTGCAGCCGACATAAATAAAAATGCCAGCCTTCACCATGCGTTTCTAACCTATTTGTACCCTTTCTCTATGGAATATCGTAAGCGTTAACCATTGAACCCGCGACACTAGAGCCAAATTTCAACTTCTTTCATACCGCCTTAGAAATCTGAAGTTTGTTTAGTTCGGATTCTTGATGGTCCTGGTTGATTATATACACATATCTTGTATTGCAAGTGAATTTGTGCGAGAGCCTCTAACATGAAGAAAACAAAGAAATGGAAGAAGATGAGGTTGAAGAAGATGAAGAGTAGAGATGACTCAGGTTTAAGGATTGAAGAAGTTCATCTGAAGCCACCTTTCGTTTCATCTCTCAATCAGTACATATACACTTTGATCAAAGACTGATTATGATCAGTTACTGTAACTATTTTACTAGCTTAACAGAAATGCCAGCTAATGAATACAATGTATAAGACTTTGCTTCTACGATTTCCTTTGTGTATCTTCAGTCTTTATACTTCAATCACATTGCTCCTCATCTTTACGTAGCTCCACTATGGGCATAGTCTTGATGGCTTTAACATCCCCCCTCAAACTTGGATGAGGTTGATAGCCTTAGCCAAGTTTGACTCGGAAGAAATGATGTGCAGGATGAGACAAGGACTTAGTAAAAATATCAGCCACTTGACAAGAACTAGGAACATATCGAATATGTAAGATGCCCAGTGAAACTTTCTTTCGCACAAAATGACAATCAATTTCAATGTGCTTCATGTGAGCATGTTGAATAGGATTAGAAGTGAGAGAATGGAAGACTTGTTATCACATAACAGAGTTGTTGGTGCTGAGAGGGGAACTCCAATATCACGTAAGACAAAAGCTATCCAGGTTAAATTGACAATAGTGGATGCTAAAGCATGATATTCGGCTTCAGTGGACGATCTAGATACACTATGCTGGCATTTGGCACTCCAAGATATAAGATTAGAGCCCAGGAAATTATAAAATCCTGTTGTAGATCGTCGAGTAGCACCACACCCTGCCTAATCAGTATCAGAATAGCCATAGAGAGTCAGAGTACTTATGGAGTGAATGAATAGGCCATAATGAGCAGTAGCTTTGATATACTATAAGACTCTCTTCTATTTAGAAAAATCTCCCATAGTTGGTCGATGCATTCTCTGACATAGAGAATTTGTAGCAAAGGCAATGTCTGGCTGTATAAAGATTAGATATTGCAATCCCCCCAACGAGGCTTCGATAGTTTTGGGGATTAGAAAGCAACACATCATCAATTAGAAGGATAGCTGACTTGAGAGATAGAGGAGTTGAGATAAGTTTACAATCTTGCATATGAGCACGAGTTAAGAGGTCAATAGCATACTTTGTCTGGCACAAGAATAGTGTCTCTGGAGAATGCTTAACCTCAACTCCCAAAAAAAAAATGCAATTGACCCAAGTCTTTCATGTGAAAATTATAACTAAGAGACTTGATCAAGGCTGTAAGTAGTTATGGAGAGGAACCAGTGAGCACAATATCATCCACATATAGTAAAAGCAAGATAGTGTGATGAGCTTGATGCAGAATAAAGAGAGAAGGATTAGCCGAGTTATAGAAAAAATCAAGTTCCAACAAAAAATTGCAAAATTTTGCAAACCAAGTCCTGGGAGCTTGTCGTAGACCATAAAGAGACTTGTGAAGTAAATAGACTTGATGAGGATGTTCTGTAAACCCAAGGGGTTGCTCCATATGGATTTGCTCATGTAGGTGCCATGCAAAAATGCATTTTTGACATCTAATTGATGCAAGGACCACTACCGAACCATAGCCATAGATAGAACAATCTTGATGGTAGCTTGTTTAATCACAGGGCTAAATGTTTCAAAAAAGTCTCAACCCTCTTTCCTGGTGATACCCCTTGGCAACCAAACGTGCCTTAAGCTTATCTAGACTACCATAAGCAACCAGTTTGGTCTTAAAAACGTACTTGCACCCAATGACTAGCATTTGAGGTGTTCGAGGAACCAAACTCCAAATATGGTTATTATGCAAGGCTTCCATCTCCTCTTGTATTGCATGAAACCATCCTTCATTAGCCAAGGCTACCTTAACAGATTTAGGTTAAACCGGTATAGGTGATTCAATAAAATAGGCATATTTTGGGTTAGGCTTAATGATGTCAGACTTCAACCTTGTCTGCATTGGATGACTGGAAATGGATCTCTGAGAGCTAGAAGAAACTATTTGAGAAGTAGACTGAGAAAAAAAGTGTGAGGATGATGATGAAGTGAAGGACTGAGATGAAGTGGAGGTGGAGAAGATACGAGAGAGGAAGGAGCAGGAATGACAAGACTTGGAGATAATGATGATGGAACTACACATGGAGTAGATAGACTGGAAGAAGTATGAGAAGGATTGATATGTAGATCTTGAGAAACATGGGAGACAACAGGTGAACTAAGAGGATGGCTGCTGTGATCTTGTAAGAAACTACAATGATTATGAATGTGACAAGGAAGTAGTAGAAGAAGTAGGACATGGATGAAAAAATTGAACTTCTTTGAGCCATTTCTTATATAGATCAGTCAAAGGAGGAAAGATAGTACCTACTTTATGAGAAAAGTGAAAGGACCCTTCATCGAAAGTCACATGTCTACTGAGGAAGACCCTTCCATATGATGGCACAAGACACCTATAGCCTTTGTACTTCTCACTATATCCAAGAAATACACGGGTTAGTGACCAAGGATCAAATTATGTTTAGTATAGGATCTTAAACAAGGGAAGCAAGCACAGCCAAAGACTCTAAGGATGTCATATCTTTGTTTCTTACCATACAACTTACTATATGGACCGTTTGACTATAAGAGTGGTGAATAACATAGTTGGTAGTCATGAAGAAATCAACCCAGTACATTAGTGGCATACATGTATGATAAAGCATTGATAGTACAAGTTCAACAATGTGCCTATGTTTCCTCTCAGCCTTCCCATTCTGCTCAGGGGTATAGGGACAAGACATATAGTGGATAATGCCACAATCTTGCAAGTGTTTTGGAGCCTAAGGCCTGTAAACTCTCCTCCTCCATCAGTTTGTAAGATCTTAATTTTCCTATCAAATTGGTTCTCCACATATTTTTGAAACAATAGGAATATATCAAGAAATTCTGACTTGTACTTCATTGGATATAACCAGCTAAATCGAGAATAGTCATCAACAAACACAACATAATGCTTGAAACCCTGAACAAAGTTGCCTGGAGCTAGACCCCAAACATCACAATGTATTTTCTCTAAAGCAAATAGAGTATTATTGTCTAAGAAAGAGAAAGGCAACTTAGTAGCCTTAACAAGCTGACAACTTTTGCACATTGATTGTGCTTGTTTGGACCATTGAATGAGATTCTGACTTTGTAAAGTTATTAGAACACTTTGATTTGTATGAGCCAGTCTTTGGTGCCAAACATCTGCATTTACAGCCTTATGTCTTTGAGTGAACAGAGCTGTCGCAATTTGCTGATCCACTCTCTATAGGCCTCCTATTTCTTCCCAAGAGGTACAATTGTGTTGGTCTGATGATCATTAACAGAAACACTATACTTGTCAAAGATAAATGAACATGGATAATCATCAGTCAATTTTGAAACTGAGAGTAGGTTTTTCCTTATATTTGGAACAACTAATATATCATGCAATGCCAGTTGACCAAGAGCAGTATGTAACAGAGAATCACCCATGTGAGTTATAGAGAGATGAGAGCCATCTCCAATCATGACACTATCTCGACCATAATACTTGGAGAGTTTATTAAAGTACCAACATTGGTAGTAATGTATGTTATGGCCCATGTGTCAAGATAACATGCACTTCCTAAAGGATCCTCAATATGCATTGCAGCCAGTGCTGTTGGTATATCTTCAGTCTGGTAAAAATTATCAAACATATACCAACGCCTCAAAGTATCATGACCAGGCCTTTTACAGATTTGACAAGTCACTTTGACACCTTCACCTATTTTGTCTTGTGGAAGCAATGACCTATTCTCAGAGACAGGATATGTTCTGACATTTATATATTGTTGAGAGGAGCTGGCATAGGGTCTAAACCCTTGATTTGAGCTGGACACACCCTAAAGTGGAGTTGGTTGTGCCTCTCTGTTCTGATTGTAAAGTGTATAACCCTGACCTCTACCTTGATAATTAGAACCACCTCCTCTAATGAAGCCATGACTTCTACCAAAACCTCTACTACCACCACCTCTTCCTCTATGGACCTGATTATTTCCCTTTTGACTCACAAATGCATAATCTTGTGATTTAAACATATCGCTATAAGATGAGTCATAATCACCAATTGGACTTATTTCACTTGCCCTTTGTCTATAATATGCCATGTTCTGATTTATGTGAGTTGAAGTATAATTCTGCAGCCTCGCTTCAAATCGTTCAAGCTACGAGGTCACTTCATCATATCTAGGTGGTGGTTTTATATAGTATATAATGTATCTAAACGTCTCATACTTAGGACCTAAACCTTCTAAAACCCCAAACACTTTTGTGATTTCATCAATGGATTTGCCTATGGCAAGTTGATCACAAATCAGCTTAAATTCTCGAAGATAGTCAAATAATGACCTATCTCGTTTTCTACATGCCTAGAGTTTACCTCTCAATTCGAACTCTCTAGCCACGGATCTTTAGCTAAAACGATTATACAAGATTTGCCATACCTCATAGGCTGTGTCGAGACTAATGATCAGACCTAATATACCTTTAGAAACCGAACCGCTTACCAGGAAGATATCAATTGATCTGTTTGCATCCAGTCGATGTAATCTTCATTGTGTACTTCAACATCTCCTCCTTCAACTTCAACTCGTACAATCTTCGGTGGAGAAATCGCCTCTCTAATGATAAACTCGATCAGCTTCTGGCTTCGCAAGAACCTTTGGAACTGAGCTTGCCACAGTAGAAAGTTATCCTCTGCTAGTTTTATGGTGACAAAATTCCTAATGTTCACATGAATGGGAAATGGATACTTCGGTGTTCTTGTTGTCATTGTTTATGTGAAGGCTTTCAGAGAAATAGCTCTGATATCATGAAGAAAACAAAGAAATGGAAGAAGATGAGGTTGAAGAAGATGAAGAGTACAGATGACTCAGGTTTAAGGATTGAAGAAGTTCATCTGAAGCCACTTTTCATTTCATCTCTCGATCAGTACATATACACTTTGATCAAAGACTGATTATGATCAGTTGCTGTAACAAACTCACTAGACTTGTAACTCTTTTATTAGCTTAACAGCAATGACAACTAATGAATACAATGTATAAGACTCTGCTTCTACGATTTCCTCTATGTATTTTTAGTTTTTATACTTCGATCACATTGCTCCTCATCTTTACGTAGCTCCACTGTGGGCATAGTCTTGATGGCTTTAACATAACACACTATCAATAAGGTTGTTCTTTTGAGGTTTGGGGTAGAATGCAAACCTCTCTAGCTAATGCTCTTTCAATTTAATTTGATCTTGAGAAATTAAAATACGATGCAATATGACTTGGTGAAAAGACAAGGCATGACAATTAAGTAGTGTGAAGCGTAGTCAAGAAAGTTTCGTCCTTTTTATAATTTTATCCTTTTGCCAAGTAGTTAACAAAGGTATAAGCTCAGCAATTCTGCTGAAAGGAGTAGCTATTATATAATCTTTTTTTCCAGGGTACATTTTGCTAAACGCAAAGAGAGTATTTTTCAATCAATGAGTTAAAGACTCAAAACCAGTACCGACAATGTACAGTGAGGCAACATGTCGAGGAGGGGCCGGAAAGACCGTCATTCAAATTCTGATAAAGGAAAATAAATGATCCAATAGTTGTATAGATACTGCAATTGATGCTCTCAAGATTGACCAACTCGGAATGACTTGAAATTTAGTAGGTCAAATGGAAACGGACTGCAAATCAAAATTCACTGCTATGCTGTGACCAACATCATTTTTCACGTTTCGGAATCATCTACATGGGTTTTAGGGTTATTTTTGTTATCCTAATAGCATTTTCATAATAATTAAATTTCTTATTATAATATTTCTTATGGTAGTAACATTTTTATTGTAATTATATTTCTTATTTTAACACCATATCAAATGATGTTTTAAGGTTTTGAAGAGGCTGACTTTTTTATACTTTGATTTTGATAATCACATTTGAGAGAATGGTTTATTCCTCTATCAATTCTAATTCTTGTTTAGCCAACTTTATATTGTGTTTTGGCATCATCAATCGTTGTCAATTCTCAAATGAAATGGCAGATCTTGGGGACATAGGCGAAGTGTTCATAGTTTGATTTACTTCTATTGCTTCAAGGAAGAGCAAACGATTCTACTTCATGTCTATAGAAACATTTTAAGCAACCAAATGAATTCTTAAGAAGCATGAAGTACAATCTATTTTGATAATAATGAGTGAAGATTCAAACTAGCCACAAGATTGAAGTGGAAAAGCATTATAGAGTCCTAAGGAATTGACACCCCCCACTGACAAAGAGAATAGTATTCGTGGATATGGCTTGTCTTGAATGATCTTTTAGTGAAATTCTTGGAAATAAAGATTGACGGGTGGCCACAAGTTCAAACATGAACAACACACACCTGGAAAAAAACATAAGAACAAGTTTATCCATATACTGTATGTTGCTTCACCAAGAAAAATCCATTGCATGCTACTTTACCACAAGTTCTTGTCAACCATAAATTCAGGTGCAACTGATCATACTACATGGTTAGGCCTTTCTTTTCTATGCCTTTTGCTTCTCAGTTTCTTGTGCAACCAGATTGCGTCCATTCTTGTAACGGCTTGTTTTGGCCTTTTCATGGGGTTTATTATGTAAATATTTAAGTTTGGATAGTGGCCTCAGATACTCGGGAGTTCCTCGATTTAAATTGAAATTTTTTGCTTTGGGCGTCTCCAAATTTTCCAAATTTTGTTTTGGTCTCCCGAAATGTAGTTATCTGCGTTTTAACCCCAAAAACCTTGAGTTTCTGGTCTTAGAAAGCTTTTATAAAATTTTTGAATTTTTATTACTATTATTATTATTTTATTAATTTATTCATTTTCGGGTTGAGCAATCAACAATCACATGAGGAGACCGATCAGCTCGCGGGCCAACCGATTAGACTGCCCGCAAACTGGTCCGACCCCTCGCGTGGGCCGATTCTCTTTTTCCTCTCTCTCCCATAGCTGGATTTCTTTTTGGCATTTTCCCAAGCACATGGCGTGCATGTGTAGGAAATGCCCCACGGGCGGCTAGCTGACGGCCAGCCGTTCATGGTCTCATTGCACGAGTTTTGCGATGTCGCGAGCTTGCCGCATGTTGTCATCATCGACACCGCCTAGGTCGCACGGACCAACAAGTGAGTTTACATCCTAATCTAATGTTATATTAGGATTGTTTACCACTTTAGTAAAAAATAATAGTTTGATTATGCTATTAGGTTGGTGAATTGGTAATTAGGGTCGAGAGTAATTTAATCATGTAATGTGTGCAACTTGGTCCAATTAGGTGGCCTATAAATTACGATTGACCAAGTGGATTGATTGAGGTTGATTGATGGTTGATTGAGCCTAGTAAGGCATCAATCGATGAGTTATTGCTTAAGTTAGGTAAATGGGTGAATTTATTAGCCAGTTGGCCCAAGTTGCCAGTGACACTGACCCTCCTGAAGAGGATTGAGGCGTGTCAGTTGATAAATCAGATTGGTTGTGGACTGTCTTATTATTTGGTTGGCGTATGCTTCATTGGCGCATGTATGTTATTGATGTGACGGATGGTATGGATTGTGTCCAAGTGTCGATTGTGTACCTATTGACTACTATGTAGTTGTTGACACCTAAATTTTGGTGTCTCATTTAAAAAATAGGGATTTATTTTAATTCCTAAAAAAATACTTTGCATATAGATAATATGAGCATCTTGCATATCAGGGAAGATTATCGATGGCGACATGTTTCTTATTTTAACTTGGAAAGAAATATTGGGCAAAATATATTCGGTTCAAAATAAGAGATAAGGTAAAGGAAGAAATATGTGTTTATCAATTTGGGGAAGAATGTGTGCGCGGTTGAAAGAAATCAAAAAAAGGTGAGGATCAGCAAATAAAAGGAAAAAAATATGACGGGGATCTTTTAAAAAATTGTACTATTCGGTCAAATCTGAAAAAGATTTGACCGAATATTTTTGGATCCATGCCTAAAGTCGCCCAGGAGAAGGCAGAATACTGGGGGGCACACACAGAGAAGGGGGAGAAGACGTGAGATAGAGGGGATTCGGCCAAAGACGAAAAGGGAGAGAGGTGGAGCAGGTTTTTTTTTTTTTTTAGGATTTTGGGGGAAATTTTCTTGAATCGTGACGGCGCGTCTTTGCCGAGTCGTCTTTATTTTCCGGTAAGCCGTTGCTTGGGCTCCGTTTGCCCGTCACCCGGAGGATCACGGTCTTGGCGTCCGGCGGTCAATAATGACTTGGTTCAACTTCCCGTTGAACGCGTCCACCAGCCGCTGCCTCAAGACCGTGTAGGGTCTCACCACAGTTTTGTTTTCAAGTGTGTCTATTCCCTTATTTCCAGAGTTTTCGCTTTTTCCATGCATGCTTATCGTGAGTCTCAGTCTTTGCTTATATCCCGTGTTTGGCTTTGCTAATTTTCCTGGTTCGATTGATTTCCAAGCCTCTAAAATGTTTGTTTTCGTTTCTGTGTTCATGCTGGTAGTTCTTTGATGCATTATAGACCTAGATTCGTGTCGCTGAGGTCCTGCAAGCAAATCCCCATACTGCGCTTCGCATGTTTGATGAATTGCGTGAGTGACTATATCCTGGTTTGAGTCCGATTTACGTGGCTTTGTTGGCTTGGGTTTGAGTGTTATGTCCACGTTGGAGAGCCACCGGCGAGCTGGCCGTGTCTTCAGTTCCTTTCCAGTGCCGATTGTTGCATCTCCACCGCGAGACAGGACCGTGCACAGCCTCTGTGAGTTGCGCACTCACGAAGTGGCCGCGGGAAGAAGACCAGAGAGTGGATTGGGCCATCATGCGTGCGTATGGGCTGGCAGGAGCGGTGCTGGGCCAAGGTTGACACCGAGCTGGGCTCGCTCGCGTGAAGGTTTGGGCGAGTCTGGTAATGGGCCGGTCCGTTCGTCGGGCGCCTGGAAGAAAAGGAGGAAGCTGGGCCGGGCTCATCAGGGCCCAGTTTAGGTCCTTTGGGTTCCTCTTGGCTTCTAGCGAGCGGGTCGGGTCTGAACCGACCCGGCTCGGATCCCGACCCGACCCGGTTTCTTTTATTTTAATATTGTTTTTTTATGTTTCTTTAAATAAAAAAATCTTTTTCTTTCAAAATTTGATTTTTGAGTGCTTGATTTGTCATTTTCTATTTAATTTGCTTTTGTGAGTGAATTTAGATAATATTGCATGTTGGAATTGATTTTGTTGCATTTGATTTGACTTGATTTTATTTGAATTTATTTTCTTTGCATGTTTGCATCAATTACACGTTTATATTAAGAATTGCATATTTAGATTGAAAATCACATGTTTAGATTAAGTTGCACATTTAGATAATTTGTATGATTAAGTTAGATTGCATACTAGATAATCTTGTTAGATTTAGATTAGAGTAATAATAGCTAGATTTTGGCATTCTAGGATATTATTTTTGGTTAAGTAAGATTTTAGATTAAATTAGGAATTAATATATGTTGTTTCCTAATTTAGATTATATGCTATTTAGATATAAATAATTAGGTTCATTAATTAATTCATAGAAAATACAAAAGAATTGCATTTCATGTAGTTTAGAATTGCATTAAATTAGTTATATTTTTGGTTTGATTTTCACGCATGACATATTAAAATAGATCTTTTGATTTGATTTGTTATCTCATTTTTGCTTATTATTTCTTTGAGTGTTTTATATTAGTGTTTGCGTACCCATGTGGTCATCATTATATGTTTGAGAGTAGATTTAAAATCAATTCAAGTTGCTTGCCAAAGATTTTTTTTTTTTGGAAATAAATGAAATGGTATCGAAAGGGTGTTAGATTAGTCTAACATAATCAAGTCTCCGTACCTTTGATCTCTAGTTCGTAAAAGTAAAGCACAACTCTCGATGCTTTACATGGGTTTCTAATCGACCCACCATAAATAGATTAGTGGCGACTCCTTTGAAAATGATTTGCATGTTAAGAACTGAAACTTAAATCGCGAGTTGGTATGGGCTTGGGACAGCTCGAGTTAGGTTAAATTTAGTAAACCATTAGCTGAACCCTAAGTGGTGCACCTTTGGGGAGGTTGCGACAGTAGTAGCTCGTAAAGGAAGTTGAGCCAGGTGTGTGCACTAGTACTATGAGGTCAGTCACGCTTAGTGGCCGGAAGCGACTCTTGAATGTCAAACAATGTAATGGGTTAGGTAGTCACATTATTTAGTTGGCACGCAATTTGAGGGTAGCTACTAACCCCACCTAAGAGTCAAGTAATGTGATGGGTTAGCCAGTGGTGACAAGTAAGGCCAGATCTCGTGAGAGGTTGGACAATTAATTAGGGACCCTAAGATAATTGCCTTCCTAGTCTAGGTTTAGGGTATAGACTCACTAAGATTTTATCTCATTTGTTGTTCAAACCCACTTTTCGGTCCCAAGCATGGAGGCGATGGACAGGATCGGGTAAGGTCGGAAAAACCCGCAAACATTGAGTGGCTGATTGACACTGTTGTGATCAATTACGGCGACACTTTTGAGAGACATGAGAGAATTTTCTGGGAATTTGACTATTACCTTTAATGTTAGATACCACAGAAATACTAGATGAGATACTCCCGTGAGGAGGGAACCCTTTGTTATGGGAGAAAGATCACCACAAAGAGCCATAGGGAGGGTATGAGTTGTGGAACCTCGATATGTGGAAGGATGATCCTCATGGTGGTAGTGTCATAGACTTATGCGGTACCTCTTTTCAGACTTTTGTCTTCAGATTCTAGCCTGATCCAATATATAATGAGGCTATTGGCTTGTATAATTGTGCATTATGTTACTTCCGATAGTATGTATATTAAACGCTGCTTTGTGGTATGATAGGTACAGTTCATGTATATCTCGGTGTTGTCAGGAGTGAGTTTATTATTCTCTTCTGCATGCTCCGCCGATAAGTTGCTCGACTGAGGTTTCATTGTGTGGTAGATATGTTCCCAGGTTTTAGTGAACATCAACTCGTTTTCTGAGAAAAAATCATTTCACTTTGGTAGGAGTGATTCGATAGGATAGAAGGGATCTAATATAGTTATGAGAAAAAAGAACGGAAGCAAATTAAAGGGATTTAGTTAATATGTTGTTTGGATGCTAGTGAGGAAAAATAATGTATTATGACATAAGTACGTTTTATATGTTTATAAATAGATGAAAAAGCAAGGTATAAGTGAAAAAAGTGAATACATTTAATGGATGCATGAATAATTTGATAGATGCAGAAATAGATTGATAATATTAAGTGCAAACTATTTCTATCAGATAATTATATTGAAAATGATGTTTGTAGATATTTATAGTGGTTTGGCTAAGATTAAATCCATGTCTATTTCATTTATGATAGGTCTGGCGACCTCTCTTCTCCCATTGGGGACATGATGGGGTTCAGAATTAATACCAAAAGTGGACGGACGATCCTTAATTGGCATAGGTTTTCCTTAACCTTACCTCATGTAATGTATTTTTAGGGGAAAATTATCAAAAGAGTTCTAAACTTATTGTAATTGTGCCAATTCAATTTTAAAATTTTAGTTTTTTTTTTATCAATTTGGCTTTACACTATTTGCATTTTTGCTAATTTAGTCTTAAAGTTTTTGTATTCGTGCCAACTCAATTCATTTTCTCAATTTTGCGGCCGTTATTGACGTAAATACTTTTAGTAAAATTTAATTATTTTTTCAAATTTTAATTAAATTTTCTCTTTTTTATTTTGCTCTTTTTTTCTGCCCCGCAGTGGCTGGCAACAATAAGCAAGGCTTCATGTTTAGGTGAGGTTCAGGGGTTACAGCCAAAGGTTGCCTCGCTTATGGTTGGCAAGACCATGACATCTTTTGCCCATGACTAATGAGAACCTAGGCCCTGCCCATGACTGTGGCTTGTGATGTAGGCGCAAGGCTTAGGGGCTTGGGCAAGGCTGCCTTCACTTGCAGCTAACAAGGTTGAGCAAAGACTATCGCCCTTTCTTCCAACTAGTGAGGGCTTCGCAATCCACGAAAGACAAAGCCATTCATGAATCCATTTTCTTGCTCCTACTCTGGACCCTAGGGTTATCATTCCTCCCAAGATTTAGAAAGATCTCCAACCCACCAAATAGGCTTTATTCATTTCAGTCCTCGCCATAAACTACTTCAAATCAAAGCAAGTCCTCAATGTCACATGAATTGTCAAAAGCTTGATCTAAATTCCAAAGAAGACCAGCCACCATCCAACTCTGACTTCTAGTTTACATTGGATCTTGTTGTAGTTTATGAAAGAGCTGTAATGTTTTTTTTCATCTTCGTTTCGCATTTCTCATCAAAACAATGCTCTCTCCAAGAGGTTGGTCACCTATCCTAGATCTTCCCATTTGCTAGAGGATCTCGGGCTTGATCTAGTTTACATTCGTAACTGCTTCCCTGTTGTGGCTGGGTGTCCTAATCGAAAAGAACTCATCTCACATGGGGCAGCTTAATTCGACATTATTATTTACTTGAAGGAACTGACGAATGCCAAGATCTTTTCTTACTAGAAAAGGTGTGAAGCCTCGTTGGCTACTATGGCGAAAAAAAAGAAAGAGGAAAAGAAAAAAATATAAATAAAAGTTTGAAGAAATAAAATAATTATTAACATTATCAACATTAGTACTGCCTAGAGTCAACACTGACCTATTCATGTCAAGAATGTGGTTTCAGCTCTTGGGCCCAATCTGTATGCAGACCACCTATGAGTTTTGCAAGTCTAGGCCTAATCTGGCGATGGTGAGGCAATAGTGGCGATGAGGCCTTGCAACCCTCATTGCTTGCTTTTTTTTATTATTATCTTTTCTAAATATAATTTAAAATCCATGGAAAATAAAAAAATAGATTAAAAGCCATGTGGATAATTTGGTTGGAATTTTTAGTTGTTAGCATTTCAGTAATCATTTTTCTCTGATTTGGCACTTAAGTGATCTGGTGAAAATTTGTGACACTTAAGTGTCACGACCCGATGTTTTTCTATACTAATGTATCCTGGTAAGCGGAACTAAGGGTGCTATCATGGTGGGATAGAGTTGTAGTAGGGAAAATACAACTGGTTCGTGGGAGTAGCGTTAGGGTGGTTTGTACTAGGAGTTCATGGATAGATAGATTATATTTCTAGGAGCTCTAAAGGCAGGTTTGGCCTCCCGTGTACAAACTGGTCGAGGGCTGATGTTGCTCTCCTGATGAGGCCATAGAAGGTCGAAACCAATTATTATACCGAAAGGATGCTGCATGTCCCGTTACGAGAGAATCTCTTGAGTTAGGCTGAACATGTCATGATCCACTACGAGGTTGCTATTCGCCGTATTGTTCCTTAGAATAACTACATAAGAGAAGGCTGGCCTGGAGGCCTCGACCCTCCTAGGTGCCACACAGGCCATTTCGGCCACGGAATCTGTCGGTGCCTGTCAAATGGTATCAAAGTGGGGATCCCTCTAGTAAGTGAGCGAGTCAGTGAAAATATGTGGTCTTCTTGGTTCTACGAGGGCGGAGAGTGATCGTCTGGACCAAGGGGGCTCGGACAATGTGCGGCTCTCGACTAGCTTCTAGAATGACAATGGGGGCATAGGGAAGAACTGACTCCTCACTGAATGGGGAGAAGATTCTTGGATCAAGTAGGCAAATCTCAAGACAGAGTTGTGCCATGTTTTCAACAAGGAGGGAATCTCGTTGGTGTGTTGTGTCCATGAAGCCTAGTACACATGGGGGCTAGAACAACTTCTGGGTTCGACAACAGCCAATGGGGGTTGGTTTATTTTGTTGGGCGAGTGTGGCCATTCACTTGTCCCGGGAGTGCGACAGTGATGGTTGGGAACGCAAGGAAGCGACGGAATAACCCGCAACGAGGGCGTTGCGGAAATGAGTAGGGGAGAATGTCACGACCCGATGTTTTTCTACACTCATGTACCCTGGTGAGCGAAACTAAGGGTGCTATTGTGGTGAGATAGAGTTATAGTAGGGAATATACAACTGGTTCGTGAGAGTAGCGTCAGGGTGGGTTTGTATTAGGAGTTCATGGATAGATAGATTATATCTCTAAGAGCTCTAAAGGCGGGTTTGGCCTCCCGTGTACAAACTGGTCGTGGGCTAATGCTGCTCTCCTAATGAGGCCATAGCAAGCCAAAACCAGTTATTATGCCAAAAGGATGTTGTGTGTCCCGTTACGAGATAATCCCTTGAGTTAGGCTGAACGTGTCATGATCCGATACGAGGTTGCTATTTTCCGTATTGTTCCTTAGAACAACTACATGAGAGAAGGCTGGCCTGAAGGCCTCGACCCTCCCAGGCGCCGCACAGGCCTATTTGGCCATGGAATCTGTCAGTGTGTGTCATAAATAAGAGTCATACACGACTTTTGGATCCTTTTAAACCATAGAGCTAGATTTATTAAGTCTAGTTTACAAAACTATTTTATTAGGAGATACGTCATATTGTGAGTAATCTTCTATATAACATATTATAACAAAAATTCACTAGTATCCTTGCATATCATTTTATGAATAAAATCTATAAATCAGCCTTAATAAGTCTAAAATTTTGCTAAGACAAAACTCTTGACATAGTGTTTTAAGGGTTTAGAATTTGGCTTATGCATAAGAATTGGACGTATAGAACCAACTCGGTTCTTCGCACAGATTATCAAGCTAATCTAATTAGATGCTTGTCCCATGGATACCATGATAAGATGCTAATAGAGCTAATCTAATTTAACTATCCTAAAAACTAACTAAAAAGTCTCATCAGTTAATCAAAGAACTAGGAAGACACAATTGCAATAAATTTGGGACAATTGTCGAAAAAGTCCTAAACTTTTTACAATTTTGTCGATTCAATCCTAAACCTTTTTTTCTTACAATTCAATTATAAACCTTTTGGAATTTTTTCATTTAAGTCATTCCAACAATTTTTTGCCGGAGAAAGCCTACATGGACGTGGCCCAATCGGTTGGTTGCTGGCGATGATGTGGCATAAAACATGTAGTTTTGACAATTTGCCCCAAATTTTGCCCCAAAATCGAACTCTTCACAAATCCTAGCTTGTTTTGCTTGATGGGTATAACATATGCCTTGCTTCTCTTGTGTGCCATCCTCCTTGATGTCTTCTATTTCATCCTTTGGTGAGTGCGTATGATGATTTATATTGGTTGTTCACATGATTTCATCTGATTTTGAAAGTAGCTAGCTAGGGTTTAGTTTTAGGGCAAAGCAAGCTATGATTCATCAATAATATGATTTTTGGAAAATTTTGGGGACAATTTTAGGCAAATTGTTAAAATTACGTCGTTTTGTGCCACATCACCGCCATGTCATCACTGGCAACCAACCGACTAGGCCACGTCACATCCACTTAGGCTTTTTCAGGCAAAATGTCGTCGAAAGGGCTTAAATGGCAAAGTTCCAAAATGTTTATGATTGAATTGGAAAAAAAAAATATTTATGACTGAATTAACAAAATTGCAAAAGGTTTAAGCCTTTTTTTACTTTTGTCCCAAACAAATTTTCTCTTGATTTCATTGGAGAACGTGTATTCACATAGAGCATGGATAGTCTTCGTCTCGAGCTATAAATATTGTCAAAGAGTATAAAGACTTCCGGTCTTTCTTTTCCTGGTCGAACGAGTCATTTTCATCTATTCGATTAACGATTTCTAAGCAATAAAAGAAGGGCTTTTGAATGAATGATGGCTCAAAAGGGAGAGCTTTAGGGTTGGATGATCCAGTCTACTGATTGATTCGCCTCATGGTAACAATAAATAGCTTGAATTTCATGAAGATGGTCCAGAACGAGATTTGCATTCTGTAATAAGGGCCTACAAACCCAACCTATGTTGATTAGCTGCCCAAAAAAAGCCTATCATGGATAGAGCACCAACAACCTACACATGTATTTATAATAACATCGAAGCCTTACTAGCTTCACAAGTGAAGAATTGTGTAGTCTAGTGGGTCAGTTATCAAAAACTCCAATTTTATTATACAATCTAGACTAGAGAGGTATTATTAAGCCTTATAGAAGCATAACAATGTAATTGATGCACCAAATGATAGTGGATCGATGCATGATTGAGCCTCGCATAGTACAAAATCTTAGAAGAATCATAATACATATGATAGATAGCATGTGTAGAGTCTTTTCTTAAATGCACACAGCCTCATTTGTGCGGTTAACCGGTTATTCTCCAAGTAAATGTATTTTTTTGCTTATGGTTCACAAGAAATCACGGCGGAAGGACAAGTAATCTCATTGTGAGACCATCCATGAAGAAGGATTTCAATGGCACCACCATTTACCGGGGGTACAATTCGGTGACTGACATGCCATTGATCGATGAAGGCATAGGCCTCTTGGTGGATTGGTTCGATTCAAGCTCTTCCGTTGGGGAGCTCTGTGGCCGCAATCTACTTTGGACGTAGAAAGCTGGATGTCGAGGCGACGGTGGGTTAAAGTAATTGTTGCTGAGCATGAGAACGACTGTTGCCATGGTGGGTCTAATAGCCGGATCTTCCTGAATGGATAGTAAGCAAATGTGTAAGCATCGAAGCACTTGATCCCTTGAATATGAATCCACGATAGCCGGGTCCAACACTTCCAAAGGCGTGCCATCCCTCCATTGATTCCACACCTGCAAGATAAGTCCAACAAGTCTTCACATAATTGTTGCATTAATTTGAAGACTCATCACTTAAGATATTTGAATCTTGTGAAGTAACATAAATGACCTAGGAAAAGCTTATAAGCCACAATTATTTCTATAGCTAAGAGAACTAAGTTTTTGCAAGTAATTTGAATTCCTTTGTGTAGTAGCAAGGTAAAACTCACATAACTAGCAAGATATTCACCCCCGTTGAGCTGGTGGTAAAAGTTATTCCTCTTCCCACAAATGATCTCTAGAAGTAGTATGCCAAAGCTATATACATCAGATTTCACAGAGAACTCTCCATGCATTGCATATTCTGGAGACATGTAACCACTGCAAAAATAAACATTAGCCATATGTATAGTGCGGATTTAGATTTAGAGGATACTTGAATAGATAAAATGAGCAAGTTTAACATCCACAAAATCATATATGCAAAAACTACTTACAAAGTCCCCACAATTTTATTTGTGCTAGCTTGAGTTTGATTGACTCCAAAAATCCTTGCCATGCCAAAATCTGAAATCTTCGGGCTCATCTCGTTGTCTAACAAGATATTGCTACATTTTAGGTCACGATGAATAATCCGAAGACGAGAATCTTCATGTAGGTAGAGCATTCCTCGAGCGATCCCATTTACTATTTTATAACGCAACGGCCAAGCCAATTGTTCCCTTTTGTTGGGGTCTACATCATTACACCAAAGTTCGTTAATGCGTTAAGATGTGGCACTTATTGAAAAACTCAAGGCGAAGCTCATCATGCAATACTGAAATATATTTACTCTCATTCATCAAATGTAGCTTAAAAAAACTATAATTAGTTGAAAGGATAAAAAAAAAACCTCTTAATTGCAAGGTTTCCATGGATAGTGAAATTTTGACAATAGTTGATTTCTAACAAACTATACATCTTTCACATGAGAAGGTTAAATTGAAACATACCAAATAAGAAATAATCAAGGCTTCTATTTGGCACAAACTCATAGGCGAGTAGCTTTTCATCTCCGTCCAAGCAAAATCCAAGTAGTCGTACAAGGTTTTTGTGTTGAAGCTTGGCAACTAATAGAACTTCATTCTTGAATTCTTCATCACCCTGTCTTGAGTTTTGAGATAGCCTCTTCACTGCGATTTGTTGTCCATTAAGAAGTATGCCCTAAAGTGTTTTAAATTGATCCTTTAGTTCCTTATCACAACTACTTAAAAACTTCCATATAAAACTTTTACACGTTTCTTTTTTTCTTTTCTACACTATTATGTTTAATTGACATATAAAACATTCTTGAAAGTTTCTAACTAATAATGTAATACATACCCGAAAAACTTCACCAAATCCACCTTCACCCAATTTGTTTTCAGGAGAAAAATCATTTGTTGCAGCTTGTATTGTAGCCAGGTCAAATTGCAAGGACTCCACGTTGGTAAGTTCATTTGCACCTGCATTACCAAAAGATACAATTTGATCTTCAAATTATATTAACACTAGCTCCTAGTGCTTAGGAACATTTTCACAATCGAGAGCACCATATTAAACTGGTATAGTTATAGCCTCACCCATATGAAATCTTCCCTTCTTGATTAGTCATGAAGAAAAAGAATAAACAATATCATAACTATTATTGGTAACAAAGTAACAAGATGAATCTTGTATTATGATCACTTCCTTCATGCTGAATGTAGTGTTAGGTAAGTTAATTACAACACAGATGCTAGCTATGTTTTGAGGGAATTTGATGCACTCAAGATTGGTGTAATTTCTCTAAGCTGAAATTTAGTTTCCAATTCTAATTAGGTGTCCAACTATAACTAGGATTCTTATTTTAATTAGGTTTGTTATTGTAAATAAGTTTCCTACTATCATTAGATTTCTTATTTTAAAACAATCTAAAAGGTGTTTTAGGGTTTCGAGAGATTATTATTTAAACTTTTGATATTTTGAATTTTATAATCACACTTGAAAGAACGATATGTTCCTCTACGAACTCTAATTCATGTTTAACTAATTTTCTATTGTGTTTCGACATCAATTAGTATCATAGCATAGGTTGCTCGAATCAATGGCTGAAAATAATCAAGTTGGTCGTGGACGGCGAGCTCGTGGAGGCCGGGGATGTCGATTTGTTCCTGAAGTATATGAACAGCCGCGTCTAAGAGACTTGCGAGATGTAGAAATTGAAGAACAGATAAGGCTAATCCAAAATTTGGAGCGACAACTTGCAGAAGCAAGGTTGGGCGTTCAATTCGAAGAAGAAGCGGAATATACTACTTCATTCGATGATGATGAAGAGGAGTATGTCCACCCTTATGGGGTTTTGGACCAAAGTCGAAATCGAGGAGTACGTCTTGGAAATCAACCCTCTTCGAAAAATCGCGAGATGAAGATCGAGATTTCTGAGTTTCATGGTAATATTCATCTTAATGAGTTTATTGATCAGTTACTTATAGTAGAACGGATATTTAATATTAAAGTTCTGAGCAAAAAGTTAAATGAGTAGCTATTAGGCTACAAAACATGCCTCGATATGGTGGGAGTATGTTAAAAAAAATAACATGCTAGAGAAAGAAAATCGAAAGTAAAACAGTAGGATAAGATGAAGAAATTGTTGCAAAATAAATTCTTACCTACTCATTATAGGTATGAGGCTTTATTGAATATTACAATGTTAAGTAATGAGATTTAACAATTGAATAATACACTGAGGAGTTTGATCGACTACGGATGCATTGTGGTGTAGCCGACGAAGACGAGTAAATAATTGTTTGATATTTAGTAGGGCTACAGTATGAAATTTCTAATGTTGTCCAATTACAGTAACATTGGACATATGAAGATGTGTACAGGTACGCCTTGAAAGTGGAAGGTCAATGTAAAAAGAAGAACATCAATTCCAAATCCCATAATCAGTCGTTAGGTAACAGGGGTGTCTTCACCCAATACCGTGCTAGCCACAGCCACGGGTGCAAGTTATGAATCTATATCTAAGGAAGGGTAGAGCAGTGTTGGAACTAGTAGGGGAAGAGTTGTAAACAAGCAATGTTTCAAGTGTCAAGGACTCGTGCATTTTGCTTTTAATTATCCAAATTGACTAATTGTGATGCATGTTGATAATCCCATCTATGATGAAGGCCTAGTCTATGATGAAGATGCAGTCTACGATGAAAGCGAAGTCAAAGAAAAGGATACGGATCCAGAGCATGAAGAGATTATTTATGATGATTCTAGTGAGTCCTTAGTCATTTTTAAGAATTTTGAATGTTGCGTTCACAGATGATGAGTTGTGGCTTAGAAATAAGTTTTTTCATACTAAGTGCACTAGTAGAAAAAAAAATATGCATCATGATAATAGATGGAGGAAGCTGCGAGAATTTAGTGTCCACTACAATGGTGGAGAACTTAGGGTTGAAAACAAAAGATCATCCTCAACCATACAAGCTATCTTGGCATAAGAAGGGGAATGATATGAAGGTGAGCAAGAGGTGTCTTGTGCAGCTTTTGATTGGGGAAACTTACAACGGTGAGATGTGGTGTGATGTAATCCCATTGAATGCTTGCCATATTCTATTGGGGAGACCGTGGCAATTTGATAGAAAAACTCAGCATGATGGCTTTAAAAATACTTACACCTTCAATAGGGATGGTCGGACCATCACTCTAGCTCCTTTAGATTGGAGAAAATAGACTAGAAATAATCTGATGAGTAACTTGGAGTTTCAAGAAGAGATATTGGATGCATCTAAGCTTTTTGCTCTTGTGGTGATAGAGCAAAATTGTAAAAGTCCTAAAATTCATACTTAAGCTTTGCCCTTGCTTGAGGAGTTTGTTGATGTCGCGCCGGGGGAGTTGCCACCTGGTTTGCCACCCATGAGAAACATTCAGCTTGTATTGATTTCATTCTAGGAGCTGTTATTCCTCATAAAGCAGTTCACCGAATGAGTCCTAAAGAACTTGAAGAGCCGTAGAGGCAAGTGTGGGAGTTGTTAGAGAAAGGTCTAGTCCGAGAGAGTATGAGCCCTTATGCAATGTTAGCCTTACTCATTCCTAAGGAAGACGGATCATAGAGAATGTGCTTTAATAGTAGAGCTGTCAATAAAATCACAATTAATTATCGATTTCCTATCCCACGATTTGATGATTTGATTGATCAGTTGCATGGGCAACTATCCTTTCGAAGATAGACTTGAGAAGCAATCATTATCAAATTAGGATGTGGCTAGAGAAGAGTGAAAGACGATGTTTAAAACTAGAGATGGTCTATATGAGTGGATGGTGATACCACTCAAGTTGTCTAATGCGCCAAGCACTATTATGAGGTTGATGAATAAGGTTTTTCGTCCTTTTATTGTTCAATTAATTGTCGTTTATTTCAATGATATTTTGATTTTTAGTCTTGCAACACTTGAGAAGAGTATTTGAGACCTTGAAGGAGCAAAAATTGGATGCCAACACCAAGAAGTGTCACTTTTTAATTGATCATGTAACATTTTTGGGTTATATTGTATCAAAGGAAGGCATTCAAATGGACCCAGCTAAGATTGAGGCCATCACGAATTAGGAGGTTTCGAAGAATGTTCATGAGGTACATAGCTTTCATGGACCATTATCTTTTTCATCTGAGGTTTATTCTGAATTTTAGTACTATTATTGTGCCTGTTACGGATTGTTTGAAGTGAGGAAAATTTGTGTGGACCAAAGAAGCAGAAATTGCATTTTAGTTGTCAAAGAAAAGGGTTATTGAAGCTCCCATTTTATTCTTTCCAGATTTTAATGAGATTTTTGAAGTGCAATGTGATGTCTTCGTCGTTGGTATTGGGGCACGTTAAGCCAAAAAAAATAAACCTGTGGCATTCTATAGTGAGAAGTTAAATGAAGCTAAGAGAATATATTCAACTTATGACAAGGAATTTTATGCCATAGTGAAATGCTTGGAGCATTGGAGGCACTATGTTATCTCCAAAGAATTTATCATGTACTCTGACCATAAGGCCTTAGAATACATTAATGGACATCATAAACTGAATGCTAGGCATGCAAAGTGGGTAGAACTTCTTTAGGTTTTCACTTTTGCTATTAAGCATATGGCAGGAACTTTAAATAAGTTAACTGAGCATTGAGTAGGAGACTCTTTGCCATCTATTATGCAAGTGAGAGTTTTGGGCTTTGATTCTTTTAAAAAGTTTATATGTCGATGATTCTTATTTTGGAAATATTTGGAAGAAGCGCAAAATAAAGCCCTTTCAACAATTTCTGATTGTTGAGGGTTTCCCTTTCAAAGGCAATGGGCTATATAATCATCAATGTCTTTGAGGGAGTCCGTTATTATTGAGAGTCATGCAAGGGGTTTATCTGGACATTTTGAAGTTGATAAGACGATGGCCATGCTGTGTGAGCACTTTTATTGGCCTCGAATGGAGCATGATGTAACTTGGTTTGTAGAGAGGTGTAGGTGTGTCACATTGCAAAAACCAGAGGTACTAATGCTGGTTTATATATAATTTTACCTATTCCCAATGCTTTATGGGAGGATGTCAGTCTTGACTTTGTCTTGGGGTTGCCAAGAATGCAGTGAAATAAGGATTCCATAATGGTGGTTGTCGATAGATTTTCAAAGATGCCTCGTTTTATTCCCTATAACTAGACCTTTGATGTTTCACAAGTCACTCAATTTTTTTTGCAAGAGATCATTAAGCCTCATGGAGTTCCCAAGTCCATAACCTCAGATCTTGACGTGAAATTTGTGAGTCACTTTTGGCACACTCTTTGGAGGCACATGGGAACCAAATTGTAGTTTAGTTCATCTCATCACCCCCAAATTGATGGGCAAACCGAAGTTGTCAATCAAAGCTTAGGAAACTTGTAGTGAAGTTTGGTGGGAGATAGTCTACGACAATGGGATTTTATGTTGCCTTAGGCAGAATTTGCCTATAACAGGTCGTCGAATTGAACTACTAAAAAGAGTCCTTTTGAAATAATCTATGGGCGTAATCCAATTCCTCCTTTAGATCTCACACCATTGTCGGTTCACAAGCAATTTGGTTCTGATGCAGATGAGCATGCCAAGCAAATCAAAGAACCACATCCGTGGATAAATAATCAGATCAATAAGAAGAACATGAAGTATAAGAAGTGAGTGGATACACGTTGGAAGATGGTTTTTTTTTCCAAAGAGATTATCTAGTGTGGATTCACCTTAGAAAAGAATGTTTCCAGTAGGGGGAAATTACAACCTAGAGCTAATGGATCATTCCGAGTTCTTGAGCAAATCAATGACAATGCTTATAAGATCGAGTTGCTTGGTGAGTACAATGTGTCTTGGAGTATTAATGTAGTAGATCTTTCACCTTACCATGCTGATGAGGAAGAACCAAATGTGATTGATATCGATAACGACAAATCAAATTCAAGGGCGAATCTTTTCTTTAGCAAGGGAGCATAATTCATCTAAGCTAAAATTTAGTTTCCTATTCTAATTAGGTATCCAATTGTAACTAGGATTCATACTCTAATTAGGTTTCCTATTGTAACTAGGTTTTCTACTATCATTAGATTTCTTATTATGACTAAGTTTTTTTTTTAACACTATATATAAGGTGTTTTAGGGTTTCGAGATATTATGGTTCAGACTTTTGATATTTTGATTTTTATAATTACACTTGAGAGAACGATTTAATCCTCTATCAATTCTAATTCCTAATCTAGCCAAATTCCCAAATGTGTTCCGGCATTAGAATTGCTGAAGATTGGAGCAATTTAAGACCTCGTTATGTGGTTAATTATGTTGAATCCATATCCCTCTGGCAATACTAGTGGCATCCTAATGGGATCTCACTGGATATATACCCAACGAGCGAAGTTTAAGATGATGCTCTTCTTTGAACAGCATAATCAGCTGATATAATTCGTGCTATGAATGCAAAAGGCCGAATATGAGGTCTGAAGATTTGGTATCAATCCAAGCAGCTGTTTATGGTGTATTTTGTTCAAAGTCTTCTTTGGAAGACCAAGATACTTGCACTATCGCTTCTAGCGACATTCTTAGGTTTGCTTCAGCTTAGGAGATTGTCAAAAAAAGAGGCATAAGAGTTCAACGGTAATGGTTGATTTCATTTTTACCTAACTTGCTGAGGTTTGGATTCATATTTTGGTTGGCTATACAAGATAAGTTGCGCACATTTCTAGGAATTGAGATATGGTCTTTCAATCATGGCCAAACTCTGTTCTTTGTGTCATGAAAGCACTGAAATTAGATCTCACTTGTTCTTTGGACGCGCTTTCCCTAAGCAAGTCTAGGAGAGCACCCTTCAGCTTTATTTTCCTACTAATGATATTGGTGATTCACTTGTCCTGGTGCAACAATCTATGAAAGGGAGAGATTTTCGTAGGTGTTAGGTAAAATTTTTGTAGAATTGCTGCATTTAGTTTTTAAGAAGGCTAGAAATGATCTGCAACATTTCCAAAGTATTCCTCTTATCGATGGCATTATGATTGTTTGTGCAGTTAAGTATAGTTTCGATGGTTCAAAGAGCATGAAAAATCGGATCTTTGTCCTTGATCTTTTCCATTATATATGCTCCATTTACATCAAATGGAACCTTAACTTGTCAATATACTATATATGATGCCTTACAAAAAAAATAATGAAATTTCACAATATGCTTATTTATGTGAGGTAGATAATTTACGTAAAAATAAAGGTAAATGGTTGACTTACTGCAATTTTCTTTGACGACTTCATCCGTCTTCTTCCCCTTTCTTCGAAGCAAACAACGAATGAGAAAGAGAAGTACCATAACAACTCCAACAGAAATGGCAATACCGATGATTATCACGGTAAGTTTCTGGCTTTTTCCTGCGCACGTACCACTATATGAGACAATTACCAAACTATTTTAGAATCATTCTAGATGAAAAAGCGTGTTTAAAATTTAAATATTGTGACACTCCCTTTGAATTAGACCTAGGATGGGCGCATGACGAATAGCAATTTGACACTCAAGATGGGGTCCGGAGAGATCTCAATAGAGAGGCTTCAACGAGGAACTCTAAACTCTAAATTGCAATTGCAATTTTGGCATCTGTAATTTTATTTTAAAAGTAGAATGATGGGGCTCAAGCCGAATAAGTTCTAAACCAACTCTAGGAACCCTAATCTATGTTCCAATACCGACATATTCCAAAATCACATAAGAGTTAACTTATTGTAGAAGTGGACTTCTAAGCGTCCATTTTCTCTATCTTAGAAAGTAATTTCCTTTCTCAATTTTGGCGACATTCTCCTTTTTCAGATTGGGAAACTATTAAAATATTTATGATAGGTGAAAACCATGCAATCTTTTAGGTAAGGGAACTCAAATGCAGATTTGTTAGCAAATTTAGAATGTCAATACTATGATCAACTTTACTTCCTTGTGCTCTAGTATCTGTGCAATTGGTCACACGGTCACGCGCCTCCCTAATTCAGTTTTTCTTCTGTTTCACCCCTTTTCCTTTAATTTTCTATAAACGGAAATACTAATGGAGATAGGGAATCCTAGAGAGCATCGTTGCTGGTCAACGAAGAAGCAAGGGGTCCTCCATACCAAAAAAAAAAAAAAGATATCAGCTAGATTCACTCATTACCAAACCGGATTTTGATTCAAGGAATTGGAAAGCCGCCTTTTTTGTTCCGTTCCGGATTTTAAATTACGTACCAACTCACCTTGGAACTGATTACTTCTAACCATATACATTGTAATATATTTACACTGAACATTTTCTATGACACCAAAAATGTTAAACTTATACTTGAGTGATACATTTACCCTCCGTTAGGATTTATCAAGGAGCACTATTAAAAACCTACTTTATGAACAACGAAAAACATACGATATTGACATGAGGGAAAAGTGCCAAAAAAGTCATAAACATTTACCACTAGTACCAAATAAGTTCTCAACCTTTTTTTGGTGCCAAATAAGTTCTCAACATTTGCAAGTTGTGTCAAATAAGTCCTTTCCACTGGAGAAAGCACACGTGGCGCCGAGGTGGCTCGCCGGAGCGCCGAGGTGGCTTGCTAGAGCTTGCTAGCGCCGACGTCGCGCCAACTCTTTTTTCTTCTTCTTCTTCTTCACCGGCGGAGCCATCGCCGGCGATGGGCGAGGGTGGCGGGGGCTGGGGAGGCCGCCACCGGCCTCGCCCCGCCCGTCGCCGGCGAGGGCTCCGCCGGTGAAGAAGAATAAGAAGAAAAAAAAAGAGTTGGCGCCACGTCGGCGCTCCGGCGAGCCACGTCGGCACCACGTGTGCTTCCTCTGGTGGAAAGGACTTATTTGGCACAACTTGTAAAGGTTGAGGACTTATTTGGCACCAAAAAAAGGTTGATGACTTATTTGGCACTAGTGGCAAAGGTTTAGGACTTTTTTGGCACTTTTCCCATTGACATGACATCCATGTCTTAAGTGAAATAAAAACAATATTGTTTTGTCTGAAAAATCAATTGATGGAACCTCAATGGAGAGTCAATACATCACATAGGTTCAAGTTTAGAATTTTATCTCACAAAGAAAAAATTTAGGAAAAATGTATCACAATGCATGGTTAAAGTTTTTAATATAAAAAAAAAGTTTAGGAAAATTTTGTCACATTAGACATAGTTTAGGGTTTTTTTTGTATGGCTTTTTACTCAATTCTTAATAAGTGGATATTACCGTGGTAGAACCAGAAATTTTTTATCATGAATAACTTTTATTAAAACAGTCAACAAATTTTTAATTTTGTTGTGCATATCACTATTAAACTATTTCTTGTCATTTGTCCTCTATATACAAACAATGGAATGACCAGATGAAAATAAAAAAGCCCTCACCAAAGAGTTTGCCAAAATAAAATCACAATTACATTTCTCAATGTGAAAATTTATAAGATGCAATTTAATTAAATGAAATTATCGCATGAATGGGGATTTTTTAAATGATAGTCAAATTTTATCTATTTTCAATTGATATCATACATGAAGTGTTTACAGAAAAAAAAAACATTCTTAGATGTGTATACATTTTTTATGTCACCTATTTTAGTGTACCTCTATATATTCCAATATCATTAAGCACTAACTTGATGCATCGGTAACATGGTTACGTCCTAATCGAGATCTACCTTCAAGGTAAAGCAAAAAAGAGTTAGGAAAAAAGGCCTATGTTAACTCAAAAAGTAATTATGCCAGAAATAAAGAGAAGAGAAGACTAAAACGAAGATAAGGAAGCTTATTCTTTGGTGCAACATGGATAATTCATTTAGACTTTTTGAGAAGCCCCTCAAATTTAAATTCACAACGTGAATTCTGCAAAATTAAGTGTATTAAAAAAACCAAATTTGTCACAAGAACAAAGAAGAGGCAACAATCAACGGGGAGAGAGAGAGAGAGAGAGAGAGAGAGAGAGAGAGAGAGAGAGAATCTTGTTACTTGTTTGATTTTGATTGTCGGTCGAGACCCCGACGAGTCAGAAAGCACCCCTCGGCCGACGCTTACCGTGCATAGTTTTCTCATATTCTTTCGTTACAACTCGACCTTCATCGGTATTTCAGGATTGGTCATGGTGTTACGAATCTCTAATTATTCTTAGAATCCACCTAGGAATCCACCTAAAGTTTGGCTAGATATTATAAATTTTATATTGCCGAGTGAGAATAGTGATCTTGGTTTTAAATAATCTTCGAGTATGTGTAATACTTTTATGCGTCAGAAGACATATTTCAATTGTTCATCAAAATAAAAATTACACTCAAATATAAATCATAAATATTTACATCTCATTCCATTTGTAATTACAATGAAAAGTGCCAAAGCGATTTTCAAATTTAAAGTAACTACCAATGTATTAACACCAATGTGAAACATGTTCATAAAAATATGACAAAGTTATGTTATTTGGACCGCGGGAAATACCATATAAACATGAGCTTAGTTGGTGAATTCAGCATTGTGGCAAGTCATTAGTCTACTCTCAACAAGCTCAGGGAGCTTGCTTTAACGCTAATATGCTCGGTATCCAAAATGTTTCCATGAAAAAGAAATTAAACAATCAAAACGGAGGACCTTGATGTTTGAAATTTGAGAAAGATGGAAGGTGACTTTTCGTTGAGAATTCAGATTGCACTCTCTTTGGGCATCTGCCCCAGGAGCACCGCTCTCAATCGGAAGAATAGGCACTGAGACGAGCAACGCTGTCGTTTAGCTATCCCTTGGCCGGAGCCGCGATGATGGTGAGAGGGAGGGAACCCACTTAATCTTAATCGTTTAATATTAAGGTTCATAAGTGGGACCCATATTATCTAATATCGAAATGGAGTTGTGAAAAAGTAATTTGAAAGATGAATCAATCGAGATGTGCAAAAACTAGTGCGATGCAAACATCACTTGCTACTGAAACAGTGAGACCCAAAAAGAGGGGAGGGGGGGAACGAGGAGGAAAGTGACGTCGGAGCCATGGTCATGCCCTAGCTGAGTTGGACCAGCCACGTGGGTAGGCCACGTTAGTTGAAATAAAAAAGAAAAAAAAACCTTGAGCTAGGCATGGGCCTTTTGCATGATATGTGCGTTAGGAGAATTGGCCGGTGAACAAGGGAGAGAAGAATTTAGAAGGCTGGGCTCAATCTGAGCCTAGTGGTTTGGGCCACACCACCAAGGTCGGATTGGGGCGGAACTGATCGGGCCTAATGGTTTGGGCCTAAGGCCCAGTTCACGTTTTAGGGTTCGTGAACCCGGACCCCCGCATCCTGGGCAAGGGCTAACCCAACCCGGTTTGTAACCTGACCCATATCATTTTTAAAAGATATTATAATATATAATATGTTGTTAATAAAAAAATTTATAATTTTTTTTAAAATCTGATCTTTGAAAAATTAAAATTTCTTCTAAAAAAGCTAGCCTTGCTTTGACATTGAGTTTTAGCATTAGATTAGCCTGATTTAATTAATATCCCATTTTGGAAAAAATTCAAGAAGTTGCCATCATTGGTTAACTAAGTTTTTTTTTTTATGATTTTTAAGGATTTTTAGTTGTTGACACTTAATTTTTTACAAAATGACTTGGGGGGAAGACTGAAAGGATTAAAAATTTTTAAAAAAAATTATAAAGAAAATAAAAAAAATTAAAAAAAAAAAAAGAGAAGAAGAAAGAAGCACGTGAAATGATGGGAGCATGGAGGAAAGGGGGAAAATACAAGGGCATGGCGAGGAAAAAAAATCAAAGGGAGGAAAAGAAGAAGAAAGTCAAAAAGAGAAGAGAGGAAAGAGAGAAGTAATGGATGGAACATAAAGGAGAGAGAGGGCTTCGGGGAAAGAGAAAAAAGGGCAAAGAAAATTTGGAGAGGCCTTCGGGTAGAGAGAGAGAAAATGAAGAAGGGAGAATCGTTCGCTGAACTTCGGATTGTTAAGAGCAGGCATCTTAATACTCCATTGCTTGTCCCTCTGGTGGACCTTCTCAATTTCAACTCTTGCTCTAAACATGATCCCAAATGCAATAGTCTAGATAGTGATCAAACAACAAACGCTAGTTCTAGATATCCTATACTTAGATTCAATATCAATTGTAGTGAAAAACACTGAATCTAATAAATCTTGCAATTATATACACATGATATAATAAGATATTAAAATTATTAGAGAAATCAATTGAATTATAAGGCATTAGAAAATTTACACAACTCAATTTGATTGTCGATAATTATTTTAATGGTAGAACCGGCTATAGAGATATTTATTGTGCATTCAGAGAATTAAAGAGTTTACAATCATTAAATCACTCAAGTGTTTTCAACCTTAGATTAAATTCAAGGAATTCGCAATCCTGTTTATTCAACCTCCCAGCCTTAGATACAAATATAAATTATCGGATTTTCCAAATCTTTTATTAACTCATTAGTAACTTACATATTGAACTATTATGCAATTACCGATGCTTTTTCACATTTTACAAAGCATCAACTGTTCTTGCAAACATATTGACTGTTAATTTCCGTTATTATCAATGCATTAAACCTACCATCTACTGGTTGGGGAAAAAGCTTCAATTACTGCTGCAGATTTGTGGACTTCTTTTTTTCCCCTTTCTAACTTTTCTTCCCTCATCTAGATAAGTGCACGTGTCGCACAAAGAGCGGTTCAGCAGTATTCATGTGGTACACTGGATGGATGCAATATTTTCTCCAAGGCCTACTGTTGAGAAATTGATGCATGCCATATTTAAACCAAGAAAGAAGTTTCGACGTTTCTAAAATAAATCTCAAAGTTTGGGTTAAAATTCAAAAATCTGAACTGCAATTTAGGCTTTCTTTAAATGAAATTTCCCAAATTAGTATGTATAAAATCTAAAGGGCAATTTCAAGAACTAAAATTTAAATTGCTAGCTACTCTAGAATTTTTACTTTAAAAAAGAGAACTGAATAGTCTCGATCTTAATGTTACTTGTTCCATGAGCTTTAACGCAACGTACCTTTGCCGATATTTCTACCGGAAGCCGGCGGAGCAGCTGGAGGTGACGGACTGGGGTTCGTCGCCCAAAAGTGGTTCAAGTCCCATCGGAAAAGACAGCTCGGCTTATAAACAACGCCGCCTTTTTTCCCACGGCAACATTTATCAAAATCATCAATGGCTTCGTACAAGCAACTTCCGCAATCGTTCGGCGACAAGTCGGCACTGCACTGTGTCAACGAGTACAACGTGTTGCTGTCTGGCAACTTGACCTGCCCCGTCGCAAACTTGAGCTTTGAAGAGCCGTTCGCGGCTTCAAGCGCTAGTCTTTGCGTGAAGTTCCTCCATATGGAATCGAACTGGTCTTGGTCCATGGCGATGTTGCCGACATTGAAATACGGAAAGGTAGGATGCGTTTGCAGTATGCCATAGATCGGTGTGTCCGAGTATCTGATAACGCATGGCGGGTCCCCGGTTGCCCAGGAGTAAGCGGCCTTCTGTCTAGGGCACTTCACGACCAAATCAAAGACTGCAGAGCTCACGCAGCTCCCGCAGATATCTACCGAAGTATCCCTTCCGCAGAAAGTGATGGCGTAGATGGTGTTTGGGCTCTCTCCGGTGCTCGTGGCGTAGAACCCCTCATGTGCAGCCACGTTGGGGGAAAGAGAGCTCAGGATAGCGTCGCGATTCTTTGCGTAGGTGCTATTCGCCGTGAAGTTTCCGGTGGTGTTGTAGCAGTATTGTGCATGGGATAGGTAGGCTCGGGTCAGAACAATTAGGGATATGAGGAAATAAAGAGCAGATGATGAGTGAGTCATGGTATGGCTTGGCGGTTTTGGTGCTTTGAATGGTTTTGCTTGATGCAGAGTCGGAGATTCTCAGGCTATATATTGCAATATGCAGAGGTTACGGTTCGTGGTTATGCAGTAGCATTCACTTGTAGTGGTGGTGGACAAGCTGAAGAAAAAATATCCAAAGGAGAGAGAGAAGAGCAGAACTATATGTCGACAAGTCAAAATCCTTGACCAGAGAGCAAGACTTTCTAGAGAATAGTTTATAAAACTGATTTTTATTAAGAAATATGTTTAATCGTGGGTGATCCTTTAAATTAGTGCTTATATTAAGATATTGATAGCAGCCCAATATATCATTTAACAAAATAATTGCGTAAACTAGTCTTAACAAAATCCAATATTTTCCTAAAAGAATAATCCCGTGATGTTGGCTTGGCGATGTAGAATTCGTCTTGTGCCTTGTGGAATAAACGGATACGACAAATTGGATTTCTTTGTCATATGACAAAAAGAAAATGCTAAAGGAAAAAACAAAAGAAGAAAAATCGTCGGGAGAAAAAGGTGTGGTGGAGAGGCCAAGGAGTCATACAGGGAAGATGATCGCCTAACTTTGTCAATCCGTCGCATGGAAATCCCCGCTATGAAAATGATCACCTGCTCTAAGTGCAAGAGTGATCAACAAATCCCCACTGTCCATGTTCTGTCCCCTCATGCAAGGGGAAAATTCCCACTCCTCTCTCTCCCCAAATCCCCTTATCTCAAATTAAAGGATCCAAATCCACATGATAGAGAATTGATAGTCAATTGACCCAATCAAAATACTAGACTGCTTGTGCTTGGCTAACAAAAAAATCTTGGGCAGACTTCTAAGGCTCTGTTTGTTTCGCAGAAAATATTCTTTCAGAAAATGTTTTCTCGAAATTGTGGTGTTCAGGGGGCAGAAAATGTTTTCCAATCAATAAAAGTTTCTTTCTAAAATTAAGGAAAATGTATTCCGTTTTTGAAAAGATGAAAATATTTTCTGACGCTCCTCTCTCTCTCCCATCATGAGTTTATGAGCAATTCAATCGCTGGGCCTCCGGTCAACGAACTGTTGGACTGCCGTCGGCGGAAAATTTTCCGGGAAAAATTTGTAAAAATATTTTCCAAAAAATTTTTAAATTTCAAACGAACACCGGAAAATGTTGTCATTTTCCAGAAAAATAACTTCCTGGAAATTTTTTTTCGAAAGTGATTTATTTTCCACGAAACGAATAGAACCTAAATAATTGGTGGATTTTCAAAAGATTTTTTTGTATTACCTCTTAACCCCTGCCATCTCAATTTATAAACTCAAAGCCGCAGAGCTTTCCTTCTCTCTTACACACTTAATTAAATATATGATGTTGCACGTTATAAAAATTGTTCCTCACGATAATGATCGAAGTTAAACATGATTTTGAGTGTTGGATGACCGGATACTTGCCGGTTGTTGCCGTGAGGAAAGATTGATGCCGGGGTGTTCACGAAATTTTGAAGATGAACACCGAAGTTTGATTGCTACACATCTTATATAGTATATTTAAGCAAGGTCAAAGTCATTTTATGTAAATGTAAAAAAAAAGAAGAAGAGAAGACAGTATTTTCCTTTAGCACGAAAGACTCCTTTGTATATACATCTGATAGGTGAATTATAAACTTTGAAATTACTCATATCTAACCAAAATTAAAACATATTATAACATTCATATTTATAGCTCACCAATCGGAACCACGGTCGAAGATTAAAAGGAAAATTTATTTCTAACACGGCGGAAAATAGTAAGCCGCATCCATTATCATGCGCACGATTTTCTACTCAAGTAATAAGTGACCGACGTCACCAAAAGCAAAGCGAGGTGATATCACATACTCAAATAATTGTATTTTGACAAACATAGTCAACTGGTCAGATTGGGTCCCGTGAATTGATGTATCTCTACCATTTTTGCATTGTTGTCAGAATCAATTCTCAATTCTATAGAGGCCAAGGAAAAAAAATTAAAGGAAAGATTGGGCCGTGGAAAGGAAATTCGATCGAGGCCACCGATATCATTTGCCGCCAAAATTAGGAAAAGGCAAAGAAATTGATGGGCCATTTCAGTCAATTCCGATAATAGTGTCAATCTATTGTGTAATTCACACCTTAACTTTTTACCTTCTTCTTCACGGGCTCTTGGAAGGACTAGTACCTATATTTTCTTTTGTCTCAGGTGAAATATACAATGACATCACATTTCCTATTCTTTTCCCCGAATCCCTCTACTAATAAAAAAGATGTTCACTTATTAAGATATCCAATATACTATTAGCATCACGTGTTGGCCAATTTAATTGGCCCAATAAAATATCGATCACGCACCATCTAAAATAATGTGCAGTAATGATTTTGCTGTTACCAATTGCCTACAATGAAAATATGTCACATCAATGCACATCACTGCTACATTACGTAACATGTTTACTTGTATATAAGCAGTTTATAGGAAAAATAGGTGGGCAATTTGTACGGATAGTCCCTTCTAGATGTCAATAAAAGTACTTGCTAAGTCAATTGAGTTACCTCAACCAATATCTTCGCTTGGAGAGATCTCTAAAAAAGAGCCTAAGTTCAAGTTTATCATCATCTCTAATTGCACCTTCATGAGTACGTATCAATAATCTTTCCCTCATGTGTAGATTTCATTTATGGAGTTTGTTAAGTTCGAAATTGTCAACATATGCAGAGAGACTTCTATTCATTTAAAAGTTTAAGCCTATGTGTAATGGGTCAACTAAGATATATTAAATGTTTCATACTACATAAATTTTTTGATGTTGGACTTTCTAATGTAACTTACACATACATTACAGCAGTTAGTATGTTGGGTTACCCCGGAACTAGCATTTCATTAACTAAAACAGACTGCGCAAGTTTCAGATATATGACTCTTGGGAACATATAATTGCTTTGGTATAGACTACTTCACGATTATTATGATCCTTTTTCTAAGTGCATAGTAATTCGTAGTTGGGGTGGTGAACTAGAACGACCGTGTAGGGCAATGAATTTGTTTTGCGAGCGTTAAATAACCTATGTATCTACAAGGAACGGTCTATTTAAAATTTTTTCTATTAAAGTGCCAGTTCAAGAATTCATTTGGGCCATCAATTACCGAAAGCAATAGCAGTTCATCCTTCGGATTGTAGTCATTTGCAAGGTAAGGGGTGGCAACTCTTGTCCAAGATAAGACTTTCTATGACCTTTCGGTACATGCGCCACTAATTTACACCACGGCTCTATAATCTCACCCATTGGCCGTACTTGATCACAATGGCAGCAAAATGTTTGATACTATCTAACTTCAAATGAAGATTTCATTCCTCGTTTGAGTCATGGTGCCTTGTTTGGCAAACCAAGGCTCAGTTGATAACTTATTTCTCCTAATTGAAAGAGCAATATCTTCCTTCCTCTTAACCCTCGTTATCTAAATATCAATGACAACTTTGAATCGTAATACTCTTTTTGGTACCCAAAAGCATCCATACGCTGAGGATCAGTTTCTAGCTCTCTTGGGGAGCTATCATCTGATAAGGAGTTCCCATTTAATCTTGTGATAGCCCATCATTTTGAGCCTATATCCCGTTAGGACCACAGCGTCCTCTCTATGGCCCCACACGCGGCCGGAAGTTGGCTTTGATATCACTATATAACATCCTTGCCTCACCACCAACAATATTGTTTGCTTTGGACCATCACTGACCCTCTCAAGGTTATGTTTTTTCTCGGGTCCACCATCCTCACGACCCTCAATGATAACTCACGAGCGCGCAATCCAGAAAACACATTATGTGTGGGTCAAGAGCGGAGTATCACATATAAGTTAGCCTAAGAATCCCTCCCTAAGTGATTTGGGACAAAAATCTCACATACTCCCCCCCCCTCAATGGCATAGGATCCCTGTTGTGCTCTCAGCGGCACAAGCGAGCACCCATTGTGGTGACCACATGTCGTCGGGAGTCGACTTTGATATTACTTTGTGACGTCCTCCACCTCATTGTTAATGTTGTATCGATTAAATGAGATGTTGATGGACAATTTATAAGTATGAGGAAAAACCTTATCATTCAAGCTAGTTTTTGGGACTCAACCACTGATGTCAGAGTCCAAGTTGCCAACAAGTCTGGACCCAATAATCACACAGGAGCGGGTTGTTGCGGCTCCATCCCAGACCCGATGTATGAGGAGGAGATTGTTGAGATTGTCCTACATTGGTTCTAGAAGACATTGACGAGCGATTTATAAATGTGAGAGAAAATCACATCATTTGAGCTAGTTTTTGGAATGAGAGAGTCCAAGATCACCAAATAGTCTCAACTCTAATCTATTCATAATCACCTAATATGGTTAGGGAAATAATTTCACAATTTAGATGATGGTACATGAGATCGATCGCTACAGAGAGATCATCTTTGAGAGTACCATTTTCAAGAACTTTCTAGTAGGGTTTGTGTATCTTACACCAAACCTCAATCAGAATAGTTTCAGCTATATCAAAGAGTGAACCCTTGTCCAGGTCTATTATGATAAATGGTCTCTTTTTACTTGTGCGCATCCTATAACAGAGACTTTGAGCCCAAAAAAAAAAAAAAATATATATATATATATATATATATATATATATATTCGGCAATTAAAGCCGCAAGGGATCAAAACCATGTGATGAGCACGTTTTTTGAATATGTCCAACAAAAAAAGCAAGTGGTCCCAACAAATTGGAGATTCTGACCATAAAACAACACCAATTTTAACGAAGATCCTAAATGCACCACCTTTGGATTCCAAAGCCACATACAGCATTGACAATGGAGTGAATGCTTGATGCGCATTGTACGAAGGAAGCTTCGTTCCCTCCAATGCCCTCGATGTTTTTTCCTCCGAATGTCGATTCTCTGCAACTAGGGCTCGCGCGAAGAAGATGACCCTGGCATCTTACCTGGAGATGTAATTACAAGGCGATGCCATTTTGATATTTTAAAGGGGAAGAAACGAGATCGTTTTAATCTATCGTCATTTTGACATACGACCACGTAGGAGAGAAAGATTAATAGAAAACTTATGACAATGTCATCTTTTTCTCTCCATCAATTTAAACAGAGTTAAGACGAAGGGCTAGCAAATGCCAATGAAGTGTTCTTCTTTATACAAAGCAGTGGCCACCAAGATTTCTATGCACCACTTAAAGACGGCTGTATTTCCCTCTTTGGTGTGGAGTTTGTCGTATCAAATCGACTGAAGTATGCATCATACATATTCTGGAGCCAATCGTTTGTCATCGCCAATGCATACTCCACTTGGGCCTCCTCACTTAGCCCCATATTTTCGTAGAGTAGAACAAGAAGTGTTTCGAATTGCTTCGACTTAAATCGTCAAATGCCCGACAGTAGTGGGTACTAAAAACATGTGGAACGTTCTCATACCATTTAATGGATTTCGCCCTTGTGTTTCTTCGTTGAAGCAGGAATCACCCTCCTGTTTGCTAATTCAACTGACATCATCTTACAAAATAGAATAGGCGGTTGCTCAACAAGATTGCTGGACAAAAAGTATCTGTCGCATTGTAGAAATGAATCGCATTGTAGAAATGATGAGAAGAGTATTGGCAGTGCGTGATTAATGATGAATTTTGATGATGCGGGGATATTTAGATGAATTTTCTTTTCAATTTTTTTCTTCTGGACTTTATCTTTTTCTCTTAGTGTCAATTTTGTAATTTCTGGTTTACTAGAGTCAAAACGGGGTTAGGTTTAACACCAGATATAAAATGTGTTATTCATGTTGAAGGAGACAGTTTTTTGTATACAAAATTTGGAGATTTCTTATACAATTTGCCTGTTATCATTTTGTTTAGTCCCTAAGAAATACGACATCCCTCCAATCTTACCAAGTAGATTGCGAGGGATGACAGTTCCGCTACGAGGGATGTACAAAGTTAACCTATTCATCTCTTGGCATGCCTTGCTCAACATCTTATATGTGGAATTTTTTTGCCTCTTTTTCACGTCCAGTAATAATACGTGATGATACAGCATAAGTTTGTGCATCATCCTTGCATTACATATGGTGCTAATATTAATAAAAAAAAAATTCAGCTGTTGCCACATACTTTCCAAGGGTTTTTGTGAATGTCAATCATTCTATAGATAGTATGTCGCCTGAATCAAACATTGACTAAAAAGGACTGGACCAGCCAGTTTGGGCATTTATTGGGAGTGTCGGCTTAATTCCCGGTTTCATAAAATTATAATCGGTGATTTTCGGTATGATGCTCGGTTTCAGTGGGAAACCAGAAGGGTTCGATGATTTCTTATTATTGTTTTATTCATTCACAGTATTCGAAACTTGAGCATGAAAACAGAGGTTCGACCACGGCCCATGATGGTTTATGAGGATGCCAAAACAAAGAAAAACCACGTACTTTTTCCTCGCGATCTCAAGGATGTTTGCTTGACGCTTGATGAAGCCGAGCGTCATCATCTTGGTGATGAAGTCATATGTAACCTTATCAATGATTTTTTATTTTTTTTTTAAAAAGCAATTGCTACTTTCCCTCGAAATTATTTCTAAATCAACCGGTTCCATTGGATCGTTCGAGAACCGGACTAGATTGATTGAACTGATTGGGTTTGATCCTATCGCAAGACTAAAGGGTGGAGTTCTATGTTCTAGAAATTGTCCTTTTAGTCCTGTTCTCGATTCTTGAGTTTGACTGGACCACATCGAGAGTCGATCATCCCTATAAATTATTAGTCAATTCTAAATTTTTTATAGATTATATTTCAGTTTTGGATCTATTGATACGAATCACATGAAGCTGCGACTGGATAGGACCGCATGATGCATTATAAGTAATGAGTCAAAGCTATGGTAAATTACACGGATATAGTTGAATTACACTTTTTAAAGGTATTTTCCTCTAAATTGTTTTTTATGTGGAGAACAACATAAGTATCTCAATGATGGACGGTGCATTGCACGTAATGAATATACAAAAGTTAGTTTTACTAATGAGATCATGAAATAGTTGATCACCTCTAGCATTATTCTTTCTTAGCTATTAATTGAAATGCTCAACGAGTTTAGAGAACCTTCCAACTTATCGATTGAGGTCGACATCAACAATCAATGGTAACATCAACTGACAAAATTCAATGTTAAAATTAAGTTTATTATATAATTGATCCGTAACGGGAGCATTAATGTCGGAAGAAGTGTTCAACATATAGGTGAGTATGAGTTTGAGCATATACTATTATCTATTAAAAAAGTTATATATTTCAGCATGTACATTACAAGTTATATATCATGAGACAAAAACATCACAAGTTATGTTAATTTCTTATGTTGTTCTTCTAAGTGTTATAACATTTCAAGCGATTATTTTAATACCATATTTTTTAAATAACATTCATCACAAGTGCCATGCCATGTCAGTTTTTTTTTTTTGCCCTTATGGTGGATGGTTTTCGAAAAGTTATGACATTTAAATAATCGATTGAAACGATATAATACTCAAATAGTGCTATATGAAATTTGTGACATGTGTGGTGTTTTTTCCCTTTTGCATGATCCATACTGCTAAACATCAACTTTTGCCATACGTGAATTGTCGCGACCTCCCCAAAAGTGCGCCACCTAGAATTCAGCTAATGGATTGCTAAGGTTGACTTAACTTGAGCACTCTCAAGCCCATACCAATTCGCGACTTTGATTTCAATTCTTAACATGCAAAATTTTATTTCAATGGAGTTGCCACTAATATATTTATGGTAAGTTGTTTAGAAGCCCATATAAAGCATCGGGAGTTATACTTTACCCTTACGAACTAAAGATTTTAAGTATATGGACTTGATTACGCTAGACTAATCTAATGTCATTTCAATACATTTTCATTTATTTTTTTAAAAAATAGTAGGCCAATTCAATTGATTTTTAAATTGACTCCCTAATATGCATGATGATCACATAAATGCACAAACACTAATTTAAATGCTTAATGAAATAAAGCAATAAACAAAGAACTAACAGAAAAAGTCAAACATATATTTTTTTTGGATTTTTAATATAACATGCAATGTATGTGATGAAAATCTATCCATAAATATGACTAATTTAATGCAATTCTAAACTACATGAAATGCAAAATTTTTGGATTTTTTTATTAATTTATAAATTAATTAATTAATGAACCTAATTATCCAAAGCTAAAAAACATCTAATTTAAACTAGGAGCTAACCTACACTAATCCCCAATTTAAACTAAAATCTTGCTCAACTAAGGATAATATCCTAGGATGCAAAATCTAGCTAAAATTACTCTAGCAATAGTATCTAATATGCAACCTAAATTAATCATGCAAATTAATCTAAACATGCAAATTAATCAAAATATGCAATTAATCTAAACATGTTATTTTTAATCTAAACATGCAATTAACCTAAACATGTAAAGAAAATAAAATACATCAAAATTATTCTAGCATGAAAGTAACATCTAAATTAACCAATGCAAGCAAATTAAACAAGAAATAGCACCAATCAAAGCTCAAATCAAATTTTGAAAAAAGAAATTATTTATTATTTCTTTTAAAAAGCAGGAAAACATATATTTATTTTTTAAAATAAAATATCATAGAAATAATGGGAACCGGGTCGGTTCGGACCCGACCCGGACGCTGCGCTCCAGGTGAGATCCAGGAAAGATTGGACTGGGCTTGCAATGGCCCAGTCCAACTTCTTTTTCTTTTGATTCCACCGAAACTGGCCTGCCCAAAAGCAAACTCAGCCCAGTCCGGCCCATGCGCAAGACAGCTCACTCGGCCCAAGGAAGCAGTCTCCTTCTTCGCGCACGTCTGGAAAAGCTTGTGCACCGTGCAACGACCGCCGCAACCACAATGGGCGGTGGTGCCACCATCTCATCGACGCCGGGCCTCCCTCCTCGTTCTCGCGTTCTCTCTCTCTCTCTCCCCGGTTGGTGTTCGGTCTTTTTCAAAAGGTCCTCCCCAAAAAGCCAGCCCAAGTCCTCCACCACAGAAAAACCACCAAAATAAGAATCCCCTCTTTGACTTTTGCTTTGACTTTCTCACTTTTCCCCCAAATGCCAAAACCGAAGCCTCCTCATACGAACACGTTTCCTCTCCATTTTCCTCTCTTGGACACCAAAGATCTTGCTTCCTCTTTTGCTTTATTTTTTATTTTGAACCAAATATATGTCGCCCAATATATGTCCAGTATTTCTTTCCTAGTCAAAATATGTCACCACCGATGATCTTTCCTGATATGCAAAATGCCCCTATTAACTATATGCATTTAAAAAAAATAAAATAAAATAAGAAATCCCTATTTTAACTTATGCAAAATGAATCGCAAAATAAAATTTACGTGTCAACATGAATTAATTTTGTCATGGTCGTGGATCTGGATCTCTTAACCTCATCTTTTCTAGGGAGGAGGGGTGGCCTCCGATTAATATCGGACGGATCTCTTTTTAAACAAAAAAATATCGGAATTTTTTTTCTCAACTATTCGATTCAAATCGGACAGCTGAGGGTAGTAATTAGTCACCCCTCACTAAAGGATTCAAATTCCACGATCGTTGATCTTGACTTCGGTGACACACCATTTATCCTTGCCTAATGCCGGTAAACTACGATTGTCACGCAATCAGTGCGAAGGTTTCAAAGTATCTAATTGACTTAGGAACGCTGATAGGGATTGGAGTAGATAAGGACCACGACGAAAAGGAAACAACGGTCTTCGAAGTTGATTTTTTCCAACACGGACTCTTATGGCCAAAGTGCTTTTTGCCTGACAAGATTGAACCGTAGAACAAGGCCAATGAAAAAATAAAGATATAAACGTCCGAATTGAATTTTTGCTTTTTACTTAATCTTAACCTTATCTAATATGCGCTAAGCATATGAAATTTTCGTAATATGTAATGATTGACATACATATTCGCTTACAAATAAATTCTTTATAATGTTTTGAAATTTACATATTACTTTGAATAATTTCAGGGGGACTGTAAAAAAGAAGAAGAAGAAGAAGCACGTTTTGGCTATAATTTCCAGCGCAAGCATGATCAATAGGATGGAAAAGAAAAAGAAAAGGTTCATACATCCTCTGACTTCGATGGATTGACCAGGAACAAAGAAGCCTTGTGCGTAGTGTTAGGGGGAGTGGGACGACCACGAAAAGTCTCTTGTTCTATCATTCAACAGGAAAGACTTCTACATGAAAAGTTAGTAATTCTGTAGATCTATAAGCAAATGGTTTCTAGTGGCGTGCTCATATATCAGTCAATGTTTGATGCATTTGATTTCATTCGATCACATGTCTTTTTTTTTTTTTTTTGGTAAAGTAAGTAGTTGTATTGATCTTCTCCATGCAAAATGTATAAGACATTAGTGCTTGGTACCTCAAAACTTACACTATCTCATGTCTTATGTTGATGATCAATATCATAGACAACGGACATATGTTAACACAATCAATCCAGTTTTATGTGTAACACATTAACTACATTTAGACAAAGATTAGAGTTGGGGAGAACTGCTCATAATCTCAAACCAAACTCAGATTCTAGATTGTTGAAATTAAATTTATTGCTTTCCCAACCCTTAGTAAAATGTAGACATTATATAGCAAGTATCTCCTGACATAAAAGAAAGTAATTTCAATAGTGATCCAAAACAAACGCCGCCACGCAAAATCTACGCAACCCCAGGGTCACGTTGGTTGGGTAAAAAATGAAAAACTTTCTTTAAAATGATTGATTATATTATTTGAAATAATTAGTCAATGAAAAATATTTCCGTTATGGACAACAAGTTATATATTAAATATTTTTGCGAGTGATGAATATATTTTTCGTTCATTTACATTTATAAGTGACACGAGCAATGATTTCTTAAAAAAATATCTTTCAGAGATTGAATTAGATCGTGAATACAAAGCCTGTAGGAGAGAGAAGCTAATGAATTCTTGATTCGTACATCATGTTGACGATTTAACCGATCCGAATTAGATATAGAGTTCTCATTCGAATTAGACCTTTGGAAAGCATAAACTTTATCTGAATAGCAGCTCGCATCGTCTCACTTCGAGATTCAGCATCGACCTTTCAGTGATGAGGTCATCGAGGCAATGGATCCGTCATGGAAGCTTCGTTTATTGATGTCGGTGACGAGCTATGAGCGGATGAAGTCGACATTTCTCTGCCGCTGGCATCTGTCAAATATGCAGGTCGGGTCGGTGTTGGTAGGGTTGTGCTATGGCTATCGAGCATTAGAACCACGGAAGCCATGGTAGGCCGTCTCGCTACATTCTCTTGAATGCACAACAATGCAATGTGAATGCATCTTAGCATTTCGCTTCTTGAATTGCCATTTAACATTGGATCTATAAGGTGAAAAGGTGTTCCCTTTCTCCAATTTTTTCATGCCTGCAGTGCACGTTCACGAAAAGCAAGTAAATGGGTTTTGCAATTTCAAATGTGTGAGGGGAAGTACTACAGGTTTTCACTGAACAAATTGTTGGACAAAACTCCAAGATCGTATACTCACGTAGCCTAGAAGGTGCTCTGAATTCCCTGAAGTGCTGAAGTGTGAATTCTTCTTGCCACTGATGATCTCTAATACCACTACGCCGAAGCTATACACATCAGTTTTCACAGAAATCTCTCCATGCCTCGCATATTCAGGAGCCATATAGCCACTGCCACACATAAAACAAATGGATCCAAGAATCATCAATCGGGAAACTGAAATTGGAGTTTGTTCTCGTTGTATGCTTTCCTAGGAAGGTTGAAACAAACGAAGGAGCTTTGGATAAGTTTATTCGAAACTTACAAAGTTCCTGCGATTTCTGCAGTATTCGCTCTACTTTGGTCCAAAACGAATAGCCTTGCTGTACCAAAATCAGTTATCTTGGGATTCATGTTCGCATCCAGCAGAACATTGCCAGGCTTCAGATCACGGTGTATGATCCTAAGGCGTGAATCCTCATGCAGGTAAAGAAGTCCTCGAGCGATTCCTCTTATTATACTGAAATGTCTCTCCCAACTTAACAACATACGTTTGATTGAATCTGCAATATAGAGATCATTAAGGTTCTGAATTGTCCTGAATGTAAAGCAAAGTACTGCCAAATGGTTTGATGCTTAAATCTGTCCGATCAATACATCAACTGACAGTGAAATGGAAGCCACAGATTTGAACGTCCAAGTTCGTACCAGAAATATATCCTTCAAGGCTCGCGTTGGGTGCAAACTCAAGGATAAGAATTCTTTCCCCTTCTTCCAAGCAATACCCATGAAGCTTAATCAGATTTTTGTGTTGAAGTCTGACCATCAGGGTGACCTCATTCTTGAACTGTTCCAAACCTTGGTTAGAACACGCCCGGAGCCTCTTCACGGCAATGTATTGTCCATTTTCAAGCTTGCCCTACAGTCATGTTCATTAGCAGGAAACAATGTTTATGATCTCCATGAAGTGATGTAATTCCCAAATAAACAGTCGGAAAGAATTTCCACCTACCCAATACACTTTTCCGAATCCCCCTTCTCCAAGCTTATTGCCTTCCGAAAAGGAGTTTGTAGCAGCCCTGATCTCGCTTATTTTGAACTGCAAGCTTTCAGCAGTTTTTACCTCGCCTTTTGCTGAACAAAATATACAGCAATCAAGATGAGATACCTGGAATCTGATGAGATAAAACGGAAAGTTGAAATGTTTCTTGCTGTTAACATGCCATTCGGGTTTCCATAATTATTTAACAAAAATGCGGGATTGGTTTTAGATTCTGAACCGTCTCTCAGAAGGGGAATATAAATCAAAATTAAGCCATTCTCCTTCTCAAACTACTTAAATCCTTTTGCTGAGCTTAATAAGAAGATATTCAATAACAACTAAGATGCAGAACACAATACCGATAAATCCACTCACCAGATGGGACTATGCACGGATTACTTCTTCTCCTTCTAATAAAGCAACACACGGAGACAATAACCATCACCGAGAGAACTGCCGAACCTACCACAGCAACCACGATGCGTAATGACTTTGAAATGTTTCCTGCCAATATCAAGAAATGCGTTTAACACAATTTGAAATTGAAACTCATGATATGACTTTTTGTATAGCATGGACTTCCAAACTCTCGGCTCAACTAATCCCCATTGATACATAGATAGGGAATTTCATGGGTATCGGATAAAACTTTATCCTACATAGCAGGCGCGGACTCTGAATGAGAGCTGTGAATCATGAATTCAAAATCGGCAGTAATATTAACGTTGGACCAACCATTAGTGACTTGGGCATTTGCAGGTGGAGAAGCAGGAGGGTCGGCTGCAGTTGGTGGTGGTGGCGGAGATGACAGCAGATTGTCAGGATCGGACTCAAAAAACCAGTACAAGTCCCATCGGAAATAGCAGCTTGGCTTCTGAACAACCCCACCTTGTTTTCCGCGGCAACATCCTTGATAATCATTTATGCATTCCCACAAGCAACTCAGGCAATCAATCCGAGATAAATCGGGGCTGCACTGCAACAGCGCGAACATGGTCTGGAAGGTAGTTAATTTCCTGCTCCCTGCTGCGAACTTGAGCTCCGATGTCCCCATTGAAGCCCTCGCTGCCAGCTGCTCTGTCCAGTTCCTCCATATCCGATCGAACTGATCCTGATCCATCTGGATGTCGCCTGTGTTATAAAGCCTTAGAGTCGGAAATGTCTGCTTCATGCCGTAGATTGGACTATCAGAGTAACGGACGATGCAAGGAGGACCTCCCCACCAGGTGAATGCAGCTTTCTGGTTCGGACACTTGATCATCAACTCTTCAGCCGCTGAGCTTACGCACTTGAAGCAAGTGTTGTTCAAGGAGTCGACGCTGCAGAAACTGAGCACGTAGACAACATCTGAGCCGTTCCCCACGTTCCCAGAGTAGAACCCGCCATTTGAAGCTACGTTGCTAGGCAGAGAAGAGAGGACAAGCTCACGGTTCTTGTCGAAGTTGCCGCCGGCTGTGAAGTTGCCCGTGTCGTAGCAGTGTTGAGCATCGGAGAGGTCGGACGTTAGGATGTGAAGGCATAGAAGGACAGACGGAAGACGAAGAAGAAAAGAAGGGATCGAAGGATGCTGTGCAGACATGGTGGTTGCTGGCTGCTTCAGCTCTATTGTTGAAGATGAGACGTACGAATCGTCCTCCGGGGAGGTCGTGGTTGGATTTGGGTCGTGCCTGGAGTAAAAGAAAAGCAATTATTTATAGAGATTGAAGTACATGAGGACAATAAAGAAGTAGACCGATCTTCAACTTTCGTGGGTAGATTTTTCCAAAACAGCGCATGGTCCATGTCAAAGCGCGAAATGGATCCACCGGTGCTTTCCACGGCTGAGGTGTCCTAATGTGATCGCAGTCGTCCGATTTATAATCGGATGGCTGAACCTTTCTCCCTATGAAAATAGAAGCTGTCTGATAAAAAATTGAAAGGACTTCCCTTTAAAGACACCTTTGACCGGGTGGGGTTTGGTCAGAGGATCCGCATTTGTGAAAACACGTTTTCTAATCAAGAAATTGTGCGAATGGTGGCCACTTTGATGGAGAACGGGCTACTATTCGACAAACGCGAGGTCACACTCACGGAGGCTAAAGCCTGTCCATAGGAGCATGGCGTGCGTCTAGCTTTATACGGATGAGTTTAGTAACTTCGGCAGTACGGCGGGAGGCATCGATCTTGTCAATATCGGGTCTTTGGATCACGAATAGAGAGTAGATCACGGAAGTGGAGGCCCATTAGTGTCGTTCGGCCCAAATGGCAATAAGGGCATGTCTGAGAATACGCATATCAACGCAAATTGGTCCATCCCTTCCTTCGTGCTTTCGTGTCCACCCCTATGTTTGCTTAGCCAGACCCAGGGGCCACTATCTCCATGGTGGTCAACCCCACCACAGAGAGAGAGAGAGAGAGAGAGAGAGAGAGAGAGAGAGAGAGAGAGAGAGAGTGTGAGTATTTGTGTTTGTTGCCCATGGTGGATTCAGGTGACGTTGATGGCTGCACTGGTGGTGACAATGCTGGTGGGGGAAGAGCCTCGGTTGAGAAAAAGTGTTGGGTTACCGGGGCACCGACAACTAAAAGCTTAACTTTCATGGCTTTTGTCGCCTTTCGTCTTGGAGAGTACTTAATCTGACAGAATAGAGATTTTGTGGTACGTTACATGTTTGTATTTAATGACAACTGTGATTTTCTCTCCCAATGACGAAGTTTATTATATTTATCGGGTCTATACAATTAAGAACACAAACATGTGGTAACTTGCAACCTACTAGCTAGCTGAATTAATGTATGAAGCTAGTATATACATTTGACTTGAGAGATATGATATCGAGAACCCTATCAAATTGCTCGTCCATTAATTCATCACACAAAAGTGCCAACTTTATATTCAATTTGCTAATCTAGAAGCTAGGGCTTCTTTTAGAATAGTATACCCTCAATTCTATGAATTTAAAGTCAAATGCTTTCTACGGTAACTCACTTGTTGTATACCTAATGAACTCAACCATTGTACCTCAAAAGGAACAAATTTCTGATATCAGAGGAGTACTTATACACAGTTGACTACATGTTGAAAATTTGATTCTATTTTCTCTCGTTTTAGACAGAATCTTCACCGCCAATCCAATCAAGAGGTATAAGTGATGCAACGAAAAATGTAATTTGTGGCCTTTGGTCACATTTTTATGTCGCCTTTAATAGGCGAAATCTTGCATGTCTGTCACTATAGGTACAAAAAGGTCCTCTCTTTGATTGAATTAATGTCTATTCGCTTCAGACCAAATTTCATTTTTGTCTCCTAAGGGTATGATTAAAGGCGACAAACTGTTTTTTTTTTTTGGTCAAAAGGATTACTTCATATATTCATGTCATGAAAGGAATACCAAGATAAGTCTCTTGTCTTAGTACATAATTAGTCCAATAAGCAAGGGGGGGGGGGTACAACACCCAATTACTCAGATGAGAATTTGTTTTCTCGGCCTTTACTACCCAATCTGCTACACTGTTCTGGGTTCTAGAGCAATGGGCTATTTGTAATAGAGGGAGAGATCGTGACAAACTGGTTCACCAGCTGTGATTCTTGTAGTGCCTCTTGGCTTCACATTTCGATAGGCTCTTTAGATTTTAACAGTTTATGCCTGAAGTAGCCTATTTTGTTTTAAATGTGGAATAGTTTTGATTTTCATTTTCTTTGAATTTTTGAGATGTTGTGAGCATACACTTAGGTTTTTCAAAGCTACTTTAGTGAGTTTAATCTCATGGAAATACAGAACATTAAGAGTAAAAAAGGAAAGTTAAAAATCCAGTCCGATTCTACTTTAATGAATTGGGGCCTAAGTTCAGTTCAAAAATTGCTGCATGAGACATGATGCGTACTCATATCGTGAAAACTAATAAGTTTGGTTCCGGTGGTGGCTATTACAAAATGGATGTGTGTTATTACTTTATTTCCTTTCACAATGCTTGCTTCCCAGCAGTGTAATAACCGTGTTTTAATGATTTTTTCCAAAATGCCCTCGTTCTTTTTCATCCTCCCACGTGGTCGATGACAGAAGATATTATTAGAATATCTAGATATCAAATATAGCGTTCAATTCTTTACCAAAAAAACATCTAGCATTCAACTATCAATTTAATTTTTTTAAACATTTAGCAGTGGTTCTATAAAATTTCATATAATATCAAAATAAGAGGTTGTGAACTCAAAACTTTCAAGCTCCTATTTGACTTAGGCCAAAGTTGAGCCTACACATGAAGGGGAGTATTAGAATATATAAACATTGAATCATGCCTTCATTTATCAGCTAAAACTTTTAGAACAAATTGACAATTGTCCCATAAAGTCTCACTGAAATTTATGAAAAGTGAAGATTATAAGTCAATCCAACTAGAGATAGCTCCTTTAGTAGAAGCAAACCACCAGATTGCTACTTGTTTATTAGTGACCACAAGCGCACTCATCAAACACTTCATGTAAAACGAAATTGTACTTCATGACACAACATACACATAATATCCTTGAGAAGCAGATGAAATCATCCTCATGTGCTTCATCGAGGGTCGACTTCAGAAATCGAAACTTCGTTGACCGAAAAAGGCGCACGGCCGCTCGTAGATTGATCATGTCCCTCGTCATTCCCCATGATGTTATTCGGCGTGGAAAAAGGCGGGTTCTTTTGGCAATGGCAGAGTAAGAGTTCGGCTGCTCAGCGCGAGAACTATGTTCGCCATGGTCGGTCTATTCGCCGCTTCTTCCTGAACACATAGCAAGCTGATCTGGATGCATCTCAGCACTTCGCTTCTCGCATAAGATTCTCCCAGTGCTGCGTCCAATATTTCCAAAGGCACATCGTCTCTCCAATGTTTCCAAGCCTAGAGCAGCTTGTCGAGCCCAACAAGTGAACCGCGGAGCAATAATGTTGATTGATGGCGCAAATAACAAATAAATCAGATAAAAAAACTTACGTAGCCCCCGAGATCTTCGCCTTCAACAGCTTGGAAGAATTGGTTGTTCCTCTTGCCGCTAATGATCTCAAGGACGAGAATACCGAAGCTGTAAACATCTGACTTTTGAGAGAAGTGCCCGCGCATAGCATATTCCGGGGACATGTAACCACTGAAAATCGCCAACAGAAACATGCATGTTGGGATGCCTTTCATCTATACTAATCCCATTGTCAATTCTTAACCAGAAACTGCCTAACAATAAACTTTGAAAACTCAAAAACTTACTAGGTTCCTACGATTCTTCCAGTGCTTGCTTTAGTTTGTTCAACTCCGAAAATCCTTGCCATGCCAAAATCTGAGATCTTTGGGTTCATATCATTGTCCAGCAAGACGTTGCTTGCTTTTAAATCACGGTGAATGATTCGAAGCCGAGAATCCTCATGAAGATAGAGCATCCCTCGAGCGATACCTAATATTATCCTGTAACGTTTTGGCCAGTCCAATTGTTTGCTTTTCTCGGGGTCTATATAGTGATTTCAGGATTTGAATAAGAGTTAGATTCAACATGTTATATATGATCTAGTAAATGAGATATGATTATTTGCTTATTCGTGTCTATCTTATGTTAACCTAAGAGATGAACATAAAGCTAGTGAAGTGGAACTAACCGAACACGAAGTAGTCAAGACTTTTGTTGGGCACAAACTTGTATACGAGCAGCTTTTCCCCTCCTTCCAAGCAAAATCCAAGCAATCTCACTAAATTCCGGTGTTGAAGCTTCGCCACTAACAAAATCTCATTCTTAAATTCTTCGATGCCTTGGGCTGAGCTTTGTGATAGCCTCTTTACAGCTATTTCTTTTCCATTGGCAAGCTTACCCTGAAAAATTTTGTGAAAAGTGTCGAGACCTCATGAACTCTTTACTTTATATTAGAAAAAATAGGATAATGGCTTTATGGATTTTTAAACAATATTCAAACCTTGAACTATGTTGTAAATCAATGGGTTCCCAAAGATTTGAGTGCTTGTTTATGTTGTCATGCCATCATAACATCCACACGTGTTGGACACCTTTTACGATAATAGGTAGATGCTAAGTGAGTCATTCTTATAGCAAAGACAAAAAAAAGTGAAATTTCACATGCCACTTTTAATCCTACTTACACATGAGAAGTATTGAAATATTGTCTCGTATCATTGGACAAAGAGTTTTATGTACTCATTATATACATGTTGTCTTATTTCACCTAATAGCTTAAACGTTTGGGATATCACCCGTTTAACGGCCATTTCAATTTAAGTGAGATGAAAGTTTGTGATATGAGTCCAGCTTTATGATGGTTGTGTGGCAATGTGCATCATAAAAACATACCACATCTGGCTATATAGACCGAAAAGACTCTTTCAACAAATGTCAGGTAACCTATTGGACCAAAATAAAGTTCAGGACCGTCATCATCTCTTTTTCAAACCCAAACCAAGTGTCAAGTGACTTCTGAAAGCATTTATAGCGTTCCTAATCACTAAGGTACCTGGTAAACCTCCCCGAATCCACCGGCGCCAAGCTTGTTTTCTTGCGAAAAATTATTCGTGGCAGTACATATATCATCCCAATCGAATTGCAAGGTCTTTGAGAATGAGATCTCGCTCACACCTGCATGAGTAAATAACAAAGTGGTTCAGAATTGTTCTTCATGTCTCATGGTCATAGGTTGAAAATCTTTTTGTTTCTAGTTTTCGTTAAATTGACATTCATTACCCCTTTCTTCTTGTACCGCTTCATATTTCTTCTCTGCTTGCCTCCTCCCAAGGTAAAAAGAACCGATGAAGAGTAGCAATGCAAAAATGGCAACTGAAGCGATAATTGCAGCTAAGGTGCCTGATCAGATCATCGTTTTTCTCAGCATATCGAAAACCATCAATTAAATTGCAATCATGAAACAGTGAATGCCAGCGTACATATTAAGGAATGATACGATTTTCAAAACTTTTATTAGAGATAAGAGAAGAAAAATAGTGTCCAGAAAATTTCAGGCTTCCTTTAAATGGGTTCGTAGCAAGTGTACTGAAGGCATTTTTTTTTAAACAATATCCATTAGTTGTTACTCTGACAAAATAAACTGATGAAGATCGGCAAATACTTTGACACTCGTACATAAAACTTTACTTAGGTTCTCAAACATTTTCCCTTGCAATGCTCAAATTACCAGTGTCAACAGATAAACATAGGACGACACTACTTATATGGATAAAACAGTATTTTTTTTTTTTTGTGTGGATAGATTCTTAAAAGAGTTGGTAATTATAAAAAAAGTGTTGGCGCCAAAAAAAAAAATTACAGGTGCCTAACCTTCTGCTCACTTATTGATAACTCATGGGGCACTTTATAAAATTACCAGTTCTTTTACAATGTGCAAATTACGGACCATTCTTATATTCAATCAATTGTTTCTTTCCTTTATTACAAATGTCCTTAATACCAATTCTTATGTAAGTGGCTTACTAATTTTTTTAATTAATTTGCCAACCAGTTATGGCTTATTGGCTTTTATTGAATTATTTACCAACTTTATTGATTTTATTTTGATTTATCAATTTTTTAATCATTTAATTTTAATTTTTACAAACCCTTTACATTTATCAATTATGATAGGAATATACCAAACTTTATTTATCTGCCCTACCAAATTTTATCTCATTAGGTTAGCAGATAGCCTTGATTAACAAACTCTCATTTGTGTTGCTCACCAACCAATGTGTATATATATTTTGAGAAAAAATCTAAAATCTTTCTATTGAGTTAGTAACTTTTTGTTGCCTTACTTACCAAAATGTTAAATCTACCTACTTTTTTAGACTTTGCCAATTTAATGAGAAATTACCATACTTTTTTATACGATAATTTACTTTGATTAGTTATTGACTAATTTACCACTTTTATTTGTCTTGCGTACTAACCCTTCCCGCTATGATCCAATTACTGACTAGTTTTGCATTATCTAGCTACCAACATTTATCTTTTTACTAACGAATGTATCTTAGTTGTGGCAAAAAAATCTCTTAACTTTTGCCATTACTTAATTACCTTTCCGATACTCACTTCAAACTCACCGGCTACTATGTGAAATTAACAATCTTTGTTTGAATGACTTTCTAACCTGCTTTTCAATTAAGTAACCCACTAGTGCTAAATTAGAATTTAAAGTTCTAACTTAAAAGAGAGGTGATAACCCATAACTAATTGATAATTTAATTTCGAAAAAGTTGATGAATCCCTTAAATTGTAATTAGTAATATCAAATATGATAAATCTTTGAAGAGTTAGGAAAGGTAACTAAAAGGTGGTAAAAATAAAGAAAATTTGGCAATAAAAAGAAAGATAAACTTCGTTAATAACTCAAGAAGAATTTGTAACCCAATATTAGTTGATGACTTAATTGGAGAATAGTTGGTAAGTCCTTCTAATTAAAGTTTATAATATCTATAAACAGTTTGTAAATTTGAGATGATGCTGAGAAAGAAAATAAAAGCTTGCAAATCGGGAAAATTGACAAATAAAAACAACAAAAAAATATTAATTAATAAATAAGTCAAATGAGAATCGGTAACCAACTGCTAACAGTAACTTCATGAGAGAAAATTTAGTGAGCCAAGCTAATTTGGGTTGGCAAGGGGGTCACTAAATGCTTGGGATTGCTAAAAATTAGTAACTCAATAACGACTTAAAATGCAAATCAATGTTAGTAAGTAATTTGAAATAGAGTTGGTAATTCAAAACTCATTGATAAAATTCGAAAAAATGATAAATTGCTGTAACTTAGATTGGTAATTCTTATAAAAGTTAGTAAATTTGCGTCAATAAGCTATACGAAAACAAAATGGACACGCTTCATGCTCTTTCATATCAGATTTCCCTCGAGAGATGGTGCTCAAATATTTATAAAAAAACGTATTACTGTTCCTTGACAATTTTGTTTGTCATATTATTCAGTTTTTATGACAAATGGGTACACACCAACTGCTATTCACTCAAGGGGAACCATCACAATCACTTCGGCATTCTTTTGACGCAATAACATCTTGTCATTTTGTGATGCATTTGTATTTGATCTTACCGACATTCTAAGAAATCTGTTATATCTGGAGGATTTCTTTTTTCCCTTTCATTTTGGCCAAACAAGATCCACCGAGCCCATACTAGTTATGGGTGAGGGTCACAGCCCCCTCCCAACGATTTGGATACGTGCCATAAGGCAGAGGATGATGTCAGGCCTTGTCAGCTATTCAACTCAGTTTCGATGGTTGACAAGGAAAGTAACTTTTTCTATATATATATATATATATATATATATATATATATGTATTTCAAAATCTCTTTTATTAAATAGGAGCCGTCTAATTAGAAATCGGATGGCTCCCATCGCATGTCAAGCCGGATCGTCACGTCAGACGATCCAGATTCCCCTCCCAAGGCCATTGTGGTGCCACTAGTGACTAACGAGGTGGCTCTTGCCAATTGTGGTGCTAGCAAGGTGGCCTTTGCCCAGATTTAACAAGAGACACAACCCTTGCTAGCCAAAATGAAAGGGAAAAAAGGAAAAACATATTTAAAAATAAAAATATTGGCACTAATCATTTCATGTAGGTTGACCGACTTCTATTTCAATGATGGACTCATTCACTGATAAATTGTAACAATATTTATGATTAACTTAGCATAAATTGAAAGTTTAATAATTGAATCGACAAAGTATAATGGGTTTATGACTTTTTGTTTTGTTTTACTTTTCCATACATTTACATATGCCATATTTTGAACAAAGTAGAAAGTTTTGACATGTCTATTATAAATTTCGAAGTTTGGGATAAAATTCAAAACCTCTCACAATTTATGGGTTTTTTTCTGTGAAACTAACTCAAAATTAGTAAGTATAAAATCAAAAGTCAAATGTCAAGAATTAAATTAAAAAAGTTCTAGCACTCTAGAACTTCTACTGAAAAAAAAAACAATATAAAACAGATATTGCACTTCCACGAGTTTAACACAACGAACCTTTGGTGATATTTGAACTATGAGACGACAGCGGACAGGTGCTCGACTCCCAAAATTGCCACAAATCCCATCGGAAAATACAGCTCGGTTTATAGACAACACCACCTTTGCTTCCGCGGCAACAACTATCAAAATCATCAATGGTTTCAGACAAACAACTCCCGCAATCAGACGGCGACAGGTCGGGACTACACTGGAGCAACGAGTAGATCGTTTGGTTGTTCGGCAAGTCGGCCTGACCCTTCGCAAATTTGAGCTTTGAAGATCCCTCCCCGGCTTCGCTTGCTAGTCTTCGCGTCAAAGTTCCCCATATCACTTCGAACTGGTCTTGGTTGATGGTAAGGTTGGCGGGATTTGAATGATTAAAGGTAGGTTGCGTTTGCAGTTTGCCGAAGATCACAGCGTCTGAGTATCGGATAAAGCACGGCGGGTCAGCGGTTCCCCAGGAGAAAGCCGCCCTCTGGCTAGGGCACTTCACGACCAAATCTGCGACCGCAGACCTCACGCAGATCGCACAGGTATCTGCTGAGGCATCGCCTCGGCAGTAAGTGATGGCGTAAATGGTGTTTGGATCCTCGCCGACGCTGGTGGCATAGAAACCACCATGTGCAGTCACGTGGGAGGAGAGAGAGCTTAGGACGGCGATGCGGTTCTTCGCGAAGGTGCTGTCTGGCGTGAAATTTCCGGTGGTGTTCAAGCAGAATTGTGCACGGGAAGGGTAGGTTTGGATCAGAACTGACGGAATACATAATTCCTATAATGTCTTCAGACAAATCCGAAGAACGCAGCGGAAACAATAACAACGAACACCCAAAACTTGCATCACTGATCTAGATACGATCACGACTCACGCATCGTACCTGTAGTCCACGGAAGATCGGTCGCTCAAGACGATTGCCCGACGAAGTGCGAAGCCAAGAACGTCGTTCGTTCGTTCGTTCTTCGAGAGAGAGAGAAATTCGTGGATGGAATATTCGGTAGTTTTCAAATCTTCTACAAAAAAAGAAGATTTAAACCACTTGGGTTATGGGCCGGGTTCAGCCCATCTTGGGCGGCCCACTCATAATAAAAACCCAACAATCTCCCACTCGCCCACGATGGGCTGAACGCTTCATTAACATCTCGTCGACTTTCATATTGACAGATAATCCGTGCGACCAGCATACTCTGAGAGCTCTAATTTGCTATACATCCGTTGGGAGTGTACAGCCGCTCAGAAATTCGGGCTTAGAGTAGACGTAGTATGCAGTACCCTAGATCAAAGACAGCCGCATTTGCATTGCTCTCTCACGATCTCTTATCAATGTTGTATTGTATTCACAATTATGATTAACTCATCAATCATAACTGACCGGTCTGTGAACACAATCTCTTTAATGCAACACTAAGTTGATCTTCCTCTTTCCCCAAACCTCTTAATTCCAATCCAACTCGCTTTTCTAGATATGTCCCATTAGATCGTATCAAACATGACCATTGGTAACATTCTAAGATAGCGACCATCAAACAGGAATCTTGAGAATGGGTTAGAGTCTTAAGGGGACTAGTTGAGGAACGTTTTCCATCAGAGTCTCACACGGCACAAGAAGTTGAGATCAAAACTTTTGCCATCTCTTTTTGGTCGACTATGCATACGTCATATGAAAAACGTATTACGGTATTCTCTCCTTTCCCATGGAGCGTATGTCTTTCCTTATAATACCGTACATATGATATTTTAGATATACACAATATCCAAAATTGAGTTCACTTTCTACTCTTTCGAAACTTCCATTTGAACTCACATCTGGCATAAAGACAGATAAAGTGAACCACGTGGTCAATGTCACTTTCGGTCACAAATGAAATGTGACCTCATCTTAACCCTTTTGTTAAGGCGACAATCTGATTTAAGCTTGGGCTCTCATTTATCACTTAGATAACAAGCTTAAACTGTCTCATCTCTATTCAACGTATTTAAATAGAGGCGATCACCCGTGTGAGTAGGTCGATCTCATTTGTCCGACATACTTTCTCTAACACACAAAGTATTAACTTAACACACAAAGTGTTAACTTACATAAATATCGTACCAATCACATTTAGATTAGTAATGAAGACAACATTCTCATTCATTATGAATATTCTGGGAAATACATAACTCAATACATCAGCCTTTACGCAGACCTAGAGATTTTACATGACCACTGAAAACATCTCTAGTCGTCGACTTTGTCAATGGATCCGCAACCATTCTATGCGTAGATATGTACTGTACATTCACAATCCCTTGTGCTACTATGTCTTTAACAAAATTGTATTTGATATCTATGTGTTTGATTTTTCCATGATATTTGGGATCCTTTAAGTAGGAGATCGCTGTTTGGTTATCACAATGAACCAACAATGGCTCTGCAACTCTCTTACTAACTCCCAGATGATCCAAGAATCTCCTCAACCAAACACCCTCTTGTACTATTGCTGATAAAGCCATGAACTCTGCCTCCATCGTGGATTGAGCTACGCATGTCTGTTTCTTACTGCTCCATGATATGGCGCCATTGTTCAGTAAGAATGCGTATCTAGAGGTAGACATTCTTGCATCCAAGTCTCCTCCCCAATCAGCATCACTATAGCCTTCAAGGTGCAGATCTCTTCCTTGATAGCACAGTGAGTAGTCCACAGTACCCTTTAGATATCGGAGAATCCTCTTGACGGTGATCTAATGTGCTTGACCTGGATTGGATAGGTATATACTAACCATTCCAACCGAATGTCAGGCCTTGTACACGTCATAGCGTACATCAAACTTCCGACAGCAGGTCTGTATGGAACATTCATCATTCGTTCCATCTCTTCAGAAGTCTCAGGACAAAGCCACTTACTCAACTCAATGCCTTTTGCAATAGGAGTGTCTATGGGTTTGCAATCTTGCATGCGGAATCATTCAAGAACTTTCTTTATGTAAGTCTCTTGCGAAAGAGACAACAATCTCTTCGAACGATCTCTTGAAATCTTAATTCCAAGGATGTACGCAGCTTCACCCATATCTTTCATCTCAAAGTTGGTGCTCAACCAATCTTTGACCGTTTTAACAAACTCCAAATTGCTTCCGACAAGTAGTATATCATCAACATATAATGATATGATCACAAATTGATCATTGGATCTCTTGATATATACGCAATGATCCTCATCTATCATTGAAAAATCATATGCCGTGATGGCATTATGAAACCGTATATACCACTGTCTCGATGACTGCTTAAGGCCATATATCGATCTCAAAAGTCAACATACTTTTTGTTCTTGGCCTTTTGATATGAAACCAATAGGTTGTTTCATATAAATTTCTTCTTTCAATTCTCCATTGAGAAAAGCAGTCTTTACATCCATCTGATGTGATTCGATATCCATACTTGCCACTATCGTTAATATAAGGCGAATAGAGGTAAATCTCACTATAGGGGAAAAGGTCTCATCGTAATCTATTCCTTCCTGTTGAGTAAACCCTTTTGCCACAAGGCGAGCCTTATACCTCTCAATTGAGCCATCAGCTGTTCGTTTTATCTTGAGAACCCATTTGTTCTCAACAGCCTTTCGTCCTTTAGGGAGATCAACCAATTCCCACACTTGGTTTGATCTCATAGACTTCATCTCCTCTTCCATTGCTTTCATCCATTCATCCTTGTCAGGGCCATTTAGAGCCTCATTTACATTCCTCGGCTCTATTTCATCTTGTGGAGCAACCATGAAAGCTTCTCCCTCAATGTCAAAATGTCGACGGGGAACTCTCCGACGACTCGTTCGTCTTATTAGGGGCGAATCCCTCAATGTCGTGTTGCTCCAATTCGGATCAGATGACAGTGGCACTGTCATATCAAGTGGTTCCATCTGAGACTGTTCGGGAACTAATTCCCTTCTGCTCATTTCACTCCCACTTGGAATAGTACCTATGTTTCTGTCATCAATATCCAAGGTCTCAAATAGGGAAATATTTTTTCCTATTTCGCCCTTTTTAGGAAAATCATTCTCTAAGAATGTGACGTCCCTTGATTCGATCTCAGTTACACTCTCACTTTCTTGCTCGCCTATAAACACATATCCTTTTGAGTGCTCTGAGTATCTTATAAAGATACACTTCTTTTCTCTAGAACCCAATTTGCCATATTTATTAGATGGCTCGTGAATATAAGCGGCACAACCCCATGGTTTCATAAAACCTAAGTTGGGTTTACGTCCTGTCCATAACTCATATGGAGTGGAAGCAACTGATTTTGAAGGCACTCGGTTAAGTATAAAGGCAGCAGTCAACAAAGCATCACCCTAAAAGGTGATCGAGAGCTTAGCCTGTGCCATCATAGACCTAACCATCTCTAAAAGGGTTCTGTTTCTCCTTTCTACAACACCTTTCTGTTGCGGAGTATAGGGAATAGACAACTGTCTATCTATCCCTTTTTCATCACAGAACTTTCTGAACTCATCAGATAAGTATTCTCGTTCTCGATCGGATCTTAAGGCCTTCACCTTCTTGTCTAATTGATTTTCTACCAAATTCAAAAATTTCACGAAGCAACCAAAAACTTCGGACTTGTGGGCAATCAAATAGACATATCTAAATAGGGTATAATCATCTATAAATGTGATGAAATAAACAGCCCCATGCCTTGCCCTAACATTCATAGGACCACAGACGTCTGAATAGATTAATTGCAATGGAAGTTCAGCTCTAGTTCCTTTTCCAAATGGCTCACGTGTTGTTTTCCAGACAGGCAATGCTCACAAACAGGCAAATCGACATTTTCAATATTGACTAATAAGCTTTCTTTGGCTAATTTGTTCATTCTTTGCTGGCCAATGTGACCAAGCCTAGCATGCCACACATTCACGTCGTCAACACTAGAGTTAGGGGACATGAATAAGGAATAACACACATTCACACTATGGTGTTCCACATCCAAAACGATAAAAGCCATTAAGAAAATATCCAGAGCCATACATGTTTGTTCCTAAGAACAAATCAACACCACGATCATGAAAATTCATACTGAAACCAAGTTTAACCAAAACCAACACAGAAATCAAATTCCGACGTATTTCAGGAGCGTACAATACATCATGTAGAAACAAAATGCGACCACCACGCATTTGTAGCTGACATGTGCCAATCCCTTTTACCTCAGCTCTGGAGTTGTTTCCTACATATATGTACTTCGCTCCATGTGGGAGTCGTCGGAACTCCACGAAGGCCCCTCTTTCCTTCGCTACATGGTCCGTGGCTCCCGAATCTACAATCCACAAAGGATGAGATTCAGACAGAAAGACAGAACTAGATACATAAGTGACACTTTCACATATATCAAGGGTTACCTTCTTGGGCTTTGCACAGTCGCGAGCAAAGTGACCCTTCTTGCCACAGTTGAAACACTTCACCCTTGAAATGTTCAGCTTCTTCTTGGGATGCTTCCCATCTTTCTGTTGGTCCTCTCTCGGTTTCTTCTCTGACGGATTCGTCTTCTTCCTCGGCCACCCTCTGAACCCACCTTGACGCTTGCGCTTGAAACCCGAAGCTCCCACTGAGCTTGATCCAGCATAGTAAATATCAAATTCGGGTTTGGCTGCCAAGAGGCGGTCCTCTTCCAGCTCTAGATGGCGCATAGCATCCTCAAAAGTCTTGATGCTCTCGTTATGGGTCAGGTGCACCTTCATGTGCTCCAAGCTTTGAGGAAGCGAACAAATTACTGCCTGCACTTGCTGCTCGTCGGTCAGGACGTGGCCTGCATCTTTCAGCTCACATGTCATGTTGGCCATACGCCTCAGATGCTGCCTTATGGACAGACCATGTGACATCTTGTACGAGTCGAATCGTACAATGAGCTGCCTGAGTCTAGTGACCGATGTCTGACCAAATCTCTGTGCCAATGCACTCCACACGTCCTTAGCGTTGTCAAAACGCCAAAATTCTCGCATCAGATCATCTCCATGCTGCTTAACAGCGTGATGCGAGCCGTGGAATTCTTCTTTTTCCAAGCAGCAAATGCATCCTTATCCCTTTTATGTTGGGCAGTATTTCCGTCCTCAGGTTCTTGCATGATCAGGTTTAAAGCCTCTAAGACTTCCTGCTCTTCCTACATATATTGGATATTTATCTTCCAAATCTCAAAATTATCGCCGTTCAATTTTTCTCCCTTGTTCAGTTCAGCAACTATGTTCTTTGATGCTGAAGCCATTATCTAAACACGAAGTTCAGTAGACACATAAGCACAAGTATTTTATTGTCTTCGTTTATGCAATTATCTCACACTAGTTAATTATATTAGTAACAATTTCACTTTAGGTTTAGAACTCGAAAGGATACTTTTGTATCCAATCATCATTACAAAATCCTAACTTGAAACCATCACTAATATAATCATCTAGGCAAGATTTCCAGTTCTATCTAGCTACTTATAACTAGGAGAACATAACACATAATTGTGTCATAACACAATTTAAAACATCCATAAAAGGCATAATATATAAAAGAAACTATATTCACAAAAATGCCAAGATAACAGAAATTTTGTCCATGAATAATAAAAAAAACTTCCAACTAATAAAGGAAAGGAAATAACTGACAACCAGTATCAACTGTGCAAACCAAAACAAACTGGAACCAGAAAACATTACTAGTCTCCTAAACACACCAGAGACTAAACATCTAGGCCAAACTCTACTCAAGTGCGCCACATCTTAATAAGGATAGGTAAGGACTTCCTAATCTGACAATCTAGGAATATCCGACACCTAGGAACCCTTCTCGGATAACGTCCCCGCCTCGTGGACTTGGTGCCTAGGGTCTCGTCCTCTCTCAGCCTGTACTCCCTCAGGAACTCCAGGACCAATCTCTCATAACGACTCACCGAAGTCGTGGCCCAGACAACCTCCTTGACCTCGTCAAGGACCTTCCTCCACACAAGAGGGAGCTTGGAGCAAAATGCAATCGCCATGTTGTCGTCCTGAGCCATTGCGACGTCACCCATCCATATGACCTGTTGGATAAGCCCGTTGACCTTGATTATGTGATCCTCGATCATCCCCTTTCTCCAGCGAGACTTTCTCAGCTTTTCCTTACTCTCCAGCAACTTCTGCAATTGCCCAGAAGTTCGTACAATGTGGGGTGAACAAATGAATCGAGGCGTCCTTCCTGTAACACATGCAAAAAAGATTAGGGATTCATAAATCAATATAATTAATCACATATGACACATAGTCAATCAATGGATTACACAAATCCAAAGTTTCAAAAAAAAAATTTGGTCAACGGTCAACGGGTCAAACGGGTCAGCGACCCGGTCGCGGGCCAAGGGCGCGCGCGGCCCGCCCACCCGGATAGCCCCTTTATTCCTTTTTTTTTATTTCTTTTTTTAAGCCCACGAATTGGGCCTAACTACCAGCCCACGTCCTCACGTCCAGCCCACGTCGCCCACGTCTAGCCCACGTCCGCAAAAATCGGCCCATTTTCGCGCAAATAAAAACTGCCCATTGGCAGTTCGCCGGCGACGGCGGCGAGGCCATTCCGGCAGCCTTCCTGGCCTCTGTTCGAGGTGTACGACCACTCGAAACGCTCGTCTCTTCGAGTACTACACAATCATGCAATAAAAATCCAATTTTTCCGAACCAAAAATTCCAGAAAATGCCTAGAACCTACTGACCTCTCCTAAACATGCCTTAATCAAAAAAATTCCTTCTAAAACAACATGCATATACGATGAAACGAGTATAATCATCAGGAATACAAGTAATTTAGGCTCTGATACCAATGAAGGAATACATAATTCCTATAATGTCTTCGGACAAATCCGAAGAACGCAACGGAAACAATAACAACGAACACCCAAAACTTGCATCACTGATCTAGATACGATCACGACTCACGAATCGTACCTGTAGTCCACGGAAGATCGGTCGCTCAAGACGATTGCCCGACGAAGCGCAAAGCCAAGAACGTCGTTTGTTCTGAGAGAGAGAGAGAGAGAGAGAGAGAGAGAGAGAGAGAGAGAGAGAGAGAAATTCGTGGAGGGAATATTTGGTAGTTTTCAAATCTTCTACAAAAAAAGAAGATTTAAACCACTTGGGTTATGGGCCGGGTTCCGCCCATCTTGGGCAGCCCACTCATAATAAAAACCCAACAAGAACAGTCAGCGAAATGAGGAAACAAAGAGTGGACGATGAGCGAGACATATTAGGGTTTGCTGCTTTCGGTGCTTTGGATGGTTTTTGCTCGATGAAGAGTCGGATTGCAGAGGATATGGTTTTCTCTCTATGTTGGAGAATCCACCTGCAGCTGATAAGGTGAACAAAAGAAACAGAGAGAGGGGAGTAATATATGTCGACAAGTCAAGGGCCCCAACCTCGGGAGATCGATTTACTAAAATTAGTATCCAAAACAGAATTATTAATAGAGATTTCAGACATTAAATAACCCCGTAAATAATCAGGTGATACTAAAGAATTGATAGCAGGCCGACATATTATCTAATAAACTAATTGTATGACCTTGGGTTAGTGCTATGAGATTCCGCTTGTGCATGCCAAATTTAACGTTTCGGACAATTCGACTTAAAATTAATTTTCTTCTTGTTCAAAAAAGAAAATCTTGAAACAGAAGAAATAATATGGTGAGAAAAAGAAGTGGCGGACAGTTTGGGAAGCCACTTTTAGTCATGTTGATATGATGTCTAAGTCAAGCTCCTGGGTCGCGCAACATAGTTCCACAAAAATCTTGGCAAGGCTTTTAGGTAGGACATGGGACTAGTTACATCATTTACCAAATCAATAACTAGAAAATAAATTCCATTTAGTACCTTCCACTATGAAAATGTCCACTTGATGTTCTGTTTTGTAATTGATTAGATATATCTTTAACCCCAACAGTATTCCTCCAATCATATCTTGCTAAGGAGATACTCAACTAAAATTAAATGCTTATGATTATATGTTGTCCATACTTATATCTCATCAATTAAAAGTATGGTTGAAAGCTAGACATAGTTTCGTCAAACATGGCCAATAGAAAACCGTGAGGTTGGCAGAACTAAAATGAATTCATTTGTCCTTTGAAAAAGGAAAATCTTTAAAATATTAAGAAATATCAGCAGGATTAAAAGGAGTGGCACAGAGTTGTGGGAAGCTAACGGCATCGTGTCTTATTGATGGTCACTTGACTCGGTCAAGATTAGGATGGTTACCGGTCAATGCCATCTAGTATAACCTGCAGTAATAGTTCCGATGTTAACATTGATTATTTCGCATCAACTTGCTTGACTATCGCATCACGTAGCATTTTTAGGAGTAATAGCGGGCGAACATGTACAGGTAATCACCACCCGATGTCAATGGAAATACTAGCGACGTAGATTGAATTTGGGATGCAAACTAATTTTTTCAGCTCGACAAAGGACGCGAGGAGAGATGCTACCACATGTTGCCATGTTGTGCAGGTAGTTAGTCACATCCCAATACGAGGATCTTCCCTTACTCAAGGGGAACAGGTCCCCAGTCTTAGAGGTAGGAGTAATCTGCAAATTTCAGCCATTAAAACCAATATGCAAATAAAAACCAATATGCAAATGCCAGATCATGACAGGCGTACTCGACGAGAATGTGGTGCAACAAATATGCAAATAAAAACCAATACATGGAAGGTGCTTGTTGTTATGATTGTGTACGCGGACTTCTCCAAGATTTATGTATCAATACGGCGGTGTGCATAGTTCTGCTGTAATGGCTGTTTCCAAAATACCCCTTCCTCTTTTCTTCCTCCCACTTTGTCGATGTTGGATGATATTAATCAAAAGTAAAGATTTAGAAGTCAATCCAAGTAGAGCTAGCTGTATTCTTTAGTACAAAGAGAAACCACAGCACTAGCAGTTTATTAATGGCTACAAGCACCCTCATCAAACAGTTCGGGTAAAACTAGAACTAAATAGTACTTTCTGCACACATCATCAACATAACTGGCTTAAGAAGCAAATGAAATCATGTTGTAAATAGATGTTCATGCGCTTCATCGAGGGTGGACTTCAGTGATCGATAACCCATCGATTGACAGAGGCACAGAGCTGCTGGTAATTTGGTAATGTCCCTGTTCATTCTCTGTCATGTTATCCAGCGGTTCGGGTCGGAGGAAAAAGGCGGGTTCTCGTGGCACCGGTAGGCTAAGAGCTTGGCCGCTCAACGCAAGAACTATGTTCGCCATGGTTGGTCTATTAGCCGGATCTTCCTGAACGCACAGGAAGCCGATGTGTATGCATCTGAGCACTTGGCTTCTAGAAATAGATTCTCCCAGTGCCGGGTCCAATATTTCCAAAGGCGCATCGCCTCTCCAATGTTTCCAAGCCTAGAACAGCTCAATTGAACACAACAAGTGAACCGCAGAACAATATCGTCGATTGAGAGCACAGAAAAAGACGGAATCATTCAGAAAACTTACATAGCTTGCGAGACCTTCGCCTTTATTAGAATTAAAGTAGTAGTTATTCCTCTTGCCACAAACGATCTCGAGGACGAGGACACCAAAGCTGTAAACATCTGATTTTTGAGAGAATTGTCCGTGCATTGCATACTCTGGGGACATGTAACCACTGAAAACCACCAACAGGACGTTAGATTTTGGGATGCCTAGTATTTATACTAATCCCTTTACCAAAAGATACCTTATGGTAAACTTTTGAAAAATGTTAGACTTACTAGGTTCCCACGATTCTTCTAGTGTTTGCGTTATTTTGATCGACTCTAAAAATCCTCGCCATTCCAAAATCCGAAATCTTTGGGTTCATATCGTTGTCTAGCAAGATGTTGCTAGCTTTCAAATCCCGGTGAATGACTCGAAGCCGAGAATCTTCATGAAGATAGAGCATCCCTCGAGCGATGCCCAATATTATCTTGTAACGTCTTGGCCAGTCTAATTGGTTGCTTTTCTTGGGGTCTGCAATGATTTAAATGAGAGTATTATCTAGAAAGCCTAGGAGTTAGATTCACAATGTCATATATGATCGAGTAAACGGGAATTAAAATTATTCGCTCAATCGTCTATATCGTACATTAACATAGGAAATGAACTGAAAACCAATGAAGTGGAACAAACCAAACAAAAAGTAGTCGAGACTTTTGTTGGGCACAAACTCGTATACGAGGAGCTTTTCCCCTCCTTCTAGCAAAATCCGAGCAATCTCACTAAATTCCGGTGTTGAAGCTTCGCCACCAACACAATTTCGTTCTTAAATTCTTCAACGCCTTGGCCTGAGCTTTGGGATAGCCTCTTTACAGCTATTTCTTGTCCATTGGGAAGTCTACCCTGAAAAATTTTGTGAAAGATGACAAAGTCCTGTGAAAGTATTCACTTTATTTTTCTGATTTTAGGATAATGACTTTCTGAATTTTATAATGATATCCATTTTTTAATTATATGTAAATTTTATTGCATCCCCAAAATTTTAAAATAGTTCGGTCATGTCGTCATGCTATTTTAACGTCCAATGGACAATATTTATGATCATAAGTAGACATGGATCACGAGCCATTCTTGTGGCCAGAGAGAGAAATTTAGAAACTTTATTATGAACATTCTTCATAAGAGAGGATGATATAGCCCATTTAACGTCCACTGCGATGTAAGTGAGCTGAAAGTTCATGAAATGGTGTTGGCTCAACAATGGTTTGTTTGCAAATATCTAAATATCGAATCCTACATTAATATAATAATTTAAGATTTCGAAATAGGTAACAATGATCTCACAAAATCTCACATGATATCATAACAGTATGTACTAAATTTATATCTTTCTAATCCCTTATTTGTCTCTCCAAAATATCTTTTCATGCTTGTTAGGGGAAATGATAGTATTATTTAATTCTAATAACTTTGTTTAGAGTTGTTCACAGTGATCTCGCAAAATTTCATTTAGTTGTCAAAGTACATTGCATCTAGCTCTATATTTAGCTGAAAAAGCCCTTCTGAAAAATTTCAGGTGCCCTATTGAACCAAAATAAATTTCAAGGAGGATATTATATATCATCATCTACTCAATTTCAAATCCAAACAGAGCATCAAGCGATTTCCAAAAGCATTTTACGACCTTAATGATCACTAATATACCTGGTGAACCTCCCCGAATCCACCTTCACCAAGCTTGTTCTCTTGAGAAAAATTGCTCGTTGCTGAAAGTAAAATATCCCAATCGAATTGCAAGGACTTCAAGGATGTGATCTCGCTTACACCTTCATGAGAGAACAACAAAGTTGTTTAGACTTGTACTTGTTTTTCATGTCTTACGGTCATAGCTTCACAATCTTTAAGTTTCTCAATTGTAGTTTTTAGTCTTTTGTATTTGCTTTTACTTTTTCTCTGAAAACAATAGTCTTACCGCATTCTTCTTGCGCCACTTCATATTTCTTCTGTGCTCGCCTCCTCCGAAGGCAACAAGAACTGATGAAGAAAAGCATCACGAGAACGGCGACAGAAACGATGATTGCAGCCAAGGTACCTGATCAGATAATGGTCTTTCTCAGCAAATCTAAAACCATCAGTTAGTTGCAATCGTGAAATAGTGGATGCGCAGATACCTAATTGGGACCAATATTATTTCCAAAACGAGAAGGCATTTCTTATTGTCATTACCTTAAAGTTTGAATACTACTATTGTTGTTGTTGGTAATTTCTCTAAGTCAACAAGCTTAACATTTCATGGGATTTGCGACTTGATTCTAAATAATTATATTTGTGGGAGAGAATCTAATGAACTTTTGCCTACTACTTTATAAAGTGAAGGTAGACGAAGAACTAGTGTTCGTGTTACTTGGAGTAGTGTAAATCTGAACATATGGAGTTAGTTTAACACTAGTGATGCTATTTTTTGAAACTATGGCAAGAGGGTGGTATAAATTAAAAGTGATTGCCTTAAGTTAAAGAACGACGAGGGTAAGGGAATTAGAATTGAATCTTTCATTGATGTTCCTACAATGATGATAATTTGGACAATACTAATCATATCTTGTTTATCATCGAGGATTCATCATTTGATGGATATATTACGTATTCTAGTTGTTTATTTCATGATACACAATACATGAACCAATTTACTAGTTATGGATGCATCAATAGTAGTAAATTGCAGTTGGAGAACAACAATAAGTATGATGTTGTAAGTGTTAGAAATGTTAGAAATAGAATGTCTAATGATATCATGAGGAGATTGACTAAAGTGAGGTGCATTCCAAAGATAACAATATCAGTTTCATGATTAGCTAGGTATGGGTATATTTTAGAAGGTGAGGTTTTGAAGGTAATTCAAGTTATGCTAGTGATAATGAGATGAGTCGATCGCAATTACCTGTACGAGTTTCTAGGTAAGATAAAGATAAATTTCGCTGGGAGACACTAGATGCGACTATTGAAGACTCTAACTATGGTATATGCATTTGAAGCGCATTAGCAAGACAATTATGAAGTTTATGAGGGAAAAAAATCAGTTATGTCATTATGTGGTCGAGAAACAAAATTTGTGTAGGTATTATAACTTAAGCAAAAAGCAAGAAGGGTACTTTAGCACGATTGCTAAAGAGACTACAAAAATTGTAGAGCTAAATTTACCTTGATGTTTATAGGCGGTCGGGGTTTCCTTCAAGAAAAAGTGCCATGTTCATGCTAACAAATATGGATGACTACTTGAGAAACACCTAAGAGTTTGTGTTGAGGCACAAGTTTAATGATTTTATTATAATAGTGCAATATAGAGCTTTTTTTATGAAAAATGAAATTGGTAAGACAATCAAGTAAGTGCGGACTGATAGTAGCATGGAGATTTGTTTAGAGTCTTTGAATAAATTTTGCTTGAAGGAATGTAAAGTGAGACACCACACTAGTTTTAGCGTACCAAAACACGTTATAAAATGGATGAGTATAACATTATTATATTGCTGATATGGTTAGGCAATTAGTAGCAAATGCACCTAGTATAGTGAATTACCCAATAAATAAATCCCTATCAAGTATAAGTGGATGTCAATATTTGGAGGAAGTGTGTTCAGATGATAGTGCTAATTAAGGCATTCTTAGAATATTTGGTTGCACATGTTATGGTTGAGTATGTGAAAATAAACTTGATGGGAGGGAAAGAAAGTGCATATTCCTAGATTGTGTACAAGATAGCCTGGGCTATCAATTGGTACCTAATTAAGTTAGTCTATTATCAATAAAGAAGTTATATGGGATTAGTCTCTAATACTTCTGGATAGAGGTGAATTCGGTGGTGTTTATATGTTTTGGGACTATATTAGTCCAAGATGGTGTTGCTACTTCGGAGTAATCAACATGAATAATGCCAATAAGAAGGTAGAGCCTGTAAAAACAACAGTTCTTGCAATTGTTGAGTTAAACAATTTACATGTTTGATCATTGAACAAAGTAATTGTGGTTTTTTATTTGTTTTTGAAGAGGTTAAGTCTGAAAATCATTATGGAGCAGCTAAATGTGCAAGTGAAGTTGGTGTCTTGATGCAATTAATGGTTATGGGGAAGTCCGAGCGGAAAACGTTTATGGCAATTAAGGAGCCCATGAGGAGCTATGAAAAAGTAGCATTGAAGATCAAATTCTAGCGAAGCAATAATGACTTGGTTTAGATGCCAAGCTAAGGTTTTGAGATTATTGAAAATATGTCTCGAATTTCATGTAAAAAATGAAGCTTTCATATTCATGTAGGTTTCCTAATTTGACTAGGCTTTTCAAAAGAAATTTCCTATTTTGGATCAAACTCTTAATTACTTATGAAGTGTCTTCTTTGTGAAAAGTATAAAAAAGTGTCTTTTTCGCAAGTCACTCTTCAAGTGTTTAAAGTCATGAAAACCATGGGTTAAGGCTTTAAGTAATTCATTTGTGAGATTAAAAGATTACTTTGTAAAACAATTATAAGACTCAATATTGTTTGAGTTATTTGGTGTAATTGAGGGTTTACTGATTGAATACTAAGGTAATAAGATAAACATAATTTCAACAATAATCAATCAGGGATATACACAATCAAATGAGATATAAGATTGGAAAATATTAAGAACAAAGAATACGATCACATACACTATTTCCTAGGAAAAAATAATATTTTTCGACGTTGGATTGAAACTTGAAACTAAATTAAAAAATATTTTTCGTTGTTTGGTATTTGAGTTGTTTTTTTAGGAAAATTACTAAAAAATGAGTTTTTTTTGTTAATTTTAAATATTTTTTCTTTTTATTTTCTCTCTTTTCTTTCTTTCCATTTTTCTTCTTACTCGACCAGTTAATGGTTGTGGGCCACAGGTAGTAATCGGCCACAAGCAAACCTGTGCCTTGCCAAATTCTAGTTAGGCACGAGATTGGCCTCATTAGATCTAGCGAGCCAAACAAGGCTTTAGAGGTGGCCAATGTTCTAAAGACCTCATGTGAGGCTCAAGCCTTGCCTAGCTTGCCTATGGCCAGTCATTAGCTAGCGTCGTGGCCAGCCATTGGCTAAGGAATAAGCAAAAGGAAAAGGAAAAGGAAAGGAAAGGAAAAAAAGAAATGAAAAAAAATCGATTCTTTAAATAGAAAAAGAGAAGAAAAATAAAAATAATGAAAAAAGTGACTTGTGAAAGAAATATAATTTAGAGGTGAAAAAAAGAAGATAAAAAACGTTTTTGGCTTATTGAAAAGCATAAAGTATTTTTTCCAATTTGAAGTTTTTTTTTTTGAATTAGCATAACAATTACTATTTAGTAGCTTATTTTTCAAGAACCAAACACTGAAAAATCAGTAAAATATTTAAAAAAAAAAGTATATTTCGTGAAATAAATGGAGTTTTAGTAATAATAAAATCTGAGGTGCAATTTTAAAAGGGCTAAAATTTATAATGCTCGTTACGTTAGAACTTTTCCAAAAAAGAAAAACTTTATGGTATCGGTCATGTCAAGCTATGCGACAAATTGCAGGAGCATAACCGCAGTGTACCTTTGTCCATATTTCCACCAGGAGCGGGCGGAGCAGCTGGAGGTGGCAGAGCAGATTGTGGACTGTTGTTCGATTCCGAAAACGGGTATAAATCCCATTGGAAAATACAGCTTGGCTTATAAACAGCGCTGGTTAGCATTGTGCGGCAGCACTTATAATAATCAAGGGCTTTGTTCAAGCAACTCCTGCAATCGTTTGCCGACAAGCCAGGACTACACTGTAACCACGAGTAGATCGTACGGTTGTCCGGCAAGTTGGCCTGCCCCGTTGCGAACTTGAGCTTCAAAGAGCTGTCCACGGCTTTGTTCACTATTCCTGTCGTTAAGTTCCACCATATTGCTGGGCTTGTGGTGATGTCGATGGCGATGTTGTCGGTGTTATTAAGCAAAAGGGTAGGATCCGTTTGCAGTATGCCGTAGATTGGGCTGTTCGAATATCGGATAAAGCAAGGCTGACCTCCTGTTCCCCAGGAGAAAGCCGCCTTCTGGTATGGGCACCAGTCAACCAAATCATGGACCGCGGAGCTCACACAGTTCTCGCAGATATTTGCCGACGTATCGCCTCGGCAGAAAGTGAGAGCATAGATGGTGTCTGGGTTCTGGCCCATGCTCGTGGCGTAGAACCCATCATGTGCAGACACGTTATCGGAGAGAGCTCTGACGATGGTGTCGCGGTTTTTGGCATAGGCGCTGTTCAACGTGAAGTTCCCAGCCGTGTTATTGCAGAACTCCGCATGATGTGCGGCGGTTCGGATCAGAACAGTTAGAAAAATAAGGAAATGGAGAGCGGATGATGAGTGAGTCATATTATGGTTTGGTGGTTTTTGGTGCTTCGAGTGGTTTTGCTTGATGCAGAGCCGGAGATTGTCAGGCTATACATTGCAGGGCTTATGCTTCTTTATTATGTGGTAGAATTCACTTGCGAGTGGATAAGGTCAAAACAAAAAACAAAAAAGGAAGAAGAGAGAGAAGTAATAGACTTCGACAATTTAAAACCTCAAAGCAAGTAGCTAGATTTACTAAAGTTAGTTTACATTGATTTTACTAAGGTATTAGTTACATTGTCAATGATCCTAATTGAGTCATATATAAAAGTCAATAACAGCAGGACATATCATTTGATGACTAAATATATATCTTATTTTAATAAATTCAACAATTTGGTAGAAAACCGTGAGGTTGGCAAAACTAAAATGAATTCATTTGTCCTTTGAAAAAGGAAAATCTTTAAAATATTAAGAAATATCAGCAGGATTAAAAGGAGTGGCACAGAGTTGTGGCAAGCCAACGGCGTCGTGTCTTATTGATGGTCACTTGACTCGGTCAAGATTAGGATGGTTACCGGCCAATGCCATCTAGCATAACCTGCAATAATGGTTCCGATGTTAACGTTGATTATTTCGCATCAACTTGCTTGACTAACGCATCACGTAGCATTTTTAGGAGTAATTGCGGCCAAACTTGTACAAATAATCGGCACCTGATGTCAATGGAAATACTAGCGACGTAGATCGAATTAGGAATGCGAACTAATTTGTTCAACTCGACAAAGGACGCGAGGAGAGTCGCTACCACATGTCCATGTTGTGCGGGTAGTAGTCACATCACAATATGAGGATCTTCCCTTAGTCAAGGGGAACAGGTCCCCTGCCCTAGAGGTACAAGTGATCAGCAAATTCCAGTCATTAATGTTTTGCTCCCCCAAGCCTGGAAATCCCCCCCTCCGCACTATTCACCCCTTACTCAAGGGAAAATGTATGATTCTGATGCAAGTGTGAGTCTTATCTCCCAATTCATAGTAGTTTGTGTCTTCCGTCGCTGGACTGGGTAAACATCAGTTGCTTTTCCGATTGACTTGGCTTTGAGATGAGGCATCGGTGTGATTATTGCATCCGCCGATAAGTTGCTCATGTAGGGTTTCATTGTGTGGTGGATATGCTCCCAGGTTGTAGTTTTGATGTGCTTTTCTCGCTTTCACGGATTAGCAATAGCAATTCCATAATTTAAGTATATCAAGTTGATGCGACCCCGCTTCTTTGGCCTTGAACTACAAAGGGAATAGTATTTCTGAGAAAGAATCATCTCACTTTGGTAGGAGTGGTTTGATAGGAAAGAAGGGATCTAAAATAGTTATGAGAGAAAAGAGATGTTGACACCTAAATTTTTGCGCCTTTTGTTTTATTTATTTATTTATTTTTATCTTTATAATTGCATATAGTTTTAGGAGCATATAGATTTAATTTCATATTAAGTGGGTCCGTGCAAGGAGAGCATGTGATTTTGTCCAGGTTCGTTGGCAAAATTAAGAATGTCACGATTCACGGCTGTGGTCAAATATCGCATGGAATCGGTCAATATTCAAACAAGTGAATAAAAGGAAAGAGCATTGGTGATTAGATGAAATATATTTTGGATAGATATTATCTCAAAGAAAATCTGAAAATATTTCATTCTTGTGGGGGTTTTAAGTTGATAGGCTTTATCAATTTCGGGAAGGGAGCATCTGCGCTCAAGGGATAACAAAGGCTGAGAATCAGCAAAATAAAATAAAAAAAAAAGGGAAGGGATTTCTTTGAGGATTCGGTCAAAATCCTGTAGAAAATTTGACCAAATCTCCAACCTAGAAAGGAGGCGTCCAGGAGAAGAATTAAAGGGGGGACTTTTTCGGTCAAAGGAGGGAAAAATTTCTTCTGACAAAGATGGGACCTTTTGGGTGAAAAAACGTACAGGGGGGACTCCTTCGGAAAAAAAAAAGACACAAAAACAAAGATACACGCGGGGAAGAGAACGGGAGAGTGGTGGCGGTGACCAAAAACGTTCTGACTCACTTGCGCCGGCACTTTCGTCCGACTTCCGGCTACGACGATTCGTTCCCTGCCTCCCTCTTCGTGTCCTTCCACAATTTCGGTAAGCCCCGCCCCAAGATTGGCATATTTTCCCGAGGATCTCGATTTGGGAGATGACGAATGAGCACACATATACTTGGCTCAAGTTTCTTGGGCACGTCCGGTGGCCGCAAGCATCTAAAATCGAAGAGGGAGCCCATTCCTCAATTTTTCGTCCTCTGTTCGTTTGTTTTTGTTGCCATTGGTCCCCTGTTTTGGTAGCATCCCACGGGTTTGGTTGAGTCTTTGACCATGTGAGCTTCTAATATTCATGTTGACTTCTGGTACGAAGTGTCCCACGTTTTGTCTGCTTATTGCACCTCTTAGATAACTACTCAATTTTGTTGTGACCACGAGGCCTTTGTTTTTTTTTCTTTTTTTTCCTCGCTCCTTACATGCTCGATTTTAAGCTTAGCCCAAAGATTTGAGTTGGATTGTGGGTCTTTTTTATCTGTGGATGCTTCCTTAATATAGTTTGAATTGGTTTTGGTCTGTGAGAGTCTCCTTGCGAGTTGCGATGTTGAAGGAAGTGATGGGTCCGTCCGTTTGTGATTTTGGCTGGTGGTCGTGCCTGCGAATAGGGGAATTTTCGGATCTTCTTGGGCGTTTCCTATAGTTTTGTTTGGGCTTGGTTTTCTTTCGCCGAGTTGAGCAGGCTGGGATTGGTGTTGGCCGAGTGGGCCTGCGCGTGGAAGGAGATAAAGGAAGCTGGGGCCCGCAAGTTTCTTCTGTTTGTTCTCGGCCTCCAGCGTCTAGGTCGGGTCCGAACTGACGCGGCTTCCCTTTATTTTAATATTGTTCTCTTTTTTTTTTTCAAAAAAAATATAATCTTTTTGTTCTGTTTAATTTGCTTGAGTTGTTTAATTTAGATGTTATTTGCATGCTAGAATAAATTTGACATGTTTTCCTATTTTTGCATATTTAGTTTAACTTGCACGTTTCAATTAATTGCATAATTAGATTAATTTCATATTAGATAATCTTGCATATTTAAATCAATGTTGTTGCATTTAATTTGAATTGATTGCATGTTTAGCCTAATTGCATAATTAGATTCCTTGCATATTTAGGATAGTCGCATAACTGGGTTATTTTCACATTTAGATAAATTCCATGTTTAAATTGAAAATAACATGATTAGGTTAGTTTGCACATTTAGGTAAATTTGCATAATTAATTGGTTGCATATTAGACATGTTAGTTAGGTTCATTAGTTAATTAATTCATTAAAAAATAAAAAAAATTGCATTTCATATATATATATATATATATATTGCATTAGATTTGTTGATTTTCATGCATATCTTATTTTATTTTATTAGATTTTATTACATTCTTTGACATTTTATTAGATTAGATTTTATTTGATTTCGTTAGATTAGAAATTAAATTTTTATTTGATTTTGTTAGATTAGATTTTATTTGATACTTTATTAGATTAGATCTTATTTGATTTTGTTAGATTAGATTAGATTTTATTTGGTATTTTGTTAGATTAGATTTTATTTGATTTTGTTAGATTAGATTTTATTTGATATTTTATTAGATTAGATTTTTATTTGATTTGATGCATGGTATATTTTAGTCATTTATTTTGATTCCTTTCTTATTATTTTTTGAATGCTTTGTGTTAGTTGTTGAGTATACGTGTGGTCACCATTGCATGTTAGGAGTAGAATTAAAATGAATCCAAACTGCCTGTGAAGTTTTGAAAATAATGAAAAGGTACCGAAAAGGCGTTAGAGTAATTTAGCGTAACCAAGTCCCCGAGTCCTAGATCTCTAGTTCGTAGGAGTAAGGCATGACTCCCGATGCCTTACATGGGTTTCTAACCAACCCACCATAAATAGGTTAGTGGCGGCTCCAAATTGAATATCTTGCATGTTTAAAGAAAGTGAAACCAAAGTCGTGAATTAGTCTGAGTTTGGGAGAACTCAAGTTAAGTCATACTTAACAAACCATTAGCCTAACCCCTAGGTGGTGCACCTTCGAGGAGGTCGCAACAAGAACATAAGCAAATTAAGGGGATTCAGTTAATATAGTGTAGGGATGCTATTGAGGGAAAAGAATGTATTATGACATAAGTACGTTTGATATACATTTATAAATATATATAAAACCAAGGTATAAGTGAGAAAAGGGAATAAGTTGAATAGACGCAGGAATAATTTGACATATGTAGAAATAAATTGATAAGATTAACTGCAAACTGTTTCTATAAGAAAAATAATAAATTATATATAGAGATAGAAAATGATGTGCGTAGTTTTTTATAGTGATTTGGTTTTGATCAAACTCATGTCCACTTTCACTGGCGAACACCACTAGTAGGTCTCGCAACCTCTCTTTTCCCATCGGGGAAAAAGACAAGGTTCATAAATGACGCCAAAAGTGGACAGACAGCCCTTAATTGGCATGTGTTTTTCTTAACCCTTATCTCACATAACGTATTTTTGGGGAAAATTATGAGAAGAGTTCTAAACTTATTGCAATTGTGCCAATTCAGTTTTAAATTTTTCTTTTTTGTCAATTCAGTCTTACACTATATCATTTATGCTAATTTAGTCCTAAATTTTTTGTATTTGTACCAATTCAATCCATTTTCCCAATTTTGACCAATTGGTATTGATGTAAATACTTTTAGTAATTTTTTTTCAAAATTTAATTAAATTTTCTCTTTTTTATGTTATTCCTTTTTTTTTTTTGGCCCCATAGTGGTTGGCAAAAAAGAGGAAAGGTTTGGGGTTTAGGTGAGGCCTAAGGGTTGCAGCCGAAGGTTGCCTCGATTGTAGTTAGCAAGGCCATGACCAACTCTGCCAAAGCCTCATTGGCCACTATGGCGGAAAAAATTGAAGGATGATAAGAAAGAAGAAAAAGAAAAAGAAAAGTTCTAAAAAATAAAATAATTATTAAAACTATCAACATTAATATCACTTGGAGTCAACGCCAATCTATTCACATCAAGAATGTGGTTTGAGATCTTGGGCTCAATCCGTATGTAGACCACTTATGGGTTTTGCAAGTTTGGGCCGAATCTAGCAATGGTGAGGCAATAGCGGAAACTTGATTTGGCATGCCTTTTTTAGCCAATTAAATAAATTCCTCGCCTGCTTTTTTTAAGCTTTTATTTAAAATTTAATTTAAATAAATTAAAATCCATGGAAAATTAAAAATAAATTAAAAGGCGTGCGGATAGTTTGGTTGGAATTTCTCGTTGTTGGCATTTAAGTAATCATTTTTCTTCGCTTTGGCACTTAAGTGATATAGCAAAAACTTGTGGCACTAAAGGGAGCATTATACACAACTTTTGGATACTTTTAAATCACACAGCTAGATTTAGTAAGTCTAGTTTACAAAACTATTTTATTAGGAGATACTTTATATTGTGAGTAATCTTCTAAATAATATATTATAGTGAAAAATCAATAGTAGCCCCACATATCATTTAACGAATTAAATATATAAATCAGCCTTAATAATTCTAGTATTTTGCTAAAACAAAAACATTCGATGTTGTGTTTAAGGGTTTAGAATTTGGCTTATGCATAAGAATTAGATGTATAGAACAAACTTGGCTCTTCGCACTTATTATAGATTCACACAATTAAAAAATATATTTTTTTCATTAAAAAAGAAAATCTTAAAACAGAAGAAAATAATATCCGATGTGCCTAGAATTGATTTAGTCGGCATTAAATTGTATTCTCAAAAACCGAGGGTGGAATCAATCTAAACGAATCCAAGCAAAGCTTTTATTTTCTCCTTGAACATAGAGCGGGAGGCAACAACATTGTTGAATTCAATATGTTTTTACCATCCGAGATCAGAAGGTTCGATTTTTTAGTTGTGATGTTTTGTTTTTCTTAATTGACTGGTTGTATTTTGGTTCCAAGGTAAAGGAGAGGAAAAGTGTATAAATAAAGGCCATAACATATTCTAGCAGATCTACGAAATTTTTCGACGCTAACGCTCCATAATCATAACTCATTTGGTGCTATAGGCGTACGTGACTAAATTCTTGCCACTGAATTATGGAACAAAAAGGGGGTGAACTGCCCCAAATTAGGGAAGAGACCATTGAAGTTATCTAAACGAGCTAACACTACTAGAAGAAATTGATAGGCAATGAGCTAAACCGTACCAGAGAGAGAGAGAGAGAGAGAGAGAGAGAGAGAGAGAGAGAGAGAGAGAGAGAGAGAGAGTCAAAGTTTGTTCGAAACTTACACTATGGACTATTTATAGATCAGTGATAGTCGTTGGTAAGGTTTCCATGCAACCCATTGCTAAAACCGTTGGGGACGCTTTACTATTTGTCCCCAAAGGATAACAATTGATTCCGCAAGAGAACGTGCATTCGCATAGTGCATGGATAATTTTCGTCTCGAGCTATAAATATTGTCAAAGAATACAAAGACTTCCGGTCTTTACTTTCCTAATTGAACGAGCCATTTTCATTTCTTCGATTAATGATTTCCGAATAATAAAAGAAGGGCTTTTGAATGAAGGATGGTTCAAAGGGTGAGCTTCAGGATCGATGATCCAATTTGCGGCCAAATTCGCCTCACGGTAAGAATAGAAAGCTTGAATTTCACAGAGATGGTTAGACGAGATTTGCATTATGTAATAAGGGCCTGCAAGCCTAACCTGTGTTGATCAACTCCCTAGAGATAGCCTGCCAGGGATGGAGCACTTGTAGCCTACACGTATATTTATAGCAGCATTGAAGTCCAACTAGTTTCAAAAGTGAACAAACTTATAGTTTAATGGGTATCGAAAACTCCAATTTGATTATTCAGTCTAGAAAAGAGAGGTGTCATTGAGCCTTATAGAAGCACAATGTACATAATGCACAAAATTACAGTGAATCAATGTGTGATTTAGCCTCACATAACAACAAAATCTTAGAAGAATCATAATATTTATGATGGATAACATGTGTAGAGTCTTTTTTTTAAATGCATACGACCCCATTTGTGCGATTAACAGGTTATTCTTCAAGTAAATACATTTTTTTTAGCTTATGGTTCTCAAGAAGTTATGGCAAAAGGACAAGCAATCTCATTGCGAGACCATCCATGAAGAAGGATTCCACTGACACCACCATTTACCGGGGGTATAATTCGGTAACTGACATGCCATTGGTCAACGAAGGCGTAGACCTCTTGGTGGATTGGTCCAATTCAAGCTCTTCCTTTAGGGTGCTCTGTGGCCGCAGTCTACTTTGGATATAGAATGCTGGATGTTGAGGCGAAGGGAGGTTAAAAGATTTGCTACTAAGCATGAGAACTACGGTGGCCATGGTGGGTCTAAGAGCCGGATCTTCCTGAATGCATAGTAAGCAAATGTGCAAGCATCGAAGCACTTGATCTCTTGAATGTGAATCCAAGATAGTCGGGTCCAACACTTCCAAGGGCATGCCATCTCTCCATTGATTCCACGCCTACAAGAATAAGTCGGAAAAATCTTCACAAATTTGTTGCATTAATTCAAAGACTCATCACCCAAGATATCTGAATCTTGTGAAGTAACATAAATGACCCAGAAAAAGCTTACAAGCCACAAGTGTTTCTATAACTAAGAGAACTAAGTTTTTTCAAAGTAATTTCAATTTCAAAATTGGAATTCTTTTGTGCAGTAGCAAGGGAAAACTCACATAACTAGCAAGATATTCACCCCTATTGAGCTGGTTGTAATAGTTATTTCTCTTCCCACAAATAATTTCTAGAAGTAGTATGCCAAAGCTATACACATCAGATTTCACAGAGAACTCTCCATGCATTGCATATTCTGGAGACATGCAACCACTGCAAAAACAAACATTAGCTATATGTATATTGCATATTTCGATTTAGAGGGTCCTAGAATAGATAAAAATGAGCAAGTCCAGCATTCAAAAAATCATCGATGCAAAAACTAAGACTTACAAAGTCCCCACGATTTTATTTGTACTAGCTTGAGTCTGATTGACTCCAAAAATCCTGGCCATGCCAAAATCTGAAATTTTCGGGTTCATTTCATTGTCTAACAAGATATTGCTACATTTTAGGTCACGATGAATGATCCGAAGACGAGAATCTTCATGTAGATAGAGCATTCCTCGAGCGATCCCATTTACTATTTTATAATGCAACGGACAATCCAATTGTCCCCTTTTTTCGGGGTCCGCATCATTGCACCAAAATTCATTAGTGTGATAGGATGTGGCGCCTATTGAAAAAATAAAGGCAAAGCTCATTACACAATATTGAAATATAGTTATTCTCATTCATCACATATAGCTTTAAAAAAACTATAATTAGTTGAAAGGACAAAACCTGTTAATTTCAATGTTTCCGTAGATCGTAAGATCTCGACAATAGTTGATTTCTAGCAAACTATAAATCTTTCACATGAGAAGGTTAAACCGCAACATACCAAATAAGAAATAATCAAGGCTTCTATTTGGCACAAACTCGTAGGCAAGTAGCTTTTCATCTCCCTCCAGGCAAAATCCAAGTAGTCGTACAAGGTTTCTATGTTGAAGCTTGGCAACTAATAAAACTTCATTCTTGAATTCTTCATCACCCTGTCTTGAGCTTTGAGATAGCCTCTTTACTGCGATTTGTTGTCCATTAAGAAGTGTACCCTAAAGTGTTTTAAATTGATCCTTTAGTTCCTTATCATGACTTCTTAAAAACTTCCATCCAAAACCTTTACACGTTTCCTTTTTCCTTTTTTGCACCATTATGTTCAATTCACATGTAAAGCAATCATGATAGTTTCTAACTAATATGTAATACAAACCTGGAAAACTTCACCAAATCCACCTTCACCCAACTTGTTTTCAGGAAAGAAATCATTTGTTGCAGCTCGTATTGTAGCCAAGTCAAATTGCAAGGACTCTACGGTGGTAAGTTCATTTGCACCTGCATTACCAAAAGATGCAATTTGATCATCAAATTATATTGACATTGACTTCTAGTGGCGTTCATTTAGTTGCCAATGCTTCAGAACATTTTCACAATTAGGAGCACCATATTAAACTAGCATGGTTATAGCCTTACCCATATGAAATCTTTTGTTCTTGCTTTGTCATGAAGAAAAAGAATAAACAGTATCATCACTACTATTGGTAACAAAGTAACAAGATGAATCTTGTATCATGATCACTACTTCATGCTGAAGTAGTGTTAGAACTGTTAATTGCAATGTAGATGCTACCTATGCTTTGAGAGAACTGCTAAAGGTTAGGAGCAATTTGAGACCTCCTTATGTGGTTGATCATGTTGAATCCATATCCCTCTGGCAAGACTAGTGGCATCCTAATAGGATCTCGTTGGATATACACCCAAGGAGCAGAGTTTAAGATGATGCTCATCTTTGAACTGCATAGTTAGCTGATATAATTTGTGCTTTAAATGGAAAATGCCTAATACGAGGTCTGAAGATTTGGTAATAAATCCAGGCAGTTGTTTAAGGTGTATTTTGTCCAAAGTCTTCTTTAGAAGACGAAGATACTTGTAGTGCCGCTTCTAGCGAAATTCTTGCGTTTGCTTTAGCTTGGGAGATTGTCAGAAAAATAGGCATAAGAGTTGAATGGTAATGGCTGATTTCATTTTCACCTCACTTGCTGAGTTTTAGATTCATATTTTGGTTGGCTATACAAGATAAGCTGCCCGCATTTCAAGGAATTGAGAGATAGTCTTTCAATCATGGCCAAACTCTGTTCTTTGTGTCATGAAAGCACTGAGATGAGATCCCACTTGTCCTTTGGACATGCTTTCTCTAAGCAAGTCTGGAATAGCACCCTTCAACTTTGTTTTCCCAATAATGATATTGGTGATTGGGAGTTTCACTTGTCCTGATGTAACAGTCTGTGAAAGGGAGAGATTTTCTTAGGTGTTTGGTAAATTTTTTGAAGAATTGCAGCATCTATTTTTTAAGAAGACCAGAAATGATCTGCTGCATTTCCAAAGTATTCCTCTTATTGATGGCATTATGATTGCTTGTGTAGTTAAGTATATTTGAATTTTCGATGGTTGAAAGAGCATGAAGAATCGGATCTTTGTCCTTGATCTTTTCCATTATATATGCCACATCTACGTCAAATGGAATCTCACTTTTAAAAATAAAATATATGATGCCTTACAAAAAAAAAATAAAGAATTTTCATAATATGCTCATTTATGTGATGTAGAAAATTCACGTAAAAATAAAGGTAAATAGTTGACTTACCGCTTTTTCGTTCGACGACTTCATCCATCTTCTTTCCCTTTCTTGAAAGCAAGCAACAAGTGAGAAAGAGAAGTATTATAACACCTCCAATAGGAGCGGCAATGGCGATGGTTATCACCGTAGGTTTGTTGCTTTTCGCTGCACATGTACCATTATATGAGGCAATCACCAACTATGTTATATCATTCTAGACGAAAGCGTGCTGAAAATTTAACCATTCTAACACTCCTCTTGAATTTGACCTAAGACCGGCGCATGAAGAATGGCAATTTGACAGTCAAGATGGGGCCTTGAGAGATCTCAATAGAGAGGCTTCAACAAAGTCTAAACTCCAATTGCAATTCTGGCATTTGTAATTTTTTCTAAGGTAAAAAATGATAAACCTCTAATCTATGTTCTAGTACCAATTTATTGCAAAGTAATTGGAGTAAACTTATTGTAGAATTGGACTTCTAAGCGTCCATTTTCCTTAACTTCCTTTCTCAGTATGGTGACAATTTCCTTTTTCAGATTGGGAAACTTTTAAAATATTTTTGATATGTGAAAATTATACCAACTTTTAGGTAAGGGAACTCATGTGAGTTGGGAGGAGGTATGTTTCTATTTAGGGGTGAACGAATGGGTCCTGCGTAGCAAAAAAAAAAAGAAACAAAAAACAAAAAATATCAGTCGGTATCTAAATTCACTCAAAACCTGACTGGATTTTGATACAAGGAATTGGAAAGCCACCTTTTTGGTTTCGTTCCTAATTTCAAATTAGGAACCAACCCGCCTTGGAATTGATTACTCTTAACCATATACACTATAATATATTTGCATTGAATTTATTCTGTGACACTAAAAATCTTAAAGTTATACTTGTGTGACACAGTTATCCTTCTTTAGGATTTGTAAATGAGCACTATTAAAAATCTACTTATATTATTCTGAAAAATTATTTGACGGAATCTCAATGGAGAGTCAATATATCGCATAGGTTCAAGTTTAGAATTTTTTATCTCACAAGAAAATATTTATGATAAATGTATCATAATGCATAGTCTAAAGTTTTTAACATAAAACAATGTTTAGAAAAAAAAATGTGTCACATTAGACATTGTTTTGGGTTTTTTTATGGCTTTTTACTCAATTCTTAATAAGTGGATATTACCGGTGTGGTAGAACCAGGAAATTTTTATTATGAACAACTTTTATTAACACAGTCAAATGTTTACAAAATTTTATTTTTGTTGTGCATATCGCTATTAAACTATTTCTTATCATTTGTCCTCTATATACAAACAACGGAATGACCAGATGAAAATAAAAAAGACTTCATCAAAGAGTTTGCCAAAATAAAATCACAATTACTTTCTCAATGTGAAAATTTAAAAGATGCAATTTAATTAAATCAAATCATTGCATGGACAGGGATTTTTTTTTTTAATGATAGTCAAATTTTATCTACTTCCGATTGATATCATACATGAAGTGTTTACAGGAAAAAAAAAACATTCTTCGATGTGTATACCTTTTTTTATGTCACCTATTTTAGTGTATTTCTAATATTCCAATATCATTAACCACTAACTTGATGGATCGGGAACATCATTACGTCCTAAATCGAGATCTATCTTAAAGGTAAAGCAAAAAAGAGTTAGGAAAAAAGGCCTGTGTTAATTCAAAAAGTAATTATGCCAGAAATAAAGAGAAGAGAGGACTTAAACGAAGAGAATGAAGCTTATTCTTCGGTGCAACATGGAAAATTCATTTAAACTTTTTGAGAAGCCCCTCAAATTTTAATTCACAATATAAATCTGAAAAATAAATAAGGGTACTAAAGTAAACCAAACTTGTCACAATTTGAGCTACAACGGACTATTCAAGTCACAATGCGCCCGACCCCCAAAAAAGAATAAAATGACAATGCGACATATGTGAGTACATCTGTATCAATGGATCTATGAAACTTTACGGATTATCATTGTTGGAGAAATTTTAGTAAAAATAAAGCGTTAGTGTAGAAGAAAATTTATGCAAGTGGCTTGACCCTCTCTTAATTTAAGGATTATAACTAATTACTCTCTCTAATCAATGATATATATGGCCACTGGTGTAAAATATCTCTTACATAGAGGTTAGCTATATCTGTTGTAATTATTTAGGCCCACTGGACTAAATCAATGGACTTCGATCTAATAAAATAGGGGAGATGGCACTACGAGGCAATACGAACACAAATGTAGCTTTACGTACGTTTGTCGGAGTGGGAGTTCGTACCTTTCCGAGTTGCTTGCGGCAAGGCTGAGACGCTATAAAAGGGGTAGAACTCGTACCGCACGTTGCAGCTCGGAGTGAGCACCCTCCCACCTAGCTTCCCCTGAACCAGAGAACCGCTCGCATACTGGAGACACGCGCTGCAATCCCATGTCGTCAAGTCCGGCGTGCACTGCCCTAATGCGTACAACCTCTCCCAGCTCGTATAGTTCGCCTCCGCAGCAGCAACTTTCTTCCTCGACACGCCAGCTGAAGCCCTTGCGGTGATGTTTCTCATGGTTTCTAATAGGACATCCATAAATCGGTTTGAGTCGTTGACGTTCCCACTGTTGTAAAGAATAGGAGTTGGCTCTCGCTCCATGACCGAAAAGATGGACTGGTTTGAGTACCTCAACATGCACTCATCATACCATATCACAGAGACTCGTTGGTTGGGGCATCTTTGGAGGATTTCCTGCGTTCCAGTGGTCACGCAGTCGCTGCACATGGCAGTGTCAAGGTCACCACTGCATAGGAAGAGCCCATAGACCCGATCAGCAGGGCTTTGGCCCGCGGTGGCGTTGGCGAAGCCATCGGTGCTGTTCGTCACGGCGGAGGAGAGGGAAGAGAGGAGGGCGTCGAGGTTTGACCGATAGGTGGAGTTGGGAGCAAAGGAGGTGGTGTTTGGGCAATCATGAAACAAATAAGTGGGTGGAAATTCAACACTGAGAACTCTGATGATGAAGAAGGAGGAAAGAGAGAGGGAGACGGCGAGGCAAGACTTCATGGCTGGATTCACGATTGTATTTGCCAAGTGTGGTCTTGACGGAATTATAGGAACAATTTTCGGACAGCTGTGGCTTAGTAACAACACTCCTGCCTTACGGCAGGGGAGGATTGGGGAATTTTCTTTTTGTATTTTTTTTTTTTGTTTTCGGACGACTGTGGCTCAGTAATAGCACCCTTACCTTACGGCGGGAGATCCGTTTCACAATGATACACGGGATCACATGCATATGATGTTTAAAAAGATTACGGCACATGATAATTGGATGGTCGCCCCAATAAAGTTTGTTCACTCTACACGTGCCATGTGCTTGCACACCATGACTCCATCGAGAAGTCTTCCATAATATGAGTGCAGCCACCGAGCCTCGCACGCTAGGCCCGACAATATTTTAGTATGAGTGCATTATTTTATAAGACTTATTTAAAAATCCTTTGTAAATTTCGATTTGGACTGGCACCTTATTTCAGTATTTAAAAGATCTTAAAATCTTAAGTTGAGTTTTAAGTTTACATTGATAAAAGAACGCGTACAAGATAAGTTACATTTTGTACATCCTTAAAAATGGTAGGTTAGGGCCATCATTGACCTTACTAAATTTGGCCTAAAAGATCCTTTATGATGTTGGATGGATCCGAAATGGGTGGCAAAAATACTTGTCTTAATGAGCACTGCCCTAAAGAATTTGAAATTCGTAAATATGAATATCACACAACACCCAACGGTGAGTAGCTGTATTGGTTGAAAGTTTTTCCTTCTTAGTCAAAGTCGATGGTTCGAAACTAGCAGCTAATAGTGTCTTAAGTGTGAAGTCATGGTATTTGGACCATATTCTAGTCTTCTCCGAGATATAGGGGCCCAGCTCTTTATGCCGTCCGTAGTAGATTTTTTGGTCATAAAAAAAAACAAGAAATATCGCACCACATATGATGTGTCTAATCTTAAATAAATTCGTTGAAATACTTTAAGAAAATTTATAACTTCATCAATACTTCAGCCAAAATTCAAAACACAAACGACAAGCTAAGGGGATCATTAAACTTTTGCAGAGCTGCTGCAGAGTTTGGTTTCTCGATAGGCAACGCTTCGGTCTCGAGAAAGTGTTGACTTCTTTAACTGCGTCTGTCTTTTTGCAAATACATTAAGACGACGCGCTGATGTCCAACCAAAGAGGAGGTACGAGTCACTCGAAGAAGCATCGACTCTAATGGAAAAGCAAAGACTCCTTTGTACGGAGTCGCTGTCTTCTCTTTTGCAGGCATAATACAAAAGCACTGACTACCCCTACCGAGCCTGTCGTTTGCAAGTATAACAGATTAGCAAAGACAACGGGCGATTCCCAAGCAATTTGGAATCTTCATTGGTGGAATCTTTTCTGGTGATGATGATTAACTAGATGCAAGGAAATTTGTTCGTCTCCATGTGATTTTGTTTCGATTTTCTAGGAGAGCGCTCCAGGAGAAAAATTCTGAAACACATCAATTTGATGTGAGAGAGTCTATCCTTAAGATTACATGAAGAAGTGGACCGGTTGAAATGCGCAAACATTAGTCCAGACTTCATTTGACCCATTATACCAATTCAAAAAGTTGCAAAATAATGTGGACACAACATTTTTATATTATTTGTTCAGTCAGAGGAAACTTCCTCTTCAAATTTCCAACTTAATAATTTAAGATCAGAAGCCCAATGGCAAGACAAGGACAACCGAGAAGTCTCATGAGCAATGATTCAACACAGAAGGAAAAGATTGTGTAGTCTCGAAGACGCGGATTTTACGCTTCTAAGACGATACGAACATTTCAAATTTCGTCACACCTGGCCATGGCAGAGAAGCTTGCTTACAAAGATTTATGTGGGAATAGTTACTGACGTGAGAAACTTACTTTTCCCACAATGTATTAGAACTTATTTTATTTTATTAAAAAGACTTGTAAATTTAAAACTTACTTTTCCACTTGGGCTTCCGTTGCACCCACCTATTCAAGGACTTCAATCTCCTATTCTCCCCATAGATGTATCCACAAATATTCTTAGTAAAAGCTAGAGGTGGCAAAATGGGTCAAGACCCATATTTGATAATATTGGTCATAAAATGTCAGCTTAAAATGCTAAATTAGTCTTAAATGAATCATTTACCAACCTCATAGGTCATAAATGAGTTCAAAATGAGTCATAAAGGAGTTACCAAATTAATTTTCAGTGTTACCTAATTAATTTTAAGTATTATTAATAAATAATTTTAAATATTATTAACAATTCAGTTTTAGACTATGAAAATTATGCTATTCTAATTATTTTATTTTTAAAATAAAAAATTGATTATTTTTATTTTCCCTCTTTTTTTCGTTCTTTCTTTTTTCCTTTTTCCCTCTTTCTAAGTTGGTCACTGGCCAAGATGCAAGCGACGACCTCACTAGACTCTAGTGACTGGAAGAGGAAAAAAGAAAAAATTGAAAAGATATATTTTTTAAATAAAAGTAATTAAAATTTGAAAAAAAAATTAAAAATTAGAAAAAAATTATCAAATAATTGTATTTCATAAAATCATTTTAATAATACATTTATAAAAAATCGCCAAGCAAATTTTCTTGAACTTGATTAAATATGGAAGTATTTTATTAATACGAGTAAGGTCGGCTATAGGTACAGGTCGGGTACAGGCCGGGTCGAGTAAGTGTCATCATATATTACACTATATGAATATGGGTCAAAACGGGTTAAATATGTCAAATATAGGTTAACTCATATTTGACTCGACCCAAACTCGACTCGACCCATCCATTTGACGCCCCTAGTAATGGCCTCCACGATGCCGAGTAAACAAATCACAGACTGCACATGGAGTCTAACACTTCTTCTCGAGATTAAAAAAAAATGCTTTTGGGCTCCGTTCATTTCACGGAAAATAAAAGCATTTCCGGAAAATATTTTTCAGGAAAATCTTTCCTGGAAAATAACAATATTTTCCGGTATTTGTTTGAAATTTAAAAATAAATTCACAAATTTTTTTGTTCTTTTGGTTGTTTTTCTTGTTCGTGGACACCCGACTACCATCGAATGTCGAACTGTCACCTCCGCCGTCGGCTGCCAAATCGTTGGTGGGGTGGCGGTCGGCAGCGGCGGCAGTTCGGCAGCAGGTTTATTGGTAGTTTGGTTGACATCGAAAATCAGTTGGCTGCTGAAAAATGTTTTCCTTTTTTTGGGAAAGGAAAACATTTTCCATGTTTTTACAAAAACATTTTTCTTTGTTTTTGGGAGTTATTTTCCGCCCTCCGAACACCACAATTTCTAAAAAATGTTTTGCAAAATAATATTTTTCGCGAAATGAACGGAGCCTTAATGTTAGATCAAATCAACTCTTGAAAGTATTTTGTCGCTAACATATATAGGTAATCCCATTGATAAATATCTTGTCAAAATTCAATATAAAAAAATTACCTTAAAACAACGTCATTTTGAGTAACTTTTTTATTTATTTATCCATTTTTTCTTTTTTCTTTTACTTTTCAAATTCTTTCCTTCTTTCACTCTTCATCTTTCCCTTTTTCTTTTTTGTCACAATGATCAGCAACTGAAGAAGTTTTCATTCACTAATTGAACGGTTTCCTAATGTATACATTGTCACTGGTTACTTTGTAGATATAATATGTAAATATGGAGTATTAGTTGAGAGATAATGTATACATTGTCACTGGTTTTTTTTTATAATATGTTCAGTTTGCATTTATAAATTATGAGTTGAGAGTTATGGACTTATATATTAATGCACAGGGGTTCGAAAATTGACACAGAACTATAAGCATTGCTTAAGGTGTATCTGTAATATTTGCGACGGCAAATATGCAATTCCTGTTGCTGATTTGCAATGACGAGTCGTATGAAATTTGCGACGAACTTTATGTTTTGTTGTCCACTAGAGACGGTAAATGATAACCTATCGCAAAAGAGCAATGACGTAAACCATCGCTCATTAGCGACAACTTGCAAAGGCAATAGCAAATTTGCGATGCAATAAAACAGATCGTACCTAAATAGCGATGGCGAGTAGTCGCTAAGGAGCAAAGACAGTAAGTTAGCTGTCGGTAAAAATGAACAGCAAACACATTATTCTACATATGTGGGTAGACTTTAGCAATGACTCTTCGCAACGACTTAAGCATAAACTCGTCACTAATTTGTGACTGTATATTTTAGTCGGAAGTTAACGACGACATTTGTGACGATTTCTTTTCCGTTGCAAAGTTGCGACTAATGCGTAGTTGTCGTTAATTAGTAACGACATTTTTCCGTTGCTATGTTGCGATGACTGTTTTATGTGGACCATCGGTCATTGTTGCGACACCTTATTAACGACGGGCAGTGGGTAGTCAGTAAAGTTGTTGCAAAATCAGTTTTGCAACGACTTTTTCTAAATTTCCCGTCGCAAATGACCGTCGCTAAATAGCTGTTTTTTGTAGTGTGCTCTATCTGCATGAAGATTCTAGACTATGGATCATTCATTGGGATCTAAAACCAAGCAATGTCATATTAAATAGTGATATGAACTCGAAGATTTTAGATTTTTGCATGGCTAGGATTTTCAGAGCCTATCAAACTCAAGCAAACACCAAGAAAATTGTGGGGACACTGTAAGTCTCAAATTCCTTCTTAGATGACTAATAATTTCATGTTTATATGATCTATCTTGTGGTTGATCTATGAATTAGAAAGAAAACGATGCTCATATATGTGCCAGTCCTCATAGTATATTAATCAGAGTGTGGGTCATTCGCAACTTGCCTACCTTATTAACTTATAAAAACAGTGATGCTACAGTCCATGTATATAATTTGCAGTGGTTATGTGTCTTTTGAATATGTAATGCATGGGCAAGTCTTAATAAAATCTGATCTCTATTTTCTGTATACTAATCCTAGAGATCATTGGTGGCGAGAAGAACATATGCTTCTTCCAAACAGACGGGGCTGTAAATCTTGTCAGCTATGTAAGTAGCATCTATACTATCATACCATCTATCACGCTGCACTGATCTAATTAAGTTGAAGTTCCTCCACTGAAATAATATTTACAGGCATTGAAGCATTAAAGAGCTGGTACACCGTCCGAAGTGTTAGATACATTTATTGGCAACTCATATTCGACAGATCAAGTGCTTAGATGTCTCCACATTGCCTTGCTAGGTGTTGAGGAAGATCCAGCTGATAGACCCACACCATGGCAAGTCCTTATGTTGAGCAGCCACTCTGTTAGGCTCCCACGGCCTCGACAAACGGCCTTCTTCCTCGGAGGAGCATGGAGAAACAGTGGAAAGAGCTTGAGTCGGATGAATCCACCATTAGGTTTATGCTGTGGTCGACCAATGAGCCGTATCCTCATTGAATCGTGATATGAGTGAAAGTATTTCTTTGTGATAGTCTCATATGGACCTTGAGATCCTTGGCCTTTCCACGGGGATCATTAAGATGGCAAGAACAAGAGGACAAGATTAATCATATAAAGTGTGATCATTCATGGATACAGAGCCGAGAGAGCGGAGATCTCCATCTCGCACTTGCATGATTCCTAGATCAGCATGAATTTAGGGTGTGTTAGCATCAATTTGGGTAAATTCTAACGTTGTGCATGATATAAAAACCTACGATGACATAATGAAAGCTGAATAAAATACTTATATCCTTGAGAAAATTCCTTGAGTGCGTGGAGCAATTGATATTATTTTATTCTGTTCATGGGCTTCACAAATCATTAGTTTAGGCTTTGGGTGAAGGTGAATCTTCTTGGACGTGACATTAATAGGCTCGGATTTCACCTTTCTCTAGATGATCGCTCCTTATATTTAATGAAAGAGCCTAGTTTTATTTTATTTTTTTCGAAAGAAAGAGCCTTGTTGAAACAAAGCAAAAGGTTCATAAACGGATTTTCTCTGTTTTATTTCTTGCTGGAAAGTTTCCACAAATTCAAATCGACTGTTTTCTCAATAAAAATTCACATCAAACTCCTCATTTTGTCAATATCATTTATCTTTTATCTGTTGCCTGTCTAACATTTTATAAATTCAAAAAGGAATTAAAAACGCGTCAATCAGAAGCAAAGCTTCTAAAATCAAGAGTCACCGGAAATTGGCTACCACAAGAGCAAAGTCCCACCTTGATCTTCCAAATCCTCCATGGTTTGCTCATCGCCTGAAAGTCCATCTGCGGCTTCCATAATCGTTTTCAATCTGCTGGGTGACCTTTGATTCTCGCTTAGGGACTAACTCAATTGATCTGAGCCGAACCGTCGCGATTGAGTGAGCGACGAGTGGTCTTCGATTTTTCAGGGGGGAGATTTCAGTCAGGAAGGGGTGGGACTTGTCCTCTGCACCACGAGTGGTCTCAGATTTTTTGCTTTCGGTATATCTGATCAGTTAAAATTAGAACACGCGAGGCGTTTCCAAACAACACATGCATCCCTAAGTTACGGAAGACTTATGCATGGAGTCATCGCCATGCATAACGGGCAAAGACTCGTGGGACCACAATTCGAACATCATCGTTCCTATAACTCCGTCCCAATCTTGCTTGGCTGTCGCGACCTCCCCGAAAGCGCACCACCTAAAGTTTAGCTAATTGATTGTTAAGGTTAACTTAACTCGAATTCTTCCAAACCCATACCAATTCACGACTTTAGTTTCACTTTTAATTCACTAATATATTTTTGGTGGGCCGATTAAAAACTCATATAAAGCACCGAGAGTTGTGCTTTACTCCTACGAACCAGAGATTTATGGGGTCAGGGACTTAGTTATGCTAGACTAATCTAACACCCTTTCGGTACCTTTTTCATTATTTCCAAAAATCAGCATGCAGCTTGAATAAATTTTAAATCTAATCCCTAACATGCAATAATGACCACACGGATATACAAACATTAATATAAAATAGTAAGAAAAAATAATAAGCAAAAAATGAACCAACAAAACAAATGAAAGATCTAATTAAATGTCATGCATGAAAATCTAACTATAAATGCAACTAATTTAATGCAATACATAAAATGCAATTTTTTTGTATTTTCTATGAATTAATTAATTAACCTAATTATCCATAGCTAAATAACATATAATCTAAATTAGGAAATAAAATATATCAATTCCAAATTTAAACTAAAATCTTACTCAACCAAAGATAATATCCTAGAATACAAAATCTAGTTATTATTACTCTAATCTAAATCTAACAAAATTATTTAATATGCAATTTAACTTAATCATGCAAATTATCTAAATGCGCAACTTAATCTAAACATGTGATTTTCAATCTAAACATGAAACTAATCTAAATATGCAATTAATCAAATTATGCAATTAATTAAAACTTGCAAAATAAGCTAAATGTGCAATGCAAATTAAACTAAACATGCAAAAATCGGGAAACACATCAAATTTATTCTAACATGCAAGAATAATCAAATCAAACCAAATGCAACATGCAACATGTAAAATTATCTAAATTAACCCATAAAAGAAAATTAAACAGAAAACAAATCAAATACTCAAAAATCAAATTTTAAAAGAAAAAGATTTTTTATTTTTTATTTAAAAAACTATTAAAATAAAGGACAACTGGGTCGGGATCCGAACCGGGTCGGTTCGGATCCGACTCGAGCACTTGAAAACGGGCGAGATCAGAGGAGATTGGACTGGGCTCACGATGGGCCCAGTCCAATTTCCAATGCTTCACTCCACCTCCAGACGAACGGGCCAAGTTCAGCCTCAATCCTAGCTCGGCCCAGTTCCAACCGGCCCAACGTGCACGAGACACCCCAACTCGCGCTCCAAGCCCGCAACAGCCTGATTCGGCCCACAACCAGCCTCGGCCCGTCTCGTACAACCCAACCCCTTCGCGTACAGCAACCAGCCCAGCCCTTTGCAAGTCTTCTTCCTTGTGCAAACCTACAAAACACGAGCAGCTCGTTGTCATCCCTGCCTCCTCTCGACGGAGCCACCGCAGACGGCGCCGAGGGGGAAACAAGAGACAACCGAATGGTCGACGGCTCTCCGGCGTCGATGAGTAACACAAACAAGCAACAACTTGCGAAAACCGATTCAAAACCATGGCAAATTCACCTAGGCAATTCATCAAATAGTTCAAGTGTGGTAAAGGGTTTGCTTGTAGGATCCAAAGATGGGAGATCTAAACCTATAATGTATCAAAGGCCGTAAAAACAAGACTCACAAGCGAAAATAAACATCACGGAAGCTTGGAAATCAACCAAACCAAGAAAATCAGCAAAAGCCAAACACGGGCTTGACGAGTAAAAACCGAGATTCACATGGAGGACGACAAGTGGGCATGGGCGACCGAGGACTTTGGAAATAAAGAAATAAACGCACTCGAGATAGTGAAGCCGTAGAGAGAGACCCTACACGGTCTAAAGACAACGGTCGACAGACGCGTTCAACGGGGAGCTGAACCAAGTCACAATCGATCCGCGAGATGCCAAGACCGTGATCCTCGGGGTGGCGGAGATCAGAACCCAAACAGTGGCCTACCTGGAAGCGGCGAGAACCAACGAGGAGTGCGGCGTGTGTTGCTGCACGTGTGTTGCTGCAGCAAGAAAAATCTCGAATGAATCGATCGAGAAGCGAGCCCACCTCCTTTGGTTTTTCTTTTTTTTTTCGTCACCGAATGCCCTCCGTTCTTTTTTGCCGAGAGGTCTTTTTATCAAGGCCTTGGACGCCCTTACGCAGAAAAGAGATCATTCGGTCAAATCTTCCCCAAGATTTGACCGAGAGTTATATTTTTCAAAGATCCCCTTTTTTTCATAAAGCAGACGTCTTCCTCTTTTAATTCTTTTCCTCTCCACTTTCTTTTTTCGTTCCCTTTTGCACATGTCTTCATTTGGAGCAGAGATATTCAAAATATTCGGTCAATCCTTCGTAGACTTGACCAAATATTCAGTCGCCAATTTGTCCACTGTATTGAAGAAGTGAAAATTAGAAATTAGAATAATCAAAAGAGACCAATTAATTTCCTGATTGCTTCCTCCTTTTGCCTTATTTCAAATATATTTTGCCCAGAATTCCCTTCCTACTCAAAGTCAAAATATATCACGGCCAATAATATTCCCTAATATGCAAGATGCTCTAACTATATGCAATTATTTTTTTAGGAATTAAAATTAACCCCTATTTTATTTATGTAATTAAATGATTTACCAAAATTTAGGTGTCAACATTTGTTAATACAATCGTCAACCCAATCATGAAATCTTGCCTCGCGGTCTCCCTCTCTCTTTTCTCCTTCTTCTTCGTCATCAGAGTTGTCATTACCGAAGCCGCACCTGAATATATGTTTCATCATTGCTCAAACACCGTCCTCTTCGCTCCCAACTCCACCTACCGGTCCAACCTCGATGCCCTGCTCTCTTCCCTCTCCTCTGCCGCTGCCAACAACACTGAAGGCTTCGCCAACTCCACCGCAGGCCAAAACCCTCCCAACCGGGCCTACGGCCTCTTCCTCTGCCGTGGCAACCTCAACGCCGCCACGTGCAGTGACTGCATGACCATTGGAAAATAGGGAATCCTCATAAGATGCCCCAACCAACGAGCCTCAGTAATATGGTACGATCAGTGCATGTTGCGGTACTCAAACCAGTCCATCTTCTCGATCATGGAGCGAGAGCCATCTCAAATTTTGGACTTTGCACTAAGCCCAACAAGTCATTCAGCTAGAAACAGTCACAATCATCTAACAGTCAATTAGATATGTAAAGGACATTTAAATAAATAAATTACAGAATAATTAAATAATGTATAAATAAATAAATTGTGTAAATTTAAGATTAAGGTCGTCCACAAGCAACCTAAGACCTTAACTAAGCCTTCTCAGCTCGTCGTCGTTTTTCATATTCAATAGTTCCCATTGCCATCTTGCCATCAACATGGCTTATTGGCCAAACCATTCATTCACATATCGTCACCAAGTCCATGGCACATTATCATCCCGTCTATCGATCCGTTCAAACGCCAAATCTATGGCACCCTTACTCAAACCAGTATTAGCCTTAATTAATCAACCCTTCAATCAAATCAACGCCAAATTCCATGGCACTCTAGTTCGAGCTACAATTTCTCTAATCGAGCTTTGCCACTTTGTTGGTACCGTGTACCCGACCATAATTGGCCCCGTCGTTCATTCACGCCATCAAGGCACCCATTGGATTCCATTGACGTTCAAATCAGCGATTAGTGCCCACAGGTGTCACAAGCAAGTGTTACTACGCGGTCCTCAATGACCATAATTAGCTAATCACACAATTAGACCATCCAAATAATTTCCAATTTGGCTCACTAGCCTCTTAATCGATCACATTGTCGCCTCGTCACCGAAAGTCTATAGTCGGCTATATTTGGCCTTATTCATCTAAATACACAGTCATGACATCCAACTATTTCATCGAACTCACCCATTCATTCTTAAGAAGTGTACTAAAACAATAGCATGCCTAATAGAGGTTTAGATCCACTCACTACTTATTCCTTGAAAACCGCGATCGACAGCGACAACCCGCGATGACGTGCTTCTCGCACTTCCAATCGCACTCAAGTTCAATGCGGCTTTCCAATCCTCAATCCGACACTATAGACGGGACAGGCAAGGTCTAGGGCAGCTTCTGGATACTTTCGGCAGCTTCGGCGCCGGCTCCGGCGAGGCCTCTGGCGGCTAGTCTTGGTCCCAGGAGGCGGGCTGAGCTCATTGGTGGTGTTGGCTGGCGCCGGAACGACTCCGAACGGCTGGATTCCGGCCACAAACTTAGTTTGGGTCAGTCGAGTCAGAAACTAGGTCGGCGGAAAGGGGCAATTGGGTTGCAACTCGATTTGCCCTCCTTGGGCCAAATCAGTGATGGTGACTAGCTGGGCTACATAGAGGAGACTCCCACGAGTCTTCTCCGACTGATGGTGGAGGCTAAGGTGACCGGAGGAGGAAGAAATGACTCGTCAACGGCGGTGGTTTGTGACTAAATTATGCATTGTAATACATTTATCCTAAATTTTTTCTTGCGAGATAAAAAATTCTAAACTAACGTATGTAATACATTGACTCTCCATTGAAGTTTCGTCAAATGATTTTTCAGACATATTAATATTGTTTTTATTTCACTTTAGACATGGATGTCATGTCAATATCGTATGTATTTTGTCGTCCATATAGGTAGATTTTTAATAGTGCTTATTAACAAATCCTAACAAAGGGTAAATGTGTCACATAAGTATAAGTTTAAGATTTTCAGTGTCACAAAAAAAATTCAGCATAGATATATTACAGTTTATATGGTTAGCAATAATCAGTTCCAGTTTAGGTTAGTTTCTAATCTGAAATTAGGAACAAAATTGAGAAAGGAAGTTAAGGAAAATGGACACTCAGAAGTCCACTTCTACAATAAGTTAACTCCTATGTTATTTTGCAATATATTGGTACCAGAACACAGACTAGAGTTCCTAGAGTTGGTTTAGAACTTATTCGGCTTGAGCCCCATCATTTTACTTCAGAAGAAAAATCACAAATGCCAGAATTGCAATTGCAATTTAGACTTTCTCATTGAAGCCTCTCTATTGAGATCTCTCAAGGCCCCATCTTGCGTGTCAAATTGCCATTCTTCACGCACCGGTCTTAGGTCTAATTCAAGAGTGTTAGAATGTTCAAAATATTGAAATCACTTTCGTCTAGAATGATTCAACATAGTTTGGTGATTGTCTCATGTAGCGGTACATGCACAGGAAAAAGCAAGAAACCCACCGTGATAACCATCGCCATCGCTGTTCCTGTTGGAGGTGTTATGGTACTTCTCTTTCTTATTTGTTGTTTGCTTTCAAGAAAGGGAAAGAAGACGGATGAAATCGTCGAAGGAAAAAGCGGTAAGTCAACTATTTACCCTTATTTTTACGTAAATTATCTACATCACATCAATGGGATATTATGAAATTTATTTATTATTTTGTAAGGCATTATATATATTATTTTTAAAAGTTGAGATTCCATTTGATGTAAATGTGGCATATATAATGGAAAAGATCAAGGACAAAAATCCAATTCTTCATTCTCTTTCAACCATGGAAACTGTACTTAAATGCACAAACAACCATAATGCCATCGATAAGAGAAATACTTTCGGAAATGCAGCGGATCATTTTTCGCCTTCTTAAAAAATAGATGCAGCAATTCTACCAAATTTTACCAAACACCCATGAAAATCTCCCCCTCTCATAGACTGCTACATCAGGACAAGCGATGGAATATTAAAGGGCGCTCTTCCAGACTTGCTTAGAGAAAGTGCATCCATAGAACAAGTGGGATCTAATCTTAGTGCTTTCATGACACAAAGAACAGAGTTTGGCTGTGGTTGAAAGACTATCTCTCAATTCCTTGAAATAATGGGCAACTTGTCTTGTATAGCCAACCAAAATATGAAGCCAAACCTCAGCAAATTAGGTGAAAATGAAATCAGCCATTACCATTAAACTCTTATGCCTCTTTTTCAGACAATCTCCCAAGCTAAATCAGATGTAAGAATGTCGCTAGAAGCGGCAGTGCAAGTAACTCAGTCTTCCAAAGAAAACTTTGGAAAAAATACACCACAAAGAGCTGCCTCGATTGAAAACAAGTTGGGTGAAGGTGGATTTGGTGAAGTTTTCTGGGTATGTATTACATATTAGTTAGAAATAATCAAATATTTACATATGAATTGAACATAATGGTGAAAAGGGTGATGCAAAGTTCAAGAATTCTAAACACTTTAGGGTAGACTTCCCAATGGACAACAAATTGCAGTGAAGAGGCTATCTCAAAGCTCAAGACAGGGCAATGAAGAATTCAAGAATGAAGTTCTCTTAGTTGCCAAGCTTCAGCATAGAAACCTCGTACGATTGCTTGGATTTTGCTTGGAGGGAGATGAAAAGCTACTTGCCTACGAGTTTGTACCAAATAAAAGCCTTGATTACTTCTTATTTGGTATGTTGTAGCTTCAACTTCTTATGTTCAAAATGTATAGTTTGCTAAAAGTCAACTATTGTCAAGATCTCACTTTCTGTAGAAACCTTGGAATTAAGAGATTTTGTTTTTTCAACTGATTATAGTTTTTCTTTAAGCTCGATGAATGAGAATAAATATATTTTGGTATTGTGTGATGAGCTTCACCTTGAATTATTGAATAGGTGTCACATCCTAGCACATTAATGAAATTTCATGCAATGATGCAGACACCAAAAGAAAGGAACAATTGGATTGGCCATTACGTTATAAAATAGTATGTGGGATTGCTCGAGGAATACTCTATCTACATGAAGATTCTCGTATCCGGATCATTCATCATGACCTGAAATGTAGCAATATCTTGTTAGACGGTGAAATGAACCCGAAGATTTCGGATTTTGGCATGGCAAGGATTTTTAGAGTCGATCAAACTCAGGCTAACACAAATAAAATTGTGGGGACTTTGTAAGTCATAGTTTTTGAATAGATGACTTTGTGAATGCTGAACTTGCTCATTTTATCTATTCAAGGATCCTTTGAATCTTAATTTACAATATATATATATATATATATATATATATATATGGCTAATGTTCCTTTCTGCAATGGTTACATGTCTCCAGAATATGCAATGCATGGAGAGTTCTCAGTGAAATCCGATGTGTATAGCTTTGGTATGTTGCTTCTAGAGATCATTTGTGGCAAGAGAAATAACTTCTATCACCAATTGAACGGGGGTGAATATCTTGCTAGTTATGTGAGTTTTACCCTACTATTGCCCAAAGGAATTAACTCCAATTGGGAAATTGAAATTCCTTCGTAAAAACTCAGTTCTCTTAGCCTATAGAAACATTTACGCTTAGTTCTCTTCTTCGTAGGTCAATTATGGTTCTTCACAAGATTCAAATATTTTGTGTGATAATTCTTCTAATTAATGCAATAATTCTTTGAAGGTTTTCGGGAATTATTCTTGTAGGCATGGAACCAGTGGAGAGATGACACGCCTATGGAAGTGTTGGACCTGGCCATCATGGATTCACATGCAAGAGATCAAGTACTTCGATGCTTGCACATTTGCTTACTATGCATTCAAGAAGATCCAGCTCTCAGACCCACCATGACCACCGTAGTTCTCATGCTCAGCAGCAATACCATTACCCTGCCGCCACCTCAACATCCAGCCTTCTTTGTCCAAAGTAGATTATGGGGATTGAGCATCCCAATGAGAGAACTCAAATCGGACCAATCCACCAGAAGGACCGTGCCTCCGTCGACCAATGGCATGTCAATCACCGAATTTTACCCCCGATGAATGGTAGTCTAACTGAATCCTTCTTCATGGATGGTCTTGCAGTAAGATTGCTTGGCCTTTTGATTTTAATGAACCATAAGCAAAAATCTATTTACTTGAAGAATATACTATTAATTGCTCAAAAGGGGTCGTGTGCATTTAAGAAAAGACTTTATACATGTTATACATCATGGTTATTATGATTCTTCGAAGATCGTGTTACTATTTGAGGTTAAATCATAAATCACTCCAATCTAATTTGGTGTATTTGTACATTGTTATGCTTCTGTAGGGCTCATTATTACCTTTATTACCTCTATTGTCTAGACTAAATAATCAAATAGGAGTGTTTGTTAACTGACCCACGAGACTGCACATTTCTTCCCTTATTAATCTAGTCAGGCTTCCATGTTGTTATAAATATACGTATAGGCAATAGGTGCTTCATCTCTAATAGTCTTTCTTTCAGGAGCTGATCCACAAGGCTAGGATCTACCGACCCTTATTGCAGAATGCAGGTCTCGTATGAATCATCTCCTTAAAATTAGCTGATTGATTAGTCGGGGCTCAAAGAATTGAAGCCCTCCCTTCTAATTGGTTGTTTAGCCCAACTCAACCAAAAGCCTTTTAAATCATATGTCCGTCAAAAGCCTTCGTCATTTTAACATTCCCTTTCATTTTTTTTTTCGCCCAATAATACACGTGGATATATTCAATTGAAAAGGCAAATAGATTCTCAAAGATTTGAACCGAGAACCTATGACTCTGATACCATGTAAGAATTTGTAGGATTACTATTAACTATTTAGAAAGATTAAATTATTAGGTAAATGTGTGGTTTAATATGTGATTATCTTATTGATGATCTAAACCAAGCAATGTCATGTTATATAGTGATATGAGCCCGAAAATTTCAGATTTTGGCATGAGTAGGAATTTTAGAGTAGATCAAGCTTAGGTAAACACTAGCAAAATCATGTGGGCCTTATGATTTTGTGATAAGTGTACCAAAAGTCCCACAATTTGGCATGATAATCCAAGTGAGTTCTAAAACTTAAAAAAAGTATAATCGAGTTTTAAAACTTGTCAATTTGATTTAATCAAGTCCCTCCATTAACCTTGTCCAATTAGATGAATAGAAAATGCCAATATGGAATTATTTATTTATTTTTTAAGACACGTAATCACCACGTTAGAAGAAAATTCAAAATTTAAAAACAATATAAACTAAATTACATTTTGAAAAAGAAAAAAGTTAAAATTAGAGAGAGAGAGAGAGAGAGAGAGAGAGAGAGAGAGAGAGAGAGAGAGATGGCTAGTGGAAGTCCGGCCCCTCTTTTTTTTAAGTGTTAACCTTTTTTTCTTTTTTTTTAAATGTAATTTAATTTATATGTTTTAAAATTTTAAAATTTTCTTCTTAAGTGGTGCTTATGTGTCTTAAAAAATAAATTTAAAAATGCCACATCAGTGTTTTCCGTTGATCTAATTGGACGGAGTTAACAGAGGAACTTAATTGAATTAACTTAACATGTTTTAGGACTTAATTGCGTTTTTTGTAACTTACACTTGCGTGCCAAGTTGTACGATTCCTGGTTAATTTATCTCTATAATTTTCAAATTCTTTCTTAGATGATTGATAATTTCTTGTTTACATAATCTATGAATTAGAAACAACACCATGCTCACATCCATGCTAATCATTATAATATATTCATTAGAATGTGGTGCATTTGCAAATTGCTCATTTATCAACTTATAATAACATAATGGTTGATAGGACCCATGTATTTTGGTTTGCAATCGCTACTTGCCTCTTGAGTATGCAATGCACGAGAAAAATTCCATGAAGTCCGGCGTCTACAGTTTTAGTATCGTAATCCTAGAGATATTAGCAGGAAGAATAATAGTTGCTTCTACCAATTAGATGGGAACAAAAATATCGCTAGCTATGTAAGTTGTATTTGTGCTATTGCGACATATATTATGTTGCATTGATCTAGTTAAGTTGAAATGCCTCAAGTGAAGTGGTTTTCACAGACAGTTACGGGTCAAGCATATCAAATTTCCACATCTAACTAGTTCATTTATTGATATAACATAGGTAGTTAAGGGATGATGTAATGACTGGTATATCTCCCATATGACTTTAAGCTTCTTTCATAACTTCTGGGCAGGATTAAAAGCAATATTTATTAAATCAAACCCATAACAAAATAAACTGATGGTGTATAGCGTTTTTCCCAATCGAGATTCCAAACTATTAGAGTCGGGGTTGAAAATAGGTCACAAATCATCCTATAGGTAGTCCTAGTAATCACTGTATTTCTGTGCTGCTCATATGATATATTGAGCCAGATTTTATGCCTCAAACTAAGTCCTCTTCCGAAGCATGCCGTTACATACACATATGATCAATGCTAGGAGACCATTTGGATAGTTCTCACCAATTGAGCTTGGATCCGAAACTCTTTATGTCTATGTGCATTGTGAAATTTTAACGCAGAAAGTAACAGGATTTCGCAAATTAAGTCAATGCCAAAATACTAGAAAAATAAATGAATAAGGACATTAGATATTTACATGATTTGGTCCAATTATTGACACCTACAACCACAAGAAGCAGCAAATAATCTATTATAATTGGAGAATTAAAATTTGCAATCGGTCACATGCTCGAGTGTTTCCCACACTTAGATTAAACTCAAACCCAAAATATTTAGATGTAAAACTTATAGTACTGTTGACACCTAATTTTTGCCGGTCTAGTAAGTCATTTTTTAGCTTAATTTTTGACTCAATTGACCTGGCCCACAGCCACCTTCGCCTTAAGTTTTGGGCCCTAACCTGGCCCACAGCCACATTCGCACGGGGCCCGCGCGAAGCCCTCATTTTTATGGGCCTTGGCCCATTCCTCTTGGGTTCCTTTGCATAACCCTAGCCCGTGGAGGCAACAGAAAAGAAAACAAAAGAAAGAAAAAGCGGCAGGAGGTGGTTTGGGGGGCCGCCCGGGGGAGAGGGGTGACACCATTTATCCAAAGAGAGTGGGGTTCGGTCAAAAAAGGGGAGATCGGTCAACAGAGGAAAAAAAAGAAAAAAGAGAGAGGAAAAAACGTGGGGAAGGACAGAAGGCAAAAGTGGGGCGCTGGTTCAGGGGAAAAAAAAAACGAGCGGAGGAAGAAGACGAAGAAAAGAAAAAGAAGGGAAGGTCTGGAGAAGCTGGGACGGGGAGGAGAGAAGAGAGAAAACTGCTCGCTCGCTCGCGCTCTCGGGGGTTCTCTCGACCGCTACCGTCAACCACCACACCTCGCCCTCCGTGCCGGAACGTTCGGCCCACGCCGCTTCCGGTAAGCCAGTCCCTTATCTCTGACTCTTTGGATCCTAGTGACCGTTCGACGGTCCGAACGAGTGACTCTCGTTCCCGTTCGTAGGTCCTTATGTGTTTGTCGTTATGTGCTGAATTTTCCTTTGTGTGCCGTAAATGCGGACCTAGACTCGTTCATCCTCAAAATATACTGTTTCCCCCATTGCACGTCACATGTTTGATAAAATACTTTAGATGTTTCGCGTCGGAGGTGAACTGTTTTCCCAAGGTTTAATTGTTTGTTTGGCATGGAGGGGTTGCGCCGGTGCCGGAGCACGGGTCAACCTCGATTGGTGGCTGGCGGCACCGGTCGCCTCCGTCCCAGCAACTGGTCGCGCTCGGGGAAGGAAGACCAGAGGCGACTCTGTCCTCCTCTCTCCTTTCTGGTTGCCAGGTCAGCTTTGGGCCGAATTGGCAGACCAGGCCCAAGCCCAGGTCATCTGAGGGGAGAGTTAAGGAGAAAATGGGCTGAGCTGGCCGTGAGCCCAGTCCAATTTCCTCAAGGCCCCCTCTTTGTTTTTTTTAAAGAAGGGTCCGGTCAGTCCGGACCGACTCGGTTCGGAGCCCGACCCGGTATTTAATATATTATTTTAATAATAAAAAATAAAATATTTTTAATTAAAAAATTAAAAAATTAATTAGGGAAGTCAGCCTTGCTTTTAAAATCCTATTCTAGCATTAGAATAGGCCTAGTTTAATTAATAGAAATCAATTCTTAACAAAATTAATTAAAGAAGTTGTTCTCAATGAACAAATGTTATTGATTCCCTTATTGTTCAACTAGATTGCATGTCTATCTAGCTTTTTTTGAATAAAATTTTATATGTATGGTTAGACTCTATGCATGACTTGATTGGATAACTTATGATAATTATTTGAGTTAGTTAAATTGCACGAACAAACATCATTTTAATTGTGAAACCATTTATTTAATTTGATATGCGCATTGCAGATGATTTGCTTAACATGAATGCATTGAATGATTGCTTGAATGCTAAAATCGAGACCCATTGAATTATGGCTCATGGTGATGGTGAGGAGATGGCTTAAACGAAGATAAAGTCATTAGGCCGATGTCCATTCCGGTTTTAGTCTTATAAAGGTTTATAAAGAAACCTTACATTTTTAATTACCCAATGAGTTATGAGTTTAATCTTTGTCATTAAGTAGTCGCATTCGATAATTTGAGTGTTTTTTTATTGCACTGCATTTCAATATCTTGAGTGTTTATTTTCTCATATTGTCATTTTAATAAATTGTATGTTCCTTTTTTTTATTAATTAAGTTAGCCTTTGTTTAGACTTGCATGAAAATGACTCCACAAAAACAATTGCATGAATACTTATTGAATTTGAATGACTTTTAGGGCCTTAAATGATGAGCAAGAGCACATGATTACTTTAAATTAAATAAGGGCATTAATAGAAATGTTAGCGTAAACAAATTCTCGAACTTTAGAATCTCTGGTTCCATATGGATCGAGATGACACTTTGTGTCTTGATCGATTTATAGCCGACCCCAATATGCTAATGGCAACTCTTATAAATTTTTCAAGTTGTTAATGAATCTTTAAAATTAAAATGCTTAAATGTCACGCGATGTATAGACTTAGGAGAGTCCAAGCTTGAAATTGAGAAATTGAGAGTAAATACGCCTAAACCTACCTAAGCACCAATCCCCCTCATCAAGGAAAGTTCGGGTAGGTCGTGACAAGTACTTAATCACCATGCATTCAATCCCCAAAAGTAAAGACTTTTCGTACGGTACAAACGGGGAATTCCATCTGTCCTCTCCTTGTGCATCTCTTCTTTAGATATTTTACTCGAATAGAGCATCCACTATATATATATATATATATATATATATAAACCAAGTATTAGATCTAGAATAGGAAATATATTAGTTGAGAGATAATGTATACCATTACATATTATATCTACAAAGTATTATCTAACAAACTATTCACAAAGATTTCTTTCGGTCCAAAAGATTTCTTCCGGTTCTCCTGAACCCCTAAAACAGCTGCCTCCAAACCAAGCTGCAGCCATGACCAGTCAAAAAACAAACTCAGCTTGTTCATCATCTTCACCCCAGCACTACAAGTGCACACAATTAAGCAAATTATAACTCCAGCTTGAAGCCCAACAAAATAATCAAAATGTTCATTAAAAAATAGTACCTCCAAAAATTCCCCGTCCATGTGACCTTCCCATGTAAATCTAACAAAAATATAAACCAGCCACCAATTAAATTTGAAATACATCACCGCATTACAATAAATTTCTATTTGCTTGCACTTGTCAACATAAATCATTAATACGTTATAAATACCAATCATCAAATGCATACCAGATTTCAAAAATACTTTACCCGTGCGCTGCCTAGGGTGTCTGCAACCCTACTCCATCACCAACTCTTTCATCGGCCGGGCCATGATGATTATACTGGAATCATACGGTATGTACGGGCGACACATGATAGTCCACACTCAATTGCATGTTTAGACGTTCTAAGATTTGTTGCATGTCGCGTTGCATGCATAAATACCTTTCATCTTTTTCTGCAAATTTCTCCTTCAACATCCTCACCTCTTCGGTCAATGCCAACTCATGTTGACTCCTCCTACGATGTCCACTGGATGATAACGTGCCCACATCCACACTTGCACATTTTCTAGACAATGATCCCCAGCCATAAATTTTGCCTCTCTTCACACCACTCGAGGCCTCCAGCCATAAGGGCGCCTGATTAACCGACCAAGAATCAGCCTCATCACCCTCACCTTGGCTATTGGCACTGGCCAACACCAACTCATCGAACTTTTCCTACATTTTTGACATACAATGATTATAACATAGTTGCCAACGTAAAACCCTAAGTACCACCAATTCCCGAATTATGGAATAACTAAAGTGACCAAACGTACTAACCTTCACAACTCTTGCTTTTTCACTGACATAGCTCTTGTCTTTTTTCTGGTAGGTGCGCTCAAATGCCTGTAAAAAAGATGGCTCGCTCCCCAATTCCTTTGTCTGAAACAAAAAAATCAGTCATAAGTTTTTCGGACCAATTAACTTATCAAATTTTAAACATACTTACCATTCTTCTCTTGTGCTTCCCGAAAGTAATGAAGCCTCTTGCATATGTGGCTGAACGTGTCCTTGAGCACCCCACTCGATTTTGCTTTGTTTCGTATGCTTGACCGTCGAAACTCTTCACTAACTAATATCTCAATATTTTCGCCCAGTTTTCTTCTGAAATGTAAAGCGGCCTTTCTTGTCTTGCTTTCGCTCTATTCATGGTATTCCTAATGTGATCACTAACCTTCTTGCTGAAAATTCGCAGCACTTCTTCGCCGTGCTCTTCAGCCCAAAAAAAAATGCCGCTACAAGAATAAAACAAACAACTAACTTAATAAATCATTTACTAAGCTTAGGAGTCCATATAACAACGGTCACACTTACCTGGAACTCGCTCCACCACAAATTCTTCACGCTATCTGGAAAATTGCTATAGTTAGCATATGGCCCCCTCCAACTGTTGTTCACTATTTTTGATAGTTTTCTGATAACATTCGACCCTTCTTCAAATCTGCAGCATTATAAATAAATTGTCAACTTCACATTTTGCTCAACGCATTAGCGAATATGGATTTTACAATGGACACACTAGATAAGGTACTTACGAATCACCCTTTGGATTTATCAACTTTCTCCCCTCTGAATCAACAACTAGAATTTGTCGCTCATTAGTTCTTTCGTCCACTGATGAAGATGGTCCTACATTTGGCGTGTCCATTCACCGGTGATACACTTGGCCTTCCTCTTGATGTGTATGGTTGAGTTCGGGGTTGACGGAATCTGGGGGCTGAGTTTCGTCGGGTGATTCGCATCCGTATCCATGCTGTCCAGCTTCATGTTCATGCTGTCCAACTGCATCGCCTGTTGGGGCCGTCTGAGCTTCAGGGGGGGCGTCGCGAACAAACGGACTCGTTGAACTCTTTTGCCTCATCGACCATCCCGCCTCGCTCCACGACGATACTGTATAAACCAAATATCAATTTCGTCAATTTAAAATGACAATGCTGCAGCCGAAAATAAAATAAAACACCTGAACTTTTTCGTACCATTTTTATTGAAATTCAGCAAATGCAGTGTTAGTCCACCAACAATCTGACCACAACTCTTAGATTCAACCGCAGCTACACCAACATAGTAGAACCATCATGACCAATCCACTTTATAAGCAATGTTCCAATGCAAACATTCAGCAAAGGATGAGGACTATACAAAGGTATCAATCAACACACTCAGAAACAATTTTTCTTAGTATCTTATCCTTAATGTCATTTTCACTCGAATATATAAGGAAATGACACATAAACACTCGATAGAGCATTATAGATCCATTAGAGGACATAGAACTACGGAAAACCTATAAATAGCATTTTCAAATGTCCATCATTTACAAAGGACACTAAACTTAGCCAAACATAGGATGATTATTGTATATCGCTAAAAAGGGAGCCATATATCTCTAAAGCACCTCCTTGATACTATCAAACAAAGTGAGACAACCTTCCTATTGAACAAAAGGGTTCTCCGTAACAAGCAAGTATTCCCAACTAGGCAACATATCTGACAATATTGGACTCACCATTATGACATGGACATCTAATCTCATCATGGTAAATATTGATCCACTACCTGCACTCCTTATGACAATTAGTCGCGATTAAATTTACTAAAATTAAAATTGATCTCCTCAACTTTAAACTATACCAGAAATCATAAACAGCGACTATAGATCACAAGGCACACGAACAAAACCAACTCAGGACGACAAAACTTCTTAGCAAATTTAGAATTAAAAACCAACGTTTCCCCAGAGAAATTGTTAACTAAAAACTGAAAATTCCAACTCATGAGTGAAAAGAGGAGAAGGACATGCTTACCGGAGGAGGGCTGTCGAACCCTAACCCTTGCGATTGTAGAGGGTTAGGGTTTGATCGAACCCTAACGTGGCTGCGGTTTGGCGCAGCGGTGTCGCCGTGAATGGTTTAGGGTTAGGGTTCGAACCCTAACCCTAACCCTAACCCTCTCCCCCATAGAAATTTTTCAGACGAAAGTGCAAATTTTCGACACAAGGGTGTAAGAAAAGAGAAGGAGAGTCTTACCGGAGGTGGAGCAGCTCACCGGCAGTGTTGTGGCTATTCGGTGCGGCCGTCGATCGGCGGTCCGGCGCGGTGGAGAGGAGGCTGCGCGTTTCGCCGGATGAAACCCTAACAGATAAAAAAATTAGTCGAGTGGTCCCCTCGCGTGTAAGAGTGGAGTGGTCCCCCCGCGTATAAGTGTGAAAATTTAGTTTTGCAATCGGCATGTACGGTTCATCGGTAATTAGGCATGTACGGTTCAACGGTAAACTAAATGTCCGTCGCAAAATAATATTATATGGCTAAAACATAATATTACTTATTATAATTAAATTTGAAAGTCAAAGTGGGAATCCCGTTGAATTGTGATTTAAAAGGTACTTTCTTGAAATTGGAGTTCGTACATAATCAATTTTGTGAAAATTATAACAAATCGATTTAATTTTCTTTTCTCTCAATTATGTAATTTTACATTAGTTGGCCACTGGTCAATAGCCACTTAAACTGAAAAAAAGGAAAACATTTTCCCACTTCACTAATATATTTTCCTCGACTATCTTGTTTTTTGGGAAACAAATGCTGGATCCGAAAAATATTTTCCAGAAATGCTATATTTTTTTTAAACGAATGAAACCTTAAAATTGTAATTTTTTTTTGTTAATTTTATCCATTCGTCAAAATAAGCTTACAGATAGAAATGTTTGAAAATCATGGATGGTGGCACTTCCTAAAAGGTAAGAGAAATGTTACTTAAACAAGTTTTTAAATGCAATTAGACTTATGTATTTTCTACACATTAACGATTTCTTCTTTATTTATAAGAGGCAATCTTCGGTAACTTATTATAAAAATATTCAATTTCATCATCAAATGATCATGTCACAATACTTGGAAACTCTTGATGCCAATTTCCAATAGTTGCTTTCGAAACCGTTGGGCAGTCAAATATTCAATTAATCACCACAAGATGTAAGTGAAATAATGACAGTCAACAAAACACGATATAATTGACCATCAAATTTTGAAAAATAGGAAGAAGAATTCAATACGTAGCATTCCCGATATAATTTAACTAAATGCAGTGAAAGTCTGTAGGAGAGATTCCTTATTTATATAATCTAAGTAAATGCCTTGAAAGTCTCAACGAGAGGTTCCTTATTTCTGTGTTTTCTTATTAGTTTTCCACATACAATTTCTCTCGGATCGAGTTTGGTCCTCCATGAGACCCCTCGTTTTAAGGAACTTGATCTGATTATTAAGGTTGAAGACCAATTGCATTTCCACTGACAGAATTCATTCTGATTAAGAAAGCAATTTTTTTAAATGCAAAATTAGGATTGTGTACTGAATGCTAAAATAACATTTCCTATTAAGTATAGCCACATTGATCTATTTCACTTTTTTTTATGTTAAAAAAATTGAATCAATCGTTGTGTGAGGTTCTTTGAGCATTCGATTAATCCCGTCAAGGGTGATCGTTCATATTATTCAAAATCCATGCACATTTTCCATTTAATAATAAAACATTGACACACATGTCAAGTCCGCCAATCTATGAAATAAATTGTATAAGTATATTCTATTTATCTCTACAAATTAAACAAACAATGCAATTAACGAAAATTGTCGACAGTCGGCCATATTACACAATTTTTTCCACTTGGAACATTTCGCAAATCGCACCCTAAGGCACATTTGCCACGGTTACATAAACCATACGTCGCAAAATTGCGACTACTGGTTAAACGAACCATCGCAACATTGCATTCGTAAAAACTAACCGTCGCAATTTTGCAACTCGCAACATAACAATTCATTGCAATTTTTCAACTATTACTAGAAACGGTTGTAATATTGTGACCGTCTCCAAGTCGTTGATGTTTTACGACTGCATAGTAACTAACCGCTGCAATTCAGTGACTGCCAATATAACTATTCATTGCAATTATGCAACTGCCACAACCAACAGTTGCAATTTTCCGACTACCTCAAGGTTGTTGCTATTTATAAAATAGCAGATGCAATTTTGCGATTACATACCAATTCAACTATTGCAATATTGTGATTGTTTCTTCGATTAACCGTCGCAACTTTGCCACTAATCCGTCAAGTATGCATCGCAATTTTGCAACTATTTTTAACAGTTACAATTTTGTGACTTTCACCTAAGCTACCGTTGCAAATTTGCGATTGTAAGAAATAACACTATTATCGTAAACGTTACGATGGTCTCCCAAACAGGCCATCGCACATTTGCGATGGTAGAACAAATTGTGCGTTCCAAATGTGTGACAGCTACTGCATTTACTGTCGTGAATGTGCAACTATTATTCCTAAAATGGCCGTCGCAGAGTTTTGCGACAGTCGATTGAACTGGCGGTCGCATATTTGCGACGGTAGGATAAATTGTGCGTTCCAAATGCGTGATGGTTACTGCTTTTGCCCGTCGTAAAATTGCAATTGTTATCCCTTAAATAGCCGTCGCACTTGTGCGACGGTCCACTAAACTGGCGGTCGCACATTTCCGACGGTTACTTAAAGTTACCGACACTAATTTGCAACTATGTCATTAATATTTTGTCGAAAGTTTTCGACGCTCTTTTTTCATCACAAGTTTGCGATGGTAGTTTTTGTCATAGCAAATTGGTGATGAAATTTTTCATTTGTCGTCACAAATCAGCAATGAGTCCTTTAGTCAATTGTTGCTAATGTGTTGTCATTGCGTATTGTCTAGGCTCCACAATACTAATTTCTGATGTTGTACCTGATAATACAAATATTATTATTACAATATTAACATATGGTGAATAACAACCACCACCATATTTCATTACTTACCATACATTATTAATTAAATAACAAACAACACGGTTTCCATAAGAGCAACAACTCTATAAATGTAAGAAACACTACAATATTGTAATTTCTATGGATCTTCATATATCTTCGTCTTGATCATCATCATCCTCTTTATCGGGGTCATCACCTTCCTCTTCGTCTTGTTCATCGTTGTCCTCGTTATAATCGTGTTCGACTGTAGTATCCTCGTCAGCATCTGACCACATTTCTTCGGCCTCCTCATCCTCTGTCTCAAGTTCTTCATCTTCTTCATCTATTCCTAAAATTGAACCATGAATTTTAGATGGATCAACATCTATCATGGCATCACATAGATCTCGTAAACTTGAAATAATATATTCCTCAGTATCAGCGGTGTTTCGAACTTCATCTTGCTGATATGTTGTATCCTTCCAATGTGTTTGTACTTTGGTTCGTGCTTTCATTTTACATACAGCCCACTAGTCATATTTGTCCCGTTTCAAGTTAAGATATGATGCATAATATACTTGAATTGCTTGTTGTGCCAAGACAAATGGTTCATATTTCATATACTTTTTCTTGTGATTTATTTCAACCAAATTATATTTCGGATGCACCTTCATTCCTTTGACGGGGTCAAACCAAGTGCAATTAAATAACACGACCCGCATGAGTGATCCAGTGTACTCTATCTCCACGATTTCATCCAACAATCCATAAAAATCATCATTCAAACTGTCATCATAGCCTGATTGCACACACACACCACTATTCATAGTGGTTTTTCCCATTCCATATGCTTGAGTGTGAAAATTGTATCCGTTGATGAAATATGCTAGCCAACATTATGCACTGGTTTTTGGTCCCACTGACAGATGATGTAGAAATTATTGGTCTTGAAATTGATCATGATTACACTCAACCTAAGATAACAAACCCATATTTACTCATTCAATTAATGAATATGCATGAATTATGAAAATTTTTCATAATATAATGTTGACTTACAAATGTTTTGAACCATTCTGCAAATTTTTTGTTGCAAAAACAATCAAACTCGTTCGGCGGACTTTCAGAATGTAAGTTTTGAAATATCCTGTAAAAAAAATAATCAAGCTATTCTACAATGTACTTCCATAATTGAAACAGTTTATAAAAATCAAATACACTACAATTCCTTTACACAATGTTCGTCCGTGTGCAAGTGCAAATGTACACTTACTGGAAATATGAATCAACTTCTGGACAATTCAACAAGATATATGTATGCGCTGCATGCCATTCTTTGCCTGTTAAATAACAAACATTACATGCGCCGCTCAGTCTACCAAGATAGTTGAAAATGGAGAAAGCCTTGCAATTGGGATTAATTGAGCTCTCATCATTCCGTCCAGCTCTTCGCCTCTTACAATGCACATGTGGCTCAAAATAGTATGATGCAAAGGTGGACACTTCCTCCGCATATATGCTCTGCAAATTGAAGCTTCGATGTGTGACTTACTATTCACTTTTTTCTTCAAATGATATAGGAACCTATTATAATATGAATAAATTTAGTCAGGACATATTACACTTACAACATGACAAAAAAATAAAAAATAAAATTTATACCTCTCAAATGGATACATCCATCGAAATTGGACTGGACCCGCAACCTTCGCCTCATAAGGCAAGTGAACTAAGAGATGCTCCATTAAATCAAAAAACGACGGAGGAAATATCCTTTCTAAGTTGCATAGAATAATTGGAATATCTCTCTCCAGATTCTCCATGTGCGATGACTTTAAGGTTGTCGAGCAAATGTCATGCAGGAAATTGCTTAAATTTGTAAGAGTACCCCATACAAAATGTGGTAGAAATTCCTTTGTCGCTATTTGAAGTAGTCATCGATAAAAATGTGACAATCATGACTCTTCATTCTCGTCAACTTATAGTCATTCAAATCAACACATCTCCCGATGTTCGAAGCATATTCATCAGGAGAGCGCACTGTTTTCAACCAATTACAAAGCACATGTCTTTGCTCCTTATTCAACGTATAAATACGGCTTTTGGTTTTGGTCCCTTTCTAATTGCATCTACGGCTAGTGTTGGCCGATCACAAATATCCCACACATTTTTTCGTGAATTTAAGTTGTCTTTTGTTTTTCCTTTCACATCCATTACCGTATTCATCACATTTTCAAAAACATTTTTCTCTATGTGCATGACGTCAAGATTATGATGAATACTATGCGTCGTCCAATAAGGTAGCTCCCAAAATATATTGCGTTTAGTCCACTTATGCGAATTGCCATACGCATAGGTTGCCTCATTTGGATATTCTACAACAGTTGGAAAGAAATGCACTCGTTCCCATAGTTGATCCCCTGTCAACCTCAATGGAGGAGGTGTTTGTCAACTCTATTTTTAACGAACTCTTTCTTATTCCTTCTGAATGAATGATTCACTGGCAAAAATTGCCGGTGACAATCGAAATAACTCGCCTTCCTATCATGTTTCAGTCTGAACGACTTAGATATTTCCATGTAAATTGGACATCTTAAGAGACCAGCTGTGCTCCACCCAGACAACATTCCGTAAGCTAGGAAGTCATTTATCGTCCAAAGCAGAGCTGCCTTCAATAGAAATGTTTGATCAGTGTGAACATCGTACGTAGGGACACCTTCATTCCACAACTGTTGTAACTCTTCAATCAAGGGTTGCAAATATATATCTATCAGCTTCTTCAGGTTATTCGGACTACGTACAATAACAGTCAAAAACATGTAGAGTGTTTTCATGCACATCCCTGGTGGAAGGTTGTATGTGGTTAGAATAATTGGCCAACATGAATATTTTCTTCCTGTTTGACCGAATGAGGCAAATCCATCTGCACATAGACCTAGCTTGATGTTTCGAAGCTCCATTGCAAACTGAGGGTATGTTCTGTCGAAATTTTTCCATGCCGGTGTATCGGAAGGATGACACATTACATCCTCTTCTATTTGATGGTTTGAATGCCAAGTCACGTGTTCAGCAGTAGCTTCAGACGCATAAAGCCTTTGCAATATGGGGATCAATGGCAAGTGGTATACGAGTCTGACGACGACCATGCCTCTTGTTTTTCTTGTACCTAGGTTTGTTGCAAAATTTGCAACTATCTGCATGTGCATCATTTTTCCAATATAACATACAACCCTTCATACATACATCAATCATTTCGTATGGAAACCCTAGGTTATGAACTAACTTCTTCATGTCATAAAATCAATTGGCATTATGTTATCCCTTGGTAATGATTCTCGCATCACATCAATGAATGAGTTGAAGCAATTCTCAGACACATTATGCTCTGCCTTGATATTAAACATTCTTGTAGTCATAGATAACTTCGTATGGTTTTCACATCTTGCCCATAAAAGGTTCATCCGCTGCTCTCAACACATATGGAAACTTATTACTAACATGTTCATTAAATTATGTTCCTCCCATATCATCAATGTGTGATGGATGAATTGGAAACACATGATCAACAGGAGGAATTTGACTAGTGCTTGCATGGTTGGATTTCCAAACCAAATTATGACCAGTTGCATCAATAACCATCTGCTAATATGGATTCAAGTGGTTATCATATATACAGTCGTCGATACTTCTTACATGTACTTCATCAGACATAAATGGTGCACCATGGAAAGTCCAATTACAATAATTCGGAGTAAACCCAAATCTACATATATGCTCACCAACGGTATTAACCACATGGAATTTACCATTACTGCACTTTTTGCATGGACACCGTAACTTATTTCCATCCATGAAATCAACTTGACTACTAGCAAATTCTAAAAACATAGCCACCCTAGCACGAAACTTATATGTCAAGCCTTGACGGTTAGGTAAGTTCTTATTGTACATCCAATACATAGATCTTTTCATTGTCTCTGTATACAAGGCAAATAGTACGCACTAATCACCAGTCATCCTATATATTGTGCATCTAAATAGTTGCGACTAATCACATGTCAAGAATACTTACCTTCTTCTCAAAATGACTGCAGGGATTACACTCTAAAGTTGGCGTGTGCGTAGACAAGAAGTGCAACATTCACTTGAATTGTTCCCCTTATAAATGGACACGTACGTACCTACAATACATAAATACATTAATAAATTTTGAGAATCTAGCAAGTTAGACACTAGAATGCAGTCACCCGTACAATAGACATGTCGAGAATATATTTACAAAATATATGTCCATTGTTATAAAGATAAATATTTTGTATACGTGCAAAGATATTAAAAAATATATAACCCCAAATGACAAACCCGTATTTTTTGAATTTGTAAACGATCGTAAATCGAAGAGCATATACCTAAAAATATCAATTTGTTCTATAATATATTTTCCATTTCAACCCAACACCAAAATATCAATTTGTTCCTAAAAAAATGAAAAATATACCAATTATTTCCCAAAGAAGTAACTTTACTTCTTCTTCATCTCTAATTCAGCAAATTTTTAGCTCATCTAAGTCGATATATGTAGAAAGATAGATAGGTGAGGCATTGGCCGCCTCATCTCGCCTGGATCTGGCCAGATCTGGGCGAGGTGAGGGTCGAGGTGGCCGCCCCACATCACCATTGTCATCCACATGTCTCCCACCTCATGGCCTGCGGGACGTGCATACACATGATGCACCAAGCCCACACAACACCCAGCACCACAAGATCTATACAATAGAACGCTTAAGAAAGAGGAGAAGCACATACCTTAGTTAGGGTTTTAGAGGGAATAGGGGAAGGAGAAAGTAGAGTCTCGGGCTATCCGTCCAAAATAACAGCGACTAAAATGCAAGGACAGGTTTATATTCGCAAATTTGCGACGGACATAACATGTAGTTGCAAATCTTGTCGCTTATTAGGGACGAACACTAAAAATAGTTGCAAATTAGCGTCCACCATAGTGACGATAATTGTATCTGTGGCAAAATTGCTACGGCAAACATGCTGCGTTGCAATTTTCAGACGAAATGTATAAATCGTAGCAAAATTGGTCGCTATTTTGCGAGCAGATCAATAACACGTGGCAAAACAACAACGCCAAATAAGTCGTTGCTAAAATCGTGAATACTTAGCGATAAACAATATTATTAGTCACTTATTAGTGACGGACTTTGCTACGAACTAAGTAGCGTCGTTAATTAACGATACTCTTAAGATGTCTGTCTCAAAATTTGTTGCAAAAAGCGATGACTATATTTTGGTGGCTAATTAGCAATGGAATAATTTTGACCGTGGTAAAGTGGCAACAAATTTATGAAATCGTTGCAAAATTGGTTGCAAATTGCGATAGTTTTTTTGTTGTTGCAAATTTACTGTCGGTAATCGACTGTTTTTTTGTAGTGGCAGTCCTCGTGCAATTCAAAATATTTAATAACCAATCCATTTACCTTCTCTTATCATGATTTGCATATTTACTCACTCAGAAACCAACTATTTTGAAATAGTAAATCCTCAAAGTACTTTCATCAGGTTCCCCATAAGCTAGTAAGAGTTTGAACTTTAAGCTTTTGCTGATCACATATATATATTCTTCCACATGGAAAATGATAACTTAATTGTCTATCGAAGTATGCGTGTCACGCCGTTGACCCGAGCGCATGATAGTCCCCAAAAATATCCTCGTTGATCGATATCTCTCGACGTCCCCAAGACTCATCGCCAACCCAACAACCACAATAATTAAATACACATCGAAAGTAACTAAGAAATCCCTAACAAATCCGGGATATAATAGCCCCTCATCTCATATATATATATATATATATTGTGGCCAACGTTTTTATAAAATAAACCTATGAGAAGGTAAACCCATGTACATAACAATCAAAAGGATGGGTTAAGAGGTGCTTACCTAGTCTCCTTATACAGGACTAGGTCTAGTCAAAAAGTGATGGCAGACCTAAGGGAATCCTACCCTACGGGTCTATCACAAAGTCATTTGGGGTCACTACCCATCACTCCAAATACTAGTTGACGCACTTTTGTTGGTTCTCCGGGTACCACATCCACAGTTCGTACCATCCCACGACTCATCATGATTATCTTGCTCCCTCAGCATATGGCCTCCTATCTTAAAGGAGTATCGGACTCAATACTGGTGTGGCACACAACACTAGACATCATAATCAAAATTTTCAAAGGTTGTCTCGTGCTTCTCAAAAATACCATAGCTAGTCACGACGATGTCAATCAAACACCCACCGTTAGTGGGTGCCTCTAGTCTCACTTGATCCTTTAGGAGGAACTCCATGCTAAGCAATTCAACAGGGTGCTATCACGCCTCCGGCCCTAGTGCATGATAGTCCCTGAAGATATCATCACTAGTCAATACCTCACAACGTCCTCAAGACTCGTTGTCGACCCAACAACCACAATAATTAAATACACGGTGGAAGTAACTAACAAACCCCTGGCAAATCCGAGATATAAGAACTCATCATCTCTCAATATATACATTGGCTAACATTTTTACAAAATAGGCCTATGAAAAGGTGAACACATACACATAATAATTAAAAGAATGGGTTAGGAGGTTTTCACTTAGTCTTCCTATATAGGACTGGGTGTAATAAAAAAATGATAGCAGACCTAGGGGCATCCTTCCTTAAGTCTAGTCAAATGAAACTCTTTGTAAGACGTAAACCTAATTTATGTGAATTGGATAAACTTTTACGTCATCTTCTTTTTCTTAGATGATTTTCTTGATTCGGTTTGCGATACGCCATTCCTTTCAAAAGCAAGGCTTGCCTCTTGTTCCCCAGGAGAAATCCGCCTTCTGGTTTGGGCACCAGTCAACCAAATCATGGACTGTGGAGTTCACATAGTTCTCGGAGATATTTGCCGACGTATCGCCTGGGTAGAAGTGAGAGCGTAGATGGTGTATGGGTTCTGGCCTATGCTCATGGCGTAGTATCCTTCATGTGCAGAAACATTATTGGAGAGAGTTCTGATGATGGTGTTGCGGTTTTTTGCATGGTCGCTGTTCGACGTGAAGTTCCCTGCTGTGTTATTGATGAATTCCGCATGATGTGCGGCAGTTTAGATCACAATAGTCAGAATTATAAGGAAATGGAGAGCATATGATGAGTGAGTCATATTAGGGTTTGGTGGTTTTAGGTGCTTCGAATGGTTTTGCTTGATGCAGAGCCGGAGATTGTCAGGCTATACATTGCAGAACTTCTGCTTCTGTGTTATGTAGTATAATTCACTTGCGTGTGGATAAGATTAAAGAAAAAACAAAAAAAGAATAAGAGAGAGAAGTAGTAGATTTCGATAATTTAAAACCTCAAAGCAAGTAGCCAGATTGACTTAAGTTAATTTACATTGATTTTACTAAGAGATTAGTTAGATTGCCAATGATCCTAAATAAGTCATATATAAAAGTCAATAACAGCCAGTCATATCGTTTAGTGACTAATAATACATATTTTTTTAAATAAATTCACCAATTTTTAGGGGAAAAAACATTTAGATTGGCAAAATTAAAATGAATTATTTTGTCCTTTGAAAAAGGACAATCTTTTAAAATAGAAGAAAGATTATCAGGATTAAATGAGCGGCATAGAGTTATGGAACCCAATGGCGTTGAGTCCTGCTAATGGTCACTTGACTCGATCAAGATTAGGATGGTCAACGGCCAATACCATCCAACATAATCTGTAATAATCGTGATGCTAACGTTGATTATTTCGCATTAGCTTGCTTGACTATTGCATCATATAATGTTTTTACGTCTAGAAAAGTGATTTGCATGAAGTAATTGTAGGCGAACTTTTACAGATAATCACCATCCCAATGTCAATGGTAATACTAGCAAGTGGATTGAATTAGGGATGCAAACTATTTTGTTCGGCTCGAAAAAGGAAGCGAGGAGGAGTTGCTACTAGATTTTTGCCACGTTGCATGGGTAGGAGTCACATCCCAATACGAGGATCTTCCCTTACTCAAGGGCAAATATATGATCCTAATGCAACTGCGAGTCTTATCCCCCAACTGATAGGAGTCTGTGTGTTACATCGCTAGACTAGGTAAACATCGGTTCCTTTTCTGATTGACTTGACACTGTGTGCTGACGTTTGGCACTCCAAGAAACAAGATTAGACCCCAGGAAATTACAAAAACCTGTAGTTGAACGTCGAGTTGTACTACAGCCTGCCCAATCGAAATCGGAATAGCCATAAAGAGTTAGAGTACTCTGTGAATTAATGGACATCCCATAATGAGCAGTGGCTTTGATGCATCGGAGAACTCGCTTCAATTTAGAAAAATCCCCCACAGTTGGTCGATGCATTTTTTGACATAAGGAATTAGTAGCAAAGGCTATATTTGGCCGCGTAAAAGTAAGATACTGCAAACCCCCAACAAGGCTGCAATAGATGTAAGGAGTAGAATACAACACATCATCACTGGAGAGAAATGTGGATTTGAGAGACAGAGGAGTTGTGATTGGTTTGCTATCTTGCATCTTAGCATGATGCAACAAATCAATAGCATATTTGGTTTGACTCAAAAACAACTTTCCTGGAGAATGCTTGACTTCAACACCTAGGAAATAGTGTAGCTAACCCAAGTCCTTCATTTCAAAGGTAGAACTAAGAGACTTGATCAAGGCATCAATCAACTCGGGAGAAGACCTAGTAAGAACTATATCATCCACATATAGCAAAAGTAAGATAGTGGAATGATGTTGATGCAATATAAAGAGAGATGAATCAGCCGAGCTACAGAAAAACCCAAGTTCCAACAGGAAGTTACTAAACTTTTCAAACCAAGCCTTGGGCGCTTGTCGAAGGCCATAGAGAGACTTGTGAAGTAAACAAACTTGATTAGGGTGTTCTACAAACCCAGGAGGCTGCTCCATATAGATTCATTCATGTAAGGTGCCATGTAAAAAGGCATTTTTGACATCCAATTGGTGCAAAGACCACTGTTGAACCATAGCCACAGACAACATTATTCGGATGGTAGCATGTAACCACAGGACTAAATGTTTCAAAAAAGTCTAAGCCTTCTTCTTGATGAAAGCCCTTAGCAACCAAACGTGCCTTTAGCATTTGAGATGTTCGAGGAACCAAAGTCCAAGTTTGGTTAAGATGCAGAGCATCCATTTCTTCTTGCATTACATGAAACCACTCTTCATGAGCCAAGGCTGCCTTAACAGATTAAGGTTCAATAGGAATAGGTGATTCAGTGAGATAGGCATATTTTGGGTTAGGCTTAATAATGCCAGATTTCAAATGAGTTTGCATTGGATGGCTAGATGTGAAAATGGTAGAAGAAGTAGGTGGAGAAGAGTGAGAAGAGGTGGAAGATGAGGAAGAGGTGGAGACTGAGCAGGAGCAGAAGATAAGTGGGAAGAAGAAGCAGAAAGATTAGGACTTGGTGAGGAGGAAACTAGACTTAGTAGAGATGAAGTAGAAAGAGAAAGAACAGGCAAAATTGGAAAAGGAGTTGGAGCAGGAGGTATGGAATGATTTGGGAAGCTAGTTGAAGAAGTGTGTGAAGGAGAGTGGGACAGAGGAGTAGATGAAGGAGAGATAGGAATTGGGTGGAGAAATTGAACTTCACGAATCCATTTCTGATAGAGATCTGTTAGTGGAGGAAAGCTAGTTTGTATCTTGTGAGCAAAAGGAAAAGATGTTTTATCAAAGGTGACATGTGTACTGAGAAAAACTCTGCCATCATAAGGTACAAGGCATCGATAACCCTTGTACTATTCACTATATCCAAGGAAGACACAAGGTAAGGATTGAGGATCAAATTTGTGTTTAGAATATGATCTTAAACAGGGAAAGCAAGCGCAACCAAAGACTCTGAGGAAGTCATATCTCGGTTTCTAACCATACAATTTGCTATATGGACTCTCCGATTGTAGAATTAGAGTAGGGAGAAGATTAATTATGTAATCGGCAGTCATGAAGGAGTCAACCCAGTACATGAGTGGCATACATGCATGATAGAGCAGAGATAAACCAAGTTCAACAATATGCTTATGTTTTTGTTTAGCCTTTCCATTCTGCTGAGGAGTATGTGGGCAAGACAAATGATGAACAATTCCACAACTTTGTAAATGTTTCTGAAAATTGAGTCCATTAAACTCACCTCCTCCATCGGTTTGTAAGACCTTGATTTTTCTATCAAATTGGTTCTCCACACGTTTCTGGAAAAGCAAGAAGATGTCAAGAAAGGCTGATTTCAACTTCATTGGATATAACCAGCTAAATCTAAAATAGTCATCAACAAATATGACATAATATTTGAATTCTTGAACAGAATTGACAGGTGCAGGACCCCTAACATCACAATGTACTTTCTCTAAAGGAAATTGAGCATGTTTGTCTGAAAAAGAAAATGGTAGCTTAGTTGCCTTGACAAGCTGGCAACTTGTGCACACTAATTGTGCCTGTTTCAACCATTGAATAAGATTCTGTCTATGCAAGGTATTTAGAACATTGTGACTGGTGTGGGCTAGTCGTTGATGCCAAAAATCACCAACCACAGCCTTATGTTTGTGAGTGAACAACGCTGTCTGAGGCTGCTAATCCACTCTGTACAGACCTCCCACTTTCTTCCCAAGAGGTACAATGATGTTTTTCTGATATCATGAACAGAAACGCCATATTTGTCAAAGATAAAAGAACATGAAAAATCATCAGTTAATCTTGAAATTAAGAGTAGATTTTTCTTTATATTTGGAACAACCAATATATCTTTCAATGGCAATTGGCCAAGTGCAGTTTGTAACTGAGAATCTCCCGTGTGAGTTATAGAGAGATGAGTGCCATCTCCAATCATGACACTATCTTGACCATAATACTTGGAAAGTTGATGAAAATTACCGGCATTAGCAGTGATGTGTGCTGTGGCCCCATTGTTTGGGTACCAAGCACTGCCCAAAGGATCCTCAATATGAAGAGCAGCCAGTGCAGTAGGAATATCTTCAGTTTGATATGAATTATCAAACCTATACTAACACTTCAACGCATTGCGTCCAGGTTTGTGACAAATTTGACAAGTTACTCTAGCTCCTTCACTGATTCTATCCTGAGAAATAGCCAATTGAGTTCCAGAAACAGGATAGGAATTGACATGCATATATCGTTGAGGAGAGTTGGCATAAGGACGAAATCCTTGATTCAAGTTAGGCACTCCTTGGAATGAAGTTGATTGTGCCCCTTTATTCGGAATTAAAGGTCTATAACCTGAACTTCTAGCTTGATAACCATAACTATTTCCTCTATTAAAACCACGACTTCTCCCAAAACCTCTACTACCACCACCTCTGCCTCTATAAATCTGAGGATGCCTTTTTTGACTTACAAAAGCACAATCTTATGATTTGAGTATATTACTGTAAGATAAATCACCATCACCAATCGAACTCATGTCACTTGCTCTTTGTCCATAGTAAGCCATGTTCTGATTTAAGTGATTTAAGCTGTAATTTTGCAGCTTTGCCTCAAATCTTTCAAGCTGCGAAACCACTTCATCATATCTAGGTGGTGGTTGTAAACAGTATATAGTTGTTCTAAAGGTCTCGTATTCAGGACCCAGTCCTTCCAACACACCAAACACCTTGGTGATATCATCAATAGGTTTTCGATGGCACTAAACTAGTCAACAAATCAGCTTAAATTCTCGAAGATAATCAACAAGTGATCGATCACGTTTTCTACAAACCTGTAGTTTAGCCTTCAATTCAAATTCTCTAGCCATAGAACGCTGACTGAATCGATTACATAGGATTTGCCATACCTCATAGGCTGTATTGAGACCGATAGTCAGACCGAGTATACCTTTTGAGATCGAACCCTTCAACTGATCTGTTCTCATCCAGTTGATGTAATCTTCATTACATACTTCAGCATCACTTCCTTCAACTCGTATAGTCTTCGATGGAGCAATCAACTCTCCAGTGATAAACTCCAGTAGTTCTTGACTTTGTAAGAATCCCTGGAACTGTGCTCGCCATAGCAGGAAATTGTCCTCTACTAGTCTTATGGTGACAAAGTTTCTAATGTTTACGTGTATGGGAAATGGATACTTTGGTACTCTAGTTGCCATTGTTTGTGCGAAGGCTTTCAGAGATGATGCTATGATACCATGAAGAAAACGAAAGGAAGGAAGAAGATGAAGTATAGAGAACTCAAGAACGAAGATCAAAAGAATTCATCTGAAGCCTTAATCGTTTCATCTCTTGGATTGGTACATATACACGTTTTGTAGGTAGTTATTGTAATAACCTCTATAGGCTTGTAACGATATTGATAACAGAAATGCCAGCTAAGAAGCGTATAAGCGTATATCACTTCATCTTCTACGCTATCCTCTATATTGCTCCAGTCTTTATACTTTGACTACTCTGCTTCTCATCATCGCATAACTCCTCTGTAGTGATCGTAGTCTTGATGGCTTTAACAGTTCCCATGTTTTATTTTTGATGTGATTTTCTTGCATTCACGAATTAGTAATAGCAATTCCCACAATTTAAATAAGTCAGGTTGATGCGACCTGCTTCCTTCGCCTTGAACTACAAAGGGAATAGTATTTCTGAGAAAGAATGATCTCAATCCGGTAGAAGTAATTTAATAGGAAAGAAAGGATCTAAATAGTTATGAGAGAAAAGAACAAAAGCAAATTAAAGGGATTCGGTTAATATGTTCTTTGGATTCTAGTGAGGGAAAAGAATATCGATAGATGTAAAATCAAGGTATAAGTGAAAAAAGGGAATAAGCTAAATAGATGTGGAAAAATAGATTGATAATATTAAGTGCAAATTGTCTCTATTATATAAATAGTAAAATATACAAAGATAGAAAATGATGCACTGATGCGCGCTAGGGAGCAAAGCGTGACATAATCTATGCACAAGGCTTAGGGGCTTGGGTAAGGCCACCTTCACTTGTAGCTGACAAGGCTGAGTAAGGGCGGCCACCTCCCCCATGGGTAGCAAGGGCTTCACAACCCTCACCGAAGCCTCATTGGCCATCCTGGTGAGGAAAAAAAAAAGGAAGGTAAAGGGAAAAATAAAAATTTCAAAAAATAAAACAATTATTAAAATTATCAATATTAGTATCGCCCGAACTCTATGTCGACCTATTCACGTTAAGAATACGGTTTGAGCTCTTGGGCCCATTGTGTATGCAGACCAGCTATGGGTTTCGCAAGTTTTGGCCTAATCTGGCGATGGTGAGGCATTAGAGGTGACAAGGGCTAGCAGCCCTCCCCACATGCTTTTTTTTTATAGATTTTTTTAAGTTTAATTTAAATAAATTTAAAGGCACAAAAATGAAAGATAAATTAAAAGCCATGTAGATAATTTGAACAGAATTTCTCGCTACTAGCATTTAAATAATTGTTTTTTCTCCGATTTAGCATATTAGTGATTTGGTGAAAATTTATGATACTAAAGTGAGCATTGTTCACAACTTTTGGATCCTCTTAAACAACAAAACTAGATTTATTAATCCTAGTTTACAAAACTATTTTATTAGGAGATACGCCATATTGTGAGTAATCTTTTAAATAATATATTATAGTAGAAATCAATAGTAGCCCCACGTATCATTTAACGTATTAAATATATAAATCAGCCTTAATAAGTCTAATATTTTGCTAAAACAAAAACTCTCGACGTAGTGTTTTAAGGGTTTAGAATTTGGCTTATGCATAAGAATTATACATGTAGAACCAACTCGGTTCTTTGCACAGATTATTGATTCACATAATTAAAAAGGATCTTTTGTCCTTACAAAATAAAATCTTATAACTGAAGAAAATAATATCCGGAGAAACAAGGTGTGCCTAGAATTGATTTAATCGGCATTAAATTGTATTTCCGAAAACTGAGGGTGGAATTGGGTGGAATTTAATCTAAACGAATCCAAGTAAAGCTTTTATTTCCTCCTTGGACAAAGAGCGGGAGGCAACGACGTCGTTGAATTCAATATGTTTTTACCATTCGAGGTTAGAAGATTCGATTTTTCAGTTGTGATGTTTTGTGTTTCTTCATTGACAAGGTGCATTTTGGTTCAACGGTAAAGGAGAGGACAAGTGTATAAATAAAGGCCACAACATGTTTTAGCAGATCTAGGAATTTTTTCAACGCTCCTTACTCAGAATTCATTTGGTGCTATAGGCCTAAATTCTTGCTGCTGATTTGTTGAATAGAAATGTGGGTGAACTGCCTCGAATTAGGGAAAAAAATCTTTTCAGCAAACTAGCTAACACTACTAGAAGAAAACCGATAGGCGATAAGCGAAACCATACCATAGAGAGAGCTTCATAATCGGTTGGAAACTTACATTATGGACTACTTGTAAATCAGTGACGGTTGATGGTAAGGGTTTTCTGCAACCCATTAGTAAAAACGTTGGGACAATTGAACTGTTTGTCCCAAAGGATAACAATTAGATGCTGGTGCCGTCGACTCCATGATAAGATACTAATAGAGCTAACGTAATTTAAAGATCGTGACAACTAACAAAAATGTCACATCAGTTAATCAAAGAACTAGGAAGACACAACTGCAACAAAAGTACCCTTGATTTCGCAAGAGAACGTGCATTCACATAGGGCATGGATAATATTTGTCTCAAGCTATAGATATTGTCAAAGTATACAGAGACTTATGGTCTTTCTTTTCCCGATCGAACGAGTCATTTTCATTTCATCGTTTAACGATTTTTGAACAATAAAAGAAGGGCTTTTGAATGAAGGAAGGCTCAAAAGGGAGAGCTTCAAGCCTGGATGATCCAGTCTGCTTGCGATAACAATGAACATCTTGAATTTCACGAAGATGGTCCAGAGGAGATTTGCATTCTGTCATAAGGGCCTACAAAACCAACAAATGTTGATCAACTCCCTAGAGAAAGCCTATCAGGGATGGAGCACCTACAGCCTACACGCATGTTTACAATAGTATCGAAGTCCTACTAGCTTCACAAGTGAAGAAACGTGTAGTATAGTGGGTTAGTTATCGAAAACTCCAATTTGATTATTTATTCTAGACAAGAGAGGTAGTATTAAGCCTTATAGAAGCACAACAATGTGAATAATACATCAAATGATAGTGGATTGAGGTAAGATCTAGCCTCACATATTAGCAAAATCTTAGAGGAATCATAACATCTATGATGGATAGCATGTGTGGGATCTTTTTTAAAATGCACACGATCCCATTTGTGTGATTAACAGGTTATTCTCCTAGTAAATACATTTATAGCTTATGGTTCACAAGAAATCACAGCGGAAGGCCAAGCAATCTCACTGCGAGATCACCCACGAAGAAGCATTCCCTTGGCACCACCATTTACCGAGGATACAATTCGGTAATTGACATGCCATTGGTCGACGAAGGCATAGACCTCTTGGTGGATTGGTCCAATTCCAGCTCTTCCATTGGGGTGCTCTGCGGTCGCAATCTACTTTGGATATAGAACGCTGGATGTTGAGGGGAGGGGGGTTTAAAAGATTTGCTGCTGAGCATGACAACTACGATGCCCATGGTGGGTCTAAGAGTTGGATCTTCCTGAATGCATAGTAAGGAAATGTGCAAGTATTGAAGCACTTGATCTCTTGAATGTGAATCCAAGATAGCCGGGTCCAACACTTCCAAGGGTGTGCCATCTCTCCATTGATTCCATGCCTACAAGAATAAGTCCAAAAAATCTTCACAAATTTATTGCATTAATTCGAAGACTCACCACCCAAGATATATGAATCTTGTGAAGTAACATAAATGACCTAGGAAAAGCTTATAAGTTACAAGTGTTTCTATGGTTGAGAGAACTAAGTTTTTGCAAAGTAATTTCAATTTCAAATTTGGAATTCCTTTGTGCAGTGACAAGGTTAAACTCACATAACTAGCAAGATATTCACCCCCATTGAGCTGGTGGTAAAAGTTATTCCTCTTCCCACAAATTATCTCTAAAAGTAGTATGCCAAAGCTATACACATCGGATTTCACAGAGAACTCTCCATGCATTGCATATTCTGGAGACATGTAACCACTGCAAAAACAAACATTAGCCATATGTATATTGCAGATTTAGAGTTAGAAGACCCTTGAATAGATAAAATTAGCAAGTCTAGAATTCATAAAATCATCTATGCAAAAACTAAGACTTACAAAGTCCCTACGATTTTATTCGTGCTAGCCTGAGTTTGATCGACTCCAAAAAGCCTTGCCATGCCAAAATCCGAAATCTTTGGGTTCATTTCACTATCTAACAAGATATTGCTACATTTGAGGTCACGATGAATGATCCGAAGACGAGAATCTTCATGTAAATAAAGCATTCCTCGAGCGATCCCATTTACTATTTTATAACGTAGTGGCCAATCCAATTGTGCCCTTTTCTTGGCATCTGCATCATTGCACCAAAATTCATTAATGTGCTAGAACGTGGCACCGATTGAAAAACTCAAGGCAAAGCTCATCATACAATATTGAAATACATTGATTTTTGATTCATCAGATGTAGCTTGAAAAAACTATAATTAGTTGAAATGACAAAAACCTCTTAATTTCAAGGTTTCTGCAGATAGTGAGATCTCGACAACAATTGAATTCTAGCAAACTATACATCTTTCACATGAGAAGGTTAAATTGTAACATACCAAATAGGAAATAATCAAGGCTTTTATTTGGCACAAACTCGTAGGCGAGTAGCTTTTCATCTCCCTCCAAGCAAAATCCAAGTAGTCGTACAAGGTTTCTGTGTTGAAGCTTGGCAACTAATAGAACCTCATTCTTGAATTCTTCATCACCCTGTCTTGAGCTTTGAGATAGTCTCTTCACCGCAATTTGTTGTCCATTTAGAAGTGTACCCTAAAGTATTTTAAATTGATACTTTAGTTCCTTATCATGACTTTTTAAAAACTTCAATACAAAACCTATCCTTTTTTCTTTTCTACACCATTTATGTTCAATTCACATGTAAAGCATTATTGATAGTTTCTAACTCATATGTAATACATACCTGGAAAACTTCACCAAATCCACCTTCACCCAACTTGTTTTCAAGAAAGAAATCATTTGTCGCAGTTCGTATTGTAGCCAAGTCAAATTGCAAGGACTCTACGGTGGTAAGTTCATTTGCACCTGCATTACCAAAAGATGCAATTTTATCATCAAATTATATTGACATTAGCTCCAAGTGGCATTTATTCAGTTGCTAGTGCTTTGGAATTTTTCCACAATCAGGAACACCAGATTAAACCAGCATCGTGATTAGCCGTGAAAAAAAAAGAACAAACAATATCATCACTAGTATTGGCAACATGGTAACGAGTTGAATCTTGTATCATGATCACCACTTCATGCTGAAGTAGTGTTAAGACAATTAATTGTAGTGTAGATGCTACCTATGTTTTGAGGGAATTACTAAAGATTAGGAGCAATTTGAGACCTCGTTACGTGGTTGATCATGTTGAATCCAAATCCCTCCGGCAAGACTAGTGGCATCCTAATGGGATATCGTTGGATATACACCCAAGGAGCGGAGTTTAAGATGATGCTCTTCTTTGTATTGCATAATCAGCTGATATAATTTGTGCTCTAAATGGAAAAGGCCTAATACAAGGTCTGAAGATTTGGTATCAATCCAAGCAACTGTTTGTGGTGTATTTTATCCAAAGTATTCTTTGGAAGACGAAGATACTTGCATTGCCACTTCTGGCAACTTTTTTACGTTTGCTTCAGCTTGGGAGATTGTCAGTTGAATGCTAATGGCTAATTTCATTTTCACCTAACTTGCTAAGGTTTGGATTCATATTTTGGTTGGCTATACAAGATAAGCTGCCCACATTTCAAGGAATTGAGAGATAGTCTTTCAATCATGGCCAAATTCTGTTCTTTGTGTCATGAAAGCACTAAGGTTAGATCCCACTTGTTCTTTGGACGTGCTTTCTCTAAGCAAGTCCGGAAGAGCGCCCTTCAGCTTTGTTTTCCTAATAATGATATTGGTGATTGAGAGTTTCACTTGGCCTAATGCAGCAGTCTGTTTAAGGGAGAGATTTTTGTAGTTGTTTGGTAAAAATTTTGTAGAATTTGTGCATCTATTTTTAAGAAGGCTAGAAAAGATATGCTGCATTTACAAAGTATTCCTCTTATCGATGGCATTATGATTGGTTGTGTAGTTAAGTATAGTTTCGATGGTTGAAAAAGCATGAAAAATCGGATCTTTGTCCTTGGTCTTTTCGATTACATATGCCACATTTACATCAAATGGAATCTCTACTTTTAAAAATAATATATATGATGCCTTTCAAAAAAAATCATAATATGCTCATTTATGTGACATAGATAATTTACGTAAAAATAAAGGTAAATGGTTGACTTACTGCTTTTTCGTTTGACGACTTCATCCGTCTTCTTTCCCTTTCTTGAAAGCAAGCAACAAGTGAGAAAGAGAAGTACAATAACACCTCCAACAGGAACGGCAATGACGATGGCCATCAGTGTAGGTTTGTTGCTTTTTCCTGCACATGTACGACTATATGAGACAATCCACCAAACTATGTTGAATCATTCTAGACGAAAGCGTGTTCAAAATTTGAACATTTTAACGCTCCTCTCCTGAATTAGACCTAAGACCGGCACGTGAAGAATGGCAATTTGACACTTTGATCTAATAAAAGAAAAGGGCAGATGGTACGGAGGAAGACGAGGCAATACGAACACAAAAGTACCTTTACGTGCGGTTATCGGAGTGGGAGGCGAAGTTGCTGGTGTTAGTTCTGGCAGGACCGAGTCATTATAAAAGGGGTAGAACTCGTACCGCACGTTGCAGCTCGGAGTGAGCACCCTCCCACCTTGCTTCCCATCAACCAGAGAACCGCTCGCATACTGGAGACATGTGCTGCAAGCCCATGTCGTCAAGTCCGGCATGCACTGCCCTAATGCGTACAACCTCTCCAAGCTCGTGTAGTTCACCTCCGCCGCAGCAACTTTCTTCCTCGACACGCCAGCTGAAGCTCTTATGATGACGTCTCTCATGGTTTCTAACAGGAAATCCATAAACCGGTTTGAGTCGGTGACGTTCCCAGTGTTGTAAAGAGTAAAAGTCGGCTCTAGCATCATGTCCGAGGAGATGGACTGGTTCGAGTACCTCAACATACACTCATCGTACCATATCACAGAGGCTCGTTGGTTGGGGCATCTTTGGAGGATTTCCTGTTTTCCAGCAGTCACGCAGTCGCTGCACGTGGCAGTGTGGAGGTCGCCGCGGCAGAGGAAGAGCCCGTAGACCCGGTCAGAAGGGTTATGGCCTGCGGTGGCGTAGGCGAAGCCATCGGTACTGTTGGTGGCGGCGGAGGAAAGGGAAGAGAGGAGGACGTCGAGGTTGGACCAGTAGGTGGAGTTGGGACCGAAGAGGACGGTGTCCGAGCAAACATGATACAGATATTCAGGTGCAGCTTCGGTACTGATGACTCTGATGATGAAGAAGAAGGAGGAAAGAGAGAGGGAGACGGCGGGGCAAGATTTCATGGTTGGATTGACGATTGTATTAGCCAAGCAGCATTGGGACGGCATTATAAGAAAAATAGTGTTTGAATTGTTGTCCCACGAGTCTTGCCCGTTCTGCACGCGACGACTCCATCGAGAAGTCTTCCATAACTTTGGGATGGATGTGTAGTTCGGCGACGCCTCGTGTTCTAATTAACTGATCAGATAAACAGAAAGCAAACAATCTGAGACCCCCCTTTTGGGAACAATATATTAACAAATATATTTAGAGTTATGTAACAAATATAGTCATAGACCTATGCTTTCACGGGCATCTCTCTAGTGCTTAAATTTGCATAAACTTCACGCCCAACTAAATTTCATTAAGGGTGGAGATTCTCTGAACTTCCTAATTAACCCCCCTTTTTTTTCTTATTTTCCTTTTATTCCTCATTTTATATTTTTCTTCGCTTCTTCGACATTTCCGGGGTGATGTCACTATTATCTCCTTCTGTGATGGAGAGGCAAGCTCGTGGAAAGATGGGCCGGTGAGGCCTCAAGATTTTTTGTTAAGATTTTCTGTGATTATGCTTAGTTCATTGGTCTAAAGTTTTCCGAAGATAAGATGACACTCTCGGAAATCGAGGACGCAAAGCGTGTCGTATATATAAAAGCCAAAGCCATCCATGAGTCATGTTGGTCTATGCTCGCACCTTATTGGATTGACCGAAAAGACTTTGGATATGTGGCTGTTAATTAGGCCATCAAACACGCACACTTTTGTCCACGTACAATGGTTATTGACTGGGTCAATTGCGTGGGTTGCATTCTCTCTTTGAGTGGAGACTCAACCAACAAAAGTCGAAGGAGTCCAGTGATGACGATGGCGACGATGACGACAGAGAGCTCGTTGTGAGCCTTCAAAATCTGAACATACTGAGGCGGATCCACCATAATCATCCAGTCGAGTGACGACGGCGGGTTAGGATTGTACATAGTCGTCGCACTAGAAACTATTTCAACGTTCCTTAATTTTGTGCGTCACCATGCGAGAGACTCGGGTATGAAAATCGCTTCGCATGAGCTGAGTTCATGGAATTAGAAATTACCTTGTACGTCAACCATTTATAGGCTATCAGAGCCTATGAAAACATGAGTGCATCTTCCTTAATTTCGCACTCTTCCTCCCTCCCAACTTTGTCATCCCATCTTGCTACCCAAAACTAGAATCATTTGAGCACTTGCCTTTCATAAAGGAGCTTGTTGACCTAGCTCACCTCCTTGTTGGCCACGGCTAAAATCTTGACAGACAGAGGCATTACCGCTATGGCATGCAGTGCATTTATGTGTATATAAGTGGTTTGCACGAAAAGTTGCCGAACAACTTTTCACAGTAGTTGCCTCCTAATGGCAATGGAAATACTTGCAATGTCAATTGAATTAGGAATGTGAACTAGTTTGCCCGCCACGGAAAAAAGATGTAAAGAATTACTCCTACGCTATCTTACTCTGTTGGTTATCCCGCATTGGCATGAAATGACTGAATACTCGTGGGAATGCTGTGGTCATGTTGCTTGCAGTGGTGCCCTCGCAGTTTCTGATTGTACTTGGTGCTTGGAGCATACTACTCCTGACGCAACGCTCAGGAATCGGGGCTCGGTTCCTGCTCGAAGATTAGAGAATGAGATAAGAGGTATATTCATTTACCGAATAAATCTTCCCTCTCTAGAAAATAATTGCTCTTTGTGCGTGGTCAATACTATATGAGGATCCTCCAATTTTCACAGTATTACCATTAGTAACTTGCGAAGATTCAAATTGACATCTGCTCTTTGTGCGTGATCTATTGAACATAAGTCACCAATAAATGGATCTAACACTTCAAGCGGTGTCCTGGTTCTCCAATGCTTCCACGCCTGTAAATATCAATTCAGCATAGGAATTTCGACTTGATTAGATTGGTGCAGCGTGACGGACATCGTGATAGCACAGGTGCAACTTACATAGCTGGCGAGATTTTCACCACCATCTGTTTTGAAGAAGCAGCTGTTCCTTTATGGATAGGTATAGGCTTGAACTATTTCGAACGGCCTGCCACTTGTAAATCTTGTTAAATAAAATCAATCTCATAAGCGTGATGTCCGATGCTGATTTTTATCATCCATATCACTGAGTCGCGCAGTACATCAAAGCTAGTAAAGGCCACCGGGTTAACACGTTCATGTTTCTTCCTTTTACTTTTCCATGTTTGAACACTAACAATCATCCTAGATATAAGATCCAAACTCAAACCTCTGTTGCCCTGTGTTTTGATACACATATTTCCAAATGATTCTCCATAACCAGCAGAAGGAAAATGTTTAGTACATCTAAAGCATAAAGAAAGGGCAACGCAGTGAGTAGGCTGATATACACTATTAAGAGAGAGAGAGAGAGAGAGAGAGAGAGAGAGAGAGTCTTATAGGGGATGACTCTAGCCAAATTGTATACATGTGAACCGCCCCAGAAAGGAGAAATTACTCAATGAATTAACCTTATTAAGCCCGAATTATTCTACTCCCATAACAACTCGGCAGCAAACCGCCCTTCAGTCTAGGGATCCTGGTGAAGAGAGACGGGATGGTTTCGGGTCCCAAGAAAAGCAATGCTGGATTATGCCATCATTCAGGATCAAACACGGATTCCTCGGTAAGATGATGTAATAACAACGGTCTGAGCAACGATCCCCAGCTCTAATTTGTTCATAAACATTAAACCAGATTCGTAACCGAATCTGCTTCAGCAGCTGGACACTCGAAGCAAAATGAGAAGAGGGAAGCCAACGACACAAGAACGAGACTTGTTCGTGGTCCCATCTTTCAAGGCCGGTCTTTGCTTGAGAGAATGATGACTAAAGAGACTCTGCAGTCTGATCTATTCAAAGGAGGAATATAACGCTTATTTTCCAAAATGAAGGAGCTTAATCAGATCTTTATTAATTATCCTTATTAATTAACGTTTGGTGAATACCAGGTAAGCATTCGATCACTTGCAACTCGGTGTCCTTGGATTCACGAGAGTTTCAACCCCATTTTTATGCATTCTGAGATACGCTGATGTTATCCTCTCTTTAATATAAGTCGTGGCTTGAGCGTGGGTCTTGATTTAGCTTGAATCTCTCCCCCCCAGTTGGCGCACCCCATATGTTTGATGAAATGCCTCAATGAAATTCCGATGACCGCCTTTTTTCGTTTGACGCGTTTTAGGCAGAGGAAGAGCCCGTAGGCCCGATCGGGAGGATTTCAGCCGGCAGCGGCTTTGGCGAAGCCGTTGGTGCTGTTGTTGATGGCAGAGTAGAGGGAAGAGAGGAGGGTGTCGAGGTTGGATCGATAGGTGGATTTGGGAATGAAGAGGCTTGTGTTGCGGCAATCATGATAAAAGTAAGTAGATGCAGCGTCGGAACTGAAAATTTGGATGAAGAAGAAGGAGGAAGAGAGGGAGAGGGAGAAGCAGACGGAGAGGGTGAAGCAAGAATTCATTATTTGCTAGCTTGATGAATAGATTGGGCTTGCAGCACGGGCACGGCATTACAGGAAGAAGAAGAGCATGGTCTGCTATCCAAGATATTTTTGTTGCGAGGACCATTTGGAGATTCTTGACACATGTATTAGAATATATGTGGACCGTCATGTCTGGTAAATAATTGCAGCATGACCAACAACAGGAGGCGCACGAAATTTATAATGGTAAAGGCAATCCAAATACGGGATTAGGCTACCATCCCCTATTGGCTTTTGTGTAAGCAAGGTCCTGGTTAATGGGAATCATAGTATAAAGGTAATTACTTGGACATCGTCATATAACAAATTTCCTTAAGCATTGGAATACATAGAATCGTTCCATAAATGGGCATGGGGTTAGAAAATTGCATTTTTTTAGTTAACTAAATTAATTGGACTGTGCATACGCAGTAAATCGTCCCATACCACATCTCTACACAACGTCATATTTCGGCTGACACATAATGTAGATTATCATATTAGGGTTGCCAAAACAAAAATTTACGCAATTCTTGATTTTATAGAACTGAGCAATTTGATGATCATGTAATTTTTATAGGGAAAATGCAACTAATATCAGGTTCAACAGCCCAATTGAAAGATCCGGAGTGGATCATAAATTCTCTTTCTCTCAAGTTAATACAAGTTGTTCCATTGCAAATTGAAATTCAAGGATCAAGTTTTGAACATTCAAAACTTATATATTATTCCATAGGACATATCTAGACATTTTTAACCATATAGAAATTGAAAATTTAAATCATGAAAAGCTATAATATATAATTTTTTCTTTCTACCAGAAGGTCAAAAGAGATTTGTGATAAGTCAGGACGAACCCTCAACTGCTGTGAGATTTCACCCAAAGTCAAATACAGTGATAGTCAATGAAGCGACAGGAGTTGGGATGGGTTAGGCCATTCATATTCAATTCCCCTCGGTCGAGCCAGCGTTCTCATTTGCTTCGACTTGGAGACTACGATGGACACAGAGCGCTGCGGACTTCCTCTTTTTTGCAGCGGTCCATCGACGACGACGTGCTTTGAAAGATTGTCATCAAACCTTCCAAATAAATGTTTAACTTTAAAAAAAGATGTTTTACTAAAAATAATTGTTTATACAAGTAAATGAAAGGAATGTATATTCCTCGTCCACAAATACATCTACACATAAATTATTGTGGGTTACGAGAATACTTTTTGATTTCCTAATTATTTCGAACGGATATATATGATCATGTTTTTGGAAAATGTTTCCTAATAGTGAATCTCTTTTAATTGGAGGGCATATGATGCTCTTATAATTTAGATTCTGTAGTCGCCAATATTGAATTTCTGATGTCGATGGCCAAGATCTTCGGTAATGGTTATCAATGGTCATAAAATCTATGGGCATGACTTTTGGACTGTGGTGACTTGGCAGTGTCCTTTTTAGCTTTACTTACTTACTTACTTACTTTCTTTCTTTTAACCCATCTTCACACTATTAGGAGGAGGGCCACGTTGGTACACCCAAAGTCATGCCCATCCGCAAAACACCGCCCCCTCTCTTCGATCGCTTCATGAGAATTAGATGTGTAGAACCAACTCGATTCTCTGCACATATTATCGATTGACATAATTTGAAAGGATCTTTTTGTCATTAGAAATGAAATCTCAAAATAGAAGAAAATAATATCCGGAGAAAGAAAGTTTGCCTAGAATTGATTTAATCAGCATTAAATTGTATTTCCGAAAACCGAGGGCGGAATCTTAATTAAAAAGAGTGGGAGGCAACATCGTTGTTGATTTATATATGTTTTTACCATTCAAGATTGAAAGGTTCAGATTTTCAGTTATGATGCTTTGCATTTCTTAATTGATTGGGTGTATTTTGGTTCAAATGTTATATAGAGGACTAGTCTATAAATAAAGGCCATAACATATTCTAGCAAATGTAGGAATTTTTAAACGCTCCTCAATCAAAACTCATTCAGTGCTACAGGCGTATGTGACTAAATTCGTGTTGTTGATTTATCATAGACCTATGCTTGCACGGGCATCTCTCTAGTGCTTAAATTTGCATAAACTTCACGCCCAACTAAATTTCATTAAGGGTGGAGATTCTCTGAAATTTGAGTAAATTGACAATATTTTCTTTTCTTTTCTTTTCTGATGAGTGTAAATTGACGTTTTGAGTTAGCTACCTTGAGAAGATGACATTTTGATATAAAGAAGAATTGCCTGAACTTCCCAATTATCCCCCCCACCCCCCCCCCCCCTTTTTTCCTTCTTTTCCTTTTATTCCTCATTTTATATTTTCCTTCGCTTCTTCCACATTTCCGAGGGTGATGTCATTATTTTCTGCTTTTGTGATGGAGAGGCAAGCTCGTGGAAAGATGGGCCGGTGAGGCCTCAAGATTTTTTGTTAAGATTTTCTGTGATTATGCTTAGTTCATTGGTCTAAAGTTTTTAGAAGATGACATGACACTTTTGGAAATCGAGGACGCAAAGCGTGTCGTATGTATTAAAGCCAAAGCCATCCACAAGGGAAGTTGGTCTATGCTCGCACCTTATTGGATTGACCGAAATGACTTTAAATATGTGGCTGTTAATTAGGCTATCAAACACGCATACTTTTGTCCACGTACAATGGTTATTGACTGGGTCGATTGCGTGGGTTGCATCTTTCTTTAGGTAGAGACGTAACCAACAAAAGTCGGAGTCCAGTGATGACGATGGCGACGATGACGACGGAGAGCTCGTTGTGACCCTTCGAAATCTGAACATACTGAGGCGGATCCACCATAATCATCCAGTCGAGCGACGACGGCGGCTTAGGATTGTAGACAGTTGTCGCACTAGAAACTATTTCAACATTTCTTGATTTTATGCGTGGAAATGTATCAGATCCAATTGGACAAGTTTAAGACGGCACCATGCGAGAGACTCGGGTTTGAAAATCGCTTCCCATGAACTGAGTTCATGGAATTATAAATTACCTTGTACGTCAACCATTCATAGGCTATCGGAGCCTATGAAAACATTAGTGAATCTTGCATTCATTTCGCACTCTCCCTCCCTCCCTCCTTTATCATCCCATCTTGCTACCCAACACTAGAATCATTTGAGCAGTTGCCGTTCATAGAGGAGCTGGTTGACCTAGCTCAACTCCTTGTAGGCCACGGCTAAAATCTTGACAGACAGAGGCATTACCGCTATGTCATGTAGTGCATTTATGTGTGTAAAAGCGGTTTGCACGAAAAGTTTCCGAACAACTTTTACCGGTAGTCGCCTCCTAAAAGACATGCAACGTCAATTGAGTTAGGAATGTGAACTAGTTTGTTCACCACTGAAAAAAAATGTAATGAAATACTTCTACGCTATGTTACTCTGTTGGTTATCCCGCATTGGCATGAAATGATTGAATACTCGCGGGCATGCTGTGGTCATGCTGCTTGCAGCGGTGCCCTCGCAGTTTATGATTGTACTTGGTGCTTGGAGCATGCTACTCCTGACGCAATGCTTAGGAATTGGGGCTCGGTTCCAGCTCGAAGATTAGAGAATAAGATAAGAGGTGTATTCATTTACCGAATAAATTTTCCTCTCTGGGAAAAAAATTGCTCTTTGTGCGTGGTTAATACTATATGAGGGTGCTCCAATCTTTAAAGTATTACCATTAGTAACTTGCGAAGATTCAAATCGACATATGAAAAACCTCATACGAGAATGTTGGGAAACTAGGAGCACACTAAATTTTCCTAAGACTGCATTTAGTCGTCCGAATTTCTAAACGGGATATGACTGGATAGGATAGGATAGGATAAAAAAATCCATTGATTTCTTCATATCTCATCCATTGTTTAGTGAACTTCGGATTTAAAACTGGATATCCTCATATCCTGTATAATCTACTGTTTGGTGAATTAGAGATTTAAAGTTGGATATTCTCATTTATTATCAAATTTGTTGTTTGGTGAACTACTGATTTAAATTCATATATTTTAAAACAATAACATCAAGTACAAATTTGCATGTTTAATATTCAAAAAATAATAATAAATAATTTTTTTTCAAATTAATAGATTCTTATCGAATTTCATGATTATGCATTGTTCTTTTCCATTCCTTTGAAATTATTTTTTGGTTACCCCGTTCAACATCAAATGTTTTTAGAATAATATCAATTTCAATATATTCACTTTGAAACATGAATTATTTTTTTATCTTATAATTTTTTCATTTGTTTTTATTTTGTTACAGGTTCAATACCAAATCAAACAAATGTCTAATTAGAACAAAGCATAAAGTCCAAAGTTCATTCGCTTTTTTTTCTAGCTGTCATGAGAATGCAATGACAATTAATCATGTTAATGAACGATCTTTGAACAATTCACACTTATAAAGTACATTACAGTTCGTCTCTTTCGTAAAATTTTGATGTGAATTGGAGAGCTATCAAGGAGAAGGTTTCGACGTCGATATTTTAGATAAAAGTTTGTTCAATTGAGTTTAAAACTTTATAAGGATTTTCTCATTTTTATGCTAAACTAAAAATGTTTATTTAAAATGAAAAATCTAAAATTATTTCAGGACTTATAGAACTAATACTATATGAAAAAAATTGTGATCAAACACCTAGACATTTTTTTTAACAAAAATGAAAATTTTAATTTTTTTATTTTCTGGTATTTTTTATTATTTAGTATTTTTTAATTTGAAAAATTAAACTTCGGACCAGGTCAAGGAAACCCGGTCTGACTCTCTGACCTGGATCCAACAAAGGAGTTGGACTAATATGTGGACGGATGACGGACAAAAAAAAACGTGAGGTTTTATGTTTTAGATAAAAGAAATCACATCCAATCTTATCTCAACCTTTCTCTTGGATTTATTTATCCAGTCTATATCCCTTTTATATCCGACATTATCATATCATAGACAGTTACCAAACACAGGATATAATAAAATATATCATATCCTACTTTTTATCCGGTCGACGAAACACATCATAAATGAATAAAGGCGATGTAATCCGACAATTTCAAAATGATCCTTCATCAGAATTTATTGAGTGATGAGAGCGTACATGAATAAATTCTTGCTACATTGACAGTACAAATAGATAAAAATTGTCTCAACCTATACTATTAACAAAGAGCACAAAGACTCCAAACACTTCGATTTATTAATGGCGTATTCTCCAATTACATAGAGTTTTGCTTATCACTAGTAAATAAACTTGGCGAAAGGCCAAGCAATCTCACTATGAGACCATCAATGCCGAAAGGTTTCGCTCACCCGCCATTCATCGGGGGTACAATTCAGTAACAGACATATCATTGGTCGACGAAGGCAGAGTCCCATTGGTGGATTGGGATGATTCAAGCTCTTTCATTGGGATGCTCAGTCCCCGCGATCGACTTCGGACAAAGAAGGCTGGATGCCGAGGCGATGGTGGATTAAAGTAATTGCTGCTGAGCATGAGAACTACGGTTGACATGGTAGGTCTAATAGTTGGATCTTCCTGAATGCATAGTAAGCCAATGTGTAGGCATCGAAGCACCTGATCTCTTGAATATGAATCCACAATTGATGGGTCCAACACTTTCAAGGGCGTGCCGTTTGTCCATTGATTCCACACCTGCAAGAATAATTCCGGAAAATCTTCACAAAATTGTAGCATTAATTCAATGGCTCATCATGCAAGACATCTAAATCTTGCAAAAAACAAGAAATGACCAAGAAATAGAATAATAAATATAAGAACTTCTGTAGGTTAAAGGACTAATTTCTTACAAAGAAATTTCAATTTCACTTTACCAAAATTACAAAGAGTGTGGTGTAAATATTTGTCATAGCAGCACAGAGAAACTTACATGGCTAGCAAGATATTCGCCCCCGTCCAATTGTTGGTAGTAGTTATTTTTCTTGCCACAAATGATCTCTAATAGTATTATGCCGAAACTATAAACATCAGATTTCACTGAAAACTCTCCATGCATTACATATTCTGGAGACATGTAACCACTGCAAATTCAAACATCAACCATATGCATATTGCATATTTAGATGTAGATCAATGAGCATCGTTAGATAAAATGAGCGAGTATGGCATCCAAGTACAAAGTCATCTATTCAAAACTAAGACTTACAAAGTCCCTACGATTTTATTTGTGCTAGCCTGAGTCTGATCGACTCCAAAAATTCTTGCCATGCCAAAATCTGAAATCTTTGGGTTCATTTCATTGTCTAACAAGATATTGCCACATTTTAGGTCACGATGGATGATTCGTAGGCGAGAATCTTCATGTAGATAGAGCATTCCTCGAGCGATCCCTGATATTATTTTATAACGTAATGGCCAATCAAATTGTCTTCGTTTATCAGGATCTGCATCGTTGAAACCAAAGTCATATACATGTGCTTGCATGTGGTGCCTATTGAAAAGCTCAAGGTGAAGTTGATCACAAAGTACCAAAATATATTTATTCTCACACATCAAGGGTAGCTTAAAAGAAAACTATGAACAGTTGAAAGAACAAAACCCTTCTAATTTTAAGGTTTCCATAGCTAGTAAAAGGCAGGAAAATTTGATTTGAATCAGTGTACATAAAAGGGTTAAATTGCAACATACCAAATAAGAAGTAATCAAGGCTTTTATTTGGCACAAACTCGTAGGCGAGTAGCTTTTCATCTCCCTCCAAGCAAAATCCCAACAATCGTACAAGGTTTCTGTGTTGAAGCTTGGCAACTAAGAGAACTTCATTCTTGAATTCTTCGTCACCCTGTCTTGAGCTTTGAGACAGCCTCTTCACCGCAATCTGTTGTCCATTAGGAAGTCTACCCTAAAGTGTTTTGTATTTATCGTTTAATTCTTCATCATAACTTCATAAAAGCTAAATAGAAAAGTCCGTGCATGTTTCTTTTTCTTTGACATCAATATGTTCAATCCATGTGTAAATTATTCTTGATTATTTTTGACTTATGTAAAACATACCAGGAAAACTTCACCAAATCCACCTTGACCCAACTTATTCTCGGGAGAGAAATCATTTGTTGCGTTTTGTATCGTAGTCAAGTCATATTCCAAGGACTCCACAGTGGTAAGTTCGTTTGCGCCTGCATTACCAAACAACTCAATTTGAATATCAAATTACATTGACATTGACTCCTAGGGGCATTTATACGGTTGGCAGTGCTTGGGAACATTATCACAATGAAAAGTGGATTTGAATGGCACGGTTATCCCTCTATCCAAAAGAGATCTTTCCTTTCTTGATCGGTCATGAAGGGGGGGGGGGAATCAATATCATCAATACTATAGGGAACAAAGTAATCAGATATCTTGTATCATGATGACTTTTTCATGCTGAGGATAGTGTTAGAACTGTTGATTGCGGTGTAAATGCTACCTATGGTTGGAGGGATCTTTTAAAGGTCAGGAATATTTTGAGGCTCGTTATGTGGCTGAGCATTAGGGAATCTATATCACCCTGACATGACTCATGGTATCCTAATGAGTTCTTGCGGGGAGTATACTCTAAGGAGAGTAGTTCATGATTTTGTTCTTCTTTGAACTGTAGAGTGGCTAATAAAATTTTGTTCTTCTGAGTCATTTACTCTTAGTCTATTATATCACTAACAAAAGTTGATATTAGTTTTCAGTCAATTGTTTATAAGATCCGATACTTGTTGGTTTTCTAGTTAAAGTTTGATAGGAAAACTATTGATAGGTATTGATAAATACAAATACAACGTTTTTGAAGCTTGCAATAAGGATTAGCTCCACTTGTTTAATTTAGTCTAACTAGTTTAAATTATGAAAAGGGGTGATGGTGCAGCTTAATGAAATGTTCACGCAACATGCCATTGCTACAGTAGCTCAGATTTATGTTATGGAGCTTTTTTATTTTTTTATTTTGTCCGAGTTTTATGGAGTTGTCTCATCGAATTAACTCTTAATTTTTATAATTTATATGACTGATTCTTTGTGGGAAAAAAAAAGAACAGAAATTTCATGGTATGCTTAATTATGTGACCTAGATATTTTAAGGAATAATATGGGGAAATAGTCAATTTACCGCTTTTTCTTTTGACGACTTCACACGTCTTCTTTTCTTTCCTTCGAAGCAAGCAAATGAGAATGAGAAGTACCATAACAACTCCAACAGGAAGGGTAATGGCGATGATTATCATAGTAGATCTGTTGCTTTTCCCTACACGCATACCATTACATATATGAGACAATTCCCAAACAATTGGAAAACTCTTTTAGATGAAAGCATGATCAACATTTAGATGTTCTACGCTAGGGTGGAGATATGAACCGACACATGAAGATTTATAATTTGACAAGTTACAAGGGGCCTTGTCACGTGTGAATAGGGAACATTAAACGAGAATTTATAAACTTCAATTGAAATTTAGGCCTTTTTTTTGGTCGAAAAAATTTAGGCATTTGTAAGTTCGTTTTTTGTTAAAATGACGGGGCTAAAGTGGATAAATGAAAATATTAAGAAGAAAAAAGTTTCAAGGACGAACAACTCTTGTTTGATCACCTGTTAAATCAAGTCAAAGGAAAAACAGACTTAAGAGAAAATTGTCGGCTGTTTTTTTTTTTTTGGTAAATGAAAAAATTGTAGGCTGTTTTTTTTTTTTTGGTAAATACAAAATTGTAGGCTGTTCGTCCCTTGTCTATCACATAAAAAAAAAAACAAGAAACCTTGGACAAACAGAACAAACCATAGACTCGAACGCTGGAAAAAAAAGTTAAAGGGGCTTTCGTCGACAAACTAAGGAGAAAAAAAAAATGCTGTTTTCCGTGAAAATGGGCCAAGGGCAAGGAGGAGTTTGTGTATACTTCTTGGAATGAGAATTCCTAGTCAAATAGAATTCCTGAACCGATTTTTTACACCAAACGTGGCCCAAAAGTGGAAGAGAGGCAAAGAAAAGTTACGTACCGTCAGTTGTGGTAACCGGAGGAGGAAGTAGGGGCGCCTCAGGTGTTGTCGCCGGAGGAGCGAGCGGGGCCACCACGGGGGAGACATTGCTATAAAAGGGGTACACCTCGAACCTCACATTGCAGCTAGGAGTGAATATCCTCCCTCCTTGCTTCCCTTCCGGAAGATTCGGAATCACCCACCGGAGGCACGTGTTACAGTCCCACTGCGTCAAGTCCGGCGTGCACTGTGCGAGCGTGTACAGCTTCTGAAAGCTCGTTACGACTTTATCCGCGACTGCGAATTTCTTCGCCGCATCGCCGCTGGAAGCCCTCGAGGCGACGTCTTCGATGGTCTCTCCGAGTTTTTGCAAGAACCGCTTTGGCTCACTGATGTTCCCAGTATTATATAATATAAAAGAAGGTGTCTCTTCCATGATCGAGGAGATGGACTGATTCGAGTACCTCAACATGCACTCGTCATACCAGATCACTGAGACTCGTTGGTTGGGGCATCTTTGGAGGATCTCCTGTTTTCCAGTGGCCATACAGTCGTTGCATGTGGTGGTGTTGACGTCGCCGCGGCAGAGGAAGAGCCCATAGGCCCGGTCAGGAGAGCTTTGGCCGGCAGTGGCGTTGGCGAAGCCGTTGGTCCTGCTGGCTGCGGCAGAGGAAAGGGAAGAGAGTAGGGTGTCGAGATTGGACTGGTAGGCAGAATTGGGAGTGAAGAGGGTGGTGTTTGGGCAAGAATGATACAGATAATTGGGTGCAGCTTCAATACCGAAAGTTTTGATGAAGAAGAAGGAGATAGAGAGGGAAAGGGCGAAGCAAGACTTCATGATCGGATTGATGATTGCGTCGTCCATGGCGAGATCGGCACACAATTATAGGGACAACAGTGTCTGAATGAGTAGTCCCCGGTGAGTTTTGTCCCATTCCACACTTTCCATGCACTTGCCTGCCACGACTCCATCGGAAAGTCTTCGGTGACTTCATGATGGATGCGCTCGTCTCTAGACCTCTCGTGTTTTAATCGACCAAATTAGATAACTTCACGACCGGCTCCTCCTCCTCTCGATTGCGACGCTCCAGTCCAGTCCAATTTGGCCAGTTCTTGAACGAGAATGAAATAAAAGATAGATGAGATTGACAAAAAAAAAAAAAAGGGAGTTTGGTGGGACTTTTTGGTTGAGAAAACAATAAAAAAAGAATAAACAGAGAGAAAATCCGTTGATAATTTTTTCCCTTTCTCCGACTAAGTTCTTCCTCTAAATATTCGAAGAGATCACCGCAAGAGGGGGGCGAAATCTGATCCCCTCAGATTCACCTTCTGATTTTTGTTTATAAAACAAGCATAGTGGATCATTTACTTGGACGACAAATGAAAAATAAGAATTTATGGATCAATTCATAAATGTTAATATCTTTTATTCTTCTAAAAAGACATTTGGTGTTGACATTGGGTTACACATACGTGTAGGTGCATAAATAATTGCACGACTATTAGTCGCACTTAGCACTTGCATAGAAGCGGTCCATAATAGGCTTTAATCCTCTCTTATTATTTTCATTTTCCATTAATTCCGAATCTCTGATTCTTTTACTAATAAATGTTAGATGTTTTACAACATTTTGGAAGGTAGTGTTAGTTTGGATACAATATTTGAAGAGTTGTGACTATCCATACATAACTTCTTCACCATAAGAGGTTGCAATTTCAATATTATAAATTACAAAATTCGAAATAAAAAATAAAAAATGTTTTTTATTTCGAATTTCCTACATGACTTTTCAAAAAGTGTCTCTTTACTTTATAACTTTTCCTCCAGGTTACTTTTATTCAAAGAAGAAGGAGATATAATAATATCATGTTCCTTAAACCCTTCTTAAGTTCCTTTAGTTTTCTTCTTTTATGAAAAACAAGTACAGCCAATCTCTTAATTATTTTTCCTAGAGAGTTCCCGAAGATATATCAAAATTGTTATTTGATATTTTGTTGAGACTTTGTTCTACCCTAAAAGATATTGACTATTAACCATCAGTAACACCATACGGCAAATAAAATCATAAATAGAGTGTTATCACGTTTCAAAATCTGATTCCATTGGTGTTCCCATTTTTAATGCTGTTCCCAACGTCACCATTTTAGCTAATGAGCCGTGAAGCCTGTGAACTAATAGCATAATAGTAAGAAGTCCGCCAGTGCCATCTGTATATTCATGTGCGGTAATGAAGAAGTGAAGGGCAATTTCAAGCTCACCATGGTACTTTCTAAGGATGAATTCGACGAGGAAAACAAACCGTGGCCATTCTTTAAGTTGATGGTCTCTCTTGCAGCAAAAGAAGAAACGGAACAAGGAACTTAAACTATCTCCCAGCATTTACAGATTACACTGAGAAAGCAGAGCAACGTCCGACAAACAGAGAAAGGAAACGGAAAAAGAAAAATAGAACAGAAGAGATATTTCTGCAGAAGCAACAGATTCATACCAAGACTAAAGAAGGGAATTTGCGAGAATAAAGGAGCGAAGAAGACCATATTCATCTCTCTTCTCACATGATGCTGAAACTTAGCTCCGAGCATTGCCACCAAGGGATTCATTTGATTTTTCATAAACAACAGGTAACTAAACAAGAAGCACACTAAAACAGAATCTCGAATTCGCAGTTCCAATCTCATTCAGTCACGTTAACCACCACCAAGATGGACGAGGGGAAGCTAAACCCTGTCATTATAATCAATCACGCCAATCTGCAGACCATCACGCGAATACGAGCAAAACGATCTTGCAAATGCACTTTGCGATCAAGATAGAGGTGAATCCAACTCCGGGTTAATCCACGATCAGAACCAAAATGAACCTCACAATGCAGAAATGGGGTTTTGAGAATAGGACTTGGAGAAAGACTCGGTGCGACTGAACTCGGCTTCACCTTAGCGGCAGTCGATGGGGATGGGGGAAGCGATTTGAAAGTTTTGTGTATCGATATGATTTTGGAGACGATGGATTTGGGAGCCAGAGCAGAGGATTCACGACCTGGAAGTGGAAGATCATGGTTATGTCTCAGTTCGGTTTGGTACCGAACTTAATTGAACCATTTGCTATATCTGTTTTCCACATACTACCCGAATTGAAAGGAGACATAACCCGAAAAGAGCCGAGATATTCTGTTCAGATCCAAGTCGATTTTGGTATTTCTTTTACACCCCTACGTAGTAGAAGCCTCTGTACTTCATGTGCATGATCCCATGGCGGCCAGCAACCTATTTGCGAAAAATATAGGTGTTGTTGATTGTTCATTAATGATCCCTGTGGCCGGCCGCGGCCGCCACCCGCTCGCCACCCTCGTCGGCCGCCGCCACCCGCACGCTGCTCGCCCGCCGCCACCCACCACCCGCCCGCCGCCGGTCGCTGGATAATTTCTCATAAAAAAATCTGGAAAAAATTTTTAGGAAAATTTTTAAGTTTCAAATGAACACCGGAAAATATGTAATTTTCTAGGAAAATGACTTCTTGGAAAACATTTTCCGCCAAACGAACGGACCATGGATCAGCTTAAAAAAAGGTTGATGACTGAATCGACATAAGTGGTAAATATTTATGACTTTTTTTGACAATTTTCTCCAATTTGTTGTCTTCTAATTAATTTTAGTCCATTTGACAGTTGGTCCCAACAAGCTAATTGTATGGTTTTTGCCTGAGTGATACGGGACAAGAAAAATGAAATTGCATGAACGCACTGCACTGATCTTCCGTGTAACATATGAAATTGTAGACTAAACTCTTACCTTTTGTACGGACCAAAACCTCCTTCACCTAACCTTTTTTTTTTTTTTTTTTGGATCAAAACCTGACCTATTTGAATCACGAGAGTTGTTGGTTGCCCGTAAGATGGTGACCATATCAAAGATTGGAAGCTGTAAGCTATTGAGAACTCACATTTTCGGAATGCTAGTCCCTGATTAATAAAAAAACATGTAGTTTCCCCATCTTACCCTCTTTTGTTTATCATAATTCCATTTTTACCCCTTCAGCACTGCAGAAACCCTAACTCCTGCTTCTTCTTCCTCCCGTGCGTCTGCTTCTTTTTCTTCCTCCCGTCGCTCGTCCCCTCTCCCACTCCCGTCGCTATTCTGACATCGGCAAGAAAGCCAGAGGTCCTTGCATCGGTGCGTCCCTGGCGTCTGTGGGGGTATTTCGCCCTTTGATGGGAATCGTGCGTCGGCGTGCGGATTTTGTTTGACGTCTGTGGTAGTTTCGCAGATCATCTCTACAAGGACTACCAGAGCGAACAAAAGTTCACCATCACCATTTCTCGCAAACCGGAGTGGTGGGTCTAGCTTCTGATATCATCGCCGCCGCCGTGTTTTGGGTTTTCCGGCCGTGCCTTTTAATTGCGTTTCTATTAGGTTGTTGTGTTTATGTTCGTTTGTTCGGCATTAGTTTTGTTAAGCCTACTGATATATCCTCAGCTGGGAACAGAGAGAGATGAAGGTGATCGAGAGACTCGTAGTCAAAGAACACAGCGAGCTACTATTGAAGTCAACACCATCTGAGTTCAAGACGAAGACTAATTACAAGTTACTAAAAGGTGTAAAGCGTAGATGGGAAGCTAGCTATACGGCCAGCTGGCAATTCTGTTACAACTGTAACTGTTCTTCCATTGTTCATGACTTGTATAAAACAGAGTGATAGAGAAGATGAACAGATAACGAGTTCTCAGTAGAAATAACAGAAGCATTTCTCAGTATCAAAACTCTCTCTCTATCCTATTCATCTTCATCGCAAAGATCATCATCAATCTTTGCGTCTCAGTTCTTTACTTTGATTCTCTGTTATCTTCAAATCTCAGTTTTCTACAAGTTTGACTGCCCCAGGTCGATTGAACAGACGTTGGGGAGGGCGGATGATTATTAATTGCGGGACTTTTAGTCTGCGCAGACTTGAGCTGTTTGAATCAATTTTAGCTGGGAACAATTGTGTGTGTGCATAACACGGTAATTGCTTGCTTCTATCTTCCTTCATTGTGTTGGCTAAAACACTGGACATGATCTGGAAGTTGCATGAATTCAGTTTTGTTTCTTATTTTTAGTATGTAGAAAAGCTGCTCATTGTTAGAGACTCGGAATCATCTGGAAGTTTGCATGCCAAGAGTATCTGGCAAGTAGTCAAGACAAATGATCTGCGAGATGTATATTGCCTTGTGGCGACATCAGATATGAGTATCGTTAATACCATCTTTGATGAAGTCGATGGGACTGAGGCCTATCACAACTTTGATTTAAATTCAATTGATATAAATCGAAGTGATCCAGCCAACTGCCTGCAACTGAAAGATCCTGGAGAACCTGCAAATTGTCTTCAAGGTTGTTCACTATTGCATTTCGCATGTCATCAAGGCAATCCAGTGATGCTTGAGCTGCTGCTGCAATTTGGTGCTGATATAAATATACGAAATTACCATGGAAGGACTCCTTTGCAACACTGCATATCCATGGGAAACAACTCATTAGTGAAGTTTCTTCACAAAAGGTAATTCAGTTTCATATCATTTAATGCATAGAAAATTTTATGTGAGTTGCACGAACCTAGAAATTCTGATGCACATCCGAATTTACAATGAAGTTTCTTCTCAAAAGGTAATTCGGTTTCATATCATTTAATGTGTAAAATATTTTATGCAAGTTGCACGACTAGCTAGAGAAGTGTTCTTGCTCTTCCTAGAAATTCTGATGCACGTCCAAATTTACAATGATCATACAAGGATGCCTTTGCTGACAAGATTTGGAAAGTCGTTGATATTAGGCAGAGGATTGTTTACCATTATCAAGGATCTTGAATTGTCTTGTTGAATCTCGCTTAATCACCTAGTAGTAGCAGAGCTTCAATCTTAATATCTGCTGGAAATAGTTGATGGCCTTATTACTCGTGGTGTCTTTTGAGAGAACTGAATGCTAATTGATTGAAACTGAGTTTACAGTCCATGATTTGTTCCATTCAACTGTCCCAGTGTGGAAAACTAGCTTGGATTAACCAGTGTTTATTATGCAGAGGAGCACGGCCATCTATCAAGGATGGCAGGGGACTCAGTGCCCTGGAAAGAGCAATGGAGATGGGAGCAATTACTGATGAGGACTTAATCATTTTGCTTGCCGAATGCGAGTGACACTAGTTTCTTCGTTTGGTGCGTAGCATTGTTAACCTCAATTGTATGGAGGAAATAGGAAAGCGCTTGACTGATGGTCAATTAAGAGGTCTTTTCCGCTTAGAAGGTTGAAATATTTGAGCGTGTAATATCATGGTGCCTTGATGGCATGGTTTTCTGTAGCAGCAATCTGGTTACAGACATTATTAACATGCTGTTTAGAGGCTTTATACGATAGCATAGGAGATCAAAGTTGTCGATATAGCGTATCGACTGAGACATAGGTGCTAGCAATGAGGCCTAAGCCGATGGACTTTCCATGTATCAATACATCGGAAATTCATTTGACATGAGGAGAACATACAAGATTCTTTACTGTAAGCTCTGACCTTTCATTATTGATTCTCTATCCTCATTTAAAGAAAAGTGATAGTAATAAATGGAGCGATGCTGTTCCTTGACGCCAAAATACGAAAAAAGAGACTTAAGAATTGTAATTGGTGTTCTGAAAGCAAGTGTTAATCAGGAGCTCAACTCTAACAGAGAAAATGGAGGACCTTGAGCATCTTTTTTTCCCTCTTCCAAAAAATGCAGAAGGAAAGCACCACCGAAAGCACGGCAAAAGCAGGGTTTGCCAATCCCACCCATTCTTTCCACTTGGAATTCGCTGAATCTGACTACACTGAGAGAGGCTAAAGGGCATCGAGATGAATGATGATTAGGGTCATTGAGTGTCCAGGATGAAATATAGAGCCAAGTGGTACTTACTTCCAGGTCTGAGGCTGAAACACAAATGGAAAGATCTTGATTTGCGTATTCAATGAGTTTTCTGATATCAACAAGATCTCCGAACTATAAAAGACAGCCTCTTCCACCTCCTGTGGCGTCTACGTTCGCGTAGGCTCTGCAAGAGCAGTTCTTGAAGCACTCTGATTCACATTCCTTCAAGCTCACGCTAGTGTTCATTGGGAACTGCAAAAAATCAGGAATTTTCGCACCTTTGAGCGAGTTTCTTACTGACACACCCGCTGGTCCAAACATACGTATTCCACTCTGCCTGTGACTTCGGTTTATACCCAGTCATGCAGCTACATATTTGAGGATTATGGATGGTGCTCATGCTATTGGGGCCACGATTCGCATAGACATCACAGGTGTCATGCAGCAACGTAAAGATAAGGGGCCACTCCTCTCGTTCCACAGGTACCGTTGGAGGTTGTAACTGTTTAAAAACAATCTCGTGATGGTGGATTCATTGAAAGCATTGAACGTGTAGTAGAACTCCTGATGATTGGTGACAAACTTTGCGATGAATATGAAATTAGGAGTAATCCCCGCTAAACTGAATTCTATTCCAAGGTCCACTCCGGTAGTACTTGGCCTGTACCTTTTGAACAAAGAATTGGGGCATTATTCCTCCGAGATTGGCACCATAGGTGAAGTCTCCGCTTGAGGGATCCTTTGTGCTTTTCCAGGATGTTATGTGCCGCTCCAAACCAGTTCTCAGGGCCAACCCGAGCTTCATCCCTCCCATTAATGTGTCGGATGGTTCAAACTCTGCTAAAGATGGTTTCCGGAGTCATTTTCACTGTCATCTTTCAAAATTCAGGAGCTAAGCAACTATGCTCTGCAAAGAAGTATTCATGTGGTTTAACGATCGCAAGACTCTTTCTGCTCGGTCGACAAGGACTAGTTGCCCTTAGTTTCCTATACTCAAAACCCCTATTGAATCATTCAAAGGATTATCCCCATTTGCCACCTAAACAATGGTCTTGTCTGGGATCTTGTGGTACAATATTGCGAGGTATCTGTTGCTGGAGTTTCCAGGACTGAAGAATCCTAGCTGAAATTCTTTTCCTGCCAACATTAAAGTGTCGCCATCATGAATAGCATTACATGAGCTCAATACATCAAATGATTTGCATCCTTCTGCTGGCAAAAACAAATAAACTGAAATGCAATAGAGTACAGAAAAACATAGTATTTATCTAGTAGAGAATTCTTGTAATGGACTGTCCATAATGGTCTTTCATCCTAGCAAATAGATTCAGGAGGGGATAAAATAATCGATTTCCCTGATCACGATTATAACACATCCCCTAGATCACGATTACATTGCGCAGACGAAATTTTAGTAAATATACTAATAGGCCTTCAACAGACAAGATTGAGACTCATAAAGGTGTTGTCCTTAAATGGTCAACACTTAAATAGATAAAATAGCAACGTGTAAGAAAGACTGTAATACAGATTTTAAATGCAAAGGTGGTCTTAGTCCGACCCAAGAATGACAATTAAATGCATAGTAACAAAATCTTAGATCACGACATAAGGCCAAGCTGTCTCACTGTGAGACCATCCATGAAGAAGGATTCTAGTGGCACCACAATCTACCGGGGGTACAATTCGATGACTGACATGCCATTGCTCGACGAAAGCATAGGCCTCTTGGTGGATTGGTGCGATTTAAGCTCTTATATTGGGATGTTATGTGGCCGCAATCTGCTTTGGATATAAGACGCTGGATGTCGAGCTGAGGGAGGTTTAAAAGATTTGCTGCTGAGCATGAGAACTACGGCGGCCATGGTGGATCTAAGAGCCGGATCTTCCTGAATGCATAGCAAGCTAACGTGCAAGCATTGAAGCACTTGAATGTGAATCCAAGATAGCCGGGTCCAACACTTTCAAGGGCGTGCCATCTCTCCATTGATTCCATGCCTGCAAGAATAAGTTCAAAAAATCTTCACATAATTGTTGCATTAATTCAATGACTCATTATGCAAGATATCTAAATCTTGTGAAGTAACATGAAGGACCTAGGAAAAACTTATAAGCCACAAGTGTTTCTATAACTAAGAGAACTAAGTATTTGCAAAGTAATACTCACATAGCTAGCAAGATATTCTCCCCCGTTGAGCTAGGGGTAAAAGTTATTTTTCTTCCTACAAATGATCTCTAGAAGTAGTATGCCAAAGCTATATACATCGGATTTCACAGAGAACTCTCCATGCATTGCATATTCTGGAGACATATAACCACTATAAAAACAAACATTAGCCATAATGTATATTGCAAATTAAGATTCAAAGGACCCTTAAATAGATAAAATGAGCAAGTGCAGCATTCAGAAAAATCATCTTTCCAAAAACAAAGACTTACAAAGTCCCCACAATTTTACTTGTGTTAGCCTCAGCTTAATCAACTCCAAAAATCCTTGCCATGCCAAAATCCGAAATCTTCGGGTTCATTTCACTATCTAACAAGATATTGCCACATTTTAAGTCACGATGGATGATTCGTAGGCGAGAATCTTCATGTAGATAGAGCATTCCTCGAGCAACCCCACATACTATCTTATAATGTAATTGCCAATCCAATTGTCTTCGTTTATCAAGATCTGCATCATTGCAACCGAAGTCATAGGCGAAGTTGATCATAAAGTACCAAAATATATTTACTCATTCATCAAAGATAGCTCACAAGAAAACTATTATCAGTGGAAAGGCTGTTAAAGTTTCCACAGCTAGTAAAGGCTGGAAAATTTGATTTCATTCAGCGTACATAAAAGGATTAAATTGCAACATACCAAATAAGAAGTAATCAAGGCTTTTATTTGGCACAAACTCGTAGGCGAGTAGCTTTTCATCTCCCTCCAACCAAAATCCCAGCAGTCATACAAGGTTTCTGTGTTGAAGCTTGGCAACTAAGAGAACTTCATTCTTGAATTCTTCATCACCCTGTCTTGAGCGTTGAGACAACCTCTTCACCGCAATCTACTGTCCATTAGGAAGTCTACCCTAAAGTGTTTTGAATTTATTGTTTAATTCTTCAACATAACTTCATAAAAGCATAGAAAAGGCTGTGCATGTTTCTTTTTATCGGACATCAATATGTTCAATTCATGTGTAAAGTATTCTTGATTGTTTATAACTTATGTAACACGTACCAAGAAAACTTCACCAAATCCACCTTGACCCAACTTATTCTCGGGAGAGAAATCATTTGTAGCGTCTCATATCATAGCCAAGTCATATTCCAAGGACTCTACGATGACAAGTTCGTTTGCGCCTGCATTACCAAACAACTCAATTTGAATATCAAATTACATCGACATTGACTCCCAAGGGCATTTATACGGTTGTCAGTGCTTGGGAACATCATCACAATGAAAAGCGCCGGATTTGACTAGCACGGTTATCCCTCTATCCAAAAGAGATCTTTCCTCTCTCGATCGGTCATGAATGGGGCAAAACACAATATCATCAAAACTATGGGAAACAAAGTAATCAGATGAATCTTGTATCATGATGACTTTTTCATGCTAAGGATAGGGTTAGAACTGTTGATTGCGGTGCAGATGCTACCAGTGGTTAGAGAGAATTTTTAAAGGTCATGAATATTTTGATGCTCGTTATGTGGCTAGGCATTGGTGAATCTATATCACCCTGACAGGACTCATGGTATCCTAATGGATTCTTGGGGGGAGTATACTCTTAGGAGAGTAATTTATGACTTTGTTTTTCTTTAAACTGCAGAGTGGTTGATAAAATTTTATTCTTTCGAGTCATATACTCTTAGTCTATTATATCACTAACAAAAGTTAATAACAGTTTTCAGCCAATTGTTTGTAATATCCGATATATGTTGGTTTCTAGTTGTAAGTTTGATAGAAAAACTATTGATATGGCATTGATAAATACAAATGCAACTTTTTTTAAGCTTGCAATAGGGATTAGCTCCACTTGTTTGATCTAGTCCGACCAGTTTAAATTATGGAAAGGGGTGATGCTGCAGCTTTATGAAATGTTCAGGCAACATGCCATTGCTGTAGTAGCTCAGATTAATTTTATGAAGTTGTTTCATCGAATTTACTCTTAATTTTTATGATTAATGTCTGATTCCTTATGGTGGAAAAAAACGAAAAGAAATTTCATGGTATGCTTAATCATGTGACCCATATATTTTAAGGAACAATAAGGCAAATAGTCAATTTACCGCTTTTTCCTTTGACAATTTCATGCGTCTTCTTTTCTTTTCTTCGAAGCAAGCAAATGAGAACGAGAAGTACCATAACAACTCCAACGGGAACAGTAATGGCGATGATTATCATAGTAGATTTGTCGCTTTTCCCTGCACACATACCATTACATATATGAGACAATTCCCAAACAATTGAAAAACTTTTTTAGATGAAAGCATGACCAATATTTATATGTTCTACACTAGATTAGAAATATGAACTGAAACCGACGCATGAAGATTTATAATTTGACAAGTTACAAGGGGCCTTGTCTTATCTGAATAGAGAACCTTAAACGAGAAATTCTAAACTTCAATTGGAATATAGGCATTCGTAAGGTTGTTTTTTGGTAAAATTGTTGAACATACTTATCCTGCTCACTCAAAAGAAGCAAATGAAGGAACAGAGAAGTTAGAAGAGCTGAGAACAAAGGAGCAAGTTGGGGACCTTCAAGTCAATGATCAAGCTTATCAAAGCTTTACCTCACGTGACATTGATAAGTAACAGCTGTCCTCTCCATAACAGATTCGAAGCCTTGACTCAAGAGAAAACTCAACGACTCAGTTGAGAACTTAGTCGCGTAATTTTCAATATATAGCAATGTACTTGTCTTCTCTGGAAGATGACGAAGTTACGAAATACAAGAGAGTTAATGAGCTAAGAGCTGCGTTGAGTTGAGTTGTTGAAGCTTCTTGTATTGTATTCATGCTTTGATGAATGAAGATTACAGAGGAAGATTTCTACTGAACTTCAATTGCCGTTCTCTCAATTATGTGTGAGTTCTTCTAGCTTCTTCATTATCTTCTTCATCATATGAAGATTCAGGGCTAAAGTGGTGAATGAAAATATTAAGAAGAAAAAAGTTTCAAGGACGAACAACTCTTGTTTGATCACCTACTAAATTAAGTCGAAGGAAAAACAGACTTAAGATAAAATTGTAGGTTATTCGATCCCTGGAACTGTCATCATGTATTGAAACATCGTTACTACCACCATCAATTCCACCTTAACTCCTTCACTCTTGTATTTTGGACAGTCTCTCTTGTAGTGCCTTACCTCATTGCAATGATAATACAAATGACTCAGGACATTGGGTCTTTATTTAGAACAGCTATTATGTCTACTACTTTCATACTCTCTATGTTCTTCTCTACCTTGGATAACCAAAAACGAAGGAAGACGAGGCAACGCGAATACAGACGTACCTTTAGTGGTCGGAGCGGGAGGCGGAGTTGCTGGCGCTGGCAGGGCCGAGACATTGTAAAATGGGAAGAACTCGTACCGCAAGTTGCGGCTCGGATTGAACACCCTCCCACTTAGCTTCCCCTGAACCAGCAAACCGCTCGCGTACTGAAGACACGCGCTGCAGTCCCATGTCATCAAGTCAGGCGTGCATTGTGCTAATGCAAACACCCTTAGCAACCTTGTGTAATTCATCTCCGCCGCGGCAACCTTCTTCCCCGACCTGCCGGCTGAAGCCCTTTTGGTGACATCTCTCGTGATTTCTAAAAGGACGTCCGTCAACCGGTTTGAGTCGACGACGTCCCCATTTTCCTGCAAAGTTTGATACGGCTCTCGCTCCATGAAAGAGACGATGGAGCCACTCGTGTAACGCAACATGCACTGATTGGACGACATCACGGAGATTCTCTGGTCGGGACATCTTTGGAGGATTTCCTTCTTTTCAGCGGCCACGCAGTCGCTGCATGTGGTGGTGTTAAGTTCGCCTCGGCAGAGGAAGAACCCATGGACCCGTTCAGGGCTTTGGCCCGCGGTGGCGTTGGCAAAGCCATTGGTGCTGTTGGTGGCGGCGGAGGAGAGGGAAGAGAGGAGGGCGTCGTGGTTGGACAGGTAGGTGGAGTTGGGAGGGAAGTCGAACTTGTATGAGAAAAAATAAAGCGGCCGAGTGGGTAGCACTTCGATACTGAAAAATTTGACGATGAAGGAGGAGGAAAGAGCGAGGGAGACAGCGTGGCAATTCATGGCTCGGTTACACAGACTGTAGCTGAGCGTGGACGGGACGGAAGAAAAAAGGGCATACGCAAGTTACAGTGACAAGACGGAGCAGGGGAAATGATCGGAAAGACAAAAAGATGAACATAAGAAAAGCTAACAAAAGAGAAAAGATGGAGAAAGGTCGTCAGGCTTGATAGGCTTGATGGAGAAGATGAAGCAACAATTAAAGAAGAGTCTGCTTCGTGCGGAGGGAGGAAAATCGAGTAATTTAGTAAAAACGCGCAATGCGCTTCGTGCAAGGAATCCCAATCCAGGAAGGAAGTAAGGGGCCAAGAAAATCAACAAGTAATTTAAAAAAAATGGGTATAAAAGAAAAAATGCGCAATCATATTTAGTAAAAACGCGATCCTAACTATAGCCATTGAAGGGGGGAGAGGTTGGAATTTTAAGTTCTTGTGTTGATTTTGCTTCCTTAGATTAGAGTAAATATTCTAAATATCTCAAGCACTCCAGATCATGAATTTGAATACAAATTAAATGGTGCCACGAAAATAATTCTTCCATGAAATCTACATCACTAGGTGGATCTGCTGTGAGGTAGTGCATGAGGTCACGTCTAGCAACCTCTTGTGACCAAACTTCCACATTTAGATGGTCTAAAGGCGGTGAGTCTATTGAGAGTGTTGGCTTTGTGTTATTAGATGTGCAATGTTGAGAATTGGAGGGGAGATAGCAAGCTGCCAATGCAGCTGACTTGCGAAGGAATAAGTTCGCCACAACATCAGTTGGTTTCAAAGACAACTCTTGTAATCATGTTACTCAATTGAGCAGTGAGTGCAAATGGCGAATCTAATAATTTGGTGTAGTAATGTTTGTTCCTCAAGAGGGGAAGCCATTATGCACTTCATGCGGATGATCCCATGGCAACTAGCAGCTTATTTTCGGAAGACATAAGTGCTTGTTTATTTCTCATTAATGATCCCTGTGGAAGCCAAGGATCTCAAGGTCTCCGTGAGAATATCACGAAGAAACACTTTGATTCACCGAGGGTACAGTTCAGTAATCGACATTTCATTGGTGGACCAGGGCACAGACCTACTGGTAATTTCATCTGACTCGAGCTCCTTCCACCGTCTCTCCGTGCTCCTTTGGAGGAAGAAGGCTGGTTCTCGAGGCTGTCGAAGCCTAACAGAGTGGCTGCTCAACATAAGGACTATGCTCGCCATGGTGGGTCTATCAGCTGGATCTTCCTGAACACCCAGCAAAGCAATGTGGAGGCATCTAACCACTTGATCTATTGAACATGAGTCGCCAATAAACGGATCTAACACTTCAAGTGGTGTACCGGCTCCCCAATGCTTCCATACCTGTAATTATCATTTCAGCAGAGGAATTTCCACTTGATTAGATTAGTGCAGCGTGATGGATGTCGTAATAGCACAGGTACAACTTACACAGCTAGCGAGATTTTCACCACTGTCTGATTTGAAGAAGCAGCTGTTCCTTTTGCCACTAATGATCTCCAGGATTAGGACACCAAAACTATAGACATCTGATTTCACTGAAATATGTCCATGCATTGCATACTCAGGAGATAAGTAACCGCTGCAAACCAAATACATGGGTTGTAGCATTAGTTATGCTATTATAAATAGATAAAATAAGCTAGCCGCAAATGACCCCCATTCTGATGAATATAGTATAAGGATTAGCACAAGTAAAAGCATGGTTTTGTTTCAAATTCATGGACCAAGCATAAGATTGATCATATAAGCAAGAAATTATTAGTCATCTAAGAAGGATTTTGAGACTCACAAGGTCCCCACGATTTTGTCAGTTCTTGCCCGAGTTTGATCGACTTTGAAAATCCTAGCCATGCCAAAATCTGAAATCTTCGGGTTCATATCACTATCTAACAATACATTGCTTGGTTTTAAATCACGATGAATGATCCGAAGTCTAGAATCTTCATGCAGATAAAGCATTCCTCGAGCAATTCCAGATATTATCTTGTAACGACTTGACCAATCCAATTGTCTTCTCTTATCAGGATCTGCATATTTAAACAATTAGAACTTAACTATTCAGAGTTGGTAAATCCTCAAAGAACTTTCATCAGGTTATCCAAAAGCTAGTAAGAGTTTCAACTCTAAGATTATGCTAATCACACACAGTTTCTTCCACATAGAAAATCACAGCTTGAGAGTCTATTGAAACGTGCAACGTACCAAATAAAAAGTCATCGAGACTTTTATTCGGCACAAACTCATATACAAGTATCTTCTCTTCTCCCTCTAGGCAAAACCCAAGCAGCCGCACAAGGTTTCGATGTTGAAGCTTCGCCACCAAAACAACCTCATTCTTGAATTCTTCAACACCTTGTCCTGAGCTTTTAGATAGCCTCTTCACAGCTATTTCTTGTCCATTCGGTAGCCTACCCTGAAAATTTTTAATTTGGTTGTTCGAGTGCACATGAATAGCTTCTGACCACCACTTCACATAAAAAACATCAAAGACATTGAGATATTCTATAAAACATTATGAATCTCTGTAACTGATAATACCTGGAAAACTTCACCAAATCCACCCTCACCCAACTTGTTTTGACGAGAGAAATTGTCTGTGGCAGCCTGTATGATAGCCAAATGGTATTGCAAGGACTCTGCAGATGTAATCTCAGTCACGCCTACACGACCAAACAACAAGAGATAGTCATTCACTAGAAGCACAGAAGTGTGTATCTCGCGTAAACAGTTTCACAATTCTATCTGAGACATAAACATGCGCGGTTTTACGTACCGCCTTCTACTTGGACAGCTTCATATGTCTTTTTTGTTTTACTGTGACGCCAACAGCAAGCAACGAGGAGAAGTACGATAGCAACACCAATCGGAATGGCCACGGCAATGATTATGATGGTCAATTTATTGCTTTTGCCTGCATAATGCGCAACCATCTCATAGGAGTGCATTATATTTTGGAAATTTGAATTGCCAGTTTGCTCCTATAGGTTGGAGCAAATCTAAGAAACAGAGTCAAGAACTGTACACTCATTTAAATAAATGATTCTGCTATCTTCAGACATGGGATTTTGTCTTGGTAAAAATCTACTGCTTCAGGAGCAGATGTCTCGAAGAGAAATGTGGCACTCCATTATCTGTCCATCTCACATTATGTTTTTCTTGTTCTAATTCTTATCTATAAGGGTAGCACCAATTATCAATATGGTATAAGCAACTAACTTGACTAAAAGTCCACTAGCAATGGCTTTCGTGTGAAAGTTCTCTAAATAACCTAATCTCATAATTGATGTCAGAATGCACCATGCTTAACTGGTATGAGATTGAGTGTATTGCCATATTCACTTAGGAAAGTTTGCATCTAAAATGTCCTCATCTTGACTTTATGGGACGAAAGACTTGAATGAAGCATTGAAGGTGTACAAAACCTTGAAAAAAACAGAGAAGAAGAGAATGTAAAATATGTAAGTAATTATTTGAGAAAGACGTAATTTCCCAGGGTGAAGCGATAAACCAACAAAAGTAAAACCTTGAAAATCAAAGTTACTACACCAAAGAATACGTGGCCAATGTCCATGGATGAATCTGTATAAGCTTCTTGTTAACAAGTCCCCTGATTGATTGTCAAGTATACATTATAAACAACTAATTATGTATAATACAAGAAAACTTGTGCCTTAAAATTATATACTTTCTTTATTTCATTGCTAAACAAGTCTTTGGGGACAATTTTTCAATTAAATCCTTTATATGATTCAATAAAGAAAACTCAATTAAAAGTCCTAACCAGCAAATTCGCCCACATTCGTCCGACAAAATGCTACAATAATAATAGCAGGACAGAAAATTTATCTGCCGGATACTAAAAACAGAGATTAGGATGGACATGAATCATCACCAAAATCGATGAACAATTATGGCTTTCATGGAGCTCATGACTAAATCCATCTCCTCGGTTCAATCAAACACTTACCTTGGTGTCCGGTCACCGGAGCAGGAGGAGGAAGAGGAAGCAGGGGCGCCCCGCCCACGGCCGAGGCATTATAGAAGGGGTACAGCTCGAACCTCACCACGCAGGTCGGAGTGTACGAGCTCCCTCCTTGCTTCCCCTGAGGTAGATTTGCGATCACCGCCCGGAGGCACGTGTTACAGTCCGATCCCTTCAAGTCCGGCGTGCACTGCGCAAGTGTGTACAGGTTCTGCGAGCTCGTAAATCTTGCCTCCACGACCGCAAACTTCTTCCCCGATTCGATGCCCGAAGCCCTCGTTGCCACATAGTTCGTGGCCTCACCTAGCAGCTTCACGAACCCATCTGGTGCGGCGACGTCCCCGGCGTCCGGCAACGTTTGTAACGGTACGGTGTTCATCACCCCGTAAATGGACTGGTCCGAGTACCTCAACAAGCACTCGTCGTACCAGATCACCGAGGATCTCCTGTCGGGGCACCGTTGGAGGACGTCTTTGGTTGCCGTAGCCACGCACTCGCCGCACGTGGAGGTGCTGACGTCACCGCGGCAGAGGAAGAGCCCATAGACACGGTCGGGAGGGTCTTTCCCGGCGGTGTCGTTGGCGAAGCCGTCCGCGTCGCCGGCTGCGGCGGAGAAGAGGGAAGAGAGGAGGGTGTTGAGGTTGGTTCGGTAGGTGGAGTTGGCGGCGAAGAGCGTGGCCTTTGGGCAGTCGTGCCATTGATAAGTAGGAGCGGCTTCTGCAGCATGACTGCAGCTGCTGAGATAACCGAGAAAGAAGAAGAGGGCGAGGGAGACGATGAAGCGAAAGTTCATGGTCTGGTGATTTTAGCTTTGCTTGCAAGACTCACCGGGCATGGAAGAATTGCCGAAAGAAAGAAGGGTAGGCTGCTCCGTCACGTTGAGAGGTGCTAAACGCAGCCTAAGCAGTCGTTTTAGTGACGCCATTGCAAGCCATGCTGAATTCACTCGAAATCGTACCGAAAACAGACGAGCCAAGAGAGATGACGACCTTGTGGCCTAGAAAAAAGGTTGAGACGACAACTTCAGGCCAATCAAACAAGAGTTAAGTACATGTTTTAATTATGCCTCTCAACATTAAAAGCTTGGCCGCTTCGTATATTGATTTCTATAATCACTTTAGCAAATCTTTAATCTTCACGAATCTCTACTTATACATCTGTAATTGGTTTACATACTTCAGTCCCAATAATTATAAGATAATGAGTATTATAACTTTCATATGATCCTCATTTTTTTTTTAAATTTCAACCACTAAAGTTTATTGTTGAAAAAAAAATATTCAGTTTTTTTTTTTGGTCAAAAAAAAAATATTCAGTTGACTATCATAACTTTCATTCGATTGCTCAAGTTTGATGACTTTTTTAAAAATTATTCATTGAAGTGCAAGAATCTGATGTAGTATGGCACTTGTGGTAAACACTATTAAAAAATTGGGAAACACAAATGATATTTTGAAAAGTTATGTGAGGGTTGTGCATAAGTTCAGACATTCGAGTGATAAAACTTAAGTGAGCACGGAATAAAACTTATGATACTTGTAATTTTCTTTTCCTAGAAGTTAGGTATGTATATGGGGATATTTTGAGGGTTATGATGTGATTTTGAAAGAGATTAACACTATAGGGATACTTATCATGACAAAATGTCTATCTTTTAATCATATTTAACCAATAATAATTTTAAAAGTTCAATTTCGTATTTGGCTTATAGTTGGAAAAATAAATATAATTGATAGAAATGATATTTATTTATTGTGCAACCGTGAATATAATCATAGACCTTCTTTTTTGATCAATTTTGTCCTAAAATTCACTACAAAAAAAATGTGTTTTAGCTACAGTCATCCGCGACGGAAAATTCATAAAATACTGTCGCTTAATGAGTTTCGCTACGGCATTCGCTACGGCTCATATACCGTTGCTGCTAGGGCATCGCTAAATTTTTGTGACGGGAAGTTCGACTATCTGTAGCTAATTAGCTATGGTTCATACGTTGTAGCTAATTAGTGACAACAATATACTTTCGTATACGTTATGTCTAATTTATGATGACCGTATACGTTGTTGCTAATTGCGTCGCTAATTAGCCACCCGAATATCGTCGCAAATTTGCCACGACCCGTAGATCATCGCAAATTGGATATGATCATGTTCGTAGCAAAAGTCGTCGCAAACTTTACAAGATAATTGGACGAATTATGCCTCGTTCGTAGTTATTCCGCGACGGAAAGTCTACTTGTCATAGCTAAATAGCGACGACAAGTGAACATTCCATCGCTGATTAGCAATGGTATTATATTGCTGTCACTGATTAGTGACGATTATTAGAAACATATCGTTGCCATTTAGATACAAGCAGCAGTTTACCATTGCCAATTTGAGACGTATGTGTCATTATCTGTCGCTACTTAGCTACGTCTTAGCTTGTGTTTGTCGCTATTTAGCGACATTCATGCATTGGTTGTCCCTAATTTGTTTATTTTTTGAATAAAATTTGTTAGGTTTTACCAAACTGTGATATGGTTTTTGTGTTTCAAATAGGATTTTGAAATGAAAAAAGTCGACACTAATTTGCTTTAAATTATTACAATCAATCAACACCATTACAACGTATTATTATTTACAAAGTACTCCATAACATTAGTAATATTATAATGTACAACATGAAATATATATTTATATATATTGTGCTCATAAGCATTCATTCACACGAACACACATGACACTTACAACCTTGCAAACACAATAAACACTATATATAAAGTGCAGATCCTAAGTCCATATCCTAATTACATTTTTTTTTCATAAGTTATTTACAATAACATAAACATATATAAGTATACGTACTAGACAGATGCCAGCATCCGCATCATCCATGCTTCCATCCATATATACTTCACGCTCTTGTTCGTACTCTGTACATCACAAATTAAAAAAAAAATTAATTTACAAAGTGCATGGGGGCATACTTGATTAAATGTAAAGTAATATTCTTGAAATACAACATACATCCTTTGTCACTCAAATGACAATATTGACATCCATATTTCATCATAATCCAATCAATAAAACGTCGATACATTATCTACATTTCTTAATATATGAGGAAATCCAAGAAAATGACAGCAATTACATCATATATCCATAGAATTAAATAGCTGATCAACCCCAACATGTAAAAAGTCCATATCTTTACATAATATATACATTGAACTCAATCCATTGAGTTCAATAGTATACGCATTAGCAGTAATCCCGACACTTCCATATGTTTTAAAAACATCACACATAGTAACTATGTATGTAAAATATTTCATACACCAAAACAAATTCAATTACCATGCACATCAGCCATAACTCAGCACAACAACATCTAGAAGACACCTAACAGCAAATATTGAATGAACTTTCCAGCCATTGAGGATAGTTACACAGATAGCAACATTATAAACAGTTAAATATTAGTAATTAACCTCATATTATCTTAAAAAATAGTTTTAGGGTGTCGAACCTAAATCCCGAAACTGTTCAGCAGCATCATCAACGTCATCATCAACATCATCTTCAGCCTCATCTTTAACCAACCCAATTTCACCACTATGATCAGCAAATGTGGGATTCGAGGGAGGTACCTCACTAGAGGAGTTGTGAGCCTTGCAAACTACTTGCATTAATTGGTCAATTTTCCTTTCCAATTCATCTATTATTTCATCTTTTTGGGCCATTGACTCTTCCATTTTCCTCCTTTTTTCGTCCATGTTTGAATCATGGCTATTGCTCTTTGAACTAGATCCATCTGAGGATGACGTTCCGACAACCTTTCTTGCACATTCCCTTGTGGTGGGGGTGTATTGTGTGATGTGCCGAGGTGGTCATGATGATATGCATTATGTATTTCTGGTAGAGGGTCTGTTGGAGGAGTTGAATCAAGTGTGGGGGAAGTCCAAAGGGTCGGGGTCGGGGTCGGGTTCGGGGTCTGGGTCGGGCTCGGGCTCAGGGTTGGGGTCGAGGTTGAGGCCGAGGCCGAGGAAGGGGAATCGGCTATGCTAACTCCATGGGGACGACGAGCCTCAACGCCTACACGACGAGCCCTACCTCCTATACGTCAACCGTGAGGTCTCTGCAATCGGAGTAACTTTGTTATTAAACATTCAACAAATTTATCAACTATATCATTGTATTATGAAGCTCACCATTGTTGGTTTGCAATCCCCGGCAATACGTGCTCAATCGGACACCCGAAGTATTGATCCTTGGCTCACAAATTCACCTTCTTCCTCCTAACAGCAGTACATTAGAACACTTTCACTTGAATTTTGTCAATTGACTCTAGCCAGCAAATAACCTTAAGTTTAACTGCGCAACATAGTGTATGCCTTTAATTGTCAACAAACATTCCATATAGATGCTCGATAGATTGCACACATCACATCAAATCAAATATAATTATATACCATAAACTCAACCCACATTGACTTCATGCACAAACGACAACCAAGACAACAAATAAATTTAACGGTAAATGGACAACACAGTGTAGCAACATTGATTAACACCTCTCCCAAACAATATGTCCTTGCACACTCCATCACAACAACTCAAACAACAATAGCCAAGAGCAACAAAGACAAAACATAAATTAACCTAAGTCGTGCTTCCTCACTTCATGGGAAAACATTCAACAAACAACACCAGACGGAATAGTAAATTATCAAATGTAAAAAAAAACTTACGATTAATGTGAAGCTCAACAAGTGTCGACTTGCTGCACAGCGAGTGACGATGGCTCGTGGGTGGAGTAAAACTAGACTAGTCTTTCAAAAGGTCGAACCACAGCCTCAACCTTGCTCGGAGGACAAAGCTTTTGTCAATATGGAAATCGGTGACTGGGTAGGGAGATTGAGCCCTAGCTCAATCTAGAGGAGGAGGTGGAGGAGCGGAGGGGACTTTCACTTTCTTACAGACGCAAATCGCCGACTAGGTGGAGGAGCATGAGTGGATTGTTGGAGGACAAGCCGGGGAACGTGCGACGGGCGAGTGGGGAAAGTGCGATGGTCGGGGGGGGGGGAGATTCATGCTATAGCCCTAGCAGAGAAAGATGAAAGTGTTTCGTGCCCTAGAGGAGAGAGAGATCAGCGAATATAATAACACGACTCAGCTACGACTATGGCAAACCCGTTGCTAATTAGTTATGGAAATAACTTATTCGTAACCATTTAGCTACGACTAGGGCCAAGCCGTCACTAATTAGCTACAGCAAGCCCTATGTTGTCACTAAATAGAGACGGCAACAGTCCGTCACTATTTAGTGACGTACGTATGCCCACCCTCGCTAATTAGCCGCACACGTTCAACTTCTATCGCCAATTAGTGGCACTCATCAAAATTGGCCAATTAGCAATGTACAGGTTCTGTAGCTAATTAGCTACGCAAAAGTTTTCCGTCGCTAATCAGCGATGCACATGAATGAACCGTCGCCAATTAGCCACCGAGATGCTATAACTGTCTCTAATTAGAGACGTTTACATATGTCGTAGCTATTTTGCTACATGTCATGCTGTTGCTAATTAGCGACAGCGGTTTCGTGAGTAGCTAAATAGCGACGGTGCAATTATGCTATAGCTAATTAGCTACGATATTTCTGTGCTGTAACTAATTAGTGACGGTGAATACCTTATCACTAGCTAAATTGGTACGGAAAATGTTTGTCCGTAGCAAAATGCATCGCATATTAGCTACAGAAGAATAATTTCCGTAGCTAACCAGCGACGAGTAATTTTTTCATATATAATCAGCGATGCATTTTCCAGCAACTACTCAGCCATAGCTAATCGGGTACAACTTTAGCGACGCACAATTAGTCTTAGCTAAAATAGCGACAGATTTAGCAACAATTTACGGCATCGGTTGTAAATTGGTTACGAATATTTGCCACAACACAAATATTCGTCATAAATTAGCGATAAAATACGCATATGTCACTAGATTTCGTCGCTATTTATTGACGAACAGGGTTGGCATCGCAAGTTAGCAATGTAATTGGCGATGGAGTATATATATCGAGGCAAATTAGCGACGACCGTAGAATGTCCTCGCAAATTAGAGATGCTTTGACCATTCGCAGCTATTTTTATGGCAAATTAGAGACGACTTTGTGTTGTTTGTGGCTAATAGCGACATAATTGGTGACAAAAGTGTTTGTCGTCACTAAATTGCGACGACTTTTATACGGTCGTCCCAAAATGTGTGGCAAATAGTGATGACTACTGTTTTGTTGCAAATTAGCCACGGAAACGTGCTTTCGGTCGCTAAATTTGTCTCAATTGGCGACGATTTCGGTGACGGGGCTTATTTTTCGTAGCTAAAATACATTTTTTTTGTAGTGATTTTTGATGATTTTCTAAGGCACTCCATCTATCCAAATTTGCTGGAAAATGCTAAGATGGCGGTCCAGTTGTCGCCAACCGTCATTATGGTCAATGTTGAACGGGGAAGAACATGAGTGAAAGGACATAGTTTTGACTTTGTTTTCTCAATCTTCTTTTTTTCCCATTCTTTCCTATTTCTCTACTATTCATCTTCTTTGAAGGACATGGCTTGTGGATCTGCATTGCTTTACTCTCGTTGCCTCACATACGCTAGGTGAATGCAATCTAGGCTGTTCGCGGACACGTTTTGAAGTAATCTCCCGTTGAACTCAGTCATGCATGGCTGTTCTTCTTCGTCGCAAAATGATGTGGGAATTCCGAACTCAAATTATCGTGAAGAAGATTGAGGCAAAGTCTGGATTGATGTGATTGAGGCTCCCTAGAGTCACCGACGATCAACATTTTAAGCCGCCGGGCCGAAGGTTCTAATTCTATGATGTCCGTAGTTTACATTATAGAGGAAAAATGACACCATTAGTATAGTAGACAGTTTCCAATATTTCCATCAACAAGTATGATTAGATGCATAATTAGTGGCAACTCTTATAGTAAATTCATAACTAGAGATAAATCAAATGAGATATTACATTTACATCTGAAAATTGCATGTCAATAAGCACAAATTATATTATGGGGAGCCCTTTAAGTTTATGATTAAATGAATTATCAAAGGCGATTCTCATCACTTTATCGTTTATGATGACAACTCCCCATAATTTCAAAATTGCTAAGGGCAGAGTTTGAATTAAGGACTACAATAAGTTTAATAATGAAGTTTTAAAGGAGTTTCGAAATTGTATTATTTCCGATAATTCTTGAAGTAATATACGTGCCCGGATATTATTGCATTGTCAACGAAGATGAGACAAATAAATATTAGATTGACATCTGATCAAATTAGCTAAATTTGGTAACTCTAACTAAGACTTCATGCTACTGATTTCTATAATGGTTGTTCAGAATAAATAATATGTGTTTGGACTTTCTATCTTTTTTAATCTCCTTATTTAAAAAATAAATCAATTGAATTCTAAATATTCAATCTCGTAGAAAGAACTATTGCAAATTCTTCTTAAAATCCAAATTGCATAGTACGTATTTCCGCAATACATCCAGCAATTTTACTCTTAAGAAAATATCACATAAAAATTATTGACATTTCCCAAACTTGAGTCGATGACACAATGGTAAAGATTTCAACAAATTTATATTTTCAGTTTATATGCCTTCATGTTTCTTGTTGTTCATATAGTATTCTTACATGCTCAAGATATTGTCTAAACTAATATTAAATTAAAAAACAATTTAATTTGCTTGTTGGAAATGTTAAAGATTTCGACAAATTTAATTTAAAGATTTCGGATCCAATTTAAATGAAACTTACATAAGCTCTACTGGATAATTTGCTTGTTGGAAATGTTTATTTTATATATTTTTCGACACATAATTTCTCTCATGGAAATTCACATCCAGACCTACATTTAGTATAATATAAACAATATAGTCTTTCACTCGGGCATTTATGGGACCCTTTCCTAGTTTTTTTTTTTTTCAAAAGCTTCACGCCGAGCTAAAATTTGTTATTGATTGAGATCCTCTAAAATCCGGGCAAATTTAGATTTTCTTCTTCTTTTTTTCAATCAGTTTAAACTGACTTTTTCGACTTATTAACATAAAAAATGTTGTGGTCTGAATTAATGAGGCGTGGTGTTGAGTCTTGGTGGAGAGAGATAGAGGGAGGACGTGGGGCATTTTGTTCTGATTCGGCTGCATTGGTTAATTGACAAATGGCAAAGATTTCATCGTAAAGATTTCACCTTTTGAGGTTTAAGGACGTCAACAGGACATTCAGATGAGAAGTAAATATTATGTGATCTGGGCGCAATGCGCCGGCCACTAAAAAGAGGCCCACTCGCCATGTGGTGGCCGCACTCATTACGCGTGGACCACAAAATATTTTTCCTCCAGATGAGAGCCAAACACTTAACCTCGCGGATGTTTCGAGCGATCCACCAAGACTAGGCCATCAACATTTGGGTGGGGAAAGAGAACAAGATGAACGGGCAGGATAGGACGGGGAGTCAGTGGTGGATTGGGGTTTCTTGACTGCATGTTAGGGAACCCTGGTCAATCGGATGGTGGGGAGGGAGGCGGGGGTTTCTGCATGCAAGGGGAGGCAGCACATTGGATGGCCAAGCGGGGATCCTTTTCCGTCGGTAGCGAGGTCAATTGCGTGGAAACATATCGCCTCCTTTAAGGACAAGTGATCTGCTTCACCATTGGACGGCTAAACAAAAAATCGGCTACCATTTAAAGATTTCCTAGTCCGGATCCCTGATAAAGGATCCGGTTGCGTGACCTGCATTCTTTCCTTGAGTGGGAGGACTTGACCAACCAGAGTCGAGATATATGTGACACCATTATCTCAGGTTGAAGTGATGATGATGGAGAGAGAGGGAGAGAGGGAGAGATCTACGACCCTTCAAACTCTGAACTTTCCAGGGCGGACCCACCAAAATCAAGTATTGATGGACTGCGATCGCTACGTTCCATCGCTGGTGGAGTTAGGTTTGCGTGGAAAATTGTTGAATTCGACGGCACCAGCCAAGTGGGTTTTCATACCAGAATTATGTGATCTAGTTAATTCACAAACCGACTGAATCAAATTATGCATTTACTTTCTATGTCAACCTTTCGTAGGCTGTCAGAACACTAACGCAAGTTCATTACTTCAGGATATATCCCGCACTCCCTCTCCCTCCTTCATCTTCCCATCTCGGTTCTCGACACCCTGAAGTTTCAGCACTTGCTGCCCATAGAGGAGCTCGTCGTCCAGCTCAACTCCTCCTAGGCCATGGCTAAGATCTCGGAGAGAGAGAGAGAGAGAGAGAAAGAGAGAGAGAGAGAGAGAGAGAGATGTTTGTTCTTGCGTAGACATAGCATATGTGCGTGTGAATTTGCTTGCCTTTCCATAGTAATCAACGGCCAACCATTATAACTAAGTACAGAGGCCGGTGCTGCAAAGGAATATAGTTTGACGTGAGGTTTATGGCCTCGACTTCTAAGAACTGTGACGGACATAATGCGGTGCATGTACAAACGGATGTATCTTATCATACATCATGAAAAGTACTGCAAGAAAAGCATGCCACTCTAGTGGATCAAAACGTGTTTTGCCTCTAGGACAAGACACTTTGTACTTTTAGATATACAGGACATAGGTGTTTGCTCCTCGTTCATCAATGATCTCAGCGGAACGCCAAGGAACTCAAGATCAAGGCCTCTGTGAGACAATCGTGAAGAGAGACTTCCACTCCCATTACCGTTCATCGGGGGTAAAGTTCACTGACTGACATCTCATTGTTCGACATTGCCGGAGACCTGCTGGTGGACTTATCTGACTCGAGATCTTGCATTTGTATCTCCGTCCTGCTACGGAGGAAGAAGGCCGGTTGTTGGGGCTGTGCAAGAGAAACAGAGTGGCCGCTTAACATGAGGACTATGTTGGCCATCGTGGGTCTATCCATTGGATCTTCCTGAACACATAGCAAACCAATGTGGAGGCATCTAAGAACTTCATCACTTGAATACGAGTCTCGGATGGCTGGATCCAACACTTCCAATGGCGTACCATCTCTCCAATTTTTCCAGGTCTAAACACAGTTCATTGAAAAAACAATTTCTTAGTACATATGAATTTGCTTAGTTTAATAATTTATACAAATTATAGTCAATTTGAGCAACTTACATAGCTAGCAAGATCTTCGGCCCTGTCTCCTTGGTAGAAGAAATTATTCTTCTTACCACTAACGAGCTCGAGAAGTAGGACACCGAAACTATAGACATCAGACTTCACAGAAAAGAGCCCATGCATCGCATACTCAGGTGACATGTAACCACTGTGATCCAAAAAAATTCAGCAATTTAACCATACATAAGCGTAAAAAGTAGACAACGAAGCATAAAGATACTTACAAAGTGCCCACAATTTTACTAGTATTTGCCTGTGTTTGATCAACTCCAACAATCCTTGCCACGCCGAAATCTGAAATTTTCGCGTTCATTTCACTATCCAATAAGATATTGCTTGCCTTCAGATCGCAATGAATAATCCGAAGTCAAGAATCCTCATGTAAATAGAGCATTCCTCGAGCAATCCCACATCCTATTTTGTAACGTCTCGACCAATCCAATTGCCTACTCTTTTCGGGATCTGCATGTATTCACAATTCAAGTTGCAGGTTTTTTCAATTGATAAATCCTCTTGGACGGATCTTATGCAAGGAACAAATTTAGGTTCCAAAAGCTAGGGAAACATTCAACTAATTTGAGGCCGAGTACATTTTCAATTCAACATGGAAAGCACCGCTAGCTTAGGAATACACTAAAAGGCAACGTACCAAATAGAAAGTAGTCGAGACTCTTGTTCGGCACAAACTCATACACAAGCAGTTTTTCTTCACCCTCCAAGCAAAACCCGAGAAGCCGCACCAGGTTCCGATGTTGAAGCTTTGGTACCAGTAGCACTTCGTTCTTGAATTCGTCGGCACCTTGTACCGAGCTTCGAGATAGTCTCTTCACGGTTATTTGTTGTCCATTAGGAAGCCTACCCTGGAAGGTTAGTATTTTGATGTTTAAGTGCACATTAGCTTCTGATCACCACTTTCTGAAATTGCCAAATCAAAGATCTTCTAACTTCTTCGCCCTAGAGAGTCTCTCAAATATATTTAAACCGTTCTCTCTCTAGTTTCTGACTATCCATACCTGGAAAACTTCACCAAATCCGCCCTCACCCAACTTCTTTTGAAGAGAGAAATTGTCTGTGGCGGCTTGTATAGTGGCTAAATCATACTGCAAGGACTCCGCATTTGAAATTTCATTCACCCCTACACGATGAAACAACACTAATTGGTCATTTTACCAAAGGCATAGACGTAATACATCGCCCACTTGTGTGGTTTCATTAGTCTACCATACCGCTTTGATCGCCTTGGACGACTTCGTACGTCTTGGTCGCTTTCCTCCGCCTTAAACAACAAGCGAGGAAGAGAAGCACCACTCCGACGCCAATAGGAACGGCGACGGCGATGATAATTACGGTAGTTTTATTGCTTTTGCCTACATATGTGAAACCATATCTTAGCAGCATCAGTATATGTGTTCGTGGCCGAAGGGATTCCAGTAACTGGAATTGCTACCATAGGCCAGAGCGAATGTAAAATAGAGAGTAAAACAAAAGGAGTCCGCTTAAAGAGATAATGTCCCGGAGAAATGAAGCTGTAAATCCATAATCTGCACTCACAAATTCGTTCTTTCTCCTAATTCCCATGCGAGTGCACCAATTGTCTATTGGGGATTAAGCATTATTTGATTAAAAGCGAACTTTAACCAATTGCCGTGTAACCATTAAATCTAATCTCATAAGTGGATGGGGAACCCACCATCAGCGGCTGAGAGAATCGATCCACCTAAGAAAAAGTATTCACTTGAAATGTACCTCATCAGAAGTTTGTAGCATTTAACACATAAAAGAACTGATCGTACCTTTTATTTTATTTTTTGTCAGAAACTCTTATGATATCTTTCAATCCGGCCAACAGTTTTCTTAAGAAAAAGTTGCATCATAATCATCGGAGTCACCACTCAAGCTAAAAGCCCAGGACCAACAAACGCACTAAGGACCAGAGCGCTTTTATCTGATCCTTGATTTCCTCATACCTTTAATCACGTCTTTTTCTTTAAGAATTTTCTTTTCACTGATGCTGAATAGTATAGCTATGAAAATTTTATCCACGAGCCTAGTAGGAGAGCTTAGCTAAACCTGAGTAAGTATTTTTGGCCCACCGGACCAAATTCAGTATTTGATGTAATGAAAAAGGAGCGATGGGACGGAGAAGACAAGCAAGTACGAACACACAGGTACCCCCAGGTGTGGTCACCGGAGTGGGAGCAGGAGGTGGAGGCGCCGGTGCTGGCAGGGCCGTGGTGTTATAGAAAGGGTAGACCTCGTATCTGACGTTGCAGCTCGGAGTGAGCGCCCTCCCGCCTTGGCTCCCCTGAACCAAATTACCGATCCCGAACTGGAGGCATGTGGTACAGTCTGATGCGGTCAAATCCGGCGTGCACTGCACAAGTGTGTACAGCTTCTGCAAGCTCGTGAAGTTGACATCCGCAGCGGCAACCTTCTTCCCTGACCCGCCAGCTGAAGCCCTCGGGGTGAGGATGGTCAGGGTATCTCCCAGGAGCTGCATGAACCGGTCTGAGTCGGTGATGTTCCCGGTGTTGTACAAAACCTGCTTCGGCGATTCCTCCATGTCCGAGAAGATATACTGGCTCGAGTACCGCAACATGCACTGGTCATACCAGATTATGGAGACTCGCTGGTTGGGGCATCTTTCGAGGATTTCCTGTTTTCCAGTGTCCACACAGTTACTGCACGTGGCAGTGTCAAGGTCACCGCGGCAGAGGAAGAGCCCGTAGGCCCGGTCAGTAGCGTTTTGGCCGGCGGTGGCATTGGCGAAACCATTGGTGTTGTTGGCGGCCGCAGAGGAGAGGGAAGAGAGGAGGGCGTTGAGGTTGGATCGGTAGGTGGAGTTGGAAGTGAAGAGGGTGGTGTTTGGGCAATCATGATACAGATATTCGGGTGCAGCCTCAGAACTGAAAATCTGGATGAAGAAGAAGAAGAAAGAGAGAGAGATGGAGATGGTGGAGCAAGAATTCATGGTGAATAGCTGGGCCTTGCTGCCGAGGCACGGGCACGGAATAACAGGGAGGAGATGAGCTTTATCTGCTCCCCAAGATATTTCTATTGTGAGAACTACTCGGAAAATCTAGTCCATGTATAAGAATAAACTGCAAAAGATTAAACTAATCACATATTTACCAGATGTTTAAGAACAAATCCAGACAGCCACATCTGGTAAATCAACATCTGGTAAATATGTGTTTCATTTAATCTATTACAATTTCTTTTTAATCTTAGTTATTGTGATTTTTATGTAGGAGACACTGTTCTTGCTTCTTTTTAATAATATGTGATTAATTTAATTGATTCAATAAAGCCTACACAAAGATTTTTCTAGAGTCAAATAGTCTGCACAACGGCATATGAGAGAAAATTGTCCTATTAGTTTTTAAACCCTTTGTATCGATGCCGAAATGACTACATTGGCATTCATACAATAATTCTAGGACTGACCAAATGATTCGCTTTGACGGGCATGTAAACAATGAATTATGTATAATGTTACATAAGTTTATAGGAAAAATGGAATAAATATTAGGATAGCTTGGAATGTGAACTATCAATCTTATTGTTGAATATCTGATACAAGATCGCGCCATTGCAAATTGGAATTAGGGAACAAGTTTTGGACATTTGAATTTCGAAATTTCATTTTCACGCGGCATAGTTAAAAGTTTCGAACTGTCTAGAGTTGATATATTAAAATCATGAAAAAAAAAAGAAGAGGAGGAAGAAGAGAAACTATTGTGTAGCTTTTGTCAAGTCAAAAGAGATTTTTTACCACCTCGTGACAAACTAGTCGCGAGATATCCCCTCAAGTCAAAAGAGAAAACCTTAAAGTCCATCCCACAACGTTTAAGCGACAGGAGTTGGATTGCGGTTAGGCAGGCCATCAATTTGGGGACCCCCGGGTTGGGGTGGGAAAAAGTGGGGGTGGGGGTGGTGTGAAGTAAGATGGACGGTCAGGATGGAAGACAGCACCTGCCCTCGTACGGACGTCGTTGACCAAAGTCAACCGCGCAAGTCGCGTTCTGCTTTGGCTCCGACGTGGATGCTGGTAGCAAGAAAAGTCAAAGCATGTGTCCCAGTGATGTCGCTGTAGCCTACAGCCTGTAGGTAGAGAGAGAGAGAGAGAGAGAGAGAGAGAGAGAGAGAGAGAGAGATGAAAGTGACTTTCGTGGCGATTATAGCTTTGAATCTTCTCTCAAACTACAGAAACGATAGCAATACTTTCGAAATTTGAAAAGTCATTCATGCAATTTGACGTGATCACTTAAGAGAAAATGCCTTCGATTTCTTACCTTTTTATTTTAGGTCGCTTGTAACGCTCTACTCAAATTCACTCAAGATATTATCATGATCAATACATTGTATGCCGACTCTTATGGTTATGTAATTTACATTTTAACATCGCAGTTTCTATGCTTGGAAGGCACCTCTTGCAAATTAGATTTGACTCCACACAATATCATCCAGAGACACTATCCGCTGTTCAGACACCATCACCACTCTAGAAGTCTAGCGAAGAAATTTTTACGTTGACATTATCTATGTATACCAAGTTAAAATCTTCAATGGGTGAGTTCACGAGAGACTTATGAGATTTGACGATCGAAGTTCATTTTAATGTGCATACTGAGTTTGCAAGATAATTTTGTTCACATGAGCGTGTCGTGGATTAAATTTGATGTGATTCTTAGTAACGTTTTTGTTGGGTTCTGGGAAGGAGATGATGACGGGTTTGGACTCTTTGAGTCCTCAACCTCAAGCGGAGACTTGGAAAGGCGAGTCAAGGATGTGGCCGGTGACCGGACGTTAGAGAGAACTATGGAAGATATTCATTGCTATTAACAAGTTTCTTTCGTAAAATATAAGTAATTTAATACTTTTTAAAAAATAATTATTTATATTACTTGTGAAAATGAATGAACAATAAATATTTTTATCATTCATGAAAATAATTTAAGTATAGGCTATCGATAATAAAAATATTTTTTATTGATTAATTATTTCAAGTGATATGAACAATTATTTTAAAGAAAAAATATTATTTACTTGATAACTTTTTAATCAACATTAACATAATCAAAGTGCATTATCTAGACAGTTTGTTTTTAAATCTAATCAAAAGTAGGAACCCCCATAATAGATTCATAAGCCCTGTTATTATCTCATCACCTCGGTTATTTTTTGAGAAATCCACAAGTAATTATTTATTTATAAGGAGATCAGCGATTTTTTTTTATTGAAAAATCCTAACAATATCGAACTTAATCTCTGTACTTTGGATGAAAGGAAAATATTTGTTCAATGTAGAAACTTACATAGATAGCTAGATAAAAGATATTTGCAATACAGCAATTATTAAATGGAATCTACTTGAAGTTTTATAAGATGATGACAAAATATTCACTAAAAATTGAGGATGGTGGTCCCCACTCGCCTTTTGCAAGTGCGTGCATTTATTTCTGGGGAAGATAAGGGCAAAAGATGGACCGACTGGACAAGCAACCAAAATTAAAGTAGATCTTTCAATGTGAATGGTGTTTGTATGACTTTTTGAATCTGCCAGGTCAAATTTAGGTTTTCTAGAAAAAGGTTGTGAGAACTTGCTGGACGTCGGTGGTAAAACCATCATGACTTGATAGGGAGATCCTGAAAAAACAAGCGAAATCAATGCGAAAATGATGTCCAAATTCATTCAGCTTGTTTTGACACGGCGATGACGGATCGACATAAGTAAAAACTTGGCAACATGTCTGTCGATGCACATCACAAAGAAGTGCAATGGAGAAGACCCTCTCGAAAGCCTGCAATTGCCTTTAGAGAGAAGACTGAATGTTGACCTTCCTCAGTCATCATCTATGGATTCAGGGTATTGCAAGTGAAAGACTAAAGACTCCAATATAAGGATGGCTGATAAACTCCATGGACTCAATTTTAATTGGTAACTTTATTCGTCTCCCAACTAAGAAAGCAGCTCGGGATGCAATGTCTATGACTTTTTTTGATACGACCGATGCTTTTCAGGTTTTATGATTTGAAATGATATTTGATTCGGATGAGACAATCTAGGGGACCTATTGAAGCTTACTATAATAGCCTTCAAGGGTCGTGGAGATAGATTGACTTCCGTTGTCTAAAATCAATGGTATGCCCACATCATATTGCAAGATACAATCAACCATGACGAGAATTGTATGTACATTTTCCTCAATGGCTTAGATGGAACTAACGTGCTAATGATGCAACCATTCGCTATAGTTGAGCAGACTTATGCTCGTGTTCGCGGGGACGATATACAACAAACAGTGATGTTGACCATTATGTGACTAATTATTGCGAGGAGCTAAGCCTAGACTTAGAGAAGCTCAGGAGCCGTCTTTACATATGGTTAAACCAAGAGGTGGACGAACTTGTACAAACTTAAAACAAAAAACCCTTAAAGCTGGTAGTTACTCCCATTGTGGAAATGCCAAACACACTCGGGAGACATGCTTTAAGCTTCACAAATATCCTGATTGGAGGAAAGAGCCCAAAAGACGAAAGCCATCATTGAGAGAAATGAATAATGTAAAGGAAAGATGTCCCTAGTTATGGGAGAACCTCAATTACCACTAGTATCACAACTCAAATAACATAGTAAGATCCCTATAGAAGATGAAGGTAATTATGGCTTTGCTCTAATTGCTTCTTTACCAGACATAGGTCATCAGCCTAATATCTCGCCTCCCTCCTCATCCCATCACGGTACTCAGCACTAGGATGTTTGAGCACTTGCTGTCCGTAGAGGAGCTCGTCGACTAGCTCCACTCCTCGGAGGCCATGGCTAAGATATCGGATAAAGAGAGATGTATGAGAGGATTGGCGGTGGAAAGAGCTCAACAGTTACGGAGTTTGGCTGAATTGGGGCCAGCACCGATGGACTTGTGATGGTGAATAGATCGTAGAGAGAGAGAGAGATGTTTACTCGTGTCGACGAGAAAATACGCGAACGAAAGAATCCCTGCTTAATTGCTTGTTGGCAAGTCAAGCAAAGCAATATATCTGGAGATGAGTTCTAGAACCTCAATTTCTAGTAAATGAGACGGAAATTAAAGCAGTGTAAATTATGTTCAAACGAATATGTCCCCTCATACATCGTGAAAAGTACTGAAAAAAATTATAGTTAATAAAACGCTAGTCGTTTCTATTAATTATTTCCTTGGACAAGGAAAAACTCAATCCAATAAGACTACAAACACAAGCATATAAATATGAACAGCCTTCCCTGCCTGATGGATCAAAACATGATTGGCCTCAAAAAGAGAAGACACTTCGTACCTTTAGATGAACAGGAGAAAGGTGCTTCTTATTGTTCAATAATGATCTAAGTGACATGCCAGGGATCTTACGATCGAGGTCTCTGGAGACTATTATGAAGAAAGATTTCCACTCACATCACCGTTTACCAGGGATCAACTTCGGAGATTGACATCTCATTGATTGACAATGGCAAAGACCTGCTAGTGAATTGATCCAATTCAAGCTCTTTTATCGGTCTCTTTGTTCTGCTCTGGAAGAAGAAGGTCGGTTCTTGGGGCTGTGCAAGAGAAACATAGTAGCTGCTCAATATAAGGACTATGTTTGCCATCGCGGTTCTATCCATTGGATCTTCCTGAACACATAGAAAACCAATGTTGAGGCATCTAAGAACTTCATCCCTTGAGTATGAGTCTCCAACGGCTGGATCTAACACTCCCAATGGCGAATTGTCTCTCCAATTTTTCCAATCTTGAGAAATAGTTCATTAGAAAGAGAATTTTCAGTATGTCGGATCTGCTTTGTCTAACAATTTTCTCGTTAGTTTTAGTCAATTTCTGCAACTTACATAGCTAGCGAGATCTTCACCCCCATCTAATTGATAGAAGAAACTATTCTTCTTACCAGTAACAAGCTCAAGAAGTAGGACACCGAAACTATAGACATCGGACTTCACAGAGAACTACCCATGCATTGCATACTTAGGTGACATGTAACCACTGCAAACCGTAGTACATTAGCAATATTCGCATATATAAGCATCAAAAGTAGATAACTAAGCATAAGGGTACTTACAAAGTCCCCACAACTTTACTGGTGTTTACTTATATTTGATCAACTCCAACTATCCTTGCCATGCCGAAATCTGAAATCTTAGGGTTCAATTCATTATCCAACAAGATGTTGCTTGCTTTTAGATCACGATGAATGATTTGAAATTGAGAGTCATCATGTAAATAGAGCATTCCTCGAGCAATCCAACATACTATTTTATAACATCTCGACCAATCCAACCGCTCACTCTTTTCAGGATCTACATATATGCACAATTGAAATGCGGGAATATTCGGTTGAATAAATCCTCTTGATAAGATTTCATGCAAGCAGCTAACTTTAGGTTCCAAAAACTAGCGAAACAACAACAAAAGTTCAGGCTACACCCATGTTCGCCTCAACATGAAACAAGTGCTCGGTAATGCATTGAAACACGACGTACCAAACAAAAAGTAGTTGAGACTTTTGTTTGGCACAAACTCATACACGAACAGTTTTTCTTCACCCTCCAAGCAGAACCTGAGCATCCACACGAGGTTTCAATGTTGAAGATTTGCTACTAGTAGTACTTCATTCTTAAATTCTCTAGCACCTTGTCTAGAACTTTGAGATAGTCTCTTCACGGCTGTTTGTTGTCCATTAGGATACCTTGAAAGGGTAGTATTTTAATGTTTAAGTACATTCTGTCACAACTTTTCAAAACTACAAAATCAAGGACCAAAAACCATTCTCAATGTAGTTTCTGACTGATGATACCTGGAAAATTTCACCAAATCCGCCCTGACCCAACTTGTTTTGAAGAGAGAAATTGTCTGTGGCGGCCTGTATGGTGGCTAAATCATACTGCAAGGACTCGGCGTTTGTAATGTAATTTCCACCTATACGACAAAAAAACAGGAGATGGTCATTTCACCAAAAGCGTTGAACAGTACAGCCGCGTTTACGGTTTCATCTTCCTATCCAATGATACGGCGCAGATACATATTTCATACTGGTTTGATCTTCTTGGACGACTTCGTACGTCTTGGTCGCTTTCTTCCGCCTGAAATAACAAGCGAGGAAGAGAAGCACCATGCCCACGCCAACAGGAACAGCGACGGCAGTGATTATCACAGTAGTTTTATTGCTTTTGCCTACATATCAACCAATCTTAACAGCGTTAGTACGGTATGACTGAGATTTTTAAAAATGGAACTGCCAGCATAGGCCAGACGAAACGTCAACAACAGAGAAAAAACAAAAGCAGTGCGCTTCAAGAGCAAACGTCCAGAAAAAATTAAGCTGTAATCCATAATCTTTCCATCTCAGAAAATCCATTCTTCTCTTACTTCCCCTATGAGTGCACCAATTATTTATAGGGGATTAACCAATAATTGATTAAGAGCCACATTAAACAATTGTTATGTAAATAATTCAATGTCATAATCGGAGTAGAACCCACCATGTTCAACCAGCATGAGTGGTTGAGATAATTGCTCCACCTAAGAAAAACTTTTCACCTAAAATGGACCTCATCTCTACTTTGAAGCATTAAGGACTTAAACGAAGCATTAATTTCGTAATAGTTATAATAAATTGGACCCATCTTACAGTTTTTTTTAACAAGAAGTTGCAGCATAAGCAACGGAGTCACCACACAAAGTAGAAGCCCAGTAACAACAAACGCACTAAGACCATAAAGTTTTCATGTGATCCTCAAATATCATATCATGTCTTCAATCGACCACTTACTTCAAAAAGTCATTATGCTAGAAATACAGAGCAGAAGTGAAAGACAAACACGAAAAGAAAACCTTTTTTTTTTAAACATTTTTACATAAGCAGCCTCATCTTGAGGATTGTGACCACCCATTCTCTCACATCAATAATTCATAAAGCCGCTTGTGTACATGTCTTTTACTTTGGCGGTGTATATTATAATTGATCAAGATTTAATCCAAAATCCTAGTTGGAGAGATATTTATTATATACAGATTAGCTAAATCTGAATTAATATTATTGGCCTACCGGACTCCCTCCGCAGCTTCTGGAGAAGGAGAGAGTTAGGACGGAGGAAGACAAGCAACACGAACACACATTTACCTTTAGCTCCGGTCACTGGAGCGGGAGGCGGAGGTGATGGAGCGGGAGGCGGAGAAGCTGGTGCCTTGAGAACCGTGGCGTCGTAAAAGGGGTAAAACTCATACCTCACGTTGCAGCTGAGAGTGAGTAACCTGCCGCCTTGCTTCCCCTGAGGCAGATTAGTGATCCCAAACTGCAGGCACCTGCCACAGTCTGATGCCGTCAAGTCTGGCGTGCACTGCACGAATGCATACAGCCTCTGCAAGCTCGTGAAGTTTGCCTCCGCCGCCGCGACCTTCTTCTCTGACCTGCCAGCTGAAGCCCTCGTGGCAATGTCGTTCAGGGCTTTTCCCAGGAGATCCATGAACCGGGTTGCGTCAGTGACGTTGCCGGTGTTGCACAAAATGGGAGACGATGATTGCTCCATGACCGAGAAGATGGACTGGTTCGAGTATCGCAACATGCACTCGTCATACCAGATAACGGAGACTTGCTGGTTGGGGCACCTTTGAAGGATTTCCTGTTTCCGGTGGCCACGCAGTTGCTGCATGTTGCATTGTCAATGTCGCCACGGCATAGGAAGAGACCGTAGGCTCGATTGGGAGGGTTTTGGCCAGCAGTGGTGTTGGTAAAGCCATTGGTGCTGTTGGTGGCAGCGGAGGAGAGGGAAGAGAGGAGGGTATCGAGGTTGTACTGGCAGGTGGAATTGGGAGTGAAGAGGCTAGTGTTTGGGCAAGAATGAAATAGATAATTAGGTGCAGCTTCAGTACTAAAAATTGTGAAGAAGAAGAAGAAGAAGAAGAAGAAGAGAGTGAGGGAGGGAGAGATGGTAAGCCAAGAGTTCATGATTAGCTATGCTGATGCATTGATTAGCCTTGTGGCACGAGAACGGGCTGGAATTATCGGAAGAAGAGGACATTGATGATCTGCTCTCCAAGATACATTCGTGGCGAGAACTCTGCAGTGATGAACTGAAATAGATCTGGACCGTCATGTTTAACAAATAGTTGCAGCGCGAACACTACCAGGTGCTCAAGAAACTGTAATGGTAAAAACAATCTTCAAAGACTCCTCCTAGCATAACAAGATTTAGACAATTGTGACAGTAAAAGCATATTAGGCTCCATTCATTTCCTAGAAAAAGTAGCATTTATGGAAAATATTTTTCAGGAAGTCATTTTTTTGAAAAATAATAATATTTTCGAATATTCATTTGAAACTGAGAAAAAATTATAAAAAAAATTGATTTTTAATTTATTTTATTTTTTTGTCATACATTGATTGATCACTAGTTAAGAGCGCCACTTGCCTCTTTTGAAAATATATGAAAAATATTTAAAGGTGAAAAAATAATATGAAAAATATTGTACACTTTCTAAAAGTGGAAAAATATTTTCTCCTCGGTGAAATATATTTTCCTTAACTATCTTGTTTTTTGCGAAACAAATGTCGAAAAATCCAAAATATATTTTCTTGAAAGTTATTTTCTGTGAAACGAACAAAACCTTAGAGCCACAAACTTTTGAAAGAGTAAATCCCACAGTTTTTTAAATTTTTAATAATTTATTTTTTTTGAATGAGTTGTTATTATCACAGTAGATTAATGACAATCATTTAACCGTTTATCATCTTAAATCATGGGTTTGGAACGTAGCTGGTGGATTGCCAGTATTTTATCTTAGTTATTGATCTTCAAATGATGCCGGTGATCCAATGGCTACAAATGCAAGCTAGGTCCTAGTCAAGTGGAATCATAGTATTCAAGCTAATCACTTGGATATTGCCATGTACAAAAGTATGCTTATCCTAATGCATTACTGGTAATACGTGGCATATGCGTCGAAAGATATAGGCTCATTTTATCAGCACAAATTATAACCATTTTATTCTAGAAATATATTTCTAATAAAAATATGTTTTTCTATTTGTATTCTCAAGATGAGTTTCTCAACAAAAAAAAAATATATTTTTGATAACAACACAAAGTTTATATTTCCAGAAAAGGATTTTACAAGAATTTTTTTTTATAACGATGAAAAAAATTATTCGTCACTTCAATACCTGTAGGTGATAGGCGGCGGTCAACAGTGGGCAACACTTAGGGATGTGGTTCAACAGGCGACGGGGGTCGAGGACAATGAGGTGTGGTGATTGGTGGTTGATGGCAATGGCGAGTAGGAGGTGGTGGCTAGTGAGGGGTGGTTGCGGCAATGGCAACACCTAAGGGTGCAATGGCCAGTAGGGCATGGCAGCAATCAGCAGTCAATGGTGAGGGGCGATGGCTAACAAGGAGTGGTAGCAATGTCGATGATGGCAACGAGTTGTGGCTAGTTGGGAGAGGCGGCTGGTGATGGCCGTGACCAAAGACAATGGTGAGTGATGAGGGCTGGTGGTGGATTGGAGGAGAAACGAAGAGTCTCAAAAAAGAGAAGCCAAAGTGAAATTGCATTACCAAACCGTTGTTTGCTCCATACTTGCTCAGGAACATATAAATAGTTTTGCAAAGAAAATAAGAATGATTATCATTTGCGCTCGTTAGCTTGTGATAAGAAGTTTTTCTTTTTATGTAAGACTCATTGTTCTCACTAATTTTTTAATGGGTCATTAATATCATTAATTATAGAAATATCATGTAGCATACAGAATGGCATGCAACTGATGAGTGAAGTGTAATCTGAGCAATTTCATGATCACCTATTTTGTCTATAAGGAAAGACGAAATTTGAAATAGGTTCAATAGCAGAACGAAAAGCATAGACCGTGACATACCTTTTTATTTTAAAAAATAATTTAATATAAAGTACATCACTACAAACTAAAATTCTAAGATCATCTTTTGGTGAATAATAATCATTCTATTTCGAAAATAAACTTATGACAAGAAATAGATTTCTCTATTTTTATTATCTGATTGAGTTTCTAAACTAAGAATCGAGTTTGATAACAACAAAATATTTTTCCCACAATAAAAATTCATTTGATAGCAACAACAAAATTCTCATTCTAATTTCTGCCCTTGGCAAACGAAGGTCAATGGTGGTGAAAGCTGGCCACCAAAAGCCAATGCTTGTTGTAGGTGATGGCTGGTGGGGGGTGGCAATGGCGGTGGCCACTAATGCAGCTACCCCTTGCTAACGAGGATGGTGGCGACAAGCAACGACCAGTGGCTGAGGGGTGGCAGTAGCTGATGGGGGTGGGTAGGCAACTATGGTTAGGATAGCAATGAGTGGTAGGGCCAGTGGCCAACGGGCGTGGGTTGGAGAAGATTCGAAGAGAGTCAAAAAAAATAACAGAGTTATAGCGAGAGTAAAAAACAAGAGAGTTAACTACTTTTGTTTTTAGTTCAAGATTAGAGATGCAGAAATCAAACCCTTCTCATTTATGTGCCAAACCTATTTTTAGACCAAAAATTTGTTCAAGAACATGAAATTGCATTACCAAATGGATTTCTAATCTAAACATTTTCCAAGAATCGACAAATAATCCTGAAATAGAAACATAATTGTTATTATTGGTACTCTAAAATTTGTAATTCTATTCCACATGGGGCGCATTGAAAAGCTTTGGAACACAAAATTTGGCAGTCTCAAACAAGAACAGCTATTGCATAGTTTGAAAGGGCAAAAGGGGAATTTTGTTGCCAAGCCAAGACAAACCGGTGAGAGATTTTCCCTAAAATTAAAGAACATTAAAGTCCATGCCGTAATGTTAAAGCGACAGGAGCCGGGCTTGGACCGATGGAAGACAACACTTGCCCTCGTACGAGGTCATTGACCAAGTCAACTGCGTGATTTGCGTCCTCTTTTGGCTCCAACGTGGAGACTGGAAGAAGAAAAGTCAAAGTATGTATCCGACTGTGTCGCTGTAGAGAGAGAGAGAGAGAGAGAGAGAGATGGGATGAATGCGACTTTGGGGGCGCTTATAGCTTTTGATTTTCCAACAAAACTTCGGCAATAATGCTAATACTTTTGCACTATTAAAATTGATTCGTATGATTCCAAGCAAAGGAAAGTACAAAAAAGAAAACAGTCTTAAACTTATTACATTAATACCAATTTAATGGAAAAATTGTCAAAAAAGTCATAAACATTTACCATTTATGCCGATTCAGTTCTTAGCCTTTTTTTTAATCCGATTCAATCATAAACATTTTCCACATTTGTCAGTTAAGTCATTCTGGTGGATTTTGATCGGAAAATGCCTACATGGCGATGCCGGAGATGACGGAGCGATGACATGTCCAAAACAAGATTTTTCTTTTTTTTCTTCTCTTTTTTTTTTTTTTTGCATCGGCCACTTCAAAGGGTGACGAAGCCCTCGTCGGCAACAACCGAGGGCGGTGGGTCGCCGGCAAGGGCTGGGGAAGCCGCCACCTCCCTCACCTGCCGTCAACAAGGGCCAAGCGAGGCCGCCCTCACTAGATCTAGGCGGGGCCGGTCTCAATCGGCCCCGGCCGGCCACTAGTTCAGATTTGGGTAGGGCGAGCCCCACCCAAATCTAGGCGAGGCCGGCCTCACCCTGCCCTAGCTGGCCAATGGTGGGGTAGCCTTGCCTAGCCAAGATCTGGGTAGGGGCGGGGTTGTCCCGCCTAGATATGCAGCCCTCCTCGCATGCTTTTTTCTATAGCTTTTTTAAAACTTAACTTAAATAAATTTAAAGCCACAAAAATTAAAGATAAATTAAAGCCATGTAGATAATTTGAACGGAATTTCTCGCTACTAGCATTTAAATAATCGCTACTAGCATTTCTCACAATATGATGAAAATTTATCGTACTGGAGTGAGCATTGTTCACAACTTATGGATCCTCTTAAACCATAGAACTAGATTTATTAAGCCTAGTTTACAAAACTGTTTTATTAGGAGATTCGTCATATTGTGAGTAATCTTCTAAATAATATATTATAGTAAAAATCAATAGTAGCCCCACATATCATTTAACGAATTAAACATATAAATCAGCCTTAATAAGTCTGATATTTTGCTAAAACAAAAACTCTCGACGTAGTGTTTTAAGGGTTTAGAATTTGGCTTATGCATAAGAATTAGACATATAGAACCAACTCAATTCTCTGCACAGATTATTGATTCAGATAATTGAAAAGGATCTTTTTGTCCTTAGAAAAAAAATATCTTATAACAGAAGAAAATAATATCCAGAGAAACAGGTGTGCCTAGAATTGATTTAATCGGCATTAAACTGTATTTACGAAAAATGAGGGTGGAATTTAATCTAAACGAATCCAAGCAAAGCTTTTATTTCCTCCTTGGACAAAGAGCGGGAGGCAACAACATTGTTGAATTCAATATATTTTTACCATTCGAGGTCATAAGGTTCGATTTTTCAGTTGTGATGTTTTGTGTTTCTTCATTGACAAGGTGCATTTTGGTTCAAAGGTAAAGGAGAGGACAAGTGTATAAATAAAGGCCACAACATATTCTAGCAGATCCAGGAATTTTTTCAACGCTTCTTAATCAGAATTCATTTGGTGCTACAAGTGTACACAACTAAATTCTTGCTTCTGATTTTTCGAACATAAAAGTGGGTGAATTGCCTTGAAATAGGGAAGAGACCTTTTCAGCAAACTAGCTAACTCTACAAGAAGAAACCAATAGGTGATAAGCAAAACCGTACCATAGAGAGAGAGAGAGAGAGAGAGAGAGAGAGAGAGAGAGAGAGAGAGAGAGAGAGAGAGAGAGAGAGAGAGATTCATGTCACATCAGTTAATCAAAGAACTAGGAAGACACAACTGCAACAAAATTACTCTTGATTTCGCAGGAGAACGTTCATTCACATAGGGCATGGATAATATTTGTCTTGAGCTATAAATATTGTCAAAGAATATAAAGACTTTCGGTCTTTCTTATCTTGGTCGAACGAACCATTTTCATTTAATTGATTGACGATTTTCGAACAATAAAAGAAGGGATTTTGAATGAAGGATGGCTCAAAAGGGAGAGCTTCAAGCTCGGACAATCCAGTTTACTAACTGATTCACCTTGCGGTAAGAATGGACAGGTTGAATTTCATGGAGATGGTCCAGACAAGATTCGCATTTTGTAATAAGGGCCTGCAAACCCAACTCGTGTTGATCAGCTACCAGAGAAAGCCTATCAAGGATGGGGCACCTGCAGCCTACACGTATATTTTTAATAGTATCAAAGGCCTACTAGCTTCACAAGTGAAGAAACGTGTAGACTAGAATTTGATTATTTAATCTAGACAATAGAGGTAGTATTGAGCCTTATAGAATCGAAAACTTCAATTTGGTTATTTAGTTTAAACAAGAGGCAATATTGAGCCTTCTAGAAGCACAACAATGTGAATGATGCATCGAATGATGCATCAAATGATAGTAGATCGATGTAAGGTTTAGCCTCACATATTAACAAAATCTTAGAGGAATCATAATATCTATGATGAATAGCATGTGTAGAATCTTTTTTTAAATGCACACGACCCAATTTGTGCAATTAACAGGTTATTCTCCAAGTAAATACATTTTTTTGCTTATGGTTCACAAGAAATCATGGTGGAAGCTAAGCAATCTCACTACGAGACCACCATGAAGAAGTTCTAGTGGCACCACCATTTACCGGGGGTACAATTCCATGACTGACATGCCATTAGTCGATGAAGGCGTAGACCTCTTGGTGGATTGGTTTGATTCAAGCTCTTACATTGGGGTGCTTTGTAGCCGCAATCTACTTTGGATATAGAACACTAGATGTCGAGGCAAGGGGGTTCAAAAATTTCCTACTGAGCTTGAGAACAACAGTGTCCATGGTGGGTCTTTGAGTTGGATCTTCCTGAATGTATAGCAAGCAAATGTGCAAGCATCGAAACACTTGATCTCTCGAATGTGAATCCAAGATAGCCGGGTCCAACACTTCCAAGGGCGTGCCATCTCTCCATTGATTCCACACCTGTAAGAATAAGTCCGAAAAATCTTCACATATTTGTTGCATTAATTCAAAAACTCATCACCCAAGATATATGAATCTTGTAAAGTAACATAAATGACCTTGGAAAAGTTATAAGCCACAAGTGTTTCTACAACTAAGAGAACTAAGTTTTGGCAAAGTAATTTCAATTTCAAAATTGGAATTCCTTTGTGCAGTAACAAGGTAAAACTCACATAACTAACAATATTTTTACCCCCATTCGACTAGTGGTAAAAGTTATTCCTCTTCCCACAAAGGATCTCTAGAAGTAGTATGCCAAAGTTATAAACATCAAATTTCATAGAGAATTCTCCATGCATTGCATATTTTGGAGACATGTAACCATTGCAAAAACAAACATTAGTCATATGTATAATGCAAATTTAGATTTAGAGGATCCTTGAATAGATCAAATGAGCAAGTCCAATGTTCACAAAATCATCTATGCAAAAACTAAGATTTACAAAGTCTCCACAATTTTATTTGTGCAAGCCTGAGTTTGATTGACTACAAAAATCATTGCCATGCCAAAATCCGAAATCTTCAAGATCATTTCATTGTCTAACAAGATATTGCTATACTTTAGGTCACGATGAATGATATGAAGATGAGAATCTTCATCTAGATAGAGCATTCCTCGAGCAATCCTATTCACTATTTTACAACACAACATCCAATCCAATTGTCCACTTTTTCCGGGGTCTGCATCATTGCACCAAAATTCATTAATGTGTTAGGATGTGGTACCTATCGAAAAACTCAAGGCGAACCTCATCACAAAATACTGAAACATATGTATTCTCATTCATCAAATGTAGCTTAAAAAAACTATAATTAGTTGAAAGGACAAAAACCTCTTAATTTCAAGGTTTCCATAAATAGTGAGATCTTGATAACAATTGATTTCTAACAAACTATACTTCTTTCATATGATAAGGTTAAACTGCAACATACCAAATAAGTAATAATCAAAGCTTTTATTTGGCACAAACTCATAGGCAAGCAGCTTTTCATCTTCCTCCAAGCAAAACTCAAGTAGTCGCACAAGGTTTTTGTGTTGAAATTTGGCAACTAATAGAACTTCATTCTTGAATTCTTCATCACCTTGTTTTAAGCATTAAGATAGCCTCCTCACCGTGATTTGTTGTGTATTGAGAAGTGTACCCTAAAGTGTTTTAAATTGATCATTTAGTTCCTTATAGCAACTTCTTAAAAACTTCCATACAAATTCTTTGCACGTTTCTTTTTTTCTTGTCTGCACCATTATGTTCAATTCACATGAGCATTCTTGATAGTTTCTAACTGATGAGTAATACATACTTGAAAAACTTCACCAAACCCACCTTCACCCAACTTTTTTTTCAAGAGAGAAATCATTTGTTGCGGCTCGTATTATAGCCAAGTCAAATTGCAAGGACTCCATGGCGATAAGTTCATTTGCACCTGCATTACCAAAAGATACAATTTTGATCATCAAATTATATTGACATTGGCTCCTAGTAGTGTTTATACGGTTGCTAGTGCTTGGGAACATTTTCACAATCAAGAGCACTGGATTAAACTGGCATGGTTATAGCCTTACCCATATGAAATCTTCCCTTATTGATTTGTCATGAAGAAAAAGAATAAACAGTATTATCACTACTATTGGTAACAAAGTAACGAGATCAATATTGTATCATGATCACTTCTTCATGCTGAAGGTAGTGTTAGATCAGTTAATTGCAGTGTAAATGCTACCTATGTTTTGAGGGAATTGCTAAAGGTTAGGAGCAATTTGAGACCTCGTTATGTGGTTGATCATGTTGAATCCATATTCCTCTCGCAAGACTAGTGGCATCCTAATGGGATCTCACTGGATATACACCTGAGGAGTGGAGTTTAAGATAATGCTCTTCTTTGAACAGCATAATCAGCTGATATAATTTATGCTCTAAATGGAAAAGACCTAATACGAGGTCTGAAGATTTGGTATCAATCCAAGCAGCTGTTTGTGGTGCATGTCCAAAGTCGCCTTTAGAAGACGAAGATACTTGCACTGATACTTCTAGCGACATTCTTACTTCTGCTTCAGCTTGGGAGATTGTTAGAAAAAGAGGCATAAGAGTTGAATGGTAATGACTGATTTCATTTTCACCTAACTTGCTGAGGTTTGGATTCATATTTTGGTTGGCAATACAATATAAGCTGCCCACATTTCCAAGAATTGAGAGATAGTCTTTCAATCATGGTGAAACTCTGTTCTTTGTGTCATTTCAAGGAATTGGACGCGCTTTCTCTAAGCAAGTTTGGAAGAGCACCCTTCAGCTTTGTTTTCCTAGTAATGATATTGGTGATTGGGAGTTTCACTTGTCTTGATGCAGCAGCGTGTGAAAGGGAGAGATTTTCGTAGGTGTTTGGTAAACTTTTTGTAGAATTGTTTTTTTCTTTTTGGGTAAAGAACTTTTTGTAGATTGATGCATCTGTTTTTTAAGAAGGCCATAAATGATCTACTGCATTTCCAAAGTATTCCTCTTATCGATGGCATAATGATTATTTGTGCAGTTAAGTATAGTTTTGATGGTTGAAAGAGCGTGAAGAATTGGATCTTTGTCCTTGATCTTTTTCATTATATATGCCACATTTACATCAAATGGAATCTCAACTTGTAAAAATAATATATATGATGCCTTACAAAAAAAAAATAAAGGAATTCCATAACATGCTCATTTTTGTGATGTAGATAATTTAACTAAAGATAATGGTAAATAGTTGACTTAATACTTTTTCCTTGGACAACTTCATCCGTCTTCTTTCCCTTTCTTGGAAGCAAACAACAAATGAGAGAGAAGTACCATAACACCTCCAACAGGAACGGCGATGGCGATGGTTATCACAGTAGGTTTCTTGCTTTTTCCCGCGCACGTACCACTATATGAGACAATCACCAAATTATTTTAGAATCATTCTAGATGAAAGCGTGTTTAAAATTTAAACATTCTAACACTCCCTTTGAATTAGACCTAGAACGGGCGCATGACGAATGGCAATTAGACACGCATGATGGGGCCTTGAGAGATCTCAACAGAGAGCCTTCAACGAGAGAGTCTAAGCTGCAATTGCAATTCCGGCATTTGCAATTTCTTTTTTAAAGTTAAATGATGGAGTTCAAGCCGAATAAGTTCTAAACCAACTCTAGGATCCCTAATCTATGTTCTGGTACCAATATATTGCAAAATAACATAGGACTTAACTTATTGTAGAAGTGGACTTCTAAGCGTCCATTTTCCTTTTCTGAAATTAACTTCCTTTCTCAATTTTGGTGACATTCTCCTTTTTCAGATTGGGAAACTATTAAAATATTTTTGATAGGTGAAAATTATACCAACTTTTAGGTAAGACAACTCATGTGCAGATTTGTTAGCAAATTGAATATTTCAATACCATGATCAAAGTTTAGTTGTTTGTGCTCTAGTATCCGTGTAATTGGTCACAGGTGACACGCCTCCCTAATTCGGTGTTTGTTCTGTTAGACCCCATTTTACTTTAATCTTCTAAGACACAGAAATTCTAAAGGAGATAGGGAATCCTAGAGAGCATCGTTTCTGGTCAACGAAGAAGCAAGGGGTAGGAGAGTTGGGAGATTGATTTGTATTAAAAATGTATTAAATTTATCATTGTTAATGCCAGCCATATCACGTCGGATGGCTAACATCCATGTTAGTAATTTTCAATTAAAATTAGCTGCAAAGACTAAATTGATAAATCAACAAAAAGTTTAGAATTAAATTGATAATATTAAAAGATATAAAACTAAAGTAGCACAAGTCAACAAGTTATAATTTTTTGGGTAATTTCTCCGTATGTTTTGTCACAACACATGCATACTTTTCTACTTCTTTATGTGCATTTCAATCTTTAGGTTTCTTTTCTTTTTTATTTACTAACAAATTTTATGCAGTTAATTTACTTTTTAAATTTAGAAAAAAAATCTATTATCCTAGCGAAGAGATTAAAGTAGCTTAAATGTTTCAATAGACATAGTTATGTATTTTAGTAACACGGATTGAGTCAAATTTGAATCGCTGAAATTGTATGACATAAAAGTGAGCCAATACCGATTAAATGGGTTATGTCCAAACATATACGTCTTCCTACTAATTCTAAATAAACTTAAATCTAAAAAGGAACAAGTTCAAAATAACTAAGGAGAAAATAAAAGTGCATCATTCCACAATAGATGGCACGTTTTCATCGATTACAATTCCTCATCTACACCAAAGAAAAAGGTAGGCACAATCGCATCTATATTCACCATTTTCCATCTTTTGATAGCTTACACTCGCCTGAAGACATCTTCAGTCCTCTGTTTGGCCCCAGCATGAATTGAAGCCTGAATTTTGATTCATTTGTTTGCTTCTCTGCTCGAAACAATGCCGTGGAACAATGAAAGGATAACTTAGCTTCAATATAAATGGCCTTATTATTGCAGGTTGCAGGTACGGCCTTTGAGAAGATTTTTCCCATACGGTATTCCAATTTAGCAAAACTGGGAATTATGTGGCAAAGAAAACAATAAATTGCAAATAACTCCAGGTGTCGCAGCGGGAGGAGGTGGGGCCGGCACGGCGGTGGCGTTGATAAAGGGATACAACTCGAGTATCGCGTTGCAGCTCGGAGTGAATAACTTCCCTCCTCGCCAACCAATGTCAAGACGAGAAATCGCATACATGAGGCACGAGTTACAGTCCAATCCGTCAAGTCCGGCGTGCACTGCGCCATCGTGTACAGACGCAGCGAGCTCGTGATGTTCATCTCTGCGTCCGCGAATTTCTTCCCGGACGCGCTGCCTTTCGCCTTATAGGCAACGTCGCTGATGCTCTTTTCAAGTACTTCCGCGAACCTCCCCGGGTCAGAGACATTCACAGTGTTGTGCTTAATGTGAGAAGGCTCGCTCTCCATGATCGAGAAGATGGACTGACTTGATTACCGCAACATGCACTCGTCGTACCAGATCATAGAGACTCGTCGGTTGCGGCATCTTCGGAGGATTTCCTGTTTCCCAATGGTCATGCAGTCGCTGCATGTGGCGGTGTCAAGGTCACCACGGCATAGGAAGAGCCCATAGACCCGGTCAGCAGGGCCTCAGCCCACGTTGGTGTTAGCGAAGCCATTGGTGCTGTTGGTGGCGGCAGAGGAGAGGGAAGAGAGGACGGCATGGAGGTTGGACCGGTAGGTGGAGTTGGGAGCTAAGGAGGTGGTGTTTGGGCAATCATGAAACAGATAAGTGGGTGCAATTTCGTTGCTGAAAACTCTGATGATGAAGAAGGAGGAGGAAAGTGAGATGGAGACGGCGAGGCAAGACTTCATGGTTGGATTGACGATGTATTAGCCAAGAGTGGTCGGGACGGAGTTATAGGAACGATGATGTTTGAATGGTTGCCCCCATAAGTTTTCTCCATTCTGCACGGGCCGTGCTCATGCACGCCATGACTCCATCAAGGAGTCTTTCCACAACCTTGTGATGGATGTGCAGTTTGGAGACCCGTCGTGTTCTAATTAACCAATCAGATAAATAGAAAGCGAAAAATCGAAGACCACTCGGGGTGTCGAGGATCGGTCCCTCCCCCTCCTGACTGAAATCTGCCCCCCTGCGAACGCAACTCATCGATTTTCTAGCAGAGAGAGACCGCCTTCTACGACGACCGTCGCTCACTCAATTACGACGGTTCAGCTCAGATCAATTTAGTTAGTCCCTGAGCGAGAATCAAAGGTCATCCAACTGATTGAGAGCGATCTTGGAAGCTGCAGATGGACTTCCAGGCGAGGAGAAATCCATGGAGGATCGAGGGTGGGGCTTTTCTTTTGCGGGGCGGCTTTTTAAATAGCCAACTTCTTGGTGATTCTTGATTTTGGGCACTTTTTTTTTTCCTTTCTGATTGACGTGTTTTTAATTCCTTTCCGAGTTTATCAAATGTCAAGACAGGCGAAAGACGAAAGATAAATGATATTGAGTGAGTGAGGAGTTTGATGTGAATTTTTACTGAGAAAATCATGGATTTGAATTCGTGGAAAATTTCCAGCAAGAAATAAAACAGAGAGAAAATCCATCGAAAACTTTTTACTTTGTTTCGACTACACTCATTCTTTAAATATAAGGAGCGATCATCTAGAGAAAGGTGAAATCCGAGCCTATTAAGGACACGTCCATTCGGATCCACCTTTGCCCAGAGCTTAAACCAATGATCTGTGAAGCCTATGAACAGAACAGAATAATATGAACTGCTGCACGCTTTCAAAGACAGAAACAATGTTATAATTGGTTTAGAAATAATTCATTTCTCCGCCGGATTTATTCAAGGAAATAACCGTTTTTTTTCCGGCTATCATTCTGCCATTGTAGATTCTTAAATTATGCACGATGTTAATATTTACTTAAATGAATGCTAAAACATCCCAAATTCATGCTGATCTAGGAATTATGCAAGTGCGAAGTGGAGACCCCCGCTCTGTATCTATGCATGATCACGTTTTTATACGAGTAATCTTTGTCCTCACGTTCTTGCCGTGTTAATGTTCCCCGTGGAAGGCGAAGAATCTCAAGGTCCCTATAAGACTATCACGAAGAAATATTTTCGCTCGTATCACGATTCACCGAGGGTACGGCTCAGTAACTGACATTTCATTGGTCGACCACGGCATAGACCTACTGGTGGATTCGTCTAACTCGAGCTCCTTCAACTGTCCCTCCGTGCTCCTTTGGAGGAAGAAGGCCGGTTGTCGAGGCTGTGGAAGCCTGACAGAGTGGCTGTTCAACATAAGGACTATGCTCGCCATGGTGGGTCTATCAGCTGGATCTTCCTGAACACCAAGCAAACCAATGTGGAGGCATCTATGCACTTCATCTACTGAATATGAGTCGCCAATGATCGGATCTAGCACTTCGAGCGGTGTACCTGCTCTCCAATGTTTCCACGCCTGCAGAAATCATTTCAGTGGAGGAATTTCAACTTAATTAGATCGGTGCAGCATAATGTATGTCGGAATAGCACAAATACAACTTACATAGCTGGCGAGATTTTCACCCCCATCTGATTTGACGAAGCAGCTATTCTTCTGGCCGCTAATGATCTCTAGGATTAGCACACCAAAACTATAAATATCAGATTTCACTGAGATTTGCCCACGCATTGCATACTCAGGAGACAAGTAACCACTGCAAACCAAAATACTAGAGCTGTAGCATCCTTCATATTTTTATAAATTGATAAAATAAGCAAGTAGCAAATGGCACACATTTTAATGAATATGTACGAGGACTAGCATGTTTGTGAGCATGGTGATGCTTGTAACTCATAGATCGATTATAAGATAGATCATATGAATAAGAAGTTAGCAATCATCTAAGAAAGAGTTCGCAGACTTACAAAGTCCCCACGATTTTCTTAGTGTTTACCCGAGTTTGATCAACTCCAAAAATCCTAGCCATGCCGAAATCTGAAATCTTGGGGTTCATATCGCTGTCTAATAGGACATTGCTCGGCTTTAGATCGCGATGAATGATTTGGAGTCTAGAATCTCTGTGCAAATAGAGCATTCCTCGAGCAATTCCAGATATTATTTTATAACGTCTTGACCAATCCAAATGCCTTCTCTTATCTGCACATTCACTCAATTAGCAATCAACTATTATGGATTGATAAATCCTTGAAGAACTTTCATCAGGTTCTACGGAAGCTGCTGAAATTCTCAATTTTAAGTTTATGCTAATCACACATGCAGTCTGTTCGGCATTGAAAATGACAACTTAGAGCTTATCGAAGTAGGTGAAGTACCAAATAAAAAGTAGTCGAGACTTCTATTTGGCACAAACTCATAGACAAGTATCTTTTCTTCTCTATCCAAGCAAAAGCCGAGTAACCGTACAAGGTTTCGATGTTGAAGCTTAGCTATGTCGCGACCTCCCCGAAGGTGCACCACCTAGGGGTTCGGCTAATGGTTTGTTAAGAATGACTTAACTTGAGTTCTCCCAAACTCAGACCAATTCACGACTTTGGTTTCACTTTCTTTAAACATGCAAGATATTCAGTTTGGAGCCGCCACTAACCTATTTATGGTGGGTTGGTTAGAAACCCATGTAAGGCATCGGGAGTCATGCCTTACTCCTACGAACCAGAGATTTAGGACTCGGGGACTTGGTTACGCTAAATTACTCTAATGCCCTTTTGGTACCTTTTCATTATTTTCAAAACTTCGCAGGCAGTTTGGATTCATTTTAATTCTACTCCTAACATGCAATGGTGACCACACGTATACTCAACAACTAACACAAAGCATTCAAAAAATAATAATAAGAAAGGAATCAAAACAAATCAAAATAAATGACTAAAATATACCATGCATCAAATAAAATAAAAATCTAAAATATCAAATAAAATCTAATCTAACAAAATCAAATAAAATCTAATCCAACAAAATACCAAATAAAATCTAATCTAACAAAATCAAATAAGATCTAATCAAATAAAGTATCAAATAAAATCTAATCTAACAAAATACCAAATAAAATCTAATCTAATAAAGTATCAAAGAATCTAATAAAATCTAATAAAATAAAATAAGATATGCATGAAAATCAACAAATCTAATGCAATATATATATATATGAAATGGAATTTTTTTGTATTTTTTTAATGAATTAATTAACTAATGAACCTAACTAACATGTCTAATATGCAACCAATTAATTATGCAAATTTACCTAAATGTGCAAACTAACCTAATCGTGTTATTTTCAATTTAAACATGGAATTTATCTAAATGTGCAAATAACCCAATTATGCGACTATCCTAAATATGCAAGAAATCTAATGATGCAATTATTCTAATAATGCAATTAGGCTAAACATGCAATGCATCTAAAGCCAATTCAAATATGTCAATGCAATTAAATCAATTTAAACATGCAAAATCATCTAAATCAAGCAAATTAAGCAACAACATGCTACTAATCAAATATTCAAATCAACTTTGGAAAAAGAATGTTTTTTACCAAATCTTTGGGATCATCTCTCCAAATTTAAACCGATTGCATCAAACAAGTGCGGCGGCTAATGGTGACACTCGGCGGTGAAATTGCCAATCACGCGGCTTGAGCGAGAAGCTGCGAGAAAATAACGAATTCCAACCAATCCTAATTAGCTTGGTGAACAAACAGCAAAATCAAGGAAAAACGCAAGTGATCTATAAGTGCTTATCTTTTTTTAGATCGTCTCCACTATTTTGTGCGGCTCCTTGAGTCTTTTTCTTTGCTACAACGAATTGTTCCCTTTTTCTCTTCTTGGCACTCTCTGCATGGGAAAACCGTTTCAATGTACGTGCTGGCAAAGAAAGAATAAAAGAAGAAGCAAATATTCAAAACGAGCAAACTCCCTTTTCTTGTTTTGCAGATTGTTGTCTCTTTTGCTACCGTCTCGACCGAATTCTCTCAAGGTCTCACACTTTCTCTCTAATTTTTGTGCTGAAAGTCCTCTTAATGTGGCCGTGTATTCAACATGTGTGGCCCTCCCCTTTGAACGTCTCTGAGACCTCCTTTTATAGTAGTCAGAGAACAAATTTTGATTAAGGAAAAGAAATATATTATTTGATTTCCTCTCAATCAAGCGAGATTGATTTTTATTTCTTCCCCATTTTTTTCCGATTCTCTTCCTAAAATCAAACATCTTCGCCGATTTCTTATCATTAAGATATTTTCCTGCCAAAATTCACACGTAATCAAATATCTCCTCACATATTTCGTAATCTTGACTGAATCCACGAAATTGATGCACATATATTCCCTCAAAGATTGTTTTTTTTTATTATTTGTTAATGTGACCAAAATTTAGGTGTCAACAGCTGCCCCTCTTTGAAGGTGAGCTCGTAGAGGTTGCATTCAAAGACCATAGAAACCTAAATTTTGGCTATGCAAATGCAAAGTAATGAAATTTTTTTTGAATTTTTTTTTGAAAAACAATGTGAATCTTATTCTAAATGCAATGCCATGAGGATGTAAATGCATATGCATGATACAGAAAAGGAAAACACACTTGCAGTCACTTACCTATCGGTGCGGGATTGATATTAAGTTGCTTAATTCATATCCAAATCCCATCACAAGTTCTCCAAAGAATGTGACTCATCTAGAATAAAATGATATTTGACTAACCGAATTAACATGATTGAAGAAGTTAGCAAATACCATTCATATCCAGAATGAAATAATGAATGAAGAGGGGGACATCTAGACTGATTAAATGCAAATGTTATGCATGATATTTTTGTTGAGACTAACTCTCATTTTCAAATGTAATTATGGCATGATGGATGCAAATGAAGAGAAAGAGAAACAAACCTGCATACTTACCTTGGTAGATTGAGGCATGTATTGAATGAATTTTGGAAACCGCCTTCTTAGGCCCAAGCTCTTGCTTCGGTCACAAAAGAAGCCAAACGGTAAAAAGGTTTGAACCGCCTTCTTACACAAAAGAAGCCAACGGTAAAAGAACTTGAACCGCCCTCTTAGGTCCAAACTCACTTCGGTCACAAAAGAAGCCAAACGGTGAAAGGGTTTGAACCGCCTTCTTACACAAAAGAAGCCAACGGTAAAAGAATTTGAACCGCCTTCTTAGGCTCGAACTCACTTCGGTCACAAAAGAAGCCAAACGGTGAAAGAATTTGAACCGCCCTCTTAGGCCCGAACTCACTTCGGTTACAAAAGAAGCCAAACGGTGAAAGAATTTGAACCGCCCTCTTACACAAAAGAAGCCTACGGTGAAAGGATTTGAACCGTCTTCTTGACAAAAGAAGCCTACAGGGAAAGGATTTGAACTGCCTTCTTACACAAAAGAAGCTAACGGTAAAAGAACTTGAACCGCCCTCTTAGGCCCAAAGTCACTTCGGTCACAAAAGAAGCCAAACGGTGAAAGGGTTTGAACCGCCTTCTTACACGAAAGAAGCCTACGGTGGAAGGATTTGAACCGCCTTCTTACACAAAAGAAGCCAACGGTAAAAGAATTTGAACCGCCTTCTTACACAAAAGAAGCCAACGGTAAAAGAACTTGAACCGCCCTCTTAGGCCCGAAGTCACTTCGGTCACAAAAGAAACTAAACGGTGAAAGGGTTTAAACCACCTGAATTGGTTTGAAAATTCCCTTCGGATTTTCTGAAAAGATACCTGAAACTTTAATCAAGTAATTGACTCAAAAGTTCCCTTCGGACTTTCGAAAATGGTACCTGAAAATCCAATCAGGTTGTGGACTCAAAAGTTCCCTTCGGACTTTCGAGAGAAAAAATAGGTTTGAAAGTTCCCTTCGGACTTTCAAAAAAGGTACCTGAAACTCCAATCAGGTAGTGGACTCAAAAGTTCCCTTCGGACTTTCAAGAGAAAGAATAGTTTTGAAAGTTCCCTTCGGACTTTCAAGAGAAAGAATAGGTTTGAAAGTTCATTTCAGACTTTCAGAAATGGTACCTGAAACTCCAATCAGGTAATGGACTCAAAAGTTCCCTTCGGACTTTCGAGAGAAAGAATAGGTTTGAAAGTTCCCTTCGGACTTTCGAAAAACATACCTGAAACTCCAATCAGGTAACTTTATCCCTGCGGATTCTTGAACAAGCTGCTTGAAACTCCAATCAGGCAATGCTGGATATCAGTTTGAGCATTCAAAAGTCTTCAATCTTCAAGGAAACCTTACCTGTCAGACATGATTAGAGCAAAGCAACATATGCATTCATCAAGGCATACATGTCAATCAAGTATTTGTACATGATGGTTTTACCATGTTTGCATCACCAAATTTTCACTGAAAATTATCAATCAAGATCATTTTCACTTATGGCCTGAATTTCCTAAGAATGACAAATGAAACACTTTCGGTTAGAAAATGACTTTCACTCACTCTCATTGAAAGGCTTTTGTCCGGCCATTAATGCGGGAATAATTGCATCCCTCGATTTCACCATCATCATGTCAACAAAGGTCCGAGTATTCTCGCAAGCGGTACAAATTTACCAATCAAAGAGGTCTTTAATAGGACTATAATTTGGGCTTGGTCAACGGCTAAGCAAAGGGGACTCTTTGAGTCAAGGCTTAGAAGGAAATTTCTTCAATGAACAACTTCGGGTTTACAAGTCAAGAACCCTGCAAAATGAGATAGAAATAATCTTGCTTGCACTCCTTCGAGCTAAGCTTAAAACATTTGAATCCTACGTTAAATCAAGTGCCCTAATCATAAGAGACTTTGAAGGGTTGTAATGTAGGCTTAGTTCATGGGTTAAGAAACAAAAGGATTATTAGGCTCAAAAAATGTGTGTGGGATGATAAATTGGTGATCATCTCAAAATTGTCACTGGACTTCTTTAACTGGGAATTGTTTCCCAGGCTCAACTTTCAAGATTTTGACTTTGCTTCACTGGAGATGTTACTTCATGTCAAATCCTCTGAATGTTGTTTGCAAGACTGCCACATTTGGCATTTTTTGGAAAACCCCAACATAGTGAGGGTTGACTTTTATAAATTTGAGCGTTTGGCTCTGACTTCTATGGGCATCGGCCTTACTTTTATCAGGCACACTGCTTTTTCTTTGCCCCTGAGCTTTTTCATTCATTTTTTTTCGGGCATTGGCCTTGCTTTTACCAGGCACACTGCTTTTTCATGCCCCACTTTCATTTTTTTTTACTTGACTTATTGACTAGACTCAACAAGTGTGTGCAACATGACAACTCGATGACGTCCCTTGATATGTCACTTGTATTCTGCTGCTTCCAATGGCTTTTATTTTTGCCATGCCCAAGTGTAAGAGATGATCACCAATGTGGGTTTAATGAAATGAAATTGCAGGCTCAAAGTGGCTAGCAAATGATAAAAAGTGTTTAGGATAGAGAAATGAAAGCTCTTCATCATTTTTAAGGCACTTGATTCACCGTTTGATTTTTCATGTAATAGCAACACACGAAGATTGATGCAAGTGAAAGCAAGAAAATTTCCATCTACTTTTCTCATCCTTTAACACCAATTAAGCAAATGTACCACCAACTTGCCCCAATGTGGGGTGGTTCTTGACAGGGGTAATATGAAATGAAACTTCACAAGTGTTTAGGCTCAAAATGGGTAATCAATGGATAAGTGTAGTGTTTGGATAGAGAAATGAACTGCCTCTCATCATTTCAGCATCGTACCTTTCGCAAGAGAACTCTTTACCTTGCGGACATGGAATTTTGCATACTCATCTCACAAGTATATAGACATGGGATTGTGTATGGACATGGCTTGCCTTTCGTCATCCCGATGCATCTCATTTAGCATTCTCAATCAATTTCGCATCATTATCCAATGGTTTAATTTTTGCAATCTTCAGTGAGATTCATGAATGAAACAAACAGAACCATCATGCAAAATCTTTTTTTTTGTTCAGATATAGGCACTTTAAGCTTATTTCGAAAATATTCATCTCACTCAGAAGTACCACTCATGTATAGCATGAACATGATATCAGACGCAAGAGAAAGTTACTAAAATGAAAGTCCATTGGCTGCTCTTGGATACGAACACACAAATTATCACCACGGAAGCTCAATCTTTGATGCCACATCTTTTTTTACCCCTGCATCAAAAGAACGTGCATGAATATGGCTCTAAATAAATAAAAATCCAAATTTGGAGAAATTTTCATCACCCATCAATGCAGTGTCTCCGTCAGATTGGAAAATGCCCCATAGTTTTCTATGATCATCTTTGCAAATTATTTTCCTTGGAAAGTGCCAACTCTTGATCAACCAAAAGGAGTTAGGCTCAGACACATGAATCAAAAGGGTTTAGAAAAACAAACAAAGTTTATGCACCATATACCTTTTTTTTTTTTGAAATTTTCTTTTTCCAAAATTTTTTGAATTTTTTTTGAACAAGAAAACATGAAGAAACCCAGCTCTCAAAATTCTCCTTGGATGATTTTTTCAATTGTTGGATATCGTCACCGAGCTGGTTTAGCATATTTCAACATGTTCTCAAAATAAAGAAAAACTTGCAACTTCATTGAATCAAATGAATTACATTTATTGGAATGGAAAATGCAAATACTCAAATCCTAATAACCAAAGTTCAAACAATAACTGAAATTCAGAAAGCAGGAAATCCTAAAAAGCAACAAAAGACCCCTTCGCAGAGAAGTACGAAAATTCTTCTACTCGATGTCCCCTTTAGCTCCTTCAGCATGGTTGGGCAGGGGATTATGCTGGACATTTGGTTGACCAGTGGTGAAAGAGAGTGCCTTTGTATCCAAAAGGTCTTGAACTTTATGCTTCAACACGTAGCAATCATCAGTGGAATGTCCAGTCTCGCCCATGTGATAATCACATTTTTTGGATGGGTCATAACTATTGAATCTCTGAGGGTTCGGACGCTTGGGTTCAGTTGAAAGTAGTCCTTTCTTCTGGAGGACTGGCAAAACCTTCGATAACGGCCCAGGAAGAGGAGTGAACTGCCTTTTATTGAATTGACGACGTGCGGAAGATCGATCTCCACCCTGATGTCTGCTAGTGTCACGAGTTGGTTGAGAGTAGGCCACGTTCACTTCAGATGCAAACTCCTTATCTTTCTTGAAAGTGAATTTCTTGGCAGGGATAGTTTGCTCCATAGCCCAACCATCGCGCAAAGCAATCTCAATGCGTTCCCCTACAGGAATCAACTCAGCCAAGGATTCGAAACGAGACCCCAACACTCGATTGTGGTACTCAAATGGCAAAGACTTCATAAACATGTCCAGCATCTCCTTTTCGGTCAGCTCAGGGATAATTTGCGCAGCCACAGCTCTCCACCTCGTGGCATAAGCCTTGAAAGTCTCGGTTTTCTTTTTCTCAAAGCCAATCAAATCCTCACGTGACGAGGCCACGTCCATGTTGAATTTATATTGACGAATGAAGGCATCGGATAACTCCTCCCACGTCTCAAGCAGATTAATCTTCTTCACAATGAACCATTGCAGAGTAGGTCCGATTAAGCTATCTTGAAAAGTGTGGATCATGAGCGGCACGTTGTCAGCATACGGTGCCATTCTCATAGTGTAGTACTGCAAGTGGACCTTAGGACATGAAAGGCCTTCATACTTGTTGAACTCAGGTGCCTTGAACTTCTATGGGACCTGAACCCGAGCAATATGAGCAAGTCCTCGCGGGAACTGATCTTGAAAGCCTTGCATTTGACGAATTTGCTCTTCTAACTTAGCAATGCGCTTAGCCTCATCACTCATTGGCATTTCAGATGATGCCCCGGCCTTATCAGTCAAGGTCGGAGGAACATTATCAATCAAGATTGCTCCATTCTCGGTCGAGGAAGTGCCGATGCTAGCATTCTTTCCTTTGTCTTTTACCTCAGTTGGAGCAGGGTCATTGGGCAGTACGACTTCAACTGTTGGTTGAGCAGATACAGCCAAAGCGGAAATGCTCGTGTTTAGAGAAACAACTTGCTTCGAGAGGTTTTCGAGGACATTCACGACTGTCTTCATCTCTGTTTCAAGAGCAGCAACACGAGTTTGCTCATTTTGATCAGCCATTCTTGCTCTTGACCTTGTGATGATGGGTGAGCGTGGACGATCCGTGATCACCTACAAAAGACAAAGCTAGACATGAATATGTGATCAGGAGAGTGTTCGGTCCATGACTCAACCATTTTTTTCTTTGTTTTTCTTTTTAAAAAAAGAATGAAAAAGACGACCTTTGACACAATTAAAAAAAAACATATAATTGAAAATTTCATGAAAACTTTTTTTTGTTTTTTTTTAAAGAAAAACATTAATGAGAATTAATTTTGACTCAAAAATTACTAGGACGACACTATTGACCTAACTTATCATGGACCGACTTAAGACACAAAAATGTAATCGAAATTCAAAGAATAAGGATAGAAGGCTTACTTCACAAGTAGATCAGGGGCAATCACATAAACATGCACATGAAAAGTGCAGCTCGATTTCTACTCTAAAAGGCTTACCAAAATGGAGCCATAAGGATGATCGGACTAGCCGCAGGCACGCGTACTAAGTCGGGTCCTTATGACTCCGGCATGGTCAAAGAGTCGACCCGAGTCGCAGGCTTGCAGACCGGGGTGGATACTCTTGACACCAAGAAAGAAATTTCGGGGTTGAGATAGGCGACTTGAGCCGCGGGCATGCGGTTGGAGTGACATCTATCTCAACACCATCCTAAGTGATCCTATGCGGCCCAGGTCCGGCGGCAGGTTGTGTGTGCTAAAGTGTAGTGCTAAAGCAATTAGAACATGCACGACAGTTGATATCAAACAACACTTCACATAAAAGCACTTAAACATTTAATCTAGACAACCCAGCAAAAACACTCAACCTATGTGTTAGGGACTTACCTGGAATCCTCGCTGCCAAACAAATTTTTGAAAATAATGAAAAATGGCCTAAGTCCACTAAGAATATTTTTCAAGTCCCCAGCGGAGTCGCCAAGCTGTCGCGACCTCCCCGAAGGTGCACCACCTAGGGGTTCGGCTAATGGTTTGTTAAGAATAACTTAACTTGAGTTCTCCCAAACTCAGACCAATTCACGACTTTGGTTTCACTTTCTTTAAACATGCAAGATATTCAGTTTGGAGCCGCCACTAACCTATTTATGGTGGGTTGGTTAGAAACCCATGTAAGGTATCGGGAGTCATGCCTTACTCCTACGAACCAGAGATCTAGGACTCGGGGACTTGGTTACGCTAAATTACTCTAACGCCCTTTCGGTACCTTTTCATTATTTTCAAAACTTCGCAGGCAGTTTGGATTCATTTTAATTCTACTCCTAACATGCAATGGTGACCACACGTATACTCAACAACTAACACAGAGCATTCAAAAAATAATAATAATAAAGGAATCAAAACAAATCAAAATAAATGACTAAAATATACCATGCATCAAATAAAATAAAAATCTAAAATATCAAATAAAATATAATCTAACAAAATCAAATAAAATCTAATCCAACAAAATACCAAATAAAATCTAATCTAACAAAATCAAATAAGATCTAATCAAATAAAGTATCAAATAAAATCTAATCTAACAAAATACCAAATAAAATCTAATCTAATAAAGTATCAAAGAATCTAATAAAATCTAATAAAATAAAATAAGATATGCATGAAAATCAACAAATCTAATGCAATATATATATATATATATGAAATGCAATTTTTTTGTATTTTTTTAATGAATTAATTAACTAATGAACCTAACTAACATGTCTAATATGCAACCAATTAATTATGCAAATTTACCTAAATGTGCAAACTAACCTAATCGTGTTATTTTCAATTTAAACATGGAATTTATCTAAATGTGCAAATAACCCAATTATGCGACTATCCTAAATATGCAAGAAATCTAATGATGCAATTATTCTAATTATGCAATTAGGCTAAACATGCAATGCATCTAAAGCCAATTCAAATATGTCAATGCAATTAAATCAATTTAAACATGCAAAATCATCTAAATCAAGCAAATTAAGCAACAACATGCTACTGATCAAATATTCAAATCAACTTGGGAAAAAGAATTTTTTTTACCAAATCTTTGGGATCATCTCTCCAAATTTAAACCGATTGCATCAAACAAGTGCGGCGGCTAATGGTGACGCTCGGCGGTGAAATTGCCAATCACGCGGCTTGAGCGAGAAGTTGCGAGAAAATAACGAATTCCAACCAATCCTAATTAGCTTGGTGAACAAACAGCAAAATCAAGGAAAAACGCAAGTGATCTATAAGTGCTTATCTTTTTTTAGATCGTCTCCACTCTTTTGTGCGGCTCCTTGCGTCTTTTTCTTTGCTACAACGAATTGTTCCCTTTTTCTCTTTTTGGCACTCTCTGCATGGGAAAACCGTTTCAATGTACGTGCTGGCAAAGAAAGAATAAAAGAAGAAGCAAATATTCAAAACGAGCAAACTCCCTTTTCTTGTTTTGCAGATTGTTGTCTCTTTTGCTACCGTCTCGACCGAATTCTCTCAAGGTCTCACACTTTCTCTCTAATTTTTGTGCTGAAAGTCCTCTTAATGTGGTCGTGTATTCAACGTGTGTGGCCCTCCCCTTTGATCGTCTCTGAGACCTCCTTTTATAGTAGTCAGAGAACAAATTTTGATTAAGGAAAAGAAATATATTATTTGATTTCCTCTCAATCAAGCGAGATTGATTTTTATTTCTTCCCCATTTTTTTCCGATTCTCTTCCTAAAATCAAACATCTTCGTCGATTTCTTATCATTAAGATATTTTCCTGCCAAAATTCACACGTAATCAAATATCTCCTCACATATTTCGTAATCTTGACTGAATCCACGAAATTGATGCACATATATTCCCTCAAAGATTGTTTTTTATTATTATTTGTTAATGTGACCAAAATTTTGGTGTCAACAAGCTACCAAGACAACCTCATTCTTGAATTCTCCAACACCTTGTCCTGAGTTCTTAGATAGCCTCTTCACAGCGATTTCTTGTCCATTCGGAAACCTACCCTGAAATTTGTCAATTTGATTGTTTGAGTAGACAGAGTAGCTTCTAAATGCAACTTCATCAAACGAAAGTCAATATATATCCAAGTATTTTTATAAAGCGTTATAAATTCTTCAAATTGATATTACCCGGAAAACTTCACCGAATCCGCCCTCACCCAACTTGTTTTGATGAGAGAAATCATCTGTGGCGGCTTGTATGGTGGCTAAATCGTACAGCAGGGACTCGGCTGTTGTAATTCCACTTACGCCTACAAGACGAAGCAACATGAGACGGTCATTTCACCAAAAGCACAGAACAGTACATCCTGCCTACACGGTTACATCATTCTATCCAAGCATATGACACCGGCACGTATTTCTTACTGCTTTGATCTCCTTGGACGGCTTTGTCCGTCTTGGTCGCTTTCCTCTGACCGAAACAACGAGCGAGGATGAGAAGCACCACAGCTATGCCAATCGGAACGGCGACGGCAATGATTATCACTGGAGACTTATTGCTTTTGCCTACATATGTGCAGCCATATCTTGACGGCATCAGTTCATGTGTTGTTTACGACTATATGAGATCTTGGAAACTGGAATTGCTATAGGCTAGAGCCAATGTTGAGAGAAACAAAAAGAGCCCGCATAAAGAGCAAAAGTGAAAAAGTTAAACATCCATTTGTTTCACTAAAAACTTTTTGTCATTGGAATTGTTTTCCGGAAGTTCAATTTTGGAGAAAGTAGACCATTTTTTAGTGTTTTGTCCAGAAAACAAGTTGAAAAAAATGATTTGATAATATACAATATTAAGTAAATCCATTGAAAGCACTTGCATCGTTAAGAATGGCATGTACTGACCGAAAAACTAGAAACAACATATTTCTTTCTGTATTATGTGACCTATCAAAACAACAAGAGTTGAAAAGATACTAGGAAAGAGTCATGGAATCCTATGCGTAAAACATTTTGTACGATCATGCTTCTTTGGAAACGCGATAGAACATGACCATTAATGACTTGAAACATATGAGACCTTGTCGAAATTAAAAATCTAAAAAAAATGATGAGACATAAGAAATAGACATACAGGGGCTTATGTTCCTCACTTTGATGCACAATAAGAAATTGAGAAAAATGTTTTTCTTCTTGCTCGAAGGGGAAATTGCTTCCCCCAATTTATCCATTTTAAATCTATTGTCTTTGGTCAAAAACTAAGAAGGTTGGAGAACATTCTTTCAGAATTGATTTTCCTTGAAACAAATGGACCGTAATTAAGCTATTACCTATAATCCGTTCTTTTTTCCAAAAGAAAAAAAGAAAGAACAAAGAACAATTATTGGGGTTTGACCATTAATTGATGAGAAGTGACCCTTCACCAATAGTCATATTAATAAACTACGTACTATAGAGAGTTTCACCTAGAATGGATGAGTGATTGGTATAATTGATCCACCTAAGAAAAAGTTTTGACCCAAAATGAATCTCATCTTGATTTTGTAGCATTAAACACTTGAAAAAAGCATTAGTTTCATTAACTTATATGACATGCGATTTTATTTTATTTTTGTCAAAAATACCTATAATATTTTTCAACCCAGTTAACAGTTTTCTTAACGAAAAGTAGTAGCATGAACGCCCGAGTCACATCTCGAACTAAAAGCCCAGGACCAACGGGCGCACGACGACCAGAAAGTTCTTATGTGATCTTCCAATATCACCTGATATCCTCAGTCAACCAATCTCGTCTGTTTTAGGAAAAATTCTATGATTAGTCAGAGTTGATGCTTGCTAAATCAAGAACTTGATTCCAAATAAAGCGAAAAGAGTCGGGACAAAAAGCATACGTTTAACTCCAGAGGTATCCTGCTAGAAACAAAGAGCGGAAATTAAAGACACAAACTAACAGAAGTAAGACTATTTTGTGGAGCAACATGGAAAATTCGCCCAGACCCTCCGAAAAGCCCCTCCAATATACCACAAATCTCACTCATTCTCTTGAATACTACAAAACAAATGATTAAATTAAAATTCACCTAACTTGTCGTGATTTGAGCTGTGACATGTGTACTCGAGTCACATTCGACATATGTGTGCAAATTACTATCGATAGACCAACAAAAGTTCACAAGTTATTATAGTTCATATATCATCGTTGCAAAGTAAATCTTGCACAAATAATTTTATTCACTTTTAATTTGAGAGTTGTGACTACTCATTCTCTTAATTTAATGATGTATAAAATTGCCCGTGTATAATAATTTTTAGTATACTATACTTGGTAAAATTTTATATCCAAAAGCCTAGTAGGATAGATGTTTGTCAAATCCAGGTCAGCCTAACGTGAGTGAATACTTTCGGCCCAGTGGACTAAATCCAGGTCTTCGATATGATAAAAAAGAAGAGGTAGGACAGGAAAATAAGCAATGCGGACAGACAATTACCTTCAGGTCCGCTCACCGGAGCGGGAGTCGGAGGCGCAGGTGCTTGTGCCGGCAGAGCCGAAGCGTTATAAAAGGGGTAGAGCTGGTACCTCACGTTGCAGCTCGGCGTGAGCAACCTCCCCCCTTGCTTCCCCTGAGGCAGATTAGCGATACCCCACCGGAGGCACGTGCCACAGTCTGACGCCGTCAAGTCCGGCGTGCACTGTGCGAGTGCATACAGCTTCTGTGAGCTGGTGATGTTCACCTCCCCCGCCGCGACCTTCTTCCCTGATCCGCCGGTTGAAGCCCTCGCGGCTACGTTGTCCAGGGTTTCTAATAGGACCTGCATGAACTGGATTGGGTTCAACACATCCCCGTCATAACAAAGGGGAGACGGGGAAGTCTCCATGGCCGAGAAGATGGACCGGTTCGAGTATCGCAACATGCACTCTTCGTACCAGATAACGGAGACCCGCTGGTTGGGGCATCTTTGGAGGATATCATGCTTTCCCGTGGCTACGCAGTCACTGCACGTGGCAATGTCAAGGTCGCCACGGCAGAGGAAGAGCCCGTAGGCCTGGTCGGGAGGATTTCGGCCGGCTGTGGCTTTGGCGAAGCCGTTGGTGCTATTGTTAGCAGCAGAGGAGAGGGAAGAGAGGAGGGTGTCGAGGTTGGAACGGTAGGCGGATTTGGGAGTGAAGAGGGTTGTGTTTGGGCAATCATGATAAAAGTAAGTAGGTGCAGCGTCGGAACTGAAAATTTGGATTAAGAAGGAGGAGGAAGAGAGGGAGAGGGAGAGGCAGAGGGAGAGGGTGAAGCACGAATTCATGATTTGCTAGCTTGATGAATTGATTGGGCTTGCAGCACGGGCACGGCATTACAGGAAGAAGAAGACCATGGTCTGCTCTCCAAGATATTTTTGTTGCGAGGACCATTTGGAGATTCTAGACACGTTTATTAGAATAAATGTGGACCGTCCTGTCTAGTAAATAATTGCAGCATGACCAATAGGAGGCGCACGAATCATAGTATAAAGCTAATTACTTGGACATCGTCATATAACAAATTTGCTTTATAAATACCGTAGAAAAGCATCGGAATACATAGATCCGTTCCATAAATGGGCATGGGGTTAAAAAATTGTATTTTTTAGTTAACTAAATTAATTGGACTGTGCGTACACAACAAATTGTCCCATACCACATAGTCTACACACCGACATGTGACTGGTGACACATAATATAGATTATCATATTAGCGTTAGCAAAGCAAAATCTAAGCAATTCTGTGATCATATACATTTTATAGAATTGAACAATTTAATGATCATGTAATTTTTATAAAGAAAATGCAACCGATATCAAGTGCAATAGCCCAATTGAAACATCCGGAGTGAATTATAAATTTTCTTTCTCTTTTGAAAAGTTAATACAAGGTGTACCATTGCAAATTGAAATTCGAGGATCAAGTTTTGAACATTCAAAACTTTATATTATTCCATAGGACATATCTAGACATTCTAAACCAAATAGAAAATGAAATTTTAAATCATAGAAAACTATAACATTTTTTTCCCTTTCTACTAGAAGGTCAAAAAAGAATTATGGCAAGTTAGGACGAAGCCTCAACTGCTGTGAGATTTTCCACAAAGTCATGTACAGTAATAGTCCATTCCACAACAATGAAGCGACGGGACTTGGGATGGGTTAGGCCATTCAAATTCAATTCTCCTCGGTCGAGGTCATTCACTAAAGTCAATTTGTGTGTGCCAGCGCTCTCATTTGCTTCGACGTGGACCCATGTTGTTGAAAGATCGAGATGGAGCGCGTATCGTCTGACTCCGCGGGTGACATGGCGGTCCGATCATCCGATATCGGAAGGCCCCTAATTAATGAGGAAATATTTTTGAAATGTTTTTTTTTATCAGCCATCCGATTACGGCTGAAAAAGGGGATATTCCATCCCTGCCTTATGGAAGGGAAACCATTTCCGCGTTCGAGACTTGCTTGCTGCAGAGAGAGAGAGAGAAAGGAAGGGGAATGCAATAAGGTGCCACCTCGGATGAAAAGAGAATTTCTCACATATTTCGGTAATCTTTGGCTCAAGCCTAGTTAGAAACATACTTTACGGTAAAATCCGGAATATACCAAGTCAATGTAAGATATTGTGCTCTAAAAAATACTTTGAAAGATGAATCAATCGATATGTGCGAAGAATAGTGCAAACATCACTTTACTACTAAAGCTCTACAAGAAGGGAAAGTGATGTTGGGGATGCTTATCGCTTTAGATTTTCCATTGAATAACTAGAATAGGGTAACGAGTAATGCTTAGTTTATTGAAATGATGCATGCCATTGGTTTTTGGAGGAAGGTGGCATTCTTTTATATGGCATGGAGTATATATTGTTTGCTGATCAAATGAACTAAAATTTTACAAAATCACTATTTTGAATATTCTCAACCAGTTTTGTGCATCAACGTAAATTCATCTGTTGAGCATTGATATATAGTCTAGATTTTGACTAAAAGAAATGAAAATTCGCCAACATATATATTGCAAAAATATAAGCAATCAACTTATAATACTAATTGAAAGAGAAAATATATTGAAATTTGAATTTAGGGGGTTCAGTCATGGGATCTACTGAGTAGGTCTCATCGTTTCCTAGCTCCAGTTACACTCCAACATCTCATATGACATGCAACCCTCACAATTCATAACAAGACAATAATTTATTCTAACAAAGGAATTTACAAATCTTACCTCAAGATTTATTGACTTCAAAACACTTGCAATTTTTTCTAGATGACATTCATAAATATACCATATTGTTATGCCCAAATAGCTCCTCTGCTGTAATGTGCAAACATCAAAACTCACCTTTGATTTATATAATAGTTAGATATAGAATAGGAAACACTTTTCATCTAACCTACATAAAGTGGGAGTCCAATTTAGTGTGGACAATTGCTTCTCTTGAACATGATCACTACCAATGGCATAACCACCGTAGATATGGCCAAGCAATCTCACTATGAGACCATCAATGCCGAAAGGTTTCGCTCACACCAACATTCACCGGGGGTACAATTCAGTAACGGACATAACATTGGTTGACGAAGGCAGAGTTCCATTGGTGGATTGGGATGATTCAAGCTCTTTCATTGGGATGCTTCTCGATCGACTTCGAACAAAGAAGGCCGGATGCCGAGGTGATGGTGGGTTAAAGTAATTGCTGCTGAGCATGAGAACTACGGTTGCCATGGTGGGTCTAATAGCTGGATCTTCCTGGATGCATAGTAAGCCAATGTGCAGGCATCGAAGCACCTGATCTCTTGAATATGAATCCACAATTGCCGGGTCCAACACTTGCAAGGGCGTGCTATTTGTCCATTGATTCCACACCTGCAAGAATAATTCCATTAAATCTTCACAAAATTGCACCATTAATGCAATGGCTCATCATGCAAGACATCTGAATCTTGCAAAAGACAATATATGACGAAGAAATAGAATAATAATTATAAGACTTCTGTAGGTTAAAGGACTAAGTTCTTACAAAGAAATTTCAATTTCACTTTACCAAAATTACAAAGAGTGCGGTGTAAATATTTGTCATAGCAGCACAGAGAAACTTACATGGATGGCAAGATATTCACCCCCGTCCAATTGTTGGTAGTAATTATTTTTCTTGCCACAAATGATCTCTAATAGTAGTATGCCAAAACTATAAACATCAGATTTCACTGAAAACTCTCCATGCATTGCATATTCTGGAGACATGTAACCACTGCAAATTCAAACATTAGCCATATGTATATTGCATATTTAGATGCAGATCAATGAGCATTGTTAGATAAAATGAGCAAGTCTAGCATCCAAATACAAAGTCATCTATTCAAAAGTAAGACTTACAAAGTCCCCACGATTTTATTTGTGCTAGCTTGAGTTTGATCGACTCCAAAAATTCTCGCCATGCCAAAATCTGAAATCTTTGGATTCATTTCACTGTCTAACAAGATATTGCCACATTTTAGGTCACGATGGATGATTCGCAAGCGAGAATCTTCATGTAGATAGAGCATTCCTCGAGTGATCCCAGATATTATTTTGTAACGTAATGGCCAATCAAATTGTCTTCGTTTATCCGAATCTACATCATTGCAACCATCGGCATATACATGTGCTAGCATGTGGCGCCTATTGAAAAGCTCAAGGCGAAGATGATCACAAAGTGCCGAAATATATTTACTCTCATTCATCAAAGGTAACTCAAAAGAAAAATATGAACAGTTGAAAGAACAAAACCCTTCTAATTTTAAGGTTTCCACAGCTAGTAAAGGCTGGAAAATTTGATTTCAGTTAGCGTACATAAGAGGGTTAAACTGTAACATACCAAATAAGAAGTAATCAAGGCTTTTATTTGGCACAAACTCGTAAGCGAGTAGCTTTTCATCTCCCTCCAAGCAAAATCCCAGCAGCCGTACAAGGTTTCTGTGTTGAAGCTTGGCAACTAAGAGAACTTCATTCTTGAATTCTTCATCACCTTGTCTTGAGCTTTGAGAAAGCCTCTTCACCGCGATCTGTTGTCCATTAGGAAGTCTACCCTAAAGTGTTTTGAATTTATCCTTTAATTCTTTATCATAATTTCATAAAAGATAACATAGAAAAGGCTGTGCATGTTTCTTTTTCTTTGACATCAATAAGTTCAATTCATGTGTGAAGCATTCTTGATTGTTTCTAACTTATGTAACACATACCAGGAAAACTTCACCAAATCCTCCTTCACCCAACTTGTTTTCGAGAGAGAAATCATTTGTCGCGTCTTGTATCGTAGCCAAGTCATATTCCAAGGACTCTACGGTGATAAATTCGTTTGCGCCTACATTACCAAACAAGTCAATTTGAATATCAAATTACAGCAACATTGACTCATCGGGGCATTTATATGGTTGGCAGTGCTTGGGCACATTATCACAATGAAAAGCCCGGATTTGACTGGCATGGTTATCCCTCTATCCAAAAGAGATGTTTCCTCTTTTGATCGGTCATGAAGGGGGCAAAAAACGATATCATCAATACTATAGGGAACGAAGTAATCAGATGAATTTTGTATCATGATCACTTTTTCATGCTGAGGATAGTGTTAGAACTGTTGATTGCGGTGCAGATGCTACCTATGGTTGGAGGGAATTTTCAAAGGCCGGGAATATTTTGAGGCTCGTTTTGTGGCTAGGCATTGGTGAATCTCTACAGTACCCTGACGTGACTCATGGCATCCTAATGGGTTCTTGCAGGGAGTATACTCTAAGAAGAGTAGTTTATGATTTTGTTATTCTTTGAACTGCAGAGTGGCTAATAAAATTTTGTTCTCTTGAATCATATACTCTTAGTCTATTATATCACTAACAAAAGTTGATAATAGTTTTTAGTTTATTGTTTATAATATTCGAAATACATTGGTTTCCAGTAATAAGTTTGATAGGAAAACTATTGATAGGCATTGATAAATACAAATACAACGTGTCTTAAGCTTGCAATAAGGATCAGCTCCACTTGTTTGATTTAGTCCGACCAGTTTAAATTATGAAAATGGGGGATAGTGCAGCTTTATGAAATGATCAAGCAACATGCCCTTGTTGTAGTAGCTCAGATTAATTTTTATGGTTTTTTTCTTTTTTTCTTTGTCCAAATTCCATGGGGTTGTCTCATTGAATTTATTCTTAATTTTTGTGATTAATATGTTTGATTCCTTGCGGGAAAAAAAAGAACAAAAATTTCATGGTATGCTTAATCATGTGACCTAGATATTTTAAATAAAAATAAGGGCAAATAGTCAATTTACCGTTTTTTTCTTTGACGACTTGATGTGTCTTCTTTTCTTTTCTTCGAAGCAAGCAAATGAGAACGAGAAGTACCATGACAACTCCAATAGGAACGGTAATGGCAATGATTATCATAGTAGATCTGTCGCTTTTCCCTGCACACATACCATTACATATATGAGACAATTCCCAAACATTTGGAAAACTCTTTTAGATGAAATGCATGGCCAATGTTTAAATGTTCTACGCTAGTGTGGAAATATGACCTAAAACCGACGCATGAAGATTTATAATTTGACAAGTTACAAGGGGGCTTGTTACATGTGAATAGAGACACTAGAAAAAACCTAATGTTTATATTGTTACATGTGTATATTGGTGGAATTTATATCGCGAAACCAACGAAAGAGACACTAGAAAAGAGTGCTCCGTGGTCAAAATGGAGTAGATATAGCACCCACACGTTTAATGTTGGCCTTTCAACTATCAAACTGAATAATATCTCCAAGTTCCTATCTTTGATAAAACAAGAAATAGAGCATTCGGTATTGGGAATTGAGAATGGGATGCAAAGGAATGGAAACGGAAATGAAATTGGAAAGGGTTGCATCATTCCTTTCTTGGCCCCAATGTGAATTGAAGCCTGAATTAAATCATTTGTTTGATTCTTTCATCAAACCAATGCTATGAAATAATGAAAGGATAAAATTACTTTCCATAGATGGCTTTATTATTGTAAACTTGGAATTATTGCAAAAAATAATAATATACGTAAGTGACTCTTCCAATTCGAGGCTAATTTCTAGAAGGATGTGGTTATTCACTCTCGTTAGATAAATTAAATCCACCCTATCTTCACTAATGGGACAATATAACTCTTGACCCTCAAATTGAATTTCAAAGTAGTAGACCCCAAATCATTCATATTCCTTCTCCTAGTTCTTTCGTTAGTTTTCCTATTTCAACATACAAAACATAAAATGGGTATTACCATGTAAATTCCAGGCTCATATCGCGTGTTTCCAGATTTTAATCTTTAATAAAGGAAAATTTTGAGCATAAACAACTTTCTATTAGCACAACGTAATGTTTTTGATTTTTTATATTCGTCGTGCATGTCCGTATCAAACTCTGTTTTGTCGGTTGTCGTCTACACATGCACAGTGATATGATTGAATGAAAGATTTGCCAAAATAAAATCATAATTACTATCCCCTATGCAAGAATTTAAAAGACGAAATTGAATTGCAATCAAACCGTTGCATAAATTAAGATTTAAAAAAAATGACCATTCAACTAGTTATTTTCATTAGAATATTTTCTCTTTTTAAAAGGATATATCGACCCTAAAGTTGAGGCCGAGCCTATGGTGTGGTTGGCAAAACCCGTACTCGAATCCGATGATCAACATCGACAAGCTTCAGATCAGACGGCTAAAAAGGCCATTGGCAACTCTTTGGTGCACCGGGTTAAGAGCAGACCAGCGATCGTTAGACTCAGCTTTTTATTATTATGTTTCAAACGTTAAAAGACTCGTCCCTTGTCTGTCCCATCCAAAAAAAAAAAAACAAAACCACAAGAAACCTCGGACAAACCGAGCAAACCATAGACTCGAACGCTGGAAAAAGTTAAAGGGGCTTTCGTCGACATATTAAGGAGAAAAAAAATGCTGTTTTCTGTGAAAATGGGCCAAGGGCAAGGATAAGTTTATGTATATTTTTTAGAATGAGAATTCCTGAACCAATTTGTTTACACCAAACCGTGGCCCAAAAGTGGAAGAGAGGCAAAGAAAAGTTCCGTACCGTCAGTTGTGGTAACCGGAGGAGGAAGTCGGGCCGCCTCAGGTGTTGTCGCCGGAGGAGCGAGCGGGCCTGCCACGGGGGAGGCATTGTTATAAAAGGGGTACAACTCGAACCTCACAGTGCAGCTAGGAGTTAATATCTTCCCTCCTTTCGACCCCTCGGGAAGCTTTGGAATCACCCACCGGAGGCAAGTGTTACAGTCCTACTCCTTCAAGTCCGGCGTGCACTGTGCAAGCGTGTACAGCGTCTGAAAGCTCATTACGACTTTATCCGCGACTGCGAATTTCTTCACCGAATCGCCGCTGGAAGCCCTCCAGGCAACGTCTTTGATGGTCTCTTCGATTTGTTCCATGAACCGCTTTGGCTCACTAATGTTCACAATATTCCACATCAAAAGAGCAGGCCTCACTTCCATGACCAAGAAGATGGACTGATCCGAGTACCTCAACATACACTCATCGTACCAAATAATAGAGACTCGTTGGTTGGGGTATCTTTGGAGGATCTCCTGTTTTCCAGCGGCCACGCAATCGCTGCATATGGTGGTGTTAAGGTCGCCACGGCAGAGGAAGAGCCCATAGGCTCGGTCAGGAGGGCTTTTGCCGGCGGCGGCGTTGGCGAAGCCATTGGCCCTGTTGGTCACGGCGAAGGAGAGGGAAGAGAGGAGGGTGTCAAGATTGGACTGGTAGGTAGAGTTGGGAGTGAAGAGGGCGGTGTTTGTGCAATTATGATCCAGATAATTGGGTGCAGCACGACCTCTCCGTGCATGGACTGCACCAAAAATACGTCGGAGGACGCTACTACAAGATCCCAATACCATGGCCCCCCACTTAAGACGCTAACAATTATGGGTTTTAAACTCTCAATCTCTATGATGAGGGATAAACTCTCAACTAATACAGTTACCTACCATTTGGTACTTTTAAATTTTCTTTTTCCCCACACGAGTGGGAAATACACTCAACTATTGAAATGAAAATTTCTAAAAAAAGTTAAGACTGAATTGACTAATATATAATAGGTTTAGGGCTTTTTGGATAATTATCTCATATCGACGCATATGTTTAGAGTTATGTAACAAATATAGTCATAGACCTATGCTTGCACGGACATCTCTCTAGTGCTTAAATTTGCATAAACTTCATGCCCAACTAGATTTTATTATGGATGGAGATTCTCTGAAATTAGAGAAATTTGACAATACTTTATTTTCTGTTAAGTGTAAATTGACATTTTGAGTTTTCTACCTTGAGAAGCTGACATGCTAACATAAAGAAGATTTATCTGAACTTATCTTTCTCAATTATCCCCTTTATTTTTTCTTCTTTAACTTTTATTTCCCATTTTATTTTTTCCGTCCCTTCTTCCACATTTCCGAGGGTAATGTCACTATGCTCCTCCCTTTGTGATAGAGAGGCGAGCTCGTGGAAAGATGGGCCGATGGGGCTCTAAGATTTTGTGTTGATTGTGCTGAGTTCATTGATGGAAAAAAATTGGAAGATAGGACGATTCTTTTTGGAATCTAGGACGCAAAAGGTGTCATGTATATGAAAGCCAAAGCCATCCACTGAGGATGTTGGTCTATGCTCACACCTTATTGGATTGACCGAAAACACTTGGGACAAGTGGCTGTCAATTCGGCCATCAAACGCGTACACTTTTGTCCACGTCCAAGGGTCATCGACTGGGTCAATTGCCTGGGTGGCATTCTCTTGTTGGGTGGGAGACTCCCGACAAAAGGTCTTCTGTGAGTGCAGTGTTGGCGCTTCTCTTGATGATGTTTCAATTTCTTTTTAGGCTCAGTTTCATTCGTTTTACAAAAAATAATTTAAAAAATATTTTTTTTTAAATTTTTCGATATTTATTTCATAGAAAATAAAACAGTTAAAAAAAGTATTTTCTCACCAATGAAAAAATACCTTCAAAAGTGAGGAAAATATTTTTCAATTCTAAAAAATAGGAAAACATTTTTCATCTTATTTATTCACCTTTAAATATTTGTCATCTTTTCTTAAAAAACATGGCTTGTAACCAGCGACCAATTAATATATAACAAAAAATGAGAAAAAATTTTAAAAAAATAATTATTTTTATAATTTTTCCTAAGTTTCAAACGGACATTAAAAAATATTGTCATTTTTCTAGAAAATGACTTCCTAAAAAATAATTTTTAGAATTACTGTATTTTTCCTGAAGCGAACAGAACATGAATTTGCAACACATTAGATTGGCGAAAAATAAAACATAGCCGAGATTGACAAAACAAGGAGTTTGGTGCGAACTTTCATTGAGAAAACAATCAATTTGAGCTCAAGCACCAAAAAAAAAAAAGAATAGAGAGAGAAAATCTGTTGATAAGTTTTCCCCTTGTTCCAACTAAGTTCTTTCTCTAAATATGCGAAGAGATCATCACGAGAGAGAGGCGAAATCCGATCCCCTCATATTCACTTGCTCGTGTATAATGGAGCCTTAATTTGGACTGCATATGAAAGATGAGAATTTATTGGTTAATTCATAAATGTCAATATTTTTTATTCTTACAAATTAAAACATTGGATTAAGTAGGTATGATATTGCTATACCCACGTGCGGGTGCATAAATAACTAGGCGACTATTAGGCGCACTTAGCACTTTATGCAGAAGTGGTCCATAATAGGCTCTAATCCTCTTTTTATTTTTTATATGTTTATTAATTTCGAATTTTTGAGCTTTTTACCAACATATGTTAGATGTTTTACAACATTTTGAAGGTGGTGTTAGTCCGGACACAATTTTTGGAGAGTTGTGATTTTTGAAGAGTTTTGACTATTCATACATAACTTCTTTACCATGAAAGGCAGCAATTTCATTTTTATAAATTATTAAATTCAAAAGAAAAATATTTTTTTTATTCCGAATTTTTTTTGTGACTTTTCAAGAAGTGTTTCTTCGCTTTGTAACTTTTCCCGAGGTTACTTTTGTTCAAAGAAGAAGGAAATAAAAAAATATCATGTTCTTTAATCTCCTCTTAAGTTTTTCTTCGTTTTCTTCTTTTTCGAAAATAAAAATACAAATGATCTTTCAATAAATTTTCTTAGAGAGTTCTTGGAGAAATATCAGAATTGTGATCTCGTGTTCTCGTTGAGACTTTATTGTATCATGAAGGATATTTACTAGAAATCATTAGCAATACCGTGAGTAGAGGCGTCAAATGGGTGTGTCGGGTCGGGTTTGGGTCGGGTCAAATATGGGTCGACCCATATTTGACCTATTTAACCCGTTTTGACCCATATTCATGTAGTGCAAATATGGTGACCCATACCCGACCCGACCCATACTCGACCCGACTCGACCCGTATTGATAAACACTTCCATATTTAATCAAGTTCAGAAAAATTTGTTTGGTGATTTTTTTAAATGTATAGTTAAAATAATTTTATGAAATACGATTATTTGATACTCTTTCTAATTTTTTTAATTTTTTTTTGAAATTTTAATTATTTTTATTTTAAAAAATATATTTTTTCATTTTTCCTTTTCCAGTCTTCAAAGTCTGGTGAGCTCATCGCTCACTTCTTGGCCAACGACCAACTTAGAAAGAGGAAAAAATGAGAAAAAAAAAAGAAAGAAAAAAAGAAGGAAAAAGAAGGGAAAATAAAATAATCAATTTTTTGTTTTAAAAAAAATAATTAGAATAACATAATTTTCATGGTCTAAAAATGAATTATTAATAATATTTAAAATTTTTTGTTAATAGTACTTAAAATTAATTAGGTAACCCTTTTATGACCCATGAAGTTGGTAAGTGACCCATTTAAGACCTATTTAACATTTTAAGCTGACCCATTTATGACCCATATAATCAAATATGAGTTAAAATATGGGTCTTTTGACCCATTTTGCCACCTCTAACCGTGAGGTAAATAATTCCTTAAAGAAAGTGTCATCACTCCTCAAAATATAATTCCGTTGTTATTCTCATTTCTAACATCATTTCCCAACATCGCCTTCACCCAAAAGTTTTAGCTAATGAGCCGTGAAGCCTGTGTGAACTAACTAGCATAATATTAAGAAGTCTGCCAACGCCATCTGAATATGCACATGCGGTAATGAAGAAGTGAAGGACAATTTCAAGCTCGCCATGGTACTTTCTTAGGATGAATCCAACGAGGAAAACAAAACTTGGCCATTCTTTAAGTTGATGGTCTCTCTCGTCAGCAAAAGAAGAAACGGAACAAGGAACTTAAACTATCTCCCATCATTTACTGTAAGACAGCAGAGCAACGACCGAAAAACAGAGAAAGGGAACGAAAAAAAATAGAACAGAGAGATATTTCCGCAGAAGCAAGAGATTCATACTAAGAACAAAGAAGGAAATTTCCGAGAATAAAGAAGCGAAGAAGACCAGATTCATCTCTCTTCTTATGTGAAATTTAGGATAAATTTGGGTGAATGAGAATTTGTATCACAAAAAATACCCTTGAGTTGCAAGCGGGTCCACATTGAAAAAGCAACTTGAGTTAGAGAGTGAGAGTGCTTTATATATGATATTTTGAAGTGGTAACGTTAAAAGCACAAGCATTATGCCTCGTACGTACGCGCAGGGAGTGCAAATTCGGTTCGCGACGAAGTTGGGCGCTAGGGTGCGACCCGTGTACACGAATGCAACCCTGAAAGTGAGCTTCTAGATTAATGTTTTCCAACCTAAACTGTTATAATAACGACGGCTACAGATTTAATGTTGCAACTGTAGACTTCATTCGTCATTAATTTATAACAGCTGATTTAATCAGCTAATTAATCTTGAAACATTTGTAATAGCTGAGTTAATCTCCGAAAAACAATTTCCTCACATTTTGTTTTTCAAAATGCTATTTCATTCTTTCTGAATCGGATCTGAACATTTTTCTTTGAGAAATAGAGCATTTGTTTCCCAATTTTCTATACATTGCATTGTTTTAAATGGTGTTCAACTTTAGTGTAGCCTCGAAACTTTATTTTTCGTTACTGTAAACCATTGTATCCTGAGAGACAGACATCCACGTAACTTCATGTGTACTGGAGAAAACGCCATTATGTACTGGAGGATACAAATTTATTTTAAGGAAACTGTGTCTAACACATGTCTCGGTTTCCTCATTCTATTTACTTTCAAACTTGTTGTTGTGTCATGTTATGACACTTACATATATTAGTTGTGTGAACTAATGTCATTTGAATTTTTTTTGTAGATATCCTCCAACAAGCAATGTGAACTAACACAGGCCTCGGTTTCCTTATTTGTGTAAACTAATGACATTCATCTCTCTTCTTACGTGATGCAAAAACTTAGCTCCGAGCATTGCCACCAAGGGATTCATTTGATTTTTCATAAACAACAGGTAACCAAACGAGAAACACACAAAAACAGAATCTCGAGTTCGCAATTTCGATCTCATTGACCACCAAAATGGACGAGATGAAGCTAAGTCTATCATTATAATCAATCACGCCAATCTGCAGACTATCACGCCAACACAAGAGCAAAACGATCTTGCAAATGCACTTGAGGTTGAGATAGAGGTCAATCCAACTCCGGCTAAATCGATGGTCAGAGAAGGAACTGCACAAGCCCGTGGATCAGATTTGCGAATCTAATGAAGTGTGCGCAGACTAGCAAGAACCAAAATAAACCTCGCAACGCAGAAATGGGGTTTTGAGAATATGATTCTGAGAAAGGGTTGGCGCGAGTGAACTCAGCTTCACCTTAGCGACAGTTGAAAATGGGGATGGGGAAGTAATTTGAAAGTTTCGTGTATCAATGTGATTATGGAGACGATGGATTTGGGAGCGAGATCTTGGAGACCATGGATTTAGGAGCAAGAGCAGAGGATTCACGACCTGGAAGTGGAAGATCATAGGAATGTTTAGTTAGTAATATCTGATTTCCATATACAACCTGAACCGAAAGGAGACGTAACCCGAAAAGAGCCGAAATATTCGCTCAGTTCTGAGTCGATTTGGTATTCCATTTACACACTACATAGTAGAAGCCTCTATGTACTTCATGTGCATGATCCCATGGCAACCAACAGCCTATTTGCAAAAAATAGAGGTGCTTGTTGATTGTTCATTAATGATCCCTGAGGAAGGCCAAGGATCTCAAGGTCTCTGAGGCTATCTGGAGAAAGACTTTCACTCACTTTACCATTCATCGAGGGTACATCTCAGTAACCGACATTTCATTGGCCGACCATGCCATAGACATACTGGTGGATTCGTCTGACTCGAGCTCCTTCAACTGTCTCTTCGTGCTCCTTTGGAGGAAGAAGGCCGGCTGTCGAGGCTGTGGAAGCCTAATAGAGTGGCTGTTCAACATAAGGACTATGCTCGCCATGGAGGGTCTATCAGTTGGATCTTCCTGAACACCCAGCAAAGCAATGTGGAGGCATCTAACCACTTGATCTATTGAATATGAGTCGCCAATAAACGGATCTAACACTTCAAGCGGTGTTCCGGCTCTCCAATGTTTCCATGCCTGTAAATATCATTTCAGCAAAGGAATTTCGACTTGATCAAATCGGTGCAGCGTGATGGATGTTGTAACAGTACATGTGCAACTTACATAACTGGTGAGATTTTCACCACCATCTGATTTGAAGCAGCAGTTGTTCCTTTTGCCACTAATGATCTCTAGGATTAGGACACCGAAACTATAGACATCACCTTTCATTGAGATATGTCCATGCATTGCATACTCAGGAGACAAGTAACCGCTGCAAACCAAATTCATGGGTTGTAGCATCAGTTATGTTATTATAAGTTGATAAAATAAGCAAGCTGCAAATGACCTGCATTCTGACGAATATACTATGAGGATTCACACATATATAAGCATGGTTTTTTTTCTTCTAATTCATATATCAAGCGTTAGATATCTAAGAAGGAATTTGAGACTCACAAGGTCCCCACGATTTTGTTAGTTCTTGCACGAGTTTGATCGACTTTGAAAATTCTAGCCAAGCCAAAATCTGAAATCTTTGGGTTCATATTGCTGTCTAACAATACATTGCTTGGTTTTAGATCACGATGAATGATCCGGAGTCTAGAATCTTCATGCAAATAAAGCATTCCTCGAGCAATTCCAGATATTATCTTGTAACGACTTGACCAATCCAATTGCCTTCTCTTATCATGATCTGCATATTTAAACAATTAGAACTTAACTATCAGAGTTGGTAAATCCTCAAAGAACTTTCATCATGTTATCCAAAAGCTAGTGAGAGTTTCAACTCTAAGATTATGCTAATCACACATACAGTTTCTTCCACATGGAAAATGACAGCTTGAGAGTCTATTGAAATGCGCAACGTACCAAATAAAAAGTCATCGAGACTTTTGTTCAGCACAAACTCATATACAAGTATCTTCTCTTCTCCCTCTAGGCAAAACCCAAGCAGCCGCACAAGGTTTCGATGTTGAAGCTTCGCTACCAAAACAACCTCATTCTTGAATTCTGCAACACCTTGTCCTGAGCTTTTAGATAGCCTCTTCACAGCTATTTCTTGTCCATTCGGTAGCCTACCCTGAAAATTTTTAATTTGGTTGTTCGAGTACACATGAATAGCTTCTGACCACAACTTCACATAAAAAACATCAAAGACATTGAGATATTCTATAAAACATTATGAATCTCTGTAACTAATAATACCTGGAAAACTTCACCAAATCCACCCTCACCCAACTTGTTTTGACTAGAGAAATTGTCTGTGGCAGCCTGTATGATAGCCAAATGGTATTGCAAGGACTCTGCAGATGTAATCTCAGTCACGCCTACACGACCAAACAACAAGAGATAGTCATTCACCAGAAGCACAGAAGTGTGTATCTCGTGTAAACAGTTTCACAATTCTATCTGAGACTAAGGCATAAACATGCGCGGTTTTACGTACCGCCTTCTACTTGGACAGCTTCATATGTCTTTTTTGTTTTACTGTGACGCCAACAGCAAGCAACGAGGAGAAGTACGATAGCAACACCAACCGGAATGGCCACGGCAATGATTATGATGGTCAATTTATTACTGTTGCCTGCATAATGCGCAACCATCTCATAGGAGTGCATTATATTTTGGAAATTTGAATTGCCAGTTTGCTCCTATAGGTTGGAGCAAATCTAAGAAACAGAGTCAAGAACTGTACACTCATTTAAATAAATGATTCCGCTATCTTCAGGCATGGGATTTTGTCTTGGTAAAAATCTCCTGCTTCAGGAGCAGATGTCTCGAAGAGAAATGTGGCACTCCATTATCTGTCCATCTCACATTATGTTTTTCTTGTTCTAATTCTTATCTATAAGGGTAGCACCGATTATGAATATGGTATAAGCAACTAACTTGACTAAAAGTCCACTAGCAATGGCTTTCGTGTGAAAGTTCTCTAAGTAACCTAATCTCATAATTGATGTCAGAATGCACCATGCTTAACTGGTATGAGATTTAGTATATTGCCTTATTCACTTAGGAAAGTTTGCACCTAAAATGTCCTCATCTTGACTTTATGGGACGAAAGACTTGAATGAAGCATTGAAGGTGTAAAAAACCTTGAAAAAAACAGAGAAGAAGAGAATGTAAAATATGTAAGTAATTATTTGATAAAGACATAATTTCCCAGGGTGAAGCGATAAACCAACAAAAGTAAAACCTTGAAAATCAAAGTTACTACACCAAAAAATACGTGGCCAATATCCATGGATGGATCTGTATAAGCTTCTTGTTAACAAGTCCACTGATTGATTGTCAAGTATGTATTACAAAAACTAATTATGTATAGTAAAAGAAAACTTGCGCCTTAAAATTATGTACTTTCTTTATTTCATTGCTAAACAAGTCTTTGGGGACAATTTTTCAATTAAATCCTTTATATGATTCAATAATGAAAACTCAATCAAAAGTTCTAACCAGCAAATTCGCCCACATTCGTCCGACAAAATTCTACAATAATAATAGCTGGACAGAAATTTATCTGCCGGATACTAAAAACAGAGGTTAGGATGGACATGAATCATCACCAAAATCTATGAACAATTATGGCAATCATGGAGCTCATGACTAAATCCATCACCTTGGTGTCCCGTCACCGGAGCAGGAGCAGGAGGAGGAGAAGGAAGCAGGGGCGCCCCGCCCACGGCCGAGGCATTATAAAAGGGGTACAGCTCGAACCTCACCACGCAGGTCGGAGTGTACGAGCTCCCCCCTTGCTTCCCCTGAGGTAAATCTGCGATCACCGCCCGGAGGCACGTGTTACAGTCCAAGCCCTTCAAGTCCGGCGTGCACTGCGCAAGTGCGTACAGGTTCTGCGAGCTCGTGAATCTTGCCTCCACGACCGCAAACTTCTTCCCCGATTCGCTGCCCGAAGCCCTCGTTGCCACATAGTTCGTGGCCTCACCTAGCAGCTTCACGAACCGACCTGGTTCGGCGACGTCCCCGGCTTCCGGCAACGTTTGTAACGGTACGGTGTTCCTCACCCCGTAAATGGACTGGTCCGAGTACCTCAACAGGCACTCGTCGTACCACATCACCGAGGATCTCCTGTCGGGGCACCGTTGGAGGACGTCTTTGGTTGCCGTAGCCACGCACTCGCCGCACGTGGAGGTGCTGACGTCACCGCGGCAGAGGAAGAGCCCATAGACACGGTCGGGAGGGTCTTTGCCGGCGGTGTCGTTGGCGAAGCCGTCGGCGTCGCCGGCTGCGGCGGAGGAGAGGGAAGAGAGGAGGGTGTTGAGGTTGGTTCGGTAGGTGGAGTTGGGGGCGTAGAGCGTGGCGTTTGGGCAGTCGTGCCATTGATAGGCAGGAGCGGCTTCTGCAGCATGACTGTAGCTGCTGAGAAAATCGAGAAAGAAGAAGAGGGCGAGGGAGACGATGAAGCGAAAGTTCATGGTCTGGTGATTTTAGCTTTGCTTGCGGGACTCACCGGGCATGGAAGAATTGCCGAAAGAAAGCAAGAAGGGTAGGCTGCTCCGTCACGTTGAGAGGAGCTAAACGCAGCCTAAGCAGTCGTTTTGGTGACGCGAACCGTAACCCATGCTGAATTCACTCGAAATCGTACCGGAAACAGACGAGCCAACAGAGATGACGATCTTGTGGCCCAGAAAAAAAGTGAGACGGATTACCCTAATCTTGGGCAATCAACGAGAGTTAAGTACTAGTTTTAATTATGCTTCTCAACATTAAAAGCTTTGCCGTACATTGATTTCTATAATCACTTTGAAGAATCGTTAATCTTAACAGATCTCTACTTATGCATCTGTAATTGTTTTACATACTTTAGTCCCAATAATTATGGGATAATGAGTATTATAACTTCGTAGGATCCTTATCCGCATGCACTAATTTTTTTTTAATTTTCAACTACTAAAGTTTCGTGACTTCTGGAAAAAAAAAAAAGCTCACTTGACTATCATAACTTTCATTTGATTAATTAAGTTCTCTGACTTTTTTTTTTCAAATTATTCACTGAAATACCAATAAACTGAATAACATGGCACTTGTGGTAAACGCTTTTAAAAAATTGGGACACACAATTAATATTTTGAAAAGTTATGTGAGAGCTATACATAAGTTCTGACATTCGAGTGATAAAAATAAATTATAATACTCAAGTGAGTGTGGCATAAAATTTTATGATTCTTGTAATGTTCTTTTTCCTAATAGTTATGTATGTATGTGTGGATATGTTGAGGGTTATGGTGTGATTTTGAAAGAGATTAACACTATAAGGATACTTATCATGACAAAATATCTATATTTTTATTTAACCAATAATAATTTTAAAAGTTCAATCTCATATTTGGCTCATAATTAGAAAAATAAAGATCCTTGGAAGAAATAATCTTCATTGATTGTGTAGCCATCAAGACAATCATAAACCTTCTTGTTTTCGTCAATTTTGTCCTAATTTTCTTTTTATGATTTTCTGAAGTACTCCATTTACCTATATTTGCTGGAAAATGCTAGGATGGCGGTCCAGTTGTCCCCAATCGTCCGTACGGTCAACATTGAACGTGGAAGTAAATAACTGAAAAGACATAGTTTTGACTTTATTTTCTCAATCTTCTTCTTTTTTCCTTTGTCTTTCTTTCCCATTCCTTCCTATTTCTCCACTATTCATCTTCTTTGAAGGACATGGCTTGTCGATCTGCATTGCTTTACTCTCGTTGCCTCACATACGCCAAGTGAATGCAACTAAGGCTGTCAGAGACACGTTTTGAAGTAATCTACCGATGAACTCAAGTCATGCATGGCTGTTCTTCTTCGTCGCAAATTGAAGTGGGAGTCCCGAACTCATAGTATCCTCTTTGCAGTCTGAATTTTCGCAGCTCGGATTATTGTCCACTTAGGATGTTGCAATGTGCTAGGATGTGCTTCTGTCCATCAATGGCCCCCAATCATCCTAAATCCTTTCGCATCAAATGATGGCTTTATGACACGAGACAGTTGGTCAAGGCTTGACAAATCTTTCAAGCCAAATTCATTGGATGAATTACATTAATACAAAAGCTTAGAATTAAATTGATTAAATTATAAAGTTCAGGGTTAAATTGATACTCGTTTTATATTGAGGATAGATTAACTAATTTTTTCAATACAAATGCTTTGTAAATAAATAAATATAATAAAGGGACCCATCAATACATATAGAAGGAAACAAGTGTATGTTCAAATGGTTTTGTCAAAAGGTTTTGTCACATGACTGTGTATATTTAAAAAATAAGCATAATCAAGTATATATAACATGTGATGACTCCTATGTTTGAAATTTGCATGGCTATACACTGCGTCGAAGTATCTTATCATATTTAATGAGTAATTCATATGAAAAATTTAATAATAAGATTGAATGACACAATAGCTTGTGTTTAACAAACAAACGAGATTAAAGAAACACCATATTAAACAATAATTAATAAATACCAAATGTAAGCCAAATAAGATGCTCGCTAAGAGATGAACACTGTAGAAATATCAACTTTAAAACATCTCATGCCTTGGGTAGTTTATGTTAACAAATTGATGAAAAAATTACACGACGAGATAGACCATATCCAACAAGTAAGTTATACTAAAAATGTGCTAAATAAGATGCTTACTAAGAGTTGAACGATCAATATATATACATATATATATATATATATTATAAAATGATAATCTAATTATAGGTTTAATTAAAAAAAGTATGTTTTACAAATAAATGAGTGCGAACTGTGAAACGAAACAACTATTAGCAAATCATAGGAAAAACTCATTCATTGTCATTAATATTCCAATACAATGAAAACATAATGCAAAGGGTTGAATACACGAATGCGCATTTATGAGAAATAAATACCACTAAATCCACAATTACTGATGAATCTTATTTTCAAGGGCCAATACCCTAAAAAATCTCAACTACCATACCCATACTACATTTACTCCAAATTAATTTTTTTTGTTTGTTGTGAAGACTTTTAAACTGATTGCTCCTTACCACATTAACCTCAAATTAATTTTTATATCATGAATTATCCTCAACTCATGCACACAAACCACATTTACATCAAACTAATATATTAGTGCCACACTTAGAGCTATATGTGACATGATAGCTAATATTTTGATATATAAATAATATAAGAGGGCTATTAAAAATTTGCCTGTCGCTTTCACGAACTAATTGGATATTTGAGAATTAATAAAGATAAATATATAAAACCATACCTTTCATTATAGAGGAAAAAATGACATCTTTAGTATAGTAGACAATTTCCAATATTTCATCAAATAAGTATGATTAGATGCATAATTAGTGGTAACTCTTATGGTAAATGCATCATTAAAGATAACTCAAATGAGATATTACATTTTCATCTGAAATTGCATGTCAATACGCACATATTAAATTATCAGGGGCCCTTTACGTTTATGATTAAATGAATTATCAAAGGTTTATCATCACTTTATAAATTATAATAACTCCCCTTTAATTTTAAAACTGCTAAGGGTAGAGTTTGAATTAAGGACTATAATCAGTTTGATAATGGAGTTTTAAAGGAGTTTCGAAATTTTGTTATTTCCGATAATTCTTGAAATAATATATGTGCCCGGATATTATTGCATTGTCAATGAAGATGAGACAAATCAATATTAGATTGACATCTGATCAAATTAGCTAAATTTGGTAACTCTAACCAAGACTTCATGCCATTAATTTCTATAATGGTCGTTCAGAATAAATAATGTGTTTGGACTTTCAAGTACATAACATGTGATGACTCCTAATTTAAAAGATAAAGCAATTAAATTCTAAATATTCAATCTCGAAGAAAGAATTATTGCAAATTCTAGAACTATTGCAAATTCTTCTTAAAATCCAAATTGCATAGTACATATTTGCGCAACATATCCAGCAATGAGGCGAGGTTGTGTGAGTCTTGGTGGAGAGAGATAGAGGGAGGACGTGGGGCATTTCATTCTGATCTGGCTGCGTTGATTGATCGACAAAATGGTAAAGTTTTGAGATTTAAGGATGTCAGTGGGACATTCAGATGAGAGCCAAGCACTTAGCGCACGGATGTTTCGTGCGATCCACCAAGACTAGGCCATCGACATTCGGGTGGGGAAAGAGAACAATATGAACGGGGAGGATGGGACCGGGGAGTCAGTGGCGAGAGTCAATTGCGTGACCTGCATTCTCTTCTTGAGTGGGAGGACTTGACCAACCAGAGTCGAGATATATGCGACACCATTATCTCAGTTTGAAGTGATGACGATGGAGAGGGAGGGAGAGAGAGAGAGAGAGAGAGAGAGAGAGAGAGAGAGAGAGAGGGATCTACGACCCTTCAAACTTTGAACTTTCCAGGGTGAACCCACCAAAATCAAGTATTGATGGATTGCGATCGCTACGTTCCATCGCGCGTGGAATTAGGTTTGCGTGGAAAATTATTAAATTCTACGGCACGAGCTAAGTGGGTTTTCATACCAGAATTATGTGATCTAGTTAATTCACAAACCGACTGAATCAAATTATGCATTACTTTGTATGTCAACCTTTCATAGGCTGTCAGAACACTAACGCATGTTCATTACTTTGGACACTCCCTCTCCCTCCTTCATCATCCCATCTCGGTACTCAACAGCCTGAAGTTTGATTACTTGCTGCTCGACTCCTTGCAGGCCTTGGCTAAGACCTCGGGTAAAAAGAGACATATGAGAGGATGGCGGCGGAAAGAGCTAATCAGTTGTGGAGCACGGATGAACCGGCTGGGGCCGGCATGGGTATACCAGTGGCCGTGTATAGACCAGTCAGAGAGATAGAGAGGTGTTTATTCTTGCGCAGACATAGCATATGTGCGTGTGAATTTGCTTTACCTTTCAATCATAATCAACCGCCAACCATTATAACTGAGTCAAGAGGCCGGTGCTGCAAAGGAATATAGTTTGAGGTGAGGTTTATGGCCTCGATTTCTAAGAACTGTGACGGACATAATGCGGTGCATGTACGAACGGATGTATCTCATCATATATCATGAAAAGTACTGTAAGAAAATTATGCCACTCTAGTGGATCTAAACGTGTTTTGCCTCTAGGAGAAGACACTTTGTTCTTTTAGATATACAGGAAATAGGTGATTGCTCATCGTTCATCAATGAGCTCAGCGGAACACCAAGGATCTTAAGATCAAGGTCTCTGTGAGACAATCGTGAAGAGAGACATCCACTCCCATTACCGTTCATCGGGGGTAAAGTTCACTGACTGACATCTCATTGTTCGACATTGCCGTAGACCTGCTGGTGGCGTTATCTGACTCGAGATCTTTCATGGGTATCTCCGTCCTGCTACGGAGGAAGAAGGCCGGTTGTTGGGGCTGTGCAAGAGAAACAGAATAGCTGCTCAACATGAGGACTATGTTGGCCATCGTGGGTCTATCCATTGGATCTTCCTGAACACATAGCAAACCAATGTGGAGGCATCTAAGAACTTCATCCCTTGAATACGAGTCTCGGATGGCTGGATCCAACACTTCCAATGGCGTACCATCTCTCCAATTTTTCCAAGTCTAAACACGGTTCATTGAAAAAAAAAACTCTTAGTACATACGAATTTGCTTAGTTTAAAAATCTTTATACTAATTATAGCTAATTTGTGCAACTTACATAGCTAGCAAGGTCTTCGCCCCCGTCTTCTTGGTAGAAGAAACTATTCTTCTTACCACTAACGAGCTCAAGAAGCAGGATACCGAAGCTATATACATCAGATTTCACAGAGAAATGCCCATGCATTGCATACTCAGGTGACATGTAACCACTGCGATCCATAAAAATTCAGCAATTTAAGCATACATAAACGTAAAAAGGAGACAATGAAGCATAAAATACTTACAAAGTGCCCACAATTTTATTGGTATTTGCCTGTGTTTGGTCGACTCCAAAAATTCTTGCCATACCAAAATCAGAAATTTTCGCGTTCATTTCACTATCCAACAAGATATTGCTTGCCTTCAGATCGCGATGAATGATCCGAAATCGAGAATCCTCATGTAAATAGAGCACTCCTCGAGCAATCCCACATCCTATATTGTAACGTCTCGACCAATCCAATTGCCTGCTCTTTTCGGAATCTGCATGTATGCACAATTCAAGTAGCAGGTTTTTCAGTTGATAAATCCTCTTGGATGGATCTTATGCAAGGAACGAATTTAGGTTCCAGAAGCTAGGGAAACATTCAACTAATTTGAGGCCGAGCACATTTTCAACTCAACATGGACAGTGCCGCTAGCTTAGGAAAACACTGGAAGGCAACGTACCAAATAGAAAGTAGTCGAGACTCTTGTTCGGCACAAACTCATACACAAGCAGTTTTTCTTCACCCTCCAAGCAAAACCCAAGTAGCCGCACTAGGTTCCGATGTTGAAGCTTTGCTACCAGTAGCACTTCGTTCTTGAATTCTTCGGCACCTTGTACCGAGCCTCGTGATAGTCTCTTCACAGCTATTTGTTGTCCATTAGGAAGCCTACCCTGAAAGGTTAGTATTTTGATGTTTAAGTGCACATTAGCTTCTGATCACCACTTTCCGAAATTGCCAAATCAAAGATCTTCTACTTTTTAGCCCTTGAGATTCTCTCAAATATATTCAAACCGTTCTGTCTCCAATTTCTGACTAACCATACTTGGAAAACTTCACCAAATCCGCCCTCACCCAACTTCTTTTGAAGAGAGAAATTATCTGTGGCGGCTTGTATAGTGGCTAAATCGTACTGCAAGGACTCCGCATCTGTAATTCCATTCACCCCTACACGATGAAACAACACTAAATAGTCATTTTACCGAAGGCATAGACGTAATTCATCTCCCGCTTGTGCGGTTTCATCATTCTACCATACCGCTTTGATCGCCTTGGACAACTTCGTACGTCTTGGTCGCTTTCCTCCGCCTTAAACAACAAGCGAGGAAGAGAAGCACCACTCCGACACCAATAGGAACAGCGACGGCGATGATAATCACGGTAGTTTTATTGCTTTTGCCTACATATGTACAACCATATCTTAGCAGCATCAGTATATGTGTTCGTGGCCGTAAGGGATTCCAGTAACTGGAATTGCTACCAAAGGACGGAGCGAATGTAAAATAGAGAGTAGAACAAAAGGAGTGCGCTTAAAGAGAAAATGTCCAGGAGAAATGAAGCTGTAAATCCATAATCTGTACTCACAAATTCGTTCTTTCTCCAGATTCCCATGCGAGTGCACCAATTGTTTATTGGGGATTAATCATTATTTGATTAAAAGCGAACTTTAATCAATTGCCGTGTAACCATTAAATCTAATCTCATAAGTGGATGGGGAACGCACCATGAGCGGTTGAGAGAATCGATCCACCTAAGAAAAAGTACTCACTTGAGATATATCTCATCAGGAGTTTGTAGCATTCAACACATAAAAGAACTGATAGTACTTTTTTCATTTTTTGTCGGAAACTCTTATGATATCTTTCAATCCGGCCAACAGTTTTCTTAAGAAAAAGTTGCATCATAATCATCGGAGTAACCACTCAAGCTAAAAGCCCAGGACCAACAAATTCACTAAGGACCAGAGCGCTTTTATCTGACCCTTGATTTCCTCATATTTACCTTCAATCGCGTCTTTTTCTTTAAGAATTTTCTTCACTGATGCTGAATAGTATAGCTATGAAAATTTTATCCACAAGCCTAGTAGGAGAGATTAACTAAATCTGAGTAAATATTCCCCCCCCCCCCCCCCCGGGCCTTGCTTCCCCGGAACCAGATTACTGATAACAAACTGGAGGCATGCGCTACAAGTTTTATGGGAAAAATGGAATCAAGAACCCCATTGCAAATTGGAAGGTGAACTATCAATCTTATTGTCGAAAATTGGATACAAGATCACGCCATTGCAAATTGGAATTAGGTTACAAGTTTCGGACATTTGAACTCCAAAATTTTTATTTTCACGCAGTATAGTTAAAAGTTTCGAAATGTCAAGAATTGATATATTAAATCATGAAAAGAAGAAGAAGAAGAAGAAACTATTGTGTAGCTTTTGTCACGTCAAAAGAGATTTTTGACCAAATCTTGACAAACCGGTCGGGAGATATCCCCTCAAGTCAAAAGAGAAGACCTTAAAGTCCATTCCGCAGTGTGTGTAAGCGACGGGAGTTGGATTGGGGTTAGGCAGGCCATCAATTTTCGTTCGGGACGGGGGGAATAAAGATGGACGGTCAGGATGGAAGACTGCCCATGCCATCGTACGGAGGTCGTTGACCAAAGTCAACCGCGCAAGTTGCGTTCTCCTTTGGCTCCGACGTGGAGGCTGGTAGCAAGAAAGGTCAAAGCATGTATCCCAGTGATGTCGCTGTAGGTAGAGAGAGAGAGATGATCATAGCTTTAAATCTTCCATCAAACTACAGAAATGATAGCAATAATTTCGAAATTTGAAAAGTGATTGACACAATTTGATGCGACCACTTAAGAGAAAATGCATTCGATTTTTCACCCTTTTTCTTTTAGGTTGCTATGTAACGCTCTAATCAAATTCACTCGAGATATTATTCCGATTAAATTATCGTATGCTAACTCTTATGTAATTTAAAATTTAACATTACCGTTTTCATTCTCTGAAATTAGATATGATTCCACATAATATCATCCAAAAAAAATACTATATTCTCTTTAGGCACCATCGCCACTCTAGAAGTCTAGAGAAGAAATTATTAGGTTGACATGATCTACATATACCAAGTTGAAATTCGCAATAGGTGAGTTCAGGAGAGACTTATGGGATTTGTCGGTCTGAGTTCATTTTAATGTACGTGCTAAGTCTGCAAGATAATTTCATTCACATGAGCGCACCGTGGATTGAAATTGATGCTGTTCTTAGGCCCCATTTATTTCACGGAAAATATAGTACTTCTAGAAAATATTTTCTAACAAGTCATTTTTTTGTAAAATAACAATATTTTTCGTTTTTCGTTTGAAACTTAGGAAAAATTATATATATAAAGTGATTTTTTAATTTTTGTTTTCTTTTATTTTTTCTCATAATTTTTTCTTACATTGACTGACAATTGGTCACAAGTCATTTATGAAAAGATGAATTTCTAAAAAGCAGAAAATATTCATTAGTCAAAAATATTTTCCTTGTGAAACTAACATAAAAAAATTAAAAATTATTTTTTTAAAAATTATTTTTCATGAAATGAACGGAATTTTAATAACATTTATTGTGGATTATAGGAAGCAATTGATGACGGGCTTCGACTCTTGAGTCATCGACCTCAAGTGGAGACTTGGAAAGGTGGGTCAAGGATGTGACCGTGACTGGACGTTAAAGAGAACTATGGAAGAAATTCATTGCTATTTACAAATATCATGGCTCCATTTCTTTTTGTAAAATTTAACTAATTTAATAATGTTTTTAAAATATTTAATTACTTATATTACTTGTGAAAATGAATGAAGGATGAATATTTTTCTCGTTCATGAAAATAATTTAAGTATATGCTATCGATAATAAAAATATTTTTTATTGATTAATTATTTCAAGTGAGATGAATGATTATTTTAAAGAAATTTTTTTTTGCTTAATAACTTTTTTAATCAACATTGAAATAATCAAAGTGCATTATCTAGATAGTTTGTTTTTAAATCTAATCAAATGTAGGAATCCCCATAACAGATACATAAGCTATGTTATTATCTCATGACCTCGGTTATTTTTTGACAAATCCACAAGTAATTATTTATTTATAAGGAGATCAGAAATTTTTGTATTGAAAAATCCAAACATTATTGAATTTAATCTCTGTACTTAGGATGAAAGGAAGATATTTATTCAATGTAGAAACTTACATAGATAGCTAGTTAAAAGAGATTTGAGATGCAGCAATTATTAAATGGAATCTACTTAAAGTCTTATAAGATAATGACAAATATTCACTGAAAACTCAAGTTGAGGATGGGGGTCCCCACTCGACTTTTGCAAGTCCGTGCATTTATTTCTGGGGAAGATAAGATCAAAAGATGGACCAACCGGACAAGCAACCAAAATTAAAGTTTGATATTTCAATGTGAATGGTGTTTTGACTTTTTGAATCTTCCTGGTCAAATTTAGGTTTTCTAGAAAAAGGTTGTGAGAAATTTTCTGCTTATATAATGTGGCCCCCGCATGAGTTGTAGTCACTATTTGGTAGAACTTGACGGTTTATCATACACGTGGTAAAGTATTTGTTGGATCCATTATTTAACTTAGGGACGGTGATAGGATGGCCCAAAAAGCCATAACACCCATGACCGTGGCGTTGAGGAATTCATGCACAAGACCTTGGCTTGCCACTCCCTTGGTGGCGACCGTGGCAGCTCAAGCTTTAGAGAGAGAGCGATGTTTACTCTTGTGTCGACGAGGTGGAGGTGAGTTCTAGGATCTCAATTTCTAGTAAATGAGATGGTGAGTTCTAGGATCTCAATTTCTAGTAAATGAGATGGAAATTAAAGGAGTGTGAATTATGTTCAAACGAATATATCTCCTCGCACGTAGTGAAAAGTACCGCAAAAAATGACAATTAATAAAACTATAGTGGTTTCTATTAATTATTTCCTTGGACAAGGAAAATCTCAATCCAATAAGACCACACACACACAAGCATGTAATATATGAACAGCCTCCCATGCTTGGTGGATCAAAACATGATTGGCCTCAAAAAGAGAAGACACTTTGTAGCTTTAGATGAACAACAAAAGGTGCTTTCTCATTATTCATTAATCATCTCAGTGAGATGTCGTAGATCTTATGATCGAGGTCTCTGAGAGACTACTATGAAGAAAGATTTCCACTCACATCAACGTTTAGCGGGGGTCAACTTCGGAGACGGACATCTCATTGACTGACAATGGCATAGACCTGCTAGTGGATTGATCCGATTCAAGCTCTTTTATCGGTCTATTTGTTCTGCTCCGGAGGAAGAAGGCCGGTTGTTGGGGCATCGCAAGAGAAACAGAGTAGCTACTCAACATAAGGACTATGTTTGCCATTGTGGGTCTATCCATTGGATCTTCCTGAACACATAGCAAACCAATGTGAAGGCATCTAAGAACTTCGTCCCCTGAATATGAGTCACCAATGGCTGGATCTAACACTTCCAATGGCGTACTGTCTCTCCAATTTTTCCAGACCTGAGAGACAGTTCATTAGAAAGAGCATTTTCAGTATGTCGAATCTGCTTTGTTTAACAATTTTCTCATTAGTTTTAGTCAATTTCTGCAACTTACATAGCTAGCAAGATCTTCGCCCCCATCTGAGTGGTAGAAGAAACTATTCTTCTTACCAGTAACAAGCTCAAGAAGTAGGACACCGAAACTATAGACGTCGGACTTCACAGAGAACTGCCCATGCATTGCATACTCAGGTGACATGTAACCACTGCAAACTAGAGTACATTAGCAATATTTGCAAACATAAGCATCAAAAGTAGAGAACTAAGCATAAGGGTACTTACAAAGTCCCCACAATTTTGTTGGTGTTTGCCTGTGTTTCATCGACTCCAACTATCCTTGCCATGCCGAAATCTGAAATCTTCGGATTTAGTTCATTGTCCAACAAGATGTTGCTTGCTTTTAGATCACGATGAATGATTCGAAGTCGAGAGTCCTCATGTAAATAGAGCATTCCTCGAGCAATTCCACATACTATGTTATAACGTCTCGACCAATCCAAGCCCCTGCTCTTTTCAGGATCTGCATGCACAATTGAATGTAGGAATATCCGGTTGAATAAATCCTCTTGATAAGATTTCATGCGAGCAACTAACTTTAGGTTCCAAAAGCTAGTGAAACATACAACATAAGTTGAGGCTACACCGGTGTTGGCCTCAACATGTAAACAAGAGCTTGGTAATGTATTGAAACATGACGTACCAAACAAAAAGTAGTCGAGACTTTTCTTTGGTACAAACTCATATACGAGCAGTTTTTCTTCACCCTCCAAGCAGAACCCGAGCATCCGCACAAGGTTCCTATGTTGAAGCTTCGCTACCAATAGCACTTCATTCTTAAATTCTCCAGCACCTTGTCCTGAGTTTTGAGATAGTCTCTTCACGGCTATTTGTTGTCCATTAGGAAGCCTACCCTGAAAGTGTAGTATTTTAATGTTTAAGCATAATCTGATCACAACTTTTCAAGACTACCAAATCAAGAAAAACCATTCTCAATCTAGTTTCTGACTGATGGTACCTGGAAAACTTCACCGAACCCGCCCTCACCCAACTTGTTTTGAAGAGAGAAATTATCTGTGGCGGCCTGTATGGTGGCTAAATCATACTGCAAGGACTCGGCATTTGTAATGTAATTTGCACCTACAAGACAAAACAACACGAGGTGGTCATTTCACCAAAAGCGTTGAACAGTACAACCGCGTATATGGTTTCATCTTCCTATCCAATGACACGGCATAATACATATTTCATACTGGTTTGATCTTCTTGGACGACTTCGTACGTCTTGGTCGCTTTCCTCCGCCTATAACAACAAGCGAGGAAGAGAAGCACCATGCCCACGCCAACGGGAACAGCGACGGCAATGATTATCACTGTAGCTTTGTTGCTTTTGCCTACATATGTGCAACGGTATTAATAGCATCAAAATGTGTTTATGATCATGATATTTTAGAAATTGCAACTGCTACCATAGGCCAGAGGAAACGTAGACAACAGAGAAAAACAAAAAGAGTGCGCTTAAAGATCAAATATCCAGAAAAAATTAAGCTGTAATCCATTGTCTCTCCATCTTACAAAATCCATTGTTTTCCTAATTCCACTGAGAGTGCACCAATTGTTATAGGGTAATGACCATTAATTGATTAAAAGCCACCTTTAGCCAATTGTCATGTAAATAATCTAAACTCATAAGTAGATGTAGAAACCCCATGTTCAACTGGTATGAGATTGACATATTCTATTGCCTGTGATCCACATATATATATATATATATATATATATAAATGTTCACCTCCATTTTATTACATCTTGACTTCAAGGGATGAAAGGCGTTGATGTAGTACTTGTTTCGACCACTTTGAGCACTTATTAATAATATATATTCAACACAGCCACTAAGCAGTTTCTTTGACAAAAGGGTACGATGATACCTAACTCATCGCTCAAAGAAAAAGAAAAAGATAAAAAGACAGCACCAGAGACTGGAAAGTTTCTCGAAAATCATGTTCTCCTCCATCTAACCAATCAATCAGCACACATGTTATCGATATCTTTTCTTTGAAAAAGTAAGATTTATGGTTATTAATGCTCCGTGATGAACTGGATGGATAGACAACGCAATACCTTCTAAATCAAGATCTTCATTGAAAGCTGAAAGAGGAGACTTGGGGATATAAACATGCATTTAACTCTAATAACGAGTATGCTAGAAATTAAGAGCAGTTTAAAGGGTGAGTAAAAACATACGTGGTGGCTTAATGTATAGCTTTCTTGTGTAAAATCAAAGGTTACTTATTCCTTCTACTTATAAAATTCTCTTCAGAAATTAAAGATGCAAACCAACACTTTTAAGTTTCGGAAGATTATGGACATTAGATATAATTTTAAATATCAGTATTCGTATCAAAATATAATTTAGATGTCCATGCCAAGAAGAGTCAAAAAGTCAAAAAGTGTGTGAACCACAAAATTTACAAGTAATAAACATGTAAAAAGTATAATTCATTCCAAAGGAAAAATGAAAGAAGCAAAACATAGAAACCAGAGAAAAAGAAATATGAAAAATCTGCATCATCAATCGATTTACTATGAGTACAGCGAAAGAGAAGAAGACTCTGAAAAGCCCTTAGAAAGCCAGATTGCAGCCCAAAAATTGATTTATCACCGATGCGTACGAATTCATTGACAGCACTTCACAGTTTATCTTTGTTTAAAAAGTTCAATCGAAGAATTTAAACTATCAAGCAGTATAAGTAGTTTAGAAAAAAGAAATAATACAAGAGATGTTTCTTGCGTAGAGGAAGACAGATAATATAAACAAACGCGTACCTTTAGGCCTGATTGTGGGAGCAGGAGGAGGAGACGGAATCTGGGACGGTGGAGGGGCCGGGGCCTCCACGGCAGAGGCATTGTAAAAGGGGTACATCTCGAACCTCACGCTGCAGCTCGGAGTGAACGTCCTCCCACCTTGCTTCCCATCGGGAAGGCCCCCAATTGCTGCCCGGAGGCATGTGTTGCAGTCTGCCGCCGTCAAGTCCGGCGTGCACTGTGCAAGAGTGTACAGCTTCTGCAGGCTCGTGAAGTCCGTCTCATTGACTGCGACCTTCTTACCCGACTCATCGACCGATGCCCTCGTGGCGACGTCGTCCGTGGTCTGTCCCAGGAGTTGCATAAACCGGGTTGGATCGGTGATGTTCCCAGTGTTTAACATCGTCACTGCAGGCACCTGCTCCATGACTGAGTAGATGGACGCGTTGGAGTACCTCAGCATGCACTCGTCATACCAAATCACGGAGACTCGCTGGTCGGGGCATCTCTGGAGGATCTCCCTTGTTCCGGTGGCCACACAATCGCTGCACGTCGCATTGCTGACGTCACCACGGCAGAGGAAGATCCCATAGGCACGGTTGGGAGGGTTTTGGCCGGCAGTGGCGTTGGCAAAGCCGTCAGGGTCGTTGGTGGCGGCGGCGGAGAGGGAAGAGAGAAGGGTGTTGAGGTTTGATTGGTAGGTGGAGTTGGGAGAGAAGAGGGTGGCGTTTGTGCAGGAATGATAGAGATAAGTAGGCGCCGATTCAGTACTCAGAATATTGATGAAGAAGAAGAGGAGGGAGAGGAAGATGGTGAAGCAAGAACTCATTTCGGAGGCGAATGAATCCCTTGGTCTTGCGGCAAGGGGCACGCAATTATAGGAAGAAGAAGAGCGTAGTCTGCCCTCCTAGATATTTTTGTTGTTGGAACTATTCGGAGAACTTAGCGCCTTCGTTGAAATGCATCTAGACCGTCGGATCTGGTGAATAATTACATCAAGAGCAATGCTAGGTGCACCTGTGAAATTAATGTTTATACCCGTTGGGTTTCCAACATTTTATCTTTGTTACTAAAGTTCAAATGGTGGGATCCATTGGCTATAAATGCAAGGAAGGTCATGGTAAATTGCAATCATGATAACATTAAGCTAATCCATTGGACACTGTCAAATCACAAAACAAAATTGTCGAAATATATAGGGTCATTCTACTAATGGAACATGGTGACAACCTGTGTTTTTTTACAGAGGACTCGTCATTTCATTGTTTCATACACATGATCAATTTCACCTATTGGGTTAAGCTTCTACGACAATTTTTCTCGAATATCATGTCGCCTGTGCAACGATATGCACATGATGGATGATACGTCATATATCATATAGATGATCGTCTAACTAGGGTCACCAAAGCAAAGTTGGTCAGATTCTACGATTGCGTACTTTATGTTATAGGAAGAAAAATGCAATTGAGATTAGGTTCCACGGCACCATCCAAAGTTTTATTTTTTTTCTTTTTCTGAAAATTCACTACAAGGCGCACCATTGCAAATTGAAATTCATGTATCGGGAGGTAGAAATCTGCAAATTGGAATTTTATTCCACGTTTACATATTTTGTAAGTGCTGAAATATATATAATGCATGTATTACTTTTTCGTAAGGTGCAAGGCGAGATATATATATATATATATATATATATATATATATATATTACCAAGTCAACACAAAACCGGTGTGAGATTTGCCTTGAAAAGTCAAAGAAAATCAAAGTCCATTCCCTAACTTTAAAGTGACAGGAGTCGGGGGTCAGCTGGGGCCGTCGATATCGAGGTGGAGAGGGGAATGTATGGACGGTGGGGATGGAAGACAGCATTTGCCCACCGACGAGGGTCTTTGACCGAAGTCAATTGCGTGAGCCGCGTTCTTCTTGGCCCCACGTGGACTCTGGAGGAAGAAAAATCAAACTACGTATCCCCATGTTCCGTACAATTCAATGCAACCGTCGGTCGACCTACACAACGTCTTTGCTCGCGTCACGCCTAATATTTTTCGTAGATATCATGTATTTGATTTCTTAATTTAAGTCTTTGTATGAGGCAGTAATCTAATTCGCTTGGGATATTGTCCTCTTTTATCCATAGCATACCAAACATAGAATTGATAGTGATTCTCAATCAGTGATACCAAATTTTATTATTTCTCCGAAAAGAAGACTCTTACAAGTCAAATTCCAAAATATTGTCTGCTTTGAGTCTCATTGGCCCTAACGGTTTTGTTTTTCCTTATGTCCACCATCCTTGTTTCTCTCAATGGCACACACAAGCGCGCAATCTGATAAAAATGCATCATCTGTGGAGTATTAAATATAGGTTAGCCCAAAACTCCAATCTTCAGGAATCTTACAAATTCAGACTCTGGTGGTACAAATGAATAAATTTGGTCATGTGACTCGTAGTGGATATAATAACAAGGACTTCTTCACCCGATGACAATGTCCACGCTTCTGTCATGACCAGACAATAGGGGTGAGCAAGTGGAACCGCCCGCCCAGGAACCGCCCGGAACCGCCCGGACCGGTCGGTTCCGGGCGGTTCTCCGGGCGGTCGGTCCGGTTCCCGGTTCCAAAAAAATGGAACCGGGAATTTTCGGTCTGGTTCCCGGTTCCGGAGATGGAACCGCCCGCCCGGAACCGGACCGATACTGTACATTTAAAAAAATTCAAAATAATGTTTTTTTTCTTTTTTCCTCACAATTCCTCTTTTTCTCTCACGGAGTCACATGCACAATACACACTCACTCACTAGTGGCTCAGTCCACTCCATAAGTCCATATCCAGAAGACTCCACTCGCTCGGCCCATGAGCCTAATTAAATTGACACTTTTTCTCTTAGACAGAAAGTCCAATCTAATCGAGACTCAAGAGAGAGCCCAACCAGTACGCGTATGTGAGGAGGAGCAGCAGCTGAGTGCAGCAGCGTCTTCGTCCAGAAGCTGTGTGCAGCAGCTTCTGCACGTCCAGAAGCTGCACACAGCTTCTGCTCGTCTAGAAGCTGAGCTTCTAGACGTCAAGAAGCTGCACGTGCAGTTTCTGGACGTCCAAAAACTGCACGTGCAGTTTTTTTTTAGTTGTATTAAAAGTTTTTTTGTATGGTAATTGGAACCGGGAACCGCCCGGGAACCGGACCGGACCGGGCAAGAACCGGACCGGACCGCCCAATTCTGTCTGGTCCGGTTCCCGGTTCTCCATAATAGGGAACCGGTTCCACCGGTCCGGTTCCCGGTTCCTAGGGGAACCGGGAACCGCCCGGGAACCGATCACCCCTACCAGACAAGGAGATTTTGCCAGACATTTACTTTACTTAGGTGCTTTGGAATATACTCATTGCAACTCATGTTTATATCAAAAGAGAAAGCATATTCACATTTCACCCAATATATTGTTTAGTTGCAGATGATTAATCACATGAATTGCAAATCTTCTTAGTTCCACCAACCATCCATAAGTTATTCCTTTCATGGAGCTGTCAAATAATATTTTCGATGAAACTTTGCCGACCAATAGAAGTTATTCTCGTTCCAATCCATTAGTGCCAACATTAGGGGAATCTGTAAGGCAAAATTTCCTTATTGTCATGTTCTAAGCTGTTGCGTCACACGCGAATAGAACTTGAGACCTCATGTTTTCCGAGACTCAAAATCTTCACCGTTCTATTCTCCGACCTTGTTTTCAATGGGAAAATTGTATAAATGATTCTAAACTTATTGGACTTTTGCCAATTTAATCGTAAACATTTAAATTTTGCCAATTTAATCCTAAACTTTTTTAAAAACTTCAAGAAATACTTATGTGGCTGTCCGTCCAGAAAATGTTTATGTGTCGAAGATAAATTTATCGAAAGGACCGAATTGGTAAGTTTCTAAAAGGTTTACGGCTAAATTGACAAAAATGTAATAAGTTTAAGATTTTTTGAGCAATTTTCCCGGTTTTTAACTGAAGGAAAAAAAAAATCTACTCTAAGGAAAACTCTGCATGGGTGGCTTTCTCGGCCTTTCCCCATCATATCGATGACATAAATGTGAAGACCTTGAACAATGGAGGAAACAGGGGAGGACGACTTCAATTCTCACTTCATGTTTTCGCGCTTTTCATTGATTAATATTATTTCACCCGCTCGGCATGTTTTATGTAGTTATATTACGACAAAAAAAAAAAAACATGTTACAATTGCTGTCAGGTGAGGTTTATGACTTCAATTTCTGAAAATTGAGACGGAAATAAAGCAGTGCAAATTATTTACAAATGGATATATCTCCTCAGACATCATGAAATGTACCGTACAAAATGACAATTCATATAATTGTAGTCGTTTCAGTTGATTATTTCCTTAGACAAGTGAGAATTATATTCCTCAATCCCATAAGACCCCAGCCCCACACACATTAATATAAACATCCTCTCCTGCCTGGTGGATCAAAACATGATTGGCCTAGAAAAGAGAAGACACTTCGTTCCTTTAGATGAATTGGAGAAAGGTGCTTTCTCATTGTTCAATAATGATCTAAGTAAAATGCCAGGGATCTTACGATTGAGGTCTCTAGAAGACTATTATGAAGAAAGATTTCCACTCATAAAACCGTTTATCGGGGGTCAACTTTGGAGACTGACATCTCATTGATTGACAATGGTAGACCTGCTGGTGGATTGATCTAATTCAAGCTATTTTATTCGTCTCTTTGTTCTGCTCTAGAGGAAGAAGGTTGGTTGTTGGGGCTATGCAAGAGAAACAGAGTAGCTGCTCAACATAAGGACTATGTTTGCCATTGTGGGTCTATCCATTGAATCTTCCTGAACACATAGCAAACCAATGTGGAGGCATCTAAGAACTTCATCCCCTGAATATGAGTCTCCAATGACTAGATCTAATATTTCCAATGGTGTACCGTCTTTCCAATTTTTCCAGGCTTGAGAAACAGTTCATTAGAAAAGAGAATTTTCAGTATGTCGAATCTGCTTTGTTTAACAATTTTCTCATTAGTTTTAGTCAATTTCTGCAACTTATATAGCTAGCGAGATCTTTGCCCCCATCTTATTGGTAGAAGAAACTATTCTTCTTACCAGTAACAAGCTCAAGAAGTAGGACACTGAAACTATAGACTTCAGACTTCATAGAGAACTGCCCATGCATTGCATACTCAGGTGACATATAACCATTGCAAACCGTAGTACATTAGCAATACTTGCATACATAAACATCAAAAGTAGAGAACTAAGTACATGGGTACATACAAAGTCCTCACAATTTTACTAGTGTTTGTCTATGTTTGATGAACTCCAACTATCCTTGCCATGCCGAAATCTGAAATCTACGGACTCAATTCATTGTCCAATAAGATATTGCTTGCTTTTAGATTGCGATGAATGATTCGAAGTTGAGAGTCCTCATGTAAATAGAGCATTCCTCAAGCAATACCACATACTATTTTATAACTTCTCGACCAATCCAATTCCTGTCTCACGTATATGCACAATTGAAATGCAAGAATATTCGGTTGAATGAATCCTCTTGATAAGATTTCACGCAAGCCGCTAACTTTAGGTTCCAAAAGCTAGCGAAACAACAACATAAGTTGAGGCTACACCCGTGTTTGCCTCAACATGGAAACAAGAGCTCGGTCATGTATTGAAACACGATGTACCAAACAAAAAGTAGTCGAGACTTTTGTTTGGCACAAACTCATGCACGAGCTATTTTTCTTCACCCTCCAAGCAGAACCCGAGCATCTGCACGAGGTTTCGATGTTGAAGCTTTGCTACTAGTAGGACTTCATTCTTAAATTCTCCGGCACCTTGTCTAGAGCTTTGAGTTAATCTCTTCAAGGCTATTTGTTGTCCATTTGGAAGCCTACCTTGAAAGCATTGTATTTTAATGTTCAAGTACATTCTGTCACAACTTTTCAAAACTACGAAATCAAGGACTATAAATCATTCTCAATGTAGTTTCTGACTGATGATACCTGGAAAACTTCACCGAATCCGCCCTCATCCAACTTGATTTGAAGAGAGAAATTGTCTGTGGTGGCCTGTATGGTGGCTAAATCATACTGCAAGGACTCGGCGTTTGTAATGTAATTTCCACCTATACGACAAAAAAAAAGGAGATGGTCATTTCACCAAAAGCGTTGAACAGTACAGCCGCATATACGGTTTCATCTTCCAATCCAATGATACGGCGCAGATACATATTTCATACTGGTTTGATCTTCTTGGACGACTTCGTACGTCTTGGTCGCTTTCTTCCGCCTGAAATAACAAGCGAGGAAGAGAAGCACCATGCCCACGCCAACAGGAACAGCGACGGCAATGATTATCACAGTAGTTTTATTGCTTTTGCCTACATATCAACCAATCTTAACAGCGTTAGTATGGGTTTATGACTGAGATTTTAGAAAATGGAACTGCCAGCATAGGCCAGACGAAACGTCAACAACAGAAGAAAAACAAAAGCAGTGCGCTTCAAGAGCAAACGTCCAGAATAAATTAAGCTGTAATCCCTTATCTTTCCATCTCAGAATATCCATTCTTCTCCTACTTCCCCTGCGAGTGCACCAATTATTTATAGGGGATTAACCATTAATTGATTAAGAGCCACATTAAACAATTGTTATGTAAATAATTCAATGTCATAATCGGAGTAGAACCCACCATGTGCAACCAGCATGAGAGGTTGAGATAATTGCTCCACCTAAGAAAAAATTTTCACCTAAAATGGACCTCATCTTTACTTTGAAGCATTAAGGACTTAAACGAAGCATTAATTTCGTAATAGTTATAATAAATTGGACCCATCTTACAGTTTTTTTAACAAGAAGGTGCAGCATAAACAACGGAGTCGCCACACAAAGTAGAAGCCCAGGAACAACAAACGCACTAATACCATAAAGTTTTCATGTGATCCTCAAATATCATCTCATGTCGTCAATCGACCACTTCAAAAAGTCATTATGCTAGAAATGAAGAGCAAAAGTGAAAAACAAACACGAAAAGGAGACCATTTTTTTGTAACATTTTTACCTAGTAGCCTCATCTTGAGGATTGTGACCACCCATATTAGGCTCCGTTCGTTTCCCAGAAAAAGTAGTATTTCTAAAAAATATTTTTCAGGAAGTGATTTTCTTGAAAAATGACAATATTTTCTAATATTTGTTTAAAACTGAGGAAAAATTATAAAAAAACTGATTTTTAATTTTTTTTGTCAAACATTGATTGATCGCTGGTTAAGAGCCACTTGCCACTTTTGAAAAAATATGAAAAATATTCAAAGGTGAATAAAAAATATGGAAAATATTTTTCCACTTTTAGAAAGCGGAAAAATATTTTCCCCATTTTTGAAAATGTATTCTCCTCGGTGAAAAATATTTTCCTTGACTATCTTGTTTTTTGTTAAACGAACATCGAAAAATCCAAAAAATATTTTCTTAAAAGTTATTTTCCGTGAAACAAACATAACCTTAGAGCCACAAACTTTTGAAAGAACAAATCCCACAATTTTTTTTAAATTTTAATAATTTAGTTTTTTGAATGAGTTGTTATTATCACAGTACATTAATGACAATCATGTAACCGTTTCTCATCTTAAATCATGGGTTTGGAATGTAGCTGGTGGATTGTCAGTATTTTATCTTAGTTATTGATCTTCAAATGACGCCGGTGATCCAATGGCTACAAATGCAAGCTAGGTCCTGGTCAAGTGGAATCATAGTATTTAAGCTAATCACTTGGATATTACCATGTACAAAAGTATGCTTATCATAATGCATTGCTGGTAATACGTGGCAAAAGCATCAAAAGATATAGGCTCATTTTATCAGCACAAATTATAACCATTTTATTCTAGAGATGTATTTATGATAAGCAAATATTTTTTTTCTATTTTTATTCTCAAGATGAGGTTCTCAACAAAGAAATATTTTTGATGACAATGCAAAATTTATGTTTCCAGAAAAGGATTTTATAAGAAATTTATTTGATAATGACAAAAAAAATTTATTCGTCACTTTAGTACATGTAGGCGATAGGCGGCAGTCAACAATGGGAGGCACCTAGGGATGTGGTTCAATAGGCGACGGGGGTTGACGACAATGAGGTGTGGTGATTGGTGGTTGATGGCAAAGGCGAACAGGAGGTGGTGGCTAGTGAGGGGTGGTTGCAGTAATGGCAACACCCAAGGGTGCAATGGCCAGCAGGGCATGGCAGCAATCAGCGGTCAATGGTGAGGGGCGATGGCTAACGAGGAGTGATAACAATGTCGATAGTGGCAACGAGTTGTGGCCAGTTGAGGGAGGTGGTCGGTGATGGTCATGACCTAAGACAACGATGAGTGATGAGGGCTGGTGGTGGGTTGGAGGAGAAACGAAGAGAGTTTGAAAAAAGAGAAGCCAAAATGGAGAACTACTTTTATTTCTATTTTTGAAATAGGGAAATATAAAATTGTTGTTTCTCATTTCATGTTCCAAACTTATTTTTGGGCTAAAAATTTATTCTAAAAATAGAAAAGTGAAATTGCATTACCAAACCGTTGTTTGCTCCATACTTGCTCAGGAACATATAAATAGTTTTGTAAAGAAAAAAAAGAATGATTATCATTTGCGCTCATTAGCTTGTGATAAGAAGTTTTTCTTTTTATGTAAGACTCATTGTTCTCACTAATTTTTTAACGAGTCATTAATATCATTAATTATAGAAATATCATGTAGCGTACAAAATGGCATGCAACTGATGAGTGAAGTGTAATCTGAGCAATTTCATGATCAACTATTTTGTCTATAAGGAAAGACAAAATTTGAAATAGGTTCAATAGCAGAACGAAATGCTTAGACCGTGACATACCTTTTTATTTTAAAAAATAATTTAATATAAAGTACATCACTACAAATTAAAATTCTAAGATCATCTTTTGGTGAATAATAATCATTTTATTTCGAAAATAAATTTATGACAAGAAATGGATTTTTCTATTTTTATTATCTGATTGAGTTTCTAAACTAAGAATCGAGTTTGATAACCACAAAATCTTTTTCCCACAATAAAAATTCATTTGATAGCAACAACAAAATTCTCATTCAAATTTCTGCCCTTTGCAAACGAAGGTCAATGGTGGTGAAAGCTGGCCACCAACAGCCAATGCCTGTTGTAGGTGATGGCTGGTGGGGGGCGGCAATGGCGGTGGCCACTAATGCGGCTACCCCAGGCTAACAAGGATGGTGGCGACAAGCGACGACCAATGTCTGAGGGGTGGCAATAGCTGATGGGGGTGGGTAGGCAACTATGGTTAGGATAGCAATGAGTGGTAGGGCCAGTGGCCAACGGGCGTGGGTTGGACAAGATTCGAAGAGAGTCAAAGAAAAATAACAGAGTTATAGCAAGAGTAAAAAACAAAAAGTTAACTACTTTTGTTTTTAGTTCAAAATTAGAGATGCAGAAATCAAACCCTTCTCATTTATGTGCCAAACCTATTTTTAGACCAAAAATTTGTTCAAGAACATGAAATTGCATTACTAAATGGATTTCTATTCTAAACATGTTCCGAGAATCGACAAATAATCCTGAAATAGAAACATAATTGTTATTATTGTTACTCTAAAATTTGTAATTCTATTCCACATGGGGCGCATTGAAAAGCTTTGGAACACAAAATTTGGCAGTCTCAAACAAGAACAGCTATTGCATAGTTTGAAAGGTCAAAAGGGGAATTTTGTTGCCAAGCCAAGACAAACCGGTGAGAGATTTTCCCTAAAATTAAAGAACATTAAAGTCCATGCCGTAATGTTAAAGCGACAGGAGCCGGGCTTGGACCGATGGAAGACAACACTTGCCCTCGTACGAGGTCATTGACCAAGTCAACTGCGTGATTTGCGTCCTCTTTTGGCTCCAACGTGGAGACTGGAAGAAGAAAAGTCAAAGTATGTATCCCACTATGTCGCTGTAGAGAGAGAGAGAGAGAGAGAGAGAGAGAGAGAGAGAGATGGGATGAATGCGACTTTGGGGGCGCTTATAGCTTTTGATTTTCCAACAAAACTTCGGCAAAAATGCTAATACTTTTGCACTATTAAAATTGATTCGTACGATTCCAAGCAAAGGAAAGTACAAAAAAGAAAACATTCTTAAACTTATTACATTGATACCAATTCAATGGAAAATTTATAAAAAAAGTCATAAACATTTACCATTTATGTCGATTCAGTTCTCAACCTTTTTTTTTAATCCGATTTAATCATAAACATTTTCCACCTTTGTCAATTAAGTTATTCTGGCGGATTTTGATCGGAAAATGCCTATGTGGTGATGCTGGAGATGACGAAGTGATGACATGTCCAAAACAAGGGTTTTTTTTTTTTTTTTTGCGTTGGCCACTCCAAAGGGTGCTGAAGCCCTCGTCGGCGACAACCGAGGGCGGTAAGTCGCTGGCAAAGGCTGGGGAAGCCGTCGCCTCCCTCACCCGCCGTCGACAAGGGCCAAGCGAGGCCGATCTCAACCGGCCTTGGCTGGCCACTAGTTTAGATTTGGGCGGGCGAGTCCCACCCAGATCTAGGCGAGGCCGGCCTCACCTTGCCCTAGCTGGCCATTGGTGGGGTAGCCCCGTCTAGCCCAGATCTGGGCAGGGGTCGGGTTGTCCCGCCCAGATATGCAGCCCTCCTCGCATGCTTTTTTTATAGCTTTTTTTAAACTTAACTTAAATAAATTTAAAGCCACAAAAATTAAAGATAAATTAAAGCCATGTAGATAATTTAAACGGAATTTCTGGCTACTAGCATTTAAATAATAATTTTTTCTTCGATTTAGCACTTAAATGATTTGATGAAAATTTATCGTACTGGAGTGAGCATTGTTCACAACTTTTGGATCCTCTTAAACCATAGAGCTAGATTTATTAAGCCTAGTTTACAAAATTGTTTTATTAGGAGATTCGTCATATTGTGAGTCATCTTCTAAATAATATATTATAGTAAAAATCAATAGTAGCCCCACATATCATTTAACGAATTAAACATATAAATCAGCATTAATAAGTCTGATATTTTGCTAAAACAAAAACTCTTGACGTAGTGTTTTAAGGGTTTAGAATTTGGCTTATGCGTAAGAATTAGACATATAGAACCGACTCAGTTCTCTGCACAGATTATTGATTCATATAATTGAAAAGGATCTTTTTGTCCTTAGAAAAAAAATCTTATAACAGAAGAAAATAATATCCAGAGAAACAGGTGTGCCTAGAATTGATTTAATCAGCATTAAACGAAAAATGAGGGTGCAATTTAATCTAAACGAATCCAAGCAAAGCTTTTATTTCCTCCTTGGACAAAGAGCGGGAGGTAACAACATTGTTGAATTCAATATATTTTTACCATCTGAGGTCATAAAGTTTGATTTTTCAGTTGTGATGTTTTGTGTTTCTTCATTGACAAGGTGCATTTTGGTTCAAAGGTAAAGGAGAGGACAAGTGTATAAATAAAGGCCACAACATATTCTAACAAATCCAGGAATTTTTTCAACGCTCCTTAATCAGAATTCATTTGGTGCTACAGGTGTACACAACTAAATTCTTGCTTTTGATTTTTCGAACATAAAAGTGGGTGAATTGCCCTGAAATAGGGAAAGAGACCTTTTCAGCAAACTAGCTAACTCTACAAGAAGAAACCGATAGGTGATAAGCAAAACCGTACCATAGAGAGAGAGAGAGAGAGAGAGATATTCATAATCGGTTTGAAACCTACAGTATGGACTACTTATAGACCAGTGATGGTTGATGCCAAGGGTTTCATGAAGCCCATGGTAAAAATGTTGGGGACGGTTCAATTGTTTGTCCCCAAAGGATAACAACTAGATGCTTGTCCTGTCGACTTCACGATAAGATATTAATAGAGCTAATGTAATTTAAAGATCATGACAACTAATGAAAATGTCACATCAGCTAATCAAAGAACTTGGAAGACACAATTGCAACAAAATTACTCAGAGAACGTTCATTCACATAGGGCATGGATAATATTTGTCTTCAGCTATAAATATTGTCAATGAATATAAAGACTTCCAGTCTTTCTTATCTTGGTCGAACGAACCATTTTCATTTAATCGATTAACGATTTTTGAACAATAAAAGAAGGGATTTTGAATGAAGGATGGCTCAAAAGGGAGAGCTTCAGGCTCAGACAATCCAGTCTACTAACTAATTCACCTTGCGGTAAGAATGGACAGGTAGAATTTCACGGAGATGGTCCAGACAAGATTTGCATTCTATAATAAGGGCTTGCAAACCCAACCCGTGTTGATCATCTACCAGAGAAAGCCTATCAAGGATGGGGCACCTGCAGCCTACACATATATTTTTAACAGTATCAAAGGCCTACTAGCTTCACAAGTGAAGAAACGTAGGGGTGAGCAAGCGGAACCGCCCGACCGGGAACCGCCCGGAACCGTCGGTTCCGAGCGGTTCCCGGACGGGCGGTCCGGTTCCCAATTCCAAATAAATTGGAACCGGGAATTTCGGTCCGGTTCCCGGTTCCAGGGGTGGAACCGCCCGCCCGGAACCTGAACCGGTAATGTTCATAAAAAAAAAATTCCTCACACTTTCTCACTCTCAGTCTCTCACTCGGCCCACACTCGCGCAGTCCACAGTGTTACGTGGTCACTGGGCACACGTCCAGCACTGCTGGACGTTCCAGAGCTGCTGGACGTCTAGCTCTGGAACGTCCAGCAGGGAACATCCAGCGCTGGAATGTCCAGCAGACGTCCAGCCCTGCTGGACGTTCCAGCGCTGGCCTGGACGTCCAGGAGTGCTGGACGTGTGCCCAGCGCGTGCTGGACGTCCAGAAATTGTACTAGACGTCCAGAAAATGCGATGTTTAAATGTATAGTTTTTTTTCTATTTTAGAATATATATTTTTCGCGTTAATTGGAACCGGAACCGCCCGGGAACCGGACCGAACCGAGTGAGAACCGGACCGGAACCGCCCAATCTTGTCCAGTCCGGTTTCGGTTCTCCATAATAGGGAACCGGTTCCACCGGTCCAGTTCTCGGTTCCAAGGGGAACCGGGAACCGCCCGGGAACCGATCACCCCTAAAGAAACGTGTAGACTAGAATTTGATTATTTAATCTAGACAATAGAGGTAGGTATTGAGCCTTATAGAATCGAAAACTTCAATTTGATTATTTAGTTTAAACAAAAGAGGCAATATTGAGCCTTCTAGAAGCACAACAATGTGAATGATGCATCAAATGATAGTGGATCGATGTAAGATTTAGCCTCACATATTAACAAAATCTTAGAGGAATCATAATATCTATGATGGATAGCATGTGTAGAATCTTATGCACACGACCCAATTTGTGCGATTAACAGGTTATTCTCCAAGTAAATACATTTTTTTGCTTATGGTTCACAAGAAATCATGGCGGAAGGCTAAGCAATCTCACTACGAGACCACCATGAAGAAGTTCTAGTGGCACCACCATTTACCGGGGGTACAATTCCGTGACTGAAGTACTTGCAGTAGCATTCAAGTAATGCCCTTTGATTTCACCTGTTTCAGACTGTGCTTTAAAAAGGGCTTCGGCACAAAATAAGAAACGGTCTCTCCAACACATAAATGGTTGTGAGTTCACATTCTCATCATCTTTCATAAAATCAAGTCCACCATGAAGACATTCATAAACTGCCTCGATGAAGGCGTAGACCTTTTGGTGGATTGGTTTGATTCAAGCTCTTCCATTGGGGTGCTTTGTAGCCGCAATCTATTTTCGATATAGAACACTAGATGTCGAGGCAAGGGGATTCAAAGATTTCCTACTGAGCTTGAGAACTATGGTGGCCATGGTGGGTCTTTGAGTTGGATCTTCCTGAATGTATAGCAAGCAAATGTGCAAGCATTGAAGCACTTGATCTCTCGAATGTGAATCCAAGATAGCCGGGTCCAACACTTCCAAGGGCGTGCCATCTCTCCATTGATTCCACACCTGCAAGAATAAGTTCAAAAAATCTTCACATATTTGTTGCATTGATTCAAAGACTCATCACCCAAGATATATGAATCTTGTAAAGTAACATAAATGACCTTGGAAAAGTTATAAGCCATAAGTGTTTCTACAATTAAGAGAACTAAGTTTTGACAAAGTGATTTCAATTTCAAAACTGGAATTCCTTTGTGCAGTAACAAGGTAAAACTCACATAACTAACAATATATTCACCCCCATTCGATTGGTGGTAAAAGTTATTCCTCTTGCCACAAAGGATCTCTAGAAGTAGTATGCCAAAGTTATAAACATCAGATTTCATAGAGAATTCTCCATGCATTGCATATTTTGGAGACCTGTAACCATTGCAAAAACAAAAATTAGCCATATGTATAATGCAAATTTAGATTTAGAGGATCCTTGAATAGATCAAATGAGCAAGTCCAACATTCACAAAATCATCTATGCAAAAACTAAGACTTACAAAGTCTCCACAATTTTATTTGTGCTAGCCCGAGTTTGATTGACTCCAAAAATCATTGCCATGCCAAAATCCGAAATCTTCAAGATCATTTCATTGTCTAACAAGATATTGCTACACTTTAGGTCACGATATGAAGATGAGAATCTTCATGTAGATAGAGCATTCCTTGAGCAATCCCATTCACTATTTTATAACACAACATCCAATCCAATTGTCCACTTTTTCCAGGGTCTGCATCATTGCACCAAAATTCATTAATGTGTTAGGATGTGGTACCTATCGAAAAACTCAAGGCGAACCTCATCACAAAATACTAAAAGATATTTATTCTCATTCATCAAATGTAGCTTAAAAAAGCTATAATTAGTTGAAAGGACAAAAACCTCTTAGTTTCAAGGTTTCCATAAATAGTGAGATCTTGATAACAATTGATTTCTAACAAACTATACTTCTTTCACATGATAAGGTTAAACTGCAACATACCAAATAAGTAATAATCAAAGCTTTTATTTGGCACAAACTCGTAGGCAAGCAGCTTTTCATCTTCCTCGAAGCAAAACTCAAGTAGTCGCACAAGGCTTTTGTGTTGAAATTTGGCAACTAATAGAACTTCATTCTTGAATTTTTCATCACCTTGTTTTAAGCAATAAGATAGCCTCCTCACCGTGATTTGTTGTGTACTGAGAAGTGTACCCTAAAGTGTTTTAAACCGATCATTTAGTTCCTTAGAGCGACTTCTTAAAAACTTCCATACAAATTCTTTGCACGTTTCTTTTTTTCTTGTCTGCACCATTATGGTCAATTCACATGTAAAGCATTCTTGATAGTTTCTAACTGATGAGTAATACATACTCGAAAAACTTCACCAAACCCACCTTCACCCAACTTTTTTTTCAAGAGAGAAATCATTTGTTGCGGCTCGTATTATAGCCAAGTCAAATTGCAAGGACTCCACGGTGATAAGTTCATTTGCACCTGCATTACCAAAAGATACAATTTTGATCATCAAATTATATTGACATTGGCTCCTAGTAGCGTTTATACGATTGCTAGTGCTTGAGAACATTTTTACAATCAAGAGCACTGGATTAAACTGGCATGGTTATAGCCTTACCCATATGAAATCTTCTCTTCTTGATTTTTCATGAAGAAAAAGAATAAACAGTATTATCACTACTATTGGTAACAAAGTAACGAGATCAATATTGTATCATGATCACTTCTTCATGCTGAAGGTAGTGTTAGATCAGTTAATTGCAGTGCCAATGCTACCTATGTTTTGAGGGAATTGCTAAAGGTTAAGAGCAATTTGAGACCTCGTTATGTGGTTGATCTTGTTGAATCCATATCCCTCTGGCAAGACTAGTGACATCCAAATGAGATCTCGCTGGATATACAACTGAGGAGTGGAGTCTAAGATAATGCTCTTCTTTGAATTGCATAATCAGATGATATAATTTATGCTCTAAATGGAAAAGACCTAATACGAGGTCTAAAGATTTGGTATCAATCCAAGCTGCTGTTTGTGGTGCATGTCCAAAGTCGCCTTTGGAAGACGAAGATACTTGCACTGATACTTCTAGCGACATTCTTACTTCTGCTTCGGCTTGGGAGATTGTTAGAAAAAGAGGCATAAGAGTTGAAATGTAATGACTGATTTCATTTTTACCTAACTTGCTGAGGTATGGATTCATATTTTGGTTGCCAATACAAGATAAGCTGCCCACATTTCTAGGAATTGAGAGATAGTCTTTCAATCATGGTAAAACTCTGTTCTTTGTGTCATTTCAAGGAATTGGACGCGCTTTCTCTAAGCAAGTCTAGAAGAGCACCCTTCAGCTTTGTTTTCCTAGTAATGATATTGGTGATTGGGAGTTTCACTTGTCTTGATGCAGCAGCGTGTGAAAGGGAGAAATTTTCGTAGGTGTTTGGTAAACTTTTTGTAGAATTGTTTTTTTTTCTTTTTGGGTAAAGAACTTTTTGTAGATTGATGCATCTGTTTTTTAAGAAGGCCATAAATGATCTACTGCATTTCCAAAGTATTCCTCTTATCGATGGCATAATGATTATTTGTGCAGTTAAGTATAGTTTTGATGGTTGAAAGAGTATGAAGAATCGGATCTTTGTCCTTGATCTTTTTCATGATATATGCCACATTTACATCAAATGGAATCACAACTTGTAAAAATAATATATATGATGCCTTACAAAAAAAAAAAAGGAATTCCATAACATGCTCATTTTTGTGATGTAGATAATTTAACTAAAGATAATGGTAAATAGTTGACTTACTACTTTTTCCTTAGACAACTTCATCCGTCTTCTTTCCCTTTCTTGGAAGCAAACAACAAATGAGAAAGAGAAGTACCATAACACCTCCAACAGGAATGGCGATGGCGATGGTTATCACAGTAGGTTTCTTGCTTTCTCCCGCGCACGTACCACTATATGAGACAATCGCCAAATTATTTTAGAATCATTCTATATGAAAAGCGTGTTTAAAATTTAAACATTCTAACACTCCCTTTGAGTTAGACCTAGGACAGGCGCATGACGAATGGCAATTTGACACGCATGATGGGGCCTTGAGAGATCTCAACAGAGAGGCTTCAGCGAGAAAGTCTAAGCTGCAATTGCAATTCAGGCATTTGCAATTTCTTTTTTAAAGTAAAATGATGGGGTTCAAGCTGAATAAGTTCTAAACCAACTCTAGGATCCCTAATCTATGTTCTGGTACCGATATATTGCAAAATAACATAGGAGTTAACTTATTGTAGAAGTGGACTTCTAAGCGTCCAATTTCCTTTTCTAAAATTAACTTCCTTTCTCAATTTTGGTGACATTCTCCTTTTTCAGATTGGGAAACTATTAAAATATTTTTGATAGGTGAAAATTATACCAACTTTTAGGTAAGACAACTCATGTGCAGATTTGTTAGCAAATTGAATATTTCAATACCATGATCAAGTTTAGTTGTTTGTGCTCTAGTATCCGTGTAATTGGTCACAGGTCACACGCCTCCCTAATTCGGTGTTTGTTCTGTTACACCCCATTTTACTTTAATCTTCTAAGACACAGAAATCTAAAGGAGACAGGGAATCCTAGAGAGCATCGTTTCTGGTCAACGAAGAAGTAAGGGGTAAGAGAGTTGGGATATTGATTTGTATTAAAAATGTATTAAATTTATCATTGTTAATGCCAGCCATATCACGTCGGATGGCTAACATCCACGTAAGTAATTTTCAATTAAAATTGGCTACAAAGACTAAATTGATAAATCAACAAAAAGTTTAGAATTAAATCGATAATATTAAAAGATATAAAACTAAAGTAGCACAAGTCAACAAGTTATAATTTGTTGGGTAATTTCTCCGTATGTTTTGTCACAACGCATGCATAATTTTCTACTTCTTTATATGCATTTCAATCTTTAGGTTTCTTTTCTTTTTTATTTACTAAAAAAATTTATGCAGTTACTTTACTTTTTAAATTTAGAAAAAAAATCTATTATCCTAATGAAGAGCTTAAAGTAGTTTAAATGTTTCAATAGATATAATTATGTATTTTAATAACACGGATTACAGTCCAACTCCGTCAAGTCCGGCGTGCACTTCTCACGCACCGAGCTCGTGATGTTCATCTCTGCGTCCGCGAATTTCTTCCCGGACGCGCTGCCTTTTGCCCTATAGGCAACGTCGCTGATGCTCTTTTCAAGTACTTCCGCTTCAGAGTGTTGTGCTTAATGTGAGAAGGCTCGCTCTCCAAGATCGAGAAGATGGACTGACTTGAGTACCGAAACATGCACTCGTCGTACCAGATCATAGAGACTCGTCAGTTGTGGCATCTTCGGAGGATTTCCTGTTTCCCAATGGTCACGCAGTCGCTGCACATGATAGTGTCAAGGTCACCACGGCATAGGAAGAGCCCATAGACCCGATCAGTAGGGTCTCGTCCCACGGTGGCGTTGGCAAAGCCATCGGTGCTGTTGGTGGCGGCGGAGGAGAGGGAAGAGAGGAGGGCATGGAGGTTGGACCAGTAGGTAGAGTTGGGAGCTTAAGAGGAGGTGTTTGGGCAATCATGAAACATATAAGTGGGTGCCATTTCGTTACTGAAAACTCTGATAATGAAGGAGGAGGAAAGAGAGAGGGAGACGGCGAGGCAAGACTTCATGGTTGGATTGACAATTGCATTGGCCAAGCGAGATCGGGACGGAGTTATAGGAACGATGATGTTTGAATGGTTGCCCCCATAAGTTTTGTCCATTCTGCACGGGCCGTGCGCATGCACGCCATGACTCCATCAAGGAGTCTTTCTACAACCTTGTGATGGATGTGCAGTTTGGAGACCCCTCGTATTCTAATTAACCAATCAGATAAATAGAAAGCGAAAAATTGAAGACCACTCGGGGTGTCGAGGATCGGTAAGAGAAATCTCTAATTAACCAATAAGGAGCGATCGTCCAGAGAAATCTCTCCTAACTTTAACTGATCATATAAACAAAAAGCAAAAAATCTGAGATCACTCGTCGTGCGGGAGGATCGGTCCCGCCCCCTCCTGACTGAAATCTCCCTTCTGAAAATTCTAAGGCCACTCGTGGCTCACTCAGTCACGACGGTTCGGCTCAGATCAATTGAGTTAGTCCCCTGAGCGAGAATCAAAGGTCACCCAGCTGATTGAAAGCGACTTTGAAAGCCGCAGACGGACTTTCAGGCGATGAGCAAACCATGGAGGATCTGGAGGATCAAGGTGGGACTTTGCTCTTGGGTTAGCTAACTTCCGGTGACTCTTGATTTTGGGCGCTTTGCTTCTGATTGACACGCTTTTAACTCCTTTTCGAATTTATGAAATGTTAGACAGGCAACAGATAAAAGACAAATGATATTGACAAAATGAGGAGTTTAATGTTAATCTTTATGGAGAAAACAGTTGATTTGAATCTGTGGAAACTTTGCAGCAAGAAATAAAACAGAGAGAAAATCAGTTGATGAACGTTTTGCTTTGTTTCGACTAGGCTCTTTCTTTAAATATAAGGAGCGATCATCTTGAGAAAGGTGAAATCCGAGCCTGTTAATAACACATTCATGCAGATTCACCATTACCCAAAGCTTAAACTAACGATTTGTGAAGCCTATGAACAGAATAAAATAATATCAATTGCTCCGCGCTCAAGGAATTTATTCAAGGAAATAAGTCTTTTATTCAGCTTTCATTCTGTCATCATAGATTTTTAAATCATGCACAGCGTTAGATTTTACCCTAATTGATGCTAACACACCCCAAATTCATGCTGATCTAGGAATCATGCAAGTGCAAAATGGAGATCTCGGCTCTGTATCTATGAATGATCACGCTTTTATACGAGTAATCCTGTCCTCCTGTTCTTGCCATCTTAATGATCCCCGTGGAAAGGCCACGGGTCTCAAGGTCCCTATGAGACTATCACAAAGAAACACTTACACTCTTGTCACGATTCAGCGAGGATACAGCTCAGTAACCGACATTTCATTGGTCAATTGCGGCATAGAACTAATGGTAGATTCGTCCAACTCGAGCTCTTTCCACTGTTTCTCCATGCTCCTTTCGAGGAAGAAGGCTGGCTGTCGAGGCCGTGGAAGCCTAACAGAGTGGCTGCTCAACATAAGGACTATACTTGTCATGGTGGGTCTATTGGCTGGATCTTCCTGAACACCTAGCAAAGCAATGTGGAGGCATCTAAGCACTTGATTTGTCGAATATGAGTCGCCAATAAATGGATCTAACACTGCAAGCGGTGTACCAGCTCTCCAATGCTTCCACACCTGTAATTATTATTTCAGTGGAGGAGTGTCAACTTAATTAGATCAGTGCAGCGTAAAAGATGTCATAATAGCATAGATGCAACTTACATAGCTGGTGAGATTTTCACCCCCGTCTGATTGGAAGTAGTAGCTGTTCTTCTTGCCAGTAATGATCTCTAGGATAAGGACACCAAAACTATAGACATCGGATTTCACTGAGATTTGACCACACATTGCATACTCAGGAGACAAGTAACCACTACAAATTAAATACACGGACTATAGCATTGGTTATGTTTTTAAATACATGGACTATAGCATTGGTTATGTTTTTATAAGTTAATAAGGTAGGCAAGTTGCAAATGACCCGCACTCCGATTGATATACTATGAGGACTGCCATGTATATGAGCATCCTTTTGTTTCTAATTTATAGATCAACCATTAGATAGATCATATAAGCAGGAAATTAATAGTCATCTAAGAACAAAGTTGAGACTTACAGTGTCCCCACGATTTTCTTAGTTTTAGCCTGAGTTTGATCAACTCCGAAAATCCTAGCCATGCCGAAATCTGAAATCTTTGGGTTCATATCACTATCTAACAGGACGTTGCTTGGTTTTAGGTCGCGATGAATGATCCGGAGTCTAGAATCTTCATGCAGATAGAGCAGTCCTCGAGCAATTCCAGATATTATCTTATAACGCCTTGACCAATCCATTTGTCTTCTCTTATCACGATCTGCATGTTTACTCACTCAGAAACTAATTATTTTGAAATGGTAAATCCTCAAAGTACTTTCATCAGGTTCCCCTGAAACTAGTGAGAGTTTGAACTTTAAGTTCTTGTTGATCACATAGACAGTTATTCCAAATGGAAAATGGTAACTTAAGAGTCTACGGAAGTATGCGGCATACCAAATAAAAAGTAGTCAAGACTTTTGTTCGGCACAAACTCATAGAGGAGTATCTTCTCTTCTGCCTCTACACAAAATCCGAGCAGCCGCACAAGGTTTCGATGTTGAAGCTTCGCTGCCAAAACAACCTCATTCTTGAATTCTCCAACACCTTGTCCTGAACCTTTAGATAGCCTCTTCACAGCTATTTCTTGTCCATTCGGAAGCTTACCCTGAAATATGTTAATTGGATTGTTTGAGTGCATGTGATTAATTTCTAACCAAAACTTCACATAACAAACGTAAAAGATATTCATATATTTTTATCCAGCATTGTCAATCTTTTTAACTGACAATACCTGGAAAACTTCACCGAATCCACCCTCACCCAACTTGTTTTGATGAGAGAAATTTTTTGTGGCGGCTTGTATCGTGGCTAAATGGTATTGCAAGGACTCTGCAGTTGTCATTTCACTTGCGCCTACACGATGAAACAACAGGATAGAACTGAGTATCTCGTGTACACAGTTTTCGAAATTCTCTCCGAGTATAAGGCATGAACATGCACATAGTTATGTACCACCTTCTGCTTGGACGACTTCATACGTCTTTGTTGTTTTACTCCTAGGCGAACGACAAGCGAGAAAGAAAAGTAGGATAGCAACGCCAACCGGAACGGCCACGGCAACGATTATTGTGGTAGATTTATTGCTTTTTCCTGCATATGTGCAACCATTTCAAGGGGGTGCATGATATTTTAGAATATTGAATTGCTGATTTGCTACTATAGGTAGAAGCATATTTGAAAAAACAAAAATTATGGACTCATTCAAAATCTTACAGTCGTTTTCCAATCAAATCCTGTTCTTCAAGCACTTCAGGCATGAGATCTTTATAAAATCTCCGGCTCAAATAGCAAATGTCTAAACGAATCATGTTATGCCCCTCAATAATCTGTCAATCTCACAGTATCTTTTTTCTGTTCTAATTCTTATATTTTAGGAGTGCAGCCATTTCTATTTTCATCTTAGCGACTAATTAGACTATTGAAAGGCTAAACACCTCAGTCCAAAGTTTACTATCGGTGGCCTTCGCGTGAAAGTTCTCTAGATGATTCAATCTCAAAAGTGACGTTGGAATCTACCATGTTTAGCTGGCATAAGATTGAGACAATTGCCCGATCCGCTTAGAAAAATTTGCACCTAAAATGTACCTCATCTTGACTTTATGGAACGGAAGACTTTAACGAAGCTACAGGTCGAGAAAACATAAATAAGAAATCACTCTTTGAAAAGAAACAGGGGGAAAATGAAGAAAGAATGTAAAACACGTAAGCAACCATTTGACGAAGCATCATTTGCTAGGCAAACGCGAAAATTCCGCAAAAGTAATTCTAGAAATCAACGATACAACACAAAAGGAATACGTGGCCCCTGTCGATGACTGAATTTCAAAAACAGCTCGTTAACAAATGTATCGAAACAATTGTTAAGTATACTCTATAAAATAAAACATTTTGATTTTCAAAACACTGTCAAATACAATATGAGAAAAATCAATGCATTAAAATTAAGAACTTTATGTTGTTTCATTTCTTAGCAAGTTCTTAGTAACATTGTTTCTTTAATGAAGTCCTATACATGATTCAATAATGAAACTCTCTCAAAGTTCCTAACCCCCAGAAACAACCTCATTAGTCTAAAATGTCACAAAAACCAACCTGGGCAGAAATTTATCGGCTGGGACACTAGAAATGCAAGTCAAGATGGACATAATTCATACCAGAATCTATGGAATTAGAACACCATATCAATGCACAGAAGTTGTAAAGAGAAGACTAGTAATCCAGTCTTAAACTACTAAGTGGTGAAACATGTCCAAGTTGAGCTTTCATAATTAAATCCTTCTCCTAAATTTAATCGAATACGTACCTTTGCGCCTGTTCAACGGAGGAGGCTGCACTGCCACCACCGCCGAGGAATTATAAAAGGGGTACATCTCGAACCTCACCGTGCAGCTTGGAGTGAACGACCTCCCACCTTGCTCCCCCTGAGGTAGATCTGCAATCGCCTTCCGGAGGCATGTGTTACAGCCTGACCCCGGCGAGTCTGGCGTACACTGCGCAAGTGTGTACAGCTTCCGCGAGCTTGTGAAGTCTGCCTCTGCGACCGCAAACTTCTTCCTCGATTCACTACCCGAAGCCCTCTCCGCCACGTTGTTCATGGTCTCTCCTAGCAGCTGCTCGAACGGACCTGGTTTGACAACGCCACTAGTGTCCGGCATCCTGTATCCAGGTACGATCTGCACCACAGAGTAAATGGACTGGTCCGAGTACTTCAACATGCACTCGTCATACCAGATCACAGAGATTCTCCTGTTGGGGCATCGCCGAAGTATTTCTTTTACTCCAGTAGCCACGCACTCGCTGCACACGGCAGTGCTGACGTCACCACGGCAGAGGAAGAGCCCGTAGGCACGGTCGGTAGCGTCCTTCCCAGCGGTAGCGTTAGTGAATCCATCAGCGTTGTCAGTGGCGTTGGAGGAGAGGGAAGAGAGGAGGGTGTTAAGATTGGATTGGTAGGTGGAGTTGGGAGCGAAGAGCGTGGCGTCTAGGCAGTCATGCTGTAGATAAGTAGGCGCAGCTTCGGTAGCGTGGCTGTGATTGGTGATAAAATTGAGCAAGAAGAAGAGGGCGCGGGAGATGACGAAGCGAAAGTCCATGGCCTGATGATCTTACTTTGCTTGCAGGACCGAGCATGGAAAAAAAGAAAGAGCATGTTCTGTTCTCTCGGGAAGAAGTTTGAGAAGTGTTACAGGTAAAGTAATCGTACTAGTGCGATGACGATTTTGGGCCCAGAAAATATTTTAATTGCAGAGTGATAGAAGTGACACCTGTAAATTACGAGTTGACTTTCTTGATTACTTAATAGAAAATTATCCCGTCATTTGATAAGTATAAATTACAATACGATTATTTAATAAATGAATATTTGCTCTACCATTCAAAATGGATGAAGGCTGCGCAAGATTAAGCATTCTAGCATGCTCAGTTACAAGTTTTATCTGATAATTGGCTTTTGATCGTCACTTTAGCAAATCTTGATTTTTTATGCATATTTTGATAATAAATCTCTAGATTTTTTAAAAAAATAATATTTTGGCAATAAATATATCAAAATGATTTTCCGGTTATATATGATTAGTAACGTAGGATACCTGTTATGACATCATATTTTTACTCAATTTTGAGAAATAATAATGTTAAAAGATCAATCTCATATTTTCCAAATAAAGATAAATAAAAAATATTCATCAGCACCAAAGAATTTTTTTTAACATGGTTTACAAATAAATTAAAATAATAAAGTTACCCACCCTTACATATAGAAGGATTAAGACACATTTTTAGATATGCATTTACTTCAAAAATAAGTATAATGAAGTATCTTAGGTGTGATGACTCTCGCGATTGAAAATTGTACCGTTAGACTTAATAGAAAAACATTTTGCAGTATTTCATGAGTAAATCATATCATATAATCAACAAAAAAAGATTGTATAACATGATAGCTCATGTTGAAGAAACTAATTAGTTGCAAAGAAATTGTATATTACAATTTTTACAATTAAATAAAAAACAAGCATTAGCAAATCGATAGGAAGAACTTTTTCATTGTCATGAAATGTCCAAGCATGAAAATGATACAGTTTTGAGGGTTGCATTGGATGCTTGCGCATATATCATACACCTGAATATTACTAAGTACATAATTATTTATCAATCCTTTGATTAAATCCTACCTTTTGTGTAATGATCCGCTCCTGACCTCTTTGTTGAGGTTCAATTGTGCAAATTTATTAGTTTAGATAGTGTCTTGTTGGCCTCGGGAGATCCCAGACTAAATTGTAAGTTTTCGTTTCGGACGATTTCAGACTTTCAGAAATCACGTTTTGATTCCCCTCAAGAATTAGTTATTTGTGTTTTGGCTCTAAAAGGGTAGAATTTTGGGGCTAGGGACATTTTTGAAAAAATTTGCCAAGGGTTAACTTTTTGTCAATGTTGACTATTGACCAATCAACGGTCAACTCTCACCAACGAGGGACTAGTCAAAGTTATGGATGACTGGGCCATATTCACTTTGACCGGCCTAGCCCATGCGGGCCAGCGCCTTGGTCCATTCCTCCCTCCTGCTTTGTTGCATTTCCTCAAGTACATGATTTTCACGCATGCATGAGGCCCACCGTGCAACTAGTAGCCGACTAGCCATAGGCTAGGCCTGCCAGCCACCATAGGCATCCCATTGGCGTGCGCTACAACCAATAAATGGCCGCCACCTACCTCCGATCATGTCATCGTCCTCCTAACGTGAGCAAAGTCCATATTTTCCCACCGAGCGAATGCCTTCCTTTCAATCACTCGTTCTCCCTCCTCTAACCTTCATTTTCCACGCCATGTGTCGTTGGCTTTCTTGTAACTTCCTCTTTTAGTCCCGACCAACTACCGCCCCTATCAATCATCCCTACTGTTGGGAGCCTCCAAAAGAAGCCCCCACGAAGATGTTCATCCTTGTTTACATAAATGGAGCTCGTCGGAGTTGGGCCATTCCGGCAATGCCTACATTAAGCCGCCACCTCCAACAGGTCCCTAGCAGTTCCTTGACCTTGTGGTAGTTATCACTGCAATTGATTTGGTCCAAAAGTTGCCCAATTGCTCCCGAAACTCTGTTTGCCCTAAATCTCGCCGATGTTGCTATGCACAGCCATTACGTGCATTCCAACGAGCCCCAGCCACCACCATTGCCTCCAATGGATTGCTGGAGATCCTTTAAGTATACATCCACCAACTGTTCCCGATGGAGTTGCGCCATTTAGAAGAAATCAACCTCGAAGCATAGCCTTTTTCTCTAGAAACCCTAACTGTGGGCCGCCATTTTCTTTGTATTATTTATTGCCACTCCAACCACCTCAACCTCTATCACCATTGGGACATTGTTCGTGGAAGTCCCCTTTCAAAGCCCAACCGATCGCCATCATTGATTTCGCCTAGGGAGCGCGAATGGAGCCTTAACCTGACCAGACCTCCGTGACTCGGTTCTTGACCCGATTGACCCAATTGGGTTTGTTCATCGGAAAAATCAGTGTGATCAGAGTTGTTTCATCACCAACGACCACCACCCATGAGCTCAACCAGTCTCCCACGGCTAATGGCCGCAGGCACCACTGATGGAGCTCGTTGGAGATGTCCCAGAGCTACTCTAGAGCTGGGCTGTTCACCCATGGTATTGAGCCAAAGTTTTCCAAGCCACAGTAAGCCCAAGTGCGATTAGAAGTGCAAGAAGTGTGTCGTCGTGAGCCGCCACTTGGGATGCATGGATTAACAAGTAAGTGGACACTATATCCCCGGCTTAGGCCGGTTTGCCACTTTAGTAGAATGGATAGAGTAGACTGACTAGAATGGTTAGGTGAATAAGGCCAATTAGGGCCATGTACATGTTATGAATCAGGCAGTGATTGATTGGATCGATCAAATGGCTTATAGGCATTGATCAGTCGAGACAATCAACAAAGCCCAATGGGGGTATCACGTGGTGATCGCTAGAATGACCAGTACAGTCATCGATACTAGACTGCCCATCAAATTGGCGGTTTACCAAAAAATAGTAGCTAGAGGAGCATGTTTAATCGTGGAGGTCGACTAAGTGGATGCCTTGATTGTGTGATTGGGTGAATGGGGCCAATTATGGCCGGGTACAGTGTATCAATGAAGTGGCAAGCGAATTGATCGATTATGTGACCAAGGGGCCCTAATCATGGATTGGATGTCAATAGGATCCAAAGTAAGATCGATGGGACCGTAGTTGGTGGTAGATGAGCTGGAAAGTAACAATAAGACAAGGAGATTTTGTCATGGTCTCAGGTTGAATGTGGATGACTTTAATTGATTAATTGTGCAATTTGTTTATTTAATTATTTATTGGTTACTGATTTGATGATATATTACTGACTATGGTCATGATATGACAAGTTGAACGGCATGAAAGTATGGCTTTGGGATAAGTCTCGATCGTAGACTGATTGATTGAGTGACTTCGCTGAGATGCGTGCATGTATTGTACCATAAGGTTAGCTACATTGGTTAACCAATGTCTTAGGTTGGCTAGCGACGTTGATGTGGCAAGCTGTGTGCCCTTAGGCCAAGTCTCAGTCGTAGACCGATGAATTGACAAGTAGTAACTCACTAAAATAAGTTGAGTCGTATGCATGTATTTGTACCTAGAGGGTAGACACATTTGGTGGTCATGCCATTTGAAGGGTGACTAGAGGTCCACGTAAGAGTAAGGTGACATGAGAAATTGCCCAGTGGAGACGAGTTGGGCCAAATGCCTCGTAAGGCCTTGGCTAGGATACAGTCATAAACCGATCGTTCATGGATAAAAAAGGATTTGTAGTTGTGTGAGAATGATGCGAGGCATAATAATTAGGCCGGAGAGCCTAAAAGGCTAAGTTATATGCCAGCCGAGTCAAAAAAAACCTTAAGGACTGAGCTATTTGCCAGCTGGGTTTGAGAGGCCATGTAATCACCAATATAGCATGAGTGTGTGGTGCTTAAAATGGTAGCCATTGTGTACTGTGGTTGATGATCTAGTGAAGTATTGACATTAGACACACATGAGTCAAATATTGCCTGTGAGAGATTGAACGACGGACTAGAAACCCTAGGGCGATTGCCTTCCTAGTCTAGGTAAAGGGTTAGACTCACTAAGATATCCATATATCTCATCCCCATCACCCTCTTCTCTATTTCAGGTATTGGTTATAGATCCAGAGGAAGAGTCGATCGAGCATGTCAGGGTAAAGATTCACATTTCCGATTGTACTAAAGGTCAATGACCTATCTGGGATGTTACAACTCAATGGCCAAAATGAAGGAAGGGGGAACATCAGGGACTACCGCGTGCTCATGGGCGAGATGTGACATCCTATACAAGTCTAAGTACTTTATATAATTGAGAAAAAAAATTCTACTTTTATTGATAAAAATAAGTACTTCACATGAGTTGAATAGGATGCTTATTAAAAGCTGAACATTTCAAAAATATTGATTATTGCAAGTGAACAACGAATCATAGGAGCCCGGTAGGTAGCTGTGTTAGTTAACAGTTTCTCCCTCATTGCTGAAGTTGATAGTTTGAAACTAGTAGTTGCTAGTATCTTAAGTGGGGGGTCATGGTATTTGAATCATGTGCTAGTTTCCTTCAAAATATAAGGGCTCAACCCTTTGGTATCGGATGGACACAAGAAGCATGTGGTGCATTTCTTGGTCATAAAAAAAAATGAATCATATAGCATGATAACCCATATTTAACAAATAAATTGCACATACAAGTACTAAATACGTGTTAAATAAGATGCTTACTAAGAGTTGAGCTTTGAAAAAGTATTTATCGCAACATGATAGTCTGTTACAACGGCCCAATTCGTGGTTTAATATTTCAAATTTCATGTTTAAGTTTGTGGCACATTGGCCGTTGGAGTCCTTCGGACTAACCCGTCAAAATTATTTTGGTTGGTCCCTAAACTTTCAAGAATTATGAATTGGTCCCCCAACTTTTAAATAATTGCATTTTGACCCACATTTAAATTATCCCAGGAACTTATTGATGAGTTTTTCTCTATCATACCCATTTTCCCATGTGCAGGCCTCCCTTCTGTCTCCGCTCATTATCCCAATTTTTCCTATTTTGTTTTTCTTTTCTCATTTCTTTCTTCTCTCTTCCTCTGTTGTTATTTTTTTCTCTTCTACTGCATGTTTCCCCTGTTGACCCCGACCGTTGACAGTCACTACCTCCTTCTTTCTCTGTGCTGTCGTGCTGAGGGGCCTAATCAGCTGGCACCCGTCCGTGAACTTGGATCTCTTGACTTGAGGGCCTGACTTAAGTCATTGCTAGATTCTAGTCATTTGATCAAAAATTGAACAGTTGATATTAAAATTTTTTAATTTTTGCACCAAATTTTTTTTTGAATTTTTGTTTTGCTTTATGTAACCATAATTGTCCTTTTCAATTGAACAGTTGTGGTACCATAATGTCACCTCTACCGTTATGGCAGGGGCTCCAAATCCCCAATCCAATCCCGTTCTCTCTCGGTCTTCTCCTTCTTTCTCCTTCTTCGTCGTTCTTCCTACCCATTATTCTTCGTCCTGGCACGAGTCGACGTCACTGCTTCTGGTCTTCCGCTCCTGCTCCTCCGTGTCACCTCTGCCCAGCTCCACTTTCGGCCTTTACTCACTGCGTCCACGTTATGCTCGTGCATGTTGCCGCCTCGAGCATTAATTGAATATTATAACTATCCATCAGACAAATACATAAAAAAGATCCCTTTATTACAAAAATTGTAAGCATATTTTCAAAAGGTCACACTGCATGATTGTGCATATTTTATGGAGAAATATAACTAAAAGCTCAATGAACATTATGATTAAATATATAATGAGAGATAACTTTCATCACTTTGCAATTTGGATACACAATGTAACAATATTTTCACATATAAACAATGTCATATGATCATTAGAAATAAGTATAAACGACACGATAATTCATATTTGACAAAAATAAACCAAGGAAATTCTAAATATACATTCCTAATAAAAGGAATTTTGCACATTATTTTTGGATAAACAATGCATTTTTTTTTGCAAAGTATTCAACAATTCGCTTTTTGCAATATATTGTCGTCAGCTCTTGCCAAAACAAAAGGCTAGGCATCAAATGGCCAACGACAAGGGAGTCCTTTCGTTATAAAAAAAAAAAAAACAGAGGTCAAAATTGGAATCGAGATACTCTTTATAAATAGAGATGAGCAAATTGTGAACAGACAAGAATATTTCACTCTCCAGAAAACCGTACAGAAATATCTCGCTCATGTTTCCAACACCAAGTCGATGACACGAAAATGATGACTTTGACAAATCGAGAAAATAAAATAGGACAATTAACGGTTTCACCTTTATGCTGTCATGCTTCTTATTTGTTCTTATTTTATCGCACGTATTTATATTGTGATTTCAAAAAATACTCAATTTTATTTGTCATGTTTTCAACGGGATTCGGATTCACTTCAAATGAAACTCCACATAACCTCTATAGGACAATTTGTTTGATGTCTATTTTTAACTTTTTTTTTTGCATATAATTATTTTATATCAAAGTTCACATCGAAACCTACATCCAAAATCATATAATAAATATAGCGCTAAATCAGTGCGTGTACATGCATCTTTGCTAATATTTATATACGCACCTTCCTAGTTTATTTTGTTACCTAGTGAGATTCTCTAAACTTGAGCTAACTGACCTTTTGTTTCCTGATTAGTTTAATTGACATTCTGAAAATGCTGCTTTGAGAAGATGACCTATCAACATTGAGAATAGAATGGTTTGAAATTATCCTTCCTAGTTATATCTCTCTCTTTTCATTTTCTTTTGCATACTTTTCTTTTCCTTTTCTCATTCTACGCTTTTTTCTCAATTCCATGAGTAATGTAATTACCCTCCTCTCTATGCTTAGATGTGTCAAAGACCCATATTTTAACCCATATTAGGTCATGTGGGTCACAAATGAGTTAACTTAAAATGTCAAATGGGTCTAAAATGGGTCACTTTAATAACCTAATAGGTCTTAAATGGGTTCTAAATTTGTCATAAATGGGTTATCTAATTAACTTTATGGGTCAAGTCAAGTATGTGTCAGGTCGGGTATCGGTCGCTAAAATTATATTGTATGAAAATGGGTCAAAACAGATTAAATATATCAATATGGGTCAAATCATTTTTTATCCAACCCAACCCACTCATTTGACATTATCTGTGTGATAGGCAGGCAAGCTCGTGCAATAGCCAATAGTTGTGGGGAGAGAGAGGTTGGATTTTTAAGTTCTTGTGTTGATTTTACTTCCTTAACGAATGTTTGTGTATTCAATATATATATATATATATATATATGTATATATATATATATATAAGAGTGCATGAAGATCCTATTTATAGGCTTAAGTAGAGGAAGTCAAATTATATCCATAATCAAAATAAATAAAGAAGATTAGAGTAAATATTCTAAATATCTCAAACACCCCCAGGTCATGAGTTTGAATACAAATTAAATGGTGCCACCAAAATAATTTCTCCATGAAATCAACACGATTAGGTGGATCTGCTGGGAGGTAGTGCTGAGGCATCGTCTAGCAACTTTTTGTGGCCAAACTTTCAAATTTAGATGGTCTAAAGGCGGTGAGTCTATTACTCAAGTTGGCTTCTTGAAATGAGATGTGCAATGTCGAGAATTGGAAGGGAAATAGCTAGCTGCCAATGCGGCTGACTTGCAAAACAGTAAGTACGTGACACAGCCTATATGGCTAGTATTGAAACATCAATTCGGTTTCAAATGGTGAGTGCAAATGGTGAGTGCAAATGTTACTCGCTGAGTGGTGAGTGCAAATGGTGAACCTAATAATTCGATGTAGTAATGTTTGTTCCTCAAGAGGGAAAGCCATTATGCACTTCATGCGGATGATCCCATGGCAACTAGCAGCTTATTTTCGAAAGACGCAAGCGCTTATTGATTTCTCATTAATGATCCCTGGGGCAGGCCAATGATCTCAAGGTCTCTATGAGAATATCACAAAGTAACGCTTTCACCCGTATCATGAGTCATCGAGGGTACAGTTCAGTAACAGACAATTCATTGGTCGACCCCGGCATAGACCTACTGGTGGATTCGTCTAACTCGAACTCTTTCAACTGTTTCTCCGTGCTCCTTCCGAGGAAGAAGGCTGGTTGTCGAGGCCGTGGAAGCCTAACAGAGTGGCTTCTCAACATAAGGACTATGCTTGCCATGGTGGGTCAATCAGCTGGATCTTCCTGAACACTTAACAAAGCAATGAGGAGGCATCCAAGCACTTCATCTTTTGAATATGAGTCGCCAATGAACGGATCTAGCACTTCAAGCGATGTACCTGCTCTCCAATGTTTCCATGCCTATAGAAATTATTTCAGTGGAGGAATTTTAACTTAATTAGTTTGGTGCAGCATAATATATGTCGGAATAGCATGGATACAACTTACATAACTGGCGAGATTTTCGCCACCGTCTGGTTGGACGAAGCAGCTATTCTTGTTGCTGCTAATGATCTCTAAAAAAAAGCACACCAAAACTATAAACATTGGATTTCATTGAGAATTTCCCATGCATTGCATACTTTGGAGACAAGTAACCACTGCAAACCAAAGTACATGAGCTGTAGCATCCTTTCTGTTTTTATAAATTGATAAAATAAGCAAGTCGTAAGTGGCAAACATTTTACTGAATATGTACGAGGACTAGCATGTGTATGAGCATGGTGATGTTTGTAACTCATAGATCGACCATAAGATAGATCATGAGAATAAGAAGCTAGCAGTCATCAAAGAAAGAGTTATGAGACTTACAAAGTCCCTGCGATTTTCTTAGTGTTCACCCGAGCTTGACTAATTCCAAAAATCCTAGCCATGCCGAAATCTGAAATCTTTGGGTTTATATATCTGTCTAATACAACATTGCTGGGCTTTAGATCCCAATGAATGATCTGGAGTGTCAAAGTCTATGCAAATAGAGCATTCCTGGAGCAATTCGAGATATTATCTTATTACGTCTTGACCAATCCAAATGCCTTCTCTCATCAGGATCTGCACATTCACTCAATTAGTAATGAACTATTTTGGAATGATAATTCCTTGAACAACTTTCACCAGGTCCTCGGGAAGCTGCTGAGATTCTCAACTTTAAGTTAATGCTAATCACACAGGCAGTTTGTTCGGCATTGAAAATGGCAACTTAGAGTTTATCAAAGTATGTGACGTACCAAATAAAAAGTAGTCGAGACTTTTGTTCGGCACAAACTCATAGACAAGTATCTTTTCTTCTCTATCTAAGCAAAAGCCGAGCAGCCGTACAATGTTTCGATGTTGGAGCTTCGCTACCAGGACAATCTCATTCTTGAATTCTCTAATACCTTGTCCTGAGCTTCTTGATAGCCTCTTCACAGCGATTTCTTGTCCATTCGGAAACCTACCCTTCAATTGTTAATTTGATTGTTTCAGTGCACACTTGTAGCTTCTAACCGCTTCTTCGCAAAACAACAGTCAAAATATTTTCTAATACTTTTATAAAGCCTTATAAATTTTTCTAACTGATATTACCCAGAAAACTTCACCGAATCCGCCCTCACCCAACTTGTTTTGATGAGAAAAATTATCAGTGGCTGTTTGTGTGGTGGCTAAATCATAAAGCAGGGACTTGTAATTCCGTTTACACCTAAAAGACGAAACAACACGGGATGGTCATTTCACCAAACGCATAGACCGGTACATCCTGCGTACACTGTTTCATCATTCTATCCAAGCATACGACACAGGCACGTATTTCTTACTGCTTTGATCTCCTTGGACGGCTTTGTACGTCTTGGTCGCTTTCCTCAGACTTAAACAACGAGCGACGAAGAGAAGCACCACACCTATGCCGACGGAACGGTGACGGCAATGATTATCACGGTGGACTTATTGCTTTTGCCTACATATGGGCAGCCATATCTTAACAGCATCAGAATATGTGTTGTTTACCATTATAAGAGATTTTAGAAACTGAAATTGCTATAGGCTAGAGCAAATGTTCAAAAAAAAAAAAAAGAGAGAAACAAAAAGAGCCCGCGTAAAGAGCAAAAGTGAAAAAAAAAAAATTAAACATCCATTTGTTTCACTATCTTGTCATTGGAATGGTTTTCCGGAAGTTCAATTTTGGAGAAAATAGACCATTACTTGTATCGTTAAGAATGGCAAGTAATGACAGAAAAAATAGAAACGACATATTTCATTATGTATTCTGTAACCTATCATAACAACAAGAATTGAAAAGATACTAGGAAAAAGATATGGAATCCCATGTGTAAAACATTGTGTATGATCATGCTTGTTTAGAAATGCAATAGAACATGAGCATTACTGACTAAAACATATGAGACTTATCGAAATTGAAAATCTCAAAAAAAAAAAAAATGACGAGACATAGGAGATAGACATGGAGGGGCCACTATTTTTCACTTTGATGCACAATAAGAAATCAGGAAAAATGTTTTCCTTCTTGCTTAAAGGGGAAATTGCTTTCCCCAATCTATTCATTTTATGTATGTTGTTTTTGGTCCATGAAAAATATTCTTCGAAGATTGACTCGGTTTTGGTTATCCAAACACTGAGAAGGTTGGATAACATTCTTTTAGAAATGATTTTCCTTCAAACAAATGGGCCTTAAGCTGTTATCCATAATCCATTCTTCTCGCCAAAAAAAAAAAAAAAGAAGAAATCTTTTTCCCTAATTCCTATGCGAGCGCACGGATTGTTTGTTGGGGTTTGACAATTAGTTGATGAGAAGTGACCCTTTACCAATAGTTATATAAATAAACTATGTACTATAGGGAGTTTTCACCTAAAATGGATGAGTGATTGGTATAATTGATCCACCTAAGAAAAAGTTTTGACCTAAAATGTAATTCATCTTGACTTTGTAGCATTATTCGACATGCGAATTTTTTTTGTCAAAATAACCTATAATGTTTTTCAACCCAGCTAACAGTTTCGATACTAAAAGTAGCAGCATAAATGCCCGGGTCACAATTTGAACCTAAAGGCCAGGACCAACAGGCGCATGGTGACCAGAAAGTTCTCATGTGATCTTCCGATATCACCTCATATCTTCAGTCAACCAATCACGTCTTTCTGTTTTAGGAAACATTCTATGATTATTTATGGTTGATGCGGGCTCAATCAAGAACTTGATTCCAAATAAAGCGAAAAGAGTCAGGAGAAAGAGCATACATTTAACTCGAAAATTAATCCTGCTAGAAACAAAGAGCCGAAATTAAAGACACACACTAACTGAAGTAAGACTGTTTTGTGGAGCAACATGGAAAGTTTGCCAAAACCCTCTGAAAAGCCCCTCCAATTCACCATAAATCTCACTCACCCTCTTGACTACTACAAAACAAATTATTAAATTAAAATTCGCCAAATTTTTTGTGATTTGAGCTGTGACATGTGTACTCGAGTTACATTCTGACATGTGTGTGTGGATTACTATCGATGGATCAAAAAAAGTTCACAACTTATTATTGTTCAAGGGACTTAAATCTTGCACAACTAACTTTATTCACTTTAAATTTGAGAGTTATAACTACTCATTCTCTCAATTTAATGATGTATAAAATTACCCGTATAAAATAATTTTTAGTATACTATACTCGGTAAAATTTTATATCCCAAAGCCTAGTAGGAGAGATATTTGTTATATCCAGGTCAGCCTATTGTGAGTCGAGAAAATATTAGGTGGTCCTGGCCTTTCATGTCGGTGTGGTCCCCGTCCAATCAAAAAGCGCCACGTCTGCAAGTAGTCCCCGCTGGCTTTTGCACCTCGGTGCTGTTGTTGGCGGCAGAGGAGAGGGAAAAGAGGAGGGTGTTGAGGTTGGTCGGTAGGTGGTTTTGGTAGTGAAGAGGGTGGTTCTTGGGCAATCATGATAAATGTAATTAGGTGCGGCGTCAGAACTGAATTTGGATGAAGAAGGAGGAGGAAGAGAGGTAGAGGGAGAGGCAGACGGAGAGGGCGAAGCAAGAATTCATAATTTGCGAATAGATTGGGCTTGCAGCACGGGCACGGCATTACAGGAAGAAGAAGAACATGGTCTGATCTCCAAGATATTTTGTTGCGAGAACAATTTGGAGATTCTAGACACATGTAATAGAATAAATATGGACCGTCACGTCTGGTAAATGATTGCAGCATGACCATCAGGAGGCGCACAAAAATTGTAATGGTAAAAGCAATCCAAATACGGGATTAGGCCACCATCTCCTATTGGCTTTTGTGTAAGCAAGGTCCTGGTTAATTGGAATCATAATATAAAGATAATTACTTGGACATCGTCATATAACAAACTTCCTTTATAAATACCATAGAAAAGCAACAGAATACATAGAATCGTTCCATAAATGAACATGGGGTTAAAAAATTGCACTTTTTAGTTAACTAAATTAATTGGACTGTGCCTACGCAATAAATTGTCCCATACTACATAGTCAACATAATGATATGTGATGGGTGACTCAAAATATAGATTATCACATTAGGGTTACCAAATCAAAATCTAAGTAATTCTGTGATCATATATATATTTTTATAGATCTAAGAAATTTAATGGTCAAGTAATTTTTATAGGGAAAATGCAACTTATCAGGTTCAACAACCTAGCCAAAAAATCCATAGCGTATCATAAATTTTCTTTCTCTTCTGAAAAGTTAATACAAGTTGTACCATTGCAAATTGAAATTTGAGGATCAAGTTTTGAATTTTTAAAACTTATATATTATTCCATAGGACATATCTCGACATTTTAAACCAGATAGAAATTGAAATTTTAAATTATGAAAGGCTATAATATATATTTTTCTTTCTAGTAGAAGGTCAAAAGAGATTTATGACAAGTCAGGACGAACCCTCAACTGCTCTGAGATTTTCCCCCAAAGTCAAATTCAGCAATAGTCCATTCCACAATATTGAAGCGACAGCAATTGGGAGGGGTTAGGCCATTCATTTTTAATTCCCCTCGGTCGAGGTCATTGATTAAAGTCAATTTGTGTGAGCCAGCGTTCTCATTTGCTTCGACGTGGAGAATAAGATGGACACATAGCGTTGCGGACTTCCTCTTTTTGCAGCGGTGCATCGATGTCGAGGTGCTTTGAAAGGTTGTTATCAAACCTTCCAAATAAATGTCTAACTTTAAAAAAGATATTTTACTAAAAATAATTGTTTATACAAGTAAATGAACAGAATGTGCATTCCTTATCCACGAATACATCTACACATAAATTATTGCGGGTTACGAGAATATTTTTCATTTCCTAATTATTTCAAATGGATATATATGGTCACATATTTTGAAAAGGTGTCCTAATAGTAAATCTCTTTTAATTGGAGGGCATATGATGCTCTTATGATTTAAATTATGTGGGCGCCAATATTGAATTTCTGATGTCAATGGCCAAGATCTATGGGCATGACTTTTGGACGGTGGTGACTTCACAGTGTCCTTTTTGGCTTACTCATTTAGTTTCTTTATTTCTTTCTTTCTTTTAACCCTTCCTCACACCATTGGGAGGAGGGCCACGTTGGTGCACTCAAAGTCATGCCCATTTGCAAAACACCGCCCCCCACTCTACGATTGCTTCATGTTGAGGTTGTCTCACATCGATTAGAGAATGTGTTGATGAGCATTTTATGAGTGTGAGGAAAAACCTCATCTTTTAAGTTAGTTTTTGGGATAAGAGAGCCCAAGATCACCAACACAGGTATTAGAGCCCAAATTGCCAGCAAGTCTAACCCAACAACTACACAAAAAGAGTTACGAGTTGTTGCTGTTCCAACCTAGGCCCGATGTTTGAAAGGCAAATTGTCCCACATCAATTGAAGAATGCGTTGATGGGCAATTTATAAGTGTGAGGGAAAATCTCATCTTTTGAGCTAACTTTTAGGATAAGAGAGCCCAAGATCACCGAACACTAGTATCATAGCCCAAGTTGCCAACAAGCCTAATATGTAAGGGGGAGACTGTCACGCCCCGACCTCCGAGCGTGCCACAGATCTCGATTTTTCCTTCCTATCTTTTCTCGATAATCAGAGTCTGACAACAAAAGTGAGGTAAATCATATATTAAATTACATTCCTTCCGTTCACATAAAAATTAAATACAAATAGTTCCAAGTTAAAATTAGAATGCCACTTCCCTCTACGTTGTGGTCCATGAACGATATCCCTTTGTCCTCATCCAATTACTGACCGACTTCATCAACTCGATCCCCTTCCATTGTCCCTTTCCTCCAATGACTCCTCCTCTAGGTCCAAGACCACCTGAAATAATTGGGGTGGTGGGGCGAGATACCGGGGATACCTTCATGAGCAAATGATGTGGACATCAAGCCTTATCGAGGAGGAGGTGCTAGGGATCCGTTGCTCTATCCGCTAGGACCAATCACTCGAGCGAGAGCGAAGGAATTCAAACAAGCTGTCGGTATCATTATTCAAGATATTTGGCATGGAGACAATCCGGATTCGAAACTTGAAGATTCTGAAGCTCCTTGGCGTAACATGATTATTTCTGGAATTTCAAATTGACAATTTCAGAATTGGCTCAAATTTGGATAGACACTCGGAAACGGGCCACTGATCAATACTCACTACTTTAGTAGTGGATGATGATGTTTTTTAGCGATTTGAAATCGTTTAGATAGACTTTTAGGCCTTTTTCTAGTTTTGAACGAATTTCTTTTAATTAGAGTTATTTTTGTAATTCTAATCCTAGTAGGATTAGGATTATGAATCTTTATTATTTTTGTGATTCCAATCCTAGTATGATTAGGAATATGACTTTTGATTCATAGTAGGATTAGGATTAGGGTTAACAACCTATATAAGGTTACTTATAGGTTTTTTTTATGACAGACAATTTTACACATAATTTTATACAGAGAGGTTTTCTTCTTTGAGTTCTTTTGAGAACTAGATCTTATCAAGGTTTCCCTTGTGGCGATCGAATTTAACTTATCGGGCAAGATTGCGAATTCTCTTGTTCGTGGCGTTATAGCGTTGATTGGTTGACACAGGTTCGTCAACAGGTCGCGTTCATACCAAGATTGCCAATCACAGGTTCGATTGGAGGTTGAGGTCCGCAATTCGCAACTTATGGATCTTCGTAGAACGATCACTTCCGCTTTAAATATATAAATATATATCGTCTGATATATAGATATATATCATCTGGTATCAGAGCTGGTTCTACAAGGTCTAGTTATCCTGCATTTATTGTTTTTCGTTCATCAAATTAGAGTTTACTTATTTATAGAGTTAGGGTTCTGAATTTGTTCTTCCTGTTATTTCAATTTTGAATTTGGGTTTTTGGTCCTAGTTATTTTTTTTTATGTAATTGAGTTCGTCAAAAAAAAAAGAAAAAAAATTCGGCCAAAAAAAAAAGCCAAAAAAAAAAGTTTTGGCAAAAAAAAAAAAAAAGAAGGCCAAAAAAAAAATCAAGAAGACGACTCGTTTCTATTTGTTATTTTTGATAGTCGGACCAAATAGTAGCGAAAAATTGATTCGGAATCCGAATCTAGCAAAAATTTGTTGACTTGCTGATTTTAGCATTATATTGCGGAATTTGATCTTGCTTGGTGGTTAATCGATTGTTGTGGGGAGCTTGTGAGGCTGGGACAAGTCCGATAAAGAGCTTAAAAGAAGAAATCGAGAGGTAAAAGGCAAGAGTGTGTGAGCTTAATTGAGGAAAGAAAAGCCGAAATTGAGTTAAACACGAGAGGAGTGACAAATACTTTGAGCGAAACACGTGAGAGAGTGTTTGGTGAGGATTTTTTTCCTAACGTTTTCTTGCAGATTTTTTTATAAAAAAAAAATGTCACGCTCAGGTCAAGAAAGTGTAAATCAAAGGGATGATGGCACTCGCCCAAGAGATGATGTGATTCTAGCAGGCATCCAGCAATTGAGTTTGCAAATTGAAGCACTTGGCGACCGAGTTGCAAGATGTGAGACGAGAATTGATGATGACCGAGAGCCACCCAGAGGGAGACGACAAAATCATCAAGAGGAGCCTAGGGCACAACCTAGATGGCAGCGGCAATTTAATGATGCATACGTGTCCGCTACAGAAGATGATCGAGATGGAAGGTTTGAGAGGAGAAACGAACGCCGAGGATTTAGACATCGAGCAGATGATGATCTTGGCAATATCAAGATGAAAATTCCTACTTTTCAAGGAAAGAACGATCCTGATGCATATCTTGAATGGGAGAAACGGATGGAGATGGTATTTGATTGTCAGAGATACTCTGAGCTCAAAAAGGTAAAAATTGCAGCTGTTGAATTCACTGATTATGCTATAATTTGGTGGGATCAACTTGTGACTAGCAGGAGACGCAATGGTGAAAGACCAATAGAAACGTGGGATGAGATGAAAGCGGTGATGAGGAGGCGATTCATACCAAGTCATTACCATAGAGACTTATTCCATAAACTGCAAAATCTCACACAAGGAAATAAGAGTGTGGAAGAATACCATAAAGAGATGGAGATTGCTATGATCCGCGCCAATGTGGTAGAAGACCGTGAGGCCACAATGTCACGATTTTTATGTGGTTTGAATCGAGATATAGCAAGGGTGGTCGAACTGCAACACTATGTTGAATTGGAGGAGTTAGTGGACAAAGCCATCAAAGTTGAGCAACAATTGAAGTTGGACCGAAATTACAAAAGCGCTGGAGTTTCAAGTTCGAATTGGAAGTCCAATTGGAAGAGAGACGAGAAGCCGAATTGGAAGGGAAACAACACCAAGGCGGAATCTTCAAAGGAAAAGGAGAAAGATGTCAGAGTTGGTTCAAATCCTAATTCAGGTAAAACTGAAAATCCTAACACTAGAACACGTGAAATTAAATGTTTTAAGTGTTTAGGCAGGGGTCATATGGCAAATCAATGCCCTAATAGGAGGGTGATGATAATGACTGGATTGGGAGATGTTCAATCTGAAAGTGATAGGGATGAAGAGGATGATGACATGCCACCGTTGGAAGACTGCAGCGAAGTTGAGATGCCAGTCGCAGGTGAATTGATGGTTGTCAGGCGTTCTCTTAGTGTTCAAACTAAGGCGGATGAGCATCACCAACAACGTGATAACTTGTTCCATACAAGATGCTTGGTGAATGGTAAGATTTGTAGTTTGATTATTGATGGAGGTAGTTGTACGAATGTAGCAAGTTGTACCATGGTGGAGAAATTGGGATTGAAAACTGCAAAACATCCAAAACCATATAGATTGCAGTGGTTGAATGATAGTGGAGAAGTAAAAGTATTGAAACAAGTCCGAGTTCCGTTTGAGATAGGAAGATATAAGGATGAGGTGGTGTGTGATGTTGTACCTATGCAAGCAGGGCATATCTTACTTGGTAGGCCATGGCAGTATGATCGGAAGGTACATCATGATGGTTACACTAATCGATATTCATTGGTGATGAATCAGAAGACTTACACATTGGTGCCTATGACACCTACTGAGGTACGTGAAGATCAATTGAAATTACAACGTGAGGCTGAGAGAGAGAAAAAGAATGATAAAATTGAGGGGTTGCGTAAAAATTCTGAAACGCAAGCAAAAGGAGAGGAAAAAAGTGATAAAATTGAGGGGTTGCATGAAAATTCTGCAATGCAAGCAAAAGGAGAGGAAAAGAATAGTGGAGTGGTCAAAATCGAGGGAAAAAGAGAGAAAAGAGAAAAGAGAGAAAAAAATTTCTATGCAAAATTGAGTGAAGTGAGGAAAGCTTTGGTTCTGAACCGACCAATACTTGTACTTTTGTACAAGGAGGCACTATTTACTACTAATGAACTTGACCCAAATTTGCCAAGTTCGGTTGTATCTTTATTGCAGGAATTTGAAGATGTTTTTCCTGATGAGATCCCTGGAGGTTTACCACCGATTCGAGGCATAGAGCATCAAATTGATTTGATTCCTGGTGCACCATTACCTAACCGACCCGCATATCGAAGCAATCCTGAAGAGACAAAAGAACTTCAGCGGCAAGTTAGTGATTTACTAAAGAAAGGATATGTGAGAGAGTCTCTTAGCCCGTGCGCTGTTCCTGTTTTGTTAGTGCCTAAAAAGGATGGATCTTGGCGAATGTGTGTTGATATTGCGGTAAAGTATCGACATCCTATTCCTAGGCTAGATGATATGTTGGATGAATTACATGGAGCTTGCATATTTACTAAAATTGATCTAAAAAGTGGTTATCATCAGATTAGGATGAAAGAGGGGGATGAATGGAAAACTGCATTTAAGACAAAGTATGGATTGTATGAGTGGTTAGTCATGCATTTTGGTTTAACTAATGCACCTAGTACTTTCATGCGACTTATGAATCATGTTTTGCGTGCTTTTATTGGTCGATTTGTAGTTGTTTATTTCGATGATATCTTGATATATAGTCGAAGCATTGATGACCATATTAAGCATGTGCGAGCTGTTTTGCAAGTTTTAAGGGATGAACAATTATATGCTAATCTAAAGAAGTGCTGTTTTGTAACTGACAAATTAGTATTTCTAGGCTTTGTTGTTGGTGCTAATGGAATACAGGTTGATGAAGAAAAGGTGAAAGCAATCCGTGAATGGCCGACACCAAGGACAGTAGGAGAGGTGCGCAGCTTTCATGGTTTAGCCAGTTTCTATCGTAGGTTTGTAAAGGATTTCAGCACCATCGCCGCACCTTTAACCGAGGTTATCAAGAAGCACGTGGGTTTCACGTGGGGAGAAGAGCAAGAGAGAGCATTCAATCTATTAAAGGATAAGTTGACTAATGCTCCTTTATTATCTTTACCGAATTTCAGTACTACTTTTGAGATAGAATGCGATGCTTCTGGTACAGGAATTGGAGCTGTGTTGATGCAAGGAGGACGTCCCATAGCATATTTCAGCGAGAAGTTAAGTGGAGCGACATTGAATTATCTGACTTACGATAAGGAGATGTATGCTTTAGTGCGAGCTTTGGAGACTTGGCAACATTATTTATGGCCAAAGGAGTTTGTGATCCACACCGACCATGAGACTTTAAAGTACTTGAGGGGGCAGCAAAAATTAAATAAAAGACATGCTAAATGGATGGAATTCATTGAGGCTTTTCCATATGTAATCAAGTACAAAAAAGGTAAGGACAATGTGGTAGCCGATGCACTTTCTCGAAGGTATGCAATTCTAACTAATTTAGGAGCAAAGTGTTTAGGTTTTGAACATATCAAAGGTTTATACATTGATGATGATGATTTTGGGAGAGTATTTGAAGCTTGTGAGCATGCTGCGTTTGAAAAGTTTTATAGGCATGATGGATATCTCTTTCGTGAAAATAAGTTGTGTGTGCCTAGATGCTCTTTGCGCGAGTTGTTAGTGAGAGAAGCACATAGTGGTGGTTTGATGGGGCATTTTGGCATCAATAAAACTTATGAAGTGCTACATGAACATTTTTATTGGCCACACATGAAACGAGATGTCACACGAATTTGTGAGAGATGTATTGCATGTAAGCAAGCTAAGTCTACAACTAAACCACATGGTTTATATACACCTTTGCCTATTCCGACGCATCCTTGGATTGATATCTCTATGGATTTTGTATTAGGATTGCCTAGGTCTAAGCATGGTAGGGATTCTATTTTTTGTGGTTGTTGATCGATTTTCAAAGATGGCTCATTTTATACCTTGTCATAAATCTGATGATGCGCTGCATGTTGCTGACTTGTTCTTTCGTGAGGTTGTACGTTTGCATGGTATGCCTAAGTCCATTGTTTCTGATCGTGATTCTAAATTTCTTAGCTACTTTTGGAAGACATTGTGGAAGAAATTAGGTACACAACTTTTATTTTCTACTACTTGTCATCCACAAACTGATGGTCAGACTGAAGTAGTTAATAGGACTTTAGGGACATTATTGCGTGCTATAATTAAAAAGAACATCAAGTCTTGGGAAGATTGTTTACCGCATGTTGAGTTTGCTTATAATAGAAGTGTACATTCTGCTACTAAATTCACACCGTTTGAGGTTGTCTATGGTTTTAATCCCTTAACTCCATTAGATTTAACCCCTTTGCCTGTTGCTGAGCGTGTGGATTTAGATGGTGAAAAGAAAGCTGAATTTGTGAAGACTTTGCACGAGAAAACACGGTTGAATATTGAGCACAAGACAGAGCAATATGCGAAGCAAGCCAACAAAGGGCGCAAGAAAGTAGTGTTTGAGCCCGGCGATTGGGTTTGGGTTCATATGCGCACAGAGCGTTTTCCTAAACAGCGCCGTTCTAAATTGCTACCGCGAGGGGATGGACCATTCATGGTGTTGGAAAGAGTCAATGATAATGCTTATAAACTTGACCTTCCAGGTGAATATAATATTAGTGCAACTTTTAATGTTTCTGATTTAACTCTTTTTGATGCAGATGATGATTTGAGGACAAATCCTTTGCAAACCCTCTAATCCAGAACTAGGTACGCAAATCGCCCTAGGGTCCTTATTTGTGTCTCACAACTTGGTCATACCTAGGGCGTAATTCGTCCTCACCCTCTCACCTATTATACCCATCAATCGATCATCTCTCTCTCTCTCTCTCTCTCTCTCTCTCTCTCTCTCTTCCATACTTTCTCTATCTAGGAGTCTACCAATCTACATTCTCAGCTGGCTCTAGATCTACTCATCACACAGATCCATATTCAATGAAATGAATCAATAAAGAAATTGACAAATAATTTACCAGCAATTAAATAAATTACGTAACTGAATCGGCGATCAAGTAAATTGTTTATTTCACACAATAAGACCGTTCAAGACCGGCTTGAGACCTACTCAGTTTCTTGGTCTTATTCTACCTCGTAACTCAATCATCATTAAATCTAATCCCATCAATCTCCCATTGGACTTCGGTGTCCAAATTAATATCTCAAAGCTCACGCCCTCGCATTTACTCCCTCTTGGCCCAATGGCCTTCCATTCGATACATCTCAGACTAAGTAGCCTCACATTCGATCTATTTAGACCTATTGACCTCAAATTCGATCCATCTTATTGACCTCTCGTTCATTCTATCTCTCTTGGTCAATTGGTACCCAGTACTCAATCACAACTATCCATTTCATTAATCTCATTCAATAAAATTATACAATTGGTCTAACAATTCTACTAGGGTAATAAGCGTACCCTATTAGGGAATAGAAGGTCTACTCACCTAATTTTCTAGCGATTTGGTGGTCGACGGTGGTGGGTCACCACAACGCAATCCTTGCACTTCCGATCACTCGGGCTTGATATGACAGTCCATTCTCTGATCTGACGCCACATATGCATTGTCTAGCTCTAGGGAAATGTCAAGACTGCTCTGGCGGACTCCAGCAACTCTTCGGTGCCAGCGTCGGTGAGCCTCTAGCAACCCTCAGGAGAGGACCTAAGGTCGTGAGAGGTCGACCTAGTCCATGGGTGGGGTGATGAAGGCTCGCAGTGACTGGATATGCTCTAGCAAGACCCGAATCAGCCCCAACCAAACTAGTCGGAGGCCGAGCAGGCTGCCGAACGGCGATCCACGACTCGGCGGAGGTCGAGCTCGCCCCTAGACAACGGTTGGGTAGCCTCCCCAAACTCCCACGAGTCGATTGATGCCGGTGGTGGAGGCTTGAAGTCACCAGAACAGCGGTGGTAGCCAGACCAAGCTCCTAGCCCAAACAGGGAGAAATACCAGTGCTAGGGTCTCCTTTCGGGGATCTCGGTGGTGCTCCAGACCAAACCAACGGCGACGGTTGCCTGGGAGTTGAAGCTAGCTCCAAGAGCTTCCCAACGACACCAAGCTCGAGCCAAATAAAGCTCGGAGCTGGGAGAAGTCGAGTTCGAAAGGGGAAGGCTTCTCCCAGGTGCAAAATAGGGAGGAGGGTGAGGTTGGTGGGGAGTTTGGCTCACTGGGGACAGCCAGCGGCCATTCCTTGGCCATGTGTCATCCAGCTAGGCCCCATGGACAGCTGCCCTCTTTCCCCAGTAGATAGGTAGCTCACCGACCACGGATTAGCTCGTCGGTCACACGTCCGTCAACTGTTCAACGAAACGCGTGAGAGAGAGAGAGAGAGAGAGAGAGAGAGAGAGAGAGAGAGGAAGTCGGCGATCGGTGGTCCGGTTCTTCTCGCGGTCGGACTGGTTCTTCTCGCGGTCGGACCGGTTCTTCTCACGGTCGAACCGTCCCTCCTCGCGGTCAGATCGGCTTTCTCGTGGTCTGACCGGATTTCTTGCATTTGGACCGGATTCTCTCGCGGTTGGACCATTTTTCTCACGGTTAGACTGGTCCACGCAAGAACTGACTAGTCCTCCTCACAAATCGACTGATTCTTGATTGGTCAACTGTTGACCGTTGAACAAAAGTTGACTTTTCCCAAAATTTTTCAAAATTACCCCTAGGCCCAAAATTCACTCCTTTTAAGGCCAAAATGAAATTAACCACGTTTCGGGGGCCTAAAACGTGAATTCCAGAAGTCTGAAATCACCCTAATTTAATTCTGACAGTTTAGTCTGACGAATTCTCGGGGCCAACGGATCACAAACTAAACTTGTAAACTCGCCCAATTTAACCTTATAAATGGCCCGGAAACGGGGTGTTATAGAGACTATTGAGGTTGTCCCACATTGATTGATGGAGACGTTGATAGACGATTTAAAAGTGTAAGGAAAAGTCTCATCATTTGAGTTAGTTTTTGAGATGAAAGAGGCTCGAGATCACCCAACACTTAACCGATACATCATCATCTTGTCCAACATGATCTAAAAATGGAGGAAGAATTAATCTTTTGTCTTGACATGTATAATGTAATGAGATGTTTATGGTCTTTAAAGTTTTAGCGGATTAATCTTCTTCTACATTTTCAAAAAATTTGAATATACAAAAGTGCAAAATCACTAGAAACATATCTAAAAAAAAATCACTAGAAACACTCACAAATTCGGAATAGATTAGATGCTAATGGATGATTTCATAGCATATCAATCACTTATAATATTTATATTTGGCATCCTATTATTATTCTCTTGCACCAAATACAACTATGAAACTATATCATAAAAATGGATATCATTTGAGTGATAATATCACGTTAAATAATTATTCAATCTGACACTTAAGTGATTTAGTGAAAACTCATGGCATTAAAGTGAGCGTTATACACAAATTTGGATTCTTTTAAATGATAGAGCTAGATTTATTAAGTCTAGTTTGCAAAACTATTTTATTATGAGACACTTCATATTGTGAGTAATCTTCTAATTAATATATTATAGTAAAAAAGAAATAGTAGCCCTACCTATCATTTAACAAAGTAAAATTTATAAATCAGCCTTAACAAGTCTAATATTTTGCTAAAAAACAACTCTTGAAGTAGTGTTTTAAGGGTCATAGATTTGGCTTATGCATAAGAATTAGATGTATAGAACCAACTCGATTTTGTGCACAGATTATCAATTCACATAATTAAAAAGGATCTTTCCATCATTAGAAAAGAAAATCTTCAAATAGAATAAATTAATATCCGGAGAAAGAACGGGTGCTAAGAATTGATTTAATCAATATTAAATTGTATCCCAAAAATTGAGGGTGGAATTTAATCTAAACAAATCTAAGCAAAGCTTTTATTTCCTCCTTGGACAAAGAGCAAGAGGTAACAACGTTTGTTGAATTCAATATGTTTTTACCATCCGAGATCAGAAGGCTCGATTTTTCAGTTGTAATGCTTTGTGTTTCTTAATTGATTGGGTGTATTTTGGTTCAAATGTTACGTAGAGGACAAGTGTATAAATAAAGGCCATAACATATTCTAGCGGATTTAGGAATTTTTAAACGCTCCACAATGAGAACTCATTTGGTGCTACAGGTGTATGTGACTAAATTCATGCTGCTGATTTATCAAATAGAAAAGTGGGCGAATTACCCTGAATTAGGGAAGATACCTTTTCAGCAAAAATATGGTACCATTGTAGTCATCTAAACGAGCTAACACTACTAGAAGAAACCAATAGGTGATGAATGAAATGGTACCACAAAGAGAGATTCAAAATTGGTTTGAAATTTACATTATGGACCTCTTGTAGATAAGTGATGGTTGTTGTAAGGGTTTCATGCTACCCATTTGGTAAAAACGTTAAGGATGGTTCAACTATTTTTCCCCAAAGGATAACAATTAGATGCTTGTCTCGTCGACTCCATGACTAGATATTAATAGAGCTAATCTAATTTAAATATCTCAACAACAAACTAAAAAGTCGCATTAGTTAATCAAAGAACTAGGAAGACACAACTGCAACAAAATTACTCTTGATTTCGCAGGAGAATGTGCATTCATATAATGCATGGATAGTCTTTGTATCAAGCTATAAATATTGTCAAAGAATACAAAGACTTATGGTCTTTCTTTTCCTGGTCAAACGAGGGATTCTCATTTCTTCGATTAACGATTTCCGAGCACTAAAGAAGGGCTTTTGAATGAAGGATGGCCGAAAAGAGAGAGCTTCAGGCCTGAATGATCTAGTATCTTGACTAATTGGCCTCACGGTAACAATGGACAATTTGAATTTCACGAAGATGGTCCATATGAGATTTGCAGTCTATAATAAGGGCATGCAAGCCCAACATGTATGGATTAGCTCCTTAGAGAAAACTTATCAAGGATGGAGTACCTACAGCTTACACGTGTATATATATATATATATATATATATATATATAATAGCCTCAAAGCTCTTCACAAGTAAAGAAACGTGTAGTCTAGTGGGTCAGTTATCAAAATCTCCAATTTGATTATTTGGTCTAGACAAGAGAGATAGTATTGAGCCTTCTAGTAGCATAATAATGCACATAATGCACCAAATTACAGTGGATTGATGTATGATTTTCCCTCACATAGTAAAAAAATTTTAGAAGAATTATAATATCTATGATGGATAGCATGCGTAGAGTCTTTTTTTTAAATGCACACGACCTCATTTGTACGGTTAATAAGTTATTCTCCAAGTAAATGCATTTGTTGCTTATGGGTCACAAAAAATCACAGCGGAAGGCCAAGCAATTTCATTGGGAGACCATCCATGAAGAAGGATTCCAATGGCACCACCATTTATCGGGGATACATTTCGGTGACTGACATGCGATTGGTCGACGGAGGCATAGCCCTTTTGATGGATTGGTTCAATTCAAGCTCTCCCATTAGGGTGCTCTGTGGTTGCAATCTACTTTGGACATAGAAGGCTGGATGCTGAGGCGATGGTAGGTTAAAGTAATTACTGCTAAGCATGAGAACTACGGCTGCCATGGAGGGTCTAACAGCTAGATCTTCCTGAATGCATAGTAAGCAAATGTGCAAGCATCGAAGCACTTGATCCCTTGAATTTGAATCCACGATAGCTAGGTCCAACACTTCCAAGGGTGTGCCATCTCTCCATTGATTCCATGCCTGTGAGAATAAGTCCGAAAAAACATAATTGTTGTATTAATTTGAACACCCATCACGCAAGATATATAAATCTTGTGAAGTAACATAAATGACCTTGGAAAAGCTTATAAGCCGCAAGTGCTTCTATAGCTACAAGAACTAAGCTTTGGCAAAGTAATTTCAATTTCAAAATTGGAATTCCATTGTGCGGTAGCAAGGTAAAACTCACATAACTAGCAAGAGATTCACCCCCATTGAGCTCGTCATAATATTTATTCATCTTCCCACAAATGATCTCTAGAAGTACTATGCCAAAGCTATACACATCGGACTGCACAGAGAACTTTCCATATATTGCATATTCTGGAGACATGTAACCACTGCAAAAACAAACATTAGCCATATGTATATTGTAGATTTAGATTCAGAGGATCCCTGCATAGATAAAATGAGCAAGTTCAGCATTCACAAAAGCATCTATGCAAAAACTAAGACTTATAGAGTTCCCGCGATTTTATTTGTCCAAGCCTGACTTTGATCAACTCCAAAAATCCTTGCCATACCAAAATCTGAAATCTTCGGATTCATTTCATTATCTAACAATATATTGCTACATTTTAGGTCACGATGAATTATCCGAAGACGAGAATCTTCGTGTAAATAGAGCATTCCTCGAGCGATTCCATTTATTATTTTATAACGCAAAGGCCAATCCAATTGTCTTCTTTTCTCGGGGTCTGCATCATTGCACCAAAATTCATTAATGTGCTAGGATGTGGCACCTATTCGCATCACATAATGCCAAAATATATTAATTCTCATTCATCAAATGTAGCTTTAAAAACTATATTTAGTTGAAAGAGCAAAAAGCTCTTAGTTTTAAGGTTTCCATAAACAATGAGATATTGACAATAGTTGATTTTTAGCAAACTATACATATTTTTCATGAAGGTTAAACTACAACATACCAAATAAGAAGTAATCAAGGCTTTTATTTGGCACAAACTCATAGGCGAGTAGCTTTTCATCTCCCTCCAAGCAAAATCCTAGCAGTCGTACAAGGTTTCTATGTTGGAGCTTGGCAACTAAGAGAACTTCATTCTTGAATTCTTCACCACCCTGTCTTGAGCTTTGAGACAGCCTCTTCACTGCGATCTGTTGTCCATTAGGAAGTCTACCCTAAAGTGTTTTGAATTTGTCATTTAATTCGTTATCATAACTTTATAAAAGCTAACATAGAAAAGGCCATGCATGTTTCTTTTTATTTGACATCAATATGTTCAATTCATGTGTAAAACATTCTTGATCGGTTCTAACTTATGTAATACGTACCAGGAAAACTTCACCAAATCCACCTTCACCCAACTTGTTCTCGGGAGAGAAATCATTTGTTGCTTCTTGCATTGTCGCCAAGTCATATTCCAAGGACTCCACGATGGTAAGTTTATTTGTGCCTGCATTACCAAACAACTCAATTTGAATATCAAATTACATGGACATTGACTCCTAGGGGAATTTATATGGTTGGCAGTACTTGGGAACATTTGGCAGTACTTGGGAACATTATCACAATGAAAAGCACTAAATTTGACTGGCACGGTTATCCCTCTATCCAAAAGAGATCTCTCCTCTCTTGATCCGCCATGAAGGGGGAAAAATAATATCATCAATACTGTAGGGAACAAAGAAATCAGATGAATCTTGTATCATGATCACTTTTTCAATACTTTATGATTTTGTTCTTCTTTGAACTGCAAAGGGGCTAATAAAATTTTGTTCTTCTGAATCATATACTTTTAGTCTATTATATCACTAACAAAAGTTGATGATATTTTTCCGTCAATTGTTTATAATATCCGATATACATTGGTTTCTAGTTATAAGTTTGATACTCAAACTATTGATAGGCATTGATAAATACAAATACAATGTTTTCTAAGCTTGCAATAAGGATAAGCTCCACTTGTTTAATTTAGTCCGACCAATTTAAATTATGAAAAGGGGTGATAGTGCAGCTTTATGAAATGATCAGGCAACATGCCATTGCTGCAATAGCTCAGACTAAATTTTATGGAGTTTTTTTCTTTCTTCTTTTGTCTGAAATTTATGGAGTTGCTTCATACTCACGATATCCTAATGGGTTCTTGCGAGGAATATACTCTAAGGAGAGTAATTCATGATTTTGTTCTTCTTTGAACTGCAGAGTGGCTAATAAAATTTTGTTCTTCTAAGTCATATACTCTTAATGTATTATATCACTAGCAAAAGTCGATAATAGTTTTCAGTCAATTGTTTATAATATCTGCTACGTTGGTTTCTAGTTAAAGTTTGATAGAAAAACTATTGATAGGTATTGATAAATACAAATATAACGTTGTTGAAACTTGCAATAAAGATTAGCTCCACTTGTTTAATTTAGTCCGATCAGTTTAAATTATGAAAAGGGGTGATAGTGTAGCTTTATGAAATGTTCAGGTAACATCCCATTGCTGCAATAGCTCATATTTATTTTATGGAGTTTTTGAGTTATATATTTTTTTCGAGTTTTGTGGAGTTGTCTCATCGAATTTACTCTTAATTTTTATGATTATTATGTCTGATTCCTTGCGAGAATAAAAAGAACATAAATTTTATGCTATGCTTAATCATGTGACCTAGATATTTTTAAAAGAATAAAGGAAAATAGTCAATTTACCGTGTTTTTCTTTGACGACTCTATGCGTCTTCTTTTCTTTTCTTCGAAGCAACCAAATGAGAATGAAAAGTACCATAACAACTCCAACAGGAACAGTAATGACGATGATTATCCTAGTAGATTTGTCACTTTTCCCTGCACACACACCATTAAATATATGAGACAATTCCCAAACAATTGAAAAAATTTTAGATGAGAGCGTGTTTAATATTTAGATGTTCTATCCTTACCAAAAAAAAAAATAGATGTTCTATGCTAGTCGGAAACATGACCTAGAACCGATGCATGAAGATTTATAACTTGATAAGTTACAAGGGGCCTTGTCACATCTGGATAGAGAACCTTAAACGACAAATTCTAAACTTCAATTGGAATTTAGGCATTTGTAATGTCGTTTTTTGGTAATGATCGGGCTAAAGTGGTAAATGAAAATATTAAGAAGAAAAAGGCTTCGATGACAAACAACACGTGTTTGATCACCCATTAAATCAAGTTGAAGGAAAAGCAGATCTAAGAGAAAAATGTAGGCTGTTTGATCCCTGGAACTTTCATCTTTTATTGTAAGAATATTACTATCACCAGCAATACCACCTTAACTCCTTTACTCTTGTATTTTGGACAGTCTCTGTTGTAGTTCCTTACCTCATTGCAATGATAATACAAATGACTCAGGACATTGGGTCTTTATTTAGAGCAGCTATTATATCTACTGCTTTGAGACTCTTTATGTTCTTCTCTACCTTTTTTATAACCAAAACTGCGTCATATTACGTGCCAAGTTATTTTTTTGCAACTTCTTTTGTCACTCTCTAAAGATCACAGTTCGCCGTCTTAGTAGAGTACTAGTGAAATTCTTTAAAAATAAAAAAAAAATCCAGTAAAAATGCCGATAGCAGCATGCCATGTTCCTCGTTGGAAAAGGCTTCATTCACATTTTTTTTTTGAAGCATGATGAGTTCATCAAACTCAGCCAAATGGGCTTTGATTTTTGGTAATTAATATTGATTTGAGATTCAATCTGTAACAAGTGGATTAAAACTTTAAGAAATGCACAAAAGTTTCATATGAAATAATGTAATTTGAGTTTGAAAGTAGTGAAGGTATAACTTGAGTGTCAATTGCTATTCGTAAAAAAAAAAAAAAAAGAAGATGGACAGCTTAAAGGATAACCAAACAATTGATCTTTAGCTATGAAAACCTACAAATTTTATTTCGGCAAAAATACCACTAGGTCAAGATTGGTGAGATTGAGACTTAAGTTTTAACTTTGAAATAAAGTTTTTCTCAAAACACTCAAAAATATTTTTTTAAAATTAAAATAATTATGTGCAATTAATTGTGTATTCATAATCTGTCATAAATAAAATTCTGTAATCTTCCATATAATATTCATGATTCCAAAGATGAGACAATGACTAAGTATTAACAACCTTCTTCGTGCAAATTGATAAGCAGATGAATGATCAGATGATTAGGGTATGGTGGAATTTATATTGCGAAACTGATGAAAGAGACAGGTAGAAAAAAGAGCTCCCTCGTCAAAATGGAGTGGATATAGCAGCCCCACGATTAATGTTGGCCATTCAACTATCAAACTGAATAATATCTTCAAGTTCCTATCTTTTTTAAAACAATAAATAGAACATTCGGTAGAGGGAATTGAGAATGGGATGGAAAGGAATGGAAATGAAAATGAAAATGAAATTGTAAAGAGTTTCATCATTCCTTTCTTGGCCCCAATGTGAATTGATGCTTGAATTCAGTCATTTGTTTGATTCTTTCATCAAGCCAATGCCATGAAATAATGAAAGGATAAAATTACTTTCCATAGATGGCTTTATTATTGTAAACTGTGAATTATTGCAAAAAAAAAAAAAATATACGTAAATGCTTCTTGCAATTCGAGGCTAATTTCTAGAAGGATGTGGTTATTCACTCTCCTTAGATTATTAAATATCCACCCTATCTTCACCAAATGGACAAAATAACTCTTAACCCTCAAATTGAAATTCAAGGTAGTGGACCCCAAATTCCTTCATATTCCTTCTTCTTCTTCTTTCGTCAACGTACAAAACATAAAATGAGTATTACAATGTAAATTCTAGGCTCCTATCACGTGTTTCCAAATTTTAATCTTTAATACGTGGGTATTACGATTACCATTATAAATTCCGGAAAATTTTTAATACAAACAACTTTATTAGCATAGTCCAATGTTTTTTGTTTTTTATATTCGCCGTGCATGTCCGTATCGAACTCTTTTTTGTCAGTTGCCTTCTATACATGCAAAATGATATGATTGAATAAAAAAATAAAAGAAAGTCCTCATTAAAGATTTTCCAAAATAAAATCACAATTACAATCCCCAATGCAAGAATTTAAAAGATGAAATTGAATTACATCAAACCATTGCATCAAATAAGATTTTTAACAAAATAACAGTTAAATGGTAGTCGTTTTAGATTAACAAAAATTAATGTCATTAATGAAGTGTTCATGGAAGAAATAACTAGGTGTCTCCACATGCATAGATGTTTCATATCACTGTTTTTAGTGCATCTTTAGATACTCCTATACCATTTTAAATGCTCTTGATAAGAGTATCTCACCGACACCAAACTAAGCACTAATTCTTTGATATAGTAGGTAGAGACTTGATATTAATATTTTAGACTAATCAAATAACATATGACAAAAACTGCACCACGAAAGTGTTTCTTTGAAGTAAAAGTAACGAGAATGGATAGGTTGCTACAAAAGTAACGATGAAGAGGAGATTAGCTTATATTTTTTAAATGAGAATCAATTTAGATTTGAAGGAAATCCATAATAGGAAAATAACTAAATTGAAAGAAACAGTGCAAATACGTTATTTGGTTTTAAAAAATAAAAAAATTTGTGGATACAGTCCCACTATTTCCAAAATCAGTATGACTTCCAACCACCCAGTTATTTTCATTAGAATACTTTCCCTTTCTAAAAGGATATACCGGACCTAAAGTTGAGGCCGAGCCTATGGTGCGGTTGGAAAAACCGAGGCCGATTTTCCGTGCTCGAATCCGATGATCAAATCGGCAAGCTTCAGATCAGACGGCTAATAAGGCACGCGATCCAACAGTCGACTAACGGCTGACGAGGCCATCGGCAACTCTTTGGTGCACCGGGTTAAGAGCAGACCAGCGATCATTAGACTCAGCTTAAAATTGATTACATTCTTGATATTATGTTTCAAACTTTAAAAGACTCGTCCCTTGTCTGTCCCCATCAAAAAAGAAAAGAAAACCAACAAGAAACCTCGGACAAACAGAACAAACCATAGACTCGAACGCCCGAAAAAGTTAAAGGGGCCTTCGTCGACATACTAAGGAGAAACCAAACATGCTGTTTTCTGTGAAATTGGGCCACGGGCAAGTAGAAGTTCGTGTATTCTTTTTGGAACGGGAATTCCTAGTCTAATAGAACTCCTGAACCGGTGTTTTACACCAAACATGGCCTAAAAGTGGAAGAGAGGCAAAGAAAAGTTCCGTACCGTCAGTTGTTGTCGGCGGAGGAGCGAGCGGGACCACCGACGGGGGGGCATTGGAATAAAAGGGGTACAACTCGAACCTCACAATGCAGCTAGCAGTTAATATCCTCCCTCCATGCTGCCCCTCGGGAAGAATCGGAATCACCCACCGGAGGCACGTGTTACAGTCCCTCTCCGTCAAGTCCGGCGTGCACTGTCCGAGCACGTACAGCGTCCCAGAGCTCATTACGCCGTTATCCGCGACTGCGAATTTCTTCAACGAATCGCCGCTGGAAGCCCTCGAGGCGACTTCTTTGATGGTCTCTCCCAGTACTTGCACGAACTGCTTTGGCTCACTGATGTTCCCAGTATTATACATCAATAGATTAGGCTCCACTTCCATGATCGAGGAAATGGCCTGGTTTGAATACCTCAACATGCACTCGTCGTACCATATCAAAGAGACTCGTTGGTTAGGGCATCTTTGGAGGATCTCCTCTTTTGCAGTGGCCATACAGTCGTTGCATGCGCTGATGTTGAGGTCGCCGCGGCAGAGGAAGAGCCCATAGGCCTTGTCAGGAGGGCTTTGGCCGGCGGTGGCTGCGGCGAAGCCGTTGGTACTGTGGGTGGCAGCGGAGGAGAGGGAAGAGAGAAGAGTGTTGAGATTGGACAGGTAGGCAGAGTTGGGAGAGAAGAGGGTGGTGTCTGTGCAATTATGACGCAGATAAGTGGGTGCAGCTTGAATACTGAAAGTTTTGATGAAGAAAAAGGAGAGGGAGAGGGAGAGGGAGAGGGAGAGGCAAGACTTCATGATCGGATTGATGATTGCATCGTCTATGGCGAGATGGTCAGAGAATTATGGAAACGAATCCCCTGACTTGTGTCAAGGAAGCCGTTTCCCAGAACACGCCTAAAAAAAAAAAAAAAGGCCTCCCCCAAGTAACACGGGTTGTCCAAGACCAGACAACAGTGTTTGAATTGCTGTCTCCCATAAGTTTTGTATTCGGATCCCATGACGCCACTTCACGTGATCAACGGCTTTCTAGAGGGGGGGTGACAGTGGCCGATGGGGGTTCGTAGTCAATTGTGGTTAGGATGGCGGTGAGTGGCAGGGGCTAGGGTCCAACAGGCGGTAGGTTGGAGAAGAGTCGAAGAGAGTCAAAGAAAAATAAGAGAGTTGTAGAGAGAGTGAAAAACAAGAGGTGTTAACAATTTTTGTTTTTAGTTCAAAATTGGAGATGTATAAATTTTCTACTTCTCATTTATGTCCAAACCTATTTTCAGACTAAAAATTTGTTCAAGAACATGAAATTGCATTACTAAATGGATATATGTTTTGAGAATCGAAAAATAATTTTGGAATAGAAACATAATGGTTATCATTGATACTCTAAAATTTGTAATTTTATTCCACATGGCGCATTCAAAAGCTTTTTGGAACACAAAATTTGGCAATCTCAAACAAGAACAGCTATTGCATAGTTCGAAAGGTCAAAAAGGGAATTTTGTTGCCAAGCCAAGACGAACCGGTCAGAGATTTTCCCAAAAGTCAAAGAACATTGAAGTCCATGCCGTAATGTTAAAGCGACAGGAGCCGGGCTTGGGCAAGCCACCAATATTCATTCACGGGGGGACAGAGGAGTAAGATGGACGGTGAGGATGGAAGACAGCACTTGCCCTCGTACGAGGTCATTGACCAAGTCAACTGCGTGATTTGCGTCCTCCTTTGGCTCCAACGTGGAGACTGGAATAAGAAAAGTCAAAATATGTCTCCCACTGATGTCGTTCTAGAGAGAGAGAGAGAGAGAGAGAGAGAGAGAGAGAGAGATGGGATGGATGCGACTTTGGTGGCGCTTATAGCTTTGGATTTTCCAACAAAACTACGGTAATAATACTAATACTTTTACACTATTGAAATTGATTCGTACAATTCCAAGCAAGGAAAATTACAAAAAAAAATAGTCTTAAGCTTATTATATTGATATCAATTCGATTATATGCCTTTCAACAGCCGGCGTTCAAGTTAATAAATTTCTGTCTAAAATTACCGGATAGACTGAACTTGTATCATTATGAAAATATTTAAGACTAGATTGATACTGATGTAATAAGTTTATGACTATTTTTTGTTTTTTTTTCCCTTCCATACAATCAGCAACAGACCTATAAGAAGGATCGAGCCCTTCCAAAACATTTCATTCTAACCTAATATGCTCAAGATACTGCCATCTTTGATCCATCATGTAGTAACTCTTGCGGTTATCTCTAGAAGGCTACCCAACTTGATAGCTTTTCAATTACACATGTTTGACATTAGGTTTCAGTCTGAACAAAAGAGGGGAAAAGGGCATTTGGATTCTCAAGCTAAATCGCATCATTTTATCAAAATACATCTCTCATAAGTTAGTTTCACATTTACACGTATAATCTAGAGGCATTGCCCTTCCCTTTGGCGTGGGAGTCCCTTCTTTCCTATCTCGTCACTGTCTTATAAGTCAATCTGGAGCCTCACTTTATCCGAGATTTTTAGCCTCAACAATCACTCCAGCTCTAATATCAAAACTTGTCTGTCCGAGTCAGGATAAAGCAGTTCAAAAAAAGCAAAACATATACTACAAATGAGAAAATACTGCAAAAGTATTAATACTACGGTCAAAAATGTATGAAAAGAATGCTGAAAGGAAAATTCAAAAGTTGGAATGTCATGACCCAAAGGGTACGCCAAATAGGGAAAGGTCGGACAAACGGTGCATATAGGAAACATGAGTGAAGAACTTATGACAGCGAACCTATCTTTCGTGCTCGACCTCAAGCGGAGAATTGGAAAGGTAAGTCAAGGATATGGACGTGGACCTAACTGGATGTGAGAGAAAGGGAAAGAGATATGGAGGACATCCATGCTTCTTACAAATATCATAGTCAATTTACTTGAGTTTTCATCGACCTAAATAAGGAAACTAGAAGAATATGAATTCTCTACATTGAGTTCCATGTCATCAAAAGTTGTTGCATTAAATTATCTAGGATCGATTTGTTAACGAGGACAAATTGGACTTCAATGCACTTAGATATTTCTTTCTGAGTTCTTGGGCATTTGACTACTAATTTAGTTAGTAATTTAGTATTTTCGTCCTTCTCCTTCAGATACAAGTTTTCATCTGATAATATATTTAATTAAAGTGGACATGATCAAAGTGCAGTGTGTAGATAGTTTGATCCTTTTTCTGATAAAAAGTAGGAACCCCCTTTTTTTCATTGCATAATAGACAAATAGGTCGATAGGCCCATTCTTATCTCATGACCTCGGGTATTTGTTAATAAATTTATAAAGAAAAAGTTAGCTATTTATAAAAAGATAAGGGATCTTTGTATTAAAGATTCTAAATTGTTGGATCTAATATCTATATGTACTAAGGCAAATACTTGTCGAATGAAGATCAAGAGATGGACCGATCGGACAAGCAATGATAATTGAAGTTGGTTTTTCAATGTGAATGGTGTTTATATGATGTTGAAGCTGCCTAGTCAAATTAAGGTTTTCTAGAAATAGGTTGTGAGGAATTTTTTGGTTATATCATGTGGGCCGGCATTAGTAGTACTTACTGTTTGGTAGAACTTGACGGTTTATCATAGACATGGTGAATTATTTGCTGGATCAATTATTGAACTTAGGTACAATGATAGGATGGCGCAGAAAGCCATTAGGCCCGTGATCATGTTGTTAAGGAATCCGAGCTCAAGACCTTAGCTTGCCACTCCCCTGCCAGCGACCATGGTTTCTCTAGATTTGACGGTTTCAACGAGGGACAAGATGCGTCATGTTAGGGTTGCCGGGACAAAATCCGCCGCCAAGCTACTAGAGGTAGCTCAAGAGATAATAGAAGATTGAAAACCGGCGGAGTGGACCTCGCTGGATGCCGGTCGTAAGCGGCAAAGGCAGCAACCATCAGGAGGTGATAGGGAGATGTTTTGGGGGGGGGGGGGGGGGGGGGGGGGGGGGGGGGGGGGGGGGTGGCTGCTAGTTTTGACATAGTGATCACAGATAAGAAACTCAAAAAGAATGCAATGGAGAAGATCCTCTCAAAAGTCTGTAACTCCTTTTTGCAAAAAAGGGGATTGTGTGTCATAGTGAACAAAACAGATTTGGACTCTTGAGCAGCCGAAAGTACGCATGTTTTGAACCCTAAAAAAACAGGAGATTTGGATCCCTTATCATAATGGTAAGGATGACTTAGTGTCTTCCATATGGGACGTCTATGATTAAACAAAATAAAAATTCAAAATTAACGCCAAAAATTTAAAAATTTAAAAATTTGAATTTCAATCGTCCAATCAAATATCGGATAGCTAAGATGTATGGATTTGCTGACTTGATTCATATCAAGTCAGCAGATCCAAATCCAAAGGGAAAATGGGGGATTGAAGTACTGGGACGGTTTTGAAAAAAAAAAAAAAAAGGGAAGGGTGGTTTTGATCACGGGACAGAAGTACAGAAATCGGTGATGTTACTTCGCTGGTAAAGAAGTAACCAAGATAGGAGAACAAACTGTCGAAAAAGGCCCAATAGAAACCCTCGAAAATGAATTCAATCAAAGTTTAACGAGGCTCATGACGAGCATGATAGAACCAAACGTACCACATATGGATACAACGAAACTTCATTGAAATTGGCTGTAGTTTTAGTATGTTGAGCCATTTTGTTGGTTGAAATCCTTTTCCAAATTACTTGTTAATTTCTCCGACTATGGTTAGAGTTTTCCTGCTAACCCACCCTTCAGTTTATATAGTGGCCGGTCAAGGTGGTCCTTACCCAATGATTTTTAGCCAATATCCACCGGTTCAGTGTCCTACTGTTCATTGGTCTTTGTCTAATATTTCAAGCCTTTTTCTAATGAGCCTTTGCTCGGTTCTTGTCGATCGAGTCACAATGTCAATCAAGTGTCATCAAGTCTCGTCAAGGACAATCAAAAAGCATATGACCAAGAGGCATGCGAATCGAAACCCTAACATTTGTTACAATTGAATACGAATTGAGCTGGATCTCTCTGACTCATAAGTCAGTAACATCTAAAGGGCCACCCACAAAAAAGATATCCACGAAATTGCTCCGCTTAGAGGAGGTGGGTTGTGAGCGAAAGGAGCAAAAGCAAAGACATGTCACTACTTCATGCTAGAAACTCAAATAACCAAGATCAATTTTATCATTGCAAAGATCAAATTCTAATGATTGAGAGAACCTATGAGAAGCAATCGAGAGCGAGTGAGGAGAGAACCTATAGAGAAACAATTGCGAGGATAAAGAGTGAGTGACGAGCAATAACGCGAGCGAGAGCAACAGAACGTGAAGCCAAAAATATACTACGGTTTGTCTTTTAAAAGGGGTAAAGTTAGGATTCTATTAAGTTATAGAGGGAAAAAAAGGAAATTGAATAAATTTTATTAATCCTTACCCTCCGTATTATGAAAATGATGAAATGTTGAAAGTTACTTGAAGTTGTTTTCGGGAAAATAGCCTTCCCAAGGCTAACTTTAACCTCGAAGTTGAAAAAAGCTAAACACTCTTAACATTTTTCCAATGGCCTTTTTGACCCAGAAGAGCTTTCAAACTATCCAACCAAATGCACCTTGAAGCATTGAGAGAGCCAAAAACACTAAATTGACCATAAAGGACAAATTCTTCAATTTTTCCAAAAAATCAATTTAATTAGACTAGGCCTATTTTAATGTTAGAGTTTGATTTTTAAAGTAAGGCTGGCTTTCCTAAATAAAACTTTGATTTTTTTACTATTCTTGAAATTTTTAATAAGAATATTATTTTATTATTTTATTTAAAAAGGGATCCGGGTCGAGCTCCAAATCTGATCGGGCTTCTTGGCTGGGTCTTCTTTGCAAAAAATTAAACTTTCAAAGTTCGATTTTTAAAAAATATATGTAATTTTTTTATTTTTTCTTCCGAAAAATAGAAGGGACCCCAACTGGGCTCTAGGGGTTGGTCCAGACATGGGCTGGAGAAGACCTTTGGGTCTTGGGCAAGGGGAATGGAATGGGCCATTACGCTGGTTCCCATTTCACGAAGTTCAAACCCAATCCAAGCATTGAATAAACAAAAGCAAAGCCCAAGTCTACTAAAAAGAGATACCAGCCCAGTTCAACCACTACAAGACCAAACCCAAGCCCACTCAACCAAAAAAAAACCTAAACAAACCAAAATTAAGCACGACACTCGTCATTCCAATAGTAAAAGTTAAACCCAAATTCGCCAAAATCACTCTAAGCCCGGGACTTCCTAAATCTAAAGAAGCCCAAAGCGCATTAAAATTCAGTCAAGCTCAATTCTCTTAAAACTAATATTAGCCCAAGGCCAAAGAAAAGTCTCTTCAGCTGGCCCAGTCTCCCACAGCTCACCTCCTCTCTTCCTCGCTGAATTCGGACACCCGGCTTTGCCAGCTACCAACTTACGCCGGTTGAGCGGCATTGTCACCCTTGACCGAATCACAACCAAACATCAGTGGTGTGCAATGTTTGTCGACAAAACAAACAAAGATGTAGTAACAAACCAATAAATTGTGGACTCGACCCAAAGGAGAACTAATTCAAAGATCCAAAACAACCTATGTAGATATAGTTGCGTTCAGTCTAATGTGGCAAACAAGAAGTAAAGTATAAGGATTAAAACTTCTAATTTCTAATTAGTTTCTCAAAAATTAAGCTAAAAATAACTTAGCGGACTAACAAAATTAGGTGTCAATAGTGACGAAATGTCAACATTTGCGGTGAGGCGCTATCGGCGACCTTTCCAAAACGCATTTGTGAAAGCTCTTGGCATAAGGTCTGAGATATAAGACTGCAATATCCCCTGTTTCTAATTACGAAGATGTAATGTCAATGCAACATGGTGCGGGATAGCTGTTTTTGCTAAGGGTTAAACAATCTTTTTGAACAAAAATTTAACTAAGAAAAGCTAACTCTCTTTAAAAGCTAACTCATAGAGGTTCCCATAATGACAAGTCACCTAAATTCCACAAAAAAAAACCTCGTAATGAATGCAATTGAAAATGTTGAGGTGGAAAACACTTTTTTATATGCAAAAAGGTTAGAGATAATCCCCACGCATACTGAAGTTACGAATATTCGCGCATCCGTGCATGACATAGAACCATCCTACTAGAGGCGCGGATGATTGGAATTATATCCAGAAATTTCATTCTAGATGGAATTGGATTTTCCTGATTCTGTTCCACAATGAGTTTTTGAAGAAATAAATGCGTTTGATACGGATAAAGAATTTCTATTCCAGAACTAAAAATCCGTTTGATATTGTAAGAAAATTCTGTTTTTGTTTTATTTGAAAGAATTTTTAATTTTTTAGATTGCAAGATGTTCATTCCAATAAAAATAAAATATTTCTTATTTAGCCCAAAAAATTGATAAATTGATCCCTTTTTCTATTGTAATCGAACTCCAAATTCATTTTAGTTGCATAAAACATAGTGTGTATATATATATATATACATATATATAATTTACAAATAAATAGGAGAGAGGAGGATATCCAATATTGAGATAAGGCATTTTTCCTGAAATCTCACATGATGTTCCAAAAGATGGGAAAAATCACAAAACAAATGCAAGATATGGAAATGGAGGCACCACATCAGCAAAAAAAAAAATCCATTTTAATAAAGAAAATTTTTTTAATTTTTTTAAAAAAGGAGATTATGTATAAATTTAAAAATATTTATAATTAATTTAATTTTTAAATTAAATTATAATTATAATTAATTTTATATTAAATTAAATTACATTAAATAAATTAAAATTTAAATATATTTAATTTATTTTTCTTTGCACTAGAGATGCAAGGAATAGAAAAGCATCCCACGTTCCCACTAACCGTAGCCGCCTATGCCGCTTTCCTCAAAGTAGCCGTCCTGCTCGCTTTCAACTCTCATCTCTAACTCGTGCCCGCAGGGGGTCCACCATGTCTCACTCATGCCCCTTTCTGTGCTCTCCTCATACTTGTCAACAACAGCGGGTTTTATTGCGGGACAGCTCATGATGTTCATATCAGTTAAGGGAACCCACCAGAGCCGTAGCAAAAGCGAGTCTTCATAGGGCAATTGTCACTACTTATGGTCTCCCTTTTTTCGGGGTGCACGCCCGAGGATGTATTTATCAACCCTTTCCTTTTATCCTTTCAGATAGTTTCAATTCAAGATTTCGTTTGTGTTCATGTTGGCGATTTCTGATGTGAATTCGGCGGGTCGTCCCCCCTTCCTACGGGTTCTCCCACCGCCCCAGTGACACACCAACTGATAAGGGATGTATGGATTCTCGAGAAGAGAGAAGCCGTGGGGGTCCTCCCTGGACCGCCCAAATCCCACGAGTGAATAGAAAGTTGAATTTACATTGAAATTTTGAGAAGAGTTGCTCTTTGGAGAGCACAGTACGATGAAAGTTGTACGATGTGTTCAGAGGGGAGTTATTGTCTATCGTTGGCCTCTATGGTAGAATCAGCCAAGTCATCCAAGCAAGATATGAAGTATCTGCCTTATTGGGTAGAATGCCTTCTGTTGTGGGTTATCAACCCACCCTTAGTATTGAAATGGGTTCTTTACAAGAAAGAATTACTTCTACCAAAGAGGGATCCATAACTTCTATTCAAGCTTCACAATCTTCCATAATTCTGGAATGAAAATCCATTCCAGAATTGGTTTTCCAAAATTTTTTTATTAAATGCTATTTCATTTAATCTATTACAATTTCTTTTTAATCTTAGTTATTGTGATTTTTTATGTAGGAGACATTGTTCTTGCCTTTTTTATAATATGTGATGGATTTAATTGATTCAATAAAGCCTACAATGATTTTTCTAGCGTCACATAGTTTGCACAATGGCATGTGGGAGAAAATTGTCCTATTAGTTTTTAAACCCTTTGTATCGATGCCGAAATGACTACATTGAGATTCATGCAATAATTCTAGGGCTAACCAGATAATTTGCTCTGACGGGCATATAAACCATGAATTATAAATAATGTTACATGGTCATGGACTAGAGGTGCTATATCAAAATCCGAGAACTTTTATGATCATGTGCCTTTTATAGGAAAAATGGAATCAAGATTAGGATAGCTATCAATCCTGATGTTGAAAATTTGATACAAGATCGCACCATTGCAAATTGGAATTAGGGAACAAGTTTTGGACATTGGAACTCTTAAATTTCATTTTCATGTGACATAGTTAAAAGTTTCGAAGTGTTCAGAGTTGATGCATTAAATCATGAAAAAAAAAAAGACGAAATTATTGTGTAGCTCTTGTCAAGTCAAAAGAGATTTTTGATCAACTCGTGACAAACCGGTCGCGAGATATCCCCTCAAGTCAAAAGAGAAGACCCTAAAGTCCATTCCACAACGTTTAAGGCACAGGAGTTGGATTGGGGTTAGGCAGGGCATCAATTTTCGTTGGGGACGGGGGAGTAAAGATGGACGGTCAGGATGGAAGTCTGCACCTGCCCTCGTACGGAGGTCGTTGACCAAAGTCAACCGCGCAAGTTGCGTTCTCCTTTGGCTCCGACGTGGATGCTGGTAGCAAGAAAAGTCAAAGCATGTATCGCAGTGATGTCGCTGTAGCCTACAGCCTATGGGTAGAGAGAGAGAGAGAGAGATGAGAGTGACTTTCCTGGCGATTACAGCTTTGAATCGTCTCTCAAACTACAGAAATGATACCAATAATTTCGAAATCTGAAAAGTCATTCATACAATTTGACAGGGTCACTTAAGAGAAAATGCATTCAATTTCTTGCCCTTCTTTTAGGTCGCTATGCAACGCTCTAATCAAATTCACTTAAGATATTATCCTGATCAATATGCCGTATGTCGACTCTAATGGTTATGTAATTTACATTTTAACATTGCAGTTTCCATTCTTTAGAAGGCCTCTCTTGCCAATTAGATTTGACTCTGCACAATATCATCCGGAGGCACTATCTCCTCTTTAGGCACCATCGCCACTCTAGAAGTCTAGCGAAGAAATTTTTACGTTGATGTGATCTACATATACCAAGTTGAAATCTGCAATGGGTGAGTTCACAAGAGACTTATGAGATTTGACGGTCCAAATTCATTTTCATGTACATACTAAGTTTGTAGATAAGTTTGTTTGTATGAGCGCGTCGTGGATTGAATTTGATGCGATTCTTAGTAACGTTTTTCGTGGGTTCTAGGAAGCAGATGATGACGGGTTTGGACTCTTGAGTCCTCAACCTCAAGCGAAGACTTGGAAAGGTGAGTCAAGGATGTGGCCGTGACTCGACGTCAGAGAGAACTATGGAAGATAATCATTGCATGGCTCCGTTTCCTCCGTAAAATATAAATAATTTAACATTTTTGTAAAAATTACTTATTTTTTATCATTCGTGAAAATGAATGAATGATAAGCATTCTTACTATTAATAAAATAATTTAAATATATGCTATCAATAATAAACATATTTTTTATTGATTAATTATTTCAAGTGATATGAACGTTTATTTGAAAGAAAAATCTTTTTTTATTTATATTTTTTGTGAAGCAAACAAAGTCTCAACTTACAAAGTATTGAGTAAAATTCTCCGTGTGGAATTCCATGTCATCAGAAATTACTACATTAAATAATTCACAATTGATTTGCAAAGGAGGACAAATTGGACTTCAATCCACTTAAATACCTCTTTTTTTTTTATAGTTATTGGGTATTTTACTACCAATATTGTTAGTAATTTGGCATGTTCGTCCTTCTTCTTCATATATAAGTTTATCACCTGATAACTTTTTTAATCAACATTGAAATAATCAAAGTGCATTATCTAGACAGTTCGTCTTCAAATCTAATCAAAAGTAGGAATCCCCATAATGGATACATAAGCCCTGTTATTATCTCATGACCTAGGTTATTTTTTTACAAATCCACTAGTAATTATTTATTTATAAGGAGATCAGATATTTTTGTATTGACAAATCCTAATAATATTGAATTTACATCTCTGTACTTAGGATGAAAGGAAAATATTTGTTCAATGTAGAAACTTGCATAGATGGCTAGATAAAAGACATTTGCATACAGCAATTATTAAATGGAATCCACTTAAAGTTTTATAAGATAATGACAAATATTCACTGGAAACTTCAATTGAGGATGGTGGTCCCCACTCGCCTTTTGCAAGTGCGTGCATTTATTTCTGGGGAAGATAAGAACAAAAGAAGGACCGACTGGACAAGCAACAAATTAAAGTAGATCTTTCAATGTGAATGGTGTTTGTATGACTTTTTGAATCTGCCTGGTCAAATTTAGGTTTTCCAGAAAAAAGGTCGTGAGGCTTGCTGGACGTCGGTGGTAAGGCGCGAAGGCGGCAACCATCATGACTTGATAGGGGGAGCCTGAAAAACAAGCGAACTTAATGCGAAAATGATGTCCAAATTCATTCTGCTTGTTGACACGGTGAAGACAGATCAACGGAAGTAAAAACTTGGCAACATGTCTGTCAACGCACATCACAAAGAAGTGCAATGGAGAAGACCATCTCAAAAGCCTACAATTGCCTTTAGAACGGAAGACTGAATGGTGACCTTCCTCGGCCTTCATCTATGGATCAAGCGTATCGCAAGTGTAAGACTGAAGACTCCAGTGTAAAATGATGGCTGATAAACTCCATGAGCCCATTTTTAATAAAGAGGTGGATGAACTTGTACAACCTTAAAATAGAAAACCATTCAAATTGGTGGCTACTCTCATTGTGGAAATGCCAAACACACCCGAGAGACATGCTTTAATCTTCACAAATATACTGATTTTGTGGAATGAGCTCAAAACTTGAAAGCAATCTTAGAGAGAAATGAATAATGGAAAAGGAAAGACGTCCCTAGTTATGAAAGAACCTCAATTATCGCTAGTACCACAACTCGAATCACATAGTAAGATCCCTATAGAAGGTGAAGTTAATTATGGCTTTACTCTAATTACTTCTTTACCAAATGACATAGGTCGTCGGCCTAATATCTCGTCCCCCTCCTCATCCCATCAGGTACTCAGCTCTAGGATGTTTGAGCACTTGCTGTCCGGAAGGAGCTCGTCGACTAGCTCTACTCCTCGGACGCCATGGCTAAGAGCTCGGATAGAGAGAGACGTATGAGAGGATTGGCGGTGGAAAGAGCTCAACAGTTACGGAGTTTGGCTGAATTGGGGCCAGTACCGGTGGACTTGTGATGGTGTATAGATCGTAGAGAGAGAGAGAGAGAGATGTTTACTCGTTCCGACGAGAAAATACGCGAACGAAAGGATCCCTACTTAATTGCTTGTTGGCAAGTCAAGCAAAGCAATATATCTGGAGGTGAGTTATAGAACCTCAATTTCTAGTAAATGAGATGGAAATTAAAGCAGTGTAAATTATGTTCAAACGAATATGTCCCCTCACACATCGTGAAAAGTACTGAAAATAATGACAGTTAATAAAACGCTAGTCGTTTCTATTAATTATTTCCTTGGACAAGGAAAAACTCAATCCAATAAGACTACACACACAAGCATATAAATATGAACAGCCTTCCCTGCCCGATGGATCAAAACATAATTGGCCTAAAAAAGAGAAGACACTTCGTACCTTTAGATGAACAGGAGAAAGGTGCTTTCTCATTGTTCCATAATGATCTAAGTGAAATGCCAAGGATCTCACGATCAAGGTCTCTAGAGACTATTATGAAGAAAGATTTCCACTCACATCACCGTTTACCGAGGGTCAACTTCGGAGACTGACATCTCATTGATCGACAATGGCATAGACCTGCTGGCGGATTGATCCGATTCAAACTCTTTTATTGGTCTCTCAGTTCTGCTCCGGAGGAAGAAGGCTGGTTGTTGGGGCTGTGCAAGAGAAACAGAGTAGCTGCTCAACATAAGGACTATGTTTGCCATCGTGGGTCTATCCATTGGATCTTCCTGAACACATAGCAAACCAATGTGGAGGCATCTAAGAACTTCATCCGCTGAATACGAGTCTCCAATGGCTGGATCTAACATTTCCAATGGTGTACTGTCTCTCCAATTTTTCCAGGCCTGAGAAACAGTTCATTAGAAAGAGAATTTTCAGTATGTTGAATTTGCTTTGTTTAACAATTTTCTCGTTAGTTTTAGTCAATTTCTGCAACTTACATAGCTAGCAAGATCTTCACCCCCATCTGACTGGTAGAAGAAACTATTCTTCTTACCGGTAACAAGCTCAAGAAGTAGGACACCGAAACTATAAACATCGGACTTCACAGAGAACTGCCCATGCATTGCATACTCAGGTGACATGTAACCACTGCAAATCGTGGTACATTAGCAATATTCGCATATATAAGCATCAAAAGTAGAGAACTAAGCATAAGGATACTTACAAAGTCCCCACAATTTTACTGGTGTTTGTTTGTGTTTGATCGACTCCAACTATCCTTGCCATGCCGAAATCTGAAATCTTGGGGTTCAGTTCATTGTCCAACAAGATATTGCTTGCTTTTAGATCGCGATGAATAATTCGAAGTCGAGAGTCCTCGTGTAAATAGAGCATTCCTCGAGCAATCCCACATACTATTTTATAACGTCTCGACCAATTTAACCGCCCGCTCTTTTCAGGATCTGCATATATACACAATTGAAATGCAGGAATATCCGGTTGAATAAATCCTCTTGATAAGATTTCATGCAAGCAGCTAACTTTAGGTTCCAAAAGCTAGCGAAACAACAACATAAGTTGAGGCTACAGCCGTGTTCGCCTCAACAAGTAAACAAGAGCTCGGTAATGTATTGAAACACGACGTACCAAACAAAAAGTAGTCGAGACTTTTGTTTGGCACAAACTCGTACACGAGCAGTTTTTCGTCACCCTCCAAGCAGAACCCGAGCATCCGCACGAGGTTTCGATGTTGAAGCTTCGCTACTAGTAGCACTTCATTCTTAAATTCTTCGGCACCTTGTCCAGAGCTTTGAGATAGTCTCTTCACGGCTATTTGTTGTCCATTAGGAAGCCTACCCTGAAAGGGTAGTATTTTAATGTTTAAGTACATTCTATCACAACTTTTCAAAACTACGAAATCAAGGACTAAAAACCATTCTCAATGTAGTCTCTGACTGATGCTACCTGGAAAACTTCACCGAATCCGCCCTCACCCAACTTGTTTTGAAGAGAGAAATTGTCTGTGGCGGCCTGTATGGTGGCTAAATCATACTGCAAGGACTCGGCGTTTGTAATGTAATTTCCACCTATACGACAAAAAAACAGGAGATGGTCATTTCACCAAAAGCGTTGAACAATACAGCCGCGTATACGGTTTCATCTTCCTATCCAATGATACGGCGCAGATACATATTTCATACTGGTTTGATCTTCTTGGACGACTTCGTACGTCTTGGTCGCTTTCTTCCGCCTGAAATAACAAGCGAGGAAGAGAAGCACCATGCCCACGCCAACAGGAACAGCGACGGCAATGATTATCACAGTCGTTTTATTGTTTTTGCCTACATATCAACGAATCTTAACAGCGTTAGTATGGGTTTATGACTGAGATTTTAGAAAATGGAACTGCCAGCATAGGCCTGACGAAACGTCAACAACAGAGAAAAAACAAAAGCAGTGCGCTTCAAGAGCAAACGTCCAGAAGAAATTAAGCTGTAATCCCTTATCTCTCCATCTCAGAATATCCATTCTTCTCCTACTTCCCCTGTGAGTGCGCCAATTACTTATGGGGGATTAACCATTAATTGATTAAGAGCCACGTTAAACAATTGTTATGTAAATAATTCAATGTCATAATCGGAGTAGAACCCACCATGTTCAACCAGCATGAGTGGTCGAGATAATTGCTCCACCTAAGAAAAACTTTTCACCTAAAATGGATCTCATCTTTACTTTTAAGCATTAAGGACTTAAACGAACCATTAATTTCGTAATAGTTATGATAAACTGGACCCATCTTACAGTTTTTTTAACAAGAAGTTGCAGCATAAACAACGGAGTCACCACACAAAGTAGAAGCCCAGGAACAACAAACGCACTAAGACCATAAAATTTTCATGTGATCCTCAAATATCATATCATGTCTTCAATCGACCACTTACTTCAAAAAGTCATTATGCTAGAAATAAAGAGCAGAAGGGAAAGACAAACACGAAAAGAAGACCATTTTTTTAACATTTTTACATAAGCAGCCTCATCTTGAGGATTGTGACCACCCATTCTCTCACATCAATAATTCATAAAGCCGCTTGTGTACATGTTTTTTACTTTGGCGGTGTATATTATAATTGATCAAGATTTAATCCAAAATCCTGGTTGGAGTCTTGGAGAGATATTTATTATATACAGGTTAGCTAAATCTGAATAAATATTATTGGCCTACTGGATTCCCTCCGCAGCTTCTGGAGAAGGAGAGAGTTAGGACGGGGGCAACACGAACACAAATTTACCTTTAGGTCCGGTCGCTGGAGCGGGAGGCGGAGGTGAAGGAGCGGGAGGCGGAGAAGCTGGTACCTGGAGAACTGTGTCGTTGTAAAAGGGGTAGAACTCATACCTCACGTTGCAGCTGGGAGTGAGTAACCTCCCGCCTTGCTTCCCCTGAGGCAGATTAGCGATCCCAAACTGGAGGCACCTGCCACAGTCTGATGCTGTCAAGTCCGGCGTGCACTGCGCGAATGCATACAGCGTCTGCAAGCTCGTGAAGTTTGCCTCCGCCACCGCAGCCTTCTTCTCCGACCCACCAGCTGAAGCCCTCGTGGCGGCATCGTTCAGGGTTTTTCCCAGGAGATCCATGAACCGGGTTGCGTCAGTGACGTTCCCGGTGTTGTACAAAATGGGAGATGGCGATTGCTCCATGACCGAGAAGATGGACTGGTTCGAGTACCGCAACATGCACTCATCATACCAGATAACGGAGACTCGCTGGTTGGGGCACCTTTGGAGGATTTCCTGTTTTCCGGTGGCCACGCAGTCGCTGCATGTTGCATTGTCAACGTCGCCACGGCATAGGAAGAGACCGTAGGCCCGGTTGGGAGGGTTTTGGCCAGCAGTGGCGTTGGCAAAGCCACTGGTGCTGTTGGTGGCAGCGGAGGAGAGGGAAGAGAGGAGGGTATCGAGGTTGTACCGGTAGGTGGAATTGGGAGTGAAGAGGGTAGTGTTTGGGCAAGAATGAAATAGATAATTAGGTGCAGCTTCAGTACTGAAAATTTGGATGAAGAAGAAGAAGAAGAAGAGAGAGAGGGAGGGGGAGATGGTGAGCCAAGAGTTCATGATTAGCTAGGCTGATGCATTGATTGGCCTTGCGGACGAGAACGGCCTTGGAATTATAGTAAGAAGAGGATAATGATGGGAAGTGGATCTGGTAAAGCAGAGCAGTCTGCTCAGGATTAAACGGCTGCCTTTTCTCAAAAAAAAAAAAGTAAAAAAATGAGTGGGCCCCTTATTAAAGTGGGGCACACTCCCCCTCTCTCTTAATCCCCTGCTTTGCTTTGATATTAGCAAAGCAGGAAATCCGGATCTTGATGATGGTCTCCTCTCCAAGATACTTTTGTGGCGAGAACTCGCAAAGTCTCTGTTTTGATGAACAGAAATAGATCTACAAGAGTCCCATAAATGGTACTGTATCAATTTGTGTGAAAGTAAGTTCTGTGGTATGGACTTTCTTACCTTACACTTAATTTATAATTAAAAAATCAATACAATCACCTACCTTAAAAAAAAAAAACAGATGCAAGCCAACACTACTAGGTGCTCAATAAATTGTAACGGTAAAAACAATCTTCAAAGACTCCTTCTAGCATAACAGGATTTAGACAATTTGGACAGTAAACGCTTATTAAAGCCACAAACTTTTGAAAGAATAAATCCCACAAATTTTTAAATTTTAATAATTTTTTTTGAATGAGTTGCTATTATCACAGTGGATTAATGACTATCATTTAACCGTTTCTCATCTTAAATTTTGAGTTTAGAACGTGGCTAGTGAATTGCCGGTATTGTATCTTAGTTATTGATCTTCAAGTAACGCAGGTAATCCAATGGCTACAAATGCAAGCTAGGTCCTAGTCAGGTGGAATCATAGTATTCAAGCTAATCACTTGGATATTGCCATGTACAAAATTATGCTTATCATAATGCATTGCTGGTAATACCCAGCAAATGCATTGAAAGATATGGGCTCATTTTATTAGCTGATAACCTTTTTATTCTATAAATATATTTATGATTTTTTTCTATTTTTATTCTCAAGATAAGTTTCTCAACAAAAAAAAACTTGTTTGATAATAACAGAAAATTTATATTTCCAAAAAAGATATTCGTATGATAACAACAAAGAGATTTTATTTGTAACTTCAGCACCTATAGGCGACAGGTGGCAGTCGACAGTGGGCAACAACTGGGATGGGGTTTGACAAGCGGCAGGGGTTGATGACGATGAGATGTGGTGATTGGTGATTGATGGCAATGGTGAACAAGAGGTGGTGCCTAGCAGCCAACAATGATGGCAAGTGATGGCTGGTGAGGGGTGGTTGCAACAATGGCAACACCAAAGGGTGCAATGGCTAGCAGGGTGTGGCAACAATCGACGATCGATGGTGAGGGGTGATGGCTAACGAGGAGCGGTAGTGGTGGTGATGGTGGCAATGAGCTATGGCCAGTTGGGGGAGGCGGTCGGCGATGGTCATGACCTAGGATGATGGTGAGTCATGAGGGTTGATGTTGGATTGGAGGAGAGATGAAGAGAGTGTGAAAAAAGAGAGGTCAAAATGGAGAACTCCTTTCGTTTCTACTTTTTGAATTAGAGAAGTATAAAATTTATATTTCTCATTCCCATTCCAAAACTATTTGTGGACTAAAAATTTATTCTAGCAATAGAAAAGTAAAATTGCATTACCAAATGGATGTTTGCTGCAAACTTGCTCCAAGAATAGAAAAATAGTTCTGGGATTAAACAAAAATAATTATCATGTGCGCTCACTAGCTTGTGGTAAGAAGTTGTGGTTTTTATGTAGGACTCCCTGTTCTCAATATGTCTTGACAGTGATTAATTTCATTAATTATAGAAAGATCATGTAGCATTCAGAATGGCATTCAATTGATGAGTGATATATAATCTGAGCAACTTTCATGTTATTTTGTTTATAGGAAAGATGTAATTTTTAGGTTCTACAGCAGAATGGAAAGCTTAGAACGTGGCATATCTTTTGATCTTCAAAAAGATTTAATATAAAGTACACCACTGCAAATTGAAATTTGAGGATCATGTTTTGGCGAATGATAATCATTCTATTTCAAAAGTAAATTTCTGATAAGAAATAATTTTTTTTATTTTTATTCTCTAAATGAGTTTCTAAGCTACGAAGCGTGTTTGATAATGACATAAAATTTAAATTTTTGTTCCCACAATAAAAGTTCTTTTGATAACAACAAAAAAATTATCATTCTATTTTCTGCCGTTGGCAAGCAACGGTCAATGGTGGTGAGAGGTGGCGACCAACAGTTGATGTGGGTTGTAGGTGGTGGTTGGCAAGGGACTGGTGGCGGCGGCAGCCACTATTGCAACTACCCCTTGCCAACAACAATGGTGGTGATAGGCGACGACCAGTGGTTGGGAGGGTGGCAGTAGCCGATGGGGGTTAGTAGTCAATTGAGGTTAGGATGGTGGTGAGTGACAGGGCCAATCACCGTCGGGCGGTGGGTTGGAGAAGAGTTAAAGAGAGTCAAAGAACAATAAGAGAGTTGCACAGAGAGTGAAAAACAAGAGGAGTTAACTATCTTTGTTTTTACTTCAAAATTAGAGATGTAGAAATTTTTTGCTTCTCATTTATGTTTCAAACCTATTTTTAGGCACTATTCATTTCACGGAAAATAACTTACAGGAAAATATTTTTCGGATTTTCCAGCGTTCATTTCACAAAAAATATTTTTCGCTTTTAAAAAGTAGAAAACATTTTCCATCTTCTTTCACCACCTTTAAATATTTTTCATCTTCTTTTAAAAGTGACTTGTGATCAGGGGTTAGTGAATGTAGAATAAAAAAAATGAGATAAAAGATAAAATTAAAAAATTGATTTTTCATAACTTTTCCTAAAGCTTCAAATAAACATCCGAAAATATTATTATTTTCCAGAAAAATGACTTTCGGAAAAATATTTTCCAGAAATGATACATCTTCCATGAAATGAATAGATCCTTAGACTAAAAATTTGTTCAAGAACATGAAATTGCATTACTAAATGGATCTCTATTCTAAATCTGTTCCAAGAATAGAAAAATAATCCTGAAATAGAAACATCATCGTTATCATTGGTACTTTAAAATTTGTAATTCTTTTCCGCATGGTGCATTCAAAAGTTTTGGAACACACAAAATTTGGCAATCTTAAACAAGAACAGCTATTGCACAGTTTGAAAGGTCAAAAAGGGCATTTTGTTGCCAAGCCAAGACAAACCGGTGAGAGATTTTCCCTAAAGTTAAAGAACATTAAAGTCCATGCCGTAATGTTAAAGCGACAGGAGCAGGGCTTGGGCAAACCCCCAATATTCATTCATGGGGGGCACAGCACTTGCCCTCGTACGAGGAGTAAAAGATGGACGGTGAGGATGGAAGACAGCACTTGCCCTCGTACGAGGTAATTGACCAAGTCAACTGCGTGATTTGCGTCCTCTTTTGGCTCCAACGTGGAGACTGGAAGAAGAAAAGTCAAAATATGTATCCCACTGATGTCGTTCTAGCGAGAGAGAGAGAGAGAGAGAGAGAGAGAGATGGGATGGATGCGACTTTGGTGGCGCTTATAGCTTTGGATTTTCCAACAAAACTACGGTAATAATACTAATACTTTTGCAGTATTGAAATTGATTCGTACAATTCTAAGCAAGGAAAAGTACCCAAAAAAAAGTCTTAAGCCTATTATATTGATATCAATTCGATTATAAGCCTTTCAACGGTCGGCGTTCAAATTAATAATTTTCGGTCTAAATCATCAGATAGATTGAACTTGTATCATTATGAAAATATTAGGACTAGATTGATATTGATGAAATAAGTTTAGAACTATTTTTTGTTTTTTTTCCCTTCCATACAATCAGCAATAGACGTATAAGAAGGATGGAACCCTTCCAAAACATTTCATTGTAACCTAATTTGCTCAAGATACTACCATCTTTGATCCATCATGTAGTAATTCTTGCGGTTATCTCTAGAAGGCTACTCAACTTGATATCTCTTCAATTAGACATGTTTGACATTAGGTTTCGCTCTGAACAAAGGAGGGGAAATAGGCATTTCGATTCTCAGGTTGAATCGCATCATTTTATCGAAAAGCGTCTCTCATAAGTTAGTTTCACATTTACACATATAATCTACAGGCATTGCCCTTCCCTTTTGTTGAACTTACTCTGCCGACTCTATCAGAGCTGGAAACAAAGACTCAAGCACTTACTACGAGTAAGAGCCGAGAGCTTACCCGTGTGAGATCAGTCAAAGAGAACGACAATTTGGATTGTGGACAGCTGTCAAATACATACGAGCTGAAGAATTGACATTCTGTTACGCAGAGTGCGATGACAAGAGAGAGGGTCGAGCTCTCAGATGTATTTCTTGTAATTCTCTCTACAATCTTCAATACAAGTCGAGGTTATTCATTCATCTCCTTTGTCATCTTCTTCAGTTTCTCGATTTCTTGGCGTGGGAGTCCCTTCGTTCCAATCTCGATCACTGTCTTATAAGTCTATGTGGAGCCTCACTTTGTCCGAGATTTTTAGCCTCGACAATCACTCCAGCTCTAACGTCAAACTTGTCTGTCCGAGTCAGGATTAAGCAGTTTACAAAAAGGAAAACGTATACTACAAATTAGAAAATGCCGCAAAAGTCTTAATACTACGTTAAACAAATGTATAAAAAGAATGGTGAAAGGAAAATTCAAAAGTTGAAATGTCGTGACCCAACGGGTACGCCAAAGAGCCTGCAAAGGCGATAGGGAAGGGTCGGACAAACGGTGCAGATAGGAAACATGAGTGAAGAAGTTATGATAGCAAACGTATCATATGTACTGGGTTAAACCTACTCAGCATGAGTTCACGAGCGATCCATTAGATTTGACGGTCTGAATTCACACGATATTAATAATCATGTTGCTCGCATCGTGGTTTGAATTTGGTGCAACTCTAGTGATGTTTTTTCCGTGGTGTTCTCGAAGCTGAATGATGTCGAGAGAGTTTGGACTCTTTCCGGCTCGACCTCAAGCGGAGACTTGGAAAGGTAAGTCAAGGATAAGGACGTGGACGTAACTGGATGTGAGAGAGAGGGAGGAGATATCGAGGACATTCATGCTTCTTACAAACATCATAGTCAATTTACACGAGTTTTAATCGTCGTAAAAAAGGATACTCGAAGAACATGAATTCGCTACATTGAGTTCGATGTCATTAGAAGTTAATTGCATTACACTATTTAGGATTGATTTGATAACGAGGACAAATTGGACTTTAATGCACTTAAATATATCTTTCTGAGTTCTTGGGCATTTGACTACCAATTTAATTAGTAATTTCATATTTTCGTGCTTCTCCTTCACATACGAGCTTCTCATCTGATAATATACTTGATTAACATCGACATGATCAAAGTGCAATGCGTAGATAGTTTAATTTTTTGTCTAATTAAAAGTAGGAACCCCCTGTTTTCATTGCATAATAGATAAATAGGTCGATAAGCCCATTCTTATCTCATGACCTTGGTTATTTGTTAATAAATCTATAAAAAAAATAGATATTTATAAAAAGATAAGGGATCTTCATATTGAAGATTGTAAATTGTTGGATCTAATATCTATCTGCACTAAGGCAAATACTTGTCGAATGAGGTTCAAGAGATGGACCGATCAGACAAGCAACGATAATTGAAGTTGGTATTTCAATGTGAATGGTGTTGTATATGATGTTGAAGCTGCCAAGTTAACTAAGAAAAGCTAACTCTCTTTAAAAGAGAACTCGTAGGGGTTCCTATAAAGACAAGTCACCTAAATTCCACACACACACAAAAAAAAAAAACTTTGTAATGGATGCAAATGGAAATGTTGAGGTGGAAAGCACTTTTTTATATGTAAAAAGGTTAGAGATGATCCCCATGTATATTGACTTTACAAACATTTGCGCGTCCATGCACCATATAGAACCATCCTACTAGAAATCTAGCAACTTAGATTCCTTGACATATATCCCTCTATGTTTACATCATATATCCACATAAAAGTGCAACAAAAGATTGCATACCTAAGCCAATTAGATTTGATGAACACTGAATCCTTGGAAAGATGCATTGATAGTGAAAATGTATATGAGAGCTTTATCTCCCTTCAACCGTAGTAATGTTGATAGTATTCATAGATAGGAGGCTTCCTTCTTGTGATTGGACTTCGTGAGCCGGTAAGCTTTGGAATATAAATGTCGGTTGCTTCGGCTGCGGAAGATGGGACTCCCCATTCAGCATTAGAACCACGGCCGACATGTTGGGTCTATCTGTGGCATGGTCCTGCGTACAGAGAAGCCCTACCTGAATGCATCTCGTTACTTCTGACATCGAGAATGCGTCAGCAATGGCTTCATCCATCAGGTCCAATCTTCTGCCTTCAGACCACAACTGCCAAGCCTGTGAAAACTAGTCGACCGTTAGATTATCTCAAGGACTACCAATGGTTGGAAACTGAAGTAGAGGTATGAGAATTGAAGTTAGATCTCGCACTTACATAAGTGACGAGATTGAGATGCTGCTCGGGGTAATCTAAACTTGTATTCTTCTTGCCACTGATAATCTCCAACAGCAGTACTCCAAAGCTATAAACATCAGATTTCTCAGAAAATATCCCACCCATGGCATACTCCGGAGACATGTAGCCGCTGTATAAATTGCGTATGTTATACTCTTATATTTATAATACAGCTACACAAAATCATATAGGTGGAAGGCTATCGAAGTATAATTCAAATGAAAAGTCATAGACAAAAGAACAACAACATGAGAGGTAAGGAAATTGGAGGGTGATAAAGTTCCAACTTGACACATTGTATTGCAGAGTCTAGTCTATAATTATCTTTGGGCGGACTGACACATTGGAACCATTGGATGGGCATGGAAGAGTTTTCTCCGTAATAATAACGGGCTACAGTAGGAACATGTACTTTTTACCAAAAAAAAAGTAGGAATATGTACGAGGGGAAAGATGAGCACATCATACTACTTAATTGCTTTCAAGGTGACATATGCCTCATGAGTAAGTACTCCTAAAAGTGATGGTAGAAAAAGCTTACAGTGTCCCCACAACTTTGTGAGTGTTTACCAAAACTTGAGTGCCTTCAAACATCCGCGCGAGCCCAAAATCAGAAATCTTGGGATTCATCTTTTCATCCAGGAGAATGTTGCTCACTTTCAAATCTCGATGTATCACCCTAAGGAAAGAATCGCGGTGGAGGTAGAGCAGCCCTCTTGCAACTCCTTGGATAATGCCAAAGCGCACACTCCAGCTCAGTTTTGCCTTTTCTCTTGAATCTAAACAAGGGAGGAAAGAGAAGAAATATCTAGTTTCGGTTTCTGATGTTGTAGAAAGCATAAATAATTTCTTCTAAGAAGGAGACAAACCAAAAAGGAAGGCGTCCAAGCTCTTATTCGGCAAGTACTCATACACTAGAATCTTCTCTTCTCCTTCAGTGCAGCAACCGAGGAGTCTCACCAGATTTCGGTGTTGAAGTTTGGATATTAGAAGGATCTCATTCTTGAACTCCACCATGCCTTGGTTTGAGCTACTTGAGAGTCTCTTTGCTGCTATCTTCGTACCATCATTCAGCTTTCCCTGTTTCAAAATTGAACAGAACTATTAGAGATGGGATGATCACTTTATTTCCCTTAGATAAGTCTTTTCTTTTACCTTATAAACCGGGCCAAACCCTCCCTGTCCGAGTTTGTTTTTTGAATCGAAGTTGTCTGTCGCAAGGCGTATGCTATCAAAATCATAAACCACCAAATTCGACGCATCATCTTCCTTCATTTGCTCTTTCCGTGTAGTTTCCCTTAGCAGTCCTTCTGATCTGATGGCTATAGCCACCGACCTAAAGAGCCTTGGGATTGTCATTCTCCTAAACTTCCCTGTATTTTACAGATAGAACAACATCAACTCAAGATAAGCATGAGAACATCAGAAGTAGAGTAGTGTTTCTATAGGTAGTAACTATTTAAGACATGAATGATAATCATTATATTCTAGGAATAGATTTCTCTTTATCTATTCCTTGATTGAATTTGTGAACACAGAAGCATGTTTGACATGGTCGCAAAATTTCTATTATTGAAATAGAAATTTTTTTGCTAACGATACAAAATTTGTATTTTTTTTCTCTAGCACAACGAGCAGGAAGTGATGACTTGGGGTAGGGGTTGGGGGCTAGCGAGGGGTGGCTAGCAATATGTGGTGGCTGGTGAGCGATGGCTGTTGACAGTGGCCAACAATTGGCAGTGGCCTAGGATGGCAGGAAGTGGTGGGAGGGGGGCATTGGCTGGTAGGCGATGGATTGGAGGAGAGCCTAATAGAGAGCAAAAAACAAGAGAGAGAACTATTTCTATTTCTATTCCATAAAATAAAATTTTATTATTTTTTACCTCTCTTTCAAACTTATTTTTGGACTAAAAATTTATTTCAGAAATAAATGATGAAATTATATTATCAAATGGATTTTTTATTCTAAATTTGTGCTTGGGAAAAAAAATAGTTCTAGAACAAAGACATAATGGTTATCATTCATTAGCTTCCGAAGCCTTTTTTTTTTTACTAATAATTCAAGATTCTTATATTGCGGTTAGTGCAAAATCAACCTTAAGACAACAAAAAAACCGTACATGTTTTATTACCTCTCCACTTTGGAAGACAACAGACTGAAATACAAGCTCCAATTAAGATGATGCCAGAAATAGTACTTAGGCTGATGACAACTTTTGTTCGCGTAGGTACACCTAAACATGGAAAAATATAATATAAGTACCACAGGCACTGCAAAAACAACTGCATATTAATTCAACCTTTCCAACCTGTATCCGCAACTACACCCGCACCGGCATCCACCAGTCGAATAAATAGATCTTCACCACCGATGGAGAATTGCAGAGTATCCAGGAGGTCTTTACTCCAAGCCATACATCCTATAGCATTCACATAAGAAAAGGCCAAGCATGAGCAGTTTTCTAGGCACCAACTTCGACATCCTTCCGCATCATCCATCAATACATAATCAGCGGAATCCGGCAATTTAATTTGTTTCATTTCCCAAAATATATCTTTTCCGATAGTCGTTGAAGCTACTGCGGTGGTGTGGTTCTGACAACTCAATTCCATTTCCCTAAGGCACCCTCTCGTCCAGTTTCTTCTGTTCCATTCTTCATCTGATCTTGGTTTAAAACCTTGGAAGCATCTGCAAATAGGTGAACTAGATGGGTTGCAAACACCAAAGGGGCCACATATTCCATAAATTTCACAAGGTTTAGTTGGTTCTGGTGCCTTCCAGTTTGTAATCCAGCCAGTGGCCCAAACAACCGAATTTAGAAGTCCTTCAGATGAGATGAAAGTATATCCAAAGTACAAGTTGTTGTCATTATTGATTGAATAATATGATGTTCCCTGGACATTGTCTTGGTGGACACCAGAGTAAGTGTTGTCCATGGTGGGTATTCCGATGAACTTGGTTTTATCCCACTGTCCACTTCTCCAGTACGGAGTCGTTATATTCCAAGTGAAAAGCTGAGGCGCTGTCTCCGATGTCAGTCCTACGACAAAGCTTCCAAATGAGGGATCATCTTCTCCTTTCCAGGAAATCAAGTTTAGTTTCTTCCTTGTTTTCACGTTTACTCCGATCTTCATGTTTGGCAGGAGAGTGTCGGTTGGCTCATCAAAGCTTTCCCACATTACATTCGCTTCCCTGTCTCGAAGAAGAAAGTTTCCAAAGTCCGAAAGCAGTGCTGTAGAATTATTCGACTTTGCCATGACATTAGTAGACCACACAGTGTTTTGTCGCCCATCAAGGAGCTTCAGATTTCCATCTTCGCCAATTATTAAACTCGCAGATTGATCTGTGTGTCCAAGTGGCTTGTTCCTGTTGGCCACCCAGACTAGTCTGGAGGGCATCAGCTTCTTGTACCGTATTCCTAAGTACTGCTTCGTAGATCCACTAGGCGTGAAAAACCCGAGCTCGAAGATTTGACCACTAGAGACAAGGGTTTGATTTTGAACGAGTGGCCTCGATGCAGTTATGCTATAAATTGTGCTGCTTTGAAGTGCTTGAGTCGGGGAGAAGACGAGCAAAGAACACAAGTGCAGAGCCATTGGAACAATGATTAATAGATTCAAAAAGTAATTGTGAAAAAATGCCCTGCGAAACTTCAGGTCTTATAGGCAAACCAGAAAAATTGAACATGGAATCGGGAAAAGGATACCACAATTGTCATTACTTTTCTAGACCGCTTTTCTAATATCATAAATTTTCAATCGATCACTTGAATATTATGACTTTTACAAACTGTCAAAGTTCATTTGAGTATCCCTAGAAATCTATGACATTAATGTAAAACCGTCCATAGTGACTTTCTAAGGAATTATGTCATCTTAAGCATGCAAAAACGACATATTTATCCTTTCCTTGCACCAAATTGACTAGTTAGGGCTAAATCCATATCAAACCCTAACCCTGAATTTGGTCCAATGGTGGAGAATCTTTATCCTGCGGGCCACCAAAGGATCCCGCTAGAGGGAATGCGCTAAAGGCAGCGCCGCTGCTAATCATCAAGGCCCGCCATAATGGTGATCCTTCCAATTTGTCCTAACAATGCTTTCTTCTCCTTTGCTATACGGCCCTTAATATTCGTCCTTAGCCAACAAAGCTAAAGTCCATGATGTTATGTTCTAATATATAGAAGTTTGTGGCACTGTCGATTTTTTCAGAGCGGAAAATATTAATCTGTATCATTTAAGTCTTTTATTCTCCTGAAATGATTCTTCCATTTTCAGACTGCTTAGTTTGGTGTTAGATTGATCATTCACAAATTTGCTGATTGGGTTCGATTCAAGTTACTTTGACAATTGCCCTTCTTTCTTTCTTATTATTGTTTGACTTGAAAATGACTAACGACTATTGCAAGCTTTATCTCAACAGTGGCATAATCTGAAATAGAGAATAAGATTTTGCAAGTGCATAATTATCATACGACAGCTACTTTGATGCCAGAACATTTTGATCGATCATTAAAGCTCCATCATTTAAAAAAAACATTCATTTTAGTGACATTGTAATGTGACATTAACTTAATACTGGACTCTTCAGATAAAGGATATCATCAAGAGAATGTAAAAATTGACTTTGTTCAACCCTTTCATTGCCCCCAAAACGACGGGCAAATGATTGCTCACGAAAGTGAGAGGAAGGGCATCGACACGAGCCGGCCCCACGTGCTGCTGCTTGGGCACGCAGCCCCAGAGGCAAAATCTCCCATCCCACGGAGAAAAAGCAATGTTATTACAAATCAAAGGATTGTCATCGTAGCGGTACCTTTGCTACAAAAGGCGTCCTTTGTCAGCGTCCTTCGGCCGTTGTTCAACCTAATTTAGTGTTAGGATTAGGGTTTGAATTCATTAATTTGGGGGCAAGAAAGTGCTAAGACTTGTTTCTGCATGCTTTTCATGATGTCATTCCTAATGCACCACGTCAGATGGTCTCACATTAAATTAATGACATATCAGGTATTCTGACAATGAAAATCATCGACGTTACTAAGGTGAACGTTTTGTAAAAGGTCACGATACTCAAATGATCAATTAAATATATGTGGCACCCTATACTAGTATTATAGCAATTATGGTATTCTTTTTCCCTTTTTCTAAGAAAAAATTGGATCCAAGTAGATAATCTATAAAGAAGGATAAGTAGTTTACCATATAAAAATTTAAATAGGACCAAGTTTCTGTCATATTGGAAGACAAAAAACAAAAATAAGCATGTACCTTTACGCCTGGTCACGGGAGAAGGAGGAGATGGAAGGGAGGACAGTGGAGGCGCCAGGGCCGCCATGGCCGAGGCATTATAAAATGGGTACAGTTCGAACCTCATGCTGCAGCTCGGAGTGAACGTCCTCCCACCTTGCTTTCCCCGATGAAGGCCGGTGATTGCCGCCCGGAGGCATTTATTGCACTCCGACAACTTCAAGTCCGGTGTGCACTGCGCGAGCATGTACAGATTCTGCAAGCTGGTGAAATTTGCCTCCACGACCGCGACTTTCTTCCCTGACTTGTGGATTGAAGCCCTCACGGTGATGATATTCATGCTTTCTTGCAGGACATGCGGGAACCGGGTTGGATCGGTGATGTTTCCGCTGTTGTCCATCTTAAGAGAAGGCACTTGTTCCATGACCGAGTAGATGGACCCGTTGGAGTACATCAACACACACTCGTCATACCAAATCACAGAGACTCGCCAGTTGGGGCATCTCTGGAGGATCTCCTTTGTTCCGGTGGCCACGCAATCACTGCACGTGGCGATTTTGACATCACCGCGGCAGAGAAAGAGCCCGAAGACCTGGTCGGGAGGGTTTTGGCCGCCAGTGGCATGGGCGAAGCGGTCAGAGTTGTTCGTCGCGGCGGAGGAGAGGGAAGAAAGGAGGGTTTCGAGGTTGGATTGGTAGGTGGAGTTGGAAGCGAAGAGGGTGGTGTTGGGGCAGTAATGATAGAGATAAGTAGGCGCCGATTCAGTACTCAGAATATTGATGAAGAAGAAGAGGAGGGAGAGGAAGATGGTGAAGCAAGAACTCATTTCGGAGGCGAATGAATCCCTTGGTCTTGCGGCAAGGGGCACGCAATTATAGGAAGAAGAAGAGCGTAGTCTGCGCTCCTAGATATTTTTGTTGTTGGAACTATTCGGAGAACTTAGCGCCTTCGTGGAAATGCATCTAGACCGTTGGATCTGGTGAATAATTACATCAAGAGCAATGCTAGGTGCACCTGTGAAATTAATGTTTATACCGGTTGGGTTTCCAACATTTTATCTTTGTTACTAAAGTTCAAATGGTGGGATCCATGGGCTACCAATGTAAGTAAGGTCATGGTAAATTGGAATCATGATAACATTAAGCTAATCACTTGGACACTTCAAATCACAAAATAAATTGTCGGAATATATAGGATCATTCTACTAACGGCACGTGGTGAGAACATGAGATTTTTTTATTGAGGACTCATCGTTTCATTGTTTCTTAAATGTGATCAATTTAACCTATCAGGCTAGGCTTCCGCGACAATTTTTCTCAGATATCATGTGATGGATGATTTCTAACTAGGGTAACCAAAGCAAAGTTGGTCAGATTTTGCGATCGCATACTTTATTTTATAGGAAGAAAAATGCAATTGAGATTAGGTTCGGCAGCACCATCCAAAAGTTTGATTTTTTTTTTCCTTTTTCTGAAAATTCACTACAAGGCGCACCATTGCAAATTGAAATTCATGTATCGAGAGGTGGAAATCTGCAATTTGGAATTTTATTCCACGTGACATATTTTGTAAGTGCTGAAACATATATAATGCATGTCTTACTTAATCGTAAGGTCCAAAGCGATTTTTTTTTACCAAGTCAAGACAAACCGGTGTGAGATTTGCCCTAAAAAGTCAAGGAACATCAAAGTCCATTCCCTAACGTTAAAGCGACAGGAGTCGAGGGTCAGCTGGGGCCGTCGATATCGAGGTGGAGAGAGGAATGAATGGACGGTGAGGATGGAAGACAGCATTTGTCCACCGACGAGGGTCGTGACCGAAGTCAATTGCGTGAGCCGCGTTCTCCCCACTTGGACTCTGGAGGAAGAAACGTCTTTGCTCGCGTCACGCCTAATATTTTTCGTAGATAACATGTATTTGATTTCTTTATTTAAGTCATTGGATAAAGCAGCAATCTAATTCCCTTGAGATATTGTCCTCTTTTATCCATAGCATACCAACCTAGAATTGATACTGATTCTCGATTGGGCAGGTTCAATGTTGCTGATCCGATGCCAAATTGTATCATTTTTCTGGTTGAATAAATTTATACATGTGAACATAATGGTCACGTGACTTCTTCATCCGATGGCAATATTCGCGCTTCCGTCATGACCGGGCAAGGGGATTTTGCTAGACAATATACTTTACTTTTACAAATTAAGGATTAAATAGATTTGGGATTCGATCATACTAGATTTCTCTAATGTTCTCTTGCTACCTTTCTTTTTCATGAAAAAAAGAACGTATTGGGCAAGCTAGTGTTCAGCCTAAATATGGTTCCAATTAACTTATAACATGTGAGATGATCATGCCTCATGAATTTAGCAGAAAAATCGTCCAAAAAGTCATAAACAAATTGTATTTTTGCCAATTTAATTATGAATATTTAAATTTTATCAATTCAATTATAGATCTTTTTAAATATTGTCAATTCAATAGTAAATTTTTAAATTTTATTAATTTAATTCTAATTTTTTTTGTGAGGCCGTCATGGATTGAATTCAATTGGACGCAATTCTAGTACCGTCTCCGTGGGGTTCTCGAAAGCTGAATGGGGTCGAGTGAGTTTTGGGCTCGTTCGTCCTCAACCTCAAGCGGAGACTTGGAAAGGTCAGTCAAGGATAAGGATGTGGACGTAAGTGGATGTTAGAGAGAGAGAGAGAGATTCCATCGATGTTGATAAGGATGCTCGAAGGAAATGAATTCTCTACGTGGAGTTCTTATGTCATCAGAAGTTACTACATTAAACTATTTAGAATTGATTTGCAAACGAGGGAAAATTGGACTTCAATCCACCTAAATATTTTTATTGAGTTTTCTGGGTATATGACCGCCAATAACATTAGAAACTTAGTATCTTCCTCCTTCTCCTTCATATGCAAGTGTTTCAATCGATAATAAACTTGATTAATGTCGACATGATCGAAAAGCCATGTGTAAATAATTTAATTTTCTGTCTAATAAAAAGTAGACTTCATATGCAAGTTATAAAATAATAATTATTATTACTACTACTACTACATTTTTAATCCGAATTTTCAATGTGTCTTTTAAGAAAGTATATATTCACTTTGTAACATTTCTTCATCGGTATTTTCGTTCTAAAGACCAAGATAAATTTATAGATTTTTTATTTCTTAGCAATTGTTTTCCTTTGAGATTACTTGAAAAGATACCATAATTTGGCTATCTGCACTGAGATTTTGTCGTACATTAAGGATTTTTCTCGATAATCATCATTGATTTTGTAGAGCGAATTTTCTTAATGACAACATATTCATACCTCAAAGTTCTGACTTATTTTCCTTTCTCAATTTTCCCAACATTTTTACGTCTCACAGTTGAAGGACGAGGAGCAGATACAACCGACCGCAGGTGACGAAGCAAGTGCTGGCCCCGGTAAGTGTCTTATCGCTTGGCAGAATATTAATGGCCCCTCGTAGGGCACGCCTTCCAATCTGCCGCCGTCAACTCCAGCTTTTGCACCGCAAGAGCATGTACAGCTGGTCGGCGCTGGTGATGTCAGCGTACTACTTGATGGCAAACCTACTCCTAGACACATCGCAAGCAGCCCTTTCCGCCAATCCATTGGTCGTGGCCTTCAGCAACTGGGTGAAGCTGCTAGGGCTTGGAGTGTTGATTACGTTCATCAGTATGAAGGCTGGTGAGCCTTGCTCGACTGACGGAGAAAATGGATTGATTCGAGTAAACGCAGCGTGCACTCTTCGTATCGAATGATGGATGAGTCTGTCTCTCTTTTGGGCATTTGTGGAGTATTCCCCTGGTTACGTTGGCTATGCAGCCACCGCAAGTGGCGGTGGCAACGCCGTCATGGTAGAGGAATAGCCCGTAGATGTGGTCAAGTGGGTATTTGCAGGAGGTGGCTGTTAGATAAAATGCAGGGCAATACTCGAAATAGTAACGAACAACACATAAATTGAACAAAGCAATATATTATTCGGTCACGACAATTACAAGCAACAATCCCTTGAACGAGCAACTTGGGGAGATAAAAGAAAAAACCTGGAAGTTGTGATTGATCCGGTCCCGCTGATCGAAGTTGAAAATCGCCGAAATACTTGAGCAGTTTAGGTCCGAGCCCAACGTCGTCGTGTCTTTAAGACGATTTTTGCCTCCTCAATTCATACCAAGGCCACCGGCAAAACATCTCCCATAATAGAACGAACCTCGTCTCTCTCTCTCTCTCTCTCTCTCTCTCTCTCATGATACTTCAAAAGAAGACCCTTTGAACTCAACTGTATTTGTTCTCTGAATGATTTCGCACTTGCAACCCAGTATGAACCCAGTATGAGAAATGATGGCTAATAACTATATGAAGTTCGGTTCGGTTCGGTTACTTAGCCAAACATGCGTGATGGAGGTGCCTTTTCGAACGGTCACGAAGACCGGAAAATGAACGTTGAAGAAAGAAAAGAAAGAGGAAATAAATAATAATAATTAAATAAATAATTATTATAATAATATTCGGAGCCCGATCCGATCCGAGCCGAGCCGGCCGGCTAGCTGGACTGGTGGGCAGCATGTGTGCGTGTGGCGGTTACCGATTTTGCGTAGGTCCTCTCTTCTCCACAAAAGTGGGGTGCCTCTTGGGGCACAATCCTAATTGTGAGGAACCCATATATATACTCTATCTTTCTCTCTCTCTTGTCCAATGTGGGACTCCCACGTTCACTTCTCATTCACACTTTTAGGGATTTGTCCCTAACAATCCCCCACATGAATGAGAAGTTATATTGTCATAACTCTTCGCTGATGCATGAATGAATGAAATGCAATGTGCGATTATTCCATGAGAGTATGTTGCATATTGAGACTTTGAACTTTTCCCTAGTGAGATCTATCGGACTTACTCGGTCAGTTAGTAGACTTGATGTCTTTGAACTACCAACCTTTGATATAAGCCTAGACAATAGAAAACACACAACTATCTCTCGTTTACAGTTGGTTCTCATTGTTGTATTCGTTTCGGCCATGAACACCGCCTGGTCTCATGAGTGTTTTAGAGAACCGGCCTTTTCGAATTCTCATAGAAGCAGCCATCACTTCGCACTCACATAGGTGATTCCTGAATTCTGTGGTATCTCTTATACTAAATTCAGTATCATTAAAAGCTTTATGCTTAACCTCTTCTTATTAGTACTGTCTTTCCACAGGAATGGGTAATAATTGACAGTACTTCTACGCCGTCCCCATAACTTCGTTGTCCCTTTGAACCTAGATATTGGGATCTCCAGTTACTTAGGTAAGGTGTCCGCTATGAAAACTTATGTTATAGGCCTTAGACCCATTCTGTTGGATGATTTCTCAACTAATTCTCTAGATAGACATTTTATTAATGGATCCGCAACATTATCAATTGACTTCACGTAATCCATTGTGATAATTCCACTAGAGATTAGTTGTCTTATGGTGTTGTGTCTTCGATGTATGTGTCGAGACTTGCCATTATACATGACATTCTTTGCCCTTCCAATTGCCGCTTGACTATCACAATGAATGCACAAAGCCAGCATTGGTTTAGGCCAATTAAGAATGTCTTCCAAGAAGTTTCGAAGCCATTCCGCTTCTTCACCGGCCTTATCAAGAGCAATGAATTATGCTTCCATCGTAAACCTTGCAATGCAAGTTTGCTTAAATGATTTCCAAGACATTGCTCCTCCGCCAAGTGTGAACACATAACCACTTGTCGATTTAGTGTCTCTTGAGCCGGTTATCCAATTTGTATCACAGTATCCTTCAAGTACTGCAGGATACTTTGTGTAAAGCAAAGCAAAGTTCTGAGTATACTTCAAGTAGCCCAATACACGTTTCGTAGCTTTCCAATGATCTTTATTTGGACTAGATGTAAATCGACTTAGCTTGCTCACAGCACAAGCTATGTCCGGCCTAGTGCAGTTCATGACATACATTAAACTACCTAATAAACTAGCATACTCATTTTGAGTTATACTGTTACCAGTATTCTTTGAAAGATGTAGATTATTATTTGTTGGAGTCCTTTCGGTAAAACATCTAGATTCTTGCCTTTTTCAAGAATCTTCTCAATGTAGTGTGATTGGGACAGAGCTAACACTTCATTTGTTTTAAGGATTGTTATTCCCAGAATCACATCTGCGACTCCCATATCTTTCATCTAAAAGGTCTTCATGAGCATTTGTTTGGTTGTCTTGACAACCTCACTATTGCTGCCCATTATAAGCATGTCGTCCACATACAAGCACAGAATGGTAAGACCATGTTGAGTGTCCTTAATGTACACACATTTATCACACTCATTTATCTTAAACCTATTCGACAACATGACTTGATTAAATTTAGCATGCCATTGCTTCGGTGCTTGTTTCAAGCCATATAATGACTTGATCAACCGACATACTTTCTTTTCTTGTCCTGGAACGATAAACCCTTCAGGTTGTTCCAGGTAGATTTCTTCCTCAAGGTCCCTATTTAAGAAGGCTGTTTTCACATCCATCTGATGGATTTCAAACCCGTACACCGTTGCTAAAGCAATTAGCATCCTTATAGATGTAATTCTGGTGACAGGTGAAAACGTGTTAACTAGTCAAGACCTTCTCGTTGTTTATATCCTTTGACTACAAGCCTTGTCTTATAATTATCAATAGTATTGTCCGCTTTCATTTTCATCTTGAAAATCCACTTACTTTGTAGTGGTTTATTCCCAGGAGGAAGGTCGACCAATTCCCAAGTATGATTTGACAGAATTGATTCGACTTCACTATTGATAGCTTCTTTCCAGAACGGGACTTCTAGAGATGTTACAGCCTCTTAAATGTTTGAGGCTCATTTTCTAACAAATATGTTAGAAAATCAGGTCCAAAAGACATAGAAGGCCTTTGTCTTTTACTACGTTTAGGTTCGTTCTTAATAGGAACGTCCGTAGCCGTAGTCTCTCGAGGTCTCTTATTATTTTCAATTGGCTCATACACTCTGTTATACGGGAATATATTCTCAAAGAACGCAACGTCCTTTGATTCAATAATCGTATTCACGTGTATATCTGAAACCTCAGACTTGTGAACAAGAAACCGATATGCAGTACTATTAGAAGCATATCCAATAAAGACACAATCAACGGTTTTAGGTCATATCTTAACCCTTTTAGGCTTAGGAATCGCGACCTTAGCTAAACACCCCCACACTTTGAGATAATTCAAGTTAGGCACTCTGCTTTTCCATTTCTCATAGGGTGTTTGTTGTGTCTTTTTGTGGGGTACTCTATTCAGAATAAAATTTGCTGTCAAGACAGCTTCCTCCTACAAATTTTGTGGTAAACCGGAATTAATTAACAATGCATTCATTGTTTCTTTTAAGGACCGGTTTTTCTTTTCCGCCACTCCATTAGCTTGTGGCGCATAGGGAGGCATAACTTGGTGAATAATGCCAGACTCAGCGTAAATTTCCTCAAAAGAAAATTCATATTCACCTTCTCTATCACTTCTTATTACTTTAATTTTCTTTTGCAATTGATTTTCTACCTCGATCTTATATGTTCTAAATGCATCAATTGCTTCGTCTTTGCTACTAAGAAGATAAACATGGCAATACCTAGAGTATTCATCTATGAAAGTGATAAAGTATTTCTTGCCTCCTCTAGATGGTACCGACTTCATGTCACATATGTCGGTGTGTATTAAGTCTAAAGTTTCAGTATCTCTTTTATCTATAGAATGAAATGGTAACCTAGGAAACTTTGATTCAACACATACTTGACATTTCTCACTCGGACATTCAAACTTTGGTACAAATTCCATATTCATCAATTTTTTAATTGACTTGTAATTAACATGTCCTAATCTTGCATGCCAAGTATTGAAAGACTCACAGACATTAGCAATAGAAACTTTATTATTAGCCTTAGTAGGTACAACAGTCATTACATTCAACTTGAAGAGGCCATCACTAAGATAACCCCTTCCAACATACATATCATTCTTGGAGAGTACAAATTTATCAGGTACAAAAACCAATTTGAAGAGAGATCTGGACACTAAGCTCTTGCGAATGTCTAGCATATGTAGAACATCAACTAGTGTCACGGTTTTTCCAGAGGTCATCTTCAAAGTAACCTTTCCAATGCCTTCAAACTTGGAGGTTGACGAATTACCCATATAGAGTACTTCATCAACTGCCATAAGTGTGTATGATGAGAACATGCTCTTGCTTACATAAATGTGATGAGTAGCTCTAGTATCAACCCACCACTCTTTGGGGTTTCCCACCATGTTGCATTGTGATATCATAGCGGTAAGATTGATATCATCGATGCCATTGGAAATTTGATCCACCACAAGAGCTTGAGACTTTTGCTTCTTCTTGACTCTACAGTCTATAGCTCGATGTCCAGCCTTCTCACAGTTGTAGCATTTGCCCACAAACTTCTTATGGCCTTGGTTGGATCCTCCTCCTTGCCTCTTTCTCTTCTTGTTGGCTTTTGAGCCTTCCACCTCAACTACATTAGCTTTAGACACTTCAAAATTTCTGTGAATCTTCTTTTCAGCATTTCGGTTGTCTTCCTCTATCCTTAATCGAACAATCAAGTCCTCCAACAACAACTCCTTTCTCTTGTGCTTGAGATAGTTCTTGAAATCTTTTCATAGTGGATGCAGCTTTTCAATGAATGCAGCCACTTGGAAGGACTCACTAATGATCATCCCTTCAGCATGGATATCATGGACAATTACTTGGAGTTCTTGGACTTGACTTAAGATAGACTTGTGGTCCACCATCTTGAAATCCAGAAATTTGCCAACGATGAATTTCTTCAACCCGGCATCTTCTATCTTATATTTCTTTTCAAGGCTTACCCACAATTCTTTAGCCGTCTTCAACGGACTATATACGATGTATAAGGAATTGTCCAGACCATTCAATATGTAGTTGCGGCATAGGAAATCGGAATGCTTCCATGCATCTACATCGGCAAACCTTTCCATGTCTACCTCTCTATCTTCCAACTTCGGAGCATCCTCCATGAGGAATCTTGCCAAGTTCAATGTCGTGAGGTAAAATAGCATCTTTTGTTGCCACCTCTTGAAATTAGTCCCATTGAACTTTTCCGGCTTCTCTCCATGAGTTGGAGCCGACGCAACAATTGGCGTCACGAAAGTTGAAGAACTTTTCAGCCATTTCTGTACAATGACAGAAAACTGGTGCCTCAAAGACTGATAACAGATTAAATCAAACACTAACCAAGTGCAGATAAGAAAAACTGAGCAATAATAAAGCAGGCATATTTGAATGGCCTCGGTCAAAAAACTTGGAAATTGAATGCTTCGGTCAAAAGTTTCTGGACAAAAAAGGTTTCCGTCAAAGGTTACAGAAGTCAACCAAATTATTTATTTTTTTGAAGGAAAGACCGAAGAACAGCCAGAAACTTAGCATTTACCAAAAAAAAAAAAAAACAGCCAGAAACTTAGCACTAAAAAGTCAAAAAATTCACTGAACACTTTGGTAAAAACAGAAAGTAAAAATCAACTTGACCTCCACTCAGTGGAATGGACCGAAGGTGGAAAAAAAAATAAATAAATTTGAGATTCCTTTCCTGGTGGGCCGAACGCCACCGAAAGCTTTGAAAGCAGAAAACCGAAGTTGACCGAAGAGCAAACCGAAATAAAATATTTCAGGGAATAAACAAAAATAAATTCAACACAAACCCAAATCAACAAAAACCACAAAAAGAAAAAGAACAGTCCCACCTTAAATAGTGAAAGTATTCTGGGACAAACCCAAATTGAAAAAACCCAATAATAAGATGAGAGCCGAACAATAATCTGAACAAGTTGTCAAATTCGACAAAGTAATAAACACAACTACTAGTCCGAAAATACGTGCAGTTCGTGAATTTGGTCTGAGAACCAGATCAATAAAACAAAACTTTGAACGGAATATTATATTCAGTAATAGAAGCGAATCCGAACACCTCTAGATGTGCAGAAACAAAAAAATCGTCCTAAGATTATTAGATAAATTGCAGGGCAGTACTCGGAATAGTAACGGACAACACATAAATTGAACAAAGCAATATATTGTTCGGTCACGACAATTACAAGCAACAATCCCTTGAACGAGCAACTTGGGGAGATAAAAGAAAAAACCTGGAAGTTGCGATTGATTCGGTCGCGTTGATCGAAGTCGAAAATCGCCAAAATGCTTGAGCAGTTTAGGTTCGAGCCCGATGTCATTGTGTCCTTAAGACGATTTTTGCCCCCTCAATTCGTTCGTACTAAGGCCACCGGCAAAACGTATCCCAAGATAGAACGAACCTCGTCTCTCTCTTGCGGTACTTCAAGAAAAAACCTTTCGAACTCAACTATATTTGTTCTCTGAATGATTTCGCACTTGCAACCCAGTATGAGAAATGATGGCTAATAACTATATGAAGTTCGGTTACTTAGCCGAACATGCATGATGGAGGCGCCTTTTCGAATGGTCACGAAGACCGGAAATGAAATGGTGCAACGAAGAGTCACCAACTTTGAAAATAAAAAATTATTATTATTATTATAATATTCGGAGCTCGATCCAATCCGAGCTAGCCAGCGCGCGCGTGGCGATTACCGGCTTTGCGTAGGTCCTTTCTCCTCTACAAAAATGAAGTGCCCCTTGGAGCCCAACCCCAATTGTGAGGAATCTTATACTCTGTCTTCCTCTCTCTTTTGTCTAATGTGAGATTCCCACATTCACTTCTCATTTACACTTTTAGGGACACCAAATCCCCAACAGTGGCATTGGTGAAGCCGTTGCCACCGGTGTCGGCGGAGGAGAGGGAGGAGATGGGGTGTTGAGATTTGTTTGGCAGGTGGAGTTGGGAGTGAAAGGGGGGGTGTTTGGGCAGTGACCCATAATTACAATTTCAGTAATTTAAGCGTAAATGCTGAGAAAACTGAAGATGAAGAAGAAGAAGAAGAAGAAGATGACGATGATGATGATGATGATGATGAGAGATGTGAATTGCGAAGCAAGAATTCACTTTTTTCCTGATTGGATGGCTAAGAAGAGACACTTGGAAGATAATTTTATTGAGGGTAGTGTGTCAAATTAGAACTTTGGCTACATGCAATTGAACAAAACATACATGATGCAGTTATTATTGGGTGGGTGTCGCGTTAGCTCCTCGTACAGGAGCTGGACGGCGTGCCCCAATTGGATCCTTATTGCAATTCTCTAGGGGTTGACTTACAAGACTTTGATCATACAAGCCATTTTGGTTGCTCATACCTTATCAAACGCCGAGCTTCTTGACCTAAAAAAATTAGTAAAATTAACAACACTAGTATTCGAATTATTAAGTAATGAAGATAATAGAATCAAAACACATATATCATCATTCAATAAATTTTAACCAAACTCAATTCATTAACAACCACATTGAATTTATTGATATGCTTGGTAACTCATGCATCTTCCCTATCTTTAAGTGAAGTGAACATCGCACCAGTTCCATTTCGTTGATCATAGAGGGGCTCTCCATAGATGCTTAATAGAGTATTCATCAAACTAATAATCGTATTTTCTTTTACAATGTTGAAAGTGAATTTACAAGCCAACGTTAACTAAACAATACAAAATGCCCGTCTACCCCGGACATCTCAATTAGCGCTTCATCGCTTTTGGCTTCTCCTTTGAAGAGATGAGTGTGGAAATTCTCAATCTATATCATCTAAAGATCGAAATTAGTCCGGTCAAATATGTCGGTCTTCCCCCTTTGCTTTTTTTTTTTGTCACTATTGATTTGTTTCAAAACAATTAAACTTGACTCTAATATCAATTGCTTGGAAAAACAAGCAATCGAATAATAAAATGAATAGAACAAGGAAATAAATTGGACACCAAGTCTATATGGCTCGAATGGTGGTACTTACTCTACATGGATAGTAGCATAAGATTTCACCATAAATTAAATGATACAACATAACTTACAACCAAAATTGAGTCACTCAATTACTTCTAGCGATTCTCAATCCCCAATTATACCAATTGACTCGCACGGTATGTTGGCCTTGGAATTACTCGAGAAACAATCTATTAATCTCTTATTGAAACTTATAAATTTCAGCATAAAATTTATTGTCTTCAAAATACTTGTAATTTGTTTAGGATGTGATTCATAAGTATGGTGCACATTTGATAGCTATAGTCAAGTAGCTCCTCTGCTTTGTTGTTAAAAAACCAACGCTCAACTCTTACATTTGCTTTTTAGCAAAACGTAACTAGGAAACCTGCTTAAACTAGAAATTCAACTCTAATGTGGCAAGTATTTAAATACTTTGTTGCTTGTTCATGTGTGAAACCATAACCTATTTTGATTTGGAATTTCTATTTGGATAAGGTTTCCTACATGAGTTTACACTCGAGACTTATTCTAATATTGGATGTATACTTTTTGTCTTTAAACTGGTGCGAATACTTTTTTGCAAGAAAGGTGGAATTGTCCCAAACGAGACTTAAGAAAGAGTAGCCAAAACCGTTAACATGTAAAAAATATCCATCACCATACTTAAATATTTTACTTCCGCACCCAATTTTAGTTCATTTGAATAACAAAATGCTCTATAAAGTTGAAGTTAACTTTCTCGTCCTCAACGAAAGACAAGTTTCCGTTTAGGAAAAATCGTTAAGTGCTTTGGAATATACTCATTGGAACTCATGTTTAATGCAAAAGAGAAAGCATATTCACATTTCACCCAATATATTGTTTAGTTGCAGATGATTAATCACATGAATTGCAACTCTTCGTAGCTCCACCAACCATCCATACGTTATTCCTTTTATGGAGCTGTCAAATTATATTTTCGATGAAACTTTGCCGACCAATAGAAGTTATTCTCGTTCCAATCCATTAGTGCCAACATTAGGGGAACCTGTAAGGCAAAATTTCCTTATTGTCATTTTCTAAGCTGTTGCGTCAAATGCGAATAGAACTTGATTTTGCTGTATTGATCGATCGAACAGCTTTGGAAGACAAATTATTACTTGCTGGAATTTTCGGATATAGAATGCGTCATGAATGCAATCAAACAGATACAGTTTGGACGTTTCGAATGATCTATGGTCACGCCCTCTTCGTCAGGCCATCAATACTCGAGTTGGGGCAAGAGAAAAAGATGAACGGGAATCATTTAACGAGGACAATTGCGCGAGTTGCTTTCTCTTGTTGAGCGGGGATTTGACCAAAACAAAGTCCAGACACATGTTGACTCTCGTATCTCATTTACAGGTCATATTCATATGACGTAGGCTCCGATGAACCGAGCTCCTGGAGTTGTGCATTACTTTGCATGTCAACCCTTAATAGGATATCAAAACATCAACGCATGTTCAGCTATCTTGCACTCTCCCTCCGTCCCTAACCCATCATTCAGTCTTGCTACTCAACCCTGGTACCATTCGAGCACTTGCCATCCGTAAAGAAGGTGGTCGACTAGCTCCAGTCCACGGAGGCGATGGCTAAGATCTCAGATAGAGAGAGACATATGAGAGGATGGCGGTGGAAAGAGCTAATAAGTTATGGAGTTTGGCTGAAGTGGGAACGGCACCGTTGGACTTGAGGTCGGCTATAGATCACGGAGAGAGATACAGTTTAACGAAAGGATGCGTTCTCAGTTGCTTGCCTCTCGACCGGTAACGCCAATCATAGTAACTAGGCAAGTCACGTGAGGTTTATGACCTCAATTTCTAATAAATGAGATGGAAATAAAGCGGTGCGAATTATTTACAAATGGATATATCTCCTCAGACATCATGAAAAGTACTGTACAAAATGACAATTAATAAAATTATAGTCGTTTCAATTGATTATTTCCTTAGACAAGAAAGAATTATATTCCTCAATCCCATAAGACCCCCCACCCCCACACACATTAATATATATAGCCTCTCATGCATGGTGGATCAAAACGTGATTGGCCTCTGAAAGAACTAGTGCAAAGAAGAATAGAACGTTCTGTGCGTGCAAAGTCTAATAGCTGTTCAGACTTTCAGTACTTGAATTCTTTCTAAGACAGAAGATATAAACAAAGTAAAGGGAAAGAAAATCAAGCACAAGGTTTATAATGGTTCGGTTTAGATTAAGCCTCCGTTCACTCTCCCGGGGTGACAGCCTATTGGTAGAAGTTCACTATGAATCAAAAGAGTTACAATTTGAAGATCTACGCTTTCTCAATCAAGAGTGTTCTGCTCTCACGAAACTAATATGAATCTTTATCTTTTGTATATAATGTAACCATTCTGTGAATGACGAGTGAAACAATCAGCTCAGACTTTAAAATTGATCTCTCATTCACTCTCTCTCAGATGACTAGATGCATCTTCATAATATACTCCTTCATGCCTTTTTTACCGTTAGCACTTTCCAAAAGAGTTCTTCTAATCTACCTGTTGGACAGAATCAATCGGGACATCTCGAGCCATTTAAGGAATGTGATAAGAGTCCATCAATCCCGGTTGCCCATTTAATCAGAATCTTAGCTTCCATAAGTGAATACTTGTTATAAAGACTCGCCTTCCGGTTGATCGATTGTTTCCATAATAATAAATATAATCAACCATATTTATCCAATCAACAAGCTGTCCAAATCCATGAGAATACCATCTCACTCAATTTATCTTCTTCGGATCTACATATGATAGGCTGTAAGAAAATCAAAACACATTAGACTATGTAATCAACTTAGACTATCCATGGTCTGACAACTTCTGGACTATCTTCAGTCTGACTCCTGTTCATAGTATGAAACAAGTTTTGTCATCTTCAAAATTACATGAATAGGCATTTCCTTCAACACCCTCAAAAAGAGAAGACACTTCGTACCTTTAGATGAACACTTCATGTCCATGGTCGTACAATCATTATTCTTTAATCAATCTTTAGAGAGTATTTCTTTGAAGGGAAGATTAATTAATACCTTATTCTCGCATTGAAGAAGTCATCCATGGAGTTGGTAGCGACAAAAGCTAGAATCTCCACCACCACATCATTGGAAAGAACGTCAAAGGATTTAATCTCCATAGTTTGCCGGCAGTGGTGGCACGTCTTCCTTTAGATCGTGCAAAAATTGTGTTTCTCGAGCAAAAGCAAAGGAAGTATGCTAGTAATGATTGAAGAAGAAGAAGAAATTGCTTAAAACATTGATTGATATTTGAAGAAATTAGTTGAACATTGATGATATTACGAGTGCATAATGTGGTATTAAAAAATCGATTTTTTAATAATTTTTTCTAAGTTTCAAACAAACACCCAAAAATATTATTATTTTTTCAGGAAATGACTTTCGAAAAAATATTTTCTAGAAATGCTACATTTTCCGTAAAACGAATAGAGTGTTAGACTAACAAATTGTTCAAGAACATAAAATTGCATTGCCAAATGGATCTCTATTCTAAATCTATTACGAGAATAGAAAGATAATCCTGAAATAGAAATATAAGCGTTATCATTGGTACTCTAAAATTTGTTATTCTATTCCTCGCGGCGCATTCAAAAGCTTTGGAACACACAAAATTTGGCAATCTTAAAGAAGAACAGCTATTGCACATTAAAGGGCAAAAAGGGCATTTTGTTGCCAAGCCAAGACAAACCGGTGAGAGATCCCGGGTTAAAGAACATTAAAGTCCATGCCGTAATGTTAAAGCGACAGGAGCTGGGCTTGGGCTAACCCCCAATATTCATTCATTGGGGGACAGAGTAGTAAAGATGGACGGTGAGGATGGAAGACAGCACTTGCCCTCGTACGAGGTCATTGACCAAGTCAACTGCGTGATTTGCGTCCTCCTTTGGCTCCAACGTGGAGACTGGAAAAAGAAAAGTCAAAATATGTCTCCCACTGATGTCGTTCTAGAGAGAGAGAGAGATGGGATGGATGCGACTTTGGTGGCGCTTATAGCTTTGGATTTTCCAACAAAACTACGGTAATAATACTAATACTTTTGCACTATTGAAATTGATTCCTACAATTCCAAGCAAGGAAAAGTACAAAAAAAAAAAAACAGTCTTAAGCCTATTATATTGATATCAATTCGATTATAAGCCTTTCAACGGCCGACGTTCAATTTAATAATTTTCGGTCTAAAATCGTTGGATAGATTGAACTTGTATCATTATGAAAATATTTAGGACTAGATTGATGTTGATGAAATAAGTTTAGAACTATTTTTTGTTTTTTTTTTCCCTTCCATACAATCAGCAATAGATGTATAAGAAGGATGGAACCCTTCCAAAACATTTCATTCTAACCTAATTTGCTCAAGATACTACCATCTTTGATCCATCATGTAGTAATTCTTGCGGTTATCTCTAGAAGGCTACTCAACTTGATATCTCTTCAATTAGACATGTTTGACATTAGGTTTCACTCTGAACAAAGGAGGGGAAAAAGGCATTTGGATTCTCAGGTTGAATCGCATCATTTTATCGAAAAGCGTCTCTCATAAGTTAGTTTCACATTTACACATATATATCTGCAGGCATTGCCCTTCCCTTTTGTTGAACTTACTCTGCCGACTCTATCAGAGCTGGAAACAAAGACTCAAGCACTTACTACGAGTAAGAGCCGAGAGCTTACTCGTGTGAGATCAGTCAAAGAGAACGACAATTTGGATTGTGGACAGCTGTCAAATACATACAAGCTGAAGAATTGACATTCTGTTACGTTTTCTTTGAGTTAATTAGTTGTGTGAATTAGTTAAGACTCTGTACATATAACAGAGTGCGATGACAAGAGGGAGGGTTGAGATCTCAGATGTATTTCTTGTAATTCTCTCTACAATCTTCAATACAAGTCGAGGTTATTCATTCATCTCCTTTGTCATCTTCTTCAGTTTCTCGATTTCTTGGCGTGGGAGTCCCTTCGTTCCAATCTCGATCACTGTCTTATAAGTCTATGTGGAGCCTCACTTTGTCCGAGATTTTTAGCCTCGACAATCACTCCAGCTCTAACGTCAAACTTGTCTGTCCGAGTCAGGATTAAGCAGTTTACAAAAAGGAAAACGTATACTACAAATTAGAAAATGCCGCAAAAGTCTGAATACTAAGTTAAACAAATGTATAAAAAGAATGGTGAAAGGAAAATTTAAAAGTTGAAATGTCGTGACCCAACGGGTACGCCAAAGAGCTGAAAAGGCGATAGGGAAGGGTCGGACAAACGGTGCAGATAGGAAACATGAGTGAAGAAGTTATGTACTGGGTTGAACCTACTCGGCATGACTTCACGAGCGATCCATTAGATTTGACGGTCTGAATTCACACGATATTAATAATCATGTTGCTCGCATCGTGGTTTGAATTTGGTGCAACTCTAGTGATGTTTTTTCCGTGGTGTTCTCGAAGCTGAATGATGTCGAGTGAGTTTGGACTCTTTCGGGCTTGACCTCAAGCGGAGACTTGGAAAGGTAAGTCAAGGATAAGGACGTGGACGTAACTGGATGCGAGAGAGAGGGAGGAGATATGGAGGACATTCATGCTTCTTACAAACATCATAGTCAATTTACACGAGTTTTGATCGTCGTAAAAAAGGATACTCGAAGAACATGAATTCGCCACATTGAGTTCGATGTCATCAGAAGTTATTGCATTACACTATTTAGGATTGATTTGATAACGAGGACAAATTGGACTTTAATGCACTTAAATATTTCTTTCTGAGTTCTTGGGCATTTGACTACCAATTTAACTAGTAATTTCATATTTTCGTGCTTCTCCTTCACATACGAGCTTAATTCTCATCTAATAATATATTTGATTAACGTCAACATGATCAAAGTGCAATGTGTAGATAGTTTAATTTTTTGTCTAATTAAAAGTAGGAACCCCCTGTTTTCATTGCATAATAGATAAATAGGTCGATAAGCCCATTCTTATCTCATGACCTTGGTTATTTGTTAATAAATCTATAAAAAGTTAGATATTTATAAAAATATAAGGGATCTTCGTATTGAAGATTGTAAATTGTTGGATCTAATATCTATATGTACTAAGGCAAATACTTGTCGAATGAGGTTCAAGAGATGGACCGATCAGACAAGCAACGATAATTGAAGTTGGTATTTCAATGTGAATGGTGTTGTATATGATGTTGAAGCTGCCTGGTCAAGTTAAGGTTTTCTAGAAACAGGTTGTGAGGAATTTTCTGGTTATATCATGTGGGGCCGGCATTAGTTGTAGTTATGTTTGGTAGAACTTGACGGTTTATCATAGACATGGTGAATTATTTGCTGGATCAGTTATATAACTTAGGTATAGTGATAGGATGGCCCAAAAAGCCATCAGGCCCATGATCATGTCGTTAATGAATCCGAGCTCAAGATCTTAGCTTGCCACTCCCCTGCCGGCGACCATGGCATCTCAAGATTTGACCGTTTCGACGAGGGACAAGATGCGTCATGTTAGGGTTGCCGAAATCCGGTGCCAAGCTACTAGAGGTAGCTCAAGAGATAATAAAAGATCGAAAACCGACGGAGCTCACTGGACGCCGGTCGTAAGCCGCAAAGGTTGCAGCAACCATCAGGAGGTGATAGGGAGATAAGGGGGGTAAAGAAACAAGCGGAACCAATGCAAAAACAATGTCCAAACTGAGTCTGCTGGTTTTGACATAATGATAACGGATTAGAAACTCAGAAAAAATGCGATGGAGAAGATCCTCTCAAAAGTCTGCGACCCCTTTTAGCAAAAAGGGGATTGCGTGTCGCACTGAACAAAGCAGATTTGGACTCTTGAGCAGCCGAAAGTACGCATGTTTTGAACCCTAAAAGAAGGCGGGGATTGAAGTACTGGGACGGTTTTGAAAAAGAAAAGAAAAGGAAGGGTGGTTTTGATTTCGGGACAGAAGTAGAGGGATCGGCGAGGATATTTCACTGCTAAAGAAGTAGCCAAAATAGGAGAATAAAATTATCGGAAAAGGCCCAATAGAAACCCTCGAAAACGCATCCAATCAAATTTTGATGAGACTTAAGACAAGTCTGATAGAACCAAACGTACCTTTCAACATATGACTATTAGCAATGGTTAGGAATACTAAAAGTTGCTTGCTAAGTTGGCTTGTTAAATGGCGTGGCATATTTTATAAATGGTTATCTAAATTAATTCGCTCTTTTAAGCACCCATAAATTTACACATTATTTAACTTAATAGACGAGTCTTCGTATATTTTTACCATCCTCTCCTACCATAGAGATCACATTTCCCCATCTTATCCACAAGAACTTTAGGTTCTCACAAACTAAACTCGCATTATTCCGTCGTCAGTTATTACACTCAATGGGAAGTAACTCTACTTCAACGACCCAGCTTGTCGTCACCGTACAAGAAAGGGGAAAATTTAAAAAAAAAAAAAACCACTAACCTAGCAGTACAAAGAACGCAAAATTCACAAGAAAACATAACCCTACGGCTCCTTTAGATCTCACGGTTGAAGAAGGCGAAGGAGGAGCTACAACCGCCGCAGGTGGCGTTGCGAGCGTTGGCGCCGGTGCTGGTGCTCCGTTGAAGACAGTTTCGTTATAGAACGGGTAAAGCTCAAACCTCACATTGCAGCTCGGGGCCAAGAATCTCCCTCCTTTCTTATCTCTCGGCAGATTGTCGGTGGCCACCTGCAGGCACGCCTTACAATCCGCCGTTGTCAAGTCCGGCGTGCACTGCGCTAGCGTGTACAGCTGATGTGAGCTCGTGATGTTGGCGTCCTCGACAGCAAACCTCTTCCCAGACCCATCGCTCGCGGCCTTCTCTATCAATTTATTAGTCGTGTCCTTCAGCAACTGGCTGAAGCTGCTAGGGCTTGAAGCGTTTGCCACGTTCACGAATATGACGTTTGGCCGTTCTTGCTTGACGGAGAAGATTGATTGGTTCGAGTAACGCAGCATGCACTTCTCGTACCAAATGATGGAGTCTTTCTCTTTAGGGCATTTGCGGAGTATTTCCTTGCTCGCGTTCCCTATGCAGTCGCCGCAAGTGGCGGCGGTGATGTCGCCACGGCAAAGGAATAGCCCGTAGGTGCGGTCAGATGGGTTTTTGCCGACGGTGGCATTGGCGAAGCCGTCAGCATCCGCAGCAGCGGTGGAGGAGAGGGAAGACAGGAGGGTGTTGAGGCTTGTTTGGTAGGTGGAGTTGGGAGCGAAGAGGGCGGTGTTTTGGCAGTAATGCAATAAATAAGTTGGTTCAGCTTCGGTAAGGTGTGTGCAGCTGCTGAGAATATTGAAGAAGAAGAAGGAGGAGATGAGGGAGAGGGGAACGGCGAAACAAAAATTCATGTTTTGATGATTTGGATGGCTAAGAAGAGACATTCAGAAGGTTTTTCTATAGGATAGTGTCATATTAAAACTTTAGCTATGTATAAATATACATGATGCAGTCCTATTATTGCAGGGTGAGCCTTCATTGCAACCCCCTAGTGGTTGACTCAACAAGACTTTGACTGTAAGTCAGTCAAGTCAACTGAGTTGGAGTTTTTCTTCTTTGTTTCGCGAGCGAAGACTTGCAGAGAAAATTGGAAGCAAGGACTCGCTAAATCTCATTCAACGTGTTAACGTGTCCAAAGTGATGGGCGAGGTCCGCTTGATTGACCCGGCACATCTTTCAGAAAGAAAAGAAGAAAAAAAATAAAATAAAAGATGAGTTGCGTTCTCTCGCTAAAATTAAAAGAAAGAGGCAGAGCACGCTGACGGTACTTTTGATAATGATTCTGAATTTTTGTTTTTCATTTTCAAATGAGTGTCGAACGAGAAATCCATTTGACAAATATTTTGATGAGTTTTGAATTGAAAATTAGAACCAAATTTTTTTTAATTAACGTTTTTCGGATGAAAATGAACAGTATGAAAAAGAGAAAATCGATTTTTTCCTCAATTTTTACTCTCTTTCCAAACGAGAAAGAGAAAATCAATTTTACTAAACACTTATCCAAGAACCATATTTCAAAAAAATTCATTTAAAAAAATTATTTCTGAGATGATAATAATTACTAAAAGCACCTTGAAATTGGCTGTAAGTTCAGTATGTTGAGCCACTTCGTTCGTTGAAATCCTTGTTCCAAGTTACTTGTTAATTTCTCCGACTATGGTTTGAGTTTCCTACTAACCCACCCCTCAGTTTATACAGTGGCCGGTGATGGTGGTCCTTTACCCAATGATGTTAGCCACTATCCACCGGTTCAGTGTCCTGTCGTTAATTGGTCTTTGTCTAATATTTCAAGACTTTATGTAATGAGCCTTTGCTCTGTTCTTGTCAATCGAGTCATGATGTCAATCAAGTGTCATCAAGGACAGTCAAAAAGCATATGATCAGAAGGGCAACGAGGGCGCGAATCGAAATCCTAACTCAATTAGTATTATTGAATCCCAACAGAGCTGGATCTCTCCAATCCGAAAGCTAGTAACACTTAAAGGAGCACCGAAAAAAAAATCCATGAAATTGCTCCGCTCACGGAAGGTGAATTGTGAGCGAAAGCAAAGAGATGAGACTATTTTATGCCATAAACTTAGATAACCAAGATCGATTTTCTCATCATAAAGATCAAATTCTGATGAGAGAGAGAGATAACTTACAGAGAAGTAGTTGAGAGCGAGCAAGGAGAGAACGTATGAGAAGCAATTGAGAGCGAGTGAGGAGAGAACCCACATAGAAGCAGTCACGAGAGAGAAAGAGTGAGCGAAGAGAATAACGTGAAGCCAAAGATATACTAGGCTTTGTCTTTTAAAAGAGGTAAAGTTATGCTTATATTAAGTTATCGAGGGAAAAAAATAAAACTGAATATTTTTATTAATCCTTACTCTTAGCATATAGCATTCTGAAAATGCTGAAATGTTTTTGGGCCTTTTGCCCTTTTCATTTTCTCTATAAAACGGTTACCCGTTTTCCTAGCAAAGTTCATCTCCCCTGGTATCTCAATAATGGAATCCATCTTCATCTTTTCTACATGTTCCTCTATAGAGTCTGTAATTATAACAGTCTTCCCCATACTACTAGTTGAGTTGCTTGGAGTTCTTCATAAACCACCATTTGACTTGAATGTCTGGGGTTTTCAGGGATTGCCTCTTCTTCAATTAGTTCTTCTAACTTCTTTCCATAGAATAGCTCCTAGTAGGGACTAAATTCATGGGCCTTAGCTTTTAACCAAGAGCCATAGGGGAGATTTCTCACAGTCTCAAGGTTGTCATCCTTGCATGGATTTACCTGGCAATATTGTGACATCCCGTCCCACATCGCCTAGGGAGGGAGTTCTGGAAGGGCTTATGTAGAGAAGTCCACCCTTATCCATCAACAACGCGTTTTCTCGGATAGACCGAGAAGAACAAAGCCGTGAGGTCGAGGCCGTAGCTGGGATGGCGGTGCGTCCGCGCCAGTGCGGTAGGGCCAAAGCGGACAATATTGTTGGTGGTGGGGTTGAGGCGGACATTACAAATATTGGGCATAGTAGCCTATTCTTCCACACGAATAATAGTAATGGGGGAGTCTTTCATACCTAAATTCTAGCTAGAGATTTTTCCCCTTGTTGCTAAAGATAGAACCAGGTAGTAATGGGGAGGTTACATCAACATTTACTCGAGCTTTACCCACCTTGTAGACAGTGTAACTTCTTGCTTCTATCTTAATGGAGGACACACGGCCTATCTGCTGAGCCACTTTGTGAATGACTTTTTTTATTAATCCATTCAGTAGGAAGTCCATAGATTTGGACCCAAAATTCACTATGTTTAAAATCATAACAAGCTGGAGGGGTGTCGGGTTCCCAAGTTTTAAGCAATAACGAATGGCTAGCAAAGGACCATGGCCCTTGGTTTAGAATTCTATCTCTATCAGTAATAGACCAAAATTTGAATTCATATATCCCTAGTGCAATTAAAGCTCAACATTCTCCAGCTTCCATGCATTTTTCATTATACTCTAGAAAGCTTGGATGTTCACTTTAGGGTTTTGGAATAACTGACCTATTAAAGACAACTTACATTCCTTGATTTTCTCAGATGAAATGTCTTAGTCCAGTGCAACAATTTGCTACTGTGGCCATAGCCCTCCTAGAAAGGTCTGTCAGGCAGTGAGCTGCTACATCATATTCTTCCATGGGGATCACTGTAAAGAGTTGGAGGGCCGTATAGATTGTTGAGACTAAGACAAGATGAAGATTATGGATGATTCCAAAGTTTGTAGGAGGGGTGAGGAAGGATCAACGATTTTTGGGGTGCATTATTTTTCTAGGGATTAGCTTTGGTTTTTGTGTATCAAAAGAAAGGGAAGAGTAGGGTTTCTAGGTGATGTTTGATGAAGATACGAGGTTTAGTGATGTTACATCAATGGGGAAAGGGTTTAGGGTTTCTGGCATTATAGGGTTTCTTAGGGGAGCTGCCCGTCGGCAGAGAAAGCTCTCCGAACTTGAAAGCTACTTTAAGTTATCTTATGAAAAGCGGCTTTCTCAAGGCTAACTTAAGAAATATTTGCAAAACACTCTAACATTTTTTCCAAGAGGCTTTTGGATCCAAAACACGTTCAAAATATCCAACCAAGCGCACTCTAAGAAGCATTGAAGGACCCAAAAACACTTAAGTGTCAATTAAGGACAACTTCTTCAATTTTTCCAAAAATCCATGTTAATTAATTAAACTAGGCCTATTTAAATGCTATAATTTCTTTTTTAAAACAAAGCTGCTGGCTTTCCTTAAATAAAACTTTGATTTTTTTCTAAACTTTTTGGAATATTTTATTATTAAAATATTATATTTTGTTGATAATAGAATAATATTTTATTATATTTAAAAAGGGACCCGGGTCGAGCTCCAAGTCCGGCCCAAGTTCTCGGCAAGGTATTCTTTGCAAAAAATTAAATTTTCAAATTTTGATTTTTTTAAAATATATATTCATTTTCATTTTTCAATCGATAAGATAGAAGGGACCCCAACTACTCTCTAGGGCCTTGGCCAAACATGGGCTGGAGAGACCTTTGTGTCTTGGGCAAGCCAACCCAGTTCGACCACTACAAGCCCTAACCCAAGTCCACTCAACTAAAAACAAACCTAAACAAGCCGAAATTAAGCCAATTACTCATTATTCCAATAATAAAATATGAACCAAAATTTGCCAAAATCACTCTAAGCCCATGACTTTTTAAGTCTAAAGAAGCCCAAAGCCCATTGAAATTAAATCAATCTCAATTCTCTTAAAACTAATATAACCCCAAGGGCGAAGATAAGTCTCCTCAGCAACTTGGTCTCCCATATCTCGCCTCCTCTCTTCCTCGTTGGATTTGGACCCCGGCTTTGCGGGCGACCAACTTACGTCGATCGAGCTGTTTCGACACCCTTGACCGGATCACAACCAAACATTGGCGGTGCCCAACGTCTGTCGACGAATTAAACAAAGATGTAGTAACAAACCAATAACCGGTGGGCTCGACCCAAATGAGAACTAATTCAAAGATCTAAGAAAACCTATGTAGATATGATTGTGATTGGTCTAACGTAACGAACAAGAAGTAGAGAGCGGAGATCAATCATTTGGGGACTCGGACTCGTATATCGATAGGAAATAATCGACAATTAAGGGTAAAGGATGATGCAATGCCTCTTGTTTTTTTCTCCCCTTCTTTGACTTCAGTGGAAACCCTCTTTTTCCCTCCATGGTTTTTTCTCTTTCTCTTTCTTTCTATTGCCCTTTTTTGCATGAATAAGGATCGTCTACAATACGTCACTAGTGATGTACGCAGCAGATGCTAGAACCTTTTCAAAACCTTTCCCTTAAATTAAAGGGGCCGTCCAATTAAAAAATGGACGGCCTCCTCTCCGGATCCCTTTTCCACTAACCTCCCCGTCTCTTTCTTTGACTTTTCTCTCCTTCTTTGTCCTTCTTTTCCTCTTTCTTTGCCAAGGTCTTGCCATGCCCTTTTATCGTTTTTGGTGCCGTTCTCTTTTCTACCTGCCCACCCATCCCTTCTCATGTCAGGCCTCTTGTTTGTTTTTCATTATTTATTTATTAATTTTCTATTTTTGATAATGTGATACTTTTTGGTCCTTTGCCAAAATTCCTGCCGAGTCTTCAATCAACCACATTTTTTTTCTTTATTTTATTTAATTAATTTTTTTTTTGAATTTTTTTTTTCAGTTAATAAAAATAAAAAAATTCAAATTAATAACAATTTTCTAAAAAATCAAGCTAAAAATAACTTATTGGACCGAAAAAATTATGTGTTAATAATGACGCAATGTCAACATTTGCGGTGAGGCATTGTCGGCTACCTTTCTGAAATGCATCTATGATAACTCTTAGCATAGGGTTTGAGATATGAGGCTGCAATATCCCTTGTTTCTAATTGCAAAGATCAAATGTCAATGCAACATGGTGTGGGATAGCTGTTTTTGCTAAGGGTTAAATGATCTTTTTGAACAAAAATTTAATTAAGAAAAGCTAACTCTCTTTAAAAGAGAACTCATAGGGGTTCCTATAAAGACAAGTCACCTAAATTCCACACACACACAAAAAAACTTTGTAATGGATGCAAATGGAAATGTTGAGGTGGAAAACACTTTTTTATATGTAAAAAGGTTAGAGATGATCCCCATGTATATTGACTTTACAAACATTCGTGCATCCATGCATCATATAGAACCATGCTACTAGAGATCTAGCAACTTAGATTCCTTGACATATATCCCTCTATGTTTACATCATATATCCACATAAAAGTGCAACAAAAGATTGCATACCTAAGCCAATTAGATTTGATGAACACTTAATGCTTGGAAAGATGCATTGATAGTGAAAATGCATATGAGAGCTTTATCTCCCTTCAACCGTAGTAATGTTGATAGTATTCATAGATAGGAGGCTTCCTTCTTGTGATTGGATTTCGTGAGCCGGTGCTCTTTGGAATATAAATGCCGGTTGCTTCGGCTGTGGAAGATGGGACTCCCCATTCAGCATTAGAACCACGACTGACATGTTGGGTCTATCTGCGGCGTGGTCCTGCGTACAGAGAAGCCCTACCTGAATGCACCTCGTTACTTCTGACATCGAGAATGCGTCAGCAATGGCTTCATCCATCAGGTCCAATCTTCTGCCTTCACACCACAACTGCCAAGCCTGTGAAAACTAGTCGACCGTTAGATTATCTCAAGGACTACCAATGGTTGGAAACTGAAGTAGAGGTATGAGAATTGAAGTTAGATCTCGCACTTACATAAGAGACGAGATTGAGATGCTGCTCGGGGTAATCAAAACTTGTGTTCTTCTTGCCGCTAATAATCTCCAACAGCAGTATTCCAAAACTATAAACATCAGATTTCTCAGAAAATATCCCACCCATGGCATACTCTGGAGACATGTAGCCGCTGTATAAATTGCGTGTGTTATACTCTTATATTTATAATGCAGTTACACAAAATGATACAGGTGGAGGGCTATCGAAGTATAATTCAAACAAAAAGTCATAGACAAAATAACAACAACATGAGAGGTGAGGAAATTGGAGGGTGATAAAGTTCCAACTCGACACATTGTATTGCAGAGTCTGGTCTATAATTATCTTCGGGCAGACTGACACATTAGAACCATTGGATGGGCATGGAAGAGTTTTCTCCGTAATAATAACAGGCTACAGTAGGAACATGTACTTTTTACCCAAAAAAAGTAGGAATATGTACAAGGGGAAAGATGAGCACATCATACTGCTTAATTGCTTTCAAGGTGACATATGCCTCATGAGTAAGTACTCCTAAAAATGATGATAGAAAAAGCTTACAGTGTCCCCACAACTTTGTGAGTGTTTACCAAAACTTGAGTGCCTTCAAACATCCGCGCAAGCCCAAAATCAGAAATCTTGGGATTCATCTTTTCATCCAGGAGAATGTTGCTCACTTTCAAATCTCGATGTATCACCCTAAGGAAAGAATCGTGGTGGAGGTAGAGCAGCCCTCTTGCGACCCCCTGGATAATGCCAAAGCGCACACTCCAGCTCAGTTTTGCCTTTTCTCTTGAATCTAAACAAGGGAGGAAAGAGAAGAAATATCTAGTTTCGGTTTCTAATGTTGTAGAAAGCATAAATAATTTCTTCTAAGAGGGAGACAAACCAAAAAGGAAGGCGTCCAAGCTCTTATTTGGCAAGTACTCATACACTAGAATCTTCTCTTCTCCTTCAGTGCAGCAACCAAGTAGCCTCACCAGATTTCGGTGTTGAAGTTTGGATATTAGAAGGATCTCATTCTTGAACTCCACCATGCCTTGGTTTGAGCTACTTGAGAGTCTCTTTGCTGCTATCTCCGTACCATCGTTCAGCTTTCCCTTTTTCAAAACAAACAAAACTATCATAGATGAGATGATCTCTTTATTTCCCTCAGATAAGACTTTTCTTTTACCTTATAAACCGGGCCAAACCCTCCTTGTCCAAGTTTGTTTTTTGAATCGAAGTTGTCTGTCGCAAGGCATATGCTATCAAAATCATAAACCACCAAATTCGACGCATCATCTTCCTTCATTTGGTCTTTCCGTGCAGTTTCCCTTAGCAGTCCTTCTGATCTGATGGCTGTAGCCACCGACCTAAAGAGCCTCGGGATTGTCATTCTCCTAAACTTCCCTGCATTTTACAGATAGAACGACATCAACTCAAGATAAGCATGAGAACATCAAAAGTAGAGTAGTGTTACTGTAGGTAGTAACTATTTAGTACATGAATGATAATCATTATATTCTAGGAATAGATTTCTCTTTATCTATTCCTTGATTGAGTTTGTGAACATAGAAGAATGTTTGACATGGTCGCAAATTTCTATTATTGAAATAGAAATTTGTTTGCTAACGATACAAAATTTCTATTTTTTTTCTCTAGCACAACGAGCAGACTTGGGGTAGGGGTTGGGGGCCGGTGAGGGGTGGCTAGCAATATGTGGTGGCCGGTGAGTAATGGCTGTCGATAGTGGCCGGCAATTGGCAGTGGCCTAGGATGGCAATAAGTAGTGGGAGGGGGGCATTGGCTGGCAGGTGATGGATTGGAGGAGAGCCTAATAGAGAGCGAAAAACAAGAGAGCGAACTATTTCTATTTCTATTCCAGAAATAGAGAAACTAAAATTTTATTATTTTTTACCTCTCTTTCAAACTTATTTTTGGATTAAAAATTTATTTCAGAAATAAATGATGAAATTATATTATCAAATGGACTTTTTATTCTAAATCTGTGCTTGGGAAAAAAAATAGTTCAAGAACAAAGACATAATGGTTATCATTCATTAGCTTCCGAAGCCATTTTTTTACTAATAATTCAAGATTCTTATATTGCGGTTAGTGCAAAATCAACCTTAAGACAGCAACAAACCGTACATGTTTTATTACCTCTCCACTTTGGAAGACAACAGACTGAAATACAAGCTCCAATTAAGATGACGCCAGAAATAGTACTTAGGCTGATGACAACTTTTGTCCGCGTAGGTACACCTAAACCAGGAAAAATATAATATAAGTACCACAGGCACTGCAAAAAACAACCGCATATTAATTCAACCTTTCCAACCTGTATCCGCAACTACACCCGCACCGGCATCCACCAGTCGAATAAATAGATCTTCACCACCGATGGAGAATTGTAGAGTATCCAGGAGGTCTTTACTCCAAGCCATACATCCTATAGCATTCACATAAGAAAAGGCTAAGCACGAGCAGTTTTCTAGGCACCAACTTCGACATCCTTCCGCATCATCCATCAATACATAATCAGCGGAATCCGGCAATTTAATTTGTTTCATTTTCGAAAATATATCTTTTCCGACAGTCGTTGAAGCTACTGCGGTGGTGTGGTTCTGACAACTCAATTCCATTTCCCTAAGGCACCCTCTCGTCCAGTTTCCTCTGTTCCATTCTTCATCTGATCTTGGTTTAAAACCTTGGAAGCATCCGCAAATAGGTGAACTAGATGGGTTGCAAACACCAAAGGGGCCACATATTCCATAAATTTCACAAGGGTTAGTTGGTGCTGGTGCCTTCCAGTTTGTAATCCAGCCAGTGGCCCAAACAACCGACTTTAGAAGTCCTTCAGATGAGATGAAAGAATATCCAAAGAACGAGTTGTTGTAATTATTGATTGAATAATATGATGTTCCCTGGACATTGTCTTGGTGGACACCAGAGTAAGTGTTGTCCATGGTGGGTATTCCGATGAACTTGGTTTTATCCCACTGTCCACTTCTCCAGTACGGAGTCGTTATATGCCAAGTGAAAAGCTGAGGCGCTGTCTCCGATGTCAGACCTACGACAAAGCTTCCAAATGAGGGATCATCTTCTCCTTTCCAGGAAATCAAGTTTAGTTTCTTTCCTGTTTTCACGTTTACTCCGATCTTCATGTTTGGCAGGAGAGTGTCGGTTGGCTCATCAAAGCTTTCCCACATTATATTCGCTTCCCTGTCTTGAAGAAGAAAGTTTCCATAGTCCGAAAGCAGTGCTGCAGAATTATTCGACTTTGCCATGACATTAGTAGACCACACAGTGTTTTGTCGCCCATCAAGGAGCTTCAGATTTCCATCTTCGCCAATTATTAAACTCGCAGATTGATCTGTGTGTCCAAGTGGCTTGTTCCTGTTGGCCACCCAGACAACTCTGGAGGGAGTCAGCTTCTTGTACCATATTCCTAAGTACTGCTTCGCAGATCCATTAGGCGTGAAAAACCCGAGCTCAAAGATTTGACCACGAGAGACAAGGGTTTGATTCTGAACGAGTGGCCTCGATGCAGTTATGCTGTAAATTGTGCTGCTTTGAAGTGCTTGAGTCGGGAAGAAGACGAGCAAAGAACACAAATGCAGAGCCATTGGAACAATGATTAATAGATTCAAGAAGTAATTGTGAAAAAAGGCCCTGCGAAACTTCATGTCTTATAGGCAAACCGAGAAAAGGACACCACAATTGTCATAACTTTTCTAGACCACTTTTTTAATATCATAAATTTTCAATCGATCACTTAAATATTGTGACTTTTGTAAACTGTCAAAGTTCATTTGAGTATCCCTAGAAACCTATGACATTAATGTAAAACCGTCCACAGTGACTTTCTAAGGAATGATGTCATCCTAAGCATGCAGAAACGACATATTTATCCTTTCCTTGCCCCAAATTGACGAGTTAGGGCTAAATTCATATCAAACCCTAACCCTGAATTTGGTCCAATGGTGGAGAATCTTTATCCTGCGGGCCACCAAAGGATCCCGCTAGAGGAAATGCGCTAAAGGCAGCGCCGCTGCTAATCCTCAAGGCCCGCCATAATGGTGATCCTTCCAATTTGTCCTAACAATGCTTTCTTCTCCGTTGCTATAGGTCCCTTAATATTCGTCCTTAGCCAACAAAGCTAAAATCCATGATGTTATGTTGTAATATATAGAAATTTGTGGCACTGTAGATTTTTACAGAGCGGAAAAATTAATCTATATTATTTAAGTCTTTTATTCTCTTGAAATGATTCTTCCATTTTCAGACTGCTTAGTTTGGTGTTAAATTGATCATTCACAAATTTGCTGATTGGGTTTGATTCAAGTTACTTCGACAACTGCCCTTCTTTCTTTCTTATTATTGTTTGACTTAAAAATGACTAACGATTGTCGCAAGCTTTATCTCAACAAGTGGCATAATCTGAAATAGAGAATAAGATTTTGCAAGTGCATAATCATCATATGACACCTACTTTGATGCCAGAACATTTTGATCGATTATTAAAGCTCCATCATTTAAAAAAAACATTCATTTTAGTAACATTGTAATGTGACATTAACTTAATACTGGACTCTTCAGATAAAAGATATCATCAAAACAATGTAAAAATTGACTTTGTTCAACCCTTTCATTGCCCCCAAAACGACGGGCAAATGATTGCTCACGAAAGTGAGAGGAAGGGCATCGACACGAGCCGGCCCCACGTGCTGTTGCTTGAGCACGCAGCCCCAGAGGCAAAATCTTCCATCCCATGGAGAAAAAGCAATGTTATTACAAATCAAAGGATTGTCAGCGTAGCGGTACCTTTGCTACAAGGGCGTCCTTTGGTGGCACCCACAGATAAAGACCGGCCGCTGTTCAACCTAATTTAGTGTTAGGATTAGGATTTGAATTGAACTTAGACACAATTCATCAATTTGGGGGCAAGAAAGTGCTAAGACTTGTTTCTGCATGCTTTTCATGATGTCATTCCCTAATGCACCATGTCATATGATCTCACATTAAATTAATGACATATCAGGTATTCTGACAATGAAAATCATCGACGTTACTCAGGCGAACGTTTTGTAGAAGGTCACGATACTCAAATGATTGATTAAATATATGTGGCACCCTATACTAGTATTATAGCAATTATGGTATTCTTTTTCCCTTTTTCTAAGAAAAAATTGGATCCAAGTAGATAATCTATAAAGTAGGCTAAGTAGTTTACCATATAAAAAATTAAATAGGACCAAGTTTCTGTCATATTAGAAGACAAAAAACAAAAATAAGCATGTACCTTTACGCCTGGTCACGGGGGAAGGAGGAGATGGAAGGGAGGACAGTGGAGGCGCCGGCGCCGCCATGGCCGAGGCATTATAAAATGGGTACAGTTCGAACCTCATGCTGCAGCTCGGAGTGAACGTCCTCCCACCTTGCTTTCCCCGATGAAGGACGGTGATTGCCGCCCGGAGGCATTTATTGCACTCCGACAACTTCAAGTCCGGTGTGCACTGCGCGAGCACGTACAGATTCTGCAAGCTGGTGAAATTTGCCTCCACGACCGCGACTTTCTTCCCTGACTTGTGGATTGAAGCCCTCACGGTGATGATATTCATGCTTTCTTGCAGGACATGCGGGAACCGGGTTGGATCGGTGATGTTTCCGCTGTTGTCCATCTTAAGAGAAGGCACTTGTTCCATGACCGAATAGATGGACCCGTTGGAGTACATCAACACACACTCGTCATACCAAATCACGGAGACTCGCCGGTTGGGGCATCTCTTGAGGATATCCAGTTTTCCAGTGGCCACGCAATCGCTGCACGTGGCGATTTCGACATCGCCGCGGCAGAGAAAGAGCCCGAAGACCTGGTCGGGAGGGTTTTGGCCGCCAGTGGCATGAGCGAAGCGGTCAGAGTTGTTCGTCGCGACGGAGGAGAGGGAAGAAAGGAGGGTTTCGAGGTTGGATTGGTAGGTGGAGTTGGAAGCGAAGAGGGTGGTGTTGGGGCAGTAATGCCGTAGAAATGTGGGTGCTGCTTCAGTACCTGCACAATTTATGAAGAAGAAGAGGAGAGAGAGGGGGATGGTGAAGCAAGAACTCATCTTTATGTCGATGAATCCCTTGGTCTTGCTGCCCGGGCTCGGGATTATGGGAAGAAGAAGATCGTGATATGCTCTTCTTGACATTTTTGTCGTGGGAACTACTCGGAAAGTTTATTACATGATTTGATGCTGGTACCTACCAACGGCTGTAAAATTTATTTACACCCTTCGGATTGGCAACATTTATCCTTGTCATTGATGTTCATATGTTGGTAATCCAACGGCTAGAAATGCATGGAAGGTCTGCTTCGTGGAATCGCAGCAGTAGGCTGATCAATTGGAAATAGACAGATAACAACTTCTGTTTAATTTAATGGCAAGTGGCAATGATTTGTTTTTATATGTGGGACTCGCTGCTTTTTACCGTTTCTTATTGTGGAAATAATGCGACCTATTAGATTAAGCCAGCACGATAACTTGTTGTGAAACATCTAGTCTACACAGCTATATGTAAATGATGATTGAGAAATAATAGTTACTAGACTAAGGGCACCGTACCAAAATTCGAGCAATTTTACGGCCACTTTTTATTGGAAAAATGCAATCTAAATTAGCTTCAACTGCACAATTGAAAGCTGGAAAGGTGACGTATGACCTTTTTGAAAATTTGATACAAAGCACGTCATTGCAAATCGAAATTCAAGCGTGGAGTTTTGAATAGTTGTAAAAATAATGTGGAAGCTAACTAAACTTGTCATTTGAGTTAAACTTGAGGGAAATAAATTATGAAAAACATTTAATGACAAATGGTAAATTAACCACTTTACCAAAAAAGAAAAAGGTAATGTAACCGGATATTTATGGGTCTTAGTCTAAGCATCGGTATCTATTCTTTAGGGAGAGCCCATTCTAAGGAATCTACTTTAATCTAGAGAGTTCGATAGCTCAAGGATTTATGAGATCTCAGTTACACCCAAAAAACACATACAAGTATTATCCCATAATTTTTTGCAGAGCATCAGTATTAGATATCCACATGGTTAAGTCCAAGTGTTAATACCTATTTCGCCAACCGTCAAGTAATTTACTAAGTCCAAGTGTTAAAACACATACAAGTATTATGTGTGCCCACCAAGTGGAATCCATTTTTAATATATATCCAAAAGAAGAAACACATTTTGGGAAATCTACTCAAATTAAGAAATCACTCAAACTAGGTAACCTACTAAAATTAAGAAATTTACTCGACCCCGGTTCCTTGAGGAACTCAAAATATATTCTAACAAATATCCACTTAGGGTCAATGCTTGTAGTTATCATTTATGCTGACTCTCCCAATGCCCTGACAAATGCTCATTCTCTATAAACCACAATTAAGCTTGCTCAAGCTTTGCCAAAGACATGTCACTACTTCATGCCAGAAACTCAAATTCTGATGATAAAGAGAACTTACAGAGAAGTAGTTGAGAGCGATCAAGGAGAGAACCTACGAGAAAAGCGTAGAGCGAAAGATATACCGGGGTTTGTCTTTTAAAACGGGTAAAGTTAGGATTTGAGTTATCAAGGGAAAATAAGGTACATAAATAAATTTGTCTAATCCTTACGCTCAGCATTTCAAAAATGCTGAAATGTTGAAAGCTACTTTAAATTACCTTCTAGAGAGCAACCTTCCTAAGGCTAACTTTCACCTCAAAGTAAAATAAAAAAATGTTTACTAGACACCTCAACATTTTCCTAAAGGCCTTTGGGACTCAAAAGAGTTTTCAAGTTGTCCAACCAAGCGCACCCAAGTAGGAAGCATTGATGGACCCAAACACACTTAATTGTCCATCAAGGAAAACTTCTTCAATTTTTCAAAAAATTGATGTTAATTACTTAAACTAGGCCTATATTAATGCTACAATTTGATTTTTAAAGCAAGGCTGGCTTTCTTAAATAAAACATTGATTTTTTAAATTTCTTTTGAAAATTTTAATAAAAAATTAGTTTATTGTTATAAAATATTATAATAGTTAAAAATGGATATGGGTCTGGCTTCAAATTTGATTCGGGTTCTCGGTTGAGTGTTCTAGGGGTGAGCATAATGGACCGGGCCACTTGGTAACTGCCTAGACCGAATCGGACCCGCTGGGTTAGTCCGATTCTTGAAAGTTTAGGTCTAGTCCACGGTTCCAAAAAATGAAACCGGTTCCTTGGCAGTCCCGTTTCTTCCTAGTATGGCGCGATCGAACTGGACCACTTGGATTGATCCCGAACTAGACCATTGGATTAGCCTTTTCTCTTTTAGGGCCGAGAGAGAGAAATTCTCCAAATCCTCAAAGCATATGGGGCATGACGAGGGCACAGATATAGACTTATTACACCCCCAAGGGATGGCTCCACTACTGTAATGCCGGTTTGTGTCGGGGAAATTGTACTGGTGAGACGAATTAGGCAGACTCTGGGGGCGAAAAGCATTGTTAGGCCTCTATGCTCGGCTCTTCACAGTGGCGGTTCTAGGAGGCCCTTCAACGCCCTTACATCTTGAACTTTCTGGAACCCACTCAGTCAACAGGTGGTAGCGAAGGGAGGGAATTATCGATGAGGAGGGAAAGATTTAGAAAGAAACTTAGAGGAGTAGATGCCATGGCCACTCGACCCTTCTTCCTTTGCCATCTCCCTCTTTTTTTAAACCATCTTTTAATTGGTTCCGTGAGTAATCGTGATAGGCGACTAGGCTAATGAGAAGTTCTATAAGCTTTTCTTGGAATTTTTTCGGATCCCATTGAACCGCCCCCGATAGGTCCGGTCTGGTCGAGTCCAAGACTTTGGCGGTTCAGTCCACGGTTCTAGAGAACGGGAACCGATCCCACTGGTCCGGTTCCTAGTTCCAGGGGAAACCAAACCACCCAGGAAACCGATTATTCCTAAAGTGTTCTTTGCAAAAAATTGAACTTTCAAATTTTGATTTTTTTAAATATATAATTTTTTATTTGAAAAAATAGAAGGAACCCTAAGTGGGCTATAGGGCCTGGTCTAGACATGGCCTGGAGAAGACCCTTGGGTCTTGGACAAGGGGCACGAGATGGGCCATTACGCTAGCCCCCATTTCACAAAGTTCAAACCCAATCCGAGCATTGAAAAACCAAAAGAAAAACCCAAGTCTATTAAAAAGAGATACGAGCCCAGTTCGACCACTACAAAACCAAACCTAAGCCCACTCAACTAAAAACAAACCTATACAAGCCAAAATTAAGCCTATTACTTGTTATTCCAATAATAAAAGCTAAACCCAAATTTGCCAAAATCACTCTAAGCCCAATACTTTCTAAGTCTAGAGAAGCCCAAAGCCTACTGAAATTAAATCAAAGCTCAATTCTCTTAAAACTAATAGCAGCCCAAGGCCGAAGAAAGGTCTCCTCAGTCAGCCCAATCTCCCACAACTCGCCTCCTTTCTTCCTCGCCAGATTTGATCGCCCGGCTTTGCTAGCGACCAACTTACGCAGGTCGAGCGCTCGACCGAATCATAGCAAAAAATCGGCGGTGCACAACATTTGTCGATGAATCAAACAAAGACGTAGCGACAAACCAATAAATTGTGGGCTCAACGCAAATAATAGCTAATTCAAAGATCCAAGAAAACATATGGAGATATGGTCGATTGAAAATAAAGCACGATGATAAATTAGAAAATACCATGTCTCGGTTAAGCCAAAACTGGGTATGAATGTTTAACCGAGAAATGCCAAAACGGTGTGTTTGAGGCGAGCTGAACTATGATCGCTTTGGAGTGTCTCCGAACCGACAACTTCGGAATAGAAACACGAGAGTATGAACTTACCATGAATGCCGAGGTTCGGGAATGAGAAGCCACGAGAGGGAACCGAAGCTCTCCTCCTTCCTTCTTTTTTTTTTTCGCCCCCACTCCTCCTGACTTCGGCCGAACCCATCTTCTCCCCTCCTCGTTTTTTCTCCTTCTCTTTCGTTCTTTTTCCCTCTTGTCCGCTGACCTCCCCACCTCTTTCTTTGACTTTTTCTCTCCTTTTTCCTTCTTTTTCCTTCTTTTCCTCTTTCTTTCCCAAAGTCTTGTCCTTTTCTCTCTCTTTTTTTCTTGCCATTCTCTTTACTGAAAAGGGAATCCCTGACTTAAGTCGGAGTGACATAATAACTAAAAAAATATAATAATTTTTGAATTTTTTTAAGTAGGGAATCTGGACCTCTTTGCTACCTGCCTACATATGAAAATGGATGCCCTAACTTAAGTCAAATGTGACGTAAGTCCCATTCAAACCGTCCAATCTGAATCGAATGGCTCGGAACAAAATCAAAATTTATTTGAAATAATATTTTTGTTCTTTTTAGAATCTAAGTCAGGGATCTGGTCCTTGACTTTATTTCATCCCTTCCCATGTCAGGCCTATTCTTTTTTTTTTCATCTTTTCAATTTTTAATCTATTTTTTCGATTTTTTATAATTTAATAGTTTTTGGTCCTTCCCCAAAATTCCTGTCGAGTCTTCAGTCAACCACATTTTTTTCTTTATTTTAATTAATTAATTAATACTTTTTTAAATATTTTTCAGTTAATAAAAAATTTAAAATAAAAAAAATTATAATTAATAACAATTTTCTAAAAAATCAAACTAAAATTAACTTGTCGAACTGGTGCAATTAAGTGTCAATAATGACGCAATGTCAACATTTGCGGTGAGGCATTATTAGCTACCTTTCCAAAATGCATCTGTGATAACTCTTAGTATATGGTCTGAGATATAAGATTGCAACATCCCTTATTTCTAATTGCAAAGATGTAATGTCAATGCAACATGGTGCGAGATAATTGTTTTTGCTAAGGGATAAATGATCTTTTTAAATAAAAATTTAACTAAGAAAAGCTAACTGTCTTTTAAAGGGAACTTGTAGAGGTTCCCATAAAGACAAGTCACCTAAATTCCACAAAAAAAAAAAAACTTTGTCATGGATGCAGATGGAAATGTTGAAGTGGAAAGCACTTTTTTATTTGCAAAACGGTTAGAGATAATTCCCATGCATAATGACGTTACGAATATTCACACATCCATGCACCATATAGAACCATCCTACTAGAGATCTAGAAACTTAGATTCCCTTACAATCTTTATGTTTACATCATATATCCACAAAAATGTGCAACAAAAGATTGCATGCTCAAGCCAATTAAATTTGATGAACATTGAATCCCTAGAAGGATGAATTGATAGTGAAAATGCATATGAGAATTTTATCTTCCTTCAACCGTAGTAATGGTGATGGTGTTCATGGACCGGAGGCTTCCTTCTTGAGATTGGACTTCATGAGCTGGCAAGCTTTGGAATAGAAATGCTGGTTGCTTCGGCTGCGGAAGATTGGAGTCCCCATTCAGCATTAGAACCACAACCAACATGTTGGGTCTGTCTGCGGCGCGGTCCTGCGTACAGAGAAGCCCTACCTGAATGCACCTCATTACTTCTGACATCGAGAATGTGTTAGCAATTGCTTCATCCATTAGGTCCAATCTTCTGCCTTCACACCACAACTGCCAAGCCTGTGAAAACTAGTCAACCATCATATTATCTCAAGGACTACTAATGGTGGGAAACTAAAAGGAAGGTGTGAGAGTTTGAAGTTGGATCTCCCACTTACATAAGTGAGGAGATTGAGATAATGCCTGGGGCAATCAAAACTTGTGTTCTTTTTGCCACTGATAATCTCCAACAACAATACTCCAAAGCTATAAACATCAGATTTTTCAGAAAATATCCCACCCATGGCATACTCCGGAGACATGTAGCCGCTATATAAATTGCGCATGTTATACTCCTATATTCATAATATAGCTATACAAAATCATATAGGTGGAGGGTTATCGAAGTACAGTTTAAACAAAAAAGTCATAGAGGAAAGAATGACGACATGAGAGGGTGAGGAAATTGGAGGTGGATAAACTTCCAACTCGACAAACTATATTACTCTTATCTTTTAACATTTGTATTGTAGAGCTTGGTCTATAATTATCTCCGGGTGGACTGACACATTGGAACCATTGGATGGACATGGAAGAGTTTTCTCCATAATAATAACAGACAACAGTAGGAACATGTATGAGGGGAAAGATGAACACATCATATTGCTTAATTGCTTTCAAGGTGACATATACCTCATGAGTAAGTACTCCTAAAAGTGATAATAGAAAAAACTTACAGTGTCCCCACAACTTTGTGAGTATTTACCAAAACTTGAGTGCCTTCAAACATCCGTGCAAGCCCAAAATCAGAAATCTTGGGATTCATCTTTTCATCCAGGAGAATGTTGCTCACTTTCAAATCTCGATGTATCACCCTGAGGAAAGAATCGCGGTGGAGGTAGAGCAGCCCTCTTGCGACCCCCTGTATAATGTGAAAGCGTACACTCCAGCCCATTTTTGCCTTTTCTCTTGAATCTAAACAAGGGAGGAAACAGCAGAAATATCTAGTTTCAGTTTTGGATTTTGTAGAAAGCATAATTAATTTCTTTGAAGAGGGAGACAAACCAAAAAGGAAGGTGTCCAAGCTCTTGTTCGGCAAGTACTCATACACTAGAATCTTCTCTTCTCCTTCAGTGCAGCAACCGAGTAGCCTCACCAGATTTCGGTGTTGAAGTTTGGATATTAGAAGGATCTCATTCTTGAACTCCACCATGCCTTGGTTTGAGCTACTCGAGAGTCTCTTTGCTGCTATCTCCGTACCATCGTTCAACTTTCCCTTTTTCAAAACAAACAAAACTATCAGAGATGAGATGATCTCTTTATTTACCTTATAAACCGGGCCAAACCCTCCTTGTCCAAGTTTGTTTTTTACATCGAAGTTGTCTGTCGCAAGGCGTATACTATCAAAATCATAAACCACCAATTTCGATGCATCATCTTCCTTCATTTGCTCTTTTCGTGCAGTTTCCCTTAGCAGTCCTTCTAATCTGATGGCTGTAGCCACTGACCTAAAGAGCCTTGCGATTGTGATTCTCCTAAACTTCCCTACATTTTACAGATAGAACAACGTCAACTCAAGATAAGCATGAGAACATCAGAAGTAGAGTAGTGTTTCTATAGTAGTAACTGCTTAGGACATGAATGATAATCATTCCATTCCGGGGAGTTTATTTCTCTTTATCTACTCATAAATAGAGTTTCTGAACAATGAAGCATGTTTGATATGGTCACAAAATTTCTATTATTGGAAAAGAAATTTGTTTGATAATGATACAAAATTTATATAAATCTATTTTGGCACAACGAGCAGTAGGTGATGACTTGGGGTAGGGGCTAGGGGCCCATGGGGGTGGCTAGCAACATGTGGTGGTCGGTGAAGGATAGCGGTCGGTAGTGGCTAGCAATTGGTAGTGGCCTAGGATGGTAGCAAGTGGTGGGAGGGGGGCAGTGGCTACTAGGTGGTGGATTGGAGGAGAGCTAAATAGACAGTGAAAAACAAGATAACGAACTATTTCCATTTCTATTATAGAAATAGAGAAAAGAAAATTTAATTACTTTTTCACCTCTCTTTCAAACTTATATTTGGACTAAAAATTTATTCAGAAATAAATGATGAAATTATATTACCAAATGGATTTTTTTTCTAAATCTGTGCTTGGAACAAAAAAAATAGTTCCAGAATGAAAACATAATAATTATTATTCATTAGCTTCCGAAGCCATTGTTTTATCAATAATTCAAGATTCTTATATTGCGGTTAGTGCAAAATCAACCTTAAGACAGCAACAAACCGTACATCTTTTATTACCTCTCCACTTTGGAAGACAACAGACTAAAATACAAGCTCCAATTAAAATGATGCCAGAAATAGTACTTAGGCTGATGATAACTTTTGTCCGCGTAGGTACACCTGAACATGGAAAAATATAGTATAAGAACCGCAGGCACTGTAAAAGCAAACGCATATTAATCTAACCTTTCCAACCTGTATCCGCAACTCCACCCTCACCCGCGTCGGCCAGTCGAATATGTAGATCTTCACCACCGATGGAGAATTGCAGAGTATCTAGGAGGTTTCTACTCCAAGCCATACATCCTATAGCATTCACATAAGAAAAGGCCAAGCACGAGCAGTTTTCTAGGCACCATCTTTGACATCCTTCCGCATCATCCATCGATACATAATCAGCGGCATCCGGCAGTTTAATTTGTTCCATTTTCCAAAACATATCTTTTCCGACAGTCGTTGAAGCTATTGTGGTGTGTTTCTGACAACTCAATTCCATTTCCCTAAGGCACCCTCTTGTCCAGTTTCCTCTGTTCCATTCTTCGTCTGATCTTGGTTTAAAACCTTGGAAGCATCTGCAAATAGGTGAACTAGCTGTGTTGCAAACGCCAAAGGGGCCACATATTCCATAAATTTCACAAGGGTTAGCTGGTGCCGGTGCCTCCCAGTATGTTATCCACGAAGGGGCCCAAACAACCGACTTTACAAGTCCTTCAAATGAGATGAAGGAATATCCAAAGATGGAGTTGTTGTAATTATTGATTGAATAATATGATGTTCCCTGGACAGTATCTTGGTGGACACCATAGTATGTGTTGTCCATGGCCGGTATTCCGATGAACTTGGTTTTATCCCACTGTCCACTTCTCCAGTAAGGACTCGTTCCATTCCAAGTGAAAAGCTGAGGCGCTGTCTCCGATGTCAGTCCAAAGACAAAGCTTCCAAATGAGGGATCATCTTCTCCTTTCCAGGAAATCAAGTTTAGTTTCTTTCCTGTTTTCACGTTTACTCCGATCTTCATGTTTGGCAGGAGAGTGTCGGTTGGTTCATCAAAGCTTTCCCATATTATATTCCCTTCCGTGTCTCGAAGAAGAAAGTTTCCGAAGTCTGAAAGCATTGCTGCAGAATTGTTCGACTTTGCCATGACATTAGTAGCCCACACAGTGTTTTGTTGCCCATCAAGGAGCTTCAGATTTCCATCTTCGCCAATTATTAAACTTGCAGATTGATCTGTATGTCCAAGTGGCTTGTTCCTGTTGGCCACCCAGACAACTCTGGAGGGAGTCAGCTTCTTGTACCATATTCCTAAGTACTGCTTCGCAGATCCTTTAGGAGTGAAAAACCCGAGCTCGAAGATTTGACCACTAGAGACAAGGGTTTGATTTTGAACGAGGGGCCTCGATGCAGTTATGTTGTCAATTGTGCTGCTTTGAAGTGCTTGAATCGGGGAGAAGACGAGCAAAGAACACAAATGCAGAGCCATTGGAACAATGATCAATAGATTCAATCAGTAAATAGGAAAAAATACCTTGCCAAACTTCACGTCTTATAGGCAAACCAAACAAATTAAACATGGAATCAGGAAAAGAGCACCACAATTGCCATAACTTTTCTAGAATGCTTTTCTAATATTATAAATTTTCAATCGATCGCTTAAATGATATAATTTTTACAAACTGTGAATGTTCATTTGAGTATTGCCAAAAACCTATGACATTAATGTAAAATCGTCCAACATGAGTCTCTAGGGAATGATGTCATCGTAAGCATGCAGAAACGACTTATTTAGCCTTTGCCCCAAATTGATGAGTTAGGGCTAAATCCATATCAAACCCTAAGCTGAATTGGATCCAATGGTGGAGAATGTTTATCCTGCGCGCCACCAAAGGACGCCGCTAGAGCAAATGTTGAAGAGGCAGCGCCGCTGCTAATCCTCAAGGCCCGCCATAATGGTAATCCTTCCAATTTGTCGTAACAAAGCTTTCTTCTCCGTGGCTATACGGTCCTTAATATTCGTCTTTAGCCAACAAAGCTAAAATCCATGATGTTGTGTTGTAATATATAGAAGTTGGTGGCACGGTAGATTTTTACAAGCGGATAACATTAATCTATATCGTTTATGTTTTTTATTCTCCTAAAGTGGTTCTTCCATTTTCAGATTGCTTAGTTTGGTGTTAGGTTGATCATTCACGATTTTTTCGCTGATTGGGTTTGACTCAAGTTACTTTGACAGCTGCCCCTATATCTTACTTGTTATCGTTTGCTTGAAAATGACTTGTAGATTGTCGCAAACATTATCTCAAAAAGCGGCATCATCTGAAATAGAGACCAGGATTTTGCAAGTGCATGATTATCATACAACACCAACTTTGACGCCAAGAAATTTTAATCGATTTAAACTCCATCATTTAAAGAAACACCGTTCATTTTAGTAATTCTCTAACGTGACATTAACTTAATATAATATTATTCGACGTGACTCTTTAGATAAAGGATATTATCAAAAGATTGTAAAAATTGGCTTTTTTCAACCCTTTCATTGCCCCAAATCGACGAGAAAGTGACTGCTCGAGAAAGGGAAGGGCATCGACACAAGCCGGCCCCAAGAGCTGCTGCTTGAGCACGCAGCCCCAGAGGCAAAATCTCCCATCCCACGGAGAGAAAGCTATGTTATTACAAATCAAAGGATTGCCATCGTAGTGGTACCTTTGCTCCAAGGGCGTCCTTTGGTGGCACCCACAGGATAAAGACCGGCCGCTGTTCAACCTAATTGAGTGTTAGGATTAGGATTTGAATTGGACATAGACACAATTCATCAATTTGGGGGCAAGAAAGTGCTAAGACTTATTTCTGGACGCTTTTCATGATGTCATTCCCTAATGCACCATGTCAGATGGTCTCGCATTTAATTAATGACATATAAGGTATTCAAACAATGAAAATCATCGACGTTACTCAGGTGAACGTTTTGTACAATGTCACGATACTCAAATGATCAATTAAATATATATGACACCCTATACTAGTATTATAGCACTTATGGTATTCTTTTTCCCTTTTCTAAAAAATATTTGGATCCAAGAAGATAATCTATAAAGTAGGATAAGTAGTTTACCATATAAAAAATTAAGTAGGACCATTATTTCTGACATATTGCAAGGAAAAAAACAAAAATAAGCATGCACCTTTACGCCTGGTCACGGGAGGAGGAGGAGATGGAAGGGAGGACAGTGGAGGCGCCAGGGCCGCCATGGCGGAGGCATTATAAAATGGGTACAGTTCGAACCTAATGCTACAGCTCGGAGTGAACGTCCTCCCACCTTGCTTTCCCCGATGAAGGCCGGCGATTGCCGCCCGGAGGCATTTATTGCAGTCCGACAACTTCAAGTCTGGTGTGCACTGCGCGAGCATGTACAGATTCTGCAAGCTGGTGAAATTTGCCTCCACGACCGCGACTTTCTTCCCTGACTTGTGGATTGAAGCCCTCACGGTGATGATATTCATGCTTTCTTGCAGGACATGCGGGAACCGGGTTGGATCGGTGATGTTTCGGCTGTTGTCCATCTTAAGAGAAGGCACTTGTTCCATAACCGAGTAGATGGACCCGTTGGAGTACATCAACACACACTCGTCATACCAAATCACGGAGACTCGCCGGTTGGGGCATCTCTGGAGGATATCCAGTTTTCCAGTAGCCACGCAATCGCTGCATGTGGCAATTTCGACATCACCGCGGCAGAGAAAGAGCCCGAAGACCCGGTCGGGAGGGTTTTGGCCTCCAGTGGCATGGGCGAAGCGGTCAGAGTTGTTCGTCGCGGCAGAGGAGAGGGAAGAAAGGAGGGTTTCGAGGTTGGATTGATAGGTGGAGTTGGAAGCGAAGAGGGTGGTGTTGGGGCAGTAATGCCGTAGAAATGTGGGTGCTGCTTCAGTACCTGCACAATTTATGAAGAAGAAGAGGAGAGAGAGGGGGATGGTGAAGCAAGCACTCATCTTTATGTCGATGAATCCCTTGGTCTTGCTGCCCGGGCTCGGGATTATGGGAAGAAGAAGATCATGATATGCTCTTCTTGACATTTTTGTCGTGGGAACTACGGAAAGTTTATTACATGATTTGATGCTGGTACCTACCAACGGCTGTAAAATCTATTTACACCCGTCGGATTGCCAACATTTATCCTTGTCATTGATGTTCATATGTTGGTAATCCAACGGCTAGAAATGCATGGAAGGTCTGCTTCGTGGAATCGCAGCAGTAGGCTGATCAATTGGAAATAGACAGATAACAACTTCTGTTTAATTTAATGGCAAGTGGCAATGATTTGTTTTTATATGTGGGACTCGCTGCTTTTTACCGTTTCTTATTATGGAAATAATGCGACCTATTAGATTAAGCCAGCACGATAACTTGTTGTGAAACATGTAGTCTACACAGCTATATGTAAATGACGATTGACAAATAATAGTTACGGATAATGAGAAGTTCTATAGGCTTTTATTTGAATTTTTTCTGATCCCATTGAACCGCCCCTGACAGGTCCGGTATGGTCGAGTCCAAGACTTTGGCGGTTCGGTCCACGGTTCTAGAGAATAGGAACCGATCCCACTGGTCCGGCTCCTAGTTCCAGGGGAAACCAAATGATGCTAGAACGCGATAGAAAATTGGCTAAACAGGAATTAGAAATCAATAGAGGAACATCTCGTTCACTCAAAATTGATAATCAATATCAAATTGTCAAAGATTAAATAATAATAATAACGTGATAATTCTCAAAACCCTAAAACACCTTATATATGGTGTTCATATAAGAAACCTAATCACAATAGGAAATCTAATTCCATTAGGAATCTTATTGATAACAGAAAATCTAATTTGAATTGAAATCCTAATTACAATAGGAAACTAAATTCAAATAAAAAACTAAATTCAAATATGAAACTAAACTTAAACTTAAAAAAATGGCACTAATCTTAATTGCATCATTCTTTCCTGCTAGAAAAAAGATTCGTCCTCGAATCTGGTTCGTCGTTGTCGATATCATTCTCTTCAGGTGGCAATCCAGGTGGCATATCCACAGGTACAATATCGGCAAAATCTTCAAGCAATAATCGAACTTGGGTAGGAATTTTGGACCTTTCATCAATATTTTGCTCCATCAGGACTTCCTTGGGAAACTCTTCTGGCTCATTCATGTTGACTTCAACAAATTTATCATCCTTCTGATTTTCTATCTAAATTATTGGACTATTAAAATTTTGCTCCATCACCACAAGAGCAAAAAAACTCAGAAGCATCAACTATCTCTTCTTCAAACTTCGACTTACTCAGCAAATTAGTTCTAGTCTCCTTTCTCCAATCTGAAGGAGCTAGAGTGAAGGTTCAACCATCCCTCTTGAAAGTGTAAGTATTTTTAAAGCCATCATGTCGAGTTTGCCTATCAAACTGCCATGGTCTTCCCAATAAAATATGGCAAACATCCATCGGAATTACATCACACCACACTTCATCGTTGTAAGATTTTTCAATCGAAAACTGCACAAGACACCTCTTGTTCACATTCACATCGTTGCCCTTTTTAAGCCACGATAGCTTATATGGTTGAGGATGATTTTCTGTTTTCAATCCCAACTTCTCCACCATGGTAGTAGACACTACGTTCTTGCAGCTTCCTCCATCTATTATCATGTTGCATACTTTCCCTCTACTAGTGCACTTAGTATGAAAGATATTATTTTTAAGCCACAACTCATCATCCACCGCAACATTCAAAGTTCTTCGTATGACTAAGGACTTACCAAAATCATTAAAAATAACCTCTTGTTTTGGATCCGCATCATCTTCTTCGACGTCGAATTCATCATAGATAAGACCTTCATCATAGAGTGGGTCTTCATCATAGATTAGCCTTCATCATGAAACTTAGAAATCTCGATCTTCTTTTCGAGATTATGAAAAGATGACTGATTTTCAGGACGTACTTCTCGATTCCGTCTCTGGTGTAGAACCTTGAAAGGGTTGACAGTCTCCTCTTCTTCATCATTGGATGGATCAACAGATTCTACTTGTTCTTTGGACTGAACGTCCAACCTTGCTTCAGCAAGTTGTTGCTCCAAATCCTTGATTCGCCTTCTCTGTTCTTCAATTTCTACATCTCGCAAATCTCTTAGACGTAACTATTCATCTGCTTCAGGAACGACTCCACGTCCCCGGCCTCCACGAGCTCACCATCCACGACCAACACGATTCTGTTCCGCCATTGATTCAAGCAACCTATGCTCTGATACCAATTGATGCCGGAACACAATAGAAAATTAGCTAAACATGAATTAGAAATCGATAGAGGAACATGCCGTTCACTCAAAATTGATAATCAATATCAAATTGTCAAAGAGTGAATAATAATAATAACGTGATAATTCTCAAAATCCTAAAACACCTTATATATGGTGTTCATATAAGAAACCTAATCACAATAGGAAATCTAATTCGAATAGGAATCCTATTGATAACAGAAAATCTAATTTGAATAGAAATCCTAATTACAATAGGAAACTAAATTCAAATAAAAAACTAAATTCAAATATGAAACTAAACTTAAACTTAAAAAAATAACACTAATCTTGATTGCATCACCAAACCATCCAAGGAACCGATTATCCCTAAAGTGTTTTTTGCAAAAAATTGAACTTTCAAATTTCGATTTTTTAAAAATATATATAATTTTTTATTTGGAAAATTAGAAGGAACCCCAAGTGGGCTCTAGGGCCTGGTCTAGACATGGCCTGGAGAAGACGCTTGGGTCTTGGACAAGGGGCACGAAATGGGCCATTACGCTGGCCCTCATTTCACAAAGTTCAAACACAATCCGAGCATTGAAAAACCAAAAGCAAAGCCCAAGTCTATCTAAAAGAGATGCGAGCTCAGTTCGACCACTACAAAACCAAACCTAAGCCCACTCAACTAAAAACAAACCTATACAAGCCTAAATTAAGCCTATTACTCGTTATTCCAATAATAAAAGCTAAACCCAAATTTGCCAAAATCACTCTAAGCCCAATACTTTCTAAGTCTAGAGAAGCCCAAAGCCTACTGAAATTAAATCAAAGATCAATTCTCTTAAAACTAATATCAGCCCAAGGCCGAAGAAAGGTCTCCTTAGTCAGCCCGGTCTCCCACAGCTCGCCTCCTTTCTTCCTCGCCAGATTCGATCGCCCGGCTTTGCTAGCGACCAACTTACGCAGGTCAAGCGCTCGACCGAATCATAGCAAAAAATCGGCGGTGCACAACATTTGTCGATGAATCAAACAAACACGTAGCAACAAACCAATAAATTGTGGGCTCGACGCAAATAAGAACTAATTCAAAGATCCAAGAAAACATATGGAGATATGGTCGATTGAAAATAAAGCACGATGATAAATTAGGAAATACCATGTCTCGGTTAAGCCAAAACTGGGTATGAATGTTTAATCGAGAAACGCCAAAACGGTGTGTTCGGGGTGAGCTGAACTATGATCGCTTTGGAGTGTCTCTGAACCAAGATCCTTGGAATAGACACACGAGAGTATGAACTTACCATGAATGCCGAGGTTCGGGAATGAGAAGCCACGAGAGGGAACCGAAGCTCTCCTCTGTCCTTCTTTATTTTTTTTCGTCCCCACTCCTCCTGACTTCAGCCTAACCCATCTTATCCCCTCCTCGTTTTTTCTCCTTATCTTTCGTCCTTTTTCCCTCTTGCCGCTGACCTCCCCACCTCTTTCTTTGACTTTTTCTCTCCTTTTTCCTTCTTTTCCTCTTTCTTTCCCAAAGTCTTGTCCTTTCCTCTCTCTTTTTTTCTTGCCATTCTCTTTACCAAAAAGGGATCCCCTGACTTAAATCTGAGTGACATAATAACCGAAAAAATAATATTTTTTAAAATGATATTTTTTGAATTTTTTTAAGTCCAGACCTCTTTGCTATCTGCCTACATGTGGAAATGGATTTGCTAACTTAAATTAAGGGTGACATAAGTTATTCATGTCGTCTAATCCGAATTGAACGGCTCGAAAAAACATCAAATTTTTTTTTGAAATAATATTTTTGTTCTGTTTGAAATCTAAAAAGGGGATCCGGCTCTTGACTTTATGTCATCCCTTCCCATGTCAAGCCTCTTCTTTTTTTTCATCTTTTCATTTTTTTTTCAATTTTTTATAATTTAATAGTTTTTGTTCCTTCCCCAAAATTCCTGCCGAGTCTTTAGTCGACCACCTTTTTTTCTTTATTTTAATTAATTAATTAATAATTTTTTGAATATTTTTCAGTTAATAATTTTTTAAAAAATTTTCTAATTAATAACAATTTTCTAAAAAATAAAGCTAAAATTAACTTATCGGACCGGTGCAATTAAGTGTCAGTAATTATGCAATGTCAATATTTTCGGTGAGGCGTTGTCAACTACCTTTCCAAAATGCATTTGTGATAAATCTTGGCATATGGTCTAAGATATAAGACTGCAATATCCGTTGATTCTAATTGCAAAGATGTAATGTCAATGCAACATGGTGCAGGATAACTGTTTTTTCTAAGGGTTAAATGATCTTTTTAAACAAAAATTTAACTAAGAAAAGCTATCTCTCTTTTAAAGGGAACTTGTAGAGGTTCCCATTAAGACAAGTAACCTGAATTCCACAAAAAAAAACTTCGTAATGGATGCAAATGGAAATGTTGAAGTGAAAAGCACTTTTTTATTTGCAACATGCATACTGACATTACGAACATTCGAGCATCTGTGCACCATATAAAACCATCCTACTAAAGATCTAGCAACTTAGATTCCCTTACAATCTTTATGTTTACATCATATATCAACAAAAATGTGCAACAAAAGATTGCATGCTCAAGCCAATTAAATTTGATGAACACTAAATCCCTAGAAGGATGAATTGATAGTGAAAATGCATATGAGAATTTTATCTTCCTTCAACCGTAGTAATGGTGATGGTATTCATGGACTGGAGGCTTCCTTCTTGTGATTGGACTTCATGAGCCGGCAAGCTTTGGAATACAAATGCTGGTTGCTTCGGCTGTGGAAGATTGGACTCCCCATTCAGCATTAGAACCACAGCTGACATGTTGGGTCTGTCTGCGGCGCGATCCTGAGTACAAAGAAGCCCTACTTGAATGCACCTCATTACTTCCGACATCGAGAATGTGTTAGCAATTGCTTCATCCATTACGTCCAATCTTTTGCCTTCACACCACAACTGCCAAGCCTGTGAAAACTGGTCGACCGTTAGATTATCTCAAGGACTACCAATTGTTTGAAACTGAAATGAAGGTGTGAGAGTTTGAAGTTAGATCTTGCACTTACATAAGCGAGGAGATTGAGATGCTGCCTGGGGTAATCAAAACTTGTGTTCTTTTTGCCACTGATGATCTCCAACAGTAGTACTCCAAAGCTATAAACATCAGATTTCTCAGAAAATATCCCACCCATGGCATACTCCGGAGACATGTAGCCGCTGTATAAATTGCGCTGTTATACTTTTATATTTATAATACAGCTATACAAAATCATATAGGTGGAGGGTTATCGAAGTACAGTTCAAACAAAAAAGTCATACAGGAAAGGACAACGACATGAGAGGTGAGGAAATTGGAGGTTCATAAACTTCCAACTCGACAAATTGTATTATTCTTATCTTTTAACATTTGTATTGCAGAGTTTGGTCTATAATTATCTTCGGGTGGACTGACACATTGGAATCATTGGATGGACATGGAAGAGTTTTTCCGTAATAATAACGGACTACAGTAGGAACATGTACGAGGGGAAAGATGAGCACATCATATTGCTTAATTGCTTTCAAGGTGACATATACCTCATGAGTAAGTACTCCTAAAAGTGATAATAGAAAAAACTTACAGTGTCCCCACAACTTTGTGAGTATTTACCAAAACTTGAGTGCCTTCAAACATCCGCGCAAGCCCAAAATCAGAAATTTTGGGATTCATCTTTTCATCCAAGAGAATGTTGCTCACTTTCAAATCTCGATGTATCACCCTAAGGAAAGAATCACGGTGGAGGTAGAGCAGCCCTCTTGCGACCCCCTGGATAATGCCAAAGCGTACACTCCAGCTCAGTTTTGCCTTTTCTCTTGAATCTAAACAAGGGAGGAAACATTAGAAATATATAGTTTCAGTTTTGGATATTGTTGAAAGCATAAATAATTTCTTCAAAGAGGGAGACAAACCAAAAAGGAAGGCATCCAAGCTCTTGTTCGGCAAGTACTCATACACTAGAATCTTCTCTTCTCCTTCAGTGCAGCAACCAAGTAGCCTCACCAGATTTCGGTGTTGAAGTTTGGATATTAGAAGGATCTCATTCTTGAACTCCACCATGCCTTGGTTTGAGCTACTCGAGAGTCTCTTTGCTGCTATCTCCGTACCATCGTTCAACTTTCCCTTTTTCAAAACAAACAAAACTATCAGAGATGAGATGATCTCTTTATTTCCCTTAGATAAGACTTTTCTTTTACCTTATAAACCGGGCCAAACCCTCCTTGTCCAAGTTTGTTTTTTACATCGAAGTTGTCTGTCGCAAGGCGTATACTATCAAAATCATAAACCACCAATTTCGATGCATCATCTTCCTTCATGTGCTCTTTCTGTGCAGTTTCCCTTAGCAATCCTTCTAATCTGATGGTAGTAGCCACTGACCTAAAGAGCCTTGGGATTGTCATTCTCCGAAACTTCCCTATATGTTATAGATAGAACAATGTCAACTCAAGATAAGCATGAGAACATTAGAAGTAGAGTAGTGTTTCTATAGTAGTAACTGCTTAGGACATGAATGATAATCATTCTATTCCAAGAGTAGATTTCTCTTTATCTATTCCTAAATAGAGTTTATGAACAATGAAGCATGTTTGATATGGTCACAAAATTTATATCATTGTAAAAGAAATTTGTTTGATAATGATACAAAATTTATATAAATCTATTTTGCACAACGAGCAGCAGGTGATGACTTGGGGTAGGGGTTAAGGGCCGATGGGGGTGGCTAGCAACATGTGGTGGTCGATGAAGGGCGGCGATTGGTAGTGGCCAACAATTGGTAGTGGCCTAGGATGGTAACAAGTGGTGGGAGGGGGGCAGTGGCTGGCAGGTGGTGGATTGGAGGAGAGCTAAATAGAATGTGAAAAACAAGAGAATGAACTATTTCCGTTTCTATTCTAGAGAGAAAAGAAAATGTTATTATTTTTTACCTCTCTTTCAAACTTATTTTTGGACTAAACATTTATTTCTTAAATAAATGATGAAATTATGTTACCAAATAGATTTTTATTCTAAACATGTGCTTGGAACAAAAAAATATTTCAAGAAAAAAAGCATAATAATTATCATTCATTAGCCTCCGAAGCCATGTTTTATCAATAATTTAAGATTCTTATATTGCGGTTAGTGGAAAATTAACCTTAAGACAGCAACAAACCGTACATCTTTTATTACCTCTCCACTTTGGAAGACAACAGACTGAAATACAAGCTCCAATTAAGGTGATGCCAGAAATTGTACTTAGGCTAATGATAACTTTTGTCCGCGTAAGTACACCTGAACATGGAAAAATATAGTATAAGAACCACAAGCACTGTAAAAACAACCGCATGTTAATTCAACCTTTCTAACCTGTGTCCGCAACTCCACCCGCACCCGCGTCCGCTAGTCGAATAAATAGATCTTCACCACCGATGGAGAATTGCAGAGTATCTAGGAGGTCTTTACTCCAAGCCATACATCCTATAGCATTCACAAAAGAAAAGGCCAAGCATGAGCAGTTTTCTAGGCACCAACTTCGACATCCTTCCGCATAATCCATCAATACATAATCAGCGGAATCCGGCAATTTAATTTGTTTCATTTTCCAAAACATATCTTTTCCGACAGTTGTTGAAGCTACTGTGGTCGTGTGTTTCTGACAACTCAATTCCATTTCCCTAAGGCACCCTCTTGTCCAGTTTCCTCTGTTCCATTCATCATCTGATCTTGGTTTAAAACCTTTGAAGCATCCGCAAATAGGTACACTAGATGGGTTGCAAACGCCAAAGGGGCCACATATTCCATAAATTTCACAAGGGTTAGTTGGTGCCGGTGCCTTCCAGTATGTCGTCCAGCCAGCGGTCCAAACAATCGCCTTATAAATTCCTTCAGATGAGATGAAAATATATCCAAAGATGGAGTTGTTGTAATTATTGATTGAATAATATGATGTTCCCTGGACGGCATCTTGGTGGACACCATAGAGTGTGTTGTCTACGGTCGGTATTCCGATGAACTTGGTTTTATCCCACTGTCCACTTCTCCAGTAAGGACTCGTTCCATTCCAGGTGAAAAGCTGAGGCGCTGTCTCCGGTTTCAGTCCCACCACAAAGCTTCCAAATGAGGGATCATCTTCTCCTTTCCAGGAAATCAAGTTTAGTTTCTTTCCAGTTTTCACGTTTACTCCGATCTTCATGTTTGGCAGGAGAGTGTCGGTTGGCTCATCAAAGCTTTCCCACATTATATTCCCTTCCGTGTCTCGAAGAAGAAAGTTTCCGAAGTCTGAAAGCATTGCTGCAGAATTGTTCGACTTGGCCATGACATTAGTAGCCCACATAGTGTTTTGTTGCCCATCAAGGAGCTTCAGATTTCCATCTTCGCCAATTATTAAACTTGCAGATTGATCTGTATGTCCAAGTGGCTTGTTCCTGTTGGCCACCCAGACAACTTTGGAGGGAATCAGCTTCTTGTACCATATTCCTAAGTACTGCTTCGCAGATCCTTTAGGCATGAAAAACCCGAGCTCGAAGATTTGACCACTAGAGACAAGGGTTTGATTCTGAACGAGTGGCCTCGATGCAGTTATGTTGTAAATTGTGCTGCTTTGAAGTGCTTGAATCGGGGAGAAGACGAGCAAAGAAGACAAGTGCAGAGCCATTGGAACAATGATCAATAGATTCAATCAGTAAATATGAAAAATACCTTGCGAAACTTCACGTCTTATCGGCAAACCAAACAAATTAAACATGGAATCAGGAAAAGGGCACCACAATTGCCATAACTTTTCTAGAACGCTTTTCTAATATCATAAATTTTCAATCGATCACTTGAATGTTATAATTTTTACAAACTGTAAATGTTCATTTGAGTATTACCAAAAACCTGTGACATTAATGTAAAATTGTCCAACACGAGTCTCTAGGGAATGATGTCATCCTAAGCATGCAGAAACGACTTATTTAGCCTTTGACCAAATTGACGAGTTAGGGCTAAATCCATATCAAATCCTAAGCTGAATTGGATCCAATGGTGCAGAATGTTTATCCTGCGCGCCACCAAAGGATGCCACTAGAGCAAATGTTGAAGAGGCAGCGCCGCTGCTAATCCTCAAGGCCCGCCATAATGGTAATCCTTCCAATTTTTTAACAAAGCTTTCTTCTTCGTGGCTATACGGTCCTTAATATTCGTCTTTAGCCAACAAAGTTAAAATCCATGATGTTATGTTGTAATATATAGAAGTTGGTGGCACTGTAGATTTTTACAGAGCGGATAACATTAATCTTTATCGTTTAAGTTTTTTATTCTCCTGAAGTTGTTCTTCCATTTTCAGATTGCTTAGTTTGGTGTTAGGTTGATCATTCACGATTTTTTCGCTGATTGGGTTTGATTCAAGTTACTTTGACAACTGCCCTTATTTCTTACTCGTTATTGTTTGACTTGAAAATGACTTGTAGATTGTCGCAAACATTATCTCAAAAAGCGGCATCATGTGAAATAGAGAATAGGATTTTGTAAGTGCATGATTATCATACAACACCAACTTTGACGCCATGAAATTTTAATCGATCATTAGAACTCCATCATTTAAAGAAAAACCGTTCATTTTAGTAATTCTCTAACGTGACATTAACTTAATATAATATTATTCGACGTGACTCTTTAGATAAAGGATATCATCAAAAGATTGTAAAAATTGGCTTTTTTCAACCCTTTCATTGCCCCAAACCGACGAGCAAGTGACTGCTCGAGAAAGGGAAGAGCATCGGCACAAGCCGGCCCCAAGAGCTGCTGCTTGAGCACGCAGCCCCAGAGGAAAAATCTCCCATCCCACGGAGAGAAAGCTATGTTATTACAAATCGAAGGATTGCCGTCGTAGTGGTACCTTTGCTCCAAGGGCGTCCTTCGGTGGCACCCACAGGTAAAGACCGGCCGCTGTTCAACCTAATTTAGTGTTAGGATTAGGGTTTGAATTGGACGTAGACACAATTCATCAATTTGGGGGCAAGAAAGTGCTAAGACTTGTTTCGGGACGCTTTTCATGATGTCATTCCCTAATGCACCATGTCAGATGGTCTCGCATTTAATTAATGATATATAAGGTATTCAAACAATGAAAATCATCGACGTTACTCAGGTGAATGTGTTGTACAATGTCACGATACTCAAATTATCAATTAAATATATATGACACCCTATACTAGTATAATAGCACTTATGGTATTCTTTTTCCCTTTTCTAAAAAATATTTGGATCCAAGAAGATAAAGGATAAGTAGTTTACCATATAAAAAATTAAGTAGGACCATTATTTCTGATATATTGGAAGGAAAAAAACAAAAATAAGCATGCACCTTTACGCCTGGTCACGGGAGGAGGAGGAGATGGAAGGGAGGACAGTGGAGGCGCCAGGGCCGCCATGGCGGAGGCATTATAAAATGGGTACAGCTCGAACCTCATGCTACAGCTCGGAATGAACGTCCTCCCACCCTGCTTTCCCCGAGGAAGGCCGGCGATTGCCGCCCGCAGGCATTTATTGCACTCCGACAACTTCAAGTCCGGTGTGCACTGCGCGAGCATGTACAGATTCTGCAAGCTGGTGAAATTTGCCTCCACGACCGCGACTTTCTTCCCTGACTTGTGGATTGAAGCCCTCACGGTGATGATATTCATGCTTTCTTGCAGGACATGTGGGAACCGGGTTGGATCGGTGATGTTTCCGCTGTTGTCCATCTTAAGAGAAGGCACTTGTTCCATGACCGAGTAGATGGACCCGTTGGAGTACATCAACACACACTCGTCATACCAAATCACGGAGACTCGCCGGTCGGGGCATCTTTGGAGGATATCCAGTTTTCCAGTGGCCACGCAATCGCTGCACGTGGCGATTTCGACATCGCTGCGGCAGAGAAAGAGCCCGAAGACCTGGTCGGAAGGGTTTCGGCCGCCAGTGGCATGGGCGAAGCGGTCAGAGTTGTTCGTCGCAGCGGAGGAGAGGGAAGAAAGGAGGGTTTCGAGGTTGGATTGGTAGGTGGAGTTGGAAGCGAAGAGGGTGGTGTTGGGGCAGTAATGCCGTAGAAATGTGGGTGCTGCTTCAGTACCCGCAAAATTTATGAAGAAGAAGAGGAGAGAGAGGGGGATGGTGAAGCAAGAACTCATCTTTGTGTCGATGAATCCCTTGGTCTTGTTGCCCGAGTATTATGGGAAGAAGAAGATCATGATATGCTCTTATTGACATTTTTATCGTGGGAACTACTTTGAAATTTCATTGCATGATTTAATGCTGGTACCATAAAAAACGATCATGACATCTTTGACATTTTTGTGAAAACGATCTCACATATTGGGTTAGGCTAATATGCCCTTACTATTTACACCTGTCAAATTGCCAACATTTGTCCTTGTCATTGATTTTATATGTTGGTAATCCAACAGCTAGAAATACAAGCAAGGTCCTGCTAAGTGGAATCGCAACAGTAGGTTGATCAATTGGAAATTGATAGATAACAACTTCTGTTTATCATAGTGCGTTGTTGATAATATTGTAGAGACATATTAGAGTATAAACTTAATATGTTTAATAGCAGGTGGCAATAATTTGTTTTCATATGTGGGACTCGTTGTTCTTACTATTTCTCTCTGTTCGTTTCGCAAAAAATATTGTGATGTGCTTTTGATAGATTGGATTTGATTACACGATTTGATGCACCATAGCTTAAGGATCAGATCCCTCTGTAAACATTTTGCTCGAGATACTGTTATTTATTAGGGAAAGAAAATATTTTATATTACATCATCGGGTAGCTCTTGACCTAATTCACTTGAGTTATTACCCACTTTAATCTATCATATACCAAGTCCACGTTTCTGACTCTAGGAGGCACCCATCTAAATGGGGTTCTCATTTAGGCACATTTAACGTTAGATTTCCAATGCTAATACATATAGCGTCTCTTATAAGTTAGCTTTAGATTCACACACGGTTTAAAACTTGCTTGCATAATGAGTTTTCACCCGGCACATAATCTAAAAGGTTCTTCTTGTGAAGACTCTATGTTCTTGTTTAAAAAGTTGTGCTTCAATGAAAGGAAAAGCAACCACCTTTGAAAATGACATTGTCCTGAAATCTCAATGAGTTCCTCTCATTGTGCAAGGAGATTCTGCCGGTACTTAAGTTTAGCTGTGACTACTTAACATTCCCATTTAAATTGTTTTTATGCCGCATTCAGTTTTTCCTAAAGGACATGTAATCACTAGGTCTAATATAGCTAGGTTATGGATGGCTTTAGGACCCGTTAGTTTAACAAGGGAAAAACTAGCATTGGAGGACAACGTGAATATGTCAAAGAGTTGTGGAAGAGATCTTTAATCTAAGAGGCTGAGAAGTCCCGATGTTATTGATTAAAGTGCATGGTTTGGTCCATTCTCTTGCGATGATTGTGGAACAAAATAGATGCTCCATTTTCTGCTTTGACATTGCAGATATTTCAGAAGAAATTCAATACGTTTGATTTTCTAGCACTTAATTAAAGGAAATTTTGAAATTTCCGCGTAGTCTCACATTTTCTGATAAAAGAAATGTCAAACAATCCGCGTGCAATTAGATTTCACTCCAAAGTTGATGAAATTATTACTAGAGATTTTGCTAGAGTCTAGAACATGCATCTCTAAGTGCCACCTATCTGGGTTCGATATATGGTGGTCTGGAGGAGCAGCCAAGTTCCAGCGTCAATGTTGTCGTCGGTGCCAGTGCTTTCTAGAAGATAATTATAGAACTTGCAAAACGCAGAATTGTCATTGCAGCTCGAGGCCAGGACTCTTCCTCCTGTCGTATCGCTCGGAAGATTATTGCTGGTCACTTGCAATTACGCCTTGCAATCCACCGCCGTCAAGTTCGGTGCGCACTAAGTGAGCATGTACGGGCGGTCCAACCTCGTGATGCCAGCGTCCCCGATGGAAAATCTCTTGTCAGACCAGTCAGTTGCCACCCCTTCGCCCAATTTATTGGTCTTGTCCTTCAGCAATTAGGTGAAGCTGCTAGGTTTTGGGATGTTGACCACGTTCTTGAAAACGAAGGCAGGGCATTTATCGTTCCACAGAAAAAATTGATTGGTTCGAGAAACGCAACATACACTCATCGTGCCAAGTGATGGGGTCTTTCTCATTAGGGCATGCGTCGGAATATTTCCTTGCTCGCGTTCGCTATGTAGTTGCCGCAAGTGGTGGCGTGGACATCGCCCTGGAAAAAGAATAGCCTATAGGTGCAGCAAAGTGCGCTTTTACCCGCAGTGGCATTGGCGAAGCCATCAGCATCGGCGGCGACGGCAGCCGAGGAGAGGGAAGAGAGGAAGGTGTTGACATTTCTTGGTAGGCGGAGTTGGGAGTGAAGAGGCTGGTGTTCGGGCAGTAATGCCAAAAATAAGTTGGTACAGCTTCAGTATTGTGTGTGCAAATGCTAAGAAAATTGAAGAAGAAGATGGAGAGAGAGAGAGAGAGAGAGAGAGAGAGAGAGAGAGAGAGAGAGAGAGAGAGGAGGAGGAGGAGGAGTCATGTTTTGAGGGTTGGATGGCTAAGAAGAGACATCCATAAAATGTTTATATAGGGTAGCGTCAGATCAAAAGTTTGGCTCCGTTTGGATGACCAGTCACATGCAAATAATTATCGGAAGAAACTAGGAAAATTAATAACCGGGTAAAATCAATGATCCATTGTTATATGGTGAGACTTTACAAGACTTTGAGGGTGCACATGATGGAATTTTTGCCCACAAATTGATTTCTGGAACAAATATATTTTTTTGATTTATGTTATAAAATGAGCTTCTGAGAAAAAAATGCATTTGATAATGACAAATAATTTCTATTTTAGAAACAGAAATTGGTTTGATAACGAAAAGAATTTGCTTTTGTTTTTGTTTCATTTTAAAATAAAATTTTCATTTTAGAGTTTGCAAGAATATTATTTATATAAATTTCAAATGCTTGTTATTTAGTGCAAAAAATTGATAAATTTTATCACATTTTCTATTGTTATATAACCCCAAATTCACTTTTGACGCATTGATTTCCTCGTTGGAAGTGGTACTTGCACAAAAAGAATAATTTTCAACCTAAAATAACACTACTAGGAAAAATAAAAATTCTTTCACTCAAATCCTCAATCGTCTCAAAAATCTTCATCGTTTAATCTATGGTCAAAGATAAACGACAAGCCTCTCATGCATAAGAAATTCGATATCATCTAATAAAAGAAAGAGATCCAATGATAATAAATCATCAAATACGAGATAACGCATTACAAAAGTCGATATGGGGAGAGTGAAGATTGCGATAAGATTGCGATAAGATTGCATCAATTATGTGTATGGTGTGCAATTCATTGAGAGAAATAATTTCTGGATTTCTCATTATTGAACATAAATCACAAATTTTCTATTTCTGATTTCTTGGTCAAACCTATTTCTAGAACATAAATATATTCCAGAAATCGGGAAAAAATCTACAAAACGGATTTATGTTCTATAATGAGTTCTGGAAGAGAAAAACTCATTCTCGAACAAAAATTATGACAAATCATGCGCATCCTGAATATACAAGCCATTTAGGCTGCTTTTGACTTGTTCGTCTAAAGAATATGTTAAGAAAAAACTCAAATCTCAACTCGTTTATCTCGTGTAGTGTCCTCTGCTCCATCACTGACAATATTGTTTGCTCACAACTTTATTTTTCCTCGAGTCCAACATCTTTGTGACCCTCAATAGCATACACAAGCATGCGACTCAGGAAAATGCGTTGTCGATGGGTAATGGTGGATTTCATGGTATGAACTCTCCTTTGACTCTATCACTTGGCGATATGGGACATATATGTGACATCTCAACTTCTCCAAAGCAAGAAGAAAAAAAATGAAAATACTTTTTGGTCAATATTTTAAATATATATGCAAATCGCGTAGAACTATTAAAAAAATTGTATATGAATGCATGCCTCGACACTTATATATTATGAAAATTTCAGATGCTTAAAATTTATATTTAAAAAATCTAAAAATATGTAAATGTCGTAAGATTTGAGAGAGAGAGAGAGAGAGAGAGAGAGAGAGAGAGAGGAAAACTAAAAGTGCCTTCAAACACAAAGTTCAAACCCAATCCGAGCATTGAAAAACCGAAAGCAAAGCCCAAGTCTATTAAAAAGAGATGCGAGCCCAGTTCGACCACTACAAAACCAAACCTAAGCCCACTCAACTAAAAACAATCCTTTACAAGCCAAGATTAAGCCTGTTACTCGTTATTCCAATAATAAAAGCTAAACCCAAATTTGCCAAAATCACTCTAAGCCCAAGACTTTTAAAGTCTAGAGAACCCAAAGGCTACTGAAATTAAATCAAAGCTCAATTCTCTTAAAACTAATATCAGCCCAATGCCGAAGAAAGTTCTCCTCAGTCAGCCTGGTCTCCCACAGCTCGCCGGATTCGATCGCCCAGCTTTGCCAGCGACCAACTTACGCTGGTCGAGCGCTTGACTAAATCATAGCAAAAAATCGGCGGTGCACAATATTTGTCGATGAATCAAACAAAGACGTAGCAACAAACCAATAAATTGTGGGCTTGACCGAAATTATGAAACTAAGCCAATTACTCGTTATTCCAATAATAAAATATGAAACCGAATTTGCCAAAATCACTCTAAGCCCATGACCTTTTAAGTCTAAAGAAGACCAAAGCCCATTGAAATTAAATCAATCTCAATTCTCTTAAAACTAACATAACCCTAAGGGCAAAGAAAAGTCTCCTCGGCAGCTCGGTCTCCCATATCTCGCCTCCTCTCTTCCTCGCCGGATTTGGACCCCGGCTTTGCGAGCGACCAACTTACGTCGATCGAGCCGTTTCAACACCCTTGACCGGATCACAACCAAACATTGGCGGTGCCCAACGTTTGTCGACGAATCAAACAAAGACGTAGTAACAAACCAAAGACCGATGGGCTCGACCCAAACAAGAACTAATTCAAAGATCCAAGAAAACCTATGTAGATATGATTGCGATTGGTCTAACGTAACGAACAAGAAGTAGAGAGCGGAGATCGATCATTCGGGGACTCGGACTCGTACATCGATTGGAAATAATCGTCAATTAAGGGTAAAGGATGATGCAATGCATTCTGTTTTTTTCTCCCCTTCTTCTGACTTCAGTGGAAACCCTCTTTTCCCCTCCATGTTTTTTCTCCTTCTCTTTCTTTTTATTCCCCTCTTTTCCATGGATAAGGATCGTCTACGATACGCAGAGGCTGGAACCTTTTCAAAACCTTCCCCTTAAATTAAGGGGGCCGTCCGATTAAAAAATGGACGGCCTCTGCTCCGGATCCCTTTTCCACTAACCTCCCCGTCTCTTTCTTTGACTTTTCTCTCCTTCTTTGTCCTTCTTTTCCTCTTTCTTCGCCAAGGTCTTGTCATGCCCCTTTTTTGGTTTTTGGTGCCGTTCTCTTTGCTACCTGCCCACCCATCCCTTCTCATGTCAGGCCTCTTGTTTGTTTATTTATTTTCGATTTTTGATAATGTGATATTTTTTGGTCCTTTCCCAAAATTCCTGCCGAGTATTCAGTCAACCACATTTTTTTCTTTATTTTATTTAATTAATAACTTTTTGAATTTTTTTCAGTTAATAAAAAATAAAAAATTATAATTAATAACAATATTCTAAAAAAATCAAGCTAAAAATAACTTATTGGACCGGAAAAATTATATGTCAATAATGATGCAATGTCAACATTTGCGGTGGGGCGTTGTCGGCTACCTTTCCGAAATGCATCTGTGATAACTCTTGGCATGTGGTCTGAGATATAAGATTGCAATATGCCTTGTTTCTAATTGCAAAGATCAAATGTCAATGCAACATGGTGTTGGATAGCTGTTTTTGCTAAGGGTTAAATGATCTTTTTGAACGAAAATTTAACTAAGAAAAGCTAACTCTCATTAAAAGAGAACTCGTAGGGGTTTTTATAAAGACAAGTCACCTAAATTCCACACACAAAAAAAAAAACTTTGTAATGGATGCAAATGGAAATGTTGAGGTGGAAAGCACTTTTTTATATGTAAAAAGGTTAGAGATGATCCCCATGCATATTGACGTTACGAACATTTGCGCGTCCGTGCACCATATAGAACCATCCTACTAGAGATCTAGCAACTTAGATTCCTTGACATATATCTCTCCATGTTTACATCATATATCCACATAAAAGTGCAACAAAAGATTGCATACCTAAGCCAATTAGATTTGATGAACACTGAATCCTTGGAAAGATGCATTGATAGTGAAAATGTATACGAGAGCTTTATCTCCCTTCAACCGTAGTAATGTCGATGGTATTCATAGATAGGAGGCTTCCTTCTTGTGATTGGATTTTGTGAGCCAGTGAGCTTTGGAATATAAATGCCGGTTGCTTTGGCTGTGGAAGATGGGACTCCCCATTCAACATTAGAACCACGACCGGCATGTTGGGTCTATCTGCGGCGTGGTCTTGCGTACAGAGAAGCCCTACCTGAATGCACCTTGTTACTTCTGACATCGAGAATGCGTTAGCAATGGTTTCATCCATCAGGTCCAATCCTCTGCCTTCACACCACAACTGCCAAGCCTGTGAAAACTGGTTGATCGTTAGATTATCTCAAGGACTACCAATGGTTGGAAACTGAAGTAGAGGTATGAGAATTGAAGTTAGATCTCGCACTTACATAAGCGAGGAGATTGAGATGCTGCTCAGGATAATCTAAACCGGTGTTCTTCTTGCCACTGATAATCTCTAGCAGCAGTACTCCAAAGCTATAAACATCAGATTTCTCAGAAAATATCCCACCCATGGCATACTCTGGAGACATGTAGCCACTGCATAAATTGTGTGTGTTATACTTTTATATTTATAATGCAGCTATACAAAATCATATAAGTGGAGGGCTATCGAAGTATAGTTCAAACAAAAAGTCATAGACGAAAGAACAACAACATGAGAGGTGAGGAAATTGGAGGGCGATAAAGTTCCAACTCAACACATTGTATTGCAAAGTTTGGTCTATAATTATCTTCAGGCGGACGGACACATTGGAACCATTAGATGGGTATGGAAGAGTTTTCTCTGTAATAATAACGGACTAGAGTAGGAACATGTACTTTTTACCAAAAAAGAGTAGGAACATGTACGAGGGGAAAGATAAGCACATCATAATGCTTAATTGCTTTCAAGGTGACATATGCCTCATGAGTAAGCACTCCTAAAAGTGATGATAGAAAAAGCTTACAGTGTCCCCACAACTTTGTGAGTGTTTACCAAAACTTGAGTGCCTTCAAACATCCGCGCGAGCCCAAAATCAGAAATCTTGGGATTCATCTTTTCATCCAGGAGAATGTTGCTCACTTTCAAATCTCGATGTATCACCCTGAGGAAAGAATCGCGGTGGAGGTAGAGTAGCCCTCTTGCGACCCCCTGGATAATGCCAAAGCGCACACTCCAGCTCAGTTTTGCCTTTTCTCTTGAATCTAAACAAGGGAGGAAACATTAGAAATATCTAGTTTCAGTTTTGGATTTTGTAGAAAGCATAAATAATTTCTTCAAAGAGGGAGACAAACCAAAAAGGAAGGCATCCAAGCTCTTGTTCGGCAAGTACTCATACACTAGAATCTTCTCTTCTCCTTCAGTGCAGCAACCAAGTAGCCTCACCAGATTTCGGTGTTGAAGTTTGGATATTAGAAGGATCTCATTCTTGAACTCCACCATGCCTTGGTTTGAGCTACTCGAGAGTCTCTTTGCTGCTATCTCCGTACCATCGTTCAACTTTCCCTTTTTCAAAACAAACAAAACTATCAGAGATGAGATGATCTCTTTATTTCCCTCATATAAGACTTTTCTTTTACCTTATAAACCGGGCCAAACCCTCCCTGTCCGAGTTTGTTTTTTGAATCAAAGTTGTCTGTCGCAAGGCGTATACTATCAAAATCATAAACCACCAATTTTGATGCATCATCTTCCTTCATTTGCTCTTTCCGTGCTGTTTCCCTTAGCAGTCCTTCTAATCTGATGGTTGTAGCCACTGACCTAAAGAGCCTTGGGATTGTGATTCTCCTAAACTTCCCTGCATTTTACAAATAGAACAACGTCAACTCAAGATAAGCATGAGAACATCAGAAGTAGATGGTCACAAAATTTCTATTATTGGAAAAGAAATTTTTTGATAACAATACACAATTTATATAAATCTATTTTGTCACAACAAGCAGCAGGCGATGACTTGGGGTAAGGGTTAGGGGCCGATGGGGGTGGTTAGCAACATGTGGTGGTTGGTGAAGGGCAGTGGTTAGTAGTGGCTAGCAATTGGTAGTGGCCTAGGATGGTAGCAAGTGGTGGGAGGGGTAGTGGCCGCCGGGTGGTGGATTGGAGGAGAGCCAAATAGAGAGTGAAAAACAAGAGAATGAACTATTTCCATTTCTATTCTAGAAATAGAGAAAAGAAAATTTAATTATTTTTTGACCTCTCTTTCAAACTTATTTTTGGACTAAAAATTTATTCAGAAATAAATGATGAAATTATATTACCAAATGAATTTTATTCTAAATCTGTGCTTGGAACAAAAAAATAGTTCCAAAATGAAAACATAATAATTATCATTCATTAGCTTCCGAAGCCATTGTTTTATCAATAATTTAAGATCCTTATATTGCGGTTAGTGCAAAATCAACCTTAAGACAGCAACAAACCGTACATCTTTTACTACCTCTCCACTTTGGAAGACAACAGACTGAAATACAAGCTCCAATTAAGATGATGCCAGAAATAGTACTTAGGCTGATGATAACTTTTGTCCGCGTAGGTACACCTGAACATGGAAAAATATAGTATAAGAACCACACGCACTGTAAAAACAACCACATATTAATTTAACCTTTCCAACCTGTATCCGCAACTCCACCCGCACCCACGTCGGCCAGTCGAATATGTAGATCTTCACCACCGATGGAGAATTGCAGAGTATCTAGGAGGTTTTTACTCCAAGCCATACATCCTATAGCATTCACATAAGAAAATGCCAAGCACGAGCAGTTTTCTAGGCACCATCTTTGACATCCTTCCGCATCATCCATCGATACATAATCAGCGGAATCCGGCAGTTTAATTTGTTCCATTTTCCAAAACATATCTTTTCCGACAGTCGTTGAAGCTACTGTGGTGTGTTTCTGACAACTCAATTGCATTTCCCTAAGGCACCCTCTTGTCCAATTTCCTCTGTTCCATTCTTCATCTGATCTTGGTTTAAAACCTTGGAAGCATCTGCAAAAAGGTGAACTAGATGTGTTGCAAACGCCAAAGGGGCCACATATTCCATAAATTTCACAAGGGTTAGTTGGTGCCGGTGCCTCCCAGTATGTTATCCAGGCAGGGGCCCAAACAACCGACTTTACAAGTCCTTCAGATGTGATGAAAGAATATCCAAAGACGGAGTTGTTGTAATTATTGATTGAATAATATGATGTTCCCTGGACAGTATCTTGGTGGACATCATAGTATGTGTTATCCATGGTCGGTATTCCGATGAACTTGGTTTTATCCCACTGTCCACTTCTCCAATAAGGACTCGTTCCATTCCAAGTGAAAAGCTGAGGCACTGTCTCCGATGTCAGTCCAAAGACAAAGCTTCCAAATGAGGGATCATCTTCTCCTTTCCAGGAAATCAAGTTTAGTTTCTTTCCTGCTTTCACGTTTACTCCGATCTTCATGTTTGGCAGGAGAGTGTCGGTTGGCTCATCAAAGCTTTCCCACATTATATTCCCTTCCGTGTCTCGAAGAAGAAAGTTTCCGAAGTCTGAAAGCATTGCTGCAGAATTGTTCGACTTTGCCATGACATTAGTAGCCCACACAGTGTTTTGTTGCCCATCAAGGAGCTTCAGATTTCCATCTTCGCCAATTATTAAACTTGCAGATTGATCTGTATGTCCAAGTGGCTTGTTCCTATTGGCCACCCAGACAACTCTGGAGGGAATCAGCTTCTTGTACCATATTCCTAAGTACTGCTTCGTAGATCCTTTAGGCGTGAAAAACCCGAGCTCGAAGATTTGACCACTAGAGACAAGGGTTTGATTCTGAACGAGTGGCCTCGATGCAGTTATGTTGTAAATTGTGCTGCTTTGAAGTGCTTGAATCGGGGAGAAGACGAGCAAAGAACACAAGTGCAGAGCCATTGGAACAATGATCAATAGATTCAATCAGTAAATATGAAAAAATGCCATGTGAAACTTCACGTCTTATAGGCAAACCAAACAAATTAAACATGGAATTAGGAAAAGGGCACCACAATTGCCATAACTTTTCTAGAAAGCTTTTCTAATATCATAAATTTTCAATCGATCACTTGAATGTTATAATTTTTACAAACTGTGAATGTTCATTTGAGTATTGCCAAAAACCCGTGACATTAATGTAAAATCGTCCAACATGAGTCTCTAGGGAATGATGTCATCCTAAGCATGCAAAAACGACTTATTTAGCCTTTGCCCCAAATTGATGAGTTAGGGCTAAATCCATATCAAACCCTAAGCTGAATTGGATCCAATGGTGGAGAATGTTTGTCCTGCACGCCACCAAAGGATGCCGCTAGAGCAAATGTTGAAGAGGCAGCGCCGCTGCTAATCCTCAAGGCCCGCCATAATGGTAATCCTTCCAATTTGTCGTAACAAAGCTTTCTTCTCCGTGGCTATACGGTCCTTAATATTCGTCTTTAGCCAACAAAGCTAAAATCCATGATGTTATGTTGTAATATATAGAAGTTGGTGGCACTGTAGATTTTTACAGAGCGGATAAAATTAATCTATATCGTTTCGTTTTTTATTCTCCTGAAGTGGTTCTTCCATTTTCAGATTGCTTAGTTTGGTGTTAGGTTGATCATTCACGATTTTTTCGCTGATTGGGTTTGATTCAAGTTACTTTGACAACTGCCCTTATTTCTTACTTGTTATCGTTTGACTTGAAAATGACTTGTAGATTGTCGCAAACATTATCTCAAAAAGCGGCATATCTGAAATAGAGAATAGGATTTTGCAAGTGGATGATTATCATACAACACCAACTTTGACGCCATGAAATTTTAATCGATCATTAGAACTCCATCATTTAAAGAAAAACCATTCATTTTAGTAATTCGCTAACGTGACATTAACTTAATATAATATTATTCGACTTGACTCTTTAATAAAGGACATCATCAAAAGATTGTAAAAATTGCTTTTTTCAACCCTTTCATTGCCCCAAATCGACGAGCAAGTGACTGCTCGAGAAAGGGAAGGGCATCGACACAAGCCGGCCCCAAGAGCTGCTGCTTGAGCACGCAGCCCCAGAGGAAAAATCTCCCATCCCACGGAGAGAAAGCTATGTTATTACAAATCGAAGGATTGCCATCGTAGTGGTACCTTTGCTCCAAGGGCGTCCTTTGGTGGCACCCACAGGATAAAGACTGGCCGCTGTTCAACCTAATTTAGTGTTAGAATTAGGGTTTGAATTGGACATAGACACAATTCATCAATTTGGGGGCAAGAAAGTGCTAAGACTTGTTTCTAGACGCTTTTCATCACGTCATTCCCTAATGCACCATGTCGGATGGTCTCGCATTTAATTAGTGACATATAAGGTGTTCAAACAATAAAAATCATCGACGTTACTCAGGTGAACGTTTTGTACAATGTCATGATACTCAAATGATCAATTAAATATATATGTCACCCTATACTAGTATTATAGTACTTATGGTATTCTTTTTCCCTTTTCTAAAAAATATTTGGATCCAAGAAGATAATCTATAAAGTAGGATAAGTAGTTTACCAATAAAAAATTAAGTAGGACCATTATTTCTGACATATTGGAAGGAAAAAAACAAAAATAAGCATGCACCTTTACGCCTGGTCACGGGAGAAGGAGGAGATGGAAGGGAGGACAGTGGAGGCGCCAGGGCCGCCATGGCCGAGGCATTATAAAATGGGTACAGCTCGAACCTCATGCTGCAGCTCGGAGTGAACGTCCTCCCACCTTGCTTTCCCCGATGAAGGCCGGTGATTGCCGCCCGAAGGCATTTATTGCACTCCGACAACTTCAAGTCCGGTGTGCACTGCGCGAGCATGTACAGATTCTGCAAGCTGGTGAAATTTGCCTCCACGACCGCGACTTTCTTCCCTGACTTGTGGATTGAAGCCCTCACGGTGATGATATTCATGCTTTCTTGCAGGACATGTGGGAACCGGGTTGGATCGGTGATGTTTCCGCTGTTGTCCATCTTAAGAGAAGGCACTTGTTCCATGACCGAGTAGATGGACCCGTTGGAGTACATCAACACACACTCCTCGTACCAAATTACGGAGACTCGCCGGTCGGAGCATCTCTGGAGGATATCCAGTTTTCCAGTGGCCACGCAATCGCTGCACGTGGCGGTTTCAACATCGCCACGGCAGAGAAAGAGCCCGAAGACCTGGTCGGGAGGGTTTTGGCCGCCAGTGGCATGGGCGAAGCGGTCAGAGTTGTTCGTCGCGGCGGAGGAGAGGGAAGAAAGGAGGGTTTCGAGGTTGGATTGGTAGGTGGAGTTGGAAGCGAAGAGGGTGGTGTTGGGGCAGTAATGCCGTAGAAATGTGGGTGCTGCTTCAGTACCTGCAAAATTTATGAAGAAGAGGAGAGAGAGGGAGATGGTGAAGCAAGAACTCATCTTTATGTCGATGAATCCCTTGGTCTTGTTGCCCGGGCTCGGGATTTTTGGGAAGAAGATCATGATATGCTCTTCTTGACATTTTTGTCGTGGGAACTACTCTGAAAATTCATTACATGATTTAATGCTGGTACCATAAAAACCGATCATGACATTTTTGACATTTTTGTGAAAACGATGTCACATATTGGGGTTAGGCTAATATACCCTTACTATTTACACCCTTCGGATTGCCAACATTTGTCCTTGTCATTGATGTTATATGTTGGTAATCCAACGGCTAGATATGCAAGCAAGGTCCTGCTCGGTGGAATCGCAACTGTAGTCAATCAAATAGATAATAATTTCTGTTTATCGTAGTGCGTTGCTGATAATATTGTAGAGACATATTGGAGTATAAACTTAATATGTTTAAAGGCAGGTGGAAATAATTTGTTTTTATACGTGGGACTCGTTGCTCTTACTACTTCTCTCCATTCGTTTCGCAAAAAATATTGTGATGTGCTTTTGATAGATTGGATTTGATTTACACGATTTGATGCACCATAGCTTAAGGATCAGATCCCTCTGTAAACATTTTGCTCGAGATACTCTTGTTTATTAGGGAAAGAAAATATTTTATATTACATCATCGGGTAGCTCTTGACCTAATTCACTAGAGTGATTACCCACTTTAATCTATCATATACCAAGTCCACGTTTCTGACTCTAGGAGGCACCCATCTAAATGGGGTTCTCATTTAGGCACATTTAACGTTAGATTTCCAATGCTAATACATATAGCGTCTCTTATAAGTCAGCTTTAGATTAACACACGGTTTAAAACTTGCTTGCATAATGAGTTTTCACCCGGCACATAATCTAAAAGGTTCTTCTTGTGAAGACTCTATGTTCTTGTTTAAAAAGTTGTGCTTCAATGAAAGGAAAAGCAACCACCTTTGAAAATGACATTGTCCTGAAATCTCAATGAGTTCCTCTCATTGTGCAAGGAGATTCTGCCGGTACTTAAGTTTAGCTGTGACTACTTAACATTCCCATTTAAATTGTTTTTATGCCGCATTCAGTTTTTCCTAAAGGACATGTAATCACTAGGTCTAATATAGCTAGGTTATGGATGGCTTTAGGACCCGTTAGTTTAACAAGGGAAAAACTAGTATTGGAGAACAGCGTGAATATGTCAAAGAGTTGTGGAAGAGATTTTTAATCTAAGAGGCTGAGAAGTCCCGATGTTATTGATTAAAGTGCATGGTTTGGTCCATTCTCTTGCGATGATTGTCGAACAAAATAGATGCTCCATTTTCTGCTTTGACATTGCAGATATTTCAGAAGGAATTCAATACGTTTGATTTTCTAGCACTTAATTAAAGGAAATTTTGAAATTTCCGCGTAGTCTCACATTTTCTGATAAAAGAAATGTCAAACAATCTGCGTGCAATTAGATTTCACTCCAAAGTTGATGAAATTATTACTAGAGATTTTGCTAGAGTCTAGAACATGCATCTCTAAGTGCCACCTATCTGGGTTCGATATATGGTGGTCTGGAGGAGCAGCCAAGTTCCAGCGTCAATGTTGTCGTCGGTGACAGTGCTTTCTAGAAGATAATTATAGAACTTGCAAAACGCAGAATTGTCATTGCAGCTCGAGGCCAGGACTCTTCCTCCTGTCGTATCGCTCGGCAGATTATTGCAATTACGCCTTGCAATCCACCGCCGTCAAGTTCGGTGCGCACTAAGTGAGCGTGTACAGTTGGTCCAACCTCGTGATGCCGGCGTCCCTGATGGAAAACCTCTTGTCGGACCAGTCAGTTGCCACCCTTTCGCCCAATTTATTGGTCTTGTCCTTCAGCAATTAGGTGAAGCTGCTAGGTTTTGGGATGTTGACCACGTGCTTGAAAACGAAGGCAGGGCATTTATCGTTCCACGGAAAAAATTGATTGGTTCGAGAAACGCAACATGCACTCATCGTGCCAAGTGATGGGGTCTTTCTTATTAGGGCATGCGTCGGAATATTTCCTTGCTCGCGTTCGCTATGTAGTTGCCGCAAGTGGTGGCGTGGACATCGCCCTGGAAAAAGAATAGCCTATAGGTGCAGCAAAGTGGGCTTTTACCCGCAGTGGCATTGGCGAAGCCATCAGCATCGGCGGCGGCGACGGCAGCCGAGAGGGAAGAGAGGAAGGTGTTGACATTTCTTGGTAGGTGGAGTTGGGAGTGAAGAGGGTGGTGTTCGGGCAGTAATGCCAAAAATAAGTTGGTGCAGCTTCAGTATTGTGTGTGCAAATGCTAAGAAAATTGAAGAAGAAGATGGAGAGAGAGAGAGAGAGAGAGAGAGAGAGAGAGAGAGAGAGAGAGAGAGAGAGAGAGAGAGAGAGAGAGAGAGAGAGAGAGAGAGAGAGAGGAGGAGGAGTCATGTTTTGAGGGTTGGATGGCTAAGAAGAGACATCCATAAAATGTTTATATAGGGTAGCGTCAGATCAAAAGTTTGGCTCCGTTTGGATGACCAGTCACATGCAAATAATTATCAGAAGAAACTAGGAAAATTAATAACCGGGTAAAATCAATGATCCATTGTTATATGGTGAGACTTTACAAGACTTTGAGGGTGCACATGATGGAATTTTTGCCCACAAATTGATTTCTGGAACAAATATGTTTTTTCGATTTATGTTATAAAATGAGCTTCTGAGGAAAAAATGCATTTGATAATGACAAATAATTTCTATTTTAGAAACAGAAATTGGTTTGATAACGAAAAGAATTTGCTTTTGTTTTTGTTTCATTTTAAAATAAAATTTTCATTTTAGAGTTTGCAAGAATATTATTTATATAAATTTCAAATGCTTGTTATTTAGTGCAAAAAATTGATAAATTTTATCACATTTTCTATTGTTATATAACCCCAAATTCACTTTTGACGCATTGATTTCCTTGTTGGAAGTGGTACTTGCACAAAAAGAATAATTTTCAACCTAAAATAACACTACTAGGAAAAATAAAAATTCTTTCACTCAAATCCTCAATAATCTATGGTCAAAGATAAACGACAAGCCTCTCATGCATAAGAAATTCGATATCATCTAATAAAAGAAAGAGATCCAATGATAATAAATCATCAAATACAAGATAACGAAAATGCATTACAAAAGTCGATATGGGGAGAGTGAAGATTGCGATAAGATTGCGATAAGATTGCATCAATTATGTGTATGGTGTGCAATTCATTAAGAGAAATAATTTCTGGATTTCTCATTATTGAACATAAATCACAAATTTTCTATTTCTGATTTCTTGGTCAAACCTATTTCTAGAACACAAATATATTCCAGAAATCGGGAAAAAATCTACAAAACGGATTTATGTTCTATAATGAGTTCTGGAATAGAAAAACTCATTCTCGAACAAAAATTATGACAAATCATGCGCATCTTGAATATACAAGCCATTTAGGCTACTTTGGACTTGTTCGTCTAAAGAATATGTTAAGAAAAAACTCAAATCTCAACTCGTTTATCTCGTGTAGTGTCTTCTGCCCCATCACTGACAATAATTGTTTGCTCACAACTTTATTTTTCCTCGAGTCCAACATCTTTGTGACCGTCAATAGCATACACAAGCATGCGACTCAGGAAAATGCGTTGTCGATGGGTAATGGTGGATTTCATGGTATAAACTCTCCTTTGACTCTATCACTTGGCGATATGGGACATATATGTGACATCTCAACTTCTCCAAAGCAAGATGAAAAAAAATGAAAATACTTTTTGGTCAATATTTTAAATATATATGCAAATCGCATAGAACTATTAAAAAAATTGTATATGAATGCATGCCTCGACACTTATATATTATGAAAATTTCATATGCTTAAAATTTATATTTAAAAAATCTAAAAATATGTGTATGTCGTAAGATTTGAGAGAGAGAGAGAGAGAGAGAGAGAGAGAGAGAGGAAAACTAAAAGTGCCTTCAAACACAAAGTTCAAACCCAATCCGAGTATTGAAAAACCGAAAGCAAAGCCCAAGTCTATTAAAAAGAGATGCGAGCCCAGTTCGACCACTACAAAACCAAACCTAAGCCCACTCAACTAAAAACAATCCTTTACAAGCCAAGATTAAGCATGTTACTCGTTATTCCAATAATAAAAGCTAAACCCAAATTTGCCAAAATCACTATAAGCCCAAGACTTTTAAAGTCTAGAGAACCCAAAGCCTACTGAAATTAAATCAAAGCTCAATTCTCTTAAAACTAATATCAGCCCAAGGCCGAAGAAAGTTCTCCTCAGTCAGCCTGGTCTCCCACAGCTCGCCGGATTCGATCGCGCAGCTTTGCCAGCGACCAACTTACGCTGGTCGAGCGCTTGACTAAATCATAGCAAAAAATCGGCGGTGCACAATATTTGTCGATGAATCAAACAAAGACGTAGCAACAAACCAATAAATTGTGGGCTTGACCGAAATTATGAAACTAAGCCAATTACTCGTTATTCCAATAATAAAATATGAAACCGAATTTGCCAAAATCACTCTAAGCCCATGACCTTTTAAGTCTAAAGAAGACCAAAGCCCATTGAAATTAAATCAATCTCAATTCTCTTAAAACTAACATAACCCTAAGGGCAAAGAAAAGTCTCCTCGGCAGCTCGGTCTCCCATATCTCGCCTCCTCTCTTCCTCGCCGGATTTGGACCCCGGCTTTGCGAGCGACCAACTTACGTCGATCGAGCCGTTTCACCACCCTTGACCGGATCACAACCAAACATTGGCGGTGCCCAACGTTTGTCGACGAATCAAACAAAGACGTAGTAACAAACCAAAGACCGATGGGCTCGACCCAAACAAGAACTAATTCAAAGATCCAAGAAAACCTATGTAGATATGATTGCGATTGGTCTAACGTAACGAACAAGAAGTAGAGAGCGGAGATCGATCATTCGGGGACTCGGACTCGTACATCGATTGGAAATAATCGTCAATTAAGGGTAAAGGATGATGCAATGCATTCTGTTTTTTTCTCCCCTTCTTCTGACTTCAGTGGAAACCCTCTTTTCCCCTCCATGTTTTTTCTCCTTCTCTTTCTTTTTATTCCCCTCTTTTCCATGGATAAGGATCGTCTACGATACGCAGAGGCTGGAACCTTTTCAAAACGTTCCCCTTAAATTAAGGGGGCCGTCCGATTAAAAAATGGACGGCCTCTGCTCCGGATCCCTTTTCCACTAACCTCCCCGTCTCTTTCTTTGACTTTTCTCTCCTTCTTTGTCCTTCTTTTCCTCTTTCTTCGCCAAGGTCTTGTCATGCCCCTTTTTTGGTTTTTGGTGCCGTTCTCTTTGCTACCTGCCCACCCATCCCTTCTCATGTCAGGCCTCTTGTTTGTTTCATTGTTTGTTTATTTATTTTCGATTTTTGATAATGTGATATTTTTTGGTCCTTTCCCAGAATTCCTGCCGAGTATTCAGTCAACCACATTTTTTTCTTTATTTTATTTAATTAATAACTTTTTGAATTTTTTTTCAGTTAATAAAAAATAAAAAAATATATAATTAATAACAATATTCTAAAAAAATCAAGCTAAAAATAACTTATTGGACCGGAAAAATTATATGTCAATAATGATGCAATGTCAACATTTGCGGTGGGGCGTTGTCGGCTACCTTGCCGAAATGCATATGTGATAACTCTTGGCATGTGGTCTGAGATATAAGATTGCAATATGCCTTGTTTCTAATTGCAAAGATCAAATGTCAATGCAACATGGTGTGGGATAGCTGTTTTTGCTAAGGGTTAAATGATCTTTTTGAACAAAAATTTAACTAAGAAAAGCTAACTCTCTTTAAAAGAGAACTTGTAGGGGTTCCTATAAAGACAAGTCACCTAAATTCCACAAAAAAAAAAACTTTGTAATGGATGCAAATGGAAATGTTGAGGTGGAAAGCACTTTTTTATATGTAAAAAGGTTAGAGATGATCCCCATGTATATTGACGTTACGAATATTCGCGCGTCGATGCGCCATATAGAACCATCCTGCTAGAGATCTAGCAACTTAGATTCCTTGACATATATCTCTCTATGTTTACATCATATATCCACATAAAAGCGCAACAAAAGATTGCATACCTAAGCCAATTAGATTTGATGAACACTGAATCCTTGGAAAGATGCATTGATAGTGAAAATGTAAATGAGAGCTTTATCTCCCTTCAACCGTAGTAATGTCGATGGTATTCATAGATAGGAGGCTTCCTTCTTGTGATTGGATTTTGTGTGCCAGTGAGCTTTGGAATATAAATGCCGGTTGCTTTGGCTGTGGAAGATGGGACTCCCCATTTAGCATTCGAACCACGATCGACATGTCGGGTCTATCTGCGGCGTGGTCCTGCGTACAGAGAAGCCCCACCTGAATGCACCTCGTTACTTCTGACATCGAGAATGCGTTAGCAATGACTTCATCCATCAGGTCCAATCCTTTGCCTTCACACCACAATTGCCAAGCCTGTGAAAACTGGTCGACCGTTAGATTATCTCAAGGACTACCAATGGTTGGAAACTAAAGTAGAGGTATGAGAATTGAAGCTAGATCTCGCACTTACATAAGCGAGGAGATTGAGATGCTGCTCAGGATAATCTAAACTGGTGTTCTTCTTGCCGCTGATAATCTCCAACAGCAGTACTCCAAAGCTATAAACATCAGATTTCTCAGAAAATATCCCACCCATGGCATACTCTGGAGACATGTAGCCGCTGTATAAATTGTGTGTTATACTCTTATATTTGTAATGCAGCTATACAAAATCATATAAGTGGAGGGCTATCTTCAAACAAAAAGTCATAGACAAAAGAACAACAACATGAGAGGTGAGGAAATTGGAGGGTGATAAAGTTCCAACTCAACACATTGTATTGCAGAGTCTGGTCTATAATTATCTTCAGGCAGATGAACACATTGGAACCATTAGATGGGCATGGAAGAGTTTTCCTCCGTAATAATAATTGACTAGAGTAGGAACATGTACTTTTTACCAAAAAAAAAAAGTAGGAACATGTATGAGGGGAAAGATAAGCACATCATACTGCTTAATTGCTTTCAAGGTGACATATGCCTCATGAGTAAGTACTCCTAAAAGTGATGATAGAAAAAGCTTACAGTGTCCCCACAACTTTGTGAGTGTTTACCAAAACTTGAGTGCCTTCAAAGATCCGCGCGAGCCCAAAATCAGAAATCTTGGGATTCATCTTTTCATCCAGGAGAATGTTGCTCACTTTCAAATCTCGATGTATCACCCTGAGGAAAGAATCGCGGTGGAGGTAGAGGAGCCCTCTTGCGACCCCCTGGATAATGCCAAAGCGCATACTCCAACTTAGTTTTGCCTTTTCTCTTGAATCTAAACAAGGGAGGAAATAACAGAAATATCTAGTTTCAGTTTTGGATTTTGTAGAAAGCATAAATAATTTCTTCGAAGAGGGAGACAAACCAAAAAGGAAGGCGTCCAAGCTCTTGTTCGGCAAGTACTCATACACTAGAATCTTCTCTTCTCCTTCAGTGCAGCAACCGAGTAGCCTCACCAGATTTCGGTGTTGAAGTTTGGATATTAGAAGGATCTCATTCTTGAACTCCACTATGCCTTGGTTTGAGCTACTCGAGAGTCTCTTTGCTGCTATCTCCGTGCCATCATTCAGCTTTCCCTTTTTCAAAACAAACAAAACTATCAGAGATGGGATGATCTCATTATTTCCCTTAGATAAGACTTTTCTTTTACCTTATAAACCGAGCCAAACCCTCCCTGTCCGAGTTTGTTTTTTGCATCGAAGTTGTCTGTCGCAAGGCGTATACTATCAAAATCATAAACCAGCAATTTCGATGCATCATCTTCCTTCATTTGCTCTTTCCGTGCAGTTTCCCTTAGCAGTCCTTCTAATCTGATGGCTGTAGCCACTGACCTAAAGAGCCTTGGGATGGTGATTCTCCTAAACTTCCCTGCATTTTACAGATAGAACAACATCAACTCAAGATAAGCATGAGAACATCAAAAGTAGAGTAGTGTTTCTATAGTAGTAACTGCTTAGGACATGAATGATAATCATTCAATTCTAGGGAGTAGATTTCTCTTTATCTATTCCTAAATAGAGTTTATGAACAATGAAGCATGTTTGATATGGTCAAAAAATTTCTACTATTGGAAAAGAAATTTTTTTGATAACGATACAAAATTTATATAAATCTATTTTGGCACAACAAGCAGCAGATGATGACTTGGGGTAGGGGTTAGGGGTCGATGGGGGTGGCTGGCAACATGTGGTGGTCGGTGAAGGGCAGCGGTCGGTAGTGGCTAGCAATTGGTAGTGGCCTAGGATGGTAGCAAGTGGTGGGAGGGGGGCAGTGGCCGCCAGGTGGTGGATTGGAGGAGAGCCAAATAGAGAGTGAAAAACAAGAGAATGAACTATTTCCATTTCTATTCTAGAAATAGAGAAAAGAAAATTTAATTAATTTTTGACCTCTCTTTCAAACTTATTTTTGGACTAAAAATTTATTCAAAAATAAATGATGAAATTATATTACCAAATGGATTTTTATTCTAAATCTGTGCTTGGAACAAAAAAATAGTTCCAAAATGAAAACATAATAATTATCATTCATTAGCTTCCGAAGCCATTGTTTTATCAATAATTTAAGATCCTTATATTGCGGTTAGTGCAAAATCAACCTTAAGACAGCAACAAACCGTACATCTTTTATTACCTCTCCACTTTGGAAGACAACAGATTGAAATACAAGCTCCAATTAAGATGATGCCAGAAATAGTACTTAGGCTGATGATAACTTTTGTCCGCGTAGATACACCTGAACATGGAAAAATATAGTATAAGAACCACAGCCACTGTAAAAACAACCACATATTAATTTAACCTTTCCAACCTGTATCCGCAACTCCACCCGCACCCGCGTCGGCCAGTCGAATATGTAGATCTTCACCACCGATGGAGAATTGCAGAGTATCTAGGAGGTTTTTACTCCAAGCCATACATCCTATAGCATTCACATAAGAAAAGGCCAAGCACGAGCAGTTTTCTAGGCACCATCTTTGACATCCTTCCGCATCATCCATCGATACATAATCAGCGGCATCCGGCAGTTTAATTTGTTCCATTTTCCAAAACATATCTTTTCCAACAGTCGTTGAAGCTACTGTGGTGTGTTTCTGACAACTCAATTCCATTTCCCTAAGGCACCCTCTTGTCCAATTTCCTCTGTTCCATTCTTCATCTGATCTTGGTTTAAAACCTTGGAAGCATCTGCAAATAGGTGAACTAGCTGTGTTGCAAACGCCAAAGGGGCCACATATTCCATAAATTTCACAAGGGTTAGTTGGTGCCGGTGCCTCCCAATATGTTATCCAGGCAGGGGCCCAAATAACTGACTTTACAATTCCTTCAGATGAGATGAAAGAATATGTAAAGATGGAGTTGTTGTAATTATTGAGTAAATAATATGATGTTCCCTGGACAGTATCTTGGTGGACACCATAGTATGTGTTGTCCATGGTCGGTATTCCGATGAACTTGGTTTTATCCCACTGTCCACTTCTCCAGTAAGGACTCGTTCCATTCCAAGTGAAAAGCTGAGGCGCTGTCTCCGATGTCAGTCCAAAGACAAAGCTTCCAAATGAGGGATCATCTTCTCCTTTCCAGGAAATCAAGTTTAGTTTCTTTCCTGCTTTCACGTTTACTCCGATCTTCATGTTTGGCAGGAGAGTGTCAGTTGGCTCATCAAAGCTTTCCCACATTATATTCCCTTCCGTGTCTCGAAGAAGAAAGTTTCCGAAGTCTGAAAGCATTGCTGCAGAATTGTTCGACTTTGCCATGACATTAGTAGCCCACACAGTGTTTTGTTGCCCATCAAGGAGCTTCAGATTTCCATCTTCGCCAATTATTAAACTTGCAGATTGATCTGTATGTCCAAGTGGCTTGTTCCTGTTGGCCACCCAGACAACTCTGGAGGGAATCAGCTTCTTGTACCATATTCCTAAGTACTGCTTCGCAGATCCTTTAGGCATGAAAAACCCGAGCTCGAAGATTTGACCACTAGAGACAAGGGTTTGATTCTGAACGAGTGGCCTCGATGCAGTTATGTTGTAAATTGTGCTGCTTTGAAGTGCTTGAATCGGGGAGAAGACGAGCAAAGAGCACAAGTGCAGAGCCATTGGAACAATGATCAATAGATTCAATCAGTAAATAGGAAAAAATACCTTGCGAAACTTCATGTCTTATCGGCAAACCAAACAAATTAAACATGGAATCAGGAAAAGGGCTCCACAATTGCCATAACTTTTCTAGAACGCTTTTCTAATATCATAAATTTTCAATTGATCACTTGAATGTTATAATTTTTACAAACTGTGAATGTTCATTTGAGTATTGCCAAAAACCTGTGACATTAATGTAAAATTGTCCAACATGAGTCTCTAGGGAATGATGTCATCCTAAGCATGCAGAAACGACTTATTTAGCCTTTGCCCCAAATTGACAAGTTAGGGCTAAATCCATATCAAACCCTAAGCTGAATCGAATCCAATGGTGGAGAATGTTTATCCTGCGCGCCACCAAAGGATGCCACTAGAGCAAATGTTGAAGAGGCAGCGCCGCTGCTAATCCTCAAGGCCCGCCATAATGGTAATCCTTCCAATTTGTCGTAACAAAGCTTTCTTCTCCGTGGCTATACGGTCGACCTTAATATTCGTCTTTAGCCAACAAAGTTAAAATCCATGATGTTATGTTGTAATATATAGACGTTGGTGGCACTGTAGATTTTTACAGAGCGGATAACATTAATCTGCATCGTTTAAGTTTTTTATTCTCCTGAAGTGGTTCTTCCTTTTTCAGATTGCTTAGTTTGGTGTTAGGTTGATCATTCACGATTTCTTCGCTGATTGGGTTTGATTCAATTTACTTTGACAACTGCCCTTATTTCTTACTTGTTATCGTTTGACTTGAAAATGACTTGTAGATTGTCGCAAACATTATCTCAAAAAGCTGCATCATCTGAAATAGAGAATAGGATTTTGCAGGTGCATGATTCTCATACAACACCAACTTTGACACCATGAAATTTTAATCCATCATTAGAACTCCATCATTTAAAGAAAAACCATTCATTTTAGTAATTCTCTAACGTGATATTAACTTAATATAATATTATTTGACGTGACTCTTTAGATAAAGGATATCATCAAAAGATTGTAAAAATTGGCTTTTTTCAACCCTTTCATTGCCCCAAACCGACGAGCAAGTGACTGCTCGAGAAAGGGAAGGGCATCGACACAAGCCGGCCCCAAGAGCTGCTGCTTGAGCACGCAGCCCCAGAGGAAAAATTTCCCATCCCACGGAGAGAAAGCTATGTTATTACAAATCAAAGGATTGCCATCGTAGTGGTACCTTTGCTCCAAGGGCGTCCTTTGGTGGCACCCACAGGATAAAGACCGGCCGCTGTTCAACCTAATTGAGTGTTAGGATCAGGGTTTGAATTGGACATAGACACAATTCATCAATTTGGGGGCAAGAAAGTGCTAAGACTTGTTTCTGGACGCTTTTCATCTAATGCACCATGTCAGATGGTCTCGCCGTTAATTAATGACATATAAGTTATTCAAACAATGAAAATCATCGACGTTACTCAGGTAAACATTTTGTACAATGTCACGATACTCAAATGATCAATTAAATATATATGACACCCTATACTAGTATTATAGCACTTATGGTATTCTTTTTCCCTTTTCTTAAAAATATTTGGATCCAAGAAGATAATCTATAAAGTAGGATAAGTAGTTTACCATATAAAAAATTAAGTAGGACCATTATTTCTGACATATTGGAAGGAAAAAAACAAAAATAAGCATGCACCTTTACGCCTGGTCACGGGAGGAGGAGGAGATGGAAGGGAGGACGGTGGAGGCGCCAGGGCCGCCATGGCCGAGGCATTATAAAATGGGTACAGCTCGAACCTCATGCTACAGCTCGGAGTGAACGTCCTCCCACCCTGCTTTCCCCGAGGAAGGCCGGCGATTGCCGCCCGGAGGCATTTATTGCACTCCGACAACTTCAAGTCTGGTGTGCACTGCGCGAGCATGTACAGATTCTGCAAGCTGGTGAAATTTGCGTCCACGACCGCGATTTTCTTCCCTGACTTGTGGATTGAAGCCCTCACGGTGATGATATTCATGCTTTCTTGCAGGACATGTGGGAACCGGGTTGGATCGGTGATGTTTCCGCTGTTGTCCATCTTAAGAGAAGGCACTTGTTCCATGACCGAGTAGATGGACCCGTTGGAGTACATCAACACACACTCGTCATACCAAATCACGGAGACTCGCCGGTCGGGGCATCTTTGGAGGATATCCAGTTTTCCAGTGGCCACGCAATCACTGCATGTGGCGATTTCGACATCGCCGCGGCAGAGAAAGAGCCCGAAGACCTGGTCGGGAGGGTTTTGGCCGCCAGTGGCATGGGCGAAGCGGTCAGAGTTGTTCGTCGCGGCGGAGGAGAGGGAAGAAAGGAGGGTTTCAAGGTTGGATTGGTAGGTGGAGTTGGAAGCGAAGAGGGTGGTGTTGGGGCAGTAATGCCGTAGAAATGTGGGTGCTGCTTCAGTACCCGCAAAATTTATGAAGAAGAAGAGGAGAGAGAGGGGGATGGTGAAGCAAGAACTCATCTTTGTGTCGATGAATCCCTTGGTCTTGTTGCCCGAGTATTATGGGAAGAAGAAGATCATGATATGCTCTTATTGACATTTTTGTCGTGGGAACTACTTTGAAATTTCATTGCATGATTTAATGCTGGTACCATAAAAAACGATTATGACATTTTTGACATTTTTGTGAAAACGATCTCACATATTGGGTTAGGCTAATATGCCCTTACTAGTTACACCCGTCGAATTGCCAACATTTGTCCTTGTCATTGATTTTATATGTTGGTAATCCAACAGCTAGAAATACAAGCAAGGTCCTACTCAGTGGAATCGCAACAGTAGGTTGATCAATTGGAAATTGATAGATAACAATTTCTGTTTATCATAGTGCGTTGCTGATAATATTGTAGTGACATATTAGAGTATAAACTTAATATGTTTAATAGCAGGTGGCAATAATTTGTTTTCATATGTGGGACTCGTTGCTCTTACTATTTCTCTCTGTTCGTTTCGCAAAAAATACCGTGATGTGCTTTTGATAGATTGGATTTGATTTACACGATTTGATGCACCATAACTTAAGGATCAGATCCCTCTGTAAACATTTTGCTCGAGATACTATTGTTTATTAGGGAAAGAAAATATTTTATATTACATCATCGGGTAGCTCTTGACCTAATTCACTAGAGTTATTACCCACTTTAATCTATCATATACCAAGTCCACGTTTCTGACTCTAGGGGGCACCCATCTAAATGAGGTTCTCAATTAGGCACATTTAACGTTAGATTTCCGATGCTAATACATATAGTGTCTCTCATAAGTTAGCTTTAGATTAACACACGGTTTAAAACTTGCTTGCATAATGAGTTTTCATCCGACACATAATCTAAAAGGTTCTTCTTGTGAAGACTCTATGTTCTTGTTTAAAAAGCTGTGCTTCAATGAAAGGAAAAGCAACCACCTTTGAAAATGACATTGTCCGAAAATTTCAATAAGTTCCTCTCATTGTGAAAGGAGATTATGCCGGCACTTAAGTTTAGCTGTGACTACTTAACATTCCAATTTAAATTGTTTTTATGCTGCATTCAGTTTTTCCCAAAGGACATGTAATCGCTAGCTCTAATATAGCTAGGTTATGGATGGCTTTAGGACCCGTTAGTTTCAACGTGAATATGTCAAAGAGTTGTGGAAGAGATCTTTAATCTAAGAGGCTGAGAAGTCCCGATGTTATTGATTAAAGTGCATGGTTTGGTCCATTCTCTTGCGATGATTGTGGAACAAAATAAATGCTCCATTTTCTGCTTTGACATTGCAGATATTTCAGAAGGAATTCAATACGTTTGATTTTCTAGCACTTAATTAAAGGAAATTTTGAAATTTCCGCGTGGTCTCACATTTTCTGATAAAAGAAATGTCAAACAATCTGCGTGCAATTAGATTTCACTCCAAAGTTGATGAAATTATTACTAGAGATTTTGCTAGAGTCTAGAACATGCATCTCTAAGTGCCACCTATCTGGGTTCGATATATGGTGGTCTGGAGGAGCAGCCAAGTTCCAGCGTCAATGTTGTCGTCGGTGCCAGTGCTTTCTAGAAGATAATTATAGAACTTGTAAAACGCAGAATTGTCATTGCAGCTCGAGGCCAGGACTCTTCCTCCTGTCGTATCGCTCGGAAGATTATTGCTGGTCACTTGCAATTACGCCTTGCAATCCACCGCCGTCAAGTTCGGTGCGCCCTAAGTGAGCATGTACGGGCGGTCCAACCTCGTGATGCCGGCGTCCCCGATGGAAAATCTCTTGTCAGACCAGTCAGTTGCCACCCTTTCGCCCAATTTATTGGTCTTGTTCTTCAGCAATTAGGTGAAGCTGCTAGGTTTTGGGATGTTGACCACGAGCTTGAAAACGAAGGCAGGGCATTTATCGTTCCACAGAAAAAAATTGATTGGTTCGAGAAACGCAACATGCACTCATCGTGCCAAGTGATGGGGTCTTTCTTATTAGGGCATGCGTCGGAATATTTCCTTGCTCGCAAGTGGTGGCGTGGATGTAGCCCTGGAAAAAGAATAGCCTATAGGTGCAGCAAAGTGGGCTTTTACCCGCAGTGGCATTGGCGAAGCCATCAGCATCGGCGGCGACGGCAGCCGAGGAGAGGGAAGAGAGGAAGGTGTTGACATTTCTTGGTAGGTGGAGTTGGGAGTAAAGAGGGTGGTGTTCGGGCAGTAATGCCAAAAATAAGTTGGTGCAGCTTCAGTATTGTGTGTGCAAATGCTAAGAAAATTGAAGAAGAAGATGGAGAGAGAGAGAGAGAGAGAGAGAGAGAGAGAGAGAGAGAGAGAGAGAGAGAGAGAGAGAGAGAGAGAGGAGGAGGAGTCATGTTTTGAGGGTTGGATGGCTAAGAAGAGGCATCCATAAAATGTTTATATAGGGTAGCGTCAGATCAAAAGTTTGGCTCCGCTTGGATGACCAGTCACATGCAAATAATTATCAGAAGAAACTAGGAAAATTAATAACCGGGTAAAATCAATGATCCATTGTTATATGGTGAGACTTTACAAGACTTTGAGGGTGCACATGATGGAATTTTTGCCCACAAATTGATTTCTGGAACAAATATATTTTTCCGATTTATGTTATAAAATGAGCTTCTGAGAAAAAAATGCATTTGATAATGACAAGTAATTTCTATTTTAGAAACAGAAATTGGTTTGATAACGAAAAGAATTTGCTTTTGTTTCTGTTTCATTTTAAATTAAAATTTTCATTTTAGAGTTTGCAAGAATATTATTTATATAAATTTCAAATGCTTGTTATTGTCAGGTCTCTAATTCCCTTCATATTTACGGACACGTGATCAGTCCCTAGGATCTATCTAAATGTTGTAATCGCAATAAATTGCGGAAGCGAAAGAGAGCTACGACGTCTAGATACGACGACACCCAACAATACTTAAATATTATACATAGCCATCAAAAATCTTGTGGAGTCTATTCAACTTGCACAGTTTCTCCCTGTTGACAATGTCAACCCCATAGGCATCAAAATACAACTGGCCCTCCACTAGGCCTCCATCAAGACCGACCAGATAGAAGGGGCCTCAACTTGCATCTACGCAATCCAAAAACATCACAAGCAGAAGGGGGAGGGGATACAACAAAAGGGATTGAGGGAAGGCTACCTTTGCTAACTAGTCTAAGTCAGAAAAACCTATGGGTTGACTACACAACCGTTCAGTAGACGAGTTTGGTCAGGTGTCGCATCATGTCAAGCTCTTGAAGTTGGTCCCTGACCCGCTGTGTGAGCCCCGACACCTCTATCTCTACTTGGGCCTCCTCTTCCAAGTCCTCCTCCTGTGGCTCCCCCTTCGGATCCATAACCGGCACCTGAGATGGTTGGTGGTGGTGGTATGAGATATTGGAATACCCCAGTGAATAGAACCTAACCTCAAACTAGGAACTTTACAACCCCAGGGTCCCTACGACCTCTCACTTTATCCTACTATGTCTCCTAAGACAACCTCTCTCCTAGAGTTAAGCACCCACAAATTTCTTCTATACTTCTACACACTCCTTCAACTTCAACTATCTAGCTTTGAGTCCCACGGTCCTCAACCGGGACTTGGCAATAAGCCTCAACACCTTTGTCAAACTAAAGTCGGTCCCATCAAATAGTGTACACTAATTCAATTAATGTAATTTGACCATAAAGGAATGAATTACAATTAAAATAAATAACGAAGCATAAATAAATAAATAGATTGCAAGTTAATTAATTGATAAACGATAAATAAATAATTTTCGAATTAAATAAATTGCGTTACAATCAAATGGCTAAGGCCGTCAAAAACCGGCCTGAGACCCTAAGTTGACTTATCCCTTGCTTCACTAGTAAGTGTCGCCATTTCGCCAGTAACTCGGCTCGATAACCGCCCAACTAATTTAAGCCATCCATACCGCAATCGATGTAAATCAACGTTGCCACCAACTCAGTCGTTCTATTTCAACTACTTCATCAACCACTTAGACTAACTACTAAGGCAATAGAATGCCTAGTAAGGGTTTAGGAGCCACTCACCTTAAAATCGAGTCCACGAAGCAAAGTGTGGCAGTGATCTAAGACGCCTCGGATCTGTGGGCAGCGATAACGGACGACGGAACGGCCTCAATTTCACGTTCGAAGCGAGAACAGCCCTGGGTCGTCAAGTGGGTCGGGTCCACGGGTCACGGACGGCTCCTTCAGTTTGGGGGCACGATTCTCCTTCTTCGCTCCGAATCGGAGCTGGAGAGTGGCTGGGTCTTGAAGAGGGCTCCAAGACGGTTTGATCGAGGGCTGGGACGTCGTCAATGGTGGTCGGAGCTAGGAGAAAACGCCCCTCGACGCCGGCGGACGGCGAACTGCAAATCCGGAAAGAGGGCAGAATTTTCGAGCTTCAATCCAAGACCTCTCGACCAAATCGAAGGAAACCAAGGCTCGATCTAGGTTAAGGGGACCTCTAGCAACCTATTGGTGGCTTTAATTTCAAATGGGTACTCCTGGAACGGCCGCAATTCCAGATCTAGGTTCTAGGGTTTTATTTGGGGCAAACCGAGTTTGATCTTCAAAATCCACGATTCAAGGCTATTTTTTCCAATCAAAGGCCATATTTTTGTTCTAGGAGTTCCCAGAAGTCCAAATCCTCGAAGAAACGAGTCCTAGATCTAAGAATCGAGAGGATGAGAGAGGGAGGGAGGTTCGGTCACTTACCGTGACACAGTGAAGGGCTGGTCGCGGGGCTTCCTTTCGGCGGCTGCCGGCGGCGACTCAGGCGCAGGTGGTGGTGACGGCTGGCCGGGGCTTCAAGATGGAGTTCAGGGGAACTCGTAGGCGTCGCGGGAGGAGATTTTGGCCGAGTGAGCGACGTGCTTTGGCCAGTTGCAGGAGCCTCGAGGGTCAGCCCGACGACCTGGGCGATCCGACGATCGAGGGCTCTCGGGGCGTCTTCGTCGGCCATCCAACGGCTGGGTGGCTCCCGACAGGACTGGGGAGGGTCTGCCAGCCTTCGCCTACGGCTAGCCGGCCATAGGTTGGCCGATGGGACATTTTTGCACGTGCCCGCAACGTGTTTGGTACTATGCCGAAGAGAGAGAGGGAAAAGCGGAGGGAGAGAAGGGGAGAGAGGCCGGGCTTCGCGTGGGTTGGGCCGAACTCGGGCCTGTCTCGCGCGAAGCGGGCTGTCGGGTGTCCGGGCCGGATCCTCGGGTCGACCCGGTCGGAATTTAATAGCATTATTTTAATAATAAAATTGACAAATTAATAGCTAAAAATTAATAAATAATTCCGGAAAAATCTCAAAAATTCAGAAAAACTTCCCTAAGGGTAGAATCATGCATTTCTAGGCCACGGAACTTTTTGGTGAATTTAGGGAGTCCGAAATGAAATTTTTGCTAATTTCCACCTTCCATCGGAAATTACAAAAACTCTTTGGCAAAATTCCCTCGACCCTAAGCTAGGATCCAAACCTTCCTAATTATTGTATCATCCCCCGAGAAAGTCAAAATGCAGCTGTTACAGTTATTTAGTGCAAAAAATTGATAAAATTTATCACATTTTCTATTGTTGTATAACGCCAAATTCACTTCTGACGCATTGATTTCCTCGTTGGAAGTGGTACTTGCACAAAAAGAATAATTTTCAACCTAAAATAACACTACTAGGAAAAATAAAAATTCTTTCAGTCAAATCCTCAATCGTCTCAAAAATCTTCATCATTTAATCTATGGTCAAAGATAAACGACAAGCCTCTCATGCATAAGAAATTCGATATCATCTAATAAAAGAAAGAGATCCAATGATAATAAATCATCAAATACAAGATAATGAAAATACATTACAAAAGTCGATATGGGGAGAGTGAAGATTGTGATAAGATTACATCAATTATATGTATGGTGTGCAATTCATTAAGAGAAATGATTTCTGGATTTTTCATTATGGAACATAAATCACAAATTTTCTATTTCTGATTTCTTGGTCAAACCTATTTCTAGAACATAAATATATTCCAGAAATCGGGAAAAAATCTACAAAACGGATTTATGTTCTATAATGAGTTCTGGAAGAGAAAAACTCATTCTCGAACAAAAATTATGACAAATCATGCGCAACCTGAATATACAAGCCATTTAGGCTGCTTTTGACTTGTTCGTCTAAAGAATATGTTAAGAAAAAACTCAAATCTCAACTCGTTTATCTCGTGTAGTGTCCTCTGCCCCATCACTAACAATATTGTTTGCTCACAACTTTATTTTTCCTCGAGTCCAACATCTTTGTGACCCTCAATAGCATACACAAGCGTGCGACTCGGGAAAATGCGTTGTCGATGGGTAATGGTGGATTTCATGGTATAAACTCTCCTTTGACTCTATCACTTGGCGATATGGGACATATATGTGACATCTCAACTTCTCCAAAGCAAGAAGAAAAAAAAAAAGAAAATACTTTTTGGTCAATGTTTTAAATATATATGCAAATCGCATAGAACTATTAAAAAAATTGTATATGAATGCATGCCTCGACACTTATATATTATGAAAATTTCATATGCTTAAAATTTATATTTAAAAAATCTAAAAATATGTGTATGTCGTAAGATTTGAGAGAGAGAGAGAGAGAGAGAGAGAGAGAGAGAGAGAGAGAGAGAGAGAGAGAGAGAGAGGAAAACTAAAAGTGCCTTCAAACACAAAGTTCAAACCCAATCCGAGCATTGAAAAACCGAAAGCAAAGCCCAAGTCTATTAAAAAGAGATGCGAGCCCAGTTCGACCACTACAAAACCAAACCTAAGCCCACTCAACTAAAAACAATCCTTTACAAGCCAAGATTAAGCCTGTTACTCGTTATTCCAATAATAAAAGCTAAACCCAAATTTGCCAAAATCACTCTAAGCCCAAGACTTTTTAAGTCTAGAGAACCCAAAGCCTACTGAAATTAAATCAAAGCTCAATTCTCTTAAAACTAATATCAGCCCAAGGCCGAAGAAAGTTCTCCTCAGTCTGCCTGGTCTCCCACAGCTTGCCGGATTCGATCGCCCGGCTTTGCCAGCGACCAACTTACGCTGGTCGAGCGCTTGACTGAATCATAGCAAAAAATCGGCGGTGCACAACATTTGTCGATGAATCAAACAAAGACGTAGCAACAAACCAATAAATTGTGGGCTTGACCGAAACTATGAAACTAAGCCAATTACTCGTTATTCCAATAATAAAATATGAAACCGAATTTGCTAAAATCACTCTAAGCCCATGATTTTTTAAGTCTAAAGAAGCCCAAAGCCCATTGAAATTAAATCAATCTCAATTCTCTTAAAACTAACATAACCCCAAGGGCAAAGAAAAGTCTCCTCGGCAGCTCGGTCTCCCATATCTCGCCTCCTCTCTTCCTCGCCGGATTTGGACCCCGGCTTTGCGGGCGACCAACTTACGTCGATCGAGCCGTTTCAACACCCTTGACCGGATCACAACCAAACATTGGCGGTGCCCAACGTTTGTCGACGAATCAAACAAAGACGTAGTAACAAACCAAAAACCGATGGGCTCGACCCAAACAAGAACTAATTCAAAGATCCAAGAAAACCTATGTAGATATGATTGCGATTGGTCTAACGTAACGAACAAGAAGTAGAGAGCGGAGATCGATCATTCGGGGACTCGGACTCGTACATCGATTGGAAATAATCGTCAATTAAGGGTAAAGGATGATGCAATGCATTCTGTTTTTTTCTCCCCTTCTTCTGACTTCAGTGGAAACCCTCTTTTCCCCTCCATGTTTTTTCTCCTTCTCTTTCTTTTTATTCCCCTCTTTTCCATGGATAAGGATCGTCTACAATACGCAGATGCTGGAACCTTTTCAAAACCTTCCCCTTAAATTAAGGGGGCGACGGCCTCCACTCCGGATCCGTTTTCCACTAACCTTCCCGTCTCTTTCTTTGATTTTTCTCTCCTTCTTTGTCCTTCTTTTCATCTTTCTTTGCCAAGGTCTTGTCATGCCCTTTTTTTGGTTTTTGGTACCGTTCTCTCACTTGGCGATATGGGACAAATATGTCACATCTCGACTTCTCCAAAGCAAGAAGAAAAAAAAATACTTTCTGATCAATATTTTAAATATATATGCAAATCGCATAGAACTATTAAAAAAAATTGTATATGAATGCATGCCTCGACACCTATGTATTATGAAAATTTCAGATGCTTAAAATTTATATTTAAAAAAATCTAAAAATATGTGTATGTCGTAAGATTTGTGAGAGAGAGAGAGAGAGAGAGAGAGAGAGAGAGAGAGAGAGAGGAAAACTAAAAGTGCCTTCAAACACAAAAATCTCACCATACGACCAAGCCTATACAAATGAAGGTAGCTGTTCATCTAGTTACGATCGTCATCCTTCTTTCTGAGATCCAATCTATTCAATGAACGAGAGGTAGATGTACATGTATAGAAATTTCACAACCACGTATTCATCATTTACATGGTTGCATTGAAACCTACGTCCCCTCTATTTACCTATTATCATACAACTAAGAGAGATCATGAGTTTCGCATAAATAATTTCTAAACTTATGTTCAATGTGCAATGTAGTATGTGAACTTTCGGTACATGTTTAAAACTAGTCCGTGGACTATATAAAAATGTTTAGTGTAGTCCATGGATGTAAATGACTATATTGAACATTTTTATATAGCCAAAAGACTAATTTGAAAGTTCATGGTCCATATTGGACGTTAGGTTAAAGGTTGGGGATAACAATGAATAAATCGAAAGTTCAGAGATTTTATTACACATTATACAAAAGTCCACGGACTAATTGTGTTAGTATCCCTTTCAATTTCTGCATGAACCAGCAGTACAGGTTGCACCTAGTTCCCTGAACCCGAGAGTCGTGTCGTTTTCAAATGTATGGATGTTGATCGCCACTAGTTTACCTTGGCGACATTGTGGAAGCAGTAATATCGATGGTGGAACAACTTTCTGCCATCGAAAGCCCAGCCAAGGGGACGTCTCGCCCGACTGAAAACGCAGGTTGTTTCGGCTGAGAGAGCACGGCAGGTTCGCTTTCGAGAAGAACCACCACATCCGTCATGAGAGGTCGGTCCGCCGGATCTTCTTGCACGCACAAAAGCCCTATCTGAACGGCACGACGCACGTCGACAGGTGCGCACGATTTCAGCAGGAAGGGGTCCACGAGTTCAAGCTCTTTCCCTTCGTCCCACAAGATCCATGCCTGCGCATAGTTTATGTGTGTCGCCGTGATGTGTCATGTATATGATTTCAAAACTCTAGCTCAATTACATAAATCGTGATGCAAGCATGCTAGGAGAAAGAAGTTTACATATTTTAGCAGCGATGATGCGCGCTTGGTGAGGTAGAAACCGCTGTTTTTCTTCCCGCTGATGATTTCCAGCAGGATGACTCCGAAGCTGAACACATCAGATTTCGCAGAGAATTGCCCTTCCATTGCATATTCCGGGGCCATGTAACCGCTGTTTTGTGCGCAGGCAAAAGCAAGTTCAGTGGAATTTCAGATAAAGTGATTTTCTTTCCATACATATCAAATGAAATCATAGAAGATGAGTTCCGCTTTCCATTTTCATGTTTTCAAGTCTTTGATAACACAAACCACACTATGGATTAAAAAAGATTGACAAGTGATAATTCACAAAGTTCTTTGGGTGCTGTACTGATTTCCGAGCTATATGAAAACGCAACATACAGAACCCAGTTAGGCACCAGTACCGCATACATTAGTTATAAAAGCTGAAAGGAGGACGAAGACTCAACTGTATTGCAAACGACAAATAACTGATTGGACAAAGATTACAAGTCGTACAAGGCATTGGAGGCATAACTTACAAAGTCCCGACGACTCTTCTGGTGTTTGCTACGTTCTGCTTCTCGGAGAAAATCCTTGCCATGCCGAAATCCGATATCTTGGCGACCATGTCAATGTCCAGCAACACGTTGCTTGGCTTCAGATCTCTATGGATGATCCTCGGCACGGAATCCTCGTGAAGATAAAGCAGCCCTCTGGCAATCCCATCAATTATGTTGTAGCGTGCTCTCCAATCGAGCTGTGAACTCTTCGCTGGGTCTGAAAAGCAGTAGCTGAGACAATTCATTGAATGTGTAAAGATAACAGGAGTGTGGTCCACTTAAGAGAGAGAACAGACTATACCGAGGACTAACCAGAGAGGAAGATATCGAGGCTTCTGTTGGCCATGTATTCATAAATGAGGAGCTTCTCATGTCCGTCAATGCCCCAACCCAAAAGCCTCACGAGGTTTCTGTGCTTGAGCTTTGCAATCAGCGCGACTTCGTTTTTGAGCTCTTCTACACCCTGCCATGACTTCCTTGCCAGCCTCTTAACTGCTATTTCGATTCCGTCTGGTAGAATTCCCTGGAACAACTCAAAGAATAGACATCAGTTTAACGCTTTTCAGGGACAAAGTGAATATGTTCCCACCGAATGTCCAACCTTGTAAACAATGCCGAACCCGCCTTGTCCGAGCTTGTTTGTATCGCAAAAGTTAGCTGTGGCAGCCCTCAGAGTTGCCAAATCCATGACAAGCACATCATCAGAATACTCCAGGTCCCCTTTTGAAATCAATAGTTCAGGGGTCCTCGCCATTTCCTGTAGCAATACATTCTCGTCTTGCGCTTCATCTGGGAAACCACAAAAGAGAAGAGGTCCGGATTCACGTGTGATGAACAGTGTCCAAGATATCAGTAGGCGATTGAAACTGACTTGTTTAATATTATTACCTCCGGTTGTCATCGTTTTCCGTCTTCGACGGGCAACACAAGCCCCAAAGGAAACCAGCAACGCCCCTGCCAGAATACATGTGACCAACAACATCGTCCTTGCCTTCCCCAAGCCTACAATGTCACCATCAAACAATGAAGAAATGTTCAAATTCCGAGTTTCAACTCCCACGGGGAGAGAACTCAAGTAGTCAGCGGGGCAATCTGACTGCCAACAAAAATAATAAGAACAGTATAGCCTCGGCTCAAGAATTAAGATGTCCAGCATGACTGCTTATCAAGCTGACTAATAAAGAAATTACCAAATGATTTGGAACCCAGTCGGGTTAATAAAATGCTCTATGATAGCTGGTTGATCATCGGGTCGATCCAATCCCCGTCGTAAAAATTTTCTGCGTGCAAATACATGTATCTTGCATATTCTCTACTTCATCTACGACTAGTAGATGAATCATGGTACATCCTTTATATGGATAAAACTCAATACGAGAACTTTCATATGAAAACTCGTTACTTTGACTGAATCACAAGGAAAACATGGATTTCCTCGTGCATAGCCGATTTCACTATCCTCACTCAGATGACTGAGCTTCCGTACCGCTCGGTCCTGGCGAACAGTTCTGTTCTTCCCCGACCAGTAAACTCACGGTTGGATGAAGACTTATAACTGGACTTTCGATCCTATGATTACAGGCATCGATGCTCTGCGACACAACAACACAGTCTAAGGGAAGAATCCAAATTTTAGTTACCTTTCGAACGCGGATTATAGAAGCGGTAAGGCTCGAACCTCACGTTGCAGTATCTGCTGACGACGATCCCACCTTGGCGAAGAGAGCAACAATTCATCAGATCCCCCAAAGCTGACGAGAAACAGAAACCACAGTCACTGCTAGAGATTCCTCTTGTACACTGGACGAGGCCATAGACACTTTCTTGGGTCGAGAGTTTCGAACTGCCCACCGCAAACATCGATGAAGCCGATAGTGCCTTACTTGAGAGACCATCCATCGACTTTTTCAGGGCACTGCTCAGCTCGTCCGGATTCGATGCGTTCTTCTCCTCTTTATTACTATCTGGGAACTTTCCGAGGTAAGTCATCGTGGAGAAGAAATTACTGTATGAGTAAGATATTTGGCAATATTCATACCAAATATCAGCATCTTTCTTATTGCACCGGTTCTTGATCTCTTGGCTTGCAACCCGGATGCAATCCCCACAAGCACTCTTATTCACGTCGTTCCTGCATAGCGCTTGACCAAATACTTGATCAGTCCCATCCCCAGCCGCACTGTTGTAGTAGCCTGTCTTAGCAGTGCTAGAAGCCAAAACGCCCAGGAGCTGCTCGAGGTTATTCCTGAATGGACTGCCAAGAGTGTAATTGTCTTTTTCAGGGGGGCAAAGAACATACAGAGGATCGTTTCCATTAATGGGTGCGACAAAAAACAAAGTTGATGCTACAAACGCGAGAAGGGTGACCAGATTCGAATCTCTTGCCATCTTTCGGTCGAAATAGCAATTCTAGACCAGCGAAAAGGCGCTAACTGGGAATGATCTCCATAGTCATTGAGGGAAGAAATCATCTTTAAGAGTTGAAAATTCCACCGCATGGAGAAAATTCAAAATAGTGACAGCGAGAAGAGAATCTTCAAGTCGGTCGAGAGTGAAAATTATTATAAAATTGCAGAAGAAGAGAATACTCTTTCTTGTACTTTTCTTCTGGCGTGAAAGCAAGGAGAAACTTCAGCGTGGCTTCTTGAAGTTGACAAAAGAAGAAAGACTTAGGAGACCAAGAGTGTTTCATTTTCTTTAAAGGGAATTGGACCAACAGGAATAGACCTTTTGTTTATCAATTTCTTTCTTGTTTTAACTCCTACACGACAACATTGTGCAAGCACATCTCAATACGTGTCAAAACCAAACTAGTCAAGCTTAAGATAATACATAGACCCCACTTGATTCTAGATAATGATGTGACCGATCTGCTCATTGCTTTGTCACGCATCTGGATCTAATGAAGACACACCACGTGAAGCTAAAGAAAGGCAATGTTTCTTTTGAATGGTTTATAGTGGACATGGTCTTCAAAGATGGCGGCTGGAATTCGTTATTTTCAACTGGTTTGACTTCGTTCCACATGAAGGAGAGTCAGATGAATTCATATTCTGAAACTTGGTGTGCATCGACCGCTGGTTTTTGGCCATGTTCTTTTGCTTGTCTGACTAACAAATACTACTGGAGAGGCCATTCTAATTGAATGTCTCTTCGGCATGAGTCATAGCCTACACACGAATGATATCTTTATTCAAGAGGAGCGGGTCAAGTCCACAGATAGATGTGCTGCAATGTTCAACTTGGGAATATGCTTCGTCCACGGAAAGTAGACAAGCTGGGATGGGCTGTGGGGGATGCTGGCCCCTCAAACTTCGATGGCAGTTGCTGTTTGTGCTAAGAGTGAAAATGTGTCGGGCGGTAAAATACAGCAAAGTGAAGTGTTGCGTGCTACTATTTTGTCAACTTCGGTTTAATTGCTTGGAATTCACATGATTTATCATTGTTTCATATGGGTTCTTCTATGAAGTTTGGTTGTAAAATGCTAAGCTTATAATTCCTCTTTATGCATAATTTGAGTGGTCGCATTAGTAAACTTGTGGATGCTCAAGTCTGGTTGGCCCTCAATACATTAGTAATTGAGCTCGAATGCCATGGACCTGCACACCACAATGGAATCAAGTCCAAGCAGCCTCTGAATCTTAACCAGTAGAAGAATCCCTCTTCATCCTTTTATCAGAACTCAAAGGCCATACCTGTAATGGAATTGATATAACGATAATTTTGCGAGTGCAAAGCAAAATTCCAAGCTTGTCGCACATAAGTAAGCACAAGATTTTGGACCAAACTATGATGCTGAAATTTCCAAGCAAGTATTCCACATGTGGTTAGCTTTAGCTTTTCTTATGGTTTACCCCCAGAGAGTGAGTTGTCAAGATTGCTATCTGGACTGACATCTTTTCTTCTTTTTCCCTTTTGATTGGGAAAGAGAGCGAGTTACGAGTTCCAACTCAAGAAGAACGTGAAAAAGTGATGCCACGATGTCAATGATTTGCCTATATAATGAATGACAGAATGACTAGATATCCTAATGAAGATATTGACTCAACAAATTGGGAGAAGAGATAAGACTGTACAAAGATTGAACGTAGCTCAGTAAGAACACAGCTGTACTCTCCCTTTTCTGTGTGTTTTTCCCCCCGTTTTTTCCTTAGAACATAGATTTACATTAGGAGCTTTACTTTGCAGCTCGATAACCATGAAAATCCACGAGAAAGTTTGGAGAATGATAAGGTCCTTGACGTGCGTACGTCTCTTGAACTGAGATGGACAATCACACATAATTGAACAGCTTAGGGTTGAGAATCGGTTCTTTAGTGAATAACCAGTGCACACGTTACCATGTCCAAGAAGTATAATTGTGCAAAGAGCCGTGCTTATCTCCTAGGGTAGACTTCTCTCACCGAGGCGCCACAGTGGAAACCGTCAAGCCATTAATGGAAACATCATCGTTTTCAACACCTCCATTGGACTGATGAGCGAATCTGCTAACCAAGAAGGCGGGTTTGAAAGGTTGACGGAGAATTACAGCATCCCTTTTGAGCATCACATTGACAGCCGACATGGTTGGCCTGTCGAACGCATCTTCTTGAACGCACAAAAGTCCGACATGGACACATTTCATGAATTCTTCAAGACAACACCTGCTGTGCAGCAGTGGATCCATCAGCTCCATTGCTCTTCCTTCATTCCATAGTAGCCATGCCTGCAATAAAGTTATGTCATCCTGTCTTTCTTATGCTAAATGCCAACCGGGAATCAAGAAAGAAAAAAGATGTAACGGAACAACATGTTGCGCGATGCAATTAGTAATATTTGTCAATATGCACAAAGAGAGCCACTGATGCCATGACCGAGGTTCAAGAGAACTAGCTTAAGCAAAAAATAGTGATTTACAGGTCTAATGCCATGGCGCCTTTGTTGTATTTTACTGTCTGATCTTCCAAATTTTCTGTTGAGTGACCTCAAAAAATTTCTCATCTAGGATTGTTTTTTGAACTTATTAAGTCCTAATTAGGTGAATGCTGTGAAAACCTGAACTGTAATCAAGTTATAACTTACATAGGCTAGGAGACTCGAGGCACGTCTCGACTGCCAAAAGCCAGCATTTCTCTCCCCTGTTATTATCTCAAGCAAGAGTACTCCAAAGCTGTAGACATCTGATTTGATGGAATATAAACCCTCCATTGCATACTCCGGCGCCATGTAACCACTAAGTAGAGAATAAAATGTCAACTCATGGAAAAATGAACCAACATAATGAGGTCTTAATTAAAAGTGCCAGGATCTATATGTCTTGAAAGAACTCTCAAACATCGTTGAAGCCCTGCGAAGGATACTATGCCTTAAAAATTTACTTACTAGGTTCCAACTAATGTAGCAGTATTTGCTTCATCATCTGTTCCTGCAAAGATCCTGGCCAGTCCAAAGTCCGAGATTTTTGGGTTCATGTCGCCATCCAATAACACGTTGCTTGCTTTGAGGTCTCTGTGGATGATTCTTTGATGAGAATCCTCATGAAGATATAGCAGACCTCGAGCGATGCCAATGATAAGGTTCAGACGTCTGCTCCAACTCAACTCGATCCTTCTCTGTGCATCTATACCAAAAAAAGATGTTACTAAACGTCGGCTAATTATGATACGTAGCATGTCATTGAAGAGGCACGGTAGGACTGGCATATACCGGAGAGAAAGAGATCAAGACTTCTGTTTGGCATATACTCATAGACAAGCAACTTCTCCTCTTGTTCTGCACAAAATCCCAGAAGCCTGACAAGATTCTTATGTTGAAGTTTCATTATGAGTAGGACTTCGTTTCTGAATTCTTCGGAGCCCTTCTCTGATGAGGCCTCAAGCCGCTTCACTGCAACTTCTCTCCCATCCCATAAAATACCCTTTCAATAAAAAAAATGAGAGACTACTTATCAAAATCCAGAAAAAGCTAGTGTATCTATTTAAAATTGGGCAACCAACATTTTCTTTTGATCGAAATATTGCCACCTTGTAAACTGGACCGAATCCACCTTGTCCTAGTTTCAGTGTATCTGAGAAGTTGTCGGTAGCCGCATGTATGCATCTCAGATCAAAATACGGATGATCTTGAATTTCAGTCAAAGTATTTCCCAGGGTATATCGGAATGGAAGAGTACCATGAGCAGAATCACCGGTAAGCAAAGGTCGGCCTTGTCTATCTGCGAGGTCCTTCTTCCCTGGAGTCAAACATGACGAGTCTCAAATATATATTGGAATTTGGGAAGGGCACAAAAATCACCATTTGTATAAAAATTGTTACTTTTGTTGATGATGAAGAAAATCCAGGAGCACAAACTGATGGCCGCCAAGCAGAGCAACAAAATTATGAGAACTAGGATCAGCCACTTTTTCCCTGCTTTTGACAAGAAATAGTAGCAGCCTCTTCAAGGATTCAATCAGTTCTTTTATAACAACTGCAGACTTTTTGAGGAGAAGAAAAGGAAAAGGTACCAAGTTTTGGCATAATCTTACCAGACTCCTTCACCGGCTCAGTCCTTTTATAGAATTCATATAACTCATATCGCAAGTAGCAACTCGGACTTAGAACTCTCGCTCCAAGTGAAAAATAGCAGCAATCTCTCACATGTCTTATTGCTTCTTGGAGGCACTTGCGACAATCATCTGCTGTTAAGTCCTCAGCGCACTGAACAAGAGCATATAAAGTGTAGCTCGAGCTCAATCTAAAATCCTCTTCCCCAACAGCATAGTAAGTCCCTTGAGACTCATGAACTGCTTTCTGGGTGAGAAAATTTAAAGTTTGATTCACCACTGACCCAAACTTGCCAGGGTCGGATATATTATTTGGATTGAACTGATGCTTGCTTCCTTCAGTCAGACGGCCGAAAAATTCTTGGTTGGATATCCGCAACTGGCAATATTCCTCCCAAACAACGGCTTCCGTCTTGTTTGGACAAAGCTTCAAGATGTCTTCCGATCCCTTGACTACGCAATTTTGGCATGTTGAATCGGGGACGTAGTTGAGGCACATGTACTCTCCATAGACTTTATTTGGGTAGTTCCCTGACGAGCCCTGGAAGAATTTGGAGAAAGAAGCATTCTCTTTCATAGAAGAAGTGAGCTCATTGAGGTTGCCCTGATATGCACTATTTGGGGCATATGAACTGTTGTCTGGGCAGAGCTCTTCGGGGATATCGGCCAGAACTGGGTTGCGAAATCCATGAAGAAGACAATGAAAAAAAAGCAGTAGGATGGTTCTTGAGACCACCCGAGAACGAAACAAGGTGATCATTTCTTGATTGTACTCCAATCCTGAGTAATCACCTCTCTACAGAGTCATTGATTCGAGCCATCAGCAGGATTCTGCAAGAAAGCACGACATTCACGCTTCATGATTTATTATGTATTTGAGACTGGCATTTGTAAGAAATGCAACGAACAGATTTGATACCCTCCCCACGAAGTACAACAATTCATATTTAGGCCACCCATCCGTGTTTTCACATGCCTCCTACTTATCCCTGCCTCGGTCCTTCGCGAATCGGGTCAGCGCAAGTATTTTACAATGAAGCCTGATCAAAGACCAAGACTTCCAGTCCAGTCTTGAGCGGGATTGGTATGGAAGTGCATCCAAGCATCCTACTGGTTGAACAACTTTGACTCCGACCAATGAAATAGGCCTGCTAAAATTAGCATATCCCCCTTTCCCGAATCACGCGGTTTCCTTGTCTATAGACTCCATACATGTAAAAAGTAGCAACCACAGGAATGAGAGAGGGGGGCGTCCAAAACAGTTTGCATGGGATTATGCTAGACTTGGTTCTCATGTGTGACCCTTAGTTGCATGATCTGGTAATTAATTGGGGTTAGAAAATTGCCACGTGAAGACTCAAAAGAAAACAATAAATAAAGAATAGTTTTGAGGAATTCAAAGTCAAGTAGCACATGTAAATTATTAGGAAGTTTCTCCCCAAGGAAATTTCCTTTTAATACTGTCAATGTAGGACCTGTCTTCTTCTCTTTTGTCAACTAATACAAGGCCTGTCAAGGACAAACCCGCGTTAGGGATGGAATTTCTAATGGCAACTCAATCCATAAAACTAGTTGAGCTAGTTGGTGAAAGTGATGTGATTCAAACTTGGCAACCCGGACAAAGGGATTTGAGGAGCACGATGTCTCATGTTTGACTCCAGTTTAGCGTAACCTCTTAATACCTAGTCGAAAATCCCGTAAGTTGGAACTGTCAACGACGGTGCTGTTTGTGATTTGCTCGTTCATCTTTTCCTTATGATGAATCATATCAGGCAGAGGAAGGCCAAGAAAAAGGGAAAAAAAAGAAAAAGAAAAAAAGAGGATTCAATTGCAAATTGACAATTTATGAAGGAACAGATTCTTCCTTCCTGTATTAGACTCCACATGTCCCTCGCTGGAGTAACCATTATCAATATCTAAACTTGGAATGAATTGAAGTTCTTTACATGCAAAGCCAAATTGTACTAACACTGCTTCAGTTAAAGAAAATTTGTGGAGCTTCGGTTTTACGGAATTTGCATCGATCAGCGTATGGTTAGATGGGTCCCCAAAATTTGTGCATTTTCTTTTTGCTTACCAAATCAATGTTCTTCATGTGCAAGAATCTCGGTTGTTTATACAGTGATTTTCATGAGCAGAGTATTTCTTCCAAAACATGACAAGTTCCCCTTTACAGCACAGAATTTTACAATCCTGGGGAAATGAAACCTTAATCTGCTAATACATGTGCTCATTCACCGAGGCGAGATAATTGAGAAAGTCATCTCATTGATAGAAAGATTACTTGCCAATGATTGATCGAGTTCTCGAACGACTCTACCCACTGAAAAGGCTGGCTTTTTCGGTTCCGAAGGAGTTCCTGTTTGACCTCCCAAAAGTGTCACTACTTCTGACATTGTTGGTCTATCTTCAGGATCTTCCTGGACACACAAGAGGCCGATGTTAATGCACCTGACTATTTCAGCTCTTGAACCTGATTCTGCCAGGTAAGGATCCACAAATTCCAACTCTCTTCGTTCAGTCCATAGTTTCCACGCCTGCAAGATTTAAATTGATTTTGGTGCAAAATGAATGATTGGCAGACCCCTAGTATTTTCAGCTCAAAACATAATCAAAAGAGCAAGATTTTGATAACTGTGAACTGTAGAACATACATATGCAAGAAGTGTCTGAGCATGCTCTGTAAGATAAAATCCACTATTTCGTTTTCCACTGATGATCTCAAGCAAAATGACGCCAAAGCTGAACACATCTGATTTCACAGAGAATAGTCCCCCCATTGCATACTCTGGGGCCATATAGCCACTGTCACAAGGATCAAAATTGAGATTAGTCTTTTCTAACAAGCACCTTTCTAATGATGAACCAAATTGAGTGTTTTCCTTGGCAAGAACCAGAAACTCCTTGATTTTTCAGCAGGACAAGATCAAAAGAAGCAGACTCACTGTGTTCCTACAACCCTTTTTGTATTAGCTGAACTTTGGTTTTCACAAAATATTCTGGCCATCCCAAAATCTGATATCTTGGCAACCATTTCATGATCCAGCAGAACATTGCTAGGCTTCAAGTCCCTGTGAATAATCCTAAGCCTGGAGTCCTCGTGCAGGTAAACTAGTCCTCTAGCAATTCCATCAATAATAGAAATGTATGTGCACCAATCAAGCTGTGCACGTTTGTCCGAATCTGAAGGTAAGGGCATCATGGAAAAAAGTTGGTGATTAGGAAAATAGACAACACACGAAAATTCTAAGTCAATGAGGCCTTTCTAAAAGTTGGAGGTCAAGAGAAGATGAACCAAAGATGTAGATATCGAGGCTCTTGTTAGGCATGAACTCGTATACAAGCAGCTTCTCATCTCCCTCTATGCCGCACCCCAGAAGCCTTACTAGATTTCTGTGCTGGAGCTTCGCAATCAAGAGGACCTCATTCTTGAACTCCTCAAGACCTTGCCAAGACTTCCTGGACAACCTTTTAACTGCTACTTCTTTTCCATCAGAAAGCAAACCCTGAAAGCTCATTCAGTTAAGCCCTCCACTTATTGGACTTCTACAACAAAAAATCTCAAACTCACAGCAACAGATAAATTACCTTGTAGACAGTACCGAACCCCCCTTGCCCGAGCTTGTTTAAACTTGAAAAGTCATCTGTAGCAGCCTTTAGCGCGGCTAGATCCATGAATGGAAGTTCTTCAGTGCTAACCAGGTTGCCGTCTTCAGTAATTTCCACTCCAACTGGATTTATTAAATCATGGACCAAAGAATGCGGGCTTCTTTCCAGATCTGAAGGTACCCCGGTCTGGATTTAGCTTTCATAAAAATATGAATTAGAAACTCCATTTGCTCATATATACCTTGTTTTGCTTTCTGCCGGTTGAAGTAGACCACGCAAGATCCGGCAAGTACAGCTAATAGTAGTCCCAGTATACCAACAACGAGGCCAATCATCCCTTTCTTCCATTTATTCCCTGTTTTTCTCATTAGTTAAATAAACAGTATTAGAATATGGATAACATCCTGGTGTGTCAATAGGCTATGAAGAGAGATGTACTGTGTACACTGATTGAGAAATGCATCCCACAATAAGGCAAATTAGAATTTTTCAGCTAAAGCTGATTGCCTCAGTAATATTGCTGCTTATTTGGCTATTGGCATTATGAAGGCTAAGGCTAAGTCTCTTCAGATTCTCTATGATATAAGTTTCACTAGAAGCTGCACCTATTGAACGAAAGCAACCTAAGCTAGTAGCAGAAATTCTGAGAAAACAGAGCCAGACAAGGAAAATGAATTCCTAAAAGTTGGCCTTTACGTTGGGGACTAAAATGAAATAATAATGTAAACAAATTTCCAGGATTTTGGACCTTTAAAGAAATATCCTCCGTCACTTTAAAAGAGAACAACGGCATTCAATGTCGAAGAACAACCATCACGCAGGTGAACTTTATTCACATTTTTCAATTTTGTTCTAACCATATATAAACATAGAATTAAGTTAGTGGCGATAACTATATATTTCTTCTCCTAATAATCTTAATTTCTTACAGATTTCACGTTCTTACCTGTGGACGTGGGGTAAGTTAACATAGAAGTTGTTGATCCATTGAAAAAGCGGTAGAGCTGGTACCTCACATTGCAAGTTCTGCTAAGAACCATTCCACCTTCTCGTGTATAGCAGCATGATTTCAGATCCCCCAAGGCAGAGTTCAAGCAACTGTTACAGTCCGAGTCTGACATATCCCTAGTACACTGCACTAGCCCGTATATTGTCTTGCTCACAGAGTAATTTATTTGCCCTGTCGCAAACATTTGAGTAGAGTTGACATATGCAGCCTCATTGGATAGATTTTTCATTAGATACATTAAGTACGTATACAAACGGGCTGGGTCTGATTCAAGTTTCTCTTGCTTATCTGAATCCGGGTATTTACCAGTGTAAACCATCTTCGAAAAGAAATTTTGGAAGGAGTAGCGCACTTGGCATAATTCATACCAAATTAGTGCATCTTCAGCAAAGCACAGCTTCATGATCTCTTGGCTTGCGTTGCTGACACAACTCTCACACGCAGTGGAACTGGCATCTCCTCGGCAAAGAGCTTGTCCATAGATTCGGTTAAGGCCTTCTCCAACGGTAGTATAGTAGAATCCCGTCTTTGGGGTGTTGTTCGAAAGTAAATCAAGAAGGAGCTTCAGATTTGCTTCAAAGGTGCTGTTGCTCGAGTAATTTCCATATTCATATTGACAAGAAAGTTCAAGATAATCTGCTTCGGCACTAATTTGAAGGCCAAGCATTGACAGTAATATGACCGAGAACTGGAAGTAAAAATGCAGACCTCTATCCATTTTCTTCTTCTGAAACATTGAATCTTACCATTCATCGAGGAAACTCATTGTATAAGGCACTGAAGTCAAGAGTTTCTGCAAAACGATTTAAACATTTATCACTGATATTCGGATTGCATAAAGGCTAGAGATCAAATGAACCAAGACTAGAAACGCTGTTACGAACCTGGAAAGTCTCAGGAAAATGCTAGAACAGTAGTACATGCTGTCTGCTAATGGAGACTGGCAAGAAATTATGCGGCCACCAAACTTCAGAGAACCTGTAAAGTCCTAGCCTTTTCGAGTGATAAGATGCTACTAGTGCCTTAGAAGTTAAAGATCCACATGAGACTAGTTCATAATTGATGATGACAAACGAATAAGGAGTGAAATTGTCGGTATAAAGACCAAGAGGATGAAATAACACAGGAAATTGTTTCCGGTTGGCATTCTATCAAACACGCAAACCATTCTGGGGGTCTTCTTGGGGAAAGCGGTTTGTTCAATATTCAATTTGCCTTTCCAATCTCTCAAGGACTATGCTCATACGTACATGATACAATTTTTTCTGCAAGAAGAGTAAAAGTTCTTTGTTTGACCATGTATTCTTGAGAAAAATAATGGGTTGCTTGAGAAAAAATGAATTTCTTGAGAAAACAAATGGCGAGAATTTTTTCGTTTGACCAAACTATTTGAAAGTCAACAATAATAGAGGCATTTTTTGGATACCAAATCTAACAGAGAACAAGACCGTTTATTCCTGTCGTTACAATGTGTGCTTGTCATGACAGGTCACAAGATAAGATCATATCCAAATGTCCCTTTCTACTTCATAAAAATAAATCACATTCAATAAACAATTTAAGTCAGCTATCGGAGAAAAGAATTAAATGGCATTATTCCAAAGATTCTCTCTGCATCATGCATCATTCTTAATTGAAGAGCCAAACTCAATCAATGGACCTTCACCAGCGACTCACATTTTGTTTGCATCGATGGTGAACTTGTTTGCATCGATGGTGAACTACTATTAGAAGAACTTCATAGATCTTGACCTTCACCGGCGACTCACATTTTGTTTGCATCGATGGTGAACTACTATTAGAAGAACTTCATATATCTTGACCTTCACAAGTATCTAATCTTTTATATCAGTTGTCTTGTCCCGTTCAAACAGATGCTAGACAGTCTTTTCATTTCTACGCGTGTTATATATTGAAAAAATGAACTGGAAAGTTGTCAACTTGCAGTTCTCCTACATAGGAAGTAAAATCCATAATGGTTTTTAAATGATAACATTGGCCTTTTTCTTAGATCCATTACATTGCTTGGGAAGCTAAAGAAGAACTATATTGCCAGGGTCAATTAAGTCGCCCGACGTTTTCTGTAAAACCTTGGAAGTGTAGAAGAGTTAAATCGTGAACGAGGGTCCAAACTAGGGGTCATGGGCCAGAAAGACTCATTTGATTATGTCCTTCGTGTTGCGCAATGCCTGCAATTGCTCAGCTCAATACCAGGATGTTCAAACTGCAGAAGCTCATGGTATTCCACTTCAAAAAATGCTGTTGTCATCAGTAAAATTTAACGATTACGCAAATCTACACGGCATTCCAGTTTGACTCAGGCAAATATATACAGAAAGACTTTTCGCCATACAACATGAGCACTTAAAACTTGTTAAACTAAACGAACAGAACATTTTCGAGAATTTCTAAATGCCACGTATGACCAATTGAGATGTGTAGACTCGCAAAGTCCCGATATCTCCTTTCTTGGGTCTGTCATCTTGCATCAATATTTGAAATGGTTAGGCCATTGACAGAAGAGCTGTTATCCGTGACTTGTTGGTGATATTCGGTGAACCTTCCCACTGAGAAAGCTGGTCGCTGAGGACTTGTAAGAGTTGTGCTCTCACTTTTCATCATAACAACCACAGACGACATTGTAGGCCTGTCATATGCATCTTCTTGAACACACAACAGTCCGATTTGCATATATCGCCTAAATTCTTCCACGCAGCATGAGTCAATTATCAATGGATCAACCAGCTCCAATTCTCTTTCATCCTGCCACAGATGCCACGCCTGCAAATTCATGATCTAATCAGTAACCTCATATTCCTATTCATTAAGACAAATACTGATCATAATCAGTGAAATTATCGCACATATGCAGCAAGGGTCGGTGCTCGTCTTGATAGATGAAAGCTAGCGTTTCTTTCTCCTGTTATCATCTCAAGCACAAGAACTCCGAAGCTGAAAACGTCAGACTTAATCGAATACAGTCCCTCCATAGCATACTCTGGCGCCATGTATCCACTGTTCCACATAATTAGAAACGCAAATGTGAGATCAATTGAGATATTTAACAAACATTGTCAGCTGAAGTGGCCAATAGGGCTACAACGCTGTTCCAATGCCGATTTTATCTTCACGTTTGCATCTCCAGAATATATTTTCAAATGAGCAACCAGTTAATTATGAATATAAACAGATAAAACCCAAAGCATTGGACTCACTATGTCCCCACTATGGTTGAAGTGTTGAATCCTCCATCATTTCCTGAAAAAATTCGAGCCATTCCAAAATCGGATATTTTTGGGCTCATCTCAGAATCCAATAATATATTGCTTGCCTTCAAGTCTCTGTGAATGATTCTTAGGCGGGAATCCTCATGAAGGTAAAGAACCCCACGTGCTATTCCACTTATGACGTTGATGCGTTTTCTCCAGTCAAGTTTTGCCCGTCTCTCTCGATCTGGCAGCAAAAAACAAGAACGAAAATTTTAGAATGATAAGTTAGATAATTGATCGATCAAAGCTTCATGCTGTTGCATTCGACGAACCGAAAAGGACGACATCAAGGCTGCCATTGGGCATGTACTCGTAGACAAGGATCTTCTCTTCATTATCCACACAAAATCCCAAAAGCTTAACGAGATTTTTATGCTGGAGCTTCATTATAAGCAAAACTTCATTTGTAAATTCTTCGGTACCCTGCTCGGTGCTTGAGAGCCTCTTGATAGCTACCTCTCTTCCATCTCCTAGAATTCCCTGAAAATGATGACGCCAATTTTTCTGCTTAGGATCATAATCTAAATTACAGCAAATTTACACAATAGTCTATTCCCCTGTATTTTACATCCTCACTACCTTGTAAACCGGGCCAAAACCGCCCTGTCCCAGCTTGTTCGAATCAGAGAAATAGTTAGTAGCAGTTAGTATGGTCGCAAAGTCGACAAATGGGAAATCCGGAACATTCTTGTCGATTCTTTGTGGAAACATGAAACAAGGACTATCACTGGTATAGCCAGTATGATGGAGCCTGGCAAGCTGGATAGTCGATTTATTCCCTGAAATGAATATGAAGAAGGATACAGAATTTTAAGGACGATAAAAAGGCTGGACAATTAGGAAAACATGCTCCAGGACTTAGATAAGCACATTGGGAAGCATACTACCTGGTTTCTGACTTCTATGGATTCGGAGATAGTAAGCGCAGGAAGCCAAAAGAAGTACTGCTAATCCGGTGGCTGTGATCGTAAGAATCACAATCAACCACAATTTCATTCTGCTACCTGCACAATGCAGAACTTCATTGCGATTATCACTAGTCCCAAATCTGACGTACACAATTGTACCAGTAAATAAGCACAAAGTGAGAACTGCTTGTATAAACTTACCTCCCTGTGTGGTTTGATTAGGCTCTGGCGCAGTTTTGCCTTCATAGAACGCATACTGCTCATATCTCAAATAGCAGCTACGGCTAAGAATCCTTGCGCCAACTGAGGAGGAGCAGTTGGCCAACGCATCTATTGTAGCTTGTTGAAGACAGATGTTGCAGTCGCTTCCAGATATGTCTCTTCCACACTGCACCAGCCCATATAGCATCGATGCACTTGCATCTTTAAACTTGACTGCTTGGATTGCATACATGTCCGACAAAGGATCAAAAGCCGCCTTTTTTATGAGATTCTGCAGAGTGGCATTGACGACTAATTTAAACTGGTCAGGTCGCGAAACATTCATATTGTTATCCTTCCAAATGTTGCCCGTAATGTCCAAATGGCCAATGAAATTCCAACCCGAGTACCGCAACTGACATTGTTCTTCCCAGACGATCGCCTCGGCATTATTAGGACAGAGCCTCAGTATGTCTTGTGAGGCCAATTCAATGCAGCTTTTGCAGTCTTGATTGTTAACATAATCCAAGCACATGTACTGACCATAGACTCTGTCTGCGCCATTGCCGTAAGAGGTACTATTGAAGTTTGAGAGGAAAGCATTTGAGGACAAATTGCCAACGAGATTCTCAAGGTTGCTCTGAAACGTGCTGTTGACGGCGTAATACCCGCTGTTCGAACAGAGCTGGTATGGAGGATCAGCAAGCGAACGGCGTACTAAACTGGGGAGAATCAAATGAGCAAGAAGGAAGCGGATGATCAATGAAACACTTCGGTAGTGAGCCATTTCTTAGTCTATCCGGGTCCCAGGTCAAGTTTGAGTTCAAGTTCTTGCTGAGATTTATGGGCTGCACAATACATGGTCCCAAGTCAGTCTCTGACTTTTCGGCCATAGGTAATTTCGAGGAGATCGCTTCCGCTTGTTTTCAGTCAATTTTTAAGAATTTCAGGTTTGGTGACCTCATTGAAGAGAATGACTAGTGGATTATTAAATTGATAGGAGACGAACCATGGGAAGGTTTGTACAATTTCAAAACTCGAAATAAAATATTTCATTCAAGCTACACTATACTTTACGTAATTAAAAAAAAAACGGTCAAATTATAAATTTTACGTCCCTATTTGCTAAACACATTCTATTTAGCTGCCCCACATCACTTGCTAAAAAAAAAATCTATTTCAGAACATAGCAGAATTCTTCAATTTCATGCCTATAAAAAAATGAAGATTTGTCGTATTGATTAAAATCGATAAGTGTTGGTTAATAATGAGAACAGTGTTGACACATGTCCGGTAAGTCATTATTAATTTAATTTTTTGAAAATTTATTACTAATTAAAATTTTGGAAGTTATTATATTTTAATTAAAATTTTGAAAATTAAAAAAATGAGAAAAAAAAGGGGGATTGACCGAAGGACACGGTTGGAGTTTTGGGGATGACTAAAACATTAAATTAATTATAAAAATCAGAAAAATCATTATTATTTAAAAATAAATAAATAAACAAAGCAAAAATAGAAATTGATAAGTCAGTGAATTTTTTTGATAAGTCAGTGATTTAAGATGACAAGAAGACGAGGGCAAGTGGAACGGCAAGACGGAGCCATTGGGAGAGGAGGAGAGAGCAAAGAAGAAGATGGGAAAAAGTAGGGGTGATTGGATTCAGGATGGGTATGTTGCATATCTGAATCATGTGCCCGATCATGTCATAACCGGTTACCCTTTTTTAGATCATGCACATGATCCTATTTGTATTAGACCATATGCCCGACCCACCCAATTTTTCTAATCCGATTCCAGGGTTAACCATACTTATATTGAAGCATGTTTTGCAATTGTCCATCTTATAAGATTTCGAATTTTACATTAATACACGAGAAAACAACATAATTCTTCTAATTTAAGCATTTGTAATTAATAAGCAAATAAAATTTTTGAGTAAGGCAAATTATCATAAATGAAATCGTAAAGTAAAGTAAAAATTATAATATTATATATACATTAGTAACAAACAGGATTGGATGGGACCTACATCATGGGCCCCTCCATGCGCAAGTCAGAGGCGAAGAGTGAGGAGGGGTCGGTATAGAGGTGAGAGAAAGAGAGAGAAAGTCAAAAAAATAAGGAGAAGGTCAGCATAAAAATAGGGAAAAGAAAGGAGAGAGAGAGAGAGAGAGAGAGAGAGAGAGGGGAGAGGCAGGGGGTTCGATGGAAAAAAAAGGGGAGGATAGCGGAGAGAGAAGAAAAGAAAGGAAAAGAAGAAAGAAGAGAGAAGGGCAGGGGAGGAGAGAGAAGAGAGAGAGACGAAAAAGGGATTCAGTTGGAGAAAAAAAGATAAGAGGAGAGAGAGCATATGGGGAAAGAATTGGTTCTTAAACCAGTTCGGATGGGTAATTCCTCGAAATATGTTCTTGGATCGGTTCAAATCAGTTCTGAATTTTGGGAACCGATTTCCCGATCCAATTATCTGGATGGGTCAGTTTGAGAACTGAATTTACCTGGTCAGGTTACATATTCCTAGAAAAGAACGAAAAAAGAGAGAAAAAAAAATTCAAAGAAGATCATCATTAAACAAAAAGAAAAGAAGGGAGAGAAAGGGTTCATCGTTAAACAAAAAAGGGGAGAAAAAGGAGAAAGGCAGGAGGAACGAAAAAAGAGAGAAAAAAATTCAAAGAAGATCATCATTAAACAAAAAGAAAAGAAGGGAGAGAAAGGGTTCATCATTAAACAAAAAAGGGAAGAAAAAGGAGAAAGGCAGGAGGAACGAAAAAAAGAAAAGAAATTCAGAGGAGAGGGCAAAGAAAAATATTGGGAGTCCTTTCGCGAAGCTCTTTTCGGATTGAAGGTCCTAGGCCATAGCACATTGTGCGAGAAATGGATAAGTTGCGGTTATTATAGCTGCCTTGATGGATACCACAACTATTCGATTTGAATCGAACGGCTGTGATTTTTTCAAAAAAAAAGAAAAAAAACTCCGCTCCTAATAAATGGAAGCCGTCCGATCTGAAATCGAATAGCCCCCAAGGCCATGTCACCTACAATTACTGTAACTTGCATGTAGCTCATTCTCTCAATTCTCTCCATCTCTCGATAAGTCGCCGGGATGATTTTCACTCGGCTCAAGATCTCTCGAGCGCGTCCATCGATCAATATCCCGAAACCGCGTAGGTAGACCCTTGTATCGAGAACTCCATACTCTCGGGGACTAGAGGGTTGTTCTCCGGTTCAAATGATCATCAGTCAATTTCGTGGCTTTCATCATGTATTGTGTGCACATTCTGCTAGCTCACTGTGCAACATAGGCAGAAGTCCCAATTTGGCCGACCCCACAACCAGCCGTTTTCCCCTTTCCGTGCATTATCCGCTTGACAAAATGCATGTGCTCGAAACCAAAGTCTCGACGAGGTGGGTCCCACCGAGACGCGTGATTTCCCGCGTGGCGCGTACGTTGGGTTGAACCCGTGCTGCTGTTATTGTTATTATTTTTGGACGCTGGGTTGGGTCGTGTTTGTGTCGGGCCAGTTTGAATTCGAAAAGGGCCCAGCAAGAAGAGAAGAGAGTCGGCCCATTATAAAAAAAGGAAAAATAAACAGATTGGGCTTGGGTTAGGCCTAATCTGATCCTGCGCTTGGGTCAGTTCTAGGCCCAGCCCTTTTTAATATTATAATATAAATTTTTAATTAAAAAACGAACGAAATAAAAAACACGGAATATCTTTAGAGAAGCCAACCAATTGGTAATTTAAATGAAAAAATTATTAATAACTCCAGTTGAAGTTGGTAAGTTAAAAAACTTGTTAAGTGAGCTAATGAAAATAATAACTCAACAAAACAAAAATTGCCTGTCTTTTCACGCGAAGGCTTAAAGAAGACAAAAGTAGAGCGGTAAAAATAAAGTGTATGAATTCCCAGCCCAGTAGCATATGTGGAGTACTAGGATGTAGTCCCCTGAGGAAATTTCGTTTTTATACTGTCGATCCAAGACCAGTCTTCTTCTCTGTAGCTACTAGCAGAAGGTTCTGTCGTGGACGTAACAGCAACGGTTTGAGAGAAATATTAATCACAGCTCAATCCAAGGGAACTAGTTCAGCTAATTGGTAAATGTGATCCCGGTTGCAGACCGAGCGATTTGAGAAGCAAAATGTATCATACTCAGGTTCCGGACTGCGACGGACGATGCCAGCATCTAGTTGTGATCTTGCTCATTCATCTTCTTTCCTATGATGAATCATACCAGGCAAAATTTGGCCAAAAAAAATGCAAAACAAAACAGAGAGGGTTCAAGTGCATATTGACAATCTGTAAAGGAACAGAGGTTTACCTCCTGCACCAAACTTGGTAAGTCCGCTCCTGGAGTAATTATCATCACTATCCAGAAGTTGGAATGAACTAGAGTTCTACTCGAGGAAAGCCAAATTGCACTGACATTGCTCTAGTTGAATAAAATGTATGGGGCCCCTGGTTTAAAGAATTTGCATCGATCCACCTATGTTTGCATGGGTCCCCAAAATTTGTGTATTTTCCTTTCACTTACCAAATCAACCTTCTCCATTGCAACAATCTTGATTGTTCATACAGTGATTTTCATGAGCAGAGTAATTCTTCCAAACACAACAATTTCCACCTCACAGCATGAAATCTTACAACCGTGGCCAAAAGGAACCTTAATTAGCTAGAATACGTGCTCCTTCACCTAGGTGAGATACTAGAAACAGTTATCTCATTGGCAGAAAGATTAGGTGGCAATGATTGGTTGAGTTCTAGGGCAGCTCTACCAACTGAAAAAGCTGGTTTTTTCGGTTCTGGAGGAGTTCCTGCCAGGCCTCCTAAAAGCGTCACCACTTCAGACATTGTCGGTCTATCGCCGGGATCTTCCTGGACGCACAAGAGGCCAATGTGAATCCACCTGACTATTTCAGCTGCTCGGCCTGATTCTGCTAAAGAAGGATCCACGAGTTCCAACTCTTTTCCTTCGGTCCATAGTCTCCATGCCTGCAATATTAAATTAATTGTGGTGCAAAATGAATGATGGGCAGACATCGAGTATTTTCAGCTTGAAACATGATTACAAGGAAAGATTTTGATTCCCATGAACCGTATAGCATACATATGCAATAAGTGTCTGAGCATGTTCTGTAAGATAAAATCCGCCATTTCGTTTTCCACTGATGATCTCAAGCAAAATGACGCCAAAGCTGAACACATCTGATTTCACAGAGAATAGTCCCCCCATTGCATACTCTGGGGCCATATAACCACTGTCACAAGGATCAAAATAGAGATTAGTCTTTTACAATGAGCACCTTTCAAATGATGAACCAAATTGAGTGTTTTCCTTGGCAAAAACAAGAAACTCCTAGTTTTTTCATCTGAACAAAATCAGAAGATGCAGACTTACAATGTTCCTACTACTCTTCTTGTATTAGCTGAAATTTGGTTTTCGCAAAATATTCTGGCCATCCCAAAATCTGATATCTTGGCAACCATTTCATGATCCAGCAGGACATTGCTAGGCTTCAGATCCCTGTGAATAATCCTAAGCCTGGAGTCCTCGTGCAGGTAAACTAGTCCTCTAGCAATTCCATCAATAATAGAAATGTATGTGCACCAATCAAGCTGCGCACGTTTGTCCGAATCTGAAGGTAAGGGCATCATGGAAAAACGTTGGTGATTAGGAAAATAGACAACACACGCAAGTTCAAAGTCAATGAGTTCTTTCTAAAAGTTGGAGGACAAGAGAAATGAACCAAAGATGCAGATATCAAGGCTCTTGTTAGGCATGAACTCGTATATAAGCAGCTTCTCATCTCCCTCCATGCTGCATCCTACAAGCCTTACTAGATTTCTGTGCTGGAGCTTCGCAATCAAGATGACCTCATTCTTGAACTCCTTGAGACCTTGCCAAGACTTCCTGGACAACCTTTTAACTGCTACTTCTTTTCCATCAGAAAGCAAACCCTGAAAGCTTATTCAGTTAAGCCCTCCACTTATTGGACTTCTACAACAAAAAATTGCAAACTGACAGCAAATTACCTTGTAGACAGTACCGAACCCCCCCTGCCCGAGCTTGTTTAAACTTGAGAAGTCATTTGTGGCGGCCTTTATTGTGGCTAGATCCATGAAAGGAAGTTCCTCAGAGCTAACCAGGTTACCTTCTTCTGTGATTTCCACACTGACTGGATTTACCAAATCATGGTGCAAGCCATTTGGGCTTCTTTCCAGGTCTAAAGATACCGGAGTCTGGATTAGCTCTAATAAATATATGAATTAAGAGGGCTGTTTTCTCATATATACCTTGTTTTGCTTTTGTCCGGTTGAAGTAGACAGCGCAAGATCCGGCAAGAATGGCTAATAGCAGTCCCAGGATTCCAATAACTACGACAATCCTTCCCTCCTTCCATTTATCCCCTGTTCTTTTTATAAGTCAAATAAACATCTCAGCACATGGGTATTGTTCTGGAGTATCAATAGGATATGAAGAGAGCTGTAATGTCTACACTAATGGTGAAATGCATCCCATAATAAGAAGGGGACTTGTTAGAAATGTTCAGCTGAGCTGATTACCTCAGTAATTTTCCTGCATATTTAGCCATTGCCATAAGTAAGCTTAGTCTATTCAGATTATCTATGATGTATGTTCCTATAGAGGCTATAGCCGACTGAATGGAAGCAACGGAGGCAACTGACAGTACTTCTGAGAAAATGGAGATAGGAAAATAGTTTGCTAAAAGTTGACCTCTTCATTGGAGGTAAATGAAATCAAAGTGTAAACAAATTTCTAAGATCCTGACCCTTGTAGATATCTCCTCTGTCCCTCTGAAAGAGAACTTTTAACATTCAAGGTTTAAGAACACCCCTCATGCAGATTAGCTTTATCCACATTTTTCAATTGTGTTCTGACCAGAGGTCAAATAATATAAGCTTAGAAATTAATGGTGGGAACTATAGCTTTCAAATGGATTTCATGTTCTTACCTGTGGAAGCTGGAGACAACACAGAAGTTACCGAGCCATTGAAAAAGCGATATGGCTTATACCATACATTGCAAGTTCTGCTAACAACTGTTCCACCTTCCCGCAAATAGCAGCATGCTTTTAGATCCCCCAAGGCAGAATCCAAGCAACTGTAACAGTTTTTGTCTGACATATCCCTAGTACACTGCACTAGCCCATAAATTGTCTGGCTTGCAGAGTAATTTATTTGCCCCGTCGCAAACATTTGATTACGGTTAATATATGCGGCCTCATTGGATATGTTCTTCATCAGATATTTCAAGTAGGTATGGTAATGGGCCGGGTCTGATGCAAGTTTCTCCTGACTATTTGAATCTGGGTATTTGCCAGTATAAACCATGTTTGAAAAGAAATCTTGAAAGGAATATCGTACTTGGCATAATTCATACCAAATTTGTGCATCTTCAGCATTGCACAGCTTCATGATCTCCTGGCTTGCATTGCTGACACAACTCTCGCATGCTTTGGAACTGGCATCTCCTCGGCAAAGAGCTTGTCCATAAACTTGGTTATGGCCATCTCCGACAGTAGTGTTGTAGAACCCCGTTGTTGCGGTGTTGTATGACATTGAATCAAGAAGGAGCTTCAGGTTTGATTCAAATGTGCCGTTGGTCGAGTAATTTCCAGACTGACAATTATGCGTAAGATAATCTGCTAGGACACTTATGTGAAGGCCAAGCGTTGACAGTAATATGAATGTGAACAGCAAATAAAAACGGGGACCTCTCTCCATTTTCTACTTTTGGCACATTAAATGTTAACACTCACCCTAATAACTCATTGTGTAAAGCACCGAACTCAGGAGTAACTAACACAAGTTTCTGAAATTGCGACAAGGAGATTCTGAAATTGCGGAGGCTTGGTTCGATCAAGCCGCTGAGTATTGAAAACAAGCTATAGTGCTCACTCCCGGTAATTACTGGGATCTCATATATAGTCTTAAACTCGAGTAATAATTTAACAAAAGGTTTCTTGAGACACGATGAATTTCTTGGAGAAAAAAAGTGGCTAGAGTTGTTTGACCAAATTATCTGAAAGTCAAGAAGATTAGGTACATCTTCGAAGACTAAATTAGAGAGAGAACAAGACCGTTTATTATTCCTGTGGTTCCTGTTGGTGGCCTTGACAGCGAGTCCCAAGATAAGATCGTACACAATGTCCCTTTCTACTTCATAAAAAAGAACAAAAAAAATTCACACTCAAGGATTATTTTAATCCAACTTCCTCCATTCCCATTTGTTTAACACCATAGATGGATAATAAGTTACGGATAAGATTAGTCACGTTCCTTAGAAAGCTGTTCAATGGCATTATTCTGCACTTTAGCAATAATATTCTTTGTGCAGCGTTTTAAATTACAGAGTCAGACACGATGGATGGACCTTCGGTAGCTACTCAAAACTTGTTTGCGTAAACGCTGAACTCATTGTAAGTAGAATCCATTGACTCTTGACCTGAACAACTCTTTCATTTTGATATGTCAGTTTACCTGTCAAACCCTGTAACACACGGTTGCAAACGCTAGACAGTTTGTCATTTCTATGTGTATGAGATTATAAACAAGTGATCAGGGAAGTTGTCTACTTGCAGTTCTTCTACTAGAATTTTCTTGGGAAGTAACAATAGTCTTTCTCTCTAAAAACTTTTTATTTGCGAGATGTAATGTTTTTGAAAAGTATAGTATTGAAGAGCTTTTTCTTAGATCAATTACATTACTTGTTCAAAGAAGCAAAAGAAGAATTATATTGCCATAGTTTAAGTAAGTCGCCGGAAGTTTAATTTAAAACCTTGGTAGTATGGATGAGTTTAATCCTTTACGAGGCTCCGAAATTAGTGGTCATATACCAGAAAGATTCATTCGAGTATGTTCCTTCCTTCAGTTGCACAGCCGAGTACATTTGATCAGGTCAATCCAACATTTTCAAACTGCAGAAGATGATTATAATCGACAACAAAATGCAGTTGCCATCAGTAAAATTTGACAACTACGCGTATCTACACAGCAGACAAATTTGACTTGGAAAAATGTACACGGGGAGACTTTTTGCCTTGAAGGAACACTTACCATCTTATATGAACAGACTACTATAAGAAATTCTAAATGCACAAGTGACTAATCGAGATGAGTAGACTTGCAAAGTCCCAGTAGCTCCTTTCTTGGGTCTATCATCGAGCGTCAATATTTGAAATAGTTACGTCATTGACAGAACAGAAGTTAGCAGTGACTTCTTGGTGATATTCGTTGAGGACTTGCAAGAGTTCTGCTCTTGTTTTTCATCATACAACCACGGATGACATTGTAGGCCTGCCGAATGCATCTTCTTGAATACACAACAGTCCGATTTGTATGCATCGCCTGTTGCGACAATATTCAAAATGGCATCAGAACAATTGAATGGAAGGAAATGTAATAAACTAATTAGAATCGATACAAACGAATACCAAAATAGATTCGTCCCCTCCACGAGGCATAGTGGAGTATAACCATTTATGATGCACTCTAAAGCCTACTTGTTTTCCAATATGGGACTAGTATTTTTTCACTTCCCACTTCCAGCTCAAGATTCTTCTTTGAGCATCAATTTCTCATTGACCCATCAACTTATCCCATATTTCCAACATCACCTATATTATTCTGCACAACACAAGTCAATTATCAATGGATCCACCAACTCCAATTCTCTTTCATCCTGCCACAGGTTCCATGCCTGCAAGTTCAAGATCCAATCAGTAAACTCACTTTTCTAATAATCAAGATGAATACTGATCATAAGTAGTCAAAGTTCACACATATGCAGCGAGGTCGGTCCTTGTCTAGATAAAAGAAAGCTGGCGTTTCTTTCTCCTGTAATTTTCTTCTTCTTTTTCATTGAATTTTGTTTGTGCTTATATATAATAATAATAATAATAATAATAATAATAAGTTTCAGTTGGAAGTACTAATTCCTCTCTTAGTCTCATGGCGACTTTTCCTTCCATTAGCAAAGCTAATCAAGCAACCATCAGATCAGAAACCACCATGTACATAGAAAATGATAGAAGATGGTTAGGTGTTGCTCTGCCTCTATCCATCATCCCACATATAAGACACTTTAATATAATATTTAGCATATGTATTACTTGTACTTTTGTTAATTAACATGTAATAATAATAATTTTAACTGTGGCGTTGCATAATCAAATGCAGGATTTTATAACATGCGATCGAATTAAGACGTGACTTAGGAAAATTCTAGATATTAATTGAGATGTGAAATGGAAGAGCAACATAAAAATTGAAAAGTATAGATCTAGTTAGCTGCGTTTCTTAATTTCTGGTTGGGCCATCGTGGTGATAGCAGAATGACCAAACCAAATTCAGCTCTTCCTTGGTCTCCTTCTCTGCCAATCAAGTCACTGTCAGGAACACCATCACATTTCGCAGAAAGTTCCTCACCCGCCTGCTCATCAATTTGAGAGGATAATTCATTTAGAGGACTAATAGCATGAGAAATAACGCGGAAATTAATAGATCTCGCAACTCAACACGCAAAAACAAAATTATCAGAGAAAACAACGAGGAACGACAAAGAACAATTCTGGCCTATCTAGGAAGGCCACGCTGGCCGATCTTTTTGGGGCGCGAGGACGGGATCCCTCTATTTTGCATGAGTTGGGACCGCTTCCTGTTTTGACTGACCGACGGGACTTCTTTCGGTGGTTGGGGGACTCTTCTGGCACTTTCGCCGTGGCATCAGCATGGAGTGTTGTTCGTCCGACGGGTCCGAGAGTTCCATGGGCTTCATTCATTTGGAACAAGGCGATCATTCCGAGACATCAGTTCCACCTGTGGATCATGACGAGAAACAGGCTACCCACCCAGGTATTCCTGTTATCTTTTGGTAGGATAGAGGATGGTTCGTGTGTTTTTTGCTATACTAGACCGGATTCCATAGATCATCTCTTCTTCGGATATCGTGCCACTGCGGGGCTTGCATCCTTTTGGGCCCAGAATTGTCAGATTTCTTGGAGGCAAGGATCGTGGCAGGAGACGCTCGAGTGGGCTATCAGACATATATCTGGCAATCACTTCCATCAGAGTATTGCCAGATTCTCGCTGGGAGCCCTATGCCATATTATATGGATGACACGGAATGACGCTTTATTCCGTAATTGCCAAGTCTTCCTTCCAGCCATGAAGACGAAGCTTATCATGATGGTCAGAGACAGAGCCAGATTGTTCCAGCATGTCATTGACACTCCCCGCAATAGGCGGGTCCAGGAGAGGTCGCAGATTGACCCCTCCATTTTTTGTGATAACTGATTTACTTAGTTTTCACTAGGTAGAGTTTTTATGTAGTGTTAGTCGTTTTGGCTTTGCTGGCCACTGTTTAGGCCTTCCATCGATTCGATGATGTATGTAGGCGTCCTCCTTTGGATGTGCTTTTGCTTTCTTGGTACCCTTGCACTCACACATCTATTGTAGTGTTGAGTGCGAGTTTTGTGGTATCAAGACATACGCCTTGTACAGCTTGCATGGTAAAATCTATATAATACTTACATTTACCACACAAAAAAAAAACGACAAAGAACAATGATAGGTTTTCATGGTTTGTTTCGAGCACAAGTACCTACTTCGCGAGGTAGCCGAAAAGAATTTGCTAATTAATTGGAAAATTACAGAGTTACAGTCGCTCACTCAAGTATTTCTCAATTCATGATTACACTCATCCTCACAGTTTTTAGCTTCATGTAATTGCTCGAATGTCATGCCAACGAGCTAGAAGTCACGGTACAGATAGCCAGCTGCAAGGAATCACTAATCGATCGGAGAATTATGGAGTTATAATCGCTTACTCAAGTGGATCCCGACTCTAGATTACACCCGTGCCCACAATGTTTAGCCTCACATAATTGATCGGATGTCGCGCGCCACAAGCTAGAAGTCAGATCACACGACTCTTGCACGAAAGGCCCTTCAAGGGGAAGAAGATATGGCAATAGAAGATTGTGCATATGTGCGTTAAATACAACCATTAATTTTCACTTTTCGAGTGATCCGCACATCCCTATTCGAGTCGATATTCATTAGATGGATTCGAACTTGGGACATAACTCTAACGAGCTTTGTAGCGAACAAACTTGTAAGTTTTAAGACAAGTCCCAAACAAAGTCGAAGAAGATGCTGAAATCGTCACAACTCACAGCACATACCATTACATTGGTGAGGAAATTTTCAGAGTATGAGATTATTGAATAATTAAGAAACCACAGAACCATATTTCCGTCCTATAATGGAGGACCTAGATCGAAAAACACTGGGAATACGTTCTAATCTATCATAGTAATGGATAGACATCTCTTTAGAGCTTGTAAGAAAAGGAAAATTTGTGTTTGATTAAGAAAGAAATGAGAAGTCGAGATTGCGAATCTCATTAGGAACCGAGAAAAAATAATCTTGGATCTATTATTGTACAACCTGAAGAGACCAATTGAGAAGGTGTAAGTTAGATAGTTGCAAGGAGCCTTGATGGAAACACCTGATGTGTCCCTCTTAATGGCCAAAAAAAAAAAAAACCCACTTATATATGACAGAAATAGCATAGATTTAATCTCTTTGAGTTGATCAAGTAAGTCAGTTTAACTTACTGCAATGTAATCAACCCATGACTAAACAGATTTAACGCGCTTCGATAAGTTAAATTCTTAGTAATGAAAAAGTCAACTTGCGATGGCTAGAAGTAAAATATTTTTGTAAGTATTATATAATTCACGACATAATGTCCTGTTGTTTGATGCATCATAAAGTTAGAGAATCTGCGCCTAACTTATCTGACCGTGCTCCAATTTGTTTTTTCCCTTTTGATCGAAATTAAGGCATTCATTCATTCTCAAGCAATGCCTGAGAAGGAAAAAAATATAATATTTTCTGAACAGAAGATATTCCAAAAGGATTTCGAGGAACCTGGCGTATATCACATGCCGTCTGATTCTGATCAGAAGGCTGAGAAAAAAATTTAAAAAAAAATCCCCCCAAGTCCTATCACCTGCCATTTTGTGGAGGTAATCCGGATTCATTCCAAACTGGCCTCGAGGAGTTAGCAATCCAGCTGGGGGGAAGAGAATTTCTTTCATGGGCTTTCGCAAATCAGTCCGCAAGAGAATTAGCATCACGGGAGCAATAATTTAACTTCGGTTAGGCCGACAACATCTCGCCATCTTCCGTAATAGAAGCCAGGGCCCATGGGCTTTCTTCTCTCTCCATCAGCATCCCTGCCACGATCTTGCAGTCTGTCTCAACCTCCCACGCCGTAGCTATCAGCAAACATGGGTATGCTTTCTCCAGCAAGTGCGACAGAGCGCGGTGGATTGCTAGGGCTTCGGAGCCCAAAGCTGATGCAGCCTGAACTGTATCGGCGAAGCCACCAACCAGAGCTCCGGTGGAGTCACGGCACACATGCATGAGCCATGGCTACTTCATATGATCGACTCGTTTATTTCGTAGTGTGACCATGAAAGCTTCGAGGACAAGAAACACAACCACCGACGATGGAGCAACATTCGCGAAAGCCTTGTGGCCATTGTGTTTCGGAGAAATTGCAGATGGCTTTTCGGTTCGACGATTGATTTTTAGTGGACTCCGACAATGATGAGTCGAATTTATACTGCACTAATTTAGCTCCCGCTTTCATCTCCATAGGCCATGGCAAGTGTGCCATCATTCAAACGAACCGTCGTCTTTCGTTGTCTTCCCTAGAGAGTGAGTGAGAAATTAAATTTAGTGCCAATCACCAAGGGTTATTCCTCCACGTTGTAAGATCCAGAAAAGAATAAGAGCAGGTCTTGACTTTAAGTTTCGAAGTAATTTAAGCACACGACGAGGTCAAATCTCCACCCACAATGGATACCTACTGGGAGTTCTGACTTCTTGAACATGGGACAACTCATATAGATGAGAGACCTTCCCACTGTTTTAATTTTTCTTTCGTTATTGGTCAATTAGTGAGATAAAACATTTCTTATGTTTTTGTTATCTAACTCTTTCTTTACTCATTTTCAAGATACCTCAGATGCTGAGTTACAGTCGATGATATTCAATTGGACGCATCGATCGTTAGCACATTGCGTGATATAAATCTTGCACAATGTATTTATTTGGAGATATTGGAGGGGAAGTGAGATCGATGGCATAGTTCATGAGTGCACACCAGATCATTGGGGCTGAGGGCTAATGTTTGATTACCATGATAACGTTGACATCAAGGGCTACTGAACGGCATGGTTTTCTCAAACTGATGGTCCACCAATTCTGTGATTCCAACCACGTGCGATGCTTCCTGTCGTGGCACCAAATTTCTTTCCTTTTGGATCTACTTCTTATTCATTTTATTACTAGTTGATCCTTTTTGTTTATTTTCGAATTTGAAAAGCTGTGATTTCGATGGGAATGGCCACCTAATGCACTCGACTGTGTCCAGCTAGTTGATGTAGTGAAATGAAAGGGCGTCAGAACTCGTCGACTATTATAATCCATTGCTTCGATTTGACATAGCTGTGATGATAATATTCGGAACAATCACGTGGGATTACTCGGAACTCTCTCTGTCTTCGGGAATATATTTTCGCCTAGTGAATTGCCACGCCACATGTCTCATTGGAATAATTATGTCCAAAATGAGTTGGGGTTGAGATGCCTGAGTGAGTTTCATTAGAATAGTCATGCATCAGAATGAGCGTGGGTGGAGTAGTTTATCATAATTAACTTGTAAGTATCTACTTGGATATGTTAATGGACTCGAACTTGAACTCCCTCGTAATGATAACTCCAAAGAAAGCCTTCATATTCCCGCCGTGTGGCTTTAACAAATGGTATCAAAGCCAATATTGATTGGTCGCCAACTCCTGATGTGTTCTAGTGTTAAGTAAATATTTCACAGAATGAATCTCGTGACCAGCACAGTTTTTCACATAGTTGCTCTCAACATCTATCAATGTTTGACGAATATCTTAAGCAAGCAATTTCTAAACAATATTCATGATTCAGTCAAGCACAAGAAACCTAAAGTGAAGGTGGACGTTGTGTAAATTCAAGTTGAAACATATTAATGCACAATAATACTTTAATTAAGATGGAGCAAACCTAACATTTATGCTCACATGTGAGAGCATCATTTTTGAGGTGCATATGTAAGTTATGTTTAAAAAGTCCCACAGCAGAGAATAGGTATTGAGTGAAATATTCATTATATAATAGGTGGCTCATAGTTTATTGAATTAAATTTTCTAGTGAAGATGTGTCCTCGGATGAATTGACGAGCATGAACCTAAGATCCCTCTTGGTAATTTCTCTGAGTGGAGATATCGGATTACTACTTGCGCTCTTAGCATGCTAATGAGGCTTTTAGTATGGATATTAATTATCTACTTAATTTTTTTTTTGGTAAGTTAAGCTTTCTATAGATTTTACCAAAGTTATGTACAATGTTAGAAAAGATCTAGGTACAACAAAACCTTACACTCAAAGTGTTGACAGCAGCAAAGAGTGGAAGGGTACCAATATTAAATGGAGATCATAAACATAATGCCCAAAACAACAGGCTAATTAGTACTTTAAAAATTTGTAGGACAGAAAGTCAATAGATATTTGTTGCATAATGTGGAAAATATAGTAGATCACAATAGCGAAATAATGGAGAAATAAGTGAGAAATAGAGAAAGAAACACAATAAATTATATGATTTAATCTAAGTGTCGGCACTTATTCTACGGAGAGAATAGTGCCAATAAATCCACTATGAATGATGGATATACGAGCTTAGAATAAAAGTGGTCTCACAGCCAATCACTAAATCTCTCACCTGCTTTCCACACAAAACTCTCAAAGAGAGCCTCTAAAAGTCCTCTCAAGTGGCTGTGATGCGCAATAAACTTTTCTATGATAAAAGCTCTCCAAATAGGGTTTAAAACGAGGAGATATTACATGCTTCCGGTATAGTGCGCTCGGGCCATTAGGGGGGCCCACCTGCTAGTGGCCAGGCTCACTATGCCAGGACCATGCCAAATTTTTCTGATTTAAAACACATATGAATATCATGTCCACATTAAGGGATAGGTGTACGGCTAAAATTGATCTAGACCATCAATCATATCACCTGCCTTAAAAGAAGGTAACTTGTCCCCATCCAGCTATCCGTTAGATCTCCCCCTTATGTTCATGGTAACTCTTCCTTCCTCCCGTCGATCCATTGAAATCACATGAAGTGACTTCAGAGGATCCGGATCCCAGTCATAGCGCTAAAAAGCCCTTTTGGTTTTGGAAAGTAGCCCGATGCCTGGCCAGTCTTAGTTGGGCACTGAGCCAGCCTGCAAACCGGCCACTCCTTGGCACAGTACTAGCCTAATTACCTAGTTTATCCAAGTGTTAGGTGGACCACCTTCTCACATCCTTTACTCGTTGATCTCCAAGCTTCGATTCTCAGACGGTGGCCAAAACTCAAGACTAAATAGCACTTCCTAGATATTTTGTTCATTTCTTTTATTGAACTTTATAATATAATCTTCAAACACATCTATATTATCCAATGCGTGTATTCGGTGCTTATTACTCAATGTTTCAAATAGCAAATTAGCTGGTATCAGATCTTGTTGTTCACTTATTGAGGCTGCATGTGGAGTGGACAATGGTGTGACCTCTATGAGCTCGTTCAACCAGCCAAAAATTGACTCGACACCCAACTCGAGCTGACATTAAAAATCAATTTCCCCTCGTCTTATCTAATCGGAATGGGCAGAGGTCCGACCCCCATCAAAACGTTTGGCTGGGCAGCCAATTAAATTGCGCCTGCCCGCCACCAAGTGTCCAGAACAAGATAGAAATCTCCACTGCGCGCAAAAAGTTGCATATGATGAAATAGTGTGTCCTACGAGTTAGAAGGTCAATATGGAGCTTAATCCATCAAGTTTAGAAGATTGTAACACTATGAGTTGATTTTATCGTGATATTATGAAGAGAATTCATGACATAAGATCTGTCATAATGTATACACTTACAAATCTTGTTGAAGCTTGAAATGAGAGCCACGAGCTTGATCTTTAAATGTGCTGAAAGATTGGTTTGCGCTACAACAAACGGGTGAAGGCGTCCGGGTTTTAAGTCGGCATTGGAATTCAAGAGAATTTAGAGGAGGGAGAGAGAGAGAGAATTATGAACTTTGAATGTTGAGAAGGGAGGTGTACTTTTGAGAGAAATGTGGCGGAAAAAGTAGCTGCGTCTCGTGTTATTATTCATCTGTTGAGGGGGGTCGTTGGATTATATTGGGCAAGTGGAAGGCTATGAATGACAAGTAGTAAAAAGGCGTGACAAATAGCATCCATATCATTTTAGGGATCAATGCATAGAAATGCTTGATCATTGACACTGTGGAGGAAGAACTCCTCGGAGCTTTAGCCCTTGTGAAAGAACCGGCAGGGAAATATTTCTATCTAGACGATTTGTAGGTACTCTAAAGGAAAAACTCCTCAGATTCTTTGCCTGATGGGAAGAACTCCGAAGGTGCTATCTTGAATCATGATGCTCATCTGCCATAAACGAGCTGATCGTGATGGAGTAGTGACCTTATTGTTTTGTCCACTTGTATACTAAATTTTTTGTCTCTCTTCATTGTGAGTTGGCAAAAGAATTTCATGAAAACTCGACCCTCCCATGTGTCGAGATCTTGTACATTTTCTTTTTTATCAATGTCGATTCCGCAGAGTAAATCCTTAAAATAAACCAAAGTCAAAGACTCAAGGCCATGTTCTAATTAAGACATTGGATCCGTACAAAATCATGGAGAAGTTAGCTCCCAAGTTGGCTGATACTCAGATGCACGTTGCAAATAATATAACTGTGCTAAACTGTCGTGGTTATGACAGCCCGTGATCAAAGCTCAACTAGTTGGTGCGAATTCTATATAAAGGCCAAACATCCATAACAAAGCACTAACATCAAGCGATACTAATCATCATCTTCTTCGCACAAAGCCATGGCTCGTCCAAAGCTCTTCCTGTCTTGTTTCTTGCTGCAGATGATGTTCTTGTTTCTTGCCCCTGAGTTTGCTCATGGTTCAGGTCTCAAAGTAGGGTTTTATCACAAGACGTGCCCAAATGCAGAGGCCATCGTGAAGCAGGTCATCGGCCAAGTCATGTCCGTCGCTCCAAGCTTCTCGGGTCCTCTCTTGAGGATGCATTTCCACGACTGTTTCGTTAGGGTAAGCGAGAGTATGAGCACACGAACTTCTCTTCCTACTTGTGCATGGGAAGGGTACTATTTTATGAGAACACGTCGAATGACTAAAGCGAATAGTTTTCATTTTCATCGAAGTATCTGCTAGACATCCATTAGAACAAGTTATCTTCTAACAATAGTAGTTGGCTCCTCAACAATCTTCTCTAGATTTATCCGTGGATAGAAAAGTTTTCTGCATGAACTTACACTGGAATAATCTCTTTCTGGGGTTGTCCGCAGGGTTGTGAAGGTTCAATACTCTTGAACTCTTCGACCAATCAAGCCGAGAAGGACTCACCGCCGAATATCAGCCTTCGAGGTTTCCAAGTAATCGATAGAGTCAAAACGGCATTGGAGAAGTCATGCCCCGGGACCGTGTCCTGTGCGGACATTTTGGCCATCGTCGCTAGAGATGTCGTCGTCGCGGTGCGCATATCCATCTGTCACTTCATTTATCTATGCTTTCTAATTTGAATGTTCCTTATACACATATTACATCAGCAAATATATGGATTTTCACAAATAATCCATATCTTCTCATTGAAAAACAGATTTTACTTTCAAAGCGTGCATGACAAAACTCAGTGATTTTTTCTTATGAGAAAAGCACATTAACATAGGAATTGGGGTTTTTTTTTTTTTGGGTCACTTTAGACTGGAGGACTTTTCTATGATGTGGAAACCGGACGAAGAGATGGGAATGTTTCTAGTTTTACCGAGCCACTGACCAATTTACTACCACCTTCGGCCAACATCACAGTTCTGAAAGCGGGATTTGCACAGAAAGGCCTCAGCGTGAAGGACCTTGTCGTCCTATCAGGTAGCACCTAATCTCCAGTTACTGCTTCGTACACTATTTTGAGGGAATCGACGTAAATTAATCAAGAAAAGAAAGCTCTATTTTGACCGATAGTTTTACAAACACAGTCGGCATCGCATCGAGAAAACGTAATTCCTAAACTTAGATCATGCTAATTCTCGATTTCCTATTGCCCAGGCGGGCACACCATTGGAACTTCACACTGCTCTTCCTTCGCCAACCGCCTCTACAACTTCACCGGAAAGGGCGATGCCGACCCCAAGCTCGATTCCAACTACTTATCGAGGCTGAAGCTCAAGTGCAAGCCGAATGACCAAACCACTCTCGTTGAGATGGACCCAGGAAGCGTGAGGACGTTCGACGTCAAGTACTTCGATCTGCTCCCGAAGAGAAGAGGCCTCTTCACTTCGGACGCCGCACTTCTTGACGATAGCCAAACCAAGGCGTACATTGACCTCCAGATCAAGACCGGTGGATCAACCTTCTTCAAGGACTTTGGGGTGTCGATGGTAAACATGGGTCGGATCGGCGTGCTCACCGGAACGGCCGGCGAGGTCAGGAAGGTGTGCTCGAAGGTTAACTAAGGGTCGACGACGAGGGCACGAAATGGAGCTTGTAATGTTTGGGAATAGCCCATTCTGGTTGTTTGCTTTGTTCGTTAGTCCAGCGTCCGTTCTTTTCGTATTCTTTGTCTTTTGTTCGTTCTATGTTAGGCTCCTCTCATTGTATCGACATAGCAAGTATTTATGCATTTGGTTTTTGCTCAATTTAAGGCCAAATAAGAGGACCATAAATGTCTAGTCAGATTCTTGAGTTTGATCAACACAAGAGGATGTGAACATTGGAATATCTCATATCGTTTGACCATAGAATTTATATATTCTTTATATTCTCGTGATCTCTTTCTATTTATTGACTCGAATTTTTTGTTGAAATTTTGAACAATAAATTGTGAAATATGAGTATATTGTCTACTGCATGTTTCATCTTGTTATAACTCCGGAGAGCTTGAATCACCAAGGGAATTTCAATGTTGGAGTAATTTGATGCTAGTATTTTGAGAATTAGACTGGCGAGTTCATGACCTATAGTGATAAATTGGGAGTTCACCCAAGCCTAACAAGGCTTGTGACTAGCGGCCAGTCAATCACCAAGGAAATTTCAATGTTGGAGTAATTTGATGCTAGTATTTTGAGAATTAAACTGGCAAGTTCATGACCTCTGGTGATAAGTTGGGAGTTCACCCGAGCCTAGCGAGGCTTGTGACCAGCAGTTAGTCAATGTAGAATAGAGAGAGAGAGAGAGAGAGAGAGAGAATAAAAGAAAATTAAAAAACTGATTTTGTTTATAAGTTTTCTTAAGTTTCAAACGAATACCAGAAACTATTATCATTTTTCAAGAAAATGACTTTCTGCAAAATATTTTTCTAGAAATGTTATATTTTTCATGAACCAAATCGAACCTTAGATGAAATGACCATTTTCCTTTAATTAGAAGTCTATTCAAGGGAATTTTCTCTAGTCGTGGTATTAGTTTAGGGTTGCATGATAAATAATATAGATAAGAGAGATACTATTTCATTTGTTGACACCCAAATTTTGCTCACAAATCCATCACAGCTTTTGGGAAGAAAATTATCTTGCAAATCGAATTCATTAATAAAGGCGCAATTGGATATCTCATAGAAAATGCCATAATATTTCGTCACCCTGCATTCATTTTTTCCACCAAACTTCTTCCGCACTTGTAAACAATGGGCCCGACGGCCAAAATTTTGACTAACAAAGGCTGGCAGGTCAGTTAATATTTTGATTACTTATTATAAATATAATTAATCAATAGAATTTCGATAATTTAATAGAATTTTCAACCTATGCCAATGGCTCCCCACCCGATCCTTATTGTGGGGCCGGTCGAGGATTTTAGCCCAATTCAGGCCCATTAAGCCCAATTTCTTGACCCATCAAAGGGCATAGTCAAATCAATTTGACAATTGAAGCGTGCTGAAAATATTTCTGATTAGCAGTTAATTGACGTCTTCAAAAGGACATCTTTATCAAAAATTAATGGGGAAAATTACATGATTTTTTATAAACTTGTTATACAGATGATAATTCGTTCTTAAACTTTCTGATTTTGTTAATTTAGTACTAGACCTACACAAAATTCTAATATAATCATTCTAATTGATTTTCACCAGAATTCATTAATGTTGTCCTACGTAGCACTTCCTACATCAACAACCCACGGAAAAAATTGGCCAAAATGACACGTAAATTTAGAACGACAACATGAAAAAGTTTATAATTGAATTTGCATCCATGTGATATGTTTAAAACTGTTTGGATAATTTCACCTAGATTGATGATCTACCAATTTTATAATCCCAACCACATGCGATATATACCAGCAACATCCGATGTTCTTCTATCCGTGGCACGAAAGTTCTTTTCTTTTTGATCGAATTCTAATTGATTCGTGTGTCCGTTGAAAATGGCCACCGACTGTTCCAGTTAGTTGATATAGATAGATTGAAAGGGCGTAAAAACTTAATTTCACTGTTAGAATTGATTGCTTTTATCTACATGCTTGTAATCATAAAAATTGCGGAACAATTGCAATTCATTAGTTGGAATCATTGTCCTCGGGAATTATTGGTGTTGCATTGTAAAGTTACCACGGCACGTCTCACTGGATAAATTTATCTCAAAAACAAGTTCGTTGGTTGAGGCTTTTAGGATGGACATTAACATTCTGCTCAAGGGTTTTGCAGGATAGAAGGGACATTACAAAAGGATCATAATATTTATGACGGAAAATGGACCGTACTTACATTCATGATATAAGATAAAATAGAGAAACAAGCAAGAAAGAAGACAACAACACGCGAAAATTTGCGAGAACCCCTTTTTTTTGGTGATGCGAAAATTAGATCAAGGTAATGCGGCATCAGATTACTAGTTTGATATTTTTTGCGACACCAAAATTAGTTTGAAGTAAATACGGTATTTGGTGCATCAATTTGAAATTTGTTTATGTGGAAGTTGGTTTGGGGTAAATGTGACAAGGGTTTATTGCTTTAAGAATTTTATTGACACGAAAGTTAATTTGAAAGTAAATGTGAAAAGGGTGTACAATTTTGAGATTTTTTTTATGGTATCAACCTTCTGATTATACATTTTAACATAGCTAATATGACTAGTGCCAACACGAGGGTAATTAGCGCATTAGCCATTGTAAAGTTTGTCTGTACGGACAAAAAAATAGTGGATGAAAGGGAAATTACCCTGAAATACAAGAATTAACAACTCCCATTCTGTTGAAAGGAAACAAAACTAGTTTGGTAAAAAGGAAATCCATAAATTGACCCATGAAAGTCGAGACTAAAACACTACTCAACTGATTAGATCTTGGAGGTTAATTGCAATTTTGAAATAGAAATATGTTTTGTCTGCGGAAGATTGGAAGATGGAGCAATTTATGAAGTGGAAAATGAAGTGGGGGATGTGTTAGTCAAGAAAGGGAAGTGAATTTGGAAGCATTCACCAGAGTTAAAACGGGATAAGAACAATTAAGGTAGATATTTGATAATTCACCATATTATTTTGCATTTCAATAAATAAATAGGAAAATCGGTGTTTGTTCTAAACAATGATAAGTTAGAAATATACTTTAAACCCACTAAAATTATCGGCAAAGCTATTGGACGTTGGGAATATCATAGCTTGATAAATTTTAACTATGAAAATTTTGGAATATAACTATGCCCACTGACAATTGCTATAGTGATAAGTTTTCATCTAGCGGTCTATATAATGAATGTATATGTCAATATTTATTAAACTAAACATTCTGAAATTAGTGAACATGTATTTTTAATTTACTTCCTTGAACTATAATTCCCCATAATTTCATAATTCCTAAAAAATCACACTCCGAGCAACCACGGATGCAGAAAATCATCTTCCGAATTTACTGAACATCACGAAATTAAAGATACAATTAAAATTTCACATATGCAATCCAAACACTTAGGTGAATTAAAAGCGCATCCGCCGGGAATTTTCAAGTCATATGAGCACTAAGGAGCAGTCCATGAGTTACCACTAATATTGTTTAGTCAATTGACTCTACAACATGTCGTGATTCCTTAGCCCTAGTGCAGTGTCTCACTCTATTTTTCTTCATGTAAAATTTTTTGGATAACTCTGAGTAAAACTTTATAGTACTATCTGTCCTCACATGCATAATTGACGTACCATCTCCTATCGATTAAAGCTTTCAACTAACTACTCCAAACAACATAATAAAACTTATGCCTCAACACAATTGCCAAGATTCCCCTTAACCGGTCCCCCACAACTATTATTCGAAATCCGATGCTCTTTTTTTGAAGAAAATCATATAACTTAGGAACATCCAAGAAAATCGATTCTATAATATCCATAGTTTCCTTAACAGTCGTACTAAACTGCAATTTCTGTTATTTGGTTTAGTCACTGCACCTACAAATAATAAGCTCTTTAGACACATAATCACACAACATATTTTTTTTTTTCACTCAAAACATTCTGACTTCTCTTACAAATGTAACCCAAACATATACGCCACGGTACAAACTCTCAAACATATACATTAAATGTCTCATTGATGAGATCCATCACTATCTCCTTTTGAAATTCATACAAGCCACTGTGCTTGATTCCTCTCATTATCATCAAGGCATCTTGAATGACTTTAAAGCTCCACCTTTTGAAGTATACTAATATCCAATTGAATTCAGGATCAAAATTTTCTTCGGTTGTAGAACATACCTCACTCGAGTCAATGCTGTCACTAAACAATCATGCATCTTGATTTTGACATAACCAACGCCGACAATATTGCACTCAATTTTATTTCCCAATTGCACTATGCTATTATCGATGCACTATCTATTATTATCCATGTACTAATAAGCTGTAAACTTATTCGTGTTTGATGTAGTGTGAAACGAATAGCCCTAATATATATTTCATCCATCAAACATTGAACCCATGGTCACATACAAGATATAATCAGTACTATCGAAACTATCAGCTACAATTGCAACATCATTTGTAGACTCAACTACTGCTCTCTTACCCTTCTCATTCTTCAACTTAGTCAATCCCTTTTGAGATGCCCTCTCTTACTATAATTACAATAAACAAAATCACCAGTTCTATACTGACTTCGTCTATTCTAGTTTGCACTACTCTTGCTAAATCTTTTTTCTAGCTTCATCGATTAAAGCAGTATGCACAAGTTTACCATATTCTCTTCTACAAATATCCTTACTTAAAGTCAAATTGCAAACACGTCAAATATAAGCTTGTTGAGTTAGAGGAGTTACTAACAATAGTAACAATGTTATTCCAACTATCAATGAGAATCATAGAATTAAAGTATATACCTCATCATCGAAGTCAGTCTTAACCAAACTAAATTAACTAACAATCATATCGAATTCATTTATACACTCAACAATCGACATACCTTCACCCATCTTAAAATGAAACTAAAGTTACCTCCAATAGACGTTATTGATCCTAGACGGCTCTTATAAGTATTCAATGGGGAGCACATTAATCCCTTGGTGATCTTCTCTTTGATAATGTTAAGCATGATATTGTGAGTTAATTTTAGTCAAACAACACCTGACAATTGTTATTCAACAAATTTTAATTAGCATCATTTATCAACCCTAGCTTCTTCTCATATGGGTAAGTGCAAATTCTTGCATATAGGTAATCCTTAATATGCATCTTCTAGAAACTTAAATCATTTCCATCAAATCTATTGGCCTTAAATTTTCCTTTTATCATAGATTCACTTCAACTTAACCAAGCTTGGCGATAACCACAACTGTTGCAAAAAGGAAGTCATCAAGTAATAAAATAAGCAAATTAAAAATTGAATTGGATACCATAACTCTGTAGTTCAATTGGTGGAACCTACTCCACAGGGAAAGCAGCAATGGATTCCATTATAAATCAAGTGATACAATGAAAATTACAACCATACTAAAATCACTCAGACATTCTTGGTGCTTTCCAGCCTTTATAAAAGTTATAACTGTATTCGAGTCACTCAAACACTTTTAGTATCTTCCAACCCTTGATTGCATTTAATAACTCAAACAACGTTTAACATTAATCACTCATTAAACAACGTAGGAATTTTCAATTTACTCCTACAAGATTTAATAATTAACTTCAACACTCTCATATTGCTTCAGAGTGTAATTAAAAAAAAAGCCTCTTTTTTTTGGTAATGTAAGTATTTGTATTGATTTTTAAAGCCAAACTATACAATATAACGAAGCCTGGTACCAATAAAAGGGACTCACACTAAACATAACACAATATTAAGTGAGAGAGTACCATGGATCCAACAAAAACAAAGTGCATCTATTAGATAGAATCAAAACTATAAGCGCATAATCAACTAAACAAGCCTCTTAAGAAAATATAGAAGCATCTAACCCCCAATTACACTGTAATCTTCTATTCCTTGGAGTATCCAAAACACTATGCACGTCCTGGCCATGTCTTTAATTATCTTGATTAGCTTCTTCTTCATTGCCAGAATGAAGACATTGTAATTCCTAAATAAGATGTTGTTACGAGTCTTCCATATGATATGACAAATCGCTGCTAGAGAGAACCTCGCAATAACTTGGTAAAAGTGATTACCCGACAGGTTATTAATCACCCAATGTACTGTCTCGAGCAAGGAGCATTCCTCCAAAACACCTCACAATCTACCGCCCAAAAAGTGGCAAGGCGAGAGGTAGTACGACAGCCAAAAAATAAGTGATCAATCGAGTCAGGCCTAGAGTGACAGAACACACAACTGGCCTCAACGATCCTACGACAAGATAGGAGGAAAATCTGGGTAAGCAATCTATTATAGGTCATCAGCCAAATCAGGAATTGGTGTCTAGGAATGAGAGTTTTGTTCATATAAAGGAATACCAATGCACAACTTGACCCCTAGGTCTCAAAATATCCCAGGCCGAAGCAGAAGAGAAAATGCCAAATGAGTTACCTTCCCACTTTAATCGATCAGACACTTCGGCAAGGGTTGGAAGCTCCTCCTCCCATTTTGAAAGCCTCTCTAGAATCACGATCGGTTGATCCCCACGCCTGATACAATCTGAAAGCTTAGCTTCCCTGGATAGTCAGGGATAGTCCCGATTGGTAAATCTGTCTATCCGTAAACAGTAAGTTCAACAGGCCACATGAGTGCCACCGGTCAAACCAAAAGAAGATGGAGTTCCCATCTCCAACCCGTCAACCAAAGAGATTACGGTATTGTTTTCCCAATTCCAGCAACTTTTTCCAGGACCAAGAGTAGAATGTGGGTTTACGAGCTACCCAAAAATTCCATTGTTTCAAAAAGTTGGTGTGGATCCATATGCACCATAATGATTCTTTGTTAGTAAGCAAATTCCATATATGTTAGAGCATCACAGCAATATTGTTCTTCTTCAACCTCCTAATCCCCAGTCCTCCTTCTTCTTTTGGAAGACAAACATCTGATCAAGCCACCTTCGCCCCCCCTAACCCCAAGCTTGGGCCTTTCCAAAGAAACTGTCTTAACACTTTCTCAATCTTCTAAGTGACCGAGCTAGGTAAGATGAATACACTAGACCAGTAAACTTGAATTGCATATAAGACTAACTTGATCAGTGGTAATCTTCCCGCAAAAGATAGGAATCTCTATGTCCATGACTGTGCCCTTTTGGTTATAGAATTCACAAGAGCCACACAATTGCCTTGCCTCAGTCTCGGAGACATAACTGGGACTCCTAGGTACCAAAAAGGAAGAGTTCCTAGCTAGAATTCCAGTAAATCAGTAATTGACCTATGAAGTATACTTGATCCTCTAGCCAAGAACAACTTACTCTTGTTTGTATTCGGGTTCTGTCTAGACCAACCAGAAAATTTAGATACAACCACCTCAAGATCGAGACAGCATCTAGATTAGCTTCACAAAATAACAACACATCATCGACAAAGAACAAGTGTGTCAAACCCACAGTTTTACACCTCCAATAAAACTTGAATGCTGGGTTTCTAGTAAAATTGAAGATGATAGCCAAGAACACTTCCATAACCAATGTGAAGAGATAAGAAGAAATAGGATCCCCTTGTCGGAGTCCCCTCGAGCTTGAGAAGAAGCCATATTGCTCACCATTAAGAGAAATGGAAAATTTAGGAGTATCAACGCATCTCATAATTAACTTTATAAAATGCGGTGGAAAATAAAGATAGCCAATGTAGATTCAAGGAAAGACCAATCAACCGTGTCATAAGCTTTCCTGAAATACACCTTTGGAGCACACTTAGGAGAATAAGCATCATGGTGGAAGCCATAAAATAATTCCTGGGCAAGCAGTATATTGTCACTTATCTTTCGGCCTTTGACAAATGTCGTTTGTGAAGAGCTGATCAACAAAGGCAAGACTACAGCAACACGGTTTGCTAAGAGTTTAGTGATGCATTTGCAAGTAGTGTTACAACATGCTACTGGTCTAAACTCATCAACTGACGCGGCATTTGGCACTTTCGGAACTAGAGAAATGATCGCGGTATTCAATTGTTGAAGTAGAAGTCCCAACTGCAGGAAATCCAAGATAGCCGAGATCACTAAAGGGCCAGCAATCTCCCATGACTTCTTAAAAACATCAGCATTAAATCCGTCTGGACTCAGAGCTTTTCCCGAAGCCAACAAGAAGAGTGTGTTTCGAACTTCCTACTCAGTAAAAGGAGCGGACTAGAATAGGAAACCTCGCTTAAAAAAAAGCCTCTTGAATACTCTTTAAGAAGAAAACTCGCTTCTTATATCTAGACACTAAATTGAGCCTAGAATAGGAAACCTATTCAAGTTAAGAAATCTACTTAGATTGGGTTTCCTTTACATGCCCAAAGTCGAGACATGTTTTCATCAAGATTGCCAGCTGTTAATATGATTCTTGGAAGACAAGCATTAAATTATTTCAAGACTGCTTTTGGCTTGATAACAGGCTCTCTAAAGTTGAAACAATAAAATATGCATGCATGCAGTAGTAGAGAACACATTCATATTTCCGAAAGAACACAAGCTTGGGAATATATTATATCCATTTATATATTCACGATCAAGAATCTGCCAAGACCTTTATTTCCCCTTATCAAGACTTAAATGCAATAAAACCAGATTGACACACACTTGCTGTGTCTAAATTCTGAGAGGAACCTCGCTTAGGACAAACAAAGAACAAAGAACACAAAAAGAACAAATGATGTACCAGCGAATAAAGTAAACAACAATAATCCATTATTTCCAATCATTTCATGCCTAATCCTGTGTCTTCCTTATCGGTCCTCAATTAATTAACCTTTGAACACACTTTCCTGACTTCACCAGCTGTTCCGGTTAGCACACCAATCCGACCCATGTTCACCATCGACACTCCAAAGTCCTTGAAGAAGGTGGATCCACCGGTCTTGATCTGGAAGTCAAGGTACGCCTTGGTTTCACTGTCGTCAAGAAGTGCAGAGTCCGAAGTGAAGAGGCCTCTTCTCTTTGGTATCAGATCGAAGTACTTGATGTCGAACGTCCTCACGCTTCCTGGGTCCATCTCGACGAGGGTGGTTTGGTCATTGGGCTTGCACCTGAGCTTCAGTCTTGCTATGTAGTTGGAGTCGAGGGTAGGGTCAGCGTCACCCTTTCCGGTGAAGTTGTAGACGCGGTTGCTGAAGGAAGAGCAGTGTGAAGTTCCAATGGTGTGCCCACCTGCTCAACAGGAAATCGAGAATTAGCATTATCTGACTTTAGAAATTACGTCTTCTCCTTGTAGTGCTGATGGTGTTTATGAATCTCGCACTCAAATCACAGTTTCTTGTGATTTCGACATAGCAAATGAAGCAATAATTGGAGATTAGGTCTTACCTGATAGGACGACGAGGTCCTTCACACTGAGGCCTCTCTTTGCAAAATCTGCTTTCAGAGTTGTAATGTTGGCCGTAGGTGGTATTAAATTGTTAAGTGCCTCATTCAGAATAGAAATGTTCCCATCTCTTCGTCCGGTTTCCACGTCATAGGGAAGTCCTCCAGTCTAAAATGACAACACAAAATTAAAAACCAGTTTTCTGTATAAAAATGTTTATATCACTAAAAAATTTGTCAAGTTTTATCAAGAGCGTCGCAATAATAATCTCAATATTGACAGGCGGTACTCTTAGATCCCAAGATATGTATGACTATAATTTTTTTTTCCCAATGAAATACCACAAATTGTTTTGTGAAAATCAAGAATTCTACTAACGTCATATTTATGTGACGAATATTCGAATTGAGAAAAACAAATAGAGGTGATGTATGCATATGCGCACCGCGACGACGACATCTCTAGCGACTAGGGCCAAAATGTCAGCACACGAGACGATGCCTGGGCACGCCACCTCCAACGCCCTTTTGACTCTATCAATCGTTTGGAAACCTCGAAGGCTGAGATTCGGAGGCGAGTTCTTCTCGGCTTGATTGGTCGGAGAATTCAATAGTACTGAACCTTCACAGCCCTATGGAAATGCCCAGAGCAAAACATTCTTGAACTGTGAGTTCATGAAGACAATAGTTCGTAACCACAGAAGAATCCAGAGAAGTAAGTTGAGGAGCCAAATACCATTTACTAGTATTAAACGGGTTCTAATGCACATTTTCCATTTTATCACATCGTTATCGGGTAAATCAATTTTGCAAGTCTCTATGCATCCCTACCAGGCATTACCCTTCAGATGAAATCCCAAGATCTAACTTCTCACCCTCTTTTTTCACCAATAAGTTTCCATCTTGGAAAAGGAACTTTAGTTACATGCAAATAGAGACGTAAGTAGAAAATGGTGAACTTTACATGGATAGTAGAGAAGGAGCATGCGAGCTCGCTCTCATACTTACCCTCACGAAACAATCGTGAAAATGCATCCTCAAGAGAGGGCCGGAGAGACTCGGAGCTACGGACATGACTTGACCCATGACCTCCTTCACGATGGCCTCTGCGTTTGGGCATGTCTTATGGTAAAACCCTACTTTGAGACCCTGACCATGAGCGACCTCAGGGACAAGAAACAAGAACATCAACTGAAGCAACAAACAAGACAAGAAAAGCTTTGAACAAGCCATTGCTCTGTGCCAAGAAGAAGAATGATTGTTAACTGAGAGTGGCTGTGGACGTTTCACGGACAAACTGCTTGGGCTTTTATAGATAATTCGCACCAACTATTTTAGCTTTGATGTATGGGCTGTCATAAACATGACAGTTTAGCATACTCTAGGTATTTGCAATATGCACTTTCTTATTAGCCGACACGGGTACTAACTCCACCTTGATTTTGTACCGATCTAAGTTCTTGATTAGAACACGGCTTTGAGCTTCTGACTTTGGTTTTTTTTTAAGGGTTTGATGGATTTATACCACCTAACGGATAATCAAACAAACTCGTGAAAGGCGCACAGCACAGCATAAAGTTCGCTTGATATGTCCTTGCCAACTTACAATCTAGTGTCAGACAAAAGGTTTATCACGTAAGTGGATGAACAGGAAATGAATCCAAATTCCAACCAGAAATGGATCTCCTAACTTAAGTTAAGAGTGACATAAGTCACATCCCAACCATCTAATCTGAATCGAACAGCTAAAAAAAATTAAATTTTTTAAATAACCATCCGATCTTGATCGAACGGCTAAAAATCTAAGTTAGGAATCCACCCTAAATTAAGTCAGGGGATCCGGATCTGGATCCGAACAATGAACCATCGACCACGGTGGGCTAATTTGTCTCCAAATGGAAAGTTGACCTCTCTCGAATGTGGCAGGATCATGTGTTAGCTCAACGGAAGCATTAAACTAGACATGATTTGAGCAATATCTTAAGATTCGTGTGGCCGCTAACATGGTACAAAAAACTCGGCATGTTACTTGACCAAATTCAGACTGGAAATAACATTCCCGCCCGCGTTGGCTGAGGATGTCCCAGTGAAGGTTATCTGCTAAAGCACAATTGCACAGGCTTGAAGCTTTAGTCAAATGGAGAGATTGGAGAGGAGAGATTCCTTGACACGTTCATGCTTACCAAGCAAAGTGTTATTATAATGGATACGGGAATCTTTTCGTTGTTCCGAAGGGCCATTTGAATTGGTCATGCACGTCATTGGTGCATGCTAGAATAACTGGGATATACGACACTGCTTTTTATAGATACGAACGACGCAAGAGTATAATTAGACCTTGTGCGCGCACACGGTCGACGTCATTGGAGCGGGACGGTTCTTCTCCTCTAGCCACAATCGGCTGATCTGATTACTGAAGTGGGAGGCATCTTTCGATGAGACTCGAACCCATGATCCCTCTTCTTAAGGCGTTTTGGTGATGATTTCTCCATGAATTTAGAGAAATTGAGTCTCAATTTACCTTATGAACTCAAGGCATGAATCAGCAAAGTCCGATACATTACAAACCAGGGGATCTGTTTTTCACACTTAGATTTCATCATGAAGTAAATTGTTACTCTTAAACTTCGATAGGATCAGAATTGTTGAAGACCTTAGACACAATCGGCCGCTTAAAGTACATAATTTTCGCAAAAGAGAAGGCCTGAATTTGCCAAGTTTAATTGAACTTAGTGAGTATTTTCAGTTTTCATGTATATTTTCACTTTTTTTCTCTTTGAAAGTATTTATAAAAAAAAAACAAACTTGAAAATTATGTTTGATGAGTCAAGCAAACCCATTTTAAAAACATGAATTGTGCTATTATATCCGTGCGCCATTGAAATTATTAGAGAGATCTTCTTATGCGAATCTAGAGAAAATTGATATGAAATTAAAAATAAAAACACTCGACACGCAATAGAATATTTCTTTTTCCGTCTTAAATCTTCAACATTGGTGTAGTCGTGTGTATTGCTTTTGTTTTTCAGACAGAACAGAAATGTCGGGTATTGAAGATTTTGAGGAGAAAGATCTAATTCATCATGGACTAAATCAATTGGTTTCCTTGAGTCATGAAATTGACGAATCAACAACCAACAAACAATATTCTAAATTTACCAAAAGGCTCTTGCATCTTGCACGACGTGACACGTGACACCAGACAAATACTTAAATGTCCACGTCAAATCAGTGGCCTTCAACATTGGCCATTCAGTCAACGGACTCTAGTCACTAACAAAGCAAGAAATACACCATATACGTGCTTCTACTCTTCCACTTGATAATTTAGGTTTGCAAATACAATTTGTTAAGCTTGCATTACACCCACTTAATCTTATAAGTATTGACTTGTATTAGTAATTATTTGACACTCCTAATGCGCATTTCATTCAAGAAGCACGAATATAATCCACCTACAATGAGGTCGAATACCAACTTAATTGGAAATGATAACTTAGAGCCAACATAACAATTTCTAAAAGTTTATTTGCGCATAATAAATCCCATGGATTTCCAGCTCAAGTACATGTAAGAGATGGGTTAATCAACTTTGCTTGTTTTTCCACCCTAGGATTATAGTGACAACAACCACAAGAATCCATGATATACACGGCGTAGAAAATATTTTAATTTGATGAAGGCCGTTGCACTTTTCTCTTTTCAAAGAACAACTTTATCCGACAGCTTGAGTTTTTGAAGTGAAATAGATATATCAAAGCTAACAACTTTGAATACAATGATCCTACGTAATTTCCTTTACGGCTTCAACATGGTCACATATATGACTCATCTTAAAAACAAAGTATAAGTTGGAGCATATTGGTATAATCTTAATCATATAATAGTTGGAAAAAATTATCCTATCAGACCGATAAGAAGTGTCCATCTTTATATTAAGTTACGCTGCATGTCATACTAGCTAAGTTTGTTGTATTTCGATATACCAAACCCAAAGTTAATATGCAGAGCTATATGACCTTAGATAGAGCAAGTGAGTCCAATACTTGGCCAGGTTAGAGATAGCTGGTACATATACAGAACAGAAAATTTCCAAAGAACACAATACTGTTGCACATGTATTGAATAAAAAAAGGAAAAAGAATTAAGAAAACCAGTAGTCAAATTTAATAAATAGAAAGGAAAAGTGAAGTCCATATGTGAGTAGTCACTATATGCCTTAACAATTATTGACCTTACTTTATATACTAGAATATAAAACCTTTGCTAGGCACAGTATTTTATTTTTTTCTGTTGAAGTATGATTGTCGCCCAATTAATTCATGTTATTAAAAAAATTAATTTCCGATAAGAATTCTTTGTCGGTATGAAGTTCGTGTGTAAATTATTGTGGTTGTCATTGTTGTTGTCACTATTGTTGTTGTTGTTGTTGTTGTTGTTTCACTTAACCGCAAGGGTCCACATCTTATGAAGCTTATAACTAGTCCCCTACTATATATATTTGTTTATGATACCTCTAATCACTATATCAGAACTAGATCGGTAAAGTTGATAATTTTATAACCGAATTAGAATCTCTAATTGAAAATTTTAGGACCAATTCCGTAGTTTCCCCTCTAATGTTATTGTAATTTGAAGTGCTTACGTCTTAGATAAATGTTTATAACTCGTATTTTATTACGGTGGCTACTACGCTGACATTCGATCCTCAAAAAGTACTTTGCTTATTTATCAGTTCCCATATGTTAATTAAGTAATAATACTTTAAATATCACTTCGACAGATATTATAACATCGTGTTTAGTTGGCCTCGTCTAAATGATTGCTGTCTAATGTGCACCAGGCTTATTCATCATAATCCTTTCAGACGTCCACATCTCAACGGGTTAATATAATATTTTTGCGCGGCCTCATCTCATTGGGCCGAAGCTGCCCTTGACATCCGAATCTTTCAACTTTACAATATTTAGCAACAAAAAAAAAAACCCTAATCTCCCACTTTATTTTATTTAAATGACAATAATATCGATAACCTTTGAAAGATATCGATAGGCTTACGAAATGCAATAGCAACGGCGTATGGTGTTTGTTCGATCCACCATATCATCGTATGAAAGGAATTATATATCCGGTTCGCGCATTCAAATCTCACCTTACATCTCGCATAATTGATGATATTAAAGAAGTATTTTGTACACTCGAAAAAAATAGCTATTTGAAGACTTACTTTCCCTTTAATTGAAGATGCACTAGCAAAATTATTTCTCTGCTATATCTAATATGAGTTGGCAGTTGTCAATTTGTGGTGGCACCACTAGCCCGCGTAATGTAACTAAACTCATTAGATGGAATCTTAGAAAATAAACAAAATTGACCAATTCATTGGCCTAATTGAAAGAAAATATATTTCATTCACTGGAGTTCACCTAAGTTAAAAAGAATAACTCTCTTCTCTCTCTCTCTCTCTCTCTCTCTCTCTCTCTCTCTCTCTCTCTCTCTCTCTCTCTCTCTCTCTCTCTCTCTCTCTCTCTCTCTCTCTGAACCGGAACTAATATGTATATATCTATGTACAACTTTGCAGAGTTAATAAAGAACAAACTTATGCTACACTAATGTGGTTTTCAAATTAGATAATGCGAGACTCTTTATAAAACGAGGTATAACAGACAATACTTTGAATGAGTTAATCCAGGGTTCCACGTAGACCCCAACTTTAAATCACTATTGGAGTTTAGGTAGGCTAATGTAACTTCTTCCACAAATTCTAATGCCATGCACGTGCATTTACTCCTCGAAACCCTAATTGGTCAAATTATTGGAATTTCATCTACTTTAGGTACAGCAGGCTCCAATCCAAATTAGCCACTGCCAAAGATGCGTCGGCCTAATCAGTCAAATCATGGAATTTCTTCTACTGTTGGTAAGGTAGGTTCCCAAACTAGATACTGCTGAAGATGCATCGGTTGTTTAGTTAAAGTTAGTTGTAAACGAGATTATTTTACTGTATACCGTAAGAAGACATGTGTGGGCAGGATTGCGTGCCGCGAAGGGAAAAGAAGTGGACGAGAAGACGGAGGATTTTCCTCCCTCTTCTCCGCCGGAAGTTTGCTTCCTCACCCATGTGCTTTGCAGACATATCCAGTTGCCACTTATATATCAATCATCGATCTCCGATGGCGGAGATTCCTCATTCCATGCGTCACGTTCTTCCTTCTCTGTTGACCGGATCCACAGACGCCTCAATCCTTCAACTCCTGATGTAAAGAAAGTAATCCCAGCTGGGGATGCGTGATGCCGGTGACCCGGAATTCGCGAGCCGGGGAGGTTCAGAATTGTGACGAGGATAGAACTTCCCCATGTAATCCTAGGACTGATACGAGGTTGTGGTCTGCGCGTGGACCTGCCTTGAAGCGGAAATGAGGGGCTAATGGAAACTTCGTGATCACGACGGTGAACTACGCGTTTAGACTTTTATATCCAGGAAATTGTTTACAGGTATGCACGTAGAAGTATGCTGCTTTGTAACGACAACACGAAGCACATGGCATACTACCCGTTTGTTGACCTGCCAAAGAGATGAATCAGGTCGCGTTCGGGTCGGATCGAAAATGGTCCCAGCCAACTTGACCCATTTCCCATGCGATACAAATTTAATTACATGTACCCAATATAACCAATACTAATACAACACTTCCATGTATAAACAAGTTTAGAAAAAGTCATACGAGAATTAAGGTGAGAACGCGAAGGGAGCGAGAGCGAGCTTGAGTGCGGGCCAGAAAAAGTCGTAAATGTGGATTGCCTTTAAATAAATTGAGAACCTAGTTATTTTGGGCTTTACTATTCTCAACACGTTTACGACCCACTTTGAAATATAGCTAATCCATATAAAAACTCAACTCGCCAAATGTGGGATGAGAAAAGGGTGTATGACCAATAGGTCTACCCCTTGGCATCTCAACTGTGAATAGGTCATTTGCCTTCATGATGTCACAAGTCGAGCCTTATAACAAGCGTCTTGCCATTTTACACGTTGGGCATTTTTTACTTTATCCGAAATAACTTTTTGATTTTTGGCTTGCCGATAGGGTTGTGGTCAGTGGTTTGTCAATCTTAGACCTTTAATCTTAAGGTGGACTGAGTAGCGATGCTTGAACTGAACATTTAGTAGAATGGGGTGCTGGCCAATTCTCCTTTAGATTTAGGGGTCTCTTCTATCTCTGTTCTCCCTCTGTCAAACACGACTCGCCGGCCTCAGCAAACTTTCGTTGCCGCTTCGTCCTCATCGGTCATAGACATTGGGGAGGCAGATCCAATTCATGAAACGGGCACCAAATGGGGAGAGGAAAATGATGAGGCTTGTAGATAATGGTAGCAATCAGAAGCCCATGGCACCCTAGCCGGCGCCATCTCCGGCGGTTCGAGGAAATGTGGGCGCGGCAGCCGGAGGATGGTTGGGTGGTGAGAGAGATTAGGGATTTTGGTGGGATTTTGGAATTAGGGCTTTTCTATTTGGGGATGAAAGTTTTCAATGGGGCTAGTTGCTTGGATATATGTTGATTTGGATTTAGGATAGGCTGGTGTTCGATTCGAGGTAATATTAACCCATAGATAAAAAAAAATTTATTCCTTTCCGCATACCAAAATTAGTACACTAAGAGGCAATAATTGCATAATGCAGCAATGTTTTGGAGAACTTGACCTTATTCCCTTTGTGCAATGGCCATGAAAACTCATAAGTTAGAATATAAGCAATTTATATTTGTGCCACAAAGTACGAAGGCAACCTACTTTGAACAAATTTCCTTGGAAGTCAGACGTATTTTCAGAAAATTATTCTATTCATTTTGTCACAGCCGCAGTTCATTTTTTCCCCTTTAATGCGACAATTAATTTTTCTTTTCTTTTCTGTTGAATTTCTGATTTTAATCTAGAAAGTCACACAACTTATAAACCAATAAAACATGAGTGAATTTATATCTTGTACTTGTCAGGTTAAATGGAGAATGTCCCTGACTCGCACTGTGGGACTTGATAACTAGGGGTAATCGACTCTCACGCTAGAATCGGGAACAGCCCACTAAGGACTGGTTTCACAAAATGGGAACCAAGAGCCGCCCATTGGTTTCATAGATCCACCTAGGAACTAAACCACTGGTCCGGTCCGATTTCCAGATGGATCCATAAAACCATTCTGGAGACTCTTCACTGCACCATGGATGCATGCTGGGATTTTCCACCTATTGATAAATCTGGTCAGTGTTATGTACTCGGGGACTCATCTATAGTAGGAGTTTGGACCATGTAGGTAATATCTTTAGCTTCATTATAACCCTTCATTATAACTTATCTATCACGCTATTATTGGTTTCCTTATTTTACTTGCTTTGCAGTAAGATCTGGGATGATCTCCTGGTAGTCCCCTGGTTTCTGCACCTTTTGTCCTACACAATCCACAAGTCGGTTCATCTGCAGCTCTTTTTGGATTTTTGGGAGCTAGGTTTGCTGTTTCAATACGCTATTGGAATGTCTCCAACGATAAGGTTGATTTTGCATGTATTTACAATGTTTTAACAATTATTTCACTGGGTTCAATTATTCTAACATTCTGGATTTCTTGATCACCAATTAAATCTGTCCTTTATGTGTTGCGGTTTGCTGCTCTGTTTTGCATTTTCTCAATCTACCATTCTGGGCGTGTAACTGCAATCCATCCACTGCTATTCAGTTTCTCAAGTGCTATTGAAGTGCAATTGAGAAATACTATATAATGTTCAAGATCTTTACTCCAAGCTCAAATGTATAGATGGTCTTCATTACATATCACCCGCTTGGTCCAGGTGGTCAAGTGGGCGATTCCATGACTACAACTTAGAACTGAACGGATACTCACCAATCCAATTAATTGGAACCAAGAATCGGACTGATCTCAACTAGTTCTGGGCCAGTTCAGTCCGATTCTAGATGGTCCCCAATTCCTTTGCATACCCCTATTGCTAATATAGTTACCGAAAGGAAAAAGGCTTTCTGATGGAAGCAGTCTCGGAGTTTTGGGCCTAATCAGGGCCCTGATTAATTGCAAATATGCAATGTCCGCCTAATCCACATGTATACATAATATTCAATATTAATAATCCTTCCCACACACTAACTTTATGTTTGATGAGCTGGTTATAATTCCAGATATGACAACTTAAATTATATCCGGTTTTTAGGGAATGCAAATTCAGATTATGTTTGGATATTGTTCTGATATAATCCAGACAAAATATTTCACCTAAAGGGTGGGATATAATCTGGATACGTCTACATATTGCAATAAGAAAGACGAGAGCTGTCTCGCCCTGCGTCAACTCCTTCAAAGATAGCATTGCCGGCCGGCGCTGGAGGACTCACGACAATCAATGCATTGTTGCCTTCGCCCTGCGGCCACCTCTGCATTCTACTAGGAATTGACACCACCCCAGCTCTTGGCTAGCAACCCCTCACCTCTGATCTCCCCTTGGCAGGCCGTGATCATCTTCACCATTGTCGTCGAGGCCAAGCTTGGTCAACGCGGTCGAGCCTTAGATCTCTAATCCAAGGAAGACCAAGCCTTGGTTACGTGATCTAGGGGGTCAAGTCGAGCATCGCATGACCTAGATCCCGTCCTAGCACTTGATCTCAACTTAGCCTCGTGTGTTACCGCATCTCCTTCCCCTCAACGACGATGTTAACAATGGAGAGAGAGATGGGACAGCCATGCACATCGCTGAAATTGAGCACCAAGGGAGAAGTAATATGCTCCCGCAACTTTTCATGGTGGTCATGGCTGTTGTAGCTTGTGGTCGATAGCAGGTCGTGCCTTGCTATTGCCTCCAATTTTTCGGTGCATATGTATTCTCGAGTTGATCGATGTAGATCTGCCCTCACCTTGATTGCGCCTTGATTATCTCACCCTTTCAGTTGCCTAATTGGTTGCCTTTGTTGTTGCCTGCACTCGGTGGAGATGCAGAGCAATTCTAGCGCCTGATTTGGTCCTAACCCTTCAACGCCAATAGCCACCCTGGCAAGGATTGCGACCACCACAGTTATTCCAGCGATATGGCATCAACATCAAGGGCAATTTTGTATGGACCTTTCTACTTTGATGTTATTGCAAAAAGACCCAAATAGAAGCAAGGGCTCTTCTGAGGGAAATTTTCCTTTAATATCACCAACATAACTTCTCCATTGCATTCGTGTGTGCTGTTCTTGGCTCCTTGATGTTAATGCTAGAATAAGCACGTGAACCACACAAGCAAGTTTGGCTGGCCCATGAAGATTGGATGGGTTGGTGAATTCGGGCCTCGGACATCATTTTAGGTATTTATTTGAAATAAGTGAAACTCCGCTCCTCTTTTTTATATAAAAATAAAAGTCCAATTTCAAGCCCTTATTTGAGACAAACTCTACTTTAAACCCTTTTTTCTGTAATAAAAAAGAAGGCTCAACTTCATTTTAGACACATCCATATTGAACTCTTTTAAGAGAAAACGGCTTCAATTGACATCCTTATTTCAAATTTCCCCCAATATTCTATAGGACAAAGAAAATTGCATCGTATCTTCATCCAATCAACCTTATCCTATCCGAGAAAAATGTCCATATGACCATATGCAGCCCACAGGTGTGGCTAATTCTCTTTATCATCAAGTTAAAAACAAGAAACAAAAGAAAAGAAACCAAGAAAGCCAGTTGCTTTGGGAATCTATATACGCTTTGATGAAGAAGAAAGGGTAACAATATTGGGAGCACGTAGTAGAAATTCAATACCTTCACTGGAGAAGGTTGCCAAGAAAGAGTTCAAGTCCAAATCCATTAACATATCTAGTTGAACCCACCTTTACTTAAAAAATTTAATTCAATAAGTTATGGGCCAACTTAAATATATTAACTATTACTCACTACACCAATTATCCAATGTAGGATTTTATAGTATAACTCCCATGTATATCTTAACAATCGACCTCTCATGTACAAGTTCATTGTTAGGTTTATTTTCCTTATGCAGGCATCCTTCTATATCAAGATATATTAACTTGAATATCTATCAACACCTAACCCTTATGTGTGAACTCAGTGTTTGGGCCCGCCTTGCCAAACAATGATGCCTCACTACACTAAGTTTGTTGGCACTAGATTCCTTCATTAAGATGTTCAACAAACCTTCTACACTTGACTTTGATACCATTTGTTGGAAGCACAGAGTTATGCTGCAATGCCCACTAATCAAAAGTTGCATTGTTTACTAAGTTCATTCCTTAAAATATTCACCAAAAGCCACCACTCTACTAGTAGCTCAGATATAACTTGTTGGGATCATGCCGTATAGGTTCAATGCCTTCACCTTGGGAGATTGCGAGAGTGAGTTCAAATCTGAACTCCTCAAATTATCTAGTTGAACGCGGAGAATAACATCATAAGTGTCAAAACTTATGTACAACGCTCCTTTAGTACCAAATTTTTCGTTGGATTACTTAATTGCTAAATCGGAGAAAAAACAATTATTTAAATGACAACAGAGAGATATTTCAGCCAAAAAATGACGTAGCATTTATAATTAATTTTTTATTAGAATATTTTACTTTTAAAAAAAGTATATTTCATGTGGCTTTTTTTTAATTTAGTTATTTTTTATTTAAGTAAAGGGGTTAAATAGGAGGGAGACAAGCCCTAGCCACTGCCGCCCCACCCTCGCCGACTGCTGGTGAGGGTCCCTACATGCCATTGCCCAGATTTAGGCGAGGGTCACTATCAGAGGATGTAGCCAAGGAGGAGGAGGAGGGGTTCTTGCCAACGCCACCCCAAGCGAGCATGATGAGGCAGAGGACAAGGTACTCATCCTCGAAGGGGGGTTGTGGAGGCGTTTGGAGCGCTTGCTCTTGGCAAAGTGGAGGTCGTTGGCAAAGGAGAAGGAGAAGGACGTGGCGGAGGAGTCCTTCATGAAGTGGAAGGGCGGAGAGGGGCAGTGGATGAGCTGAGACCTTCCAAAGCCATGAGAGTGAGAGAGTGTGGGAGAGGAAGAGGGAGAGGGAGAGAAAGAGGGAGGGAGGGAGTTCATACGTGGGCGACGCTGCCCCGGCCAAACGCCAGCAACCCTCACCCGAGTGGGGTAGGGCCACCACCCTCACCCAAATATGAGTGAGAGCCTACAAGGGCCCTCGCAACCATCAGCGAGGGTTGTCGACCCATGACTGGCATGGCCGGGGATCGGCGAACCCCGTTGACAGTCCCCATCCTCACCGGTAAGGGTGGGCCAATGGTGGTGAAGGCTTGCCACCCTCACCCTTCAACCCCTTTTCTTTAATATTTAATATAAATAATTTTATGTTTTTTTTTATTTTTGGAATTTTAATTTTTTATTATTTTAAATAGTGAATTAACACTTTCGGCGAGTCACGTATGCTCAAAACATTGATAGAAAAGTGTCACGTCGGATTTCCGGCAAAATACCAAAATTGACATTGAAGTGAACTTTTTTTTTTGAAAAATTTGCATTTAAATTGTTCAAATGGAACTTTTAGCACTAAAATTAGTGTCAAAACACAAGTTTTAGCACGTATGGTGTTCAAGTAATCTAACGAGATACAAGTTAACCTGAATATGTTAATTGTTCCACATCACACCAATGATCCCATTTGGAACCATAATTCGTATATATTTCAATAGAAGAAGCCAATTTTGGAAGCCCAACAACAGTCTCGGTCTTCACTCTGTCGTGTAGGAAAAGGCTGTCTCCGCGTCTCATTGTTGCGGTGGATGACAGAAGATCAACATATGCATTGAACAAGTCGTTAGCTTCAGTTTCAAAGTCCCTCATCTCTTGTTAGTCATGAGGTGATATTTGAGGAATTGCGCCGCTCGGCGCGCCATGTCCACCGCACTTATGTTTTCTCTCTCTAGAAAGTGATACTTTATCCATAAATTCAGTCCGTTGTCATTGAGAATTTCACTCTTATAAGCGGTCCTTTATTTTATATTTTCACTGTTCTAGTCAGCTTCTCTCTCTCTCTCTCTCTCTCTCTCTCTCTCTCTCTCTCTCTCTCTCTCTCTCTCTCTCTCTCTCTCTGTGACAACTTTTTCAGGATTTTGCAAGGCTTATGACTTAGTGGGAAAGATGGGAATCCAGAGAACTTCTGAGAATTTCGTTGTTGACATGGAAAGCTTGTCGAGCATCGCCAGGAAAGAGAGTGCCAAGAGCTCCTGGATCATGGTGATCTTTTCTTTTCGGGCTCTTCAATTACCCTAATACGTTGTTTCTCATCTTGTTCTTATATCCGGATGATCTTCTCGGAAAGAATAGTGATTTTTGCAGTTCCAACATATGCTTTTATCCAATTCGTGATTACTGTATGAATGATGATGAACTTCAAATCGAAATCCCATTTCCAACTTGCCAACCGCATTAAAATTTCTCCTGACGCTTAAAACATTTCTATGGGTGTGTAATTCGATAGAAATATAACTCACTGTGTCCTAGCTTTCATTTACACTTACGATATTCATTACATGGGGAAATATCCCTCTGCTCTTCATGGCAAGATAACACTTGAAAACTTGCAGGGAGTAGTCACAAGGAAGAGCTTTAAGTGTGTAGCTGAGAAGAAGACTTATGCTACTGCTAATGTCAATGCTCGCGATTACAGAACCGATGCAGATTACGCAGGTACACTTGAATTTTGGAAGATTTGTTCTCATTCCTCATCATGTGGTTTTATTTAGTATTGTGTATGCTCATTCCAAAAGGTAATTACCGAGATAAGGAAGCCATTTATCATGATAACTAATACATAATTGATCCAATTTTTCTAATTAAACTCATTATTTTCATGCCAGACGTAATGGCCTCCTTAAGTGGTGGGTTGAAAGAAGTAAAGGTAGGCAGGGAGATAAGGGTTAGGTCACATATTTAATGAATTTGGCACCCTCTATTTTATGGGTGAGAAGTATCTGTCTTTTGGCTTTCCATCTCCTAAATTCTCTTGGAGTTGAGAGTCGAAAAGAAACTTAGGGAGCTCTCTAACGGTGCTATCCTATTTGGAGATCTCTAGGCTAGGCTTCCTATATTAGAGGACAGTCAAATTAAATGGAACTACCTAATCAAGATTTAGGGGTTTGATATAAGGTTTGTTGTTAGGTCCTAGTGTAACAAAGAAGTTACACATTAACTTTTAGATGAGTAACGTGTGAGATTGGAGTTTAGCTCCCCAAATGAATTTTTCTACATGTCAATAATCGACTGACAAGGATGTAAGCAATTTTTTCCACCAGCAATGAATCTAATGAAATTTCAATCCTAATTGTAGCTTTGGTTTATCGACACATCAATAGAGCTGGGGTTCTGTTCCTATCTTTTTTATTGTTTGTTTATAATTAACTATATGACCGAAGAACATCTTAGCTTATTAACCGGCATATTGAACAGAAGAGGCTATCATTAGTACACCGGAAAGGCCAAGCATGGAGGTCGGAAGGATAACAACCGAGCATTCTAATGAGGCACGAGCAAATCATCAAATCACTATCACCACCACCATCGCCGGCATCGTCGGCGACGGCAAATGCACCATAGCCGGTGGCAAATGCGTCATCCGGAGGAGCGGCTCGAGACGTACTTCTCTTTCGTGGATTCTTGATCCCAAGAAAATTCTCTTCTTCTTTGCTACCTTGTAAGCGATCTTTGAGTGTCCTGACCTGGCCATCTTTCTACATAGTTTTCAGCTCCATTGCTGATCTTAAAAGCACGTACGCAACAAAATCGCATAGCTGTTTAGCTGTATATTATATTGATGATTATTCCCTTCACTAAACATTTCCCTCTCAATGTGGCAGATCAAGCGTGGGAACGATCCTACTCATATATTTCACCCTTTCCATCGCCAAAGCACAACGGGATGGGAAGTCCCCTTGATCGTGAATCATCAATTTGCAATTATTTCCGGACATCGAAACACGTCCGCTCAGTCCTCCATAACAGCAAAACACAAAGAAAAAGAATTGTTTCTTGGATCTAGAAACAGCTTATATGCATCGTCGTGTGTACAGATGATCTAGTGGGCACTTTTTTTCTGGGGAATCTTCTCCGAGCATGGAATTCGCAAGGCATTTTCATTAATGGTGAAGTCAACTGAAGGCCAGGGAGATAGTGGAAGGAGGCGTGATCGCAGAAGGGACAGCTATAACCTCACATGCTTTTTGGCGATTCGACAATCTCTCTCAGCCTCACTTCTCTTTGTTTTTTTTAAACTTTATCTTCCCTCTTGGAGGAATGTTTCAGATGATGACAGGGTCATGCGCCGGTGAGACAAATAGTGGGAATCTTGTAATTTTTTATGGCATTGCGATCCCAAATCTTATAAATAGAGAGGATGAGATGATGTCTCAGCCTCCATTGCACTTTCGGTTGTGAGGCTTCATCGGTGGAAACCCTTTTTCATTTGTTTATTCATACTCTTTTGTTTTGCTTTCAATTTGGCTTTCATTGAGTGTTTGTGGGGGACAGTTTTCTGAAGCCAATCAAGTGTGTGGACTTTGAGCTTACACGCTCAAGCACGCGCAAATTTGCTTGTTTCTTTCTTCCCATTTCTTCCTAAAGAAACTTTTGTTCTCCTATATAAGATAAGGCGAGAATGAATTGTCAAAGTTGTGACCATTAAGTGAGAACTACTCTAAGTGCTCTTCCTAGAGATATATGTCCTCACCCACGTTAGCCAAATTTAAAGCAAGATTTGAATCAAGGGATCCACTCCAAGATAGGCTGTTTATCTAGAACCCATGCAATCAGGATAGGTTCTAAGTTTTTGAAACCAAAAGCTGAATGGGGACTCATTGGAACCACTCAGAATCTAAACTGGCCATTTCCAAGTAGACCTAAAAACCATATCGCAAGCTTTTTTTTTTTCATTTATAATTTTGACATAATTAAAATAGATTGGTTCTTAGAAAAACCGACGGTTCGGAGAGTCAACCCAGAAAGCGAATTAAAATAGATTGGATCTCTTTTGCTTCCAATGTGTTTTGTGTTATCACTCTTATTTGAGTTAAGTTTATGATTTGGATATTTTTCAAATTGCCAACTTCTTACAAACTACCATGGGGGCCATGGTGTCTGGGTCATGAGCTAATTTCCTCTGAGATATAAGGGCTCGATCCTTTCATGTCGTTTGGGCACAGGAGACCCGTGGTGGATTTCTCAGTCATAAAAAAAAAATTCTTACAAAAACTTCTCTTATTCCAGCTTTCATTTTAGTTTCACCTCTCTTACCACAAATACAAACCTTTGTTTTAGTGAACTTTGACACCAAACCAGAATCGCCAACAAGCATATCAAGTTACAAACCCTTATTCTAGTGAGTGCTAACATCAAGCTAGAATTCTAAGCCTAAACATAAAGAAGTTAGTATCTCAGACCAAATTATGACAAGTAAACTTCGATCATGAAGACCATAACAATAATATCGACCCATAAGGCTCATATGCAATGTCCAATGAGCTCATTAATCAGGAGTTTCCAATGTGCATAATTTTAGTGAAGTGCATAACACATAGCCACAAGCAATTGACTCGATGGTGCACAATAGTTAGAGATTGAGACAAGAAGAATCAGTCAACCAAGCAAAAACCATAACTAAGGAATCATAAGCTAATACAAATCATCCCTAAAGTAAAGCAAGTTACACCAATTAGAGTTTCTCGTCAGGAAAAAATCTGGATGCATGACAGGGATACCAAAGGAATCAAAGACAAGAACGACACTACGACCAATCATTACAAAGAGTCCATCAATGCATTCACAAGAAAATAAGCCATCACATTCTGAAGATGGGATGATTACTCGTAATGGATTGATTGTAAAATTTGAATTCGATCTTTAAATTAGGTTTGGTTTCCCAATTCTAGTGCATATAAAGACTTTCCAACCATACTAAGTAAGCTCTTTACTTTCTGCACGCACTTAAGTTATCTCCCTAAGAAGCTTATGTTCAATTTCAGTCATGGGGCAAGCATGCAACCAAAGGTGCAAGCCATTTCTTCTAGTTCAACAAAGTTTTCAGGCAATTTCACTGTTGTTTTCATTTAAATTCCTCAAAAAAAAATAATTTACAAACTTTTCTTTTCATTTAACAACTTTTGCTGGCCTTACTTATTTTACTTCAACTCCAATCAGGCTGGTCTTAAAAAAAAAAGATCAGATTCCCATCGCTCACGTTAAAGTTGGCTCCTCTGTTAGAGGATTTCCCTTATCAACACCATAACATTTTGCTTGCTAGCGATGGCTTAAGTGATCGTTACTTGCTCGATGATGCTTGGCATATGCGACTACTGCTTGGTTCGAACCCCTAGCTTGCTGTTATGTCCTAAGCAATCATAGCTTCTACCTTGCTCGCGAGTTGCAACTTTAGCGACTTTCACTTTAGATTGGGGCAATTAACCATAAGGACTTCGAAAAGGGTTGTAATGTTTGTTGCCTTTTTCAATCCCGAACCCAAACTAAAGGAATCACTAAAATATGATGCAGTATAAGCTTACAAACTATTTTCGGAAACTATAGATCTCAATTAGAGCATCTATCAACTTTTCTCTCGTTAAGTTATCAATAAGTTTCGCGTTACTTGAGTTAATTACCAACATCCTAATGTTTGCTCGATAGATGTGATAATCTTGAACGATGGAATTACTAATGTTGCATGGATTCAAAACAAAGTTTAAACATATGTAGGTTGTAGCTATCTTGTCAATATGTGAGATTAATTTTGCACAAAAACTCATAATCTTTTAGTCGCATGTTGAAAAGATGGAATCAGCAATTCAATTAAATGAACTCATAAGAAATCCTATATGTATAAGTATGCAAAAGGATATATAGGATATCAAAGAAGAAAATAACAAGAAATGAAAGGGATTAAATATTGTCTCTCAATCTTTTCTTGGCTAATTATTTCCAATTAATTCGTTGAGACTAGACTTTGCTTGGGTATTTCCACCCATCCCAGTTGTTTCAATTGTGTAAGTGATTGAATCCATTCAAAAGTTTATTGAATATATCTTGACCTTCGCTAGAGATCACGTTGCCCATCCAATTTTTGTCACATATAACTTTGGTACGTTTTCGTCACTTGATATTGTCTTTCGATTCTACAGAACAAATTGTGTGATGGCCATCGATTGTTAACTACTTTACTCGGGGAACAAATTCTTTCCCCTAACTGTTGCAATTAGGGAAATAAAGTTAATGGCTTTTGATATGGATTGCATACTCAAAATGGCCCTTTGGCAGAATCTAGTGCTTAATTGGGCAAGTCATGAATCCACATTCCAATTTATGTTTTGGATTTATCTGAAATAATTGCCAGGGACTAAAATTCATCACCGTCACTTGACCTAAGACAGCACAAATTGGACCCAAGAAAAGGAAATCTTATTTCTTAAACTATCGAGAATCTCATGTTTCCATTTAAGGTTCGAATCGAAAGATTTAAATGACCTTAGATTGCATTTTGTTTTGTCAGTTAGAAAATCTCGCAGACTGTTATCCTCGAAACTAATTTGTGGCTCTTCACTTAATTGGAAACCCTAGTGCCTTGGGCGCTGTCGACAATCACTAAAGCTAAAAGCTTATCTCAGATTTCCATTTTTTTGTTTTCCATGGATGTGATCTTCGAACCTCAAAGAGGCAGACCCTTCTCAATTGAAGTGGGTTTCTTTGACACAGTGCAAGAGATCAAAGAGAAGATCCAGAAGTACCAAGGGATCCCCATGACAACACAAACTCTAATCTTCAACGGCCAAGTCCTTCAAGATGAGCGTGACGTCGAGCACTGCGAGATCCTGCAGAACTCTCATGTCCAGCTCGTCGTGGTCGACACGGCCTCATCCCAATACCCAAATAAGGCTGAAGAATCCTCGCCGTCTGCAAACACAAAACTCCAGCTCAACGTGAAGAGTGCTTCCTTGAAAGCGCAAGTCCCGGTTGAGATCGACGTGAGCGACACCGTAGCGCGATTGAAGGACAAGATCCATGAGATTGAGGGCGTGCCTCTGGGCCACTTGGCGCTCCAGGTGAATGGCACAGAGTTGCAAGATCACCAGTCGGTCAGGGAGTGCGAGCTCTTGGACAATTCCGAGGTCGAGGTCTCCATGAAACAATGTTCCCCAACTACATCGGCGGCACCTGGCTCCTCCAAGAAGTTGAAGGTGATGGTGTTGCCAAAATGCGGGACGAAGAGGATTGCAGTCGAGGTGAGCGCGTTGGACAATGTTGGGGAGTTGAGGAAGGAGCTCCAGAAGCTGCAAAAGTCGGACCAGTTACATCTGCCACAAGAAGGCTATTTCTTCATATACAAGCAGAATGTGATGGATGAAGATAGGTCGTTTAGGTGGCACCATGTTGGCCAAGGTGACACCATTGAGATCTTCAATGGAAGCGTTACGGGCGGATCATAGCTTCATTTCTATTTTCACCCCCTTTTAGGTGTAATCTAGTGATCTTCTTCCAATCTGTTGGATAAATTGTTCTAAAAGGATTTCTAGATATCGATCATGACTAATTGTTACAAAAAGTACACTTAGTTGTGCTTAGTTTTTCCTATTACATTCACACCAAAATAGACAACTTCCTGTTGTCTAAGACTTTCCACCAGTTTGGACACTAGAAAATGAATCGGATAACGGAAAAGATTTTCCATCAACTACATCGCCATATGCACCTTCTTGCATTTGAGAATATTTGTGTTCCTATTTGGTTGAGCGATTATAATATAAAAACCGACTCGGAAGAAAGTTCGGTGCGGTTCTACCATTCCATAGCCAAAAGTTGTTGGGTGCAAATTCACCATTCAATGGATAGTCAATATTTTGAACAAAGTGGATACTAGGCAAAGCATTTCAAGTGATCACGCAAGAAGAGAAAAGAAACATGTGGAGTTCAAAAGTACAGCGAAAAAGCTTATCACTGCATTACAAAAAGTAACAAGAAAGCACCACCGTCTCAGCGCGAGTAAAACACGAGTAACACAAACAATAACTTGAGCTTCCACAAAGAGACCAACATTAGAATATATGATTCACCACCAACTGTTCTAGCATTCATGTAATAAACACAGGGATGAGCCAAATCAAATATATTTGATTTCGTTTGTGGAGACAAACTTTGAAATGCATCTGTGCAATTCTATGTTGTTTACTTGCTCCTTCAGATTTCTCTATTGTAATTGTGGAATGTTCTTTCTTGTGAGAGTTTCAGCCTTCTTCTTGCTAAGATGACTAAATCTCGTATGCCATAGTTCAAGTGAGTGTCCTCTATTGCATTTACCTCCTCCTTGATCAATTTAGCTTGCATGGTATATAGATTAAAAGTCTCTTGGCCCTTACCCAACAGCATTGAGCCTTTGATCAATTTCCATTTGTCATCATAAAAGGAATATGCAAGTGGAGAGCTGACATAGAAAAATGTGTAAAACATATCTTACATTATTCAGAAGCATATTACATCCAAAAATGCTATTAAATTTAACATGATGATAATTTTAGAAACACCACTATTGCCTATTCTAACATAATCAAAATAACTATTGCGCTAGACTATGAAGTAGTCATGCTGTAAGGTGACATGAAATGATGCTACGGAATCAACAACTCAATTAGAGTTTTCACATGTGAGGTTCACATAAACATCATTGTAGATGAGCATGATATCTCCATAAGATGCAACTAGTGTCATATCTTTCTTCTCTTCTTTCCTTGTGTCTCCATTTTTATCTTTAGATTTATCTCTCTTTGCAAACTTGCATTCTTTGGCATCATGTAACATCTTGCAGCTTCTGTAGCACTTCGCGTTCCTCCTCAGCCTTGACATCGATCTTCCTCTTGACTTGCCTTTTTTGTCACAATTCTAGAAATTTCTTGATTAATTTCTCCCCCTATTTTCCATTACAAGAACCTCCAACTGAGAAACATAATTCATGCATTTTCTCCTTGTTTCCTAACTGAACAAGCTTTCTTTAACCATGCCTATAAGAAGCTCACCGTAATGATTAGAGTTGTATAATGCCATGACCAGTGTATTCTCAAAGAAAGTATCAAGTGAATAAAAATCCTATTGACTCGTCACCACGATCAATGTTAAGATTTGTTAACCGATTCTTAACATTTTAAAATATATTGAAGTGCTCTGGCACATTGCTTCCTTCCTTATATTACAAGTTTACAAGTTTTTGTAAACTAAAAATGCTTCTTTTTTTGTTCTCATCTCAAAGATATTTTGTAATTTCTTCCACAATATTTCAAAATCTATTTTTTGAGCAACATGAAAAAAAAAAAAAAGAAACGCTATCATCAGTCTATTGTTGAATAAAGCCAACCATTTTCTGATTAATAAGCTCCCATTATTTATCTTTCTAGTCTCTTTTAGCCTCGTCGCTATCGCTATTCATAGAATTATACAAATCTTTGCATTATAATATGTACTCCATTCATGACTTTTGAATAGAGTAATTCATGCTTCACATAAAACATGTGGCCCTTGAATTCCTCCACCTAACACCAGCGCGGTACCACTTTGCTGAGGAGAAAGGTCAACAATCAATTGTTGGAACCTGTCCATGATCAATATCATCCCCAAAACTCAACCAACTAATATCAAATTAGCTCCACCAACAACCAGTCACTATACTCCAGTAAATATCAACCCACACCAGTACATGTAGTATTGAAAATAATCAAAGCAAGGCAGAAACAACACCCAAAATCTTACATCAAAAATCCAATGAGAGAAAACCATAGGACCACTCAAAACTTCTGCTAATCACCATGGATAGCAGGATACATAAACATTTTATCTCTAGTAACGCAACTAAAGGCTCTTCACATTACCAGGACAACAACATATCGTAACTACAAAAGGAAGGATCTCAACCTCTTAACCTCCACCGAAAAAGTTGAGAGATAATTCTAAGAAGGATCTCAACGAAGAAAATCGATCAGCTTGTTGATCTTGATCTCACGAGCTAATATAAATAAAATTTCAGCCAAATCCCAACGAAGCTTCGCCGCTGAATTTGGACCGCTGAATTCTCATCTCCGAAATCACGCTCTCAGCCTCTTTTTCTCCGCTTCGGCGAAGGCTCCTCTCTCTCTCTCCCTCTCCCTCTTTTTCTCAATCAAGGAATGCTCGGCCCTCTCCTTTTTCCCTTTCTTTCCTTCTTTTTCTTCGGCCCCATGAGGTAGAGATCATCAGAACTGAATCCATTTTGTGCAAAGGTAAGGTGGAGAAGAAGCACAGGCAATGTGGTGTGGATTCAATCCAAGGTCATTGCAAGAATAATGGAGCTTATCTCCTTGCCAGAACGTGAACGATCGAGAGAAGACCTGGACCCGCTCGCATTGCTTGCTCATTCAATAAGGGATCTTCCTATTTCATTCAATAATTAAGCAATTAGATAGTAATTAGACCTCACCATTCATATAGTTCAAAACATTAAACAATTTGCAATGATGATTAAAAGTCCCCAGCCAAGCCCTAAAGTCTAGCAAGTTCTGCAGCTGGGTTCGTCTCCCGTTAGGTTCAGGTCTTTCTTCTTTGCCCACGCAAATAATAATCTTTTTTCGATGGTGAACAATCTTTTATAGCCACAAACCAATCTTCTGCTCAGCACACCATCTTCGAATGTTAAACACACCAAGTCACGTTTAGTAAAGTATGTTTATGTTCTTGTTCTCGTGGCTTCAAAGCCACGACTCAGAAACAAAGTCTGGTTGTAAGTTCTCCATGGCAAAAAGCTGTCGGGCACAGCAAATTCACCACTTCCATGGGTAATCGAATGTGAACAACTGGTAATGCTAGGGATGAAGAAGACAATCAAGTGATCAGCTAGCAGAGAAGACAAGAGAAGCCTGCGGAATTCAGAATTATTCAATTGAAACTAGGATTTATTCACGAGCCCATACGATCAGGAACCCATCGGCCCTGATTCCACATAAACACTTTCAAAGGAATTGAATCATAACCACCATCGGTCATGGAGAAACACCCAAATACAGAGCAGACACAAAACACCACTTAGAATCCACCGCGGAGACGGAGCACAAGGTGGAGGGTCGACTCCTTCTGGATGTTGTAATCCGCCAGCGTGCGGCCGTCCTCAAGCTGCTTGCCGGCGAAGATCAGCCTCTGCTGGTCCGGGGGGATGCCTTCCTTATCCTGGATCTTGGCCTTGACATTATCGATGGTGTCGGAGCTCTCCACCTCCAGGGTGATGGTCTTGCCGGTGAGGGTCTTGACAAAGATCTGCATGCCTCCCCTGAGCCTCAGCACGAGATGCAGGGTCGACTCCTTCTGGATATTGTAGTCGGCAAGGGTACGGCCGTCCTCAAGCTGCTTTCCAGCGAAGATCAGCCTCTGCTGGTCCGGGGGGATGCCCTCCTTGTCCTGGATCTTGGCCTTCACGTTGTCAATGGTGTCGGAGCTCTCAACTTCAAGAGTGATGGTCTTGCCAGTCAAGGTCTTAACAAAGATCTGCATACCTCCACGGAGACGGAGGACAAGGTGGAGGGTCGACTCCTTCTGGATGTTGTAGTCGGCGAGGGTACGGCCGTCCTCGAGCTGCTTTCCGGCGAAGATCAGCCTCTGCTGGTCTGGGGGAATACCCTCCTTATCCTGGATCTTGGCCTTCACGTTGTCGATGGTGTCGGAGCTCTCAACCTCGAGGGTTATGGTCTTGCCAGTGAGGGTCTTGACAAAGATCTGCATACCTCCACGGAGACGGAGGACGAGGTGGAGAGTGGACTCCTTCTGGATGTTGTAGTCGGCGAGGGTACGGCCGTCCTCAAGCTGCTTTCCAGCGAAGATCAACCTCTGCTGGTCCGGGGGGATTCCCTCCTTGTCCTGGATTTTGGCCTTGACGTTGTCGATGGTGTCGGAGCTCTCAACCTCCAGGGTGATGGTCTTGCCGGTCAAAGTCTTAACGAAGATCTGCATGCCTCCACGAAGACGGAGGACGAGGTGGAGGGTGGACTCCTTCTGGATGTTGTAGTCGGCGAGGGTACGGCCGTCCTCGAGCTGCTTGCCGGCGAAGATGAGACGCTGCTGGTCCGGGGGGATGCCTTCCTTGTCCTGGATCTTGGCCTTGACGTTGTCGATGGTGTCGGAGCTCTCCACCTCGAGGGTGATGGTCTTGCCGGTGAGGGTCTTAACGAAGATCTGCATGCCTCCCCTGAGCCTGAGCACAAGGTGGAGGGTGGACTCCTTCTGGATGTTGTAGTCGGCGAGGGTGCGGCCGTCCTCGAGCTGCTTGCCAGCGAAGATCAGACGCTGCTGGTCCGGCGGGATCCCTTCCTTGTCCTGGATCTTAGCCTTAACGTTGTCGATGGTGTCGGAGCTCTCAACCTCGAGAGTGATGGTCTTGCCGGTGAGGGTCTTAACGAAGATCTGCATGCCTCCCCTGAGCCGGAGCACAAGGTGGAGGGTGGACTCCTTCTGGATGTTATAGTCAGCGAGGGTGCGGCCGTCCTCGAGCTGCTTGCCGGCGAAGATCAGACGCTGCTGGTCCGGCGGGATCCCTTCCTTGTCCTGGATCTTAGCCTTAACGTTGTCGATGGTGTCAGAGCTCTCCACCTCGAGGGTGATGGTCTTCCCGGTGAGGGTCTTGACGAAGATCTGCATCTGCAAGGCCAAGAAAAACACAAATTTGAGCCCTCCTTTCAACCACAGGAACCGACAAATCAAGAAAACACCCGCAACCAGAACCCAGAACCCAGATCCAAGATCGCTAGATCGTAAAGAACCCAACTCCAAAAACGCGAAGAACAGAGAGATCAGAGATCGAGAAAGCCCTAACCTTGAGGGAAATCGCTAGGGGCTTGGCCGAGAATCGATCGAGAAGAACAGAGAGAGAGAGAGAGAGGACGAGATAAGATCACGGATCACAGAGATGGAGGAAAAGAAGGTGAGGGAACGGCTTTCTTTATAGCGGGGGAGGAGGTTGATTCGGTCACGGCAAGGAAAAGTATTTCCAATGGAAGACCGACACGTGGCGGTCGTGACGTGGCGCGCACCAGCCCGATACGGCAACTCTTGGTGGCTTCGGAAAGCGACGAAAGAACGGTAATAGACGGCAACTAAAATCCAATCAATTTCGGCAAGAAATTAAAGTCGATTACTTAAATTTCGTTCGATATTTCCAAGATTCCAACCTCAGGTGGGGCCCACGTCGACCGACGTCGTGAGCGGTGGATAGGTATCCACCGTCTCCAGATTTTTTTTTTCTCTTTTTTGATCGGCAAATTACTCTTGGCCAGGAAATTTTAGTCGGTAAATAAAAATTGAAAAAAAAAGAACTTATTGAGAGAGTCATTAAGATTTCATAATATTATTTAGAAAAACTTATAATAGATTATTATGATATATAAATATATGATCTAAACAATGTAAAAGTTTAAGAAAGATCGAAGGATGAATTTCGAGTATCTTCTCTCTCTCTTTTTTGTGTGGTTCATTAGATTATAACTTCCATTAATTTGGTTATTTACGTGAAAATTTGAAATCAAAAGTTGTGCAGAGTTTGTATTTTTTTTAGTGTGATTACAATAATAGACGATCAAATTATTCAAATGAAACTCGTGACAATAAATGCTCTAATTAATAATCTGTATCAACCTAACATACATGCATATATACGTATGCCTACATAGGGAAGTGAACTTAAATAATGTTCACTTATTTTTATTTATTTGTATATTTTTATTTCTTTCTTTCTTTATTTATTTCTTCTTATTTTAAGAGAAACGGTCAGTATTGGTAGACCCACCATGCAAAGAACAGTTTCTGGACTTTATCAAGTGGGCCTTAGATTATTCCGCCATTCTATTTTTATTTAATATTTTTCGCTTCCAGTGTTATTTGTTAATTTATTTATTTTTCCTGAATTGATGATTTTGATGATTCTTCTTGGTTTTATCTGCTCTCTACATAATCTTTTAGAAGTGCTTTCTTTTTTTTATCTTTTCCTTGGAAATTTTTTATATTTGATTTTTATCCGATCCGTCGTCTTCATAGTAACATGATATCACGGATGTATAAGATATTTCTTATTGTGTGGCATGAGCAAGAGCTAGAATGATGGAAAATGAAAGGAAATCGCTTGATATGACGTGATGATTTAACTCCCGATTGATTATCTAAAGAAGTTGACAAAACGAGATGAAAAATAAAATGGAATCAGTTTAAAATTTTGTTATATTTGATTGTAACAGGGAAACAAATTTGAAATAGAAATATACATAATGATAAAATCAAGGATATATCCATTATAGAGTAATGCAAAATAGAAAATTGTAAACTCAAAGAATTCGATTCCCTTTCGCTATATGAGAAGAAATGATGATGCCTTAAGCAAAGGGAACATGCTTTCTTGATCCGTCGATCATTTCATATCGTTATCGATGCAAAAATCAAGAGGGAAAAAGAATAATTCTTGGAATTACATATGAGAATCTTGGTTTTATGACATGTTTGTTCGGTGGAAATTGAATTTTTAAGAAAATATATTCATGAAATAATTTCTTAAAAAAAACACAGGGGAATTATATTTTTTAATTAAATTTAGTGCATTGTGCTTTTGTTATGGAGACGATATTGTAAATTTACAAGTTTGGCCCCAAAAGTTAGGTCAACCAACCCGCCGGCGCCTTTCTTTCTCGTGACTCGTTGATTATCGCATTTGAGAATTTTCAATACTTAATTTTGCATAATTTATTTATTTTTCTCAATAATTTGATGACGTCCTGCGACTGAGTCAAGCAACCCACCTGTCCTTTTCACTCAACTCGGTCTAGACGCCTTTGGAAAGGGAAGGCGTGGAAAAGAAAAAGTGGTTGAGCATCATTATCTTCAGATTATTTTATGAAATAATGATGTAGACAGTCCCCTAATTTTAATTTACGTGCTCAATTTAGTTCTTAAATTTTTTAAGCTTAGGATAACGTTAAACATTTCTATATAATTTAGAGACCGAATTGAGTGTAAACTAAAAATTCAGGGATCGTATTGAGTAAATTTAGAATCCAAAGGTAGTATTATGTATTTAAAGAAATTTTAGGGTCGGATTAAAGGTTTAGCCATCACATCTTATATTATATCAAAGTTTGGAAATTACTTGGCCTAATACCTGATAAATAAATTATGAATGGAAAAAACACATGCCCTCGACATGTAATTGACTATAATTAAACATATGCTAGTCTGCTGAGGCATGCGACAGTTTGGCCGAGTGGTCTAAGGCGCCAGATTTAGGCTCTGGTCCGAAAGGGCGTGGGTTCAAATCCCACAGCTGTCATTTGATGTTTTCCAATATTTTGTGCATTTTCTTTTTTCCTTATTTAATGGAAAATTAAGGAAAAATGAATTCGGAAAAAACGTCTAGAATGCGATTTTGAGGTTATCTTTTGGTCGGCTTTCAAACTTCAAGACCCTCCCCGCCGGAAGCGAAGAAAGGGTGAAAATGAAATTCACCCAGACATCCGAAGTGTCCATTTTTCATATTAACTTTTTTGTTCAACCGAAAAATCGATATTTGGTGTTTCGAAATTCGGCAGCCCAAAGTTCAATCGAGGACTAAGAAAAATCAAAACGGCATCGTCATAACTTAGTGAATTTTCAAATCGATGATCAATTCTATTGATAATTGAGGCTAGCTAAACAGAGTAATAGCAATAATCTAAGTACTCTGAACCGTTAGATTTAACGCCCCTTCATTTATATATTTGCTGCAATTTTCTTTTTTGATTTCTAGTCTCAGGTATTTCTCACTTCTCCCCATCAAATGAGTTTGCTCGATGTCGAAAGTCCTTCTAATTGACTAAGATGATACTTGTACAATGGGAAATGGATTACTAATTTACGGCTTTTAGCTGCATACAATAACGACTAGGTTAAGTATGTAATAAGTGAATTCGATAATGGTATTGAATATCAATTGTCAAATTGCCGCGTCTATAATTTCAATTAAGAAAAATCATCAATGGTCACATTAATGAAAAGTGCAGGTTCCACCTAACCTGCCATTCACCATATATTTTGGTATGGAAATGTAATAAATGTGAAATATGTAGGTGTATTCATCAATAATGAGAATGCCCAACTGTTTACCTATTTATACAGCTCTCATCTTTTGATGCTCCAAGCTTCAATATCCAATTCATTTTGAAGCCACAATCTTAGCTACTCTCCTCAAATATTACCGTCTCCATAAATAGATAGTGAAGTTATTCCGTCGACCTCCATAATCTTCTCCTTAGAATACCTACTGATGCATCTAAATTGTTTTTGATTTGTTGCATCACATAATCATGGTCCATACATGCAAAGCACTTCTAATTTCAACATGAGATGCGCCATCATGTGCTCTATCTCCGAAAAGTCGGACCAATGATTCACCAAAATAAATTGCTAGCACGACTTCGTCTCGTCCAAGGTATGAATATCCAAAAGTAATGTCTTATTAGCTTTGCTACTTTCGTCTTATTGTGCTGACAGGCGATTTGAAATTGATCTAAAATTTTCCATCGCTAGTTTATCGTAGATTTTGATGACTTTATTTGGGGATGGTGACGAGAGCCCACCGGAGACTCCATAAAAAAGAAGAGACGTCTCGAAGTCTAATCCTGGCTCCATTACCTTTTCGGATCGTTGTCTAAGGAAGGGAGTGACTTTTGCAAAGACTCAATGCTGTGCCATGGAGCTCTGATATGCAAACCAAACTCCAAGACTTCATAGGACAGATGAAGGGTTGCAAAACAGGACCTGCTTGAGGGCGACTAGCTTAATTTTTCTAGTGTCTCATGCAAAATCGTGTAAGAGCTCAATGTAGGGAGTGAGCTTCCCTCGATTTTTCTTCAATGCAAAGGGAAATAAATTTTTGTTACACGAATCACCCATATGTCTTGTTGTATTATGCGCATAACTCTGACACATCTAGGTCTTTTTTAAATTTTTATTTTTTTTGTCATTAATGAAACAAGTGATATGAATCTCGAGTGATGATCATATAAATCCCGAGACACTAGCATGACCACCAAGCGATAACAGGCTTGGCATATCTTTTTGGTCGCTCGGCGTCGATCCTCCAACAACCGTGTTACTCTGAAGTCTCAGCGGATGATATTGATCGATTTGAAATGTATGCAACTTAAATAATGAGTGAACACATTTTTCCAGCATAAGAAACCTACCCATTATACATATATAGCAAATGGAAACGAGATCGAGAATGGTGCTATGCCCAAAATTGAAACATAAAGCATACAAGAGAAGGTGATGTAACATGCTTTCATTGAAAAGGCGAACTTCCATATTAACTTCAACGAAATAAGCTATCAAATTGTTGAGCATTCTTAGCAGGCTTCTACCGCAAACGTCACTAAGACGCTTCAAAGAGTTAAATCTTTGTACCTTTGTCTGTACAATGCTCTTTTTTTTTTCTTTTGGTTCATAGGAATAACATACCAAACAATAAAATTGATGAGAGATCAATAAGTTCGATTGCCACAGTGTCTATTTCAGAAAAGCCGATACTTATGAATAACAAAGATTAACACATTCGGACTTTTACGTGCATGCGCTTTTGAGCATGAATCGGGACATCTAACAAACCATGTCAAATATTGTCGAATTACTGCGTTTACAATGATTTCATGACATCTTGAGGTTGGTAACCAGCTTTCCTTGAAATTAGAAATACTCATCAATAAATAAATGTGCCACCCCTCTTAAGGATTGAACAATTATGAGTAGACCTACCATATATGATACTTGCTACCATGAAAATATGTATATGAAAAATTCCAAGTGTATCCTCAATACTCATGAGCATGGCCAATACTTTTGCCTATTTATACGATCATTTACCTACTCAGACATCATGTTTCTTAGCTATTGTTGTTTGTCCTGACAATGACTCCCTTGCATTATCTCAGAAGTCTTTTCTTCTAAGGCAACTAGTGATGGGTCAAATTTGCTTTCATTTAGTTTATTTGAGATAATGCTACGACATGATGTGTGATTTTGCGAAATCACTGTTAACTATTCTAAAAATTTAAATCATTGGATGAAAAAATAATTTAGTACTTAAATAATGCGATACACCCTCCACACTTAGACTGGACTTTGGCCTAATATTAAGGGTGAAAGTATTTTATGCTGAGGCAAGTAAAGAGATCTAGAAAGATTTTGAACTCGTCATGTTCTACTTTGACATTAAGTTGAGAATTATGATGAAAGAGATAAGAATTTTACATCCTTAGATGACGAGTACAAGACCTCTGCATATAGAATGAAAATACGATTATAATTAGTGTAAATTATAATTAACTTAACCATAAATAGTAATACCAATAATCCAACATGAGCTATACCGTGGCACTCCAATCTTACAATGATCAAATCAGTGATTTACCGAAGAAATTGCTTCATTCAAGGTAACAAGCAAGTCAACTATAACGATGTTGTACTTTTCTTCATATCAATAGCATAATACATGGATAATGGCGATGTCAACACACCCAAGGTGCTATCTGTTTAACCCGTCATATACTGAGCCTAATGATTTTCTTTATTGACATATAACGGGTACCTTCCCATGAAATCACCCATCATGTTAGTGTTCTAACCTGTGCATACTTAATATTGGAGTTCCAACACAAAGCTTGTTGTATTTCGTAAGTTAATTCTAATTTTCACAGACATATCTCATAATCACTATCCCCACTGTGTGTTGCACCATTTAGTTTATTCCTATCTCATTCATTAGCTTTTCATATTACTATTCACTTAAGTTATATGTTTTTAATTTATTTTGCAACGCTCATAATTACCAATTATTAACTATCAAGACACAATTATTCTCACATAAAGATACATGTCAAATAATGTGCCTGTTATATGAAGGAGTTTATCTGGAAAATAGACATGAGCTTGATATTGGCAATTAATAAATGTTTATTTATGTTCTTTAAAATTTTATCCCATGCATGGAATAGCCTCAGTCGATATCCTGAAATTGCCATCCATGTTCCCATCAATAAAAAATTATCAGCAATCTAACAATTAAGATTTTAATTTTCTCAAATAGTTAAGTAATCAGTAAGGGATATGTATAGTCACACATATAGAAAAGATAGATTTTAGCAAAACCTACCATTTATTATATTACTTAGTCTAGGAGCATGTCAAATACAAATGATGCCAGTACATCAACATCAATAATGAGTATGACTAAATATTTATCTATTAGTCTAGGAGCATGTTAAATACAAATGGTGTCAGTCCGTCGACATTAATATTAGGTATGACTAAATATTTACCTATTTATAGAGCCCTTCATATTTTCGGTGCTAGTGTCTCAAGTTCTTCAAAGCAAGCCTCTTGTGATGCCTGATATATGCGAAAAATCAAGAACTATATCACACTCACATTTTTGAAAACTATTTTGAAATAAGCGAGTCTCACATATTCCAACTTTGCATAAAAATTAAGTATGAGACGGCTGGAGTGAGGCACAACCTTCATAGATCTAATCAGGCTCGCTTTTGCCGTCAGTAGCGACACCTTGCCAACTCTTGCTTCTAATTGATCGCCAAGGTCCAATAACTAACTAGAGGAATAAAAAAATAACAAAAATGATAAAAAAAATTTTGCAATATAATCAAAAATATATATTTACCTTTTGTTTGATAAAAAAGATGCATAGTTTTCTTTTGCACATAATTAGTAGCGTTAGTACTACATGCGATATGTCGCCTCATTTTGTTGCTAAATGCTTTTAGGGAGTACTTATATCCATCCTTTGTTCTTACCAAGAATATTCTATACGGAAACCATATCAAGCAATATATACAAGACCAATGAGTTTGCTCGATGTTGGAAGTCCTTCTGATTGACTAAGATGGTACTTGTATAATGGGAAATAAATTACTGATTACTGCTTTTAGTTGCATATGGTAACTATAAGGTTGAGTTTGTTATAAGCGAATTCTATAACGATATAGAATATCGGTCGTCGAATTGTCGCGTCTGTAATTTCATTTAAGTAAAGTCATGAATTATCACATGAGTGGAATACGCAGGTTCTACCTAGCCTACCATTCACCATGTTTATTGGTTTGGAAATGTAATTAATGTGAAATATGCAGGTGTATCCATCAATAATGAGAATGCCCAACTCTTTGCCTATTTATACAACTCTCATCTTTTGATAATCCAATCTTCAATATGTGATTCCTCTTGAAGCCACAATCTCGCTACTCTCCTCATATATGACCATCTCCATTACTAAATGGTGAAGTTATTTCATCAACCTCCGTAATCTCCTCCTAAAAATATACTAATGCATATGAACACTACTCATTTCAATAGGAGATGCGTCATCATGAGCTCTATCTCCGGAAAGTCGGATCAGTGATTCACCAAAATAAGCTATTCACACGACTTCGTCTTGTCAGAGGTATGAATCTCCAAAAGTAACATATATTGTCGACTCTGCTACTTTCATCTTAATACGACTCAATATCGTCCCGATGGACGATTTTGAATTGATCTAACGTTTTCATCACTCGCTTATCGTAGATTTTGATGGCTTTTTCCTGGATAGCCTACTGGGTACTGGGGTTCCATCAGAAAGAAGAGACGCCTCGAAGTCTAATCCATGGCCCATTCTCCTCCGAGATCGTCGTCCAAGGAAGGGAGTGACTTTTACAGAGGCTTTGTGCTATGCCATGGAGCTTCGATTTGCAGAGCTAATTCCAGATCTTCATTGGACAAATGGAGGGTTGCAAGATAGGGCCTGCTTTAGGGCGAGTAGCTCCATCTTCTAGTGCCTCATGTAAAATCGTGTCGGAGCGCATTGTAGGGAGTGAGCTTCCCTCAATCTTTCTTTATTGCTGAGAGAAATAAATTTTTGTTACACGAAGCACCCATCTATCTTTCTTTTTTTTGTCATTAGTGAAACAAGTGATATGAATCTCGAGTGACGATCAAATAAATTCCGAGACATTAGAATGACCACCATGCAATAACAAGCTTGGCATGTCTTTTCGGTTGCTTATATTCCTCTGATCAATGTCCGGCGTAGATCCTCTAGCAACCGTGTTGCTCTGAAGTGTCCGTGGATGATACTGATGGATTTGAAATGTATGCAACTAAAATAATAAGTGACCACACTTTTTCTAGCATAAGAAACCCACCCATTATGCATGTATAGCAGATGGAAACAAGATCGAGAATGGTACGGTGCCCAAAATTGAAAACATAAAAGATTTGATCATGATATACAAGAGAAGGTGATGTGAACATGCTTAGCATTCTTAGCAGGCTTCGACTACATCGTCGATAAGATGCTTCAAATAATTAAATTTTTTATATGTTTTGTCCATACCATATTCTTTTTTTTGTCATAGAAATAACAGTCTAGACAATAAAATTGATGAGAGATCGATAAGTTTGATTGCTATTGTAATTTCTATTTCAAAAAAAAAATCGGTGCTCATGAATATACTAGAAAAGAAGTGCGAGTTTAACAATGATTAACCCATTTGGACTTCTATATGCATGTGCTTCTGAGCATGAATTGTGACATCTAATATACCATGTCAAATATCGTCGAATTACTACGTTTACAATAATTTCATAACGTCTTGAGGTTGGTATCCAGTTTTCCTTGAAATTTGAAATATTCATCAATGAATAAATATGCCACCCCTATTTAGGATTGAAAAATTATGACTAGACCTACCATTTATGATACTTGCTCCAATGGAAATGTATATTAAATGCAAATTTTCAAGTGTCTCCTCAATATAATGAGCATGACCAATATATTTACCTATTTATACGGCCATTCACTTACTCAGGGACCTTGTTTCTTAGCTCTTATCATTTAGCCTCACAATAACTTCTTCACATTACCTCTGAAGTCTTTTCTTCTAAGGCAACTAGTAATAGGTTTGATTTGCTTTCATTTAATGTATTTGAGATTATGCTACGATACCATATATGATTTGGTAAGATCTCTATCAACTGTCCTAAAAATTCAAGCTATTAGTGAAAATATGATTTAATACTTAAATAGTGTGATACTCCCTCCTTGCTTAGACTACATTTTGACTCAATATTAAGGTGAAAATATTTATGAAGGCAAATAAAGAGAATTGGAAAGATCTATACCCATGATCTTTTGCTTTGCTACTAAGTTGAGAATTGTGATGAAAGAGAGAAGAATTGTACTTTCTTAGATGACACGTACAAGAACTATGAATATAGAGTGAGAATATAATTATAATTAATGTAAATTATAATTAACTTAACCATACACAATAATACTAGTATAATCCAATAGTTGATGTACCATGGCACTCCAATCCTATGATGACCAAATCAGTGATTTGCTGGAGAAATTGTTTCATTCAAGGTAATAGGAAAGTAATAACTCTAATGATGTTGCATTTTTCTTCTGATCAATAGCATAGTACATGGATAATGGTGACATCAACTCACTCGAGGTACTCTCTGTTTTAACCCATCCTATATCGAGCCTAATGATTTTATTTATTGACGTAAAATGGACACTTTCCCATGAAATCAACAATACTGTTCATGTTATAATCCGAGCGTACTTAGTCTTGGAGTTCCAGCAAAAAGCTTGCCGTAACGTCATTAGGCGCTTCCATAAGTTGATTCCAACTTTCACAAACATATCTCATAATCACTCACCCCACTATACAGTGCACAGTTTGGTCTATTCAATATCTCATTTACAAATTCTAAAAGTCTGCCAAGTGCCACTCCTTATCTAAGCCTTATGACCTCAGCATCCGCTTCCCGCACTCATCTATTCAAATAATTACAATAATGAGACGAGAAAGGACTATTGAAATTGACTGGCTGCATGACTTCATCTTCACAAGATACCAATCACTAAAGCTACCAAATAGTTGTTAAATCATGATTTATGTAAAATGACTCTTGACATCATATACTTAATTCTCTATGTAGACCACCGATTATAACTTGGGGTCACATGCTCGTCGCAATGGCAGAGGCTCTAGTTGCTTACAGCTTGCAGGTTCAAACCAAAGTCCAGAAAATCGAACCGAGCCACTAGGTAGGTGACCCTCTATCGATCCTAGCTCCTTTATGCGCGTGAGTCGTCGGAGGCGGTGAGCTTGCACAGCCCCTGCCTTGTACCTTGGAGCTCCAATTTGTATGAAGGAAAGTTCATCCTTTCAACAAATAGATGGCCTGGTTAATGGCTAATGCTTCCACTTTCAGGTATCTGGGAATGAGTTCTTCTAGTACCCCACTATTGGCTGCTGCAAAGATAGTTTGCAGACTTAATCCTACTCAATTGATAATGATCTAGCTGATAGCCCACTCAATCCTCCAAGGGATTGAGATTCATCTCTGCTTTCCTCAACGTCGCGTATTGATTTGGGTCACTATCGATGCATTATGTAACAGTCTGCGAAGTATGTAGTAATGGTAAAGGAATCCAACAAAAGAGGAAAGAAAATGGAATTGTAATGGTTGAAGGAAAGGCTTGTCTTTAAAATCAATGAGTCCAAAAATTCTATTAGAGAATTTAGGACGGATGAACAAGCCTCTTATTTTATACGTAAGCATATAACATGAGTTGAACTCTTGTGTTGATACGAGGGAATCATCTTCTTTGCCGAGGTACATCCTTAGCCGTGGGGCAAGAGAATACATAATATTTGCTTTTTTGATATATATTAGAGAGAGCACAATTGAATATGATGTTTCACTCAAAAACACAATACTAATTTGTATAATGTCAAGTATTAACAAGAAACTTATAAACGACAGACTTTTGAAATTATGTATACTTTTCTTAACATTTGAAAATATAGTAGGGATGTGCTCTTGTCAATTAGTAAGGGACAATTTTCTCTCTAGTTATATGTAAATATTTGAGAAAACTGCTAATAAAAGAAAAACGGATGAAGAAAATCGTCCCACATCTTAATTAATTTGGAAATCCAACTTAATCTCATACAGCTTATAGGATAAGGTGAGATGAGAGAAGTATGATCCTCCTTGATTTTGTGTAATAATTATTTTGTATTTTTTCTTTTAGATATATGCATCATCAATAAAAACTCAAGAATCCACAAAACATATAGCTAGTCAATTTTTTTTTCTGACCTCTTTTTTTTACGTCTTAATTTACAGATTTTCAAACGACCCTTTTGTAGAACATTTTGCAGATATTAGGCCTTCTTCAAAGAAAATTGAGCTCGAAAATTATTTTGAGATTTACTACATGTATTTCGTAAATATATTCAAAATGGTATATAAAAGTGGGAATTCCTATCTCTTACTAGAAAATAAAAATAATTTAATCTTGTTCTGTGTAGCGTGAAGTCCGTTTCTTCCCTCCTCTGGCTGGAGCAAAGATGAGCGGCATCATCATCGTCTCGAAATCTTGAACTTCCATACAAATGCTTCTCCGGAATTACATCTTCTTCTCCAAATCATTCTCAACCTCGACGAACGTCCTCCCGTGGAGAGCTCAGATCAAGCAACATCAGCTGGCATCGCAGATCTCCACCCTACTCCTTGAGAGGCGAAACTGGGCTCCTCTTCTCGAAACCCTCGATCTCTCCTCCCGCCTGAACCCGCCTCTCTTCCTTCGAGTCCTGCGCAAAATCGAGACAAACCCCCAAATATCTCTTGGTTTCTTCAACTGGGTCAAGACCAGATTGGGTTTTGAAGCAGACCTCAGGTCGCAGTGCCACCTTATCCATGTGCTGGTCGGGTCGGGCGATTTTCAGCCGGCGAGGCCCATCTGGGATTCGCTCGCTAAAGCTCACTCGGCTTCGAGAATTGCGGATTCGATGATTAGAGCGTGCAGAGGTAGCGGTTCTTGTCAGTCGAGCGCGTTGAGCTTTGTTCTTGAGAGGTATTCGCATGACGGTCTGTTTATTGAAGGCTTGGAGGTGTTCAGGAGAATGAGAATGTGTGGACTGACGCCTTCAGTCGGTGCGTGTAATGCATTGCTCGATGCTTTGCAGCGAAATGATGAAATCACGTTGGCATGGTGCTTGTACGGGGCCATGATTCGAGCACGTGTATCGGAAGATCGAGTAACATGGTCTCTTATTGCTCAGATTTTGGGTAAAGTTGGGAAATTTGATAGGATTGTTGCTCTCTTAGATTTGCGAATCTATAGTTCAGTGATGTATAATGTTGTTATTGATCATCATAGCAAGAATGGTGATTTTGGTGCTGCATTTGATCGGTTGGCTGAAATGCGTGATAGAAGAGTTGAAGCAGGATTTAGTACGTATAGCTCAATACTTGATGGGGCCTGCCAACATCGAGATGTTGATGTCACTGAGAAAACAATTGGAGAGATGACAGAGAAGGGATTTCTCTTGCCGAGTCCATTGTTGTGTTATGACTTAGTCATTCAGAAGCTTAGTGATTTGGGAAAGGTGCACGCGGCAGAGATGTTCTTTGAGAGAGCTCGTGAAAGCGGGCTTAAATTACTGAATGCTACTTATGGTTGTTTGCTACGGGCAATATCCAAAGAAGGCAGAGTAACGGAAGCTATTAGAATGTATGAAATGATTCATGAAAGGAGTATTGTTGTGAACGAAAGCTGTTATAATGCGTTTTTGGATCTTCTTTGCGAGGAAGATCCGTCGGAAGAAACGAATCAGCTAGTAAGAGAAATGATCATGAGAGGCCTTTCTTCTTGCCATTCAGGATTGTCGAAATTTTTAGCATCCCAATGTAGAAAGCGGAGATGGAAAGAAGCGGAGGATCTGTTAGATGTAATATTAGAGAAGGGACTGTCGCTGGATACTTTCTGTTGTAGCTCCTTGGTGAAGCGTTACTGCTCGATTGGGCAGATGAGTAAAGCTATTGCCTTGCATAGTAAGATAGAGAGGCTAGAGGCGAGCTTGGACGAAAGTGCTTATAATATACTCCTTGAAGCGCTCTTCAGGGGGATGGACATCGACGAAGCGGTTAGCATTTTTGATCACATGAGGAGAAGGGATCTGGTTAGTAGTGTGAGTTTTTCGATCATGATTCGAGGGCTCTGCCGCGTCAAGGAACTGAGAAAGGCCATGAAATACCACGATGAGATGTTGGAAATGGGGCTTAAACCCGACAAAGCATCCTATAAACGTTTAATATCAAGTTTTAGATGATATTAGACCATGGCTGCTGTTGCTGTACTATAGTTGGAGGATATTCATCGTTGGTATGGATACCATGTCTCAGCTTAAACAATGGTTACGAAACAAGGGTACATCTTTTCGGATTCAGGGTGGGCCATGTTCAACACTTATCTTCTTCGGTTTGGGTCTGATTCATGGTTTTGTTAGGGAAGTACAGAGCATTTCAGAGAAGACTAAGATCAACGTTTATGCAAACTTTTCTGATGTTCATGTTGCTCTGCTGTTAGTGGAAAGGTGGAGCAAAAGTCATGGCTTACGCTGGTTTACACTGCGGTTTCTGTTGCATTGTAGCTGGAGAGGAGATTGGCGAGGTTTATTAAACTCAATTGTTTAATCCAATTTTGATGGATTGAATTGTTACATGTGTTAATTATATGTTATTGTATAAAGTAAGTATGTTTAAATTGGTAAAATTGAAAATACGATTGTTAAATGAGTTCACAACTTATTTAAAGACATCCCACCTCTGTGATTCTTTCTTGCCACCATTTCATCTCCCACTGAATTGTTCCGTTCTCTTACTTCAATTTGAATATGAATTTTTCATAGATTGAATCAAACATTAAAATATTCTAACGATATAGATCAGCTCAAACATGGGCTATTAAACTTATATTACACAGAGATAAATCAAAGCATATTAACTAAATTAACTAGAGTCGGACTTTTTTCCTTTTTTGTGACCCGAGCTGCGCGCTTGACGGGTCCGGCCACGCCCCATCCCTGCCGGAGGACAGTCAAGGCCGATCTATCAAAGGGGTAAAACGACCATGGCCTGGACAAAACGACAGTCCAGCAATCCACGGGAAAAACGACCGGAAGACGCGTCGTAAAGGTCAATGGCCTCGCGGGTTCCACAGCAACGAGTCAACAGTCTCCAAAACGACCTAAACACCCTTCGGTCATCTTCCCCAACCCCCACTCTCTCTCTCTCTCTCTCTCCATCGGCGGCAATGGCGACCGTTTCCGGAGAAATCCTGCTCGCCCTCGCCGTCGTCGCCCTCCTCTCCACCCTAGCACTCGCCGATCCCGACGCCGACCGGGCGGCCGAGCTCCTGTCCCTCCAATCCCGATCCAAATCCGGCATCATCCACCTCGACGACCACTCCATCTCCCGCTTCCTCACCTCCACCAAGACCCCGCGGTCCTACTCCCTCCTTGTCTTCTTCGACGCCACCCAGCTCCACGACAAGCCTGAGCTCCACCTCCAGGAACTCCGCAAGGAGTTCTCCCTGGTCGCCTCCTCCTTCATCGCCAACAACGCGGAGAACCCTAGCTCCCGGTCCAAGCTCTTCTTCTGCGACCTCGAGTTCAAGGAGTCCCAGTCCAGCTTCGCGCAGTTCGGCGTCAACTCGCTCCCCCACATCCGCCTCGTCGGGCCGGAGGTGAAGAGCCTCAAGGACTCCGAGCAGATGGACCAGGGGGACTTCTCGCGGATGGCCGAGTCGATGTCGGAATTCGTCGAGTCGCGGACGAGGCTCCGTGTGGGCCCGATTACCCGCCCGCCCCTGCTGTCGAAGATGCAGATCATGATCATCTTTGCGTTGGTAGCGATCTGGGTGCCGTTCGCGGCTAAGAAGGTTTTGGCAGGGGAGACGCTTTTGCACGATAAGAAAGTTTGGCTCATCGGTGCCGTGTTTGTTTACTTCTTCAGTGTTGCAGGCACAATGCATAACATTATTAGGAAGATGCCCATGTTTTTAGTGGACAGGAACGATCCGTCAAAGCTGGTGTTTTTCTATCAGGGTTCCGGGATGCAGCTTGGGGCAGAAGGGTTTGCTGTTGGGTTCCTCTATACGATTGTTGGGTTGTTGATGGCGTTGATGACGCATTTGCTGGTGAGAGTGAGGAATGTGAATGTCCAGAGGCTGATCATGGTTTTGGCACTTTTGGTATGTTTCTGGGCTGTGAAGAAGGTGGTGTACTTGGATAATTGGAAGACTGGGTATGGAATTCATGGGTTCTGGCCTTCGAGTTGGAATTGATTTCACCGGTTCAAACTCTCTTCCTTTTGCACTTTCTGGATTTTGATTATGGAATCTTACTTGTAGAATAATATTTGGCTTGACTCTGAGTGTTAGCTTTTATAGACGGCTATGGAATGCATATCACAGAACAATTTAATCCTTGATTATGTACTGCTTCCCGTCGCATCTTTAATAATTAGCTTTGATACAGCTTATATCTGGAATACACGTCAGTACCAGGACAAATTGGGCCTTGCCAATGAACACATACTGACTGGATCGTGTAGATAACTAAAGTTAAGCATTTATTTTCTTGTGCAAGTTGAGAGGGCTAGCTTGGGGGAAGCAAATGGTACTATGGTCATGGTTGTTGGAAGAGAAAAAGTCCATCAGCTGATGACTGGGTGTGTGAGCAGCTCTCACAGAAATTATACAGAATGAGTGAATTTCCTGATCTTTTGTTTGGATAAGGGCGGTAGGGAATATGCAGAGGAACAGTTGATTTTTGGACTGATATATCCTTATCTGCCTCCAATCTTCTATGTAGCCGATCCTTGGGCCTTTTGGGTGAACGACATATGAGATTACTCGATAGGAATAGGACAATATGCATTTGCCCGTGACCATGGAAATAGGATACTAACCATAAGAATTCTGCTTGGAAAGAGATCACTTTCCCTCTAATGTTTTTGGCTTTTTGGAATGTGAGGCTCAACCAGGCTGGCTGAACCTGTTGCCACTGACATCGCCATGACCTTCCTAACTCTGGTGGTTGGTGTGGTCTGACACATGGACCTGCTTACTCCAGCATACTCTGATACTAATTTGTTTTTTCTTGGAAAGCAAAAAGAAAATCATCCTGTGACACTGATAGGAACTATTTCCTCCATGGAGCTCATGAACCTAAGATTTCTATATTGTTCCTGTCTGTCTTTTTAGTTAATATCGCTTTAACATGCACTACTATGATAAGATCACTTCTTCTTGATGAAACATCTCAAGGTTGTCCTTTTCTTGCATCAGAATCTCTGTAAGCAGGTTTACACTTCTTCTTGATGATAACTTATGCCTAACTCCATCCTTTCCCTGGATATCCAGACAGCTGCCTAAATATTATTGGCTCCAGTGCCCTCAAATCATACACTCTTTGATATTTGACAAATAGTGTCACTCTGATCCATGCAAGTTAGCTGCTCTTGTTGCAACCCTGATGTGTCTTTTCTTAAGCTTGAGATGATCAGGTTGATGTAAGATGCAGTCACCCATTTCATCCTTCTTGCTCGTATGTACGACTAAGATTTCCATGAATTTGATGAAGGATGTCATTGTTATGCCTGTTACTTAGCTGCTCTTGTTGCAATCCTGCTGTGTCTTCTCCTAAGCTTGAGAAAACCAGCTTGACAGTAGCTGCAGTCCTTATGTAAGTAACATGTTCATCAATATGACAGAGGATGTCATTGTAATACATGTGACTTAGCTGCTCTCATTCCAATCCTGCTTTGTCTTCTATTAAAGGTTGAACTGATCTGGTGTCTAATCTGCTTGACACCAGATGCAGTTGCCCTTCCATCAATCTTGCCTGCATGCCTTTTGTTTTTGTTTTTTTGTTTTTTTTTTTGCATCCAATTTCATGACTATTTTATTTGTACTTTTTCCTTTCGAAATGGTATGTCATATTCTTTATTGTCGGCGTACTTAGTTGAAAATCCTTGGTGGTCCTTGTACCCTCCAAAGTTCTAGATGTCGTCAATGTAAAAGAATGTTGGTAATGGGTAGTAGTGTGTTGCGCATTTCTTTTTTACCCATGGACTACCTATCATTTGCTTCTGAATTAGTGGCCTCTCTCCAGGTGAGATGGTTTTTTTTTTTTTTTTAGTCAAGAGTAAGATGGATCTACTGAGTCGTTATTTTGCGCCTGTTTCCTATTTGCACACTAACAATGTTTGCTGCTCTGAAGTACACATTCACCATTTTGAGAGTTATTAACTTTGATTAGAATAGTAGATGATTATGCTGATCTTATAGCTTAACCTTCAATTTGTGAGGTCGTCCCCTCTCAATGTTATGACCAAGCTATGCTAGGTTGCTGTGAAGATGGCAAAGTGGCAAGGAGGAATTCCACACCTTGAACAGAAGCAAAATGGCAGTAACATTTTCCATTCAGAACTTTTGTGAAAAGATAGGTGCATAGTGCACACCATCAAGTATCTGATGTTAGTGGATCAAATAAAATTAATAGGGCACTCTAAAAAACATCGAATGCAGTTTATATTAATTTCCTTTGGGAATCTACTGAATGCTTTGGTTCGTCGAAAAAGAAACAATCGCATTAGCTGGTGAAGAAGGGCTTAGGACATTGATGGCAACAAAGTTGGAGTGACACAATGATGGCAGGACAACTCACATGTATCAATAGGTGTGATGGAGGTTTGGCAGTCACACAGGATCAGGGATACAGGGGTCTGATGCACTTATTATGCACACGCCTCTACCTTCTGCTCCCCCTGGATCTGTGATCGGAGTGGCTGAATGTGAGGCTTTGGAAGTTAAACCCTGGCAGATGCCATGCTATTGTTAGATTCTGAGCTCTCATTTGCGCTCATATCGGTTCATTCCTAAAAGCTGAACTGAAATACAAATAAGTGTGGCTCAAATTATGTGATATAATAGACATTTCCATTAGTTGAGTTATCTTGACGGCAAGTAAACACATAGTTGTTGGAAGTACGTACTGATTAGTGCATTCCTTTGAAAAGATCTAATTTTACTGACACTAATCTAACTGAGGTGAGAAACTGAAGTGATAAATTGGATGGACAATTTCTGCTTATGCTGGATCTTCCCCTTAAATCTCGGCTTGATCTGCCATATTTATTGTTGCAAGGGCTCACAACATAAGCAACAGATCTGAGCTTGGCTGCATTTGTTCTTGAACTCTGCACTAGGAGGGTAACGAAGTTTGCGTCTAATGATGAAAGACGCTAGTTATATGAATAACTGATTATAAAGTAACGTGCCAGAGTCATTCAGCGAGGAATATAACTCAGTTGTAATTTGTCACAGAATTCAATATATCAGATATATGTTCCAGTCTCAATTTGCTCCACAGTACCCAACATTTTCATCATGAAAACTTGATATTGTTTGTCCGATTTGGCTCACTGCTCCTACTAAGTGAAGATGAAAATAATGAAGAAAAATTTAGCTGACTCCAAATATGCTCTTTTTGTGGGTATTATGGCGCATCCATCTTCTCGGTTTATTGTCTGAGCTCATCGGGAAAAAGCAACATTTACATGATTTGTACATCATGTGGGTATGCTGTCAAGGAAACACATGGTTCTCTCTTGGTATGCATGCTTCCTGAAATTTTCTGTGCCAGGTTCGCAGGCCTTTCTGGCTTCTTCCGAACTCAACCATCGACAAGTTCATTCACCTGACGAGCGATGAGTTGTTTTAGCCGAAGAGATAACTCTTTTCAAAAGACTTAAGAGAGGAAAACAAACCTCAGCCAATTTTTTGCACGATTTCCAAGAATCGGATTCATTCAAGGATGTCTGACCATGTCAATCGACTGCTCCCCGAAATTTATCCGAAACGAAGGCCAGATCTAGTTCATTCCCTATGGATGACTTTGCCGAAGAAAATATATTTACTGCAAGTTCAAGGTTGGCGGATGGGGAGCCACGGAATCTTTCTGCAGATTGTTTATCCGGACTCGGTCAGTGCCGATGCATTCATTATGTCTTTTGTTCTGTCCTCTTCAATCACCAATGGAACAGGCTTTCTTTCGGACAGATCGACATTATTGCATGGATTTTTCCACGGGTCTGCCTGCATCCTTTCCAGAAAACTTAATATAACCCTAGTTGGCAGATGAGAGTTGGTAGATGTGGTGGTGGTGGTGGTGTGGATGGACATCACATGCTCTTTGAATTTAAGAACCACTGGGGTTTTGATTGTTAGTGGAACAAAGGTCATGTCCACATTGGACTTTTAGGGATCGGACAAACCCCATCTATGGATGATGTCTTTGCCTTTATCCGGGTTTTCCTAAAGGGCAAATCAAAGTTCAAGCTTTATAAAGTGGACTGGAGGATGTTCCCAATGCTCGATAATTGCTCTAAAGGCTGAAAGTAATTGCCTTTCGAATTTGCCAATCCCGGCAAGGAATGAGGATGACATGCTTATCCTAAGATCGGATAGATCGGTTTGGGCTCGTTGCGCGAAACCTAAGGTAAGTTGCTATCTAATTGCTATATCGATTGGACAAGCTCACGCCAAATACTAGAGAGAAATGTCGCGAGAGCATTAACGATGATTTGAGAGACATTTTGGGAGAAAAAAGTGATTTTTTTAGTATTTTTGTTTGTTTGTGTAAAACGGTATTGTCCAAGTTAATTCTCGATGCCTGGCAAAATGAAAGAAAAAGGAAGATTAACTCTTGAATATGCCGGGGAAGTCAGACATCATTATTACGATGATGCTTTCGGAAAGTTTTTCGATCATTATGATAGGCATTGGGAGGAGGGCTCTGAAGCATCTGCGGATATGCTTAGTGGAGTCGATTATTGACCACAGCAATCCTGCTTTAAGGAGCTAAATAATTGTCGTTCTTCCACGGGAGAAAGAGGCACCCTAATGATGTATCCTATGTATATATTATGAAGAAGCAAGGGTTAATGAATCAAGTATGAACTCACTAAGGGACTAAACTTTCAAATGTGCTTTAAAATCGAGAATCAACCCTTTCAAGATAAGTAGATTCTAAATTAAAATATTTGGAACCTTCACTGTTAGAGTCGGTTTTTAGCTTTTGATTGAAAAACCCCAATCGACCCTAAAATCGGTCTACTTATTTCCTTCTTCTTCTTCTTCTTTTTGGCTTAATTAAATTAAAAATGCTTATTTTGTACTTATAATGTAAAAATTTTCCATGAAAAATAGACATGAGATCAAATATCATACTTCTACATAAGAAGGTGCTAAGTGTATTAAATTAAAGAAATCCACGGTTGGTTTTGAATCAATTCGAAACAAATTTTACCTGAAAATTAATGATTGCCGGTATAGAATGGGGAATTAGCATAGATGCGATAGCTCCTAATATAAACCCTAATCTCTATCCAAAATCGAGTTCAACGCAAGAATCGATATCGGGAACTAAATGATCAAGGCCGGTTTTGAAATATTTTTCCCAATAGCCCAATCAATCGTCATGTGAATTGGCCTGGAATCGATCTAGTAAGATCATTTTAGTTTGATTCCCCAATCAAATCAGCCCGTGTGGTCATCCCTAACTAATGTTTGTCCATTTATTTGAAGTGCATCACCATAAGCGTAAAGGGAATAAGTCTTGAATCATCCCACGAGTCCACAACTTTAGTGTAAAAAAATTTTCAATTTGGATTCCGTGCATGATTTGATATTTTTCACTATGATTCCAGGTAATATCTTCTTGGCCTAGAGAGTTCAAATCGGGCTGGAGCTTTGCTCATTCATTGTTATCCACTTGCTATCCCACTGATAAAAAAACTATGTGTGGCTCTTTAAGCATCAAATGGCCAAACGTGGTAAAGTTAAACAATCTGTAATTCTTTAAGCGCCGGCAGCAATAAACAAAGTAAAGCTGATTTATCCATATTTCCACTTTTTAACTTTTTATACCGAAATTCCAATGAAGAGAAGGACATGAATTATTGATCATGTGAGTATCATCTTCTCTATAAAAGGACTACATGGATGTGGTGCAAGAGTAGAGAGTAAAGATAGCTAAAATTCAACAAGCCTAAAGTCACTTCTCAGAATGGCTCTCACCACTCAGCCATTGCTAAACTCACAGACCTCTCACAACAAGAGTCTCTGTCTGATTTTCTCCTTGATTGCAGTCATCTTCTCAGCTGCCATATTCACACACCGCTTGATCAAGACCGGCGATTTTGCTGGTGCCCCTCTTGTGCATATCTGTGGTGAGGCCCAAGATCAGGCTCGATGCCGAGCCATGGTTTCGGAAATCGTCCCCTATGGCGTGGCCTCATTCTGGAGCGACAAGAAGATGCTCCAAGTTTTTGTGAAAAAGACGGCTATCCGGACGGGAAATGCTATAGATGCCATGAAGGAGGTTAGCCGCCGGGTGAACGATCCTAGAGAAGAAGCAGCTTTGGCTGATTGCGTGGAGTTGATGGAAATGTCTGTGGATAGATTGGAAGACTCTACAAGGAGTCTTCAAGAACATAAGGTAATTATTTGGGTTATTAACCATGAGAAGCTTTCACACTTACTTTTATTTAGTATGGGAGTCATAAAACTCATAGCCCACAAACTTAAAGAAATCTATATTTATACTTTCCTAGAGTTGAATCAACTCATTCAAAAACTCTCTCCTCAGTCGTCTGCAGATGTCCATACATGGTTGAGCAGTACACTCACAAATTACATCACCTGCTTGGATGGTTTTGAAGGCTCATCGTCTGCTAAATCATCGATTGAGCCTACTGTCAGTGACTTGATATTGAGGGCAAGAACTTCTCTAGCCATGTTTGTTTCTGCTTCATCTCCTGAAGGACAAAAAACAGATGTCCTGGAGTCCTTGATCGGTGATTTCCCATCATGGGTAACTGGAAAAGACCGTCGTCTTTTGCAATCTCCAGCGAACGCTGTTAATGCCGACGTGGTGGTGGCCAAGGATGGAAGTGGGAAGTACAAGACAGTGAAAGAGGCAATCACGGCCGCTCCTAGCAATGCCAAGACCCGGTACGTTATTTATGTGAAGAAAGGCACATACAAGGAGAATGTGGAGGTGACCAAGACGAAGACAAACATCATGCTAGTAGGCGATGGCATGGATTCGACTGTGATCACTGGCAGCCTCAATGTCGTTGACGGTGCAACAACATTCAATTCCGCTACTGTTGGTAAGGACCAATCTCGTCTTATATCTTTGATGGTCATTAACTATGGAACCTGTGTGTAGAGGAGTGACGAACATGATCATGGCGTACATTTTTTTCTCTACTTAATCTGTAAAATGTCGGACTGCAGCTGTGAATGGCGACGGCTTCATCGCCCAGGACATAGGGTTCCAGAACACTGCCGGGCCGCAGAAACACCAGGCAGTTGCACTCCGCGTCAGTGCTGACACGTCAGTCATCAACCGGTGCCGCATTGACGCCTACCAAGACACCCTCTACACTCACACCAACCGCCAGTTCTACCGAGACTGCTACATCACGGGCACAGTGGACTTCATTTTTGGCAACGCTGGTGTGGTGTTCCAGAACTGCAAGCTTGTGGCGCGGAAGCCCATGAGCGGCCAGTCCAACATGGTCACTGCCCAGGGCCGGACTGACCAAAATCAGAACACTGGGATCTCGATCCAGAGCTGCGATGTGATCGCAAGCTCTGATCTCGAGCCCGTCAAGGGCTCGATCAAGTCGTATTTAGGCCGGCCTTGGAAGGAGTACTCCAGGACCGTGGTGATGCAATCAAACATTGGTGATCACATTGATCCCGCAGGGTGGTCAGTGTGGAGCGGCGATTTTGCCCTCAAGACTCTTTACTACGGGGAATACATGAACAAGGGACCGGGCGCAGGAACGAGCAAGCGGGTGAAGTGGCCGGGTTATCGGGTCATCACCAGTGCAGCAGAGGCCAAGAAGTTCACCGTGGCCGAGCTGATTCAGGGAGGGACTTGGTTGAAGTCCACTGGAGTGTCTTACACTGAAGGGCTGTGAAAAATGAGTTTTAGTCCCTTCTTTTTGGGTGGAATAACTTAGAATGTCTGGGGATTTCCTTGTACCGTATGGTTCATGCAACGGTGTTTTGGCTTCACGGAAACTGCATCGCATCCTCATCACTCCATTTATCTGTCATTGTTTACATAAGCCGTAAGATGGGATTTTGACTGTGGTCTTAGACGAAACCTTGACGGACAGTGTATTTATCACACCGTTACAAGTTTGGTACCACCAAAGAAGTTTGGAAGTATTAATATCATAATAGGTTTTATTTAGTGTTCTAGATTACATAAAAAAATTGGATATTAAGTATCATTGCACAGTTTAAAATTATATTTCATATTTTAAGGGCCAAAGAAAACGAAGAACTGTGATCATCCTATGATCTACGATTTGCAGTAGACGAAAATTTGAATTTTGTATCTCGTGAATGATTATATGTTCTCACTATGATTCTACACAATATTTTCTTGATCTGGAGAGTCCCCATCGGCTGGAGCTTTTTATCTTTTTCTCTTCCTGTCCCACTAGTGGAAAAGAATGTGCTACTCTCTTAAGAATTGAGTGGTCAAAAGGTAAGCAATGTTTTGAATAATTTGTAATTCTTTAGGCGCTGGCACCAATTAATTGATGTAAGGCTCAATCACCTCATTTTCTACTTTTGACTTTTTCAACCAGAAAAGAAGTAAAACAGTGCTCGTTGGAAGAAAAATTCAGGAGTAATCGATTATGTTGGTATCATCTTCTCCGTATATAAGGGCTGTGCATTGATAGAGTAGACAGCAGAGAGCAAAGAGAGCTCAATTCAATAAGCCTAAAGTCACTCCTCAGAATGGCAATCACCACTCAGCCATTGCTAAACACACAAACCTCTCGGAACAGAAGTTTCTGTCTGATTCTCTCCATTGCAGCAATCGTCTTCACATCTGCCATAATCACAGACCACTTCATCAGGACCGGCAATTTTGCTGGTGCACCCCTTGTGCCTATCTGTGGCAACGCCCAGGATCAGGCTCGATGCCGAGCCATGGTTTCCAAAATCGTCCCCTATGGTGCGGCCTTGTTCATGAGTGACAACAGGCTGCTCCAAGTGTGCATGACAAAGACGGTGATCCGCACGAAAATTGCTATAGATGCCATGAAGGATCAGCGTCACTGGGTGAACGATCCCAGAGAAGATGTGGCTTTGGCTGATTGTGTGGAGTTGATGGATATGTCTGTGGATAGATTGGAAGACTCCTTAAGGAGTCTTCAAGAGCAGAAGGTAGAAGTTTCTAGTTTGTTTATTTTTTTCTCTTTAGATATTTGGGTATATTGACCATCAGAAGCGTTAGTCACTTGGAATTATTATGAGTCAAAGACTCATACCCCACGCACTTGGTGATCTCTAAATGAATATTAGATTTGTTTCACTTCAATCCAACACTCTTTCTCCTCAGTCATCTGCAGATGTCCATACATGGCTGAGCAGTTCACTCACAAATTACGTCACCTGCTTGGATGGTTTCGAAGGCTTGTCGTTGGCTAAATCTTCTATCGAGCCTATTCTCAGTGACTTGATATCCAGGGCAAGAACTTTGCTAGCCACGTTTGTTTCTACTTCATCTCCTGAAGGACGAAAACCGGATGTATTAGAGTCCTTGATTGGCGATTTCCCATCGTGGGTCACAGGAGAAGATCGTCGTCTTCTACAATCTCCAGCAAACACCGTTAAGGCTGATGTGGTGGTGGCGAAGGATGGAAGTGGGAAGTACAAGACAGTGCAACAGGCTATTGCGAGTGCTCCTAACAAAGCCAAGACCAGGTACGTTGTTTATGTGAAGAAAGGCACATACAAGGAGAATGTAGAGGTGGCAAAGACGAAGACGAACATCATGCTTGTCGGCGATGGCATGGATTCGACAGTGATCACTGGCAGCCTCAACTTTGTTGATGGTACAACGACATTCAATTCCGCCACTGTTGGTAAGGACCAATTATATCTCATATCTTTGATGGTTAATAACCATGGAAACTTTGAAATAAGGAGCGATGAGCATGACCAAAGACTACAGTTTTTTTACTCCTAATCCACAAAATTTCCAAATGCAGCTGTGAATGGCGATGGATTCATCGCCCAAGACATTTGTTTCCAGAACACTGCTGGGCCGCAGAAACACCAGGCTGTCGCCCTCCGCGTCAGTGCAGACAAGGCGGTCATCAACCGATGCCACATCGATGCCTACCAAGACACCCTCTACACGCATGCGAATCGCCAGTTCTACCGAGACTGCTACATCACGGGCACAGTGGACTTCATCTTCGGCAACTCAGCAGTCGTGTTGCAGAACTGCAAGCTCGTGGCCCGGAAGCCCATGAGCGGTCAGTCCAACATGGTCACGGCCCAGGGTCGGACCGACAAAAACCAGAACACAGGGATCTCGATCCAGAGCTGCAACCTGATCGCAAGCTCTGATCTCAAGCCCGTTAAGGGCGCGATCAAGTCGTATCTGGGCCGGCCTTGGAAGGAGTACTCTAGGACCGTGGTGATGCAGTCTTACATTGGTGATCACATTGATCCAGCCGGGTGGTCAGTGTGGAAAGGTGATTTTGCCCTCAAGACCCTGTACTACGGGGAGTACGAGAACAGGGGACCGGGCGCCGGAACGAGCAAACGGGTGAAGTGGCCGGGTTATCATGTCATCAACAGCGCGGCGGAGGCGAAGAAATTCACCGTGGCCGAGCTGATCCAGGGAGGGTCTTGGTTGAAGTCCACTGGGGTGGCTTACACTGAAGGCTTGTGAAAAACGAGTCATGGTCCCTTCTTTATGGGGACTTTTAGCGAGTCTGTCGTGATCTCAATAAGTTGGAACTTTTGGAGATTCCAACGTACTGTAACGTTCATGAAGTTCAACGTGAATTTGAGCTCATGGTTCCAGCAAATTCAGGTTCACATTGGTGAGCACGAAGAAGCCAGAAACAAAGGCACCTAAAAGATGTCTCATCATGATGTCTGCCTCTGTTTAGCCGCGCTTGAGAGCACTTGTTAAGCATCGCATTAGCTGTTCAAAGTTATTGTTTTCTCTGCCCCAATTTACCCAAATGGGACAAATTGGAGTAGGTTAGAGCACACCGAATAAAGAGAAAACTACATGAACTTTCACAGACTAAGTGAATTGGCACGCAGATTTCTGGGTATATACAATGATTTGCCTTTTCCAAAATATTAACACTAGCATTGAATATTCAACGCGATTTTACTTGTAACATTTGGTTTTTCTTTGCCGGGTAAATAATTATTCATTATAACACTCCGTAAAACTTCCGGTGCTTTATATTGACACCAAGAGCCAACCCAACTCCCTGAGTCCATGACATTGCGCCGAATTTAACTCGGAAAAATTTGAGTTATTAAGTCATAAGACCATTGAATAAAGTAATCGTTATAATCATGTTTGTTAGTGGATGATTTATTTTTCTAAATAGCGTCATGGTTACACACACCTCCGAACTTATTGATTCAGATTGCCAAACGCAACTTTCTTGTTCAATACCAATACGTCCTAAATTCGATTTGTAAAATGACGGTTTGTTATCATTCACCATGTGGAACAAATGGGTATTGAGAGTCTTGACCATGGTTCAATATATGAAATATCATGAAGGCAGTCCAAAATTGTAAGTTTGATACAGCGTTTGTTTCACTCCCGTCTGTCCAAGCACCCCTGATTTGGAGGTTATTCCTGGTTGTCCTGTCTTGTTTCTCTCTTATCCATCTCCTTCCCCTCTCTCTCTCTCTGCCTCTCCCTTTCTTCCTCCTCTGTTTTCCAACTCTCATTCTTTTCTCCTTTTTCTTTTCTTTCTTCCTTTTCCTTTTCTCTTGAAGTTAGGAAAGAACCCGAATCACCCTTCATTCATCACCTTGCTCTCCGCGACGCCAATGCGCATGGATTCCTGCATTTGGACGCCAAGCCGCTTGATTTGAGCAGAGGGTACCCGCGATTTCGCCATTCGCAAAGACCCCTTGTGACCGAACGGAGGGTGGAGCCTTCCCAGGCGGACTAATGGAAGGATAGAGAAACATGAAGATGTCGCATTAGACCGACTCAATTTCGTTTCTTTTTTAAAGGGTGAAAAACGCGTGATTCATTCGTGCATTTCCCTTAGATTGTGTTGCGCCATTTTGCGCGAAAAAAGGAGGAAAAGATCATCCCTTTTCGACGGACTTGTCGAAGATTTCTAGGGGCTGCTTGTTTTTGAAGGGTGGAGTTACGTCTATAATGACAATGACGATCAAAGGAATATACAAGAGCTTCAAGTACATCTCCCAGATCTTTGGTAAGTAATGCCCCCTCTTTCTCTCTTTCTGTGAAGCAAGCATAATTGCGTATGGGTTGAAGGAAAAATGGATACTTTCGCACTTTTTTTTGGGGGGGTTGTGTGGTCCCATATTGGTGATCAGATGGGCGAATGATGCTTCGTCATTGATTGTTTGAAAATGAGGGATGATTCGTTTTGTAGTCCTGAAGGAACGCGAAATGGAAATTGGGTACCCGACTGATGTTAAGCATGTTTCTCATATTGGATGGGATGGTCCATCCGGCAATGGACCCAGCTGGGTATGTGATCAAACACACAAACTTCCTATCTCACAGCTTTTGGTTCGCTATGGTTTTTGTTTTTTTCTCATGAAATTCAGTTTCGTGATTGTGATTACTTCGTTTGGGATGATGCAGATGAATGAGTTCAGGGCCGCACCCGAATTCGCAGGCTCGCTCGGTTCGATCCGTGAGCGTGGAGATTCTAATCCGGTGGGTCCTCGTCCATGGTCCTCTCAAGGTATGTTGCCTTCGTACATTTCCCTTCTGTTGATTTGCAGTTCTCTGCATTCGCTAGTTGGAAGTGAGACATGGTTTCTGCTTTCTCTGTGCGTCCAATGTCACCAATAACGTAAGTTCTGTTAGGTGACTTAAATGATTACCGGTAATACAATACGCATAATCATAAGCAAAAGTCCGGCCCCTGATGAGGACAGTCTAATTTTTTTTATTCCTCCAAGGATATATATGAGCTAATCAAACCTGTAGTTTCTGCTTTTTCCTGTGATTTCAGGAAATGGTATGAGCTATGGTCTTTACTCTTTGCAAATGATAAAACTTTTAGCTTCATTGCTACAGGCTGCGAAACTTTTATATCTGACTTCTTTTCCTTCCCATATGATAGATAAAACCATGAGTTGAAGCTTAATGGGGAGTGCCTTAACTCACATCTAATGGGCTATAAAAGATTGAAGGTTCTTAATTGCAACCCTAGCTTCATCCTTGATGACACACATCCAACTCTGTATATATATATATATATATATATATATATATATATATATATATATATTGGATTTCCCTTTTTCATGTCGATGCACTATTTTCCTCTCTTTTCAAGTAGGGAAAGATTGTCCTCTGAAAGCTTGTCTCTGTGAAATGATAGATTTGCGTTTCTGGTAGTTGCTTGCAACCTGTTCAAACTTGGCTACTTCTTGTGATCTGAAAGGGTTAGAGAAAAATGGTCATGCATCATCTTTCTTGGGATAATTTGTTCTCCATTTATTGTTTTAAAACCTTCCTTTCTCCTCTCTATTTCAGTGGAGAAGCCACATTATTTGTAGTTTTTTTTAGTAATGTCATCATTAAATGAGTAAATGTATCTTCTCCTGATCAAATTAATATGAGGTTTTGCAGCGATTAGTTCTCTAATATGTTTCTTATCCTATATGAGCTGGTTATAGTTTTACATTTTCTCTCTGGTGTTTTCCTCTTCTAATTTGTGCTTTGTCACTTCGGATGATCTCTTGCAGATTCTGAACAATCTGGGTCGGGCCAACCTGCAATTGGCACGGACAAAGACTCTCCAATGACAGAACTCCCAAAAGGATTGAAGAAACAAAAACGGAAAAAGACTAGGTCAACATCATCATCTTCAAAGTCATCAAGACCCTCAAGAGCGCCAAAATCAAAGGCCAAGCCCGCCGACATGGAGGACACTCCTAATTGGTAAGTGTAGTTTCCACATCGGAGGCCTTCTGACTAAGAGGAAAAACGAAGCTGTCAATGTCCATGACCATGAGGAAGATCTTAAACCACTGCCTCAGAGGTCGACGGAGCACAAGAAGTGACCCTCAGAGAACTACACCAGGTGTTGTAAATCCAAAGCTGTCTAGATGTTTATCAGTCAATGTCTGTACCAAAGATTCGGACAGCCTCTTTTGGAGATATGAGAAGGAATTGTTAAAAAGCTACCGAACATAGTGCTAGTATAACTAGGGATTTTTTGTGTATGGAAAGAGTTGATCACTCCCCAATTGCAATAGTAATTGAGTTAGTTTTTATCCTAGAGTGAAAGATTATGGAGTTACACGATGACTGTAAACTGAATATTGTATTGTTCTGGGTTTTGGACATAGCCAATTGTTTTGTCTTCTCTGACTCCTAACTCGACCTTGTTCAATTGGAGAGGTGAATGTTCTGTAATTCCCAAAAGGCTCTAACAAATCAAGCTTCAGGCACATTGCCTAAAATTCGTCACCACCATTGCTAATAATCGTCTTGAATAGCTGAAATCGGCTGCTCAACGTACAAATGCATAGCAAGTTCTGGTGAGATCAAGTCTCTAATTTGAACATAATATTACACATAATTTACTACCATATCTGTCCAAAGATATGAATATTGTTACCTCTTTCGTGCCAGTTTTCGAATGTTAGGTGCTCAAAATCAATCAAACTTCTTCATATGTTTTCACTTTTGTCGACTGGAAGTATTACGATCGCAGAAACAAGAGAAAACTACAGCAATCTAGAGCCAATTGACCCGAAACAAATTCTGCTCCAACTTCAAATCAAGAAAATGATTATTCCTATGACAGTAGCAATATAAAACAGATTAGAACTAAGAAATCAATGTGGTGGTTGTGAATTAATTCTGTGAGGAACCTAGAGCAGCATGATTTTCCACATTGATGGTTCAAATTTCTTGTTTGTATCCTGTGCCATAGATGTTTATCTATATTTCATCTTGAATATTTGGTAATAAAGAACCCAAAATGCAAAATCACACAAATAAATTTGCAAAAATTGTCAACCCCGCTCAGTATACCCGACACTATTTGCAACTTTTAAGTGAGAAAGATAAAAAAAAACCGTCACCTGTTAACTGTCCAGAGTTTTGAGAGGATGAGAATGGAGAGCTGACTTTGTCCCTTCCTAATTTTGCTCACTTTTGCTTCTCCCTCCATTGCCACTTTTCTCCTTCACCCACTTTTCACTCTCTTTCACTAATAACCAAAAGATCAAGATTCAATCATTTTGACAAAAGAATAACGAAAAGAGAGGAGGAGCAGTGCACCCATCAATGAAACCTTCAGGTGCAATCCAGATGAGATTTTCCTGGAGAGATTTCTCTTGAAAATCCACTACAATCCTAGGACATTATGAGTGAAGCCAGAAGAGCATTGAGCTTGCTCATCATTCTCTTCGTTTCTTTCGCAATTCAGAGAGAGATCAATGCTCAGGACTATGACGATGATCCACCTGCAGCTCCTCCTCCCGCAGAAGAGAACTGCAATGGCATCTTCATCTCCTATGACTTCATCTCGAGGATCAAGGAATTCCCGCACGTGAAGAATGTGTCAGCACAGTCCTGGGCCTTCAACTCGACCATGACGGTCTTGAACACAGGCACGCACGAGCTCCAGGCCTGGAAGATATTTATCGGATTCCAGCACCAGGAGATTCTCGTCTCGGCTAGCGGTGCTGTCCTGGCCAACAGCGAGGATTTCCCAGCCTCGGTTGGGAATGGGACGCACCTCTTGGGATATCCTCAGACGGATCTGAAGACATCGATCGAGACCGCAGGTGACCTGACCCAAATCCAGGCGATAGTTCAGATCTCGGGCACACAGTTTGGTGTGAAACCGCCAGGCATCCCGATGCCAAAGATGATACGGCTTGAGAATGACGGATTCAAATGTCCAGCACCTCTACATAAGAGTAAGTGGCACATGTCATGGAATACTTTCTTTAGCGTCGGTCGCATTATCTTCTGCAACATACCGTTCCGTAATGTGTTGCCCAAGATTTCTTGATCTTCCCGTCTGCGATTGCTCACGTTTAAAGAAATGGGATTTGGCAGAGACTTCAATGTACGCGTGCTGCGTTCGGGATCCCAAGTACAAGGTCAAGAAACGGAAAACGAAGCTACTGCCCCGTCAGAAGGGCGACCTCTCGTTTAGCTACGATGTGATCCAAGCCTATGAAAGCAACTATCTAGCTCAGGTGACGATCGAGAACGACAGTCCTTTGGGACGCCTCGACCACTGGAACTTGACTTGGGAGTGGATGAGAGGGGAGTTCATATATACAATGAGAGGAGCATACACTCACGAAATAGACTATTCGGATTGCATCTACGGCGCCGCGTCCCAGTACTACACGAGCCTTGATTTCGCCCAAGTCATGAACTGCCAGAAGAAGCCAGTCATTGGGGATTTGCCCCGCGAGAGGGCGAACGATACGAAGATCGGCAAACTGCCCTACTGCTGTAGGAATGGAAGCATCTTGCCGTCGATCATGGACCCGAGCCAAGCGAAGTCCATATTCCAGGTGCAAGTGTACAAACTCCCGCCAGACACAAACCTAACCGCGCTCTATCCTCCCGAGAGATGGAAAATTGTTGGCACCCTCAACCCTGACTACCAATGCAGCTCGCCAATCCGAGTGGACGCCACGGAGTTCCCGGACCCCAGCGGCCTCCAGGCCACAACTTCAGCCATCGCAAGTTGGCAAGTGGTCTGCAACATCTCCAGGCCGACGAAAACGACCTCGCATTGCTGCGTTTCCTTCTCGGCGTACTACAACGAGTCGGTCATCCCATGCAACACCTGCGCTTGCGGCTGCGATGACTCGGATTCGTGTAACCAGAAGGCCCAAGCAATGCTCCTCCCCTCAGAAGCCCTCCTGGTCCCGTTCCAGAACAGGACGGCCAAGGCCGTGGCGTGGGCAAAGATGAAGCACTTCCACATCCCCAACCCGTTGCCCTGCGGTGACAATTGCGGGGTGAGCATAAACTGGCACGTCTACACCGACTACAAGAATGGATGGACCGTCCGGGTCACCCTGTTCAACTGGGAAGAAATCAATTTCGAGAACTGGTTCACCGCGTTCCAATTGAAGAAAGTGGCCCGCGGCTTCCAGAAGGCGTACTCATTCAACGGCACATTCTTTCCTGAGATGAACGACACCATCTTCCTTCAGGGCCTGCCGGGATTGACCTTCTTGATGGGAAAGACAAATGGGACAGACCCAAAGGCTGATCCTAGGGTCCCCGGGAAGCAACAATCAGTGATCTCCTTCACGAAGAAGCTCACGCCGGGAATTAAAGTAGCGAAGGGCGACGGCTTTCCTTCGCGGGTCTTCTTCAATGGAGAGGAATGCTCGCTCCCTGCCTATTTTCCCACAGGAAATGGGAATATACGTCGAGTTAGTTTAGCGCAGCTAGTTTTGACTGTAGTTGCGATACATGTGCTTTTAAATCCTAACCATTGACAATGAAAATGTTCTTCAGACATGTTTAGTTTAGGAGGCAAACATTCAATTGAATCATGAAGGGCATGGTTAATTCTTAGAACAGATTTTCCAACCGAGACCTCATCTCATGTCATGTCATGATTGTTGGTAATCAACTTCTCATACCGTTATTGGGAGCACGAGGTTGACTTTATTCTAAAATGATCACATGCTATGTATGTAACAGCCCGCTTCCGGCCCCTTTTCGAGGTCCAATTGAGCGAATTTATAGGTTTAATTAGTGGTCTGTTGGCCCCGGGAGTGCCTCGGACTAAACCGTAAAAATTCGTTTCGGGCGATTCCGGGCTTTCGGAAATCGCGTTTTGGTCCCCCAACTTTTAAATATTGCAATCTGGCCCCTAAAGATTTGAATTTAGACTTAAGGGCACTTTAGTAATCTCCACCGCCTCATTTTCTCTCTCCTATTCCCTTTTTCCCTTCCCCATGAGCCGCCCACTCCTCTCTTTCTTTCCCTCCCTTTTTCTCTTTTCCCTTTCCCAATTTTTCCTTCTTTCCCGCTGACTCCCCTGCAGACCACCAACTAGACTCTCTCTCTCTCTCTCTCTCTCTCTTTTCTCTGCGTATCTAGTGCGAAGGGGGCCCACGGTGTAGGCATGTCTTCTCTCTCTCTCTCTCTCTCTCTCGCGCGGAGGACGTCTTCTTCTTCTTCTTCTTCGGAGGGCAACTTCATCTTCTTCGTTTCTGCTCCTCCGGTCACCATTTGGCACGCCGTTGGCGGCATTGGATTCCTTGGGACACCATCTTCAAGCCCCGACTAGTTGCCATCTCCGTCGCCGCCGGCATTGTCGCCGGGAGCCGCCAAAATTTGTTGCCGCGCGGAGGTTGGTCCATGCTCGCGAGTTGCTGTCCACGGCGAGTCGAAGCTCCTTCGACGACACCCATGCCACCCCGTCGCTTCCTGTAGGTCCTTAGGCGTCCCCTCAGCTCCACTAAGGCCGTCGTCGCCGCCATCGTTGTCCCGAGGGCCATCGATTTCTTCCCCGACCACGGATGCCCTGTTTTTCGCTCGAGCTACTGTTCACGACCGCCGTGCCTCCTCCGGCGAGACCCATCCCTCACCACCACCTCCAATAGATAGCTGGGAGTCCCACGATCACAACGGCACCGGTCTTGCTCGTTGAAGTTGCACCTTTTGGGAGAAATCAACTCCGAAGCGCAACTCCCTCCTTTGAAGCTCTAATTCCGGCCAGCCACCTTCAAGGAGCAATTACTTGTCGCTCCGGCCACCTTAGACGACGCCACAACCACCAATGGACTCGTATGAGTCCCCTCTTCAAAGCCCAATAGGTCTCCTTCTCCAATTTTATGCCGTTTGCTCGAATTTGGTCCCGAACCGACTGGTGCTCCTCGGACCTGATTTTTGGGTAAGCTGGTCGCGCGACTCCGGCGTGTCTCGGAGCCATTCCGCCGCCACCCACGGCCATCCATGAGCCCCTCAACCCTCCAAGACCACCAAGGAACATCCCCGGCCGCCGTCAAGCCTCGAGCCACAGCCCGATCGCCGGAAAACGACCCCGACCAGCACTGTTTGTGCTTTAGGCGGGTCGTTTGGGCTTCGCCGGAGTTGTCCGGGCCCTCCTCTCGCCTCACCGCTCCACCCGTGGGCCCGGCCAGCTTACCACGGCGTCGGACCGCCTCCGGGAGGTCGCCGGAACTTCGCCGGAGCCTCGCCGGAGGGTCGCCGGCGCCGGCGCAGGAGGATCGCCGGAGCTCCTGGAGGTGTCCAGAAGATGCTCCCGACCTCATCCATCCCTCCCATGGTGTTGGATTGATGATTGGAAAGTCGCAGCAAGCCCGAGCGCGATCGGAAGTACAAGGATCGCGTCGCCGCGAACCGCTGATTCGCGAGAGAAATGCCAAGTGAGTGGACTCTCTATACTTCAATTAGACGCATCTATCGCTTTAGTAGAAATATTAGAATCATTTGTATGGTTGGATTGTGTGATTGGATGAATGGAGCCGAGTATGGCCAAGTACAGGACATTGGTGACGAGGCGACAGGGAGACCGATTAGGAGAATTGAAAGGATTGAATGGTTGAATTGCGTGATTATTGGACGATGAGAGTTATCAGGACCATTTGGTGATAATTGGAAGGACCGATAAGGTGGCCTGTGAGCCCTTATAACTGAATTGAGGTTAATATGATTTATTGGGAAGCCTGATTAGGTGACTGGATGGTTTGAGGTGGCTAATGAGCCTTAAGCAATGATTGCACGTCGATTGAATCCGATCAGAGTTTGACGAGACTGCAGTTGGTGGCAAGGCGACGTTTTAGTATAATTATTATAAAAATATTTATATAGGCTACATGGGTGTGAAATAATTTGTCAGTGGCAAATGACTGGATCGATTATCACCCAAGGGGCCTAATCAAGGGTTAATGGTCAACGGGACCGGATTTAGAGGCAGCTGAGTTGCGAAGGTGATGATGATGGATTATTAATGATTCTTAGTCGGTCAATTGGATATTTAAAATTGGAAGTCGATGGGACTCGATTGAGTATCGACAGGGCTACGTTGGACCGATTTGATTTCATAAGACGATTGAAGTGGTCATTGAGCTCGATTCACTTTGATTTTGGCTTTAGCCGAGGAATTAGGGCAGTGAGCCCCAACCATCGATTGATGGGATGACTTGAGCTGATTTTGGTTTGATATGTTATGCCATGGATTTGGCGATTGAATAGTGCCATAGACTTGGCGACTTAACGGATCGATAGATGGGATGACAACGTGCCATGGATTTGGCGATTAACGATTTAGGCCAATTGTGCCTTGATATAGGACGCCATGGATTTGACATTGATTGATTGAAGGGTCGATTGAGTAAATGGGAGGCCTAATTTGGCGTTTGAATAGTGCCATGGACTTGGCGGGTCGAACGAACAAATAGAAGGGATAATAACGTGCCATGGATTTAGCGACGGTATATGAATGAATGGCTTGACCAATAAGCCAATTTGATGGTAAGACGGCAATGGGGATCATTGAACGTGGAAAACGACGATGAGCCGAGAAAGCTTAATTAGGGTCTTAGGCCGGTTGTGGACGGCCTTAAACTTTTAATTACGCAATTTATTTATTTAATAATGCATTATTTCATTACTCTGCAATTTATTCATTTAAATGTTATTTATTTATTTATTTTATTCTATTAAATTATTCGAGCGAATGTATGATGCAAAAAGGGGTTGATTGGACTGACAAGTATGTGGCTTAGTGCCAAGTCTCAGTCACGGACTGATCGACTCATAGGTAGATTAGTGAGCAAAGAGAGAGAAGGCTTGTGACGGGCTGGGTAATAAAGAGAACATGATTGGTAAAGGAATTATGAGTATTGAGTTAGTCCACTTTATTGGAAGTCGACTCATTTGAGGAGTCAATGGCGATGGTGGCACTAGATGCCGATTTGAGGATATTTACTGATTTTAGTCACGATGTGACGTTGTTGAACGGCTTTGGGCCGAGTCTCGGTCGCGGACTAGTAGACTGATGGATTTAGCTCACCAGTGTGATTGATTTGAGGATGTGGGCTTGAATTCGAGGCTAAGAATGGAATTAACTAGAGATAGCGGAAAAAGAATTTCAGGGTGGTTATGAAGGAACTGAGAAATAGAGAATTGATTGATTTTGAGAAAAGAAAGGATAGATGATAAATCGTGTGAAATACTGATGATAATTGCATTTGGGGAAATTATATATGGAGGTTGAGCAGTGAGTAGGGACACTATGGTGATAGTGTTTCTAATTTTGGTATAGGGATAAACTCACTGAGATATTTATATCTCATCCCGTTGTTATTAACCATTTTCAGGTACATGGTTAAAGATGGATTTGGGGGTGAGTATTGTGGGAGGAGACCCATGCTTCCGTTGAAGACTTGAAGGTCGGTGACAAGTCCTGGGATGTCGCCACTTAATGACCGAAGTGAAGGAAGGAAATCAGGGGCCGTCGCGTGCCCAATGGCGGAGCGTGGCGGGTCCTGACAATGTATACTAATTTTGACTATGATCATAAATAGATTATTGAGATGGAAAAAGAATATAGGATAGTACAAATTATATGTTTAATAACACATAAAAATGTAGTAAACTCATGAATTACGATCGACTATTAAAGTGATCATTGCAATGCTCTTTCTAATTCTGATGTTAGGGGGTGCTGTGGGATTTCCGGTGCTAACCCCTTATTGCATAAGTCAACCATGAAATTAAACGGTATAATAGGCATTGCCTTACTTAAACTAAAAGACGTAACAATTACTACATCCCTAGTACATTTCAACGTAATGCCTATTAGATTACGGGCTTATTCCACTGTGGCAGCCCAATAGGTTTTTACCTATATTTATCATAAGATATGGGCATTATGTTTCTTTGGGCTGAGGCCGTAACATGTCATGGGCAAAGGAAAATGGGCCTCGTTTCTCCACGGAATCAAATGAACAGAACACACTCTTGTTTGGGCCTCTAGACTTTAGTTAGTCAAAAGAAACAAAATGGCCTAGCATCTGTGCCTGCTGGTCATATGGCATCAGAACAGCCTGGCGGACAAGAGCGTAGGTCAAGCCTAAAACCATGAGATTTCTACAATGAATTCGTCCAGTTTCAGTGAAACTGACAACAACAATCCAACAAAAGAGAATTCAGATTGTTTTCTGCTCAGATCCAATCTCACCTTGAAATAATCCCCACCTTCGCCCGTATCTGCAATTGAAGAATGTACGAACTCAGAACTAATCCGAGGCAAAAAACTTCTCCCGCAGTCACATTCCTCTCTAATCCTAAACACCCATCAAGGGATGAAAAAAAGAAGCATGTGTAGCCGAAAATGCCTGAAAATCAGCTGTGGGATTTCAGTCATTCTCTTGCTCATAATCGTAGGAGTCATGCTGATTCTGTACTTCACAATCCTAAAACCCAAACAACCCATATTGATCCCTCAATCTGTCACCTTGCAACACTTTAATGTGGGTACATTCGGTCTCCATTTCACGTTGGGGATCACGGTTACGGTCGACAACCGCAACTACGGTAGCTTCAAATACCAAAATGGGACATCATGCATCAGCTACTGTGGCACCGAGGTAGGGAGTGCATTACTGGCACCGGACACGATCCCGGCTCGAGCAAAGCACAACGTCAGCACCTCCGTGGAGTTCTTAGGAGAAAGGTTGGTGACCAACGCGGATTTTTGGGCCGATTTTTGGGGAGGAATGGTGAATTTCACGTCATTGACGGCTTTGAATGGGAAAGTGAAGGTCCTGAAGTTCATCAAAAAGAAGGCAACCTCTTACAGTACCTGTGACATATCTATTTCTCCCATTAGAAAGACAATAGATTCCGTTTGCAAGTATAAACTCAAGTTATAAGTTGTAAGAGCTCTCCTTATGATATTAGTTAGCTGTATCAATAAAGTTCTCAGTCCATGTACTGCAGTTCTGTGCTCCTGCAATAAAGAGGAAGTGGTTGAATGGATTTTATTTCATATTGTGAGAGTGATGAAGGGACAATATAAAGATGCAGAAATAATTAAAAGCATTTGCTTAATCTTTCAACCTCCAAACTGGCCCATCTGGATTCTCTTCATTTATTATCCTCAGAGAAGTGAAAGGCTTGCTTTATTGAAGATGTCCGTAGAGAAAAGCCTTCTGTATGGTATTAATGAAATGACGAGACCATTTATGAGAATAAACATTGGAGCCCAACCGTATGTGAATTATGTTGATCTTGTACGTTGGCGAGGTGTTAAACTCTTCAGTCTATTCTGATCCAGGAATTCACCTAAACTCTGTTTACATATGTTAATAGGACTTCTGAGGATCCAATGTTCATTGGACATCTCTTTTGCCCTTTCGCTGTACCACATCATTCCATGGAGCACCGATGGTCCGATGGGGGCCGTTGCTCTCTGCGGGGCTACTTGCTGCAGGCGATCATGGGTTTGGCAGTATGCTGGCCTGGCTCAAGCTCGATCAGGCAAGTATATCCATTCTTGAGCTCGACCAGCTCACCAGGAACCTAACTAGGCTTGTCTAGGCCTAATCAATCCTATATGGAATGTTTGACAGCATTTTCATCATAGGAGGGCTTGGGAAAGGATTTTTAGGCCTTTATTGGGCATGCCCATTGATATAGTCTATTCCCTGGTGGTTCCAACGTGATTTTTGTTAAATAAATACTATAGTTTATGAAGCTTCATATACAATTTCTACATTTCCCTCACCCACAAGAGTTGGGTATCGCAAATATTTCGATCTCGTTGTCTTTGACCTCTAGATTTTAGGTCTACCACTGGCATTTTCTGTAGAGAACTTTGTTGGGTCCCTTGATCAGGCATGACGATGCAAATAGTGCAAAGAAAAAATTAAGAGAAATAAAGGAATGTTTTAAGTTATGAATGCATAAGGGTCAAAGCAACACACAAACTGCACCTCGAGGGGCAAATTGACAAAAAGGACAGATTCTTGGACAATAATATAAATTTTCCGACGAAGATCATGTGACCTGTCGGTGTATTATTGCGAGCATAATCACAAATCACAATATACACACCGAATCCACTGAAAATGCTTCAAGGAAAAGGGATTTTCATGGTGATTAGGGAAATACCTATCATCGAAAACCATGAAGCGTAGATGTCAAGAAGATGAGAGCATCATTGTCTTATGAATCATCTAGAGGCCAGTCTTTTGAAGTTGGCGTGCCACTGCACCTGCCCTTTTGAGCATCGGCTGTTTTCACGGCCGGAAAGGAGCACAACAGGAGCAGTGAGGCTGAGGAGCTTAGGCAATATATGTAGTACACAGTGTTATGACGTGGTTGAGCAAATCCTTTTATCTACGTCCAGAAAGATACGGATGAACAGTGTCGCCCAAATCAACCGGAGATTCTGAATACACTGGCGCATCGTCTCTAAACAATCTTCCCTCATGAACGTCATCAGTATGTCCTGAATCTACATATCGTTCCTGCATTCTAGCCCCAAAAAACCATTTCTCACGCAAAGATCACAAAGAAAACTGCAGAAATGAAATTCTGGGATAATCACCGGTGTTTGCTCTCTAAAGAAATCTTATGTTATGTATCCTTGATGTTGCTTCTCTCTAACCATTGCCTAGGCGTCTCTCTTGCTGCTTTCTCACCTGTCTCAAGAGCGAAACGAAGGTAAAAAAAAAAAACTTGAATATCCACAGAAAATCATTAAACCCTAAATAGAGCATCATGGATTCCTAAATACATCAGACTCCATGCCTGTTCAAGTGACGAACTTCCTAGGACTTTAACAGGGTCTATGTTTTTGAGTCAGTTTGAGGCTAGGGATCCATTCCAACGTGTTTGTTCATTCAGCACAACATGGGCATTTAGTCCCCTGCTATCACCCTTCAGAAAATCAGGCTAGATATGCAGATTCTATCTCATTTGGTGTCTTATATGCCTTCGTGGGGTTATCCTGCGCTTGAAAGAAGAACTAAGCGAGTTTAGCTCGATCAGACTCGAGTACCAGAATTAGGCACCAATCATAGCATAACATCCATAAGGGAGTTTGTTGTCGTTTAACCTAAAATACTGGAGAGAACATTTTACTTGATGAATTCACGGTTCTCTACCACCAATTTCTACTTAATCACAGTTTCCAAAGTCTCAAAGTATCTGAATTAACATGAGTCAATGTGGTTCATGAGTAAGCGGTCTAATACTTCAATAATCATTACTTGAGATACTATTCAGAAGATTGAAATGTTCACATTCATTTCATCAAAAAATAAACTCAATCCATTTATCTTATTAATCCACTAGCCGAGGTGAGGCCATCTTGGTTGCGGTTGCGATTGCAGCCAAGGCGACCTCACTCACGGTAGCTTTGGGCAAGGTACCCTCGCTGTTGCGAGCAAAGGCAACCTCACTTGTGGTCGTCAAGGCCAGGGTGAGGGCACCATCAATCACATTAAAAAATTTTAAGTAGAAAAGAGAAAGAAGGACAAAGAAAAGAAAATAAATAAATATATATATGAATAAATTGAAAAAGTATTAATTAAAATAATCCACATTAATGCTAGCCGTGCCATATAGGACCATTAGCATCTATATTAGCAAGAATTTTGGCTAAAATTGACCACATGAACTCGATTGGAAAAATGTGAGCATATTTATGACTTAATTGGAAAAATTGAAAAGCTTATTTGAATTAGTAAAAATTTAATAGGTTTATAAATATTTGGACAATTTTCCCACTGCTTGTGTATCTCTTCCACAATATTTGCAGACCATCGTCTACGACTAAATCAATTAAAACTAATTTCCTTTCTTAGGGTATTATCAGTTGAAGGGAGAAAGGATGAAGATGGGATGAGGAAAGATGATCAACAGATTAAAAACAGATTGGTCAGAAGCTGATGATGTGGGCTAACATCTCTTTATATTTACTTGTTCTTACTTTTTAGAACTTTTGTGCCGAATACATAGAGATAAACAATTTGACATAACAAACGGATGAATTTTGTGAAGTCACCATAATAAAACATACCAACAAAAGCTTTGGTGGATTCTACTCTACGAAACTGGCCAATTATCGTGGATTAATTAATATTAAAGAAAATTATTATATCTCTTCTAATTCTCCATATCTTTTAATATTATATATATCTGCTATGATCTGTGTAGATTATGTTATTTTCTTACTTGATATAATCATCTAATAAAGTCTATAAATAAGTTACATACTCTTTAGCGAAACATATAGAAATACACATAACTTAAACAAAATTTGCACTGGGTGTAGATATCCTAACACAAGTTTTGTTTGCACAACTGGAACATCTTATTTGATGTGTCATTCTCTTTTTCAATTACTACCGGTACTTCTCTCTCAATCCCGATCCTCAACATTTTTTCGTTATATCTACAACAATGTCAGCTTGTTCTGCTGCAAGGCAGCCGCATGCGCAGTCCATACAACATGAGAAATCTTCTATTGTTGTGTAGTCCGCACAGCATCCATGAGAACCTCCTACCATGTAACCTACACAACAGACACGAAATCCTCCTACCATGTAGCCACAACAATTTTCATTGTACATTGCATAGTTAGCATAGCAGCCACCATGACATACAACAACTACCTAAGCAATGACATATGCCCAATACCGTGACCCTATACCTAGCCATCTTTTTAGAGCTTTTCTCCAAATTTCAAATGACTTCTTCTAAGTCAACTTGAAGTTGAGAGAATGTTGAAAGATAATTAGGATATTTCCTTTGATTCTTTGTATTTCTTAATATTATACATATATCTTCTTTGATATAAGAACCTTCCATTGATAATAATTCAGATAATGTTTATCTAGTTATCTTAGATAATAAGTTATAAATAGACTCGTGTATCCTTCATAAAAATACCCAGAACATACATAAAATCATCTCATCTGCCTATTTCTTGTCTAATTGGCTGCTCTTTCGACTGCCTTGTGAGTCGAGAGGATTGGCAGATTCAGTTTCTTCCTTCTCTATACGTCGAGTATATTGCGAGGTTGAGTCTTCCGAGACGGAAATCATTTGTCGCTTGGTCTTCGGCTAAGCCTACAATTATGGATTGCGACTTTGACTCCGAACGTTATCAAAGAGATCTCCAGACCCTTTATGACAAATGATACCCGACCAAGCCTCATGCGAAACCAAGTGGCCAGGACTAGGTGACTCGCCCTTTGCCTTGTAATTGTCATTTCCACTTCACTAAGGAATGAACCCGAAACAGTTCTCTTGTTACACCAACTGAATCGACACAGCTTGGACATTCAGAGCGAATGGTGAAAATCATTGTATCCTGGCCACGTAATTCACATCTGCCGTGATCTTAACTTCAATAGGTAAAAGGCTCGATATATGCGGTTCTTAATTTCCTTTTCATATAGTCCACTCCATCTGAGACATTATATAATCCAACTCTAAGAAGCATCATCAGTTTCTCTACATCTGAGAATATGCGAAACAGTTCGCAAGACTTTCACTGCGATATCCTAAAATTTCTAGCAAGACTTGTACCACTTTCATACACCAAAAAGTGTTCACTCAGATGTCTTAATAGTTTGGCATTTCTCGACTCTATAACGCACGCGTGCAGTTCTTACATGTACCCCGGTCGTAATGTTTCAGGTCGAGTAAACCCTTAACCCTGGTGGAACATAAAATCACGAAAAATGAGTCTCTCTCTCTCTCTCTCTCTCTCTCTCTCTCTCTCTCTCTCTCTCTCTTCCTGTGTGAGAGAACAATAACTCTCCTCCTTCCCCGCCATAAATGCAGTTGCACCCTCTCAATACGCTCTGCAATTACTCCTCCCTCTACCCTCTTCCTCTTCTTCCTCAAAACACTCGTCTCTCTCTCTCTCTCTCCTCTCTCTCTCTCTCACATATCTTCCTCAGTGAACATTCTGTAAAAGAAAACCCATAATTCTCTTTTCCATTTCTCACTCAAGTCACTCAAGCAGAAGAAGCTCTCAAGAAGCCTCAAAAAATGCCAAAGCGATCGGTCTGAGCTTCAACCCTCAAAGCTTCTCTCTTCAGTAAGTCTCTCTCTCTCTCTCTCTCTCTCTCTCCGTGTGCACGTTATGCTATGCACCAACACTGTTTCGAACAGTGCCCCAGATCACTCACTGTCAACCCTTCACTTTTATTTTCCTTGAACGAAGTCTTACGTTATTTTTTTTCCCCACACAGAGAAAGTCTGAGAGAGATTGGTGGGCGTTACGATTTTATTTTGACTTAGGGTGTAAAAAAGTTGCTTGCGTTTTTTTTTGTTCTTTTTGGAAAGTGTTTGCCAGCTTTCTTCTCGCTTGAGTGTGTCAACTCCTCCTACGTACACCACATTTTTTTCCTGCTGTAGTCTCGTGGCACGTAACAGCTCAAAGACTCGAGACTTTCTTTCTTTTTTCCTTTTTATTTAAACTTTCAAAAAACCCCTGAAAATAAAAACCATGGTTACGTAGTTGATGCCCTTTTTTGGCTAACCTGTAAGCAAAACCCTCTGTATCCATCTTGCTCCCAGAAATCAACCCACCAAAAGCAAAATTGCTTCAAAGAAAAGGGACAAAAATTGTTGATTCTACAAGCATCTTCTTCACATCTAGGAAGATTTAGGACTTCCTAAGGATAGAGAGTGTGAGGTGTGGTTGGTTTCTAGGGTTTTCTTATGCGGTTGCCGGAGCTGTGTGCTCCAGTTTACATAAATGTGAAGACGGCGCTCTTTTCTTAGGGGATAGACGCCACTCGAGGTCAATGAATTGATTTTCTGTGATTTTTTTTTTCCATTTCATCTTCCAAAACCCAACTTGTGTTTGCTTCCATCTATGGTTCAGATCTTCTGAGCTTCCCTTATTTTTCCTTTGCTCAATTCCACAGTACATTTTGCTAAGTTCCGTTTGTGTGGGTGAGATGTAACCCTAAATCTGAAATGGGTTGAAGACGAATATGTCCATCAGTTGATGGGCGTGCTTCATTGGTTCATACAAAAAGATTTAAGGCACAAACCTTCTCAATGAAGAGATCGTTTCTTTTTTATTTTTTAGTTTTTCAATATGGCCCTTCACCTACAAGTATGTGTGCTTGCCAGCGCTCGGTAGTAGAAGATTTTTTTGACTTTTGAGATCTCCACGGTCCGTAATCATCACTTACAACCTCCCCCCCCCCCCCCCCCCCCCCCGGCCCTTCCTCTCTCTCTCTCTCTCTCTCTCTCTCTCTCTCTCTGTGACTTAAGGGTCGCTTAAAATGCTTGTGCGTGTATTTTTTTTGGATAAGGAAAAACTCTTAGTGGGTTGGTCTCTCACGATCTCACACTTTGCAGAGAGCAGAGAGCCTTGAGGGAATAAAATCAGTCAAAAATGTTTCAACCCAACATGTTTGAGAGCCACCATCACTTGCTTGACATGACTAGCGCGAGGAGCTCCGAGAGCGAAGTGTTGAAGATGAGAGACATCGAAGATTTCGAGACCAAATCTGGCACTGAAACCATGGAACCCGACCCTTCAGGTGACGACGTTCAAGATCCCAACAAAGACGACGACAACAATAACAATGGCCAACGCCAGAAAAGAAAGCGTTATCATCGCCACACTCAGCGTCAAATCCAAGAGCTTGAAGCGTGAGCAAACGACATAGTCAACGCGATTTTTATTCTCTATATTTGTTTTACTGGTTTAATTATTTGGGTATGTGAAATATTTTTCTCTCTTTCGCTTATATTATTTATATTTTTGAAGTTTCTTCAAGGAGTGCCCTCACCCAGATGACAAACAAAGAAAGGAACTGAGCCGGGAGCTAGGGTTGGAGCCTTTGCAAGTCAAATTCTGGTTCCAAAATAAGCGAACCCAAATGAAGGTAACTTCACTAAATCTATTGTGGCAAAAAAGAAGAAGCTAAATCTATGTTTCCTCGATTAAGATTCATAAAATTACACAATCAAGACCACAGATAGCTTCCTTAGATGTTATGTGTGAAAGTAATAATCACATAATACTTGCTATAAAAATGCACATGCAAAAATGATGTGTACATGCATGATCAGTAATTGGCCGTCTAACTAATAGATGCAATAGATATATTCATATTCTGCTGTAGTTAACTGTAGTTTTAAGGTGAAACGGCGTTTTAGAGTCAATGCTTATACAAGTGCTGAAGGATATATTTCTAATATACAGGCTCAACATGAACGCCATGACAATGCAATTCTGAAGGCTGAAAATGAGAAGCTCCGAGCCGAGAACACAAGGTATAGGGAAGCTCTCAGCACCGCCACCTGCCCTAACTGCGGTGGCCCCACAGCCCTTGGTGAAATGTCTTTTGATGAGCAGCATCTGAGGATTGAAAATGCTCGTTTGAAAGATGAGGTATGTCATAGGAATATCGATACACTTGGTTTTCGCACTTTCTCAACTCATGATTCACAAGATTAGTGCATCCCTCTTTCTTGTATCACAGATTGATAGAATATCGGCGATTGCTTCAAAGTATGTTGGGAAGCCATTGGCTTCTAATTACCCTCATCTTCCTCCTCAAATGTCATCCCGCTCCCCAGATCAATTCCCAGCACAATCAGGTTTTGTTGGAGAGATGTATGGGGGAATCGATCTTATAAGATCAGTATCGATGCCTTCTGAGGCAGATAAGCCGTTGATCATCGAGCTTGCAGTCGCGGCAATGGAGGAACTGATTAGGATGGCACAAGGAGGAGAGCCATTGTGGATTCCCGCAGGCAATGGCCAACCATCAGAGATATTGAATGAAGACGAATATTTTAGGATCTTCCCTAGAGGAATTGGGCCAAAACCTTTAGGCTTCAAATCGGAAGCCTCGAGAGAATCAGCAGTCGTTATTATGAATCACATTAACCTTGTCGAAATACTCATGGATGTGGTAACTTATTACTCTGCTTAAAAGTGATTTGAGCAGTTGATTGTTTTCACTCCTTTTTTTTTCCCCTAACATCATTTGTCTTTCAGAATCAATGGTCAGGTGTTTTTTGTGGTATTGTCTCAAGAGCAATGACCATAGAAGTCCTATCGACTGGTGTTGCTGGGAATTACAATGGTGCATTGCAAGTGGTAACACTCCCACTTTGCATGATAATTTAACCGACAATATTTTTCGTTGATTCTGTTCTAAGAGGGCCCCGTTCATCAAATTTTTAGATGACAGCTGAGTTCCAGGTCCCATCGCCGCTTGTTCCTTCTCGAGAGAATTATTTCGTGAGGTATTGTAAGCAACATGGTGATGGAACTTGGGCTGTGGTCGATGTTTCCTTGGACAATATACGAGGGAATCCCATACTACGGAGTCGGAGAAGGCCATCTGGTTGTTTGATCCAAGAATTGCCTAATGGTTACTCAAAGGTGGTTACATATTTCCTTGTCCCTCTTCCTCTTTAGAAATGAGACATCCCCATTTATTCCCCTCTGCTTTTTCACATACGTAATTTCTGTGGAATAAATTCTTTTGTATCATATTCCATTTTCAGGTCATATGGGTCGAACATGAAGAGGTTGATGATAGAGCTGTTCATAGCATATATAGGCCCCTAGTGAATTGTGGCCTCGCCTTTGGAGCAAAACGTTGGGTGGCAACACTGGACCGGCAGTGTGAACGTCTCGCAAGCTCAATGGCGAATAACATCCCATCGGGAGATCTATGTATTGTTCCTATTTCAAAATTTTCCTTCGGGAATCCCAGTTAATTTTATTGCCAGATTTAGTGATAACTTAACTAATATTATATGTGCACAGTGATAACAAGCCCAGAAGGAAGGAGGAGCATGTTGAAGTTGGCTGAGAGGATGGTGCTCAGCTTCTGTAGCGGTGTCGGTGCTTCAACTGCACATGCTTGGACGACCTTATCAGCAGCTGGTTCTGATAATAATGTGAGGGTTATGACAAGAAAGAGCATGGACGATCCGGGCAGGCCTCCAGGAATTGTGCTAAGTGCCGCAACCTCCTTCTGGCTCCCGGTTCCCCCCAAACGGGTTTTTGATTTCCTCCGTGATGAGAACTCACGCAATGAGGTAGAAAATTTGTGCTTCTTTAGCAGAAGAAAATTGGGTTTCATTTCTTGGACATATGTAGTGTTTTCTGGATTCTTAGATTCATATTGAAGGTATGTCTCTGTAGATGTTAATTCTTCCTTCTATTTGGCCTTATAAATAAGTAAAATCAGAGTTCTTTCACCAAAAGGCATGTATAGACAGAAATTCAACATTTTGTTATCGATATCTATTTGAGTTGATTTGTTGTCTAATGCAACATCCATACTATGTCATCTTTTGAGTAATTGGTGTTGTGGCAAATATAAATGGGTCTTGCCTAGTTGAATTATGCATTAATGCCGACAAAGGGTTTGATTTCTTGTCACTTGTCACTTAATGATTTGTGGTAAATTGTGATAAATGCAGTGGGATATACTTTCAAATGGGGGACAAGTTCAAGAAATGGCACATATAGCAAATGGTCGCGACCCTGGCAACAGCGTCTCATTACTCCGCGTAAACGTAAGTAGCCACCAAAAGAACACTTTTCTCACATTAGAGAGATCAAACAATCATGCTGTTCGCATCATTTGGGACTAATGTTTCCACCTGTAAATTGAGCTACAGAATGCAAATTCGAGCCAGAGCAACATGCTTATACTTCAAGAAAGCTGTACGGATTCTGTGGGCGCATATGTGATCTATGCTCCAGTCGACATTGTTGCTATGAATGTCGTACTAAATGGGGGGGACCCCGACTACGTTGCACTGTTACCCTCAGGTTTTGCCATACTTCCTGATGGGCCCGAATTTGGTGGAGGAGGAGGCATTCTCGAGATTGGCTCTGGCGGCTCGCTACTGACTGTCGCGTTTCAAATCCTGGTCGACACCGTCCCATCTGCTAAACTCTCTCTTGGGTCAGTGGCTACTGTGAATAACCTGATCAAGTGCACCGTCGAAAGAATCAAGGCATCCGTGTCATGCGATAACTCATGACCAAAGAAACTACTAGTATGGTTAGTGATCTCCTTTGGTAATTAGATGCATTTATATACATCGGTTTGAATCAATTTCTAGCACCAAAGTACAGTGACAGTTTGACTGTGTGCTGATGATGAATGATTTATAAATGCAGTGACAAGAGCTGAAGAGATAGCGAAAGTGAAGTTATTTTCCTCCCAAAAAAATTTCAGGAAGTCAAGAACGCACCTGTGCATAGTCTTTTTGATGTTGCAAGAGAGAAGCTGCTCACACAAGAAGTGAGGTGCATGGGTTCGGGCATTGACTTTGCCTAACAAAAGAAGAGATCGAGTCAAAACGCTTTCGTTTGTAGTCTTTTCTTAATATAATCATTCGGCGTTCTTTTGGTTTAGTTTAGTTAGCTTAGTACGAAGTTGTTTCCTGACAAATGTGTTGTCTTTGTGGCTTGTAGCTTGGACTCGATGACTAACTCCATGTTTGTTTAAATTCAAACTTCAGTTGGTTTAACCGGCAAAATTTTAGATGTCGCTATTATTCGATGGCATGATTCTGGAGTCTCATGCGAGATGATCAATTCAAATACTTTGCTCCTACTAGATATCTAGCAAGGTACATACAAACTGTTCTAACTTCATATGCAAAACCATCTCATCTCATATATTTTCGTTTTAAAACCGATGCGCATCGCCTTAGTAAATACCAACTACTAGATTTGGGATATAACCAATGATCCACCTCGTTTGCTTCAAGAAAAGTTAGCCCTGCTGTCACATTTCGCACTCTTGATCGTTGCTCCCTTCCAACATCTGCAGATTTGTCATCTGAAGAGTTATTGCTGGTCTTTGGCTGCTCATTATGATAAAGGTGCATTATCATCTTCGTCAATCTATGCGGACCCACATTGCGATATTGTGTGGATTTTGTATTATGATCTTTGGGTGGGGTTAGATAGATGCAATACAGACTTATTGAACTGTGAGTCAGTGGTTGTTGGCAACAATGAATGAACAGCGAAATCCAGACTGGACCTAAATAGCAGGTTTCAGAAGAGGGCAAACTTCCTTGAAAGAAGAAGAGTAGGGGGGCCTTAACAAGCAGGTTTCAGAAAAGAAGTAAATTCAAAGTTTGAGTATTCTAGGGGTCGACGTTCTTAAAATTTGAAAATGATGTCCCATAAATAAATTGTCCCAAACGGACAATCACCTCACAAAGAATTCAAAATTTATGTCACGCGATATATTTATTTTAAATTAATTCTTGTCTAATGAAAAATACCATCCGTTAGCAATTTTGTGATCTTATGTGGAGGATAAGATTATCCTCCCTAACAAAAAAACATATATGGTGCTAGTGCTTTGCATTCTTTCCATTCCATTTGATTTTGGGATAGGCAACTAAAATTAATCAAATAAGTAAACAACAGTCAACTCGTGCATGCCTATCGTACCTCGCCCTACCAATGGTGGCCCTCACCCAGATCAAGCAAGAGTCGCCAGCCCATGGCCAGGGCCTACTGACCCTAGCTGGCCCTTCCCGGCAATGGTGGGGCAATGACGGCGAGAGTTGCAAGTTCTCTCCACCTACTCTCCGTCTTCTCCCTTTTTCTTCGATTTGGTAATTTTTATTTAATTAAATTTTTTTATTTTTTTATTTTTTTTAATATTTTAAATGCTGAATAGACTTTTCGGCAAATCATATTAGCTCAAAATATTAATAGTAAATGATACATTTGATTTCCGATCAAACAAATTAGAGTTAGCATTTAAGTGATCCTTTTTCAAAAAATTTGACACTTGAGAAATTTGAAAAAAAAACACCAAAGTGAGTAGCATATACAAGTTTGAACACTTCTCGTGTCCTTCTCCCATTTTCAAAATATAAGAAAAAGAGAGAAAATAAACAAAAAAATAAATAAATTGTTACCAAGTCGTTGATCTAGTGAAATTGGGCCTGTGGAAGGCCTAGGCCCATTGCGATTCAGCAACTCTTTAGTCTTGACCTCCTCCACCTCCTCCTTGCTTTGCCTGCATTTTAGCCTGCCGAAACTTCACAACCGAAGCAAAGCAAAGCAACATCCTTGTCATCCTCTCTTAGTGTAACGGCCCGTTTTCGGCCATTTTTTGGGGTTGAGTATCTAAAATTTTGGGTTTAATTTAGTGTCCCGTTGGCCCTAGGAGTTCCCTAAACTAAACCTTAAAATTTGTTTAGGGTGGTCATCAAACATTTGATAATTACAAAAAGGTCCCCCAACTTTCAGATATTTGTAATTTGACCCCAAGATTTGAATTTTTAACTCTAAGTGAAGAAATGTAATTTCACACCCTCTTCTCTCTCTCCTCCCTCTCCTCCCTCTTTCCCGCTAACCCTGCTAACCTTCGACTCTCTCTCTCTCTCTACCCGACATGATAAATCAAGTGTTGTTTTGGCCTAAGAGCTTGTGTAGTCGCATGTACGGCGTTTTGTGTTAATGTACCTAAGATAGTAATAATCATAAGTACAATGACTGATAAGCCAATATAGTATCGCTAGTAGGTGCATGTGAGATGTGTGTGGCTTGTGAGAGATGGTATGACTAATTAAGAGCCCTAAGGCGATTGCCTTCCTAATTGGGGCTTAGGGCGTAGCCTCATTAAGATTTTATCTCATTTGTTGTATAACCGTTTCTTTCAGGTCCTGATCATGAAGGTGCTGAACAAGGGTCGAGTTAAGCCGAAAGGGCCCGAAGATGGCGGGTGGGTGATTAGCACCTTTATATCCGATTACAGATACACTTTTGAGAGGCACGAGAGGACCATTTGAGAGTTTGATTTTGACTTTTGGTGTTGGGTGCCACACCAGTATTGGATTAGGTATTCCAGCTTTGAGGGAGGACCATGAATGAGGGAGCTAAATCACCATGAAGACCCTTTGGGTGGGTATAATAAGTGGTACCTCAACTAATGGAATGGTGACCCTCTAGATGACACTGTGATAGATCCCTAGGATATCCCTAGCACTGCCGTCACTTTTTGATTAGCCATGTTTCTGTATAGAGAGATTAGGTAGATTCTCTCATAACCCATTCTTTTGACCCGTATATATATGGGTTTTGTTATTCTCGTAAGTTTAAGCATAAAACACTGGCCTCGAATTATAAAATGAGAAGTTCTTTTGTATACCGGATTTGTCAAGGTATTATTTAGTTGCTTCTGCTGCGTGTTTAGCTATTGTGATTTTGGGTTGGCAACGAGTCTTGAGACGTTACGAGATATCGACCAATGAGGACTTTAGGAACTATCCCATGCTCAAACCAGGGACGTGACACTTAGACCTTGGTGTGGAGTTGTGAAAGGAACCATCTCTTCTTCTCAATCGTTCATTGATCGTTTTGCACGTTCTGTAGTATAATTGCGAACGACACTATCCCTTTTTCTCAATAATTCATTGTACCATTATGATCATGCGAGTCTGTTTGTTTTTGGGTTTGCCATCCATTTTTCTTCTGGACGAAGAAGTAGAGCAAGTGGTTGACCCAGTTTTTCGTGAAATCTAGCAACATTATTGCATGATTGCGGAGTGTTAGACTAATTTCATGGTGGCCCTTAGCCATGGGCTAAGACTTCACAGATCTCGCAATCCTCACACACAGCCCTAGTTGTGATCAGTGAGGGTTGGCTAGCAACTATCGTTGGACTTGGAAAAAAAATGAAAAGTAAAAAAATGCTGAAGAAGGAAAAAAATATAAAAAATCAATTTCTAAAGGATTAAAAAAATTATTCACGTTAATGTCAGTCGTACAACATAGGACAACTAATATTTGCGTTAGCGACTTCCAATTATATTGGTTAGATAGACTCAATTGATAAAATATGAAAATGTTTATGATTCAATTAACATAATCAACACATCTAGAACTAAATTGACCAAAATACAATAAACCTATGACTCTTTGTACAATTTCCATCCTTTATTGCATCACTTTTTCATCGAGTTTTTCTTCTTTAGTCAACAAATTATTACTTGGTAAAATATTGGCTTTTGAGGATATCCTTATAAAATACTATGCATGAGGTCCACTATAAATTTTTTCACGAGGTCCAAACTATGCAAAACCCACCCCCATTGCCACGTCGCCAACTGTTCTTTTCATCCGATGATATTCATTGATATTCACGTCAACTTTCCTATTTTCATACACAGCAGCAGCAGCAGCAGCAGCAGCTTGTCCAACTTCCAATCGCCGTCGTCTCTTTGAGACGGTACTTCACGTCTTCCCAAAATAGCTTAACTTTGCATTTATGGCCGTTTTCTTCTTCTTCATCCTTCCTTCCTTTCCATGCTTTTTTATTTTGGATAAAGTCACGGGAGATATCTTGTTTTAGAAGAAGAAGCTAGCAGCTTTAGAGCGCCAGAAGATAGAATTTGCGGGCAGTCCTGTCATTGATCAGTGATCAGATTATGTTAGATTGATTGGTCTGATTTCGAAGTATTGTTGAATAATAGATTATATTAAAGAATTAAATATTAATATATGACTTCATTTAATAATTTAAACTTTTAGAACAAATAGACAGTGGTCTCACAAAATCCCACATGATATTAAAGCCGGAGATTTGAGTTCGAATCTTTCCAGGCACATATTTGCCTTCCTAGTTATACATTTCCACGCTTAGTACTAAACGAAAAAAATCAGACTAAGCGTGAGAGTTGAATGTCTTGAGTTAAAGAATAGAGTTTTCTCCGAGCTACTATTTGCATGGACCATTCATTGATGAATGACGGAGCTTTTCGTGCTCTAGATAAACCAGGTTGAAGTAACGGGATGAAACAGCAGTCGCTGGCAAATCCAAGTATTGGAAGCCGAATGAAGAACAAGACGTGGATGCGGTTGCTTACAGCATTGACAATCTTCCGGAAGCGATCCCTGAACACATTCTTTCTTTTGTTCCAGGATGCTGCCAGAATGTGCGTACTGTCGAAAAAGTGGCGACATCTTTGGACCTCTCGTCCTAATCCTGCACTTGCGAAGGTGGCCTTTTCCAGGAGGGAGCGTTTTACCAACTTCGTGGATGGAGTACTTTCTCTGAGGCGCCGCTTGCGCAAAACGCTTGGTCCTCTGTTGTGATGTTTTGGGCAACGCATCCCATGTTAATTTATGGGTGTCTGCTGCTGTGAACAGCAGAATGTGGAAGAGTGCTTTTATCGACCTTTCTGACATGCAAGGAAAATTTTTTCCTGCCTCATTGCTTGTTCACTTGCGCAACACTGACTCGCATGGAATTATTAATCCATGGGCATTGGGAAAAAAAATCTCACGTGGCTGTGGCACCACTAGCCACCCTCCACGTTGTGTGGCTACTAGGTTCTTGTACACAGTTCGACTGTCTCTACGAGCTATGTCTAGTAATCAATCGGTTCACGATCAAAACTTGACCTCAAGCCACATGACCTGTTACATTTACAGCTTTAATCAACGTCATTAGTCAACATATCACATTGTTTGGCTAACAGTTTGACTAACCTTATGATATAATACAAGCATGCAGCTCGGCTATCTCTACGAACTATGTCTATTTGTCAATGGGTCCACGATCGAGACTTGGTCCTAAACCATATAACCTAACAATCAATTGGCCAACGAACGAGACTTGGCCATAGGCCACACGATCCGGTACATGCGCTATTCACACAATTTGCATACACGCACCAACCAAATAATAAGACAGTATACCACCAGTATGATTTATTGAATTTTGATCACTAACATGCCACAATCATTTTAAGGCATGTGAGTGTCATTGCAACTAAAGCTAACCCATCCATATCTCCAAACAAGCCATACTTCACCGGTCGATGCCTTAATATGCACAATTGATCCACTTGGTCAATCGTAACTCATTAGCCATCTAATTGGTCCAAATTGCACACAATGCACGATTTTAATATTCTCTACCCTACTCAGTCCTAATTGTGTACCATCCATCTAATGGTATAATCGAGTTATCATTTCTTCTAAAGTGGTAAATAGTTCTAATTTAAGATTAGGATGTGAAGTCACTTGTCGGTCAAGGCGTCCTAGGTGCATTAATGACTACGACTCGTGGCGAGCTTTTGACGTCTCGAAACTCGCGTAATGAGAGCACGAACAGAGTCGGTGCGGGACGGCACGAGCTGGCCCGACATAGCATGATGATGGTGCACCTCCGGCGAAGGTTCAGCGAAACTTCAGCGACGACAGTGGTTTATGGTGGTGATGAAGTAGCCAATAGTCTAGACGAGGTGGCAGAGGCTGGTGACTGGCGGAAGGGCTCCGATCGGTTGCCGATAGCTCTGATCAGCGATTGGACCCGGCTAGTTTGGCTGGCCGGCGTTGCTCCGGCAGCATGGCGGCAGTTGGTGGCGTCTGGTGACGTGGGTCAACGGTGGAGACCCACCACAGTGGCTGGCAAGCGGCGGGGAGTGGTGGCGAGGCATCGACAATCTCGCAGTCAAAAAGGCAGGCACAGGTTCGAAACAGGAGAGGTCGGGCCGTGGCCAAATTCGAGCTGTCGATGCAAAAATCGGCAACAGCGAGCAGCTGGGCAATGACCAAGGAGACTCCAGGAAGACTCCCCAAGCGGTGGCGGTGGCTGGGAAGTCCCGGGCAGCGAAACAGGGGAGTAAAGGGTCAGGCGACTATCAGTGGCTTTCAAGGCGACAACGACCATGACCACCACCACAAGCTCGACCTCGATTGAGTAAAGGGGGCTAAAGGGAGGCGAAATGAGGGAACGGCAGCGGCAGATGGTTGCCGGAGGTGCAAGATCCGTCGGTGAACAAAAAGGCGACCAAAAATAGGGGTTTCCCCTTCGAGCGAAGAAATCCAGGGAAAGTCGGGCTAGCTGGTGGTGACCGGTGGCCGGGAGACCAAGGAAGGGACGTCCGTCCAGTGTGGGCGGGCCTACAAAGCAGACGACTGTTGATTAGCGCCGGCGCGGTCCCCTTTCGCTCGCGCCATCTATTCAACAAAATGCCTGAGAGAGGAAGAGAACCGAAAGGAGGCTGCTCATGCGGACCGATTGACCGGTCAACCCTGGGCAGAAAAATTATGAAAATGCCTTCGGGTCAGAAATTCGAATTCCTGGGGTCAAAACACAAATAACCAAAAGTTGAGGGACCATTTTGAAATTTTCTAATCTTCGGGAACCGCCTAAAACGAAAATTTACAGATTAGTCTGAGGAACTCTCAAGGCCAACAGGCCACTAATTTAAATCTAAAAATCTACACAGTAAACTCCAGAAATGACTGGAAATAGACCGTTACAAAGGTCAACACGACCAAACCAAGAAAATTCCAACTAAAGTCGAGTCGACACTATTTAACTCGACTTGACCCGAGAAACGAAATCCTTTTGTTTGTTCATGTGCCGTTTTAAGCTTCAATCTAGGCATCTCTTTGCACCGCATTTGCCTTTTGTCTGTTGTCAGCGTTGGCTGCTTAAGATGGGTTTGTGCTTGTTTGATTAGATGTTAGAAGATTAGTGAATCTTACACCCGATGGATGAGCAGTTGCCCAAAAGTGTGGTGAATCGCAGCCCATGTTTGGTATACTTGGTCAGTTCGTCGTCAACTTCGGACGATCAAAAGACTGCTCTGAAGTAGCGAATGCATCGTTTCAGCTCTTGGAACGCTGTTTTACAGCTTTGAAAAAAACAAGCGACGCTTTCTCCCTCTCACTCTCTCTCTGGAAAAGAGGAGAGCAGTTTCTTCCCTATTCAGAACACGGGAAACGGAAAAGACAAGAAGGAACGAGGATTTTCTTCTCTTGCTCCTTTTGTCATCTGCTGTTTGACGGCAATTCGCTGCACTGAAGAGCCTCTGGCTCATGGAATGGTGCAAAAGCTGTTTCATCTCCTAGATCCGACACATCGGAGCATCTGCGTGGAATGTCGTCACGTTGTGCAAAAAGAAAAGGCATCGTCTGCATGGGATCTTCGCAAGAGGTTCAACCACTTAGGTTTACCCAGCCAAAGCTGACCGATTATTATTCTATTCTGCTGTCCCCAGCAGCTGCCATCGCACCGTCAAGTATCGAGCGGCGGGTGTTTTCAGTCTTTCTCGTTCAAGATCGACGCTTGAATCACCATTGTTAACTCGAGACACCCAAGTACAGACCTATACCGATCTCGTAATCACTCCATTCAAGGGACGATCCAGCTTTCGTCCACGATTAGACGCGCGCTCTCCCATGTCGCCAAAAAGTTCGAAGAAGAGGAGATTTTTAGGGTGAATCATGAGTTAGAGAATCATATTACCGACGGTCCGAGCGTGATGCATGTGACGTTACACCATTAGAAAAATCAGTGCAGAGCAGGGGCTACAGTGTGCCTGTTGGAGAATGTTGGGAATGACCTGCAGAGGATGCCCAAAGGACAGATTAGTGCTTGCTGGCTCTGGAGAGTCAGGTGACCATTCCGTCACCTTACATTCCACCGAACTCCAAGTGCATAAAACGACCCTCCAATGCTCATGCGGCCAACGCACTTTCATGTTCTTTGTTTGAATAAATCGAATTATACTGATCAATGGATCAAAGCCTGTTTGAAAATCTATATCTGATCAATCCACCAAGGAGAATGCAGGCAGCCACCCCGTCTACCGAATGCTAGTGCCGTTCTCCCCAGCAATAACCATCCCGCACCACCGATGGCTCTCGACAAGACTGATGACGCATTTTCACTACGATCAATACCCTAAACACACGTGATCTTCATCCACTCCATAAAAGTTTCTTTGTTTTACTTTGAAGAAATTGTCCAATCAATAATAAATCTATTATAAAAATGCCTATTCAGTCATACTTATTGGGATTTCGCGCAAAAGGTTAGGCTTAAAATTATCCCAATTCACTTTTCATTACCTTTTTACGATGGACCATCACCATCACCATCGATCTTAACCATCTATGCATCAATCTTTTTGCAAATTTTGGAAGTGAGGATCGATGTAACCTCTCTCTCAATTCCAAACCGCAAATTCCATGCAGCTGGCAACTATAATGCGAATTTGAAAGGCGATTACATTGTGTTGAAAAAGTTATAGGTGATGTGACAAAGAGACCTGGACTTTGGTCACGAAATTCACGGCTAGCAGAGAGTTTGGGAGCACCAAACCCTTGTCTACTTTCGCTTGGTTTTTATTGCCAAGTTGTTTTGGTCTTTGATTTGATGTTGATATTTTCCACTTATTGTGCGCAAATGGGAATTTCGGGAGATCAGGATCAACTCGCTCCTCTTGTGAATAATCTGATAGAAGTAGACAATACATTTTATTTTTACCAATTTAATCTGACGAATTTGCACGAAATCCGGTCCCTATATAGTTATCCTATCAATTTTGATCGAAAATAACTGATGTGACGATATGTCATGTAGGACTACTGACGAGAACTAGACATTCACAAATCAATGATTTCCAGCCAAAGTTAGCGCAAAAGTTAAAGAATAAATTGACAAAATTAAAGAGATCGAGATTAAATTGACATCTACATTATAGATATATGACTGATTGGATAATTTTTCTGTTTCACTTTTAATTACCTTTTCACAACAAACCACCGCCATCACCATCTCGACCACCTATTGCATCAAAGTTTGTGCAAATTTTGGAACTGAGGATCGATGTAATCTCTCTCTCAATTCCAAACCGCAAATTCCATGCAACTAGCACTCCAACCGCGAAGGTGAAAGGCAATTCCATTGTCTTAAAAGAGTTATAATATTGAAAGTGAGAAAGAGACCTGGACTTCAGGTGCGAAATGCACGGCTAGTGGGGGAGTTTGGGAACGCCAAGTGCTTGTCTATTTTCACTATATTCGTTGTCTTGATATTGACTTGATTTTGATATTTTTCACTTTTTGTGCACAATCGGGAATTTGGCAAGTGCAAGATTCGACTTGCTCCGGCTGTGAATAATTTGTTAAATCCCCCTTAAAAATCATGTCGTTATCTTGATTGTGATCTCACAAAAATACTTAACCAGGTGAAAATCCAACCCATAAGTAAGGAGTATATTAAAATACTTATATGTTTATCAACGCCTTCTTGAAATTGCTTAGATTTTTTTTTTATATTAATGACAGCTTCCATTTGTTTGCCATATTAAATGCGGGAAAAAAAATGTTACATCCAATGAATTGGTTCTCCTTTGTACTTGTTTTCCCACGAAAACATTTTCTTGGGGCGTAGAACTTTTGTGTTGAATTGGATGGAACATAAGTTGATATATGACATTGAATTTGAAATTTGCCATTATGGGCACGGCATAAATATGCTCAAATCGAATTTAACCTTATTGGGTCGATGAACTCAAAACGTGATGATTATCGGTAATACCTCATGTACAAATGGAACCAATTATAGCTACAAGACAACGCGTTCTATATATGACAAACGATTGCCGGGCGTCTCCCGATCGCCCGTCCAGAAAATAAGAAGTGAAAAATGAAAATATCTCATGCACTTCAACATCAAGTCAAAATGATTACAGTTTGGTTGGTACTAAAAATCATGTGAAAATCGACAAAGGGGCTTGGTGCTCCCATCAACCCCTCTCCTAGCCGTGCATTTCACAACACGGTCCAGGTCTCGTGTCACTTTCCCTTTGATTTTTCTTTCCTCCATTGATCAATTATTCAACAAGAAACTGCATGGAATTTGCGGTGCGGAATTGAGAGAAGGGTTACATCGATCCTCATGGGTTTGAATTGGAAAATTTTGTAAGAAAAAAAAGAGTTTGGAATTGATTTATTTAACTTTTTTTGGGGGGATTTAAGGCATGTTCTTTTGTATTTTTCTAATAATGGTGGCCGATATTATTTTTGGTGGGACATGGGAAAAAGAAAATTCAGGGCAGGAAATTGCAGGCTTACTTCCTCCTTCTCCTCTGCCATCAATCTTGAATTCAATTCAATTCATGGAGCTGACGGAACAGCCGACATCATTAAAGATTGACCCACGTTGAGGAAAAGGAAAATCCTCACTACAAAATCTCTAAAATGTTCAGACTTCTTTGTTCGTCTCGCCATTCTTCTCAAACTCACTCTAATGGCTCGAAAAATTCCTTAAGCAATACTTTGATTACCCATTGAAGATCCGACGCAAGAACATGTTTGGGCAGTATTGGATAGAAATTTAAACGGACATCGTCGACGGAATTGCGGCCGAGGGCAAAGCTAGGTTATTGATACAAGTCTAGGGTATTGGCCGAACAAATTTTTTCAGATATTGATCTCTCAAAATCAAAAGTTTATGCTTTTCAATGGGATTCACCCTTACAAAACGATTTTTTTCTCCTTATCATTGCATGTCGATAACAAAGAGCGGACTCGATATTTCAAGTTTCAAATCTTTTTAATAATTTCAGCGATTAACATGATAAATTTCAGAATGACGTGCTTCATCAGGGAGGCCGAAGATTTGGACTTGACATAAAATGAGTTTTGACTCCATCAGAAGGTATATTCCTCCTTCTGCCAAGGGGATAAGAATTTGGTCAAAATGCTAATTTGCAAGAATAAATTGTGCACGACCAGGCTTTATTGTCACTAACGAAAAATCATCTCGAATTTTTATTGAAATCTATCAAGTCATTAGGCATGCCAACTCCCATGATCCAATCACAGTTTTTATCTCCTTGAAATCTCAGATTAATTTCACTACCAAATTACTATATGGCAACCTCTTTCACATGAACAAACACACCACAAATAAATCAAGAAGAACAATAGGGCGGCAGCAACATCGAGCTACGAGAGCGACCCGCCAACTATATTCCAAAGGTTTCACAACAAACATTACCGTAGTAAATTTTCATCACCGCCTCACCAAACACAACTCGACGCTATACCGTCCATTTCTGACTCTAACAACTCATGTTGCACCAATATATTCACGTCCTCGTCAAAGTATTAAAAACTAATTATTCAACAAAATCTCGGACATTAATAGAAATTGTGCGGTTCATATCAATTTCGAATAAATTAATATTATATAAAGTCTCAATAGAATCGTGTCGTTTTAATTCTTGCTAATGAGACAATATTTTCCCCGTGGGGTCAAGAGTTATCAACCCCACTTGTCTCTCTCCTCTGCAAAAATCCTATATAAGTCATCCTTTTTCTTGCCTCGCAGCAACTGCGCAGCTCACTTCTCTAGGAAGGACCATTCCGTAGAATTCCTTCCTCGGAACTTTGTCTTCTTTATTCAATTCTTGGTAGATTTACGGTCTGCGTAGAACCTCCGTTAGCTCTCTCCCCTATCTTACCAACTTCTCTCCGCCACCCGAGAAGCAGCCTTGGCTCTGTCCATCTTGAAAGGACCGCCATCGAATTTCTTCGCTCTCCGGGACTCCCCAGAATCGGCCAGCTGAGAGAGTTCTTTGGCAAATTTGTTTCCTTTTCTTGACTTCTCTCTGCTCTCTGCTCTTTAAATTCTCTCGAGTTTGGCCGCTCTCGCGTCGCAAGCACACGAACCAGCGCCACCATGATCTCTTCAGTGAGGCACGCGGTTTCCCCCTTCACGTCCTCTGGTTTCTTGACCCAGAGACGCTCGGTTGCCAAGCCTCAGTTTTCTCGGATGCCCATCATTAAGAATGAACTGTTAAACTTGAATCATTCGGTCTCTCCGCAGAAACCCATTTACATCTCCTCAATCGAGACATTCTCACCATTGGCGACAAAACCCCAGAGGCGCAAGGTCGAGTGCAATGCCTACGAGGCTGCCGATAGGCCGCTTGAGATCAACATCGAACTTCCCGATGAGCAGGCTCGGGCTGAGGCCGCTCAGCGGGTCAAGATTGGTCTGTACTTCGCGACCTGGTGGGCTCTGAATGTGGTGTTCAATATATACAACAAGAAGGTTTTGAACGCGTTCCCTTATCCGTGGCTCACGTCCACACTCTCGCTCGCCGCTGGTTCCTTGATGATGCTGATTTCTTGGGCGACTAAAGTCGCTGAGACCCCAAAAGTTGATCTTGAGTTTTGGAAGATGCTATTGCCGGTGAGTTTGTTATCTTTCATTTTTTTGTCTTTCTTTCCTTCTTTCCGAAATTTGATTTATGTTTGGTTAAAGATTTTCAGTTCTAATAGTCTGACATCTACTCCAGTTTTTCAAATTCTGAAGATTTCTTCGGAATGTGGGCTTTCGATTTCTGGCTACTTTGTTTTGAAAGGGTGAATCTTTGCTGAATGTTGCTTGGGCAGAACCAGTTTTCTATTTCTGATGAATTATGATCTACTCAAAAATAAATGGAAATGCAGCTTTCAAATAAAGTTTTAAGTTTGGTATCTGAATTATGGTTTATCTTATGTAGGTGGCTGTGGCTCACACAATTGGGCATGTAGCAGCAACTGTGAGCATGTCAAAAGTTGCAGTGTCCTTTACTCACATCATCAAGAGTGGAGAGCCTGCTTTCAGTGTCTTGGTCTCAAGGTTCTTGTTGGGGGATACATTCCCAATTTCAGTGTATTTGTCTCTGTTGCCAATCATCGGAGGATGTGCTCTTGCTGCCGTGACTGAGCTCAATTTCAACATGATCGGTAAGCAAAATTTACCTCAGCTTTTGCACTCACCCTTTGCCAGTAGATGCAACATGTTGAAGATTTGCATGAGGAAAAAGCGATATTTCAGTTTTCTTGTTAATTTCTTATAATATGAGTTTTAAATGTCTGTTTTTGTATCTTCTAGGATTTATGGGGGCTATGATCTCGAACTTGGCGTTTGTGTTCCGGAACATCTTCTCAAAGAAAGGCATGAAGGGGAAGTCAGTTAGCGGGATGAACTATTATGCCTGTCTTTCTATGTTGTCCCTTTTGATCCTCACACCTTTTGCAATTGCCGTGGAGGGCCCTCAGATGTGGGCTGCTGGTTGGCAAAAGGCTGTCTCTCAGATCGGACCCAATTTTGTCTGGTAAGCGCAAAATTTTGAATATCTGGTGTTCTTATCAATTGATATTACCCGTGCTTGGATCTGTTGTATGTCAAGGCTTTTGGTCTGATGAAAAGAAAACTCTTTCGTTATTTTATATTGCTGTTGGTGGACATGAGTTTCTGGTCTTAATGTTGGGTTTTTCTATTTTCCCTGGTAAATAGGGCAAATCTAAAGTAAACGGTCAATTTTGTAATCCCCAAAATGCAGATGGAGTTTGTAAAATTTGGCGATTCTCCATCAATGCCTCACTAATTTTTTTTGTCCTTCTAAGGCAGTTATCTATTATGCTTCGAGTCTAAATAAATGCAGTAGTTCATGCTTATTGGTTGATGGAAAGCAAAGATGCTTTGAAATACCTGCATGTTGATGAATTGTCAGATTTTGATTCTTTCAATATGGAATATTCTTTTATTCGTGGTCTAGAACGTTTAAATGGGAAATCTTTCTTGAGCTAATTGTTGTCCATATTGTACTGAAGGTATTGTAGCAATTGTTCTGTTTTATTTGGTCTTTGCTAGTTTGGTAGGAGGTGTGGACAGAATGGGTGGGCCCTGTTCCTCGTTTATATTTGGAAGTCTATTGTTTGGTGATTTCAAAATTGTTGTGTGCTTCCTCTTAGTTTGGTCAACCCTGAATTCCTTATAAAACAACATTAGAAATGTCCCTTTCCCGTATATTTAGGCTAAAAGCAATCACTTTCATCACTAACCAAAACTTTGTGGCTCTGAATTCCCAGGTGGGTCGTAGCCCAAAGCGTCTTCTACCACTTGTATAACCAAGTTTCATATATGTCCCTCGATCAGATCTCTCCCTTGACCTTCAGCATCGGTAACACGATGAAGCGGATTTCTGTGATCGTTTCATCCATCATTATATTCCATACACCTGTCCAGCCCGTCAATGCCCTTGGAGCTGCCATTGCTATACTGGGGACCTTCCTCTACTCTCAGGTACATTATCTCTCCCCAATCCATCCGTTGTGGATCAATATCTATACTGGCTGAAGATCTTGTCATGTGATATTGATGATACTCTTTGATACTATGTGGAGAAAAGATTGTGCATATGCTCACATGGTTGCTCTGTCTTTTGCAACTTGGATACATGCTGACAAAATGTCTTCATTCTATGTTGTGTCCTTTCGTTCTACTTTAGGGCCAAAAATGCCTGGTTTGAAAGCAGAATATCATTTAAACATACTTTTTGCTCAAGGAGGACCATTCTTCTTGGCTTTTTCTTCAGTGTTCCTTTCAGAGGATAAAATCTTGAGCATAGTAGACTTTGTTTAGTATCTTGACTTTAGGCATGAAAAGCGTTTTTATCAATGTTTAAGTGGGGACTTCTAAGTCGGTTGAATAAAAATCAGTGTGCGATAGTAGATGCTAGTTCTGCTTATTGCTTTTTTCCCCATGCATTTTGACAATTCTTGATAATTACAGAGCTGCTTGGCCTTTTCCGAGTGAATAGTCTTAATATGCAATGTGTGGAACAATCAAAGCGCTTTAGGTTGTTCACATGACTGATGATATATCATCTCTATGTATGAGCAGGCTAAGCAATGAAGGGTTGCAGAGAGACTTAGTGGCTGCCGCCCAGGAGAGATTTAAGAAAACTACTGTGAGCAAACATGAAATCAAACAAGTTGGAAGCCACTGATGGATTGTCTGTCCCTGTAGGGTCAGTGAGTTGTGCCGCTCCGATTAACGAAGCATACCCTTCTGACGGGTCGAAATGTCATCCTCAATCATGTATTAGTAGATAATTAGCCAGAGAAGATAGTTTCCGTTTGTGCTGTAAAGCTATGAGTGAAATAAAGAGTATGCGGGTGTCGATTCCCTCTATTTTCATGATCTCTCAATCGTCTTTTGTGCATTCTTGTGTTCAAGATGCCAACTTTTCATCTTCCTTGCTCTAAAGACTAAGGACAAGTACCACCAAAGACACCAAATTATGTCTATTATGATATAAAATACCTTTGATTTTTTTTATGTCACAAACAACTCTAAATTTTGGTTACTATGATATAAATATCCTAACTTTTTTGGTGTTATAAAAAAGTCTAAATTTATACATATGTGACATATGTATTTTCTATTAAATTATTACATAAGGTGTATTTATCGTACTAATACAAGTTTGAAATTTTTTATGATAAAATAAATATTTCGGACCTTCATGTCACAAGGGGTAAATTTGACATTTTCAAGAAAAAAGAAAAAAAAGAGTCGAGCCATTCATGTCGAATTAGACATAGTTCGGAGTTTTGGCGGCAGTATAGGCTATGCATTTAAGGATTCTCCAAAGAAATGAAAGGGGAGGTCTTGGAGATCCTTAGGTCGATTTCTAGAGAATTCTCAATTTGGGATATGCCTTTCTCGGCTATAAAATCCCATTGTGCTGTCTTGGGCCAATAAGGCTAGGAATGCTTTGCTTCATACGGGATATGTCACTTTATAGAAACTATTGGGCAGCAAGAAATCCAGCAGAAGTAGGGATGATTATTGGGTCTGCATCATGGGATCATGGTATAGATGAAAGAGTGAAAGTCATGTTCATCTTTGGATTGAAGAAGGACATTGGATAGATGCTTCGGGGATAACAACACTTCCTTATCAAGCGCATGATGTTAGACCCCATGCCAAAAACACTAAAATGCAGAACGTCTCATAGCACAATTACTATGGAACACGACCACTGCACAACCATTGTTATACCAAACAGATGCTAAGCGACGTATATATGCATGCAGTAATTAAATCGAGATGTGAAACCGTTTGATTGTTTCATTGTCGCAGACCTTTGAAACCCATAAATTTCCCGGGGCTGATCGAGGGAGTAGAAAATTCAATGGTTAGAGAGAACTTATTGGAAATTTTGTCCACGTTAAGGGTATGTTTATTTCCAAAAAAATAAATGGTTTGGATTACATTTTTCTTAAGAAGGATTGATTGTGTCACTTACAAAAAATAATGAAGAAAAAAGTATCTTCATTTTTCCACGAAAATGTTCAAATATAAATTACTATCGATAATAAATATGTTTTTCATCGATTAAATCATTTACTTTTCACGAATAAAGAGAGCCTAAATGAATATGCTTGATTTATTGGAAGCACAACCTCCAAAATTCCCCACCAACTGTTCTTGTGACTAAACATGTTACATCAATCAAAAGAATATAAAGTCAGGAAGTGGGTCCTCTGCACTTAGTGCAGATCTGATCTACCCCCCATCTACTCTTCAAATTTTTCCACTCAAATTTTTCCCCTATAAAAAGGAGGCAAACCGCATCTCCCACCATCCATCCCCTGCTCTTAGAGCAGGGGATCTGGATCCATAAAGTCATGGATCATTTCTTGGCATCACTTACGTCCGGTTGCTACATGGTTTGCTAGTCATGTCAACAAGAAAATCCCCATTTAGTGCAAATTTGCATGTGGGGCAAGGCCAAAGAGGATTCTTTGAATGGTGGCATTTTGGAGTTCTCCAATATCAAATTATACATTTGATAAGAGTATGTTCGGAAAATTTAAGATGAGACTATTTTCATAAGCTTTTTTTTAATAAGAAATGCATATCTTAATGGATCGTCTAAAAACCTTATTTGGTCAAGCACCGTGTCGCAAAATATTTTGTTCTTTTGCCTTGTACAAAACAACTATGACTTCCTATTTGAATTTGTTCTATAAGCTTCACCTTTTTTCCTCCTTATTCTTGCTCAATCATGCGCCCCTGCGCATATATATTGTGTCATTCGCATGAGTTACTTCCAACTTTGCTCATACTCTATATATTAGAATAGAGTTTAGCATGTTCTGTACATCAGTACAGAATTGATTGTATAATCGTATGTCATCATAAATAGGAGTTTCCAATCTTCTATATAGCTTTTGGGACTCGAAAGACGAGACCATGAATAAAAATGAACAACTTTCTCCGAGCAAAATCAGAAGATGATGAAGGATAAAGATGATAACTTGTCGGAAGTAACAGTAGCATTTATACAATGAAATTGATGAGAGAGGTGGTATAGATAAGATTAATTTTCTTGGTTAATACGTTAAAAGAAGAAACTATGGATGGAAGAGCAAGTGGCATTTTCAAACCAATTACCAATGAAAAGGAACGTCTTAAGATGGAAATGGCCCTGTCCTGTTTCTTTCTTTTCCCCAGATGAAGGCTTTTTCAAAGGGTACCATCATTTGGCCCATGTAAATGGCCATCAATTCGAAGGAGGATATAATGATCGTCACTTCCCATCCATCAAGATAATTTAAAATCCAAGAAGATCGAGGCAAATGAGCAGAAAAGGCCAAAAGTTAGCAATAAACTAACGTTGAGTGATGCACTAACGACGGTAGATACCAAGAATGGGCGGGTTGCACAAAGCCCCACTTTCTTTTAATCAATGTTCCAAGCCAAATTTATTAGTCAGAAAGGAGCAAATGATGTATTTAGCAAGCTTATTACACTCAGACACTGTCAATCTTTGAGTTATAAAAGTTGTGTAATGTGTGCCAATAACTTTAGGACGCAGGCTTTTGACACAAATTCGTAATTATTCGGAGCGTGGTCGGTCCAATGTTTCTAATTCTTTTTTGTCTTCCATGAGAGCACGAGTTCACAAATCTTGGACATAGGCCTCCTCTTGACATTATAGATCTTCTCAATGTGCTCGCCGTGTTAACCTTCAGTATGAACCAGGAGTCGAGCCAAGTTTTTGAGGGGACTAAGTGCTCATGCGGAGCGAGTTGCAGACTGCAAACGTACCTGCTATCTCTCGGTCTCGATAGGCTTCCGTGAGGGCACACGAGTCGAAAACACAGGAGGGGAACAATGTTCCTGAGACGACTCGTTCATCCTCATGCGGAGCGAGTTGCCGTCTGCCACCGCACTTTATGGAGTTTGCATGATGAGCTCGCCAACCTCACATAAGTTTCTCCGAGTAGGAATAGCTCGATCGTCACTTCCTGCTCCATCCGCTCAGAAATAAGAGAGAGTTTTAGAAATTGCTCGCGCGTTTGTTCCGAACCAGACGGAGTCCGAAGAAGAAGTCAGATTGAAATATGGTTTTCTGCACCACCCACGCGAACCACATTAAAATGGCTTTCTCCGTGAGAATTGAGCATTAGCAACAGGCGTGATGGGAAAAACAACTTTCCTGCTAAAGTAACTTATCTTCGTACCGCTAATGCTAGAGTAATTGGACATTTCCCAGTGAATTATAGCTAAGAGTATTCTGTGACCAATTATTCCGTGGGTCTCGATCGCAATGATCTCTCTCTCTCTCTCTCTCTCTCTCTCTCTCTCTCTCTCTCTCGCAGAAAGTGATTCTGTCAACCCCCATATAAATGGCTGGGTATGACAGAATGCTTTGCGTTGTTAGAAAGCACAAGAGGGATCTTCTGAGTGAAACGGGCATGGAGGTTTCTCAACTCAAGAAAGCCATCTTCTTCATCCATATAGCGTTAGCTCCTCTCTTTACTTCCTCCAGCTCATTCCTGACCTCCGATGATCCATCATCCCTCCCCAGCAACTTCCTCTTTGGCACAGCCTCTTCTTCTTACCAGGCATTAGACGACTCATCCCCTTCTATTCTCTGCTTACATATGTTCACTGGTGTTTCCTCTAGTTTAGCTTCACTAATTTCTTTTGACCCTTCTGTTTTGGTAGTTCGAGGGAGCTTACAAGAGTGATGGAAAAGGTGCCAACAACTGGGATGTTTTTGCTCATGAACCAGGTGAAGTAGCGTTCCTTTTACATGCTTGAATATATCAAACTGCATAGATTGCTTATCAAGAAAGGGCAGATACGGAAAAAATAAAAAAATAAAATTAAGTGCACATGTTCTTCCCCATTATGACCATTCGTTGCCCACAGTTTATTCGCATACAAAGCACCATGTATCGGACTTTTCAGGCGCAACTTGGTTGGAAAATAGTGGGATATCAGTTCCCACAACAACTTTTCTTTTTGATAATGGAAAAGTTAGTGGGGAGGGGCATCCGGCGTTAGCATACCCCCCTGAGCGTTACCAAAAGAGTCCCTTCCCTACATCAGGTTGCTCGCTTTGAGCGTAGCAACTCCATCACGAGATATTCTGAGAAGAAATTGTATTGTTGAGTAGAATGTTATATCTATTTTGGGAGAATCAGGGCGAGATAGTTCCATGATATACTACTAAGTTCGATTTAGATATGTCTTGATATAGTCCTTAAGAAGTCAAAATGTTAAGACAACTTCAAAATTTGGCTAAATCGAATGGACAACTTCTGAAGTGAAATTTTGCATGACGAGCTCATCAAGAGACATACTTCATCTGATGAAGCAATACAACTACAAGCATGGTTGATTGGGAACGAGGTGATACTGTTTAGTGCACTTGCAAAGAATCTCTTGCTATCCAGATACTAGATTCTGAACAGATTCTGTGGACAAAAAGACAAATTAATGAATGATTCAGAACCTTGGATTCGCAGGTAACATAATCGATGGAAGTAATGGCGACATTGCCGTGGATCACTATCATCGTTATCTGGTAATCATTATTTATGCCCTGGCTGAGATCAGCATGTTCTGTGCATCAGTACAAAAGGACTCGTGCATATCGAAAGGAGAAGAATAGAGCAGCACCAGAATCACATAAAAGTTACATTAAACCATATGACTATATGTTCTCCTTGCTTTGTCGAGAGAAATAAAGACCACATCGTAGAGCTAGAATCAATATCCCAAGTTAGGTACTAAATATACTTTAAATTGGCCGAATAATCTAAGCAGCATGATTATCCGGCCAGGCTTATCCAAGCATCCAAGCCGTGCATATGACTAGCGAATGTGAATCAATAGGAAAGAATAGCACTTTCCACCAACCCCAGCAACAGGACCCTGGCACATCCTCTAGGGACCAGGTTCTGACTGCTGAGGACCTTGGTGCAAGAACCCTGTCTTCAGGTTTGAAGGACTCGAGAAGTTGGTTGTCAGGACCTTAGGTCTAACAAGCGGAACCCTGGTTCCAAGGACCAAAACTAGTACACTTCAGGTGTCTCTTTTACTGCATAAGCACGTTAGAAGGTCACTCCAATCGCCATAGAAGTTCGGGTGTACTTAGAATTTGAGATGAAGCGAATTTTCAAAAAGAGGTGATTAACAGGAAGACATAAGGCTAATGGAGTCACTTGGAGTCAACAGCTATCGTTTCTCGATCTCATGGGCAAGAATTCTTCCCAGTGAGTCCCTCTTTTTCTCCCTTCTTATTCCCATTTCCTCTTAGATTTCATTTGGAATCCAATCGTGTTTAAGGCATCTTGATAGGAAGATTCTAACCTCAACCGATAATTGTAAACAGAGGGAAGATTTGCAGAAGTAAACATGGCAGGAATACACTACTATAACAGAATCATCAATAATCTCCTTCAAAAGGGTACAATTCCTTCGCCTCAATCCCACATTACCAATTGATAACATCTTCATCATCTGCAAATAACAATCGTCCTCTTCTCTGATGTTACAGGAATAGAACCCTTTGTAACGTTGACTCACTTTGATATACCACAAGAACTTGAGGATAGATACGGAGGTTGGCTCAGTCCAAAATCACAGTACGTGACTCTAACGTCCATTAAGCTCCGCTACTATCAATGTAGAAGAATATAGAATTTTTCAAAAGGAACTTTCTTCAGAAACTAGAGTGTATCCCCTTGTTTTTTTTTTCTTTTTGTAGGGAGGATTTCGGATATTTTGCAGATATCTGCTTTAAGTACTTTGGAGACCGGATAAACTATTGGGTCACCTTCAATGAACCGAACATCCAAGCAACATTTGGGTACCGCTGGGGTGAATTTCCACCTGCCCGCTGTTCTGCTCCATTTGGAAACTGCACTCTTGGAGATTCAGAGACGGAGCCCTTCAAAGTAGCCCATAACATGATCTTATCGCACGCAACTGCAGTCAACATTTACAGGACAAGATACCAGGTATCAGCACCAGTACAAGACTTTCAACATGCAAAGAGCAATTTAATCTAAGAAAGTGATGAGTACTAATGAGTTGCGCAATACTTTCAGAATACCTTGTTTCCTATTCTTATGCTATAAGATTTCACAACTGGGAAAAAAGAAGATGCTTTGTACCAGGAAATCAGAAAACAAAAAGGGAATACTCTAATGAAGTGATAGAAGTTTAGATCAAGTAGGATGAAAATAAATAATTCAACAAAAGCAAAATGACATTGCAGAAGGAACAAGGCGGCACCATTGGGATTGTTGTGCACGCTGCATGGTTTGAGCCCATCAGCGACTCTTTAGCAGACAAGTTAGCTGCAGAGAGAGCAATATCTTTCTTTATGAGCTGGTAAGCACATCATATTAAACCTAAGATCCCCTTCAATGCAGCATGTAACCACTATATTATCTTGGAAAGTGTGATTAAGTTAGTTTATTATGCCTTCCATAGGTTTTTGGACCCAATAATATTTGGGAAATATCCTGCAGAGATGATCCGAATTCTGGGATCCATTTTACCTGAATTTTCAAGAAGTGACCAGGAGAAACTGAATAATAAACTGGACTTTATCGGCATCAATCACTACACAAGTTACTATGTGCAGGACTGCATTTTATCCATTTGTGAAACAGGTAAAGGGATCACCAAGACAGAAGGTTACTACAAACAAAGCTCACAAAAGAACGGCATACCTATAGGACAGCCTGTAAGTGATGTCAGGGCCATATAAATGACTCAGTTAACAAAGAAGTTCACGTTAATTATAACTCGTCAGATAGTTTCTGAAGTTTTTTCAATTAGCAGACTGACCTGGAGTGGTTAAACGTCTACCCCCAAGGAATGGAGAATATGGTAATCTATGTCAAGGAGAGGTATAACAACATCCCAATGTTTATCACAGAAAATGGTAAAGAGGAACTACAAAGCTAAGACTGTTCAGTGGACAATGTTCTAGCACTGTCCTGTCACGGGCGATAAGTTTTTTTCTTCTTCAGGTTATGGTGAAAAGGATGACATCAAATTCAAAGACGAAATGCCCCTAGAAGATCCGAAAAGAGTAGAGTATATGGCCAGCCATTTAAGTGCTCTCATTACAGCAGTGAGGTAAGACAGTACCCATGATAGGATAGAGCAAAATTATCATAGCAGTGAGCATTTGGTACATTAAAATTTCATTTCTACAATCCCTAGTTCTTTTCTTCCTTTCAATCAGGAAAGGAGCAGATGTGAGGGGCTATTTCGCATGGTCCTTGCTCGACAATTTCGAATGGCAATTTGGATATACACAGAGGTTTGGACTTCACTATGTCAACTTCACCACATTGAAGAGAACTCCTAAACTGTCTGCAAGTTGGTATAAGCAGTTCATTGCAGAACACAGTATCAGAACCAAAATGCATCCAGAGCATCCAAATCTGCAGCAGATTTATTGACTAGCTCAATTCTGCTGAGTTAGTTCCAGGCTCAAGAACCAAGAAAAATATAGAATTACTGTAATGACTTTTCTATAGCATGGTATCTAGGCAAAAGGAAGGCCTTCATATTTTATTTTCATTCAGTGGCCTGCTCAAAATGTACTTTATGTTTCAACAACATCAATGGCATGATTCATCTTCACATGCTACAACTGACCATACTTTTTAAAGTTTAAACTCAAATGCACTTGTGACATTTTTGTATGGCTTCCATAGACTCGCTTTGAATTTAAGAACATTAAATGTTTGAAGCTGAAGTATGAAAAAGAAAGTTAAGGAGTTGAATTAGACTAACAAGCTGGAGACTAAATGGACTAATTTGGCAAAAGGAGACAAAACTAAGGGTACCAGAATCCTGAGGCTGGATTTCTGTTTTCATTTCTGCAAATGATAGTTACAGAATAGCATCGTCTACGTCAAAAACAGACAAAGAAATACAGACTCGAGATTGTTTTATGCTCAACTTTGTCTCCTTTAGCCATATTTTTCCTTTTACACACCAGCTACTTATCCTACTGTCAACTATAAAAGAATGGTATGAAGAAAAAATTGCATTGAGTCAATACACTTTCCAACTATAATGCTAAAATCATCATTTAAAGATGGGATTTTCTGCAACTTCCCCACAATCCACCACCAGAACAAGAACAGCAGCGACAGCAGCAACAGCAACAACAACAATAATAATTTAACAAAAAGTAGTGCAACAAGTCAAACAGTCGATCATGATTATTGTAGTTGAAATCAACGTTGCAAAAAGAAAAGGTGCTTTGTAAACTATTATGAGAACACAAGACATATGCAAGAAAAAAGGGGTTTTTCTTTTTAAAATGCAGAATGGCCACAGAAGAAATGAAAGAATTAAGTCATTATATTCATAATAGTCCTGAACTAAGGAGTATAAGCATTCTCACTAATTCTTACTAAGAAGCGGCAGTGAGAAGCTATCTTTGTCGCCACCAGGGATCTTTAGCCTCATAGACATGCTCCCCATCATCCCACGAAATTTGGCACGCTTGAAGACCGATTGCTAAGGTTGGCTCCTTCCCATGCTGCGCAACCCACTCCGCTATAGCAACTGCCTTATCATCATCACTAGAATACATTTTCTTGAATTTGCCAAATGGGTTGATACCAGGATTAGCCATCTCTGCAATTGCAGCTGGCATGTACGCAGAATCACCCAAAATTGGTGCTCCACAGGCAGCCAACTGGACACGAATCTGCATCATAAGCCTTCCGATGTTAGGTTTAAATTCTGCTAAGAGCCTAAAACAGAGTTATCCTCGGATTGCACTCTAGATAGATCAAAACTGGTTCAATCTGTTTAACTATGTATTTTCACTTGCTAATAATTAACTCCTCTGCATAAAATCAATATAAATGCAAGGACCCTAGGGGCTGAAGGAAAAAAGAAGATCATTCTGGCTACCACTCGTCAAGGAGACAGCAAGTACCTGATGAGTACGACCAGTCAGGAGGTTAATTTTGCATTCATAGGCAACATCCTTCTTGGTCCACCCACAGTCTTCAACACAGTATTCAGCTTCAACAACAGAGTCCGGCCAGGAAACTTCCTTGCATTCCAGGACTTCAAGTTGGCAGAAATACCATCCTTTCATAAACTCTGGATGCCAAGATATTTTAAGCAACAATATCATTGAAGGTTCCCAAAAGGGCACAGATATAGCCAACAGGCAAAGCTAACAGGCTTCGTACCTGTTGCTTTCTGAGAAACAGCTGGGGGAAAAAACATAGAGACAAAAAAAAACCTAAAAAAGAAGTCCAAGTATTCGCCATCCATGCAAACTAAGCATCATGATTAGGTTTGTATGACCAATTTTTGAGGAATACAGGGAATGCTTCTTAATGTTATCACTCTACAACCTCCAGCAAAGGAAATAGTGCAGATGCAATGAATAAGAGTGACAATCCAACTGAGTTGGGTAATCGGAAATCAAGCACCAAAATTTTTTGTGCAGTTCATCTATCGTTTGATCAATCCATTTGCATCAAATGGTACCATTGTCTACTATTTTTCACTTTCCTTTAAATTGATAAAACATTAAAAATTTGAATCCCCCGCCTAAACATGGTAGAAGCATCCCAATATGTCTCGTTAGGTTACAAATACCAGAGACTATTACCTTCAGAAACAAGTCTTGGAGCCATGTTGACTGGGCGCATGTAGTGTGTAATTATTCCAAGGGGCACAGGTGCAACAGCAAGAGCAAGATAAAGCTTCTTCACCTTTTTGTCCTGGCAACAAAACATTTAAGAATATACATTCAAAAGTGGGGACTGACTTGAACCTTTGCAACTGGGGCCAAACTTATTACAGGAAAAAGCTGGAACTAAATATAGTCGACTCACTCTGATTTTGCCATGGAAAACCGAGCAGTACTCCTTTGTCCTGGCTAACACAACACTACAATTGATTTATAGCAATTGCTCACTATCAACAATTTTTAATATGAGAAAACTAGCACCAGCACAATGCCAGACGGAAATTGCCAACTTACCATCCTTCTGAACAATTATCAATCTGATGAGTAGTTTTAAGTGGTTCATCTAATCCTAAAGCACGAGTGGCAAAAGTTGCACAAGTCTCTTCAATGTTATCCGTGGTTCCTCCAACCTATCCATGTAAAGAAAATAGAAGTTGCAGCCGAAGGAAAATCCAGGAAAAGAACACAAAACTATCAAATAATGATCATAACTAAGAGGAACAATGTCCCTACGAATGAAAAAAAAATGGTTCTTTGAGTTAGGACATTAAACCACAAACTCAAGCTCATAAATGCAATACTAAATTATGTCAAGTAAGTCTAATGCCCAGATAAGTCAGCCAATCTACCATTTTGCTCTAACCAGGAAATTCAATTTCGTGAGCTACACACCCCTCATCCAAATGCAGGTCCATGTAGATGCAAGAAAACCAATTCAAAAGCTCATCTCAATTGTTGCCACCTCGAGTTAAATTTAAAATGAGTCGTAACTCATTTTGCTTACCAACACTCAAAACCAATCGCTATCAATAGCTTAATTAAGGAACAAGGAACTTATGCTCTATGTTCCAAATATTATGAACATATAGCATCCTCAAAAGCTGAGCAATCGTTTGGTTTCTCCAATTTCAAATTTCTTTTTGGACATAACTCCACTCCAATTAAAGAAAAAAACTGGTCAATGCTATATACATCCAGTGGACATAAATCAAACAGCACACACTAGTATAAAAGCTCAAGCTTCTGCAGAAAAGAGCTTCCATTTCTGAAGCCAGATCACATGACCTACAAGCACATAGTCATCAATGTCACTAGTCCTTCACAGCTTTCATATATCTAAACACCCAAGTTACATAAAACACGTCTCGATGGTCTTCAAATATCAGACAGAGAAGTAAAGGTTGAAAGATTTGTTCCCACTGGAGAATAACTGGCTCTGAAATAGGACACCAGAAACAGAGAACGAGATATAGAAAGGTTACATATTGAATGAAACTGTCCCACATTCTCATCTACAAGATTTCACTCATAAATCTTCCATATTAAAGGCAGGTGACACCGCAAGCCCAAACTCCATAACAAGAACATGGACCCAATACTGGCTTGTCAATCCACAACTATTTGTCAATAGCAGAACAAAGAAATCCCAAAGACACTCTATGAAAGATAGCTTACAGATGTACCAGCAGGTTTGTCCAAAACTACATAGGATTCTGCTACAGCAATAATTCTTGATTTCCAATCAATCTCGTAGCACCTGATCAAAGCTCAAGTGTCACAAAGTTACCAAAGTGGAAATATATGCATCAGAAGCACAATCATCTTTGATGAGTAACCTTGGAAAACGCTTAGGATGAACATGAACTCGCAAGTACGTTCCTGCTTCAACAAACTGTCCAGGATCACTTATCCGGAATGTCTTCTGTGCTTCTCTTACAGTCTTCCCTTTGATAGATGCTCTCTTTCTCAAAACCGATGGCTTTGTAACTTGCTTAAATACTCTGATCTGCTCTGGAGTAGCAGTTGGTGGAGGTTGTGGGCAAACAAGTGCATAATGTACAGCTCCAAAGTGGATAAGATCTGCAACAAACCTTTCAAAGAATGAAATTTCCTATTTAACACCCCACTCTGTTTCACAAGTAGTATGCCACGAAATGGATACAAAAGCCAAGGAAGAAAGACTCACAATGGAGGAAGATCCAGAGCTTTACAGATATAATCTAAAGCAGGACCTTCTCTTTCTTCAGGTACAACCAAGTGTTCGACTCTTGGAGGACTACTATGCGAGGGGCAAGGTAATAACCGATTATAATCCTGCAAGCTGAAAAAGATTAATTATCAGCAATAGTGGATGGACGTTGCCAGACAATAACAGATTGGAAAAGATTCTCCCACTAGATCAAGTATCAAATGAGTTGGGTTTTAGTTTTTCTCAACCCACAGTATGCCAAGCTACCCAAAAGTTAGAAACAGACATCAGTCAATAGCAACCTGACTTTTTGAGCGTCATCTTTTCCCCCTTAATTACTCCATCCTGTGTAATCGCCCTAGAATGCTCATCAAGACTGGTCATATTACCCAAAACAACTCCCCAGTAATCAAAGAATGCAAAGCACCAAAAACCATGTGATTTACAAGATGACAGAGCGATAGACCATATAATGGTCCTCCAAGACCCATATTATGCAGCTTATAGAACAACGTGTTTCAGCTTATCCAGCGGCTAAACTGATTGCCAGAGAATGGGACTACTCGTTCCCTCCATGACATTGTTTTCACTAGGCACAGGTCAAGTTGTCAATGAAGCAATTCAATTCAAGCATATACTGAACACAAGAAGGTAACTCCCCAGCATTCATATTCCAAACAAATCTTCTTTCAGACATAACTTCAAACAGAAAACAAAAGGTCTCTCTTCGTCCATTTAAAGCGGCGAACAGGATACCAAGTTGAAGCTACAAAGAAACGAGAGATTCACAATTACCCATTAACCGAACGAGGCGAAGAAGTGTGGGCAACATCTGATTTGGAGAAATCACATTCAAAAGCTGCGGTCTTTACAGTTCTTGAACGCAAAGAAGTTGCAACGAGGCGAGCTGGTGACGACGCTAGGTTCCGCAATGAGGCAACAGGTCGACCGTAGCTTCTGCAGTTCACCAATAACAAGCCACTGGTGAACTTGGAAGCAAGAGTAGGAGGTTTCATCTTCGCATTCCTCGCAGTTTCCTCTGAAGTGGACGCTGGTGTTCTGAGTTTTAGGATAAGCCTTTCTCCTGCCGAAGGTTAGTCCTCGAAAAATGTTTTTAGTTTTTACTATAAAAGTGAAAATGGCGTTGCTAGCTTTTCAAATATTTTTTAAACGTACTTTATTTCGAGAAAATAAAAGTTTCGAAAAGTACTTCTTACATGCCGCTGTGGAATAATGATTTTGTCTTTCGAGAATATTTTTTTGTCTTTTTGCAGTAGATTGTGCTCTAGGTTGGAATAATGATTTTTCAAAATGCATTTTTGTATAATTTTAAATAGTACAAAATAGTAAAAGAAAGTTTTGTTATTTTCGCTAAAAATTTCTTGCCTTTTTTTTGGGATTCGCAGGTTGAATTTGATTTATCGTAAAATGGCAATTGATATTTTTATTTATCAGTAAAATGATAGCGACAAATTTTTTGCAAGAAAGTCGTCTCTTTTTGGGTTAGATGTCAATTGTTTTACAAATCAATTTGATTTCCATGTTCATATACGGATTTTCCCAGTCCTGGAGAATAAATACAAAAGTCAGCTCCTTGAAACCTTTTGTGGCTTCTTACTTTTTGGCGGATGATCCGTTGCTTAGTTCAGACATTTTGGAATACTACCGGGGACGATCTTGTCATAACTCCTCAATTTTTTTATCGTGAAACATTGATATTTGAAACTTTATTTCGTCTGAATGGTACCTATATTCAAACTTGTGCTGATAATTCAAACTTTAATATTCAAACTTTTATTTCGTCTTATTGGTCACTCACCCTTTCACAGAGCTTGCAAGGCTAGTTGTGCATTTTCTAAAGAAATAAGTTCATCAGAAGTCCTAAAACTTGTAACGAAAGCATAAGTGAATATTACAACTTGTAAAAAGTGCAATCGAGTCCTAAAACTTGTCAAGTTGATTTGATTGAGTCCCTTCATTAGCTCCGTCTAATCAGTCTCATAGAAAAATCTAACGTGGCTAATTTTAATATTTTTCCCTCTCCTATGTGGCAACTAATTTCTCATTACAGATTCTATGTCTTCAACACGATGTCATTTGAGAGAGTTGCAAGCCTAAATTGAAGAAGCCCCAAATCAACACAATGTCATTTCCTTTCTTCTTCTCCTTCATCCAATTCGATGCGCAACCCACAAACACTAAATCAACGAAGCCTCAAATCAAGAGCCCCAATTGAAGAACCCTAAATCGAAGAAGAAGCCTCAAATAAACACGATGTCATTTGCTTTCTTTTTCTCTTTCGTCCAATTCGACGTGTCAGGACCCCGCCACGCCCCACCCTTGGGCACGCGGTGGTTCCCGATTTCTTTCTCTTCTGGCTAATTAATTTGCGACGTCCCAGATAGGTCGCGGCCCCTTTTTTTTTTTTTTTTGAAACCTCATATTCACAATACTACGCGGAAGCAATACAAAATCAATACTTGCAACCCTTCAAATTTATGCCATCAACATCGTCACATACTATCTATAATCACCAATATATTTACAGCCACTAAATCGTATACGATTAAATACAACCAACTCCAACGGGCCTCAATACAAGCCTAGGAGAAGTTCATTATACTTAAAAATTCTTCCACTATCGATCTCGTCTTGATCTACTCTTGTTCGACCAGCTCCACTTCTGGCTCCAGGCTCGACTCCTGCAATGAATCTGTGGTGGGGTGAGATACGGGAATATCTCAGTGAGTGATCCCTAACCCAAAACTAGGAATACCACTGCCCTAGGGTCCCTATCGCATCTCACCCTTCAATGATCAACTCAATTTCTCTTCCATCGTTCGACTCTCGCCTAGAGTTTTAACTATTTCTAACCCTTCCAATAAAACCCGAAACTCTCCAGTTCTCATCCTCTATTTTCTCTCTATGAGTCAATCGGCTCGTGACCGGGACTTGGCACTAAGCCCAACAACCAGTCAGTCACAATCATCATACATTGCCCCATCAAACAAATGTATAATTACATAACAATTAATTTAAATAAATAAATTACCGAATTTGATAGGTAATAAGACCGTTCACTACCAGTCTACCCCCTAACTCAACCCTTCTGATTCATTGCCAATTTCCAATTCAATCGTTTCCCCCGACGTCACTTGACCATCGATTGGCTCATCGACCACCCATTAGTCCATTCTAATGCCAATTCCATGGCATAATTGACTGATACAATACCAATCTTAACCATTCGACTCTCCAATCAAGTCAACGCCCAGTCCATGGCACGCCATTTCGATTCACCATTCGCGCAATTCATTCGACCATTTGATTCATTCATAAAGAGATAAATTACAATTAAAATAATTAACAATCATAAATAAATAAATAAATTGCAATTTAAATGAATAAAGAACGATAATAAAATAAATGACAAATAAATAAATTGCGTGGTAATTAAATAAGCAAGACCATTTACAATCGATCTGTGACCCTAATTAGGCCTTCCCGCCTCATGGTCAATTCCCACGTTCAATTGCCCCAATTGACATCTCGCCATCAAATAGGCTTATTGGCCAATTCATTCATTCACATACCGTCGCCAAGTCCATGGCACGTTAATCCGTCCAGTCGCCAAATCCATGGCACCATTCAATTCGCCAATTTCATGGCATCGTTCAGCCGTCAAATCCAAGGCATGACATACCGACCATAGTTGGTTCTAGTCATCCCATCAATCGATCCATTCAAATGCCAAGTCCATGGCACTCTAATTCAAGCCTCACTTGACTTAATTTACTCGATTGGTAATCGGGGCCCACTGCCCTATTTTCTCGGCTAAATGCCAAAATCAAAGCAGACCGAGATCAACTATCACTCCGGTCTACTCGGGAGATCAAAACAGCTCGTATCGGCCATGTCGACGCACAATAAAGTCCCGTTGACTTCCAATTTATATTAGGGCATATTTGTCTCATAATCGGCCTAATAATTATCAAAATAATGATAATTCCAAAAATTCATCAATAATTTCCCTTCATCAGTCTTGTAGTTCAGTTGTCACCAATTACCACCTCTGATTAGGCCTCTTGGGTACATAATAGGTCCATTCAAACACCAAACTCTCGGCATTCTAATTTGAGTTACAATCAGGCCTTCCCTTTTACTCAATACATCCTTCGATCAAATCTACGGCAAATCCATGGCATAATAACAACCATTAGTCCAAATAATCCATCTAGTCGATTTCTCCTAATTAAGCCATGTCATTCCGTCGATACCGTGAACCCGGTCATAATTGGTCAAATCGTCTTTTTAACCCATCAAGGTACTCATTGGATCCCATCAACGTCCAATTGATTCCAATAATTCCTATTAACCTCAGAATAGTGATTAGGGTCACACGGCCACCTAATCGGTCCCAAAACAACAATTTCGACATCATGGCCACTTAATCGATCCAAGACAGTAATTAGGGCACCATGGCCGCCTAATTGCAATACTCTCCAATTACACATCCAAGCCATTATTGGACCTCCCATTGTATTTCAACACCCAACCGATTCAAACGTCAAATAAACGAAACCTTAATTGCTACCATCACTTGAACTAAATCATCCAATCGAGTATCTAGTCATCCAAACACGCAATCTAGCCACCCAACTATTTCATCGAGCTCATCCATTCATTCCTATAAGTCTACTAAAGCAATAGCATGCCTTATAGAGGGTTAAAGTCCACTCATCTTTTTGGGTTTGCAAATCGAGGTGGGCCGGGTCCGGGAGTAGCGGTGAAGGGCGATGAGACGGCTTCGATTGCACGGGCGATTGCGGGAACGGGGCCGGCTTGCTGGTCGGGCCGGGTCAGGTCTGAACCGGGTCGGGTCGGGCTAGGTTCGGGTCGGGGCCGGGTTCCCCGGTCAGAATTTGGACCGGCTGACCACTCGTCGCTTAGGCGCTCGATTCTCCCTCCTCAGGCCGAATTAGAGCTCGAGACCGGTTGGGCTTTGAAGATGACTCAGAGACGGTTCCAACGGTGGTGGTGGCGTCGTCAACGGTGGCCGAAGCTGGGAGAAATCGGTCTTCAAAGATGGTGGTCGGACGATTGAAGCTCAAAGAGCTTTGCTGGAAAAACAGGGGAAAAGCTGGCCGCGGGGGCTCCTGTCGAGGGCTTCCGGTGACGGTTTAGCCGGCGGCGGCGGCGACAGTTGGCTGGGTCGCGTAGCTGGCGTCGCGAGCTTTCCAACGGCACCAAGTTTGCGCAAAACGGAGGTCTGGAACGAAAGTTATGGCTCGTTGAAGAAGGGTTCGCGCACGGGTTTGGGGGAAGGGGGGTAGGTGGGAGCCGAGCCACTCCTCGGCTCGTCGGCGCCGCGTGGCCGCCTCTCGTTGGCCGAGAGGTACACCGGCAGGTCTGCCACGGCGGTGGGTGAGCGATGGGAGAGGTTGGCAGGTCGATTGGGCGACGCGTGGCCTCCCTTCGCCCTGCACGCCACCTGCTCGGCAAAATGCCGTACAGGCGTGCAGGGGGAGGCTCCTTTGCGCGTGCGGCCGGTTCGCCAATCCGATCTGACCGGTCCGCGGGCGGTCCAACCGGCTCGCCTCTTGCTGGCCGGTCCCCGATGGTCAGCTTTGACCGTTGACCAAAAAGTCAACTTTTTGGAAATTTTTCCAAAAACACCCCTAGACCCAAAATTCACTTCTTTTGGGGTCAAAATGCAATTATCTAAAAGTCCGGGGACCAAAATGAAATTTTCGGAGTCTGAAATCGGCCGAGATGAGTTTTCACAATTTAATCCGGGACACTCCCAGGGCCGATGGGTAACTACTTAGTCCCGTAAATTCGTCCAATTGGACCTCGAAGATGGGGTTGGGCACGGGTCGTTACACGACGCGCTACACATGAACATTAAATCGACAAAGCCCCAAATCGAAGAAGCCCTAATTGAAGAACCCCAAATCAAATAAACCTCAAATTAGAACCTTGTCATTCCTTTGTTGATCGAAGATAGCCAAAAAAGAAGGTTTCAGATACCTTCTCCGTCGATTGACAATCTACTCGAGTTGTCCATTGTGGTGTCTGACAAATCTTCAATTCTGCAAAATCTCTTCGTCAAGGTGAGTCCGAGGAAACCTTGATTTTTGTAAATCATCCCATTGAAGTGATTGCAAGCAAAGGCACATCGAAGGAGACTAATCACCCATTTGTGGGGCTTATGATTTGGGGCTTCTCTGTTTTAAGGTTCAAGGCAAAGGCGCGTCGAAGAAGACAAAGTGCAGGGGCATAAAGCAAACGACGATGTCTTCTCTTCAATTTAGGGCTCGTGGGTCTCCAAAACAGCATCATGTTGAAGACGTGGGTTCTGCAATGTCAAATTACTTGCCACGTAAGATAAAGAAAATAATAAAATAAACCACGTCCGCGTTTTCTGTATGATTGATTGGATGGAACTAACGGAGAGACTTATTTCGACCAAATTAATAAGTTTTAGGATTTGATTGCACTTTTTGCAAGTTTTAGAATTCACTTGCACCTAAATTACAAGTTTCAAGACTTCTTGTGAACTTATTCATTTTCTAAAAACTTGCTCATTTCATGCATGAAGGTTTTATGCACCACATGTAATCAAGCGAAACATATGAAAGTCGCTTGATTTACGGTCACTAGACGTCAAAACTAATTACTTACCTTTGTCGGATATGGTGAATTGATCACGAAGGAAACACCATTCTTCACGAGAAAAACGATTTCTTTACGTCACAAAGTTGACCAAGGATTGACAAAACGGATGGTCTCCATGCAAAAAGAGCCTCTACGCGTGGCCAGATGTAGATAGAACTTTCCACACCTGGCCATCCTTATTGTACCTCACATGAATGTCGATGCATAGGTTTTAGTCAAGGTGCAGCTTCATGAATTGTTTTCACCTATATAAGTCCTTCCATCCCAGTCTCAAGCGCATTCTCTCCACCAATTTTTATCTTGGTGAACTCTTCTTTTTCTCCAATTGACAACGTATAGAATTATTTTTTTTTAACAAGCAATCAAATCAAAGGCTGTGAGTACTCTGGAAGAAGATTTCAATTGTGGGCCGCGTATGTAAATCAGGTTAGTGCACTCCCCGGCCCTTTTTCTGTAGAAGATACTTGATCATTTTATTGCAATAAAATTAGTTATAATAAGTTCATAATTGAAATAAGCAACTCCTTAACTGCTTATAAAAGCTAGATTCACCTACTTATGATTAATAAAGTTTCTCGGGGAAATGTAACTTTAAAGCTAAGAAAAATCACCGATTTTCTCATTGCAGTTATCTAGGACTACAAAAGTTCTCCCTTCCGAATTTCAGGCTCGATGGGGAGTGAACCGGGGTGATGAAACGACGTGATCGTCCATCTTTGCCATTTTTAGTCCAAATTAATAGCAATCTCGCTCTCTTCCCGAGTTTCTCACGTTGTAGTGTGACACACGCCATTTGAGAAGAGAAGCTTCTCCCCGGTAATCAATTCTTGCTTATCAATCCCTCAGTTCAACTGCTTGTTAATCTCATGAATGCTTGACTCCGATCTGCTTTTGGTTAATACCCTTTCTTTCCTGCAGTCTGTGTGTCCTGAGTTTTCAGTGGTTCGGGGTGGCGGTGTCTGGGTGCTTGATGCGAGGTTGGTAGGAAATCACTGTACGTTTTTTTTTTTTTTTTTGGGTTTGATCCACTGATGGGTCCATGGACGTCCTTCAAGCTATTTTTCAATTGCCCATCTGTTCCTGGTATGGTCTGAGTGACCCTTCACGTACAACAGTCAACATTTTAAGTGAAAAGGAATCTACAGATATTTTTAGGCTAGGTGAATTGGCTGACCTTTATTGTTTTTATAAAACTGGGTCCATTGTTCCTGTGGAGACATTGCCTTGTTGTCCTATGCTTGTTTTGATGAGGCTTGTTATGGGTTGACGTGCAATATGAATGTCAATGTCAAGCATTAGAGATATTACGTGTGATAATCTTCCTATGTTGACGGGCATCGAATTCAAAAACAGTTGAGGTTCTTGTCGATGGATTTTGAAAAAATGGGTATTGCCTTTTTTCACTTTCTAAGTTATTTTAATTGTGCAGCACAAGGGTCGTATTGACTACAATTTAGTTAATATTTATCCATCAAGAATTTGAGATACGCCAGTTTCCCCACTTCTTTTTAGATTTAACACAGACACTGGAAGAGATTGTGGAGATGATGATTGGGAGGCCTTCTGCTCACGAAACTAAATGCCCGCACTTGAGCAACATCCGAGATGTTCGCAGCCATACGCATGTATGTGATCTACCTGATGAAATTCTTCTGCACATCCTGGGTTTTCTGCCATTAAAAGAAGTTGTTCGAACAAGTGTGTTGTCGAAAAGGTGGGAGTATCTGTGGACGTCAGTTTCCAGTCTTGTCTTTAGAGAAGATGAAAGCAATGGGAGGATGGTTTTCATGAACTTCGTGGAGAGGGCACTTTTACTTTGCCAGTCGTCCCCTCTGAAAGTATTCTCTCTTAATTATGTGATTGATGGTGACGAATATGTTGATGGTGATGAGTTTCGTATAAATTCATGGATTACTGCTGCAATAAGGCTCAATGTTCAGGAGCTTCGATTGCACCTTGGAATAGAACATCCTGCTTTTAATTATGCTTTACCGAGTTGTATATTTAGATGTGAAACGCTGACAGAATTCCATCTATTATTGAACGGTACCCTCAGACTACCTTCTTCAGTACGTCTCAAGAATTTGAAGGTCTTAGCTCTTGAATATCTTCATCTTGAAGATGCTAGGTCGGTTGAGCAGCTGTTTTCTTGCCCTTCCCTTGAGACGTTGTCTCTGGATTACTGCACTTGGTCGGAAGATATGACCTTTCATATTTCTGCTCCTAACCTTTTGAGCTTGTCCATAGTAGAACGTGATTCTTTTCTAGATATTGGAAGTCACTCATACATCAAGATCCTTTGTCCCCGTATGAAGGCCTTTGACTATTATGGTGAAGTCTTGGATGATTATGCCATATCTGGCTCATCCTCTCAGGTAGCAGCTATCATCCATGTGTTTCATCCGTCAGATGTAGAGGGAAAATCCGATCAATGTGCGCGCCATGCGTACAAGCTTTTGAAGGATCTTTCTCATGTTAAACACCTGACTTTATCGGAGGACATCCTTGAGGTACACTATTCTTCTGCACCTTCCACGTCATGCCTAAATCTTCCATTCATTGGAGTTACCTATACCCAGGGCCTTGAGGGGCCCTTTATCATTTTGACGTATTCTGTGCTACTATTTTTTGGCTTTTAACAGGACTTGGATGAAAATAAGGGGATTCTCGATCTTGACTCCATTCCCTTCTTTGGTAATCTAACCAAATTAAAATTCACAACTCGCAATGTGAACCTAGATTCTGGAGCGTTTCAGGTTGTGCTCAGCAAATGCTCCATTCTGAGGAGTTTAGAGTTTGACGCGGTAACTGTTATATTGCTGCCCTTTTCCCCCCTCCTCCTCTTACTACATTAGTCTTACTGAGGAGATCAAAGTGAGACAGACTAAATGTGGTTGTGTATCAGGGTGTTTCCATCGAGTCTGAAACAGCTGAAGGGATACTGGACCCAGCATCTCAGTGTTTTCTGACGTCACTCAAGAAGATCACAATTGGTTACTTTGATGCCGCTGATCATGAACTCCTGGCTGTAATGGTTTTGCTCAAGGCTGCCGTGGTTTTGGAGGAACTAGTTATCCATTGTACAGAGCAGTGCTTCGAGGATTTCACTGGGAACTTTATGGAAGCATTGCTGGCACTCCCGATGGCTTCAAGTCGATGTCAAATTGTCCTCCTGACATGTGAATAGCTTTCTCCGGTTACTTTATGTCAACTGCAATTAAAGGTTCCTCCTTCGTCATGTTGAGATGAACAGCTCTGCGACATCTATAGTTAGAGTCGTATCTGTATATTTATTTTCTGAGAATGAATTGCTGACTCTTGGATTGGCTCATAAATTTCCAGTTCTATCAACCTACCAGTATGTTCATATGCTATATTCAGGAACAAGATCATCTGTTAACAAATAACAAGCTTTCACTTTTGATTCTTTTACTTTCTCTTTTCGGGTTAAATCTCGCGCTGCACACAAACTCTTCTGTTGCTGTAATCTTTCCAAATAAATCTTCAATCTCTTGCATTGCGGGAGGATAAATAAAAGGTAGTACAGATGTTTTGTCCTTACAGACGCTTTATCCTACGAAACTCAGAAAACCCAACTTGTGATTGTGAAGGAACGGTGGGTCGGATAATGTTATCTGCTTGACACGAAGTTGGCCACTTTCAAGAGCCTCATGCCCAGAACGTCCTCTCTTCTCCATTGACCTGCAAGATCTCCTCGATCAAGTACCTTCTTGTATACTTAGGTGCAAGACGCTAACGTAGTTCCATCTAGAAATGCCAACGCCGCTTTTTTTAAGCAAAAAGAAAGACCACATAGACAACGAGGTGGCCTTTAACACAAATCAGATGGATATGCATCCGATTTGTCCAAGAATAGCTGACCATTTTCGTTTTTTTCCTTTCTTTCAGCTCAAGTACTTGTAGTTCGCATAATAAAGTTCCATAGCCAGACAATCACAACCCAACCTTGAGGTTCATATGGAAGATATGGAGAGTTTTGTTGTTCATAGGTTCGACAGACAGTCGTATAATTTGTGATCAACCGTGACCAAAAGAGACAAAACCCTGGGCTCGGGAGCGCCAATGAAAGCTCAGTCTCCCAGTAGCAAGATCGGACTGCAATTCCCAGTGGAGTCAAATTGCTTGACTCCTCGAGACCGGCATGTACACCAAGTGCATCAATGCCGGAGCCCTGATCTCCTCCGCTGCCGTCCTTGAGTAGCTCACGGCTGAATGGTTTTGCTGATTTCTTGGTTCAGCTTCGTAGTGTTCCTTGTTAGTCGAGATTCCAAGTGACTTTGAGAACCCTTCAAAGACAAGCCGGCTAGGGTTTTAGTTTAGGTTTGTCTGTGAATCCGCTATTATTGCCTCTCTCTAGATTTCACGTCCTTTATGGCATTTATGCTCATTTAGAGATCCAAAAAGCCACTTTCGGTTCGTAAAATGATAAAAAAAAATATTTAGGTTATATTTATAACGACCTAAATCAATGGTAACAAATTTTTTTTTAACAAAGTACTATATTGACAAAAAGTTTTGACATCGAATAAGTGTCTTATGAAAGTTAGTATCGTACGAAAGTTGTATGACTTCTTATGTCTTTTTTCTCGTTGTTTATTGGACTCTTGTGTATGGTATGTACAGTTTCATTAAATGGGCAAGACTTCTGTTTAGTCCAGGGCACAAATTGCATCCTGTCCTCGATGAGACTCTGTAGCAGGGTTGTTTGCATAAATTGTCTAGCGTCCATATTTTTCTGACATGACACCGTTTCTCGTACAATTACATAGTTCAGTCCACATGATTCATTTAATTTTGTGGTCGTCACCTCAAATAGGTCGAGCATACGTTTCAGGATTAGGCTAGCCTAGCAGCACCGTTACAGCAAAGTAGTAATGTCCTATTTTTATTTTTACCTTATTGCCTCCGGAGTACTTTTCAGTTGTAAATTATATGGAAGATGCAGTTTAAATTTGTTTCTTTCTGGCTTTATTGACAAGCAAAAAAAAATCTGTCTATTATTTGTTTATATAGATTCTTCTTCAGAAAAATAACTTTGATCGCACCAGATTATAAAATTTTCTTAGATATCACTACTACAAACAATCACATGAATTCGTAAATGCTACGTGTGTGTATATATATGTTCTCATTATTTCAGTAGGCATACCTTTCTCCTAAAATAAAATCAACTAATTAGAAGATAGAACTAAACAAGACAACCACACAAAAAAAAAGTAAAGAATGTAAATGCAACAAATTATTTCTTACTTATGCTTTTTAGTACGGGACACGAGCATATCGTAAACAAAATATAAGAACTGGGAGTTTTTTTTTTATTTCTTATGGAAATCAGAGAAGCTATCTCATTTTTCTCCAATTGACGACATACATAATTATTCTTTTACGAGCAGTCAAATCAAAGGCTGTGAGTACTCTGTAAGAAGATTTCAATTGTGGGCCTCGTAAGCAAATCAAGTGAGTGCACTCCCGACTTTTTTTTTTTTTTTGGTAGAAGATACTAGATCATTCTTTCTCATATTTTAAAATTTCTTATCTATCGACGTGCTTAATAACTTTTAGTGCAATAAAATAATTTACAATAAGTTTATAAATGAAATAAGTAACTTCTTTTTTTTTTATAAGGGGGTACTCCACCACAGATCATAAGCAACTTCTTAACTGCTTATAAAAGCAAGATTCACCTATTTATGATTTATAAAGTTTATCGAGAAAGTGTAACTTTAAAGCTGTGAAAATCACTCAATGCGGTTATCTATGACTACAAAAATTTTCACTTCCGAATTTCAGGCTCGATAGGGAGTGAACCGGGATGATGAAACGATGTGAACGTCCGTCTTTGCCATTTTTAGTCCAATTCCAGAGCAATCTCGCTCTCTTCCCGAGTTTCTCCCGTTGGAGTACGACACACGCCATTTGAGAGAGAAGCTTCTCCCCGGTAATTAATTCTTGCTCATCAATCCCTCAGTTCATCTGCTTGTTAATCTCATGAATCCTTGACCCCGATTTGCTTTTCTTTGATACCCTTTCTTTCCTGCAATCTGAGTGTTCTGAATTTTCAGTGGTTCGGACCGGCGGTTTCTGGGTGCATGATGCGAGGATGGTAGGAAATCACTGTAGGGTTTTTTTTTGTTTGATCCAGTTATGAGTCCACGGACGTCCTTCAAGCTACTTTTCAATTGCCCATCTGTTCCTGAAAAGGTCTGAGTGACACTTCACGAACAACAGTCAACATTTTAAGTAGAAAGGAATCTACAAATATCTTTAGGCTAAGTGAATTTTGCTTTCATATCAAATAGGCTTTTATTTCAGAATGAGTTTTTTGTGTCAGAACTCATTCTGAAACAGAAATTGTGCAAATCATACGCGCCCTAATTGTTCTGTAAAACGGGATCAATTGTTCATGTGGAGATATTGCCTTGTTGTCTTGTGCTTGTTTTGATGAGGCTTTTTATGGTTTGATGGGCAATATGAATGTCAATGTTGAGCATTAGAGATTTTTGGTGTTAATCTTCCTAAGTTGGTGGACATCAAATTCAAAAACAGAATAGGTTATTGTTGATGGATTTTGACAAAATGAGTATTACCTTTTTTTTTTCACTTTCTAACTTATTTTATGTTGACACCTAAATTTTGGAAAATCAGGGTTAATCTTTATTTCTTTAGGAGTTTGCCCGTTGCATGAATCGGTAAAGATTCTAAGCATAATTTGCGAATGAGTTCATAAGTGCACAAAACTTGACCAGATTTGAAAATTGCAAAGGAAAGTTATGTAAGATGCTATTATCTTGATTTCATGAGATGATTTTCACATATTGTACAATCAAATAAAAAGATTGGAATATTGGATAAATGGGAAGGACAAGCTAATTAGATTATCGAGCAAAAAGAGATAAGGAAAGGGAAGATGTGGATAATTCTATGTTTCCTTCTTGGTATGCTTGGATGAACAATATAAAAGGGACAAGGGAGAACTCTTTAAGGTCGGCAAGAAAGGCTGAAAAAATCACACACACAGTGAGAGAAAAGAGAGGTGAGGTGATAAAGAAAAAACAATCAACAGAGAACGCAAGGGAGAGCCAAAAATTCTGCATGAAGCCTTCTTCTGGCCACAAAAGGGACGGCTGAAAAGTCAACAAAAAGTGATCCAGAGAGAGAGAGAGAGAGAGAGAGAGAGAGAGAGAGAGAGAGAGAGAAGACGTTCTCCAAAAGAAAGAACTTGAAAGAAGAAATAAAGAGAGGATGTTTGGTCTTTCTTTTGCAGATTCATTGTTGCCACACATCCAGGAGGTCCTGAGTAGGGAAAAAGAACTTTACGTAGACGACCTCACAAATTTGCTCTTAATTCCAGTCGATGAAACTGCCTTCAGATTTACTTAATCTCTATGAAAGAACCAAAAGAGCAGCCACGAATCCGTATTCAGACAAACAAACCAGATATCCCAATATCTCTGGAGAAAAATGAGCACCTGAACCTATCCTGAGGAGCGCAACGTTCATCAGTTCGGTCGACCTCGTGGTGTACATCCGACATCTTCACCCCTCCAACGTCTGCCAAGAAGAGTTGCACACAAGCGACAATGTGAGTAATGCTATTACGGTGACGATAAAGTTTTCGACAAGTTTAAGGCTGTACTGAAAGGGGAAGACATTAACTCGTTACGACTATTCTTCTGCAGAAGCAATAGAGGCTTTGGGTTCTATGACAGGACGACTTTGTGCTCATGGTGACGATGATAACAACAAAAAGAACAAGGTTTCCACAGAACATTGAGCGCTGAGTGCTCAATAAATAAGTCAATATATCCGGCAAAATCGTCATATTAATCAACTCTCTATGTAGAACCCCCCACCAACGAAGGAAAGAAAATGTATGTACCATTTTGGCGGTACATAAACTAAAGTTAACGTTGAATAATGTTTAATCACGTAATATTGCCCAAAAAAAAAAAAGGATCGTTCCGCTATTACCCGGATTGATGCATCACATATAAATCGAGACAATTGTAGGAATAAAAGATTTTTATGGCTCATTCACCTAATTTTAGAAGACAATATATCGCTTTAAATCCTAATTTTATAGTCGATAAATCTCCTTAACCTGTCCACTCATCACTGTTCAACACCTAAGAAAAATTATAATTGCTCGTCAATCCTAAAATCAAAACCTCTAAAAAAATGACCCATATAATAAGATATTCGAAGTTTTTTCTTTCTTTTTTTTATAGCTAATGATTACAGAAAATCTTCAACTCAAAGATGGTACCACCTGGACATTCAGGTCTATTTTTATCCTGAATGAATATGGTAGTTCACTTAGTTATTTGATAACAAATCACATATCTAGCCAACCTTTTGAGATCGAGAAGCTACTCAAACATGTAATATGAAATGAAATAAGAAAATCATATGTACTTATTATAGTAGGATGACATTCTAGCTTTGCTTGTTTCGTGGAAAATAATTCATTTAGAATATAATTTCCTAAAAATAATATGTTGTTTTGTTTATAAAAATAAATAAAGATGAAAAATATTTTCATTGTGCACGATAATGTTTAAAAATAAATTGTCGTCAATAATGAAAATATTCTTGTTGGCTAATAATTTAAGTGATATAAGCGACTATTTTCTAAAAAGTATTTTTCAAATAATCATTTTTTGTGAAACAAAAGGAGTCATGAAACATTGGGACCAACAATCTACTTCTTATTTTTTGCTGCGATGGTTAACAATGATCCCACAGTAATGACTGATTTGGTTCACTTTGTTAATGAACTCCAGTTAATTGGTCTTCTCTTTGTGAATACACAAAGATAAAGTTGGTGATGAGAAATCAATTAGTAATGGTAAACAAAAGGCATTGCTTGAGATCAAGCAACGTGTTACCATTCATACGGTAAAATTACATCTCGAATTTGAATTCGTGAACAAAAGCAATCCGAAATCCGGCCATGCAATATTAAATTAGGAAAGTCTTTATTGGACTTTTGGTTGATTGAATATATGACGCAACAACAAATGCTTGTTGGCATTCGATTCCTCGATTGACTCAGCTAAATGGGTTTTCCTATTTTGAATACAAATTTATATATTAGAGTGGATTTTGATTTTACCACATTACAGCGCAAATTGGAGGAGTGTTGCATTTTTTTCTATGAGTTCTCACAGTGAGTTTTGTATAAGAGATTATAAGATTACTCTTAAGGTTTTGCTCTACGTGTAATCTAAGGTTGGGAAACATTTGAAAGATTGCAAACTCTACATTCTTAACTTTTGGTGGCTGGATCTTCCCGAGGAGTGGATATCAAAACGCGGGCCGAATATGTAAATGTCTTTTATCTGTTTTGCTTTAGACTTGGATTTCTAGATCCATTAGATTCCGCATTGTTTCATGACAATTTCTTCTTTTGAAAATACTTCTAAACTGTTAACTATAGTGCATTTCACTGAGGACTGCTAGAGTTTCGAAGATTTTGTTCGTACGTCCTTCGTGGAGGACGCATCGTTGAAAGGAAGTCCTCGTGAATTTGCTAGAACTTCTGATCAGGCTCCCCAGTCAGGGCTTCAGATCAATATTAAAATTTGCTAGATGCCTAGCACTTTCTTATGACTTGGTGCATAAGTAGAATTTTGTCAGTTGTTCTACTCGTGGGGTGTCGTATCGCCGTACAGTTTCATTGAATGTTCAAGACTGATGCTAGGACAGCGCACGAATTGCAAAATTTACTCTATGAGAATTCTGCATTCGCATTGTTGGGATTGATTCTCCAGTGCATTGATTTTTCCGAAATGAAACCTCTTCTCGTACTATTACATCCATCATGTCCACATCATAGCTTAAAAAAGTCAAACGTATGTCTTATTATTGTATCTTCTCTTATTGTACTCTCCCTTTCATAACTATATTAGATAACTTTAAGAGGAAGACAACTTCAAAAGTCTCTATGCTGGCTTTCTTCTCCAATCAATATCCTGAACCCGGTGCTGGTGCGAATGCTTGTAGTTTGCCTCCATATGCTCGCTTGTACTCGTCCCACAACTCGTCCACAGACTTGCCGAGTAGCTGCACGAAGTAAGCATCACTATAGGAATACCTCATCATGGCATTTAGATCGGTAATGAATCCGCCTTTGAGCTCGTTACAGTACTCCAGAAAGTACGCTGTAACCTCAAATCCTTCGTCCCACCGAAAGCCTGACCCCTTCGGAACCCAATCTCTCGATGGCCATCCTGCGGCCAACCTGATGTAATCAGCAACCCCCGTGATGAGGCCGCCTGGGGCCTCGCCATTGGCTGTCCATTGCAAAACGCGCGCGCTTACGTGATACAGAATTCCAGTGAACTCAGCTTTTACATCGCCAATATAAGCCTGAACGTAGTCTGCATTTAGAACAATCAGGTTGTTGATGATATTCGCAATTGCTGGGTACCTCCTGGTTGCTGCAAAGCTCTCGATATCTGCATTTATGGACGCGTAGTTCTTCCCTCCACCATTGACTTGATTGAAGGTCTTCAAGATGAAGTCCATAGCATCCAACATAGTCTTGCCAGTGTAAAGCGCCCCGATTTCATGCCCGAACCTAGGGTCCAGGGTGCCGTTCGTGTTGTCAGATACAACACATCCGATCGGAGCCAACCCGATCACTCGGGTTGGTTCCAGTGCAATTAGGGTGACGAGAAGAAGAAAGAGCTTCATGAACTTCATGTTGAAAAGGAGATACAAACGAGTTGCTATTTCGCAGTCCATTTATAAGGGGTCTCGACGATGAAAATTCATCAGGAAACCGTCCCCGAAATTTCTCGAAGGCCTGCAGTGTTGTGCCTCCTTGTGACTCTCCGGGTTATACGAAGCTTACACGCCTTGTTGCTTTCGTCGCATGGTCTGGACCTTTCGAAGAGAACAAGCGGAAAGAACACTTTCCACTTTTAACTGAAAGTAACCTCCAAAACAATGTTGAATCAGTAACAAATCTCTCCATCACTTTTAACTGGAAGTCCAGCGCCTGCTATGAAGACTTCAACACTGGCAACGACATCACTGATGCTTCACGAGATGAGTCGTCGGCATTTTCTATGGTTGCACGGAAGTAGGAAGAGTCATTTGATCACGGCTATGCTCCAAAGAGCTGAAATTATTACAGTAATCAATTGAACCAATAGTTTTCCTCAAACAATGTTTTCAGTCTATTTGCACCTATAGAGCTTCACTCGAAGGCTTTTCGATATTGACAAACGACTCAGACATTTCTCCCGTGAGTTTTCAGGCTCCAATGATTTTTCCAAATGCTTAATCAAACACATAGCCCTAGTACTGATAGGACAATTTTCTCATTTTCCCAAAATTCAAGAATGAAAGGGCCTCGGGTAGCTAAAAGTAATTACTTGCCATTGTTGGTTGTGGTGAATTGATAACAAAGGAGATGACATTCTTCTCGAGAAGGACAGTTCCTTTGTTCATTTTAGAGTTCATAAAGGATCAACTCGATAAATGATAAAGCCATTTCGCTCCGTCCGGTAGTTGATTCTCCGAGAAATAGACGAATGCAAAGGAGTTGGAGAATTAATCCGGTTATCTTTTTGGATGTATAATCCACTAATTTTACCCGATGTTTTGGGTTTTCTGTTTAAGCTTCATGTAAACTCGATACCCTTATACTCATTGATTTGATCAAGCTTTGAGTGTAAGGTTTTGTGTACCAAGAGCTTGTCTCTAGCATTGTACATTATATTTGGCAAAATCTATATAAAGCTTAAAAAAAAGGATCAACTCGATAAATGGTTTCTATCCAAAAAGAACTTTCTATGCATGGCTTGATGCAAATAGCTTTTTACGCTTGGCCTTGTTTAAGTGAAAAATGAATTGGCCAATCTTTTTTGGTTAAGTATAGATCACCCCACAAAAGAAATACTATGAGTTTTGTACAAGCATATAATCACGAATAGAGCTTTACATGTGTTTGTACAAAAATAAGATTTCTAATTTCAGTTCAGATTACAAAATACACGTAAATATATTAATATCAATATATATAGTACCACAGAAAACAAAAGTTTTAGGGGTAAAGAGCATCATCGTGCCAATTTTTCGGACTCTTGATGTAATTACCGCAGTGAATGTTGAATTTTCGGAAGTGCTCACGCCTTTACCTGTATCCAAAGCTAACAAAGATAATTTGTGCATTCCTTGGAAACTTGCTTGTTTTGCACAAAAGTTTTGAGGACCATATACAGTCAAGCCAAAAACATGAAAGTCAAATAATTTAGGGTAATTGAATGTCAAAAGTAATTATTTGCTGTTGTCCGTTATGTTGAACTAACTATGAAGAAGATGCCATGTCTCTCAAGAATAATATTGGTTGCTCTTTTTCAAATCCAAAGTTGACCAAGGATGGATTCGACAAATGATTTCCATGTAAAAATTACTTTCCACGCCTGACTTAGTGCAAATAGAATTTTTCACACCTGCCTTCTTTAAATGCAAAAATGAATAGGTTCAAATTTATTGGTTAAATATAGATTACACGACAAAAAAAAAATACTTTGCGTTTTGTACAAGCATATATTTGTAAATAGAGCTTTACATGGTTTGTACAAAACTAAGATTTCTAATTTCAATTAAGATTACAAAATGTATATCTAAGTATATCGATTTTGATATGATTACCCAATAAATATTCACTTTCAAAAGTACTCATGCCTTCACCTATAAAGCTAGCAATGCTCATTGTGCATTTCCTGAAAACTTGCTTGTTTAACGCACTAGAGTTTTGTGCACCATGTATAGTCAGGCCAAACACACATAAAAGTCATATAAGGTGCTGAATGTCAAAGAAAATTAATTATGAAGGAAATGCCATGTCTCTCTTAAATAATAGTTCTTTTTTTCAATTCCAAAGGTGATAAAGAATTTGATTTGACATACGATTTCCATGAAGAAAGAACTTTCGATACCTAGCTCAATGCAAATACTTTACAGTCTTGGCTTCTTTAAAGGAAAAATGAATAAGCTAAAATTTATTGGTTAATATAGATGACACGATAGGAAAAAAAAAGTTATCATGTGTTTTGCACGGGCATATATTCGTAAATAGAACTTGACAAGTGTTTGTATAGAACTAAAATTTCTTATTTGAATTAATATTGTCAGATATATGTGGAAATTATGTCAATTTCAATAAATATAGGTACAATTGTTTTACAGCTTAAATGCATGATAAAATTTCATAGATGAATTGTACAATCATGATAACTTTCGTGACTTCTGATATAATTATTGCAATAGACATCGAATTTTCTGAAGTGATCACATCTTTGACCATATCTTGAGCTAGCAAAGCTTCTGCGCATTTTCTAAAAATATGCTCACACCTCAAAATCTTGTGCACCAAATTTAGTCAAGCCAAACATGCGAAAGTCATATAAAGGTAACCAAATGTCAAAACTAATTGCTTGTCGTCGTCATCGTCAAAACTAATTGCTTGTCGTCGTCGTCGGTGATTAATTATTCAAATGCTATTTTTCATGAGAAAAACGATTTGTTTCAATTCCAACATTGACTGAGGATAATGCGACTTATGATTTCCGTGCAAAAAGAACTTTACACCAAGCATGATGCAAATAAAACTTTCCAAACTTGGCTGAAAACTTAATAAGCTGAAATCTATTGGATGAAATAGGCTCAAATGCATGAAAAGAAAGCTTTAACACGTATTTTCTAAAGAGGTCACTCCTTCACCTATATCGAGAGCTAGCAAGGCCGGTCGTGCATTTTCTAAAAACTTACTTGTTTCATACATAAATGTATTGTCCGCAGTATATGGTCAAGCCAAACACATGACACTCGCATCATTTACGATAACTAGACACCAAAATCAACTACTTGCCTTTGTCAGATATGGTAAATTAATTATGAAGGACACGCCATTCGTCATGATAAAAACAATTCCATTTGATTCCAAAGTTGACTAAGGATTGACTCGACATATTATTTCCATGTAAAAAGAACCTTCTACACTTCGCTCGATGTCAATAGAACTTTCTACACAGTCATATTTACCATGCCTTGTGTTTATGTAGACGAATGGTTTTAAGTTGCCAAATGCATAAGGATCACATAATTTCCGATAACTAGACGTGAAAACCAATTACTCGCATTTTTCACATATGGTAATAATTATGAGAAACACCATTCTTCACGAGACAATCGATTCTTTTCGATTCCAAAGTTGATTAGGGATTGACTCGACATATGGTTTCCATGCAGAAAGGACCTTCTACACTTGGCTCGATGCAAATAGAACTTTCTACACCTAGCTTTTTTATAGTGCCTTGTGTATATGTAGACACATAGTTTTGAGTTGCCAAACACATGATAGTCCCATAAGTTACGGTAATTGGTCATTAAAACCATTACTTTGCCTGTGTCGAATCTAGCAAATTAATTATGGTGGAAACACCATTCTTCACAAGAAAAGCGATTCACTCCAATTCCAAAGTTGACCAAGGATTGACTCATCGAGTGGTATCCATGCACAAAGAACCTTCTACACTTGGCTCGACACAAATAGAGCTTTCTTCACTTGGCCATCCATACCATGCCTTGCATGTGTGTAGACACATAGTTTTGAGTTGCCAAAAACATGACAATCGCGTAATTTACGGTCACTAGATGTCAGAAACAATTACTTGCCTCTGTCAGATATAATAAATTAATTATGAAGGAAGCGTCATCCTTCACGAGAAAAGTGACTCCTTTCGATTTCAAAGTTGACCGAGGATTGGCTCGACAGATGGTTTCCATGCCAAAAGAGCCTTCTACACTTAGCTCAATGTAGATAGAGCTTTCTACACCTAGCCATCTTTACCATGCCTCGAGTGCATGTCGACGCATAGTCCCAAGTTATCGTGTGACCGCCCAAAGTGTTTTCACCTATATAAAGTCCCTCCATTCTAGTCTCAAGCACATAGTTTGTATCCATAAACACTTTTTTTTTCTTCCAATATACAAAATATAAGAATCATCCTTTTGCAGACAATCAAATCAAAGGTATGATTTTTCTGTGACTACTCTGGGGTCAATCGCAGGCGTCATAAGCAACTCTGATGAGTGCATCCATCCGAAAAGGTTGACTTTTTCTTTGTAGTAGATAGTTTGGTCTTTTGTTCTCATACTTTGAAAATTACTTAGTTCTCGACGTGCTTAATAACTTTTATTGCAACGAAATGAGTTACAATAAGTTCATAATTGAAATAAGTAACTTCTTAAGTGCTTATAAATGCAAGATTTACCTATTTATGATCAATAAATTTTCTCGAGAAAATGTAACTTTCAAGCTGTCAAGAATCACTAATTTTCTCGATGCGGCCTTCTGTGACTACCAAATTTTCCCACCCGAATTTCAGGCTCGATGGGGAGCGAACCCGGTTGATGAAACGACGTGATCATCTATCTTTGCCGTCGTTAGCCCAGTTTTCCTCCAAAGCTATCTCGCTCTCTTCCCGAGTGTCTCCCGTTGTCGTGTGGCTCACGCCAGTTGCGAAGAGAAGCATGTCCCAGGTAATCAGTTCTTGCTTATCAGTCCCTCGGGGCCTAGGCTTGTTAATCTTATGAATGCTTGACTCCAATTTGCTGTTCTTCGATGACCCTTTCTTTCCTGCAATATGTGTGATCTGAGTTTTCAGTGGTTCTGAGGGGCGGTTTCTGGGTGCTTGATGGGAGGTTGGCGGGTAATCACTGTCCTGTTTTGTTGTTGGATCCACTGATGAGTCCACGGACGTCGTTCAAGCGATTTTTCAATTGTCCAACCGTTCGTGGAAAGGTCTCAGTGACCCTTCACGAACAACAGTCACCATTTGAAGTAGAAAGCAAAACTACAGGATATTTTAAGGCTGAGTGAATTGGCTGGCCTTTAATAATTTTTATACTACTGGGTAAATTGTTCCTGGGGAGACATTGCCTTGTTGTCTTATGCTTTTTTTGATGAGGCTTGTTACGGTTTGATGTGCAATATGAATGTCAATATCCAGCGTTAGAGATTTTTTGTGTTGATCTTCCTATGGATGATGATGGGCATCAAATTCAAAAACAGAAGAGGTTCTTGTTGATGGATTTTGAAAGATGGGTATTACTTTTTTGGCTTTCTAAGTTATTCAATTTGTGCAGCACAAGTGCGCTATTGACTACTATTTAGTTAATATTTATCAATCAAGAATTTGAAATGCCAGTTTCCTCACTTCTTTTTAGATTTAACATAAACTTTGGGAGAGATTCTGGAGATGATGGAAGAGAGGCCTCAGGTTCACAAAGCTAATTGCCCGCTCTTCAGCAACGCCCGAGATGTTAGCGGCCATACGCATATATGTGACCTACCTGATGAAATTCTTCTGCGCATCCTGGTTCTTCTGCCATTAAAAGAAGTTGTTCGAACAAGTGTGCTGTCGAAAAGGTGGGAGCATCTGTGGACATCAATTTCTAGTCTCGTCTTCAGAGAAGATGAAAGCAATGGGAGGATGGTTTTCATGAACTTTGTGGAGAGAGCATTGTTACTCTGCCGGTCATCTCCCTTGAAAGTATTTTCTCTTAATTATGTGATTGATGGTGACGAATACGTCGAGGGTGACGAGTTTCGTATAAATTCCTGGATTACTGCTGCAATAAGGCGCGATGTTCAGGACCTTCGATTGCACCTTGGAATAGAACATCCTGCTTTCAATTACAGCTTACCTAGTTGTATATTTAGATGTGAGACACTGACAGAATTCCATCTGTTGTTGAATGGTACCCTCAGACTTCCTTCTTCAGTATGTCTCAAGAATCTGAAGGTCTTAGCTCTTGAGTATCTTCATCTTGAGGATGATGGGTCGGTCAAGCAGCTGTTTTCATGCCCTTCCCTTGAGACATTGTCTCTGGACTATTGCACTTGGCTAGAGGATATGACTCTGAATATTTCTGCTCCTAAACTTTTGAGCTTGTCTATAGTTGAACGCGACTCTTTTCTGAATATTGGAAGTCACTCTCACATCAAGATCCTTTGCCCCCGAATGAAGGCCTTTGACTATTATGGTGAACTTCTGGATGATTATGCCATATCTGGCTCACCCTCTCTAGAAGAGGCTACCATCCATGTGTTTCATCCATCCGACGTAGAGAAAAAACCAGATCATTGCGCGTGCCATGCATATAAGCTTTTGAAGGATCTTTCTCATGTTAAACACCTGACTCTATCTGAGGACATTCTTGAGGTACAGTATTCTATTTACATCTTCAATGTCATGTCTAAATCCTTCAATCATTGGATCTACCTATTTCCAGAAAGGGCACTTTATCGTTTCGTTATCTGAGGTACACTTGTCTGAACCTTAGTCTGTGTTTTTTGGCTTTGTTAACAGGACTTGGATGAAAATAAGGGGACTCTCGATCTTGACTCCATTCCCTTCTTTGGTCATCTTACGAAATTGAAATTCACAACTCGTAATGTGGACCTAGATTCTGGAGCGTTTCAGGCTTTGCTCAGTAAATGCTCCATTCTAAAGAGGCTAGAAATTGACGCAGTAACTGTTCCATCCGTGTCCTTGTCCCCCCTCCTCCCCTTACTGCATTAGTCTTTCTGCCGAGATCAAAGTAAGACTCACTTTGATTAATGTGATTGTTTATCAGGGCGTTTCCATCGAGTCTGAAATGGCAGAAGGGGTATTGGACCCACCACCTCAGTGTTTTCTGACATCGCTCAAGGAGATCACAATTGGTTACTTTGATGCAGATGAATTTGAACTCCTGGCTGTAATGATTTTGCTCAGGGCTGCTGTGGTTTTGGAGCAACTAGTCATACATTGCACGGAACAGTGCTTCGTGAGTTTCCCAGGGGACTTGATGGAAGTGTTGCTGGCATACCCAAGGGCTTCGAGTCGATGTGTAATTAGCTTCTCAGCATGTGAAATGCAGATGCAGGATTAGCTTTCCCTTGTTACCTTTCGTCAAATGCAATTTGGATATGCAGGTTCCTTCCTTCTGTGGTCTGCTGATATGAACAGCTCTCTGTGAGACATCCATATCTAGAGTCTGTATTGGAGATTTGTGTTCTGAGAGTGAATTGCTGCCTTTTGGATTGGCTGATAAATTTCTGTTTCTGTCATTCTATTAGTACCTACCTATACTGTATCCAGGAACAAAATCATGAGTTTAACAGATCATAAGCTTTTACATTTCATCCTTTTTCTTAACCCCTTCGGATTAAATCTAGCAGCATGCCAACTCTTTTTTTATCTAAAGTATCCAAATTTTTCACAATATGATGAATAATCTCGTATACTACCAATGTAGAAAAATCAGTATGCATTCACTGTTGATAGAGGGACAAGTATGTCTGTAGTCATTTTGTCAAGCACATATTAACCTTTCAGTGGTAGATGTGTAACCTTATGAAGAGCGGCTGACTTGTCTAGGCACTAGGCGGGCCCCCTGTGCAAATATTTTGTGAGTCCCGACTAACATCAAGGACATGCAATCAAGATAAATTTTTAAGTCGCACTAAACATATACGAGCATAGGAAAAGTTCCAAATCAATGTATGAAATACCATATCTTTTTTTCAAATAAGGACCTAAAGTAAATTTTATTTCAAATGAGCTTAAAATAGACATGTCAATTTTAAAGAAGGGCGTGATTTCTATGGCTAGTCAAGAGCATTTCCATTCTTTACTCTCTTTCTTATCCCTTTTTCTTCACTTTTTATTGTTCTTCTCTTTTCGTCAATGACTAGTCTCGAGAGATGGCCGGCCACCGAAGATGCTTGAAGAGGGCCAAGTAAGGCTGCCCTCAAAAGCCACAAACGAGGGGTGGCCCTTGCCAAATTTGGGGGAGGCAACCCTCACCGCAAGGGCTCGGGAGGCCCCTCGATTTTGTGTAAAAATCAAGCCCTTTCACTAATTCCTTCCAACAAAACTAATGAAAAACATTGGCGTGATTTTTTTGATATATTATCTCTCCCATGTGATATCCTATGTAACTACAGCACTAAATCTGACATCTTTTGATCTAAATCGTAATTTCTACGCGACTTTTTAATTAGATAAGGTTAAAAATTCAAAGAGATTTCCGTAAAAGATTAAAAATTGCTAAAACTTAAATAAATTAATAAATTAATAAATTGTTCCTTTCTAAAGCTTCAGGTCCTTTGTTTAAATAAAATTTACTTCATATCTTTATTTTATTTTTTAAATGATGAACTTCATGTACCTATTTGAAATTTTCCCAATCGAAAGAAATAACCGAGGAAGGCCCAAACGGAAGTCTCAATCGTCGTCTTGCTTTGTCCATCTTTCCCTGGCAAGGCATTTGCTCCTCTCTCTCTCTCTCTCTCTCTCTCTCTCTCTTCAGTGTCTCTCAATTTCTCTCGTCTCCGCCGCTTCTGAAGTCGCTCCGGCGAAACCAATCGGTATTCTACAGTTCCCCACTCATTCGTGACTTGGGGTGGTTTTCTTTTTCTAAATCTTGTCTTTATCCTTGGTAATTTCGTGGGTATTTTCTTGGGCTTCTGTATCCAGTAAAAGTTTTTCCGCTTGTTCAGGGTCACGAGGCGAACTGGGATGGTGCAAGAGATGGATAGTTCAATTGGGTTTCAAGTGGCGCGAGATTCTTGGTAGGACGTTTGGTGCTTTAAGCACTTCTTGTTTGACACGGGAAACGTTTGATGAAACGCTTGAATGACATTGACATCGGCACGCTATGAACTACCAATTCTGCTGAGGTAAAAATGTGAGCTTGTACCCACCATTTGCTTAGTTTCTGTGCCGCATTGGGTTGAAGAGTGGAAACTCAAAAAAAAAAAAAATTTGAGCGTCATCATACGTGGTTCCTGCTCATGAGGGGCCCTTGTTAAGTTCATCAAGCATGGAATTTGTTCAGATTGAAATCGTTTCTTGGATAAAGAAGCTTTCGACCCGCGTGTTTTGAAATTTTTTGGGATATGGTGTTAGGTTGTTACTCTGCCCGGAGTTGTCTAACAGAAAATCACTTCATCTTCATTTAGTTTCCTCCTTCATGCTTTGAGTGGGAGTAATTGCTGGAGCAATGGACAAAAGACCAGCGGTTAAGAAGGCTAGGCTCCATGACTCGAAGAACGAATTGGATGTCAGTAGCTGTAACCAATTGTGTGATCTACCTGACGCACTGCTCCAACGCATCCTCAGTTTTCTTCCTTTAAAAGATGTTGTGAGGACAAGTGCATTGTCGAGAAGGTGGCAGTACTTGTGGGCGTCGGTTCCTAATCTCGACTTCAATGAGTTAGAGTTCCCTGAAAGAAAGTACTTCTTGGGCTTTGTGGAGAGGACATTGTTGCTTAGTGATTCATCCTCTCTGCATTCTTTCTGTCTCGTGTGTTTTGTCGATCGAGAGGCATCTCGGATCAATTCTTGGATCACCAATGCCATAAGGCGCAAGGTTCAGAAGCTCCGATTGTGCCTTTATTTCTCGACTGAGCCAGAGATCAATTTCATGTTACCTTCACACACATTTAGGAGTGAAACCGTGACAGAATTCTATCTAGCGATGCAGTGTCACATCAGACTTCCTTCTTCCATTTTTCTTCCAAAGCTAAAGATCTTAACTCTTGCGGAAGTTACTTTCGAGGATGATGATTCAATTGAAAAGCTGCTTTCAGTTCCGTCCCTTCAGAATTTGTCTCTTCACAAATGCATCTGGTGGCATCTCAAAGCTCTGAATATTTCTGCTCCGAAGCTTTTGAAGTTGTGCATCATGGAAAAGGAAGTTCCTACAGATATGAGAAGCAACTGCGCAGTATTGATCAACACACCTAATCTCCTGTGCCTCCACTATATTGGTGGGCTCTTCTCCAAGTATGCCATGTCTGCCGCTTCCAGGCTAGTTCAAGCTGTCGTGGGAGTGCATGGTCCAGTTGAGGGAATTTCTGACCAATTTGCCTCCCATGGATATAAGCTTTTAAAGGATCTATCTGCTGTAAAACATCTCATTCTGACTTACAATGTTCTCGAGGTATACTTGTGGATATCTGTCCTATTTCTTCTCTTTTGGGTCGTAGTGCGAATGCTTTTGAAATTTTGAATTGGCTTCGGCAGTCTAATTAGCTGTTCTTTGGAATTGGTATCAGGAGCTCAACGTAAGAAAGGATTTCCTTGACTCCTTCCCAGTCTTCTCTTGCCTTCTTGTCTTGGCATTCAACTTGGATTGCGTGAAGTTAGATTCTAAAGCACTTCTGGCAATCCTCAGCAACTCTTCTTGTTTGATCAGCATTAGGTTTGGCGGGGTAACTATTCTGTCGTCATTGTTTCCTCTTAATGCATTCGGCATAAGTTACATATTTTGTGATCAAGTGCACAAGTTGATTGCTAAGTAATTATGAATCAGGGTTTGGTTGTGGACACCGGAAAAGATGAAGGGATATTGGACCCGGTGCCTCGGTGTTTCTTGTCGTCGCTCAAGTACGTCACGATTTGCAAATTTGATGCCACTCATGACCAACTCTTAGCTTTGAGAATCATGCTTAGGGCCGCTAAGGTTTTGGATGAGCTACGCATAGACTGCTCAGAGCATTGCTCGGAAAATTTTTCAGGGAACCTTTCGCAACACGTCATGGAGCTTCCTAGGAGCTCAGATCAATGTACTATTTCGCTACTCACCTAGACCGTCTAGCGAATTCATTTCAGTGGTTGCATTCTGTACTGACCGTGAGCTTCTTGATCGATTGTAATCACTTTAGTTTTGCTTTGTGCAAAACCGATCGAAAGTTTAACATGCTAACCATTTAGTGCATGTGTCTCATTTGACAAAAGAAGTCAAGAAACCCTCAAATGAAAGCTAGGGAAACGTGATGTAGCTATAGATGAGGATGCGATTGAAGTTTGGATTGTGCATTAATTAAGGTTTGAAAGTGTAGTTAGCTTTTAAACTAGTTTATCACCCATGCGTTGACGGATCGGTTGATTTAGTGTTTTTCTCAGGAATTTTCTTCTCAAGTTAGCCTTTCTCACCAACCTTACAAGAATTTATTTAGAGAGAGGAGCTCTAAATTTTGTATTACTTATGAGACGATACAAATGAGGGGGAGGGAACCTTTATCGACAATGGAAGTTCTAAGTTCCTATCTATCAACAGCCTACACTTATTGCAAGATTGTACATTTTTCATGTTACCCGTCCTTATGAATATTTTAGATAACTCAAGAAACCTTAGGATTCAGAAGCTTCAAGCATCGCCCGGTTTTCATGGATCATTCACGACCGTTTGTATAGATAGCCTTTATACCATGGCAAAAGTTTCACTTTAGTTGATGCGACATTAGCCTAAATAAAGCATCAATTTGTATTAGTTTATTCTGTGAAACGCCAAAAACAGCAATATAGAATGAATGGGAGAAAAATAGGGCAAATTGGATTGAGCGGCGATGCTCTTCAGCGTATCTGTGTCCTTTGTCAAAATATGAAAAGGTTTAGAACTCCAATTGAAAGAGTATGATGGAATTGGCACGATTAGAATATGTTTAGAACTTCTTTTATATACTTTTCCCTTGAATAAACAAGACTAGATTTTTCGTTAAAAAATAAAAGACAAAAAATTGTGAAAAATAATTGGTACTGTTGAACAAACGATTTCAAAATAGGTGGCTTGCCATCTCAAAGAAATCAGAAAAAAATTTGTCCTAAGATCTCAAGCCACACTCTGTGCGCCTCCCCCGTTGTTTCTGACGTTTCCAGTTGATAATCATTGTAAATTTAAGTCTCATGCCACACTCTGCTGATGGGGAACACATCCTGGAAAGTCTACTTCCACCAGGAATTCAATGGCGAAACGGGCAAAATTCCCTGGAGTTCTCCTAGAATCTCCTGGCTCGGCGATTAGCTGTCAGAAGACTTCATAGCCTTCGGCACGGCGTGCATGCCGTGGCGGTCCGCCGCCGCCAAAGCGAGGTGCGACACGAAACCCTAAAGCCCAACCCTGGCTCGTAATTCGTCAAGGCAATGCGCAAACCCTCGCCTTCTGCAGCTCGTCGAGCGACGGGGTCCAGGACATATTTGACCCCGTCTTGAATAACTTGAGATCCACCATGCTCAACCTCCTTTCCCGTGCTCAGATCGAACTCCCCTGCTTGGAGCAATCTTTCTGCAACAGCTGCACCGCCTCTAAACCCGGGCGTTTTCCTAGAGCCGCCTTTATCCTAGAACTGCACAGTCACGATGTGCATCGACCATGATCACCACCCCGTGCCGGTCCCTCAGCCACTAACCGATACAACTACAAGGTGTGATTTGCGGCCGAGGATGCCTGCGGTCAGATCATCACCCGTGACGGGTCGAGAGTATGATCAGTCCTGGCAAACCATATCTCTGCAGAATCTCCCAGTTCATCGTTGGTGGTTTGGCTACTTCAGGACGAGTTCTCCGAATCTCGCGGCTTAAAGTCGAATCTGGAGAAGGGAACTCAGACGAAGTTGAGGAGCTCAGGATACATGTCTCTCTTCTCGGCATCGAACTCGCCATTTTCGACCAGGTTCAACAATGAACCTCGCCTTCCTGGAATCCAGCCAAGTCCGTTTTACTGAACAAACATAGCGTAAGCAGATACTGGGTCTCATGAGACGGACGATGGAAGATTCAGACATTCCTTGAAGCAATGGAACTCTACGCAGATTGGACTTAAACCTGCATGTTGACTTTTCATAGGATGATTCCATTTCTCTTCCTCTTCTTTTCCGTCGGTTTGATGAGACTCTTGAGTCACTTGACCAATAGCAGGTTCATTTATAAGGATTATTTCGATTCACACAATGTCCATTTCGTAGAAAACAAACGGTCTTGAAAAATATATTTTTAAAAATAACCTCTTATATCTTCTATAAAAATAAATAAACAGACAAATATTTTTTATCGTCCATGAATATATATTTAAATAAATGGTCGTTATTTCTTACGTGAAATGACCATGCACCGAAATAAGGGCAGATCTAACCAAGTTCGTCTTTCTCCCAACACCGGTATGAACTCAATGCGTACTCCAAAACAATTCATATGTTTAATGGAGATTTCGAAGCACTTATCTGAAGCCGGCCTTCTTCTTGATGCAATTGAAGCCATCTCCAATTTTAAGAATTATCCATTGATAATGACCTTTATTGCTCATTTTTTTAGCATCTGATGTTTGATATATAAAAACCTGTACTTGTATAATTTGGTATTTTCTAATGTGCCCATACTGTTCATTCCCATGCCCTCTCAAACAATATACACGATTACATACTACATGGTGACAAAATATATATTATCTAGTTCATAGATTTAATTCTTGTTTTCATCGATCGGATATCTTTAATTATGTATTTAATATTATCGGAATATTGTCGATATTAGCATCGTTGGGAAGAGATCTTAATTTAAATTTACCTGATCATTTCTTTTGCAGTGCATGTGCATATGATATAATTGTATTGATAATAATTAGAGTTAACGCCACAAAAAAAATCTCCAATTGGTACTCATGTACCATATTATATCAATCGATACACGTGCCATATTTTCTCAAACTACTCATGTCACAAAAAAATCCCAAAATAATACGTCGGTGCTACATTTGCCCGGAACTTATATACTCGTACCACATTTATTACAAAATTTTGTGCGACGCAAAAAATTAGTTTAGGATAAATGTGGCACAAGCGTACCCGTTTTATTTTTTTCAACAAGAAAAAAATTTTGAGAGTAAATGTGGCACTGCTATGTCGATTTAGAATTTTTAATGGTCTTAACCCTAATAACTATTCCCGTTTAATTTTCTTATGGATGGTTAACTTTCAAGTTTAAAACAATATTGATTTACATACTAAGGTTTATGATAACTCTTATGCGAATGTATCATGAACATACTCTCAAAGATATATTATCTTGTATAAACATTATTGTTACCATCAAGTCGATTTCCAGAGTTTAATGTACTTAGACCATCTAAATTCTACATCTAATGGAATAGCAAAAAAGAACCTATCTCTAGACACTTACTAAAAAAAAGGAATATAATCACAATTAAATCGTATTAAATAATTTTTTTGAAATTAAAGATATAATTTTACTAAAAGGGGGAAAATAATATAATGAAGACCTCAATCATGAGTATTATTTGAGAGTAAAAATTAATCAGTGATGGGCCACCTTAAGAAGTAGAGATCTGTCGTTTGATAGCATAGAGGAATCTTCAAGAGGAAAAACTTACTTAATTTTGTATATGATTCTAACCCAAAACAATTTGCATGTGATTAGTAAAAGTCTTAGGACTTCTAATGTTGGAAATCCTCAAACATCCCAAATATAAAATTGTGGGGAAAAGTGCCAAAAAAGTCCTAATCCTTTGCCACTTGTGCCAAAAAAGTCCTAAACCTTTTTTTGGTGCCAAATAAGTCCTAAACCTTTTATAAGTGGTGCCAAATAAATTCTAAACCTTTACAAATGGTGCCAAATAAATCCTTCCCACCGGAAAAAGCACACGTGGCTTGCCGGAGTGCCGACGTGGCTCGCCGGAGTGCCGACGTGGCTCGCCGGAGCGCCGATGTGGCTCGCCGGAGCTCGTCGGCGCCAACGTGGCGTCGGAAATTTTTTTTTTCTTCTTCTTCTTCTTCTTCTTCACCGGCGGAGCCCTCGCCGGCGATGGGCGAGGGCGACGGGGGCTGGGGCTGGGGAGGCGGCCACCGGCCTCCCCCGTCGCCGGCGAGGGCCGGGCCAGGCCGGCCGAGCCAGGGGCCGGCGGGGGCGGGGCGACCCCGCCCAGATCTGGGCGGGGGCGGCCTCGCCCGGCCCCCGCCAGCCCCTGGCGAGGCCGGCCTCGCTCGGCCCTCGCCGGCGACGGGGGAGGTCGGTGGCCGCCTCCCCAGCCCCAGCCCCCGCCGCCCTCGCCCATCGCCGGTGAGGGCTTCGCCGGTGAAGAAGAAGAAGAAGAAAAAAAAAAAGTCGACGCCACGTTGGCGCCGACATGGCGCCGCCGGCGAGCCACGTCGGCCCTCCGGCGAGCCACGTGTGCTTTTTCCGGTGTGAGGACTTATTTGGCACCACTTATAAAGGTTTAGGACTTATTTGGCACCAAAAAAAGGTTTAGGACTTTTTTGGCACAAGTGGCAAAGGATTAGGACTTTTTTGGCACTTTTCCCTAAAATTGTGCGAATCCTTAAAGTTAAATAACGTCATTTTGAGTTTACAAATTAAAATAAACGATTGAATAATCATGCGCGATAAATAAAAATCATACATCATTCTTCGTCTATTAAAGAATTGTCGGAGTTGACAAGGTGACTTGAGAACGCAAATTTAATAAGGTGAACATGGCGGAAGGAAGTCGAACAGTATTGAGAATTCACGCATTTCTTCGAAAGATCAATTCATGTGAAGGTTTTGGATGACGAAATCCATTTCTAACTTGGTCATTTTAACACTTTAATGCACGAAATTAGTAAATCTCTTACTTTAAAGCGTACGAAGCTGACAAATTTTAACGTATCCATACCGTAATTTTTATAAATCAAAACCCAATCTAAATCATCGAATAGCTAAAAAGCTCCAAACAAAAATCAAATCAGAAAATCGATGGTCCGCCTGAATTTTTTTTTAATCCATCTCAATTATCACAATATTTTCGAAATTAAAAAAAATAGAGATATATATATATATATATATCTTCAGTTTCAGTTCGGTCTTCTCCTCCTCCTCGTCTTTCTGCTCACTTCGCCTGTACGGCATTCAGTTTCCATCGACGCGACGCGCTTCTCCTCCCTTCTTTCGCGCCATTTCCATCTTCTTCCCTTCGCAATCGTCCCCCTCGCGAAACCCTAGTCCCTCGCTCGCATTCCGCTTCGTCGTCTTCAAATCCGACGCCCGCCCCGGTTCGGCGCGTGAATGCCGTTTCGATCCCGGTCGACGAACGCCGGGATCGGATGAGAGATCGGTGAAGCCCGTCCGGGGCCGGCGGAATCCGATCGGGAAATGTCTTGGGTGGGATGGAACCGGACGTCGGAGAACTTCCACCTCGCCCTCACTTATGGCACCGAGGATCCGAGCCCCCCCGAGGATCCGATGCGCGCATCGGTCTCGTCGTCGGCGTCGTCGGGATCGTCGGGATCGGGGTCGTCGGTGAGCTCGATGGCGCTGCGGGACCAGGAGGTCGGGTTCGGGAGGATCGAGCTTGACTGGACGGCGGGCGATGACGAGGATCAGGTTGCGCTGAGGTTGCAGTCGCAGCTGATGGTCGCGATGCCGGTGCCGCAAGATACCGTTACCGTGGAGCTGAGCTGCCGAGACGAGGATGAGAATGTAGGTGTCGAAATGAGGGTGGTTAAGAGGAGGGAGCCGCTGAAGGCCGTGAAGATGAGTAAGACTAGTGGGTCGGGGCAGCAGAGCGATGGGATGGGAGTTTTGACTCGGCTGTTGCGGTGGAATTTCGCGAATTCGGTGGCTGGCGGTGTCGGCGAGGGCGGTTTGGTGTGCGGAGAGCATTGGCGGACCGTGACCGTGATCAGCCTCTTTGCCTGCGGTTTGTCGGTGAGTGCTTCTGCATGGTTTTCTCAAGATCTCTGATGATGTTCGTGGCTTGCAGTTTATGATTTGGACGGCATTGAGCTGGGCATAGGATGCTGTATGATTCAGATAACATCCAGGCGGCTTAAGTTGGATGATGGTTCTCGGATTTGAATTTAGGCTATTTGATGGTGGAATGCCATCAGAGTTCAATGTGATGAGTTAAGTTTGTAGAAGACAAATCACAGCTAGTTAGCTACCCGGAGAATCTCAGCTTTATGGAAAGAGGAAAGAATAGAAACAAAAAAAAACACGTAGGACTTGTAGTATGTATGATTTCACTGTTTCATAGAACTGATTGTGAGCATCAGTTCAACTGTATTATATAAAAAGAAACTTGGCCATCGTGACCTGTCTTTCAAATTTACCACATTTTAAGTTAGCCTTCATCCAAAGGGAATTTTTTTAAAAATTTTTTTATTTCCTGTTCAGGCATATCATTTTCTTTCTCAGTAGGGGTGTTAATGTAATTGTTTTGGCCCTAATTAAGTACTACTTGATTGCATTGATAGGCTTTGCCAGTGGAGATAACTAGATTGCCACTTCTTGAGAAGCTATATCTTGATAACAACAAGCTATCTGTTTTGCCACCTGAACTTGGTGAGCTGAAAAAATTGAGAGTTCTCAGAGCTGACAACAATATACTGATTTCTGTACCTGGTGAGCACAGAGGATTTTTCTCTTATGTGTTCTGAATGGTAAAATACATTACAAACAACATAAGGTAATCTTCTGGCTCATCATTAGTGATTTTGGTTGTTCACTGTAAGCAGTAGAATTGCGACAATGCGTGGAACTCGTGGAGTTGTCATTAGAGCACAACAAGCTTATTCGGCCTCTTCTTGATTTCAGGTCAATTTATCTGCAAATTCATGCGTCGGCTTAGTTCATGCTTTTGTTTCCTTCCCTTGATTTGAGAAGAAACTAGTTTTTCTTTGCATGCAAAAATGCAACTTGAATTTGTCTAACATGGCAATTCTGTTTAAGTGCAGGGCTATGGCTGAACTACGAGTTCTCAGACTATTTGGGAATCCTCTTGAGTTCCTTCCTGAAATTCTACCGCTGAACAATCTTCGCCATTTATCTCTGGCAAATATTAGGATCGTAGCAGATGAAAATCTAAGATCAGTGAATGTGCAAATAGAGGTAACACCTATGCTGGAAAAGGGGGCAAATTATCAACTTTTGTGCAGTATTTTAGGAGATGTGATTGGTAATTAGAATACTTCTTCTCTGTGATCGCAGATGGAAAACAGTTCTTACTTCGTCCCATCTAAGCACAAGTTAAGTGCATTTTTCTCTCTTATATTCCGCTTTTCTTCATGTCATCATCCTTTGCTAGCATCTGCACTAGCAAAGATAATGCAAGACCAAGGGAATCGGTCCTTTGTTGGTAAAGATGAGAATGCAGTGAGGCAGCTAATAAGCATGATAAGCAGTGACAACCGACATGTGGTATGTCTTTATTTTCTGGAGTTACCCTAAATTCGTTGGCTGTTGATCATTTCTGAAAACTTCTTGCTTTGAGCAGGTGGAGCAAGCATGTTCTGCTCTTTCATCTCTTGCTGGAGATGTCTCTGTGGCTATGAAGTTGATGAAATGTGATATTATGCAGCATATTGAAACAGCATTAAGATTCATCACGGAAGAGGAAGTGATATCTGTTTTGCAAGTGGTTGTCAGTTTGGCTTTTGCCTCTGATGTTGTAGCTCAAAAGATGTTGACCAAGGATGTTCTGAAATCGCTAAAATCACTATGTGCTCGTAGAAATCCAGAGGCAAGTTCACTTATTTGTGCTACTAGATTTCATGTTTCTTAATTTTCTATAGTTGCTGAATATCTTAGTGGTTGGCTGCTATCTTTGAGTAGGTGCAACGGCTAGCTCTGTTAGCGGTTGGAAATTTAGGCTTCTGTTTGGATAACCGCAAAATTCTTGTTACTTCTGAAAGCTTGAGAGAGCTTCTCTTGCGGTTAACTGTTGCACCAGAACCACGTGTGAATAAAGCTGCTGCCCGGGCTTTGGCAATTCTTGGTGTGTTTCTGTTCCCAGTTTTGTCTTCCAACCCCTGCTTTTATGAGATAAATGAAGGAACTAACAGACGTTCTGGAATTATAGGGGAGAATGAAAATCTACGACGTGCAATAAGAGGGAGACAAGTCCCAAAGCAAGGATTGCGTATACTTACAATGGATGGAGGAGGAATGAAAGGCCTTGCTACTGTTCGGATGCTTAAAGAGATTGAGAAGGGTACTGGAAAGAGGATACATGAGTTGTTTGATCTTATATGTGGCACATCAACTGGCGGCATGCTAGCAATTGCCCTTGGTATTAAGCTAATGACCCTGGATCAGTGCGAAGAAATATACAAAAATCTTGGTGAGGGCAATGTGATATAGAAAAGAACTTGAATGGGATTGCTTTTTGTCATTTGTTTACGTACTTTTATTTGAATTGTGTCGGTTGGTTGTCCAGGGAAACATGTATTTGCTGAATCTGGGCCAAAGGACAATGAAGCTGCAAGTTGGAGAGAGAAGTTGGATCAGCTTTATAAAAGTTCCTCCCAGAATTTTAGGGTTGTTGTGCATGGATCTAAAGTAAGAGGATTCTACTCTACTCTATATTGTTTTCTTTGTTTCCTCTGCATATTCACTTTAAAGTAATATTATTTCTTGAGTGGATAATCATAAACCTGAGACCTATCTAACCTTATCGGTATTAGAGATGGGGTCCTTTACGTTCCAAAATTTTATTTCGCTGCCAGTGTTTCAGCCGCAATTGCAGTGAATTGTGGATTTCTAAGCTAATTACTAAATGTTTTTCTATTAAGTATCTTTCCCTTAAGTAGTGAAATGTGGAGAAATGAGCAATGTCGATGGAATTTTTTTTTCCTTCAGCTTTTCCCTTGTGCCTTAGATTATAGTAGTCTAGGATTGTAGAAAAGCCAATCTGATACGTGATTTGGCAGCATAGTGCAGATCAGTTTGAAAGGTTGTTGAAAGAAATGTGTGCTGATGAAGATGGAGACCTATTAATAGAGTCTGCAGTTAAAAGCATTCCCAAAGTCTTTGTTGTTTCAACTTTGGTTAGCATGATGCCAGCTCAGCCTTTCTTATTTCGCAATTATCAGGTTTGAGTACTCCTAACATCTTTGCACATTATTTTGTAGCCAAGAGTTATCTGCAATGGTTTTGATGCATAATTGTGAAGGATGAAAAGATTGTTGCAGCATGTTATTGACTCCATTCCTTTTTGTAAATTTCAGTACCCTGTTGGAACACCAGAAGTATCTCTTGCAATTTCTGAAAGTTCTGGCGTCAGTGCATTAGGGTCGCCTACCACTGTGGCACAAGTTGGCTATAAACGCAGTGCTTTTATTGGAAGTTGTAAGCATCAAGTCTGGCAAGCCATAAGGGCCTCGTCAGCCGCTCCATATTATCTTGATGATTACTCAGATGGTACTGTTCTAGTTCTTTCTCTGGTTTTCTCTTCCTATGATCCTTCTGTCTTCTGTCTACGACTTTGCTGCTTCTCCATCTAATTTTGTTGAGTATTCAAAATATTGCCCCAGATGTGCACCGTTGGCAAGATGGCGCGATAGTGGCTAACAATCCTACAGTTTTTGCCATAAGAGAAGCACAGCTTCTCTGGCCAGACACAAGAATCGATTGTTTAGTTTCCATTGGATGTGGCTCTGTTCCTACAAAGGTATTGTTGCCTGCTTTAAGAAGGAAAGCTGAATGACTTATTTCCCCTTGACAAGGTCTCATGCCATTTTTGCTCGACATCACAGTATTTTAGGTCTGATAAGATCATCATGGAAAGTTGACATTGCCCCATGGTAAAAAAAGTGGAGAGAGAGGGAGAGAGGGAAAGGGCGAGGGGAAGAAGAGGAGAAAGAGGTGGGGGGGTGGAAAAATGGAATTTCTTCGTAACTTGTGACAGCATTCTGCCCTGACCTTGGTGGATGGAATGTAAATTGGTCATGACCATTCTTAACCTTTATATAAAGCTTCCAGCTTTTTTCTGTCCCTGATTTCTGAATGCCCAATGAGACATGATTATCTCTGCCCCCGTTTCCATTGGCCTCACTGATTTAAAGATTCTTTTGCCATGCTTGCTTAATTTCCTTTCTATCCTCTATCCTGGTGAATGGCATACTTGTCTTGCTTAAACACAAGAAGCTGCTTTTCTACAGAGGCAGCTGTGCTGCGATGACAAAGAGAGTGCCAAGGGGAAAAAATGCTCATTGTATTCCCTCTGCACCTGAGTTCAAGCTTTCCTTTACATCCTTGCAACACTTGGGATTCAGGATTAGGAAAAGTTTCTCTGTGGAAATATTCAGCCTTCGATACCTTCCACATACGCCTGTTTGGAACTTTGGGACCTAATCTGTGGGCTTTTTCTAACTATCACATGTAACTATCGCTGCACATGATTGTGGATTATACTTGGAGAATCTGAGCCCTGCAGTCATTGCAATATGTATCTGATGTGATATTTTAAAAATTTATGTCCTTCAACAATTTGCTTGAGTTTATGCTGCATTATGTATTGACCTTACATAGAAATACAAGAGAGCTTCAATATGCTTAATAGATTATGTACCTGTAGAAAATTCACAGAGAAATTCAGTACAGATAATGACAATTTATAGCAAAGTAATGGCCTTTGGTTTTGTGACCACTTATGTGGCCAGTCTAATGCATATCTTGAAGGATGTCATTGCAATAATGTGGTGTTAATTTGAGCACCATAGAATCTTGTTTCCACTGTTTCACAATAGAACTTAGCTTTAAGACAAGCTTCTCTAGGTATTTTCTAGAGCTATAGCAGATGCAATAATCACTGTTTCTTGTTTATTCCGGATTCAGACTCCTTCAGTTAAACTTTGGGTTGGTCTTTATACCATATTTTGTAAAGACTGTAGGTGCTAATCGCAGAGTTTTCCATTGTTATATAGGGATGTGTAATTTCTTGTGCTTTTAAACAGCTTTAGTAATTTTAGAATGTAATTTATGTATCAGAGGGACTCCAATGGACATTTTCTACCTGCTAGTAACTTGAAATTCCCAACTGGTTTAGGTGAGGAAGGGCGGTTGGCGTTATCTTGATACTGGACAAGTTTTAATAGAGAGTGCATGTTCAGTAGATCGTGTGGAGGAAGCTTTGAGCACTTTGCTTCCCATGCTCCCTGAAATGCAGTATTTCCGGTTCAATCCAGGTAATTTAGCATTTTATACATGATTTTCAGATGAATGGGTCTCCAAGACTTGTAGTTTTTCTCGTAATAAATGCTTCACTCTTCAGTCAAATATTTGGTTCCCATGTTGTATAAATCTGTACCATCGACTCAATTATAAAGAGACATTCGGTATTAAAGAGTTCTTCCAGTTTTCATTCTACCGAAAATTTTTGGAGAACATTATCTGCATCCTTTTGGTTTGCAAATTGTTTTGAAAATTTTAAGTTCTCATAGTATTAAGTTATAAATCAAAATGAAAAGAAAATGAATCTACGACATTTCATTTAATTGCCTGGTGTCAGTTTAGAGAGACCAATCTGTTATTATTCTTCATAAGAAAATCTTTTCATATTATAAGTTTGGAAAACAATGAAGCATAACTAAGTTGTTTTCTTCAGCTTTTGGTTTTCAGTTACAATAAGCTTCATTGAGCTTCACTGGAGAGTCCTGTTGAAGCTTCAGCAAAGCTTCCTTACTTTGAATAGTTTTTTAAAAAAGTAAAACAGAGAGAACGGCTTCTATTTTGATGGAAATTTGATCTAACCAAACTTTTCACAACTTTCATTTCTATACAAAATCTTTCATTGAAGTGTATCAAGTAAAATTTCAAAACTACAGGAGGACACTCTGTCTTCATTCTTGGTTTGAGTGAAATCAAAAGGCAGAACTAGTTATTTACCAAAAAAAAAAAAGGCAGAACTAGTTTCTTAAACTGAACACTGCTCAAGTCTCCTTTGCAAGTTCTCATTGAGTTAACTGTGCTTCTGGCTGCGCAGTTGATGAGCGTTATGGTATGGAGCTAGATGAAACTGACCCTGCTGTATGGCTTAAGTTGGAGGCTGCAACCGATGAATACATCCAAAACAATTCACAGGCCTTCAAAAATGCTTGTGAAAGATTGATCATGCCTTTCCAACTTGATGAGAAGTGGTCAGATAATTTGAAGCCTCAACATAACTCAAAAACGAAGGCATCTGATTCAGGCAAGTATTTCCTGCGGATCCTTATCTATTGCCATTACCAGTCATCTTATTCTTCTCTGCTCATCTGCGTTGTCTATACAGCAACAGAAGTGCGTGGCCCCTCTTTGGGTTGGAGACGCAATGTCCTTCTTGTTGAAGCTTTACATAGCCCAGATTCAGGAAGAACTGTTCATCATGTGCATGCGCTTGAGTCATTTTGTGCCCGCAGCAGTATAAGGTTATCTTTTTTTGACAATCTATCGGGAAATTCCAAGGCAGTACCTTCAAGCAGATTGCCCACCCCCTTTACATCGCCTCTATTCACTGGAAGCTTTCCCTCAAGCCCTCTACTTTACAGTCCTGATATTGGTCATCAGAGGATTGGCAGAATTGACTTAGTCCCTCCTTTAAGCCTGGACGGATCTCACTTGGGAAAGATAACTGCCTCACCGCCGAAGTCTCCTTCAAGACCCAGAGAATTATCTCTACTTGCTCGCTCGTTACATGGGAAGTTACAGAATTCACCACAAGTGGGAATCATACATTTGGCTCTCCAAAGTGATTCCGATGGTTTAATTTTAAGGTCAACATTATGTCCTATTTTACTGCGTGCTTGTTTTTCATAGATATGATCTAAGTTTTGACATGCTCAAAATATGTTTCTCTAGTTGGCAAAATGATGTCTTTGTGGTGGCTGAACCTGGGGAACTGGCGGATAAATTTCTACAGAGTGTCAAGATGAGTTTATTGTCTACAATGCGGGGTCATCACAGGAAAGGAATATCACTGCTTTCAAACATTTCGACAGTGGCTGACTTGGTTGCCTGTAGACGACACTTCCAAATTGGATGTGTTGTCCACCATTACATCGGATGTCAAAAACAGGTAAGTTTTAGTTATTGCTGCTGCCATCAAATAGTTGCTTCAAGAAGAACATTACAAATCATGGTGGACTCCACTCTGATGCTCTGTTTTTGGAAGGTGATGGAAGATGATCAAGAAATCGGCGCATACATGTTTCGTAGAACAGTCCCTTCTACGCATTTGACACCCGATGATGTCCGTTGGATGGTATATTTCCTTGGCCTTGGATGGTTCACCAGATGCTGCTTTTCTTCTCTATTGCCTTGATGATTTTAATTAATCTATACGGCCGTATTGTTTCCACATGACAATTAACATATGTGAGACAAGCACCTAGTTTTTAAAAAGGCTTCAGGATAATTGATACTCTCTCTGTCTGCATCACTATAATGATTCGCATACATCTGTCCCTTATCTTCTGTTTTTTTTTTTTTTTTGGTAAAGTGTCCCTTATCTTCTGTTGACGTTGCTGAAATCCTATAATTGGCACTATCAGGTCGGAGCTTGGAGGGATAGAGTTATAGTTTGTACTGGCACTTACGGGCCTAGTTCAACTCTTATTAAGGCCTTTCTAGATTCTGGTGCAAAAGCCGTCATCTGCTCGTCCGACAAACCTCCAGAAGCACAGGTGACAGCATTCCATGGATCAGGTGTGTTCGGCAACTTGGAGAATGGGCGATTTGAGATTGGAGAAGAGGAAATGGACGAAGAAGAGGAGGAGGAGGAAGAGGAAGCCGAAGCCGAACCAGCCAGCCCGGTGAGTGATTGGGAGGACAGCGACCCTGAAAAAAACGGGGATCTGAACGGATTCTGGGACGACGATGAAACAGACTTGTCTCAGTTTGTTTGCCAATTGTACGAATCCTTGTTCCGGGAAGGCACAAGTGTAGATGTTGCTCTGCAGAATGCTCTTGCCTCACACAGAAAGTTGAGGTACTCCTGCCATCTACCCGGCTCGAAGTAGTCTACATGTTAGAATTCGTTGTATCATTCAGCCCATGTCTCAGGTGTCAGCCATGTATGGTTGAGACATGAGGTGTACTGGGAAAAACAAAAGAAAAAAGAAAAATAATAATAAGAGAGGGTACAAAATTAGCTGAACAGGATAAAGAGAAAGGAAAATAAGCATACTCATGGTGATAAAGAAACGAAGAGGAAAAAATTCAAAATTTTGAGGCCTCTAGGAGATTTTATGCCTAGTAGATAGAGATACCAGAGCATTGGTGGATGTGGAACGACATAAACTATGTAGCTTCTCAAGTAAACATACAAGCAAGTGCAGTTCCTCTTGCCCAATTCATCTTTCACTTCTCTGCCTGGGTCTGTCGTCTCGACTGCTCAGCTCATTTGCACATGCCGTTATAAAACTCTTTTCGATCTATCCTCTTCGCGTTCGACGGATGCGATTCCCCATTCTGCATGGCTGTTTTCTACTTTCTAATTTGTATGCTCTGGATGTAAACACCTGTGCCTTTGCTATGTGAAATGACATGAGTAATGCCCCATCCGATTGGAGGGTGGATCTCCTGTAATCTGAGATTGGAGAAGGAACATCGAGTGAATCTGTTTGTATCCTTCTGTATCATGGAATCCATGGCGGTTTCCATATGTTCTACGGTTATAGACGCATTTCTTTTAGGAATGTTACGCATTGCATCTGGTGGAGACACTGAGACCTTTTGCTCTATGATGGGTAATATTATCGACCGTCTTAGGTGTCGCATGGCCCGGCTTCGTAGCCTGATTCGGAGTATGTGAAGGATATCGTTCCGGCACATAAATAAAGGTTCGGTCTATATGCGAGTAGATTTTCCAGTCCTACTCGCTGCACCGGACGGACAAACTCTGCAGGGCGAGCTCTTCTCATGTTGAGGATACGAACGTTTCTCTTGATGAGCAGCGACGTCCTAGGTGAATTGGGAATAGTCATCGGTTTCTGATTGTGATCATCGATTAGCATTTGATGAGACTGCAAAGCGTCCGAGAAAGTGTGGAAGCTTTGTAAAAGAAGTGTACTTAAATTAAAGGAAGTTTCTATAGGCAGGCACGACCTTGAATGAAGATCCCAATTGGTCGCAATGTCGATGCACCCTCGATTTCTCCATGGTTTTGGGTGCGAAAGGACGAAGGGTGGCATGTACGTTTGGGATTCCACTGCTTTGTCGTCCCCATTGCTGACGGCAGGTTTGATGTGCAAAGCGTGGTGATGTGGAATCCAATAAGGTCAGAGGAGCGGGCAGCTTGGGGCATAAATTCAGGAGACAGCCATTGTTAAGAGCTGCAATGGGCTTTTGAGCATGTCCTTTTGGCTGAGACTAGAAATAAAAACAAACAAAGAATACTTAGAAGTGAAGGAGCTTACGTGATCACAACGTGAGATAACGCAGATTCGTGTTATTCAAGGGAAAATCACACAAATTATCTATAAATTTTGGTTCGAAACGTGATGTCATTTTTGAATTTTAAGTTCATTCAATGTTGTCTCGGAGATTTTGATTGGCTCATTATAAACTATATGAAAATACATGTTATCTTTCCATTAATTCAATTTAACAAAATTACTGTCTATCTTCAAATCCATTATGTTCGAATGGTGGATAAAAAGAAAAGTTACAATTAGATTGTTCACGTATAATATTCATCTCAAATCAGGGAAAAAGAATTTCCATGCAGCATATTTAAGGTCCCTAATTTGTTTCTTTCCTTTACTAAAGTAGATGAATAACGATAGACATACTAACTCACCATTCTTAAATGTGCAACTGAAAATATAATAATCTACATTATCAAATAATGTAGCATTGCAAGGTGAGAGTAAATGGAAGGATTACATTGAATATTTATCCACAGCTTAGGGATTACATTATACAAACTTTAGAGACACTATTGCCAATTAAATTAAAGTTTACGAATCATGTTTATTATTATCTCTCATTTTAATGTGCTAAAAGATAGGGCAGCCTCTTCGCCCAAACTTATTTCAGTACAGAAAGCGAAGGTAATGATTTGCCTCGCAGGCTCGACGGCGTTTAGTCAAAATCAGAACCCCCTACTACGACAGTATCATTACTATGTTTTGCAAAGTGAAGTATACAGTAGTGGTCCACTCATTAGGGAGGATACATGCGTATCTAGAGAGAGAGAGAGAAAAAAAAATTCTGAATTATACAAGATGGCTGGCTAACTACACAAAATGGCGTCATCTGGGAGCTCCAATTAACCAAACAATGTTGTTTGTGAAAGCGAAAAGTTCCAAGACAAAACCCCCTCAAAAGAGACAATGCAAACCCGCATTCACCACTTTGTTATTCAAGGTATGTATAATCGATGATGACGACCTCGACGCTCTAGCTGTCGAAAGATTGTGCAGAAGCTGTACTGTCTGTGACTCGTAAGCTTCACGATGTCTCGTGGTTCGTGGCTAAACAATGGATGATCCCTCACGTTAAGAGCTTCAATTATGAACAGCCCCCACGCCGTGCACTTTGAGAAAAGAGCACCCGGCAAAAGTCTCGTTATAATTACCAGAAGAAGAGGACATCCACTAACCAAAGCAATCTTTCTTGTCCACTTAGAAAGGTCACTACCCATTCATCACTCTTCATTCACAAGCTTCCTCCTCCTCAATTGTATATATAAAGAGAGCGATGAGGCAATCTGAGTTAACTCGGACAATGGCCGCTACCAGTCCAGTTGCTGTAGGCACTCAAGGTACAATCGCATCCCTCGTCAAGAAGGAAGTCGAGTATTTCCATGGCCTTGAACAGGAAAGCTCGAGCCCGGCACAGGAGCAGATCTCAGGCAGGGATTCGCAAACAAGTTTCCGGTTCCTTCATATTGCTTGGGGAAGAAAGAAACGCAAAGGAGTTGGCATCTTCCTCCCAAGCATCTGCTCCGTCACACGGGTCGAAGATAGCCATCGGATGAATGGTAATCACGGGTTCAATTATACACTTCTCGGGGACGAATTCGAGAATGTGAACATTTAGATGATGGATGACGACCAGCAAGTTTAAGGAAGACAATCGTCCAAAGTCATTTTCTTTCACACTCTTTTAGACTTTTGCTGTCAATAAATACAGACGCTTGCACTTTCTTTTTACTGTTCAATTCATTTGGTTGCTTGACTCCACTCTATGGATAACATTTCGGATGTATGTTGCTTTTGCCCAGACGTGCCAAGCATTTACCCTCAATTTACCCAGTTTTACTCCAGACAAAGTAATTTCCTTTTCCCTTGCATGAGCAGAAAGTATATCAAGAGCATTCGCTAATACAAGAGACCAAAACTATTTTCTCAGTTTCGCAAGCATATACATCGCCTTTGGGCAGCGGAAGTCCATATCGTCTCCCGGGTACAGAGTACATCAAAGCAACACTCAAGCCTTCTCATAATAAGGGTGTATTTTTGGGCTAAGAAATTGTAAAAGCAGTTTTGACAAGATAAATTTACAGTTCAGTGAGAAAAGCATCCTTCATCTCTAGCAATTAAGTAACATAAGCAACAAACAAAGAACAGGCATTACATTAGGACCTTTGCTAGCAGCAAAAAAATCATCCAATGTCTGATTACCAAAGCAGTACTCAGAATGGACTCAATTCCGGCAGATGTGGACAACATAAATCCACTAATAAGATTTGACAATCCCTCATGAACATGCTATTATATGGCTACGAACTAGTTAAGGCACACATCAAGACAAAAGCCTTAGTTAACATTGGTTTTTTAATCCAGACCATAGCAACTTTGAATGGATAGAGGTACAAATTTAGAAGATTCAGGGTGATAACAAGCACATGTCAGATGGACACAAACAACAAACAGCGATATCTACATCCAGATTGATGCTGCATACAGCACAGTTCCGGTGCCGCAACCCAATGAAAAAAATAAGAAGAGTCGATAACCAACCAGGGGGCGGCATTATAAGACTCACAGTAAGTGGCTCAAAGGAAGGCTACTACTTAAAACTGTACCAAAGATAGGTAAGATATCTTTCCACACTAGGTTCACCTTATATGTGCTTTTAGTCTGTTCCTTGAGAGAAACCAAAATCTAATCAATGATGAGAGGATTTCCAATAGAATTCCAAAACCCTGGACACTTTAGGCAGCCTTTTCACTTGAGAATTGCTGAAGTCGATCAATCTTGAAAATGTCACATGGAAATATTAATTTCTTGCATGACTAGGGAAAAAAGAAAAACCCGCCTTCCATGATGACAATGTTTGCCCATTTCTGATCAAGCTGCGCTCTTATTGAACCAAAAGAAATCAGCAAATTATCTTATCTTCATTACTGAGGTAAACCAGCTTCTACTTCATCCCACAAATCCGTATTCCTAGAAAACGTCTCCTTGACCTGTGTAATAAGCTCCCTAGCCTCGCCAACCTTATCAATACTCGCCAGGCCCTTAACCAGTGACTTCATCGTTCCGAAATTCGGAACCCACCCTTTCTCCATACTCTCCTTACAAATCTGCAAAGCAGTGTCGAAATGCCCTCCCTTGCACAGATAGTGAATGAAGGTGAAATAACAATCACTATTCGGCCGACAACCGCTGTTCACCATGCTCTTAAACAGCTTCTTTGCTTCATCGTACCTTTCTTCATTGCAAAACCCGTGAATCAAATGGGCATACGTCTCCGAATTCGGCTTCATCCCCCTGGCCAACATCCCATCGAGCAACACCTTTGCCTCGTCCGACTTCCTGAGTTTACACAAGCTTTGAATCCTGATATTATAAATACTAACCCCACGAGGGACCTCGTACTTCTGCATCAATTCCAAAACCTTCCCAACATCTTCATATTTCTCCTCCTTGTAGAACCCAGCCAACATGTTCCCAAACGTCGTTGCATTCGGCCTAACTCCCTTCCTATCCATCTCAGCCAGGACTGAATACGCGGAGCTCGTCGACCCAGACTCGGAGAATGCTTTGATCACAGTATTAAAAGTCTCCAAATTGGGCGCCACGCCATAAATCCTTGGGAACTCCATAAAAATCCGCTTCGTCTCCTTATAGTCCTTGGCCACAATCGAAGCAAACAAAAGCGCATTGAGAGACTTAACGGTTCGGCCGATACCTAGTTCCTCAACCTGCTTGAACGTGCTGATCGCCTCGTTGATCATACCAGCCTGCCCGTAGAGCACCATCGCGTGGCACATAAAGCGCTCGTTTTTCAAATCCGGCCTCCCCTTCGACTCCTCGAGGAACCTCCGCACTCCGTCGAAGTGGCTCGACTCCGTCAACTTCGAGATTGCGATGGAGAAGGCAACGCGATCGAGGTGGGACTGCGGGGTGAGGGAGGCGGCGCGGCAGATGTCAATGATGCGCTCGGGGTTCTTCTCGGTCTTGAGGAGGGAGAGAGCCGCCCGGGTCTTCTCCTTCGACGAGAGAGGGGTGTTCGAGTCCGGCGACAGTATCGACGACGAGAAGAAGCGGCGGCGGAGGAGGTTCAGCGAGATCGGCCGGAGTCGGGCGAGCGGCGACATTGCCGGCGTCGGAGGTTGAGGGCGAGACTGGCTGCTACAGAGATTTGACCTGCGAGAAGTGACGCTTAGAGAGAGACAGTGAGACAGTCCGTTGCAGAGCTGAGAGTGAGCGAGGAAGATGAAGACGAGAGGGCTAGGGTTTATGCTTGGAGTCAATTGAAAAAAAATTGAAGATGAAAATTCGCGAGCCGATTCGAGATAAGAAAACAAAAGTTGTGGCGACGATCGAACACAAATCAAACTTGAGGGACCAAAAATGGGAATAGTTCCAAAATGTTGGGCAAAATATGAAATTTTAACGTAATTGTGGGGCGATCTCGGTGCGGGATTCGAGAAATCTCGGCCGTTGGATTGGTGTGAAAAGCAGGCGACCGGACGGTTGAGATGAGTTTGCAAAAGAAGAAAGAAGAAATGAGAAAAAAGGGAATTCCGGATGGAGGGTCGGGGGTATTGAACCCGACGTGAATCGAACACGCAACCTTCTGATCTGGAGTCAGACGCGCTACCATTGCGCCACGGATCCGGTGTTGCCTTATGACGCTGAAAATATATATAATATATATAAAATATAATTATGTATTATAATATACATATAGATATTATCATACTTGTATTTCTACCTCTACGTGATTTCCCGTGCAGATACTAAAAGCTAGAGATAAAAGACATAACGCAAATAAAGATTAATTTACAAAACCCATATTTTTTATTTAAATGCCCTTTTGGAAGTATAAAGAATAGGCTCTCTCTTTCTTTGTAAATTGTTTTTGAAAGATGTCGACACGAGTACTTATTATTTGTTAATATCTCGATTAATGTAGTAGGAACATTTGTTAATAAGACCCATCATGACCCTATACGATCGAAATTCGACCTCCATATTATATCCATTTTCCAAGAGAAAAGATAATCAAATAGAAATTGCCGAATACTGAATCCGTGAGAATTCACATTACCTATCACCATATTAAGAAAAAAAAACAATGCAAAAAACTAACTACTCGATTAGGCTTGTAGCCAGGGCGAATCAAGTGTCTTTAAACTCCAACTCGACTTGACAAGCTACTCGAGCTACTCAAACTCTACTTGCACGCGGAAAAAGTACGAGCCAGTTTCAAGTAGGCAATGAGTCCAACACTAGCGGTTCACGAGTATATCAACTCGCTCGCACCCCGAACAATCCTCCCAAATGGAAAATGCACATTAAAAAATGTCCTTGCAAATCCTCCATAACCCCTTCCAAACATTTGCCCCCTTCTCTTTCCTTCCATCCAAGCAGGATCGTGTCTTTAAGATGCTCTATCTTTCCTCCTGATCCATTCTAACCAAAGCATGTGGAAAATGAACGATACAAAAAACTATTCTAGGTTGAGTAAAAACATTTTTCTTGGAAAATGACCGTTTATTTTTATTCGGAACAATTAATCAAAAAAACTTGTTTTCATTACCGACGATAAATTATTCCCAAGTATTCTTAATGCCCATTTATTCTTGTGAATGATATAAACGATCGATTTTCAAAATACATTCGTTAAATTAATTGTTCTTGGCGAAATAAGGCCGCTCATAATATTTTTCGGTGATTTTGTCCGCGGCATAAAGGTGAGAGAAAGAAAAAAAAAGGGCAAATTAGAAAGTCAAAAGACAGCAGAAAGGGGAATAATACACGTGTCGGGTGGGGACGGGGATAATGAAGGGCTGGGGCAGGAAAATACGTAGGCCTGATGATAGAAGAGAGAGCTCCTTATCCCCACAGACCAAACCGCCAAAACCGCCCAACTGCCGACGTCACGCGCAGGACAAGGAGCGGCCGTGAGGGAAACTGCCGCGTCACCTCCCCGTGAGAATAGCACGCGCCGGCCGCCCGCCACTTACTTCCGAGGCACGACGCCGGCTCCCACCCCCCCGTGCGCGAATCTTCCGCAGCATCTCCGCCCCCCGAGCCCCCGCGGTCGCACGAGCACCGCACGTGCCAGTCCTCGGATCCATGTCCACGGACTTCCTCCTTTTCGGGGCCCCGAAGACGGTTCTCGAATGCGACCCGCCTTTACGAAGATATTTCCACACGAAACGAAGAGACCCTCTTAGCACTACGCCGCCGGTGCCCATTTTGCAGTCGCAATGAACTTATTATCGGTCGATTCTTGATTAATGGCCGATTAATTAATGATCGATTGACGCTCAATTAGGTACCACAGTAAATGCATATTACTTTTCTACTTTTCAAAGTAAAGATTGTCTAAGCAATTCGTATTATTCTGAAAGACAATGCTTTGTCTGGGCATTTTCTAGAATTCTATATTGGAGAAAGTTTGTAGTTAATTAATATGTCATCTGTCTTATCATTGCATGCATTTTTCATTATATTAGTCCATAAGTTTACGTTAAGATATGAAACTCCGTGCCATCGCGTGAAATTTTCAGTCTGGAAAGTAACAATTAGGGCAAACATATAATGATTTTTTTTTTTTGTAATTGAAAAATATGAAGTTACATAATGGAAGACCTAAGTATTGCAATTTTATGCAAACTCTTTTTCATATATCTCGTCATGTCACCGTTATTATAACATAAGATCTAAGTTTTGTGTAATGATATATTAATCACGACTAACCTTGACCTTGAAAAGCCATTGCTTGACCCTATGTTAGGGCCGTGGCCGCGACCCCAACGAGGGGCACTAGCCCTTGCCAAAGAGACAAAGGAGTGGCAACATGGTTTCCTTGTCTTGCTAGAGACTATAGCTTAAGCATTGAGAACTTGGGCTTGATCTTTGTAGACATGAACCTAAATGTTGAGAATCCAAACTTAGGTATCGAGGTCTTGCGCTCGATCTTTGTGGACTCAAGCCGGAGTGCCATGGCATTAGGCATAAGCAAGAGGGTTTTTCAGTATGGCCTCTGATGGATCCGAGTATGAACACTTGCCACGAGCATTAGGGTCCTAACCTCAATCTCAAATGGACTCGTTTTTAAATGAACAAAATGTCAAAAAATTAAAAACATATTTTTTTTAGGAAAATATTTTTCCCTCGAAACACACCGAACTTAATTATTTTCACGCCCTTCTCATTCCCTCGCCCCGTCTCTCTCGCTCTCTCTCTCTCTCACTTCCGGCTCTGCGTGACCGCCGGTGAGATTAGCGCGTTCTCTCACTGAAGACTTCACCTCTTTCTCTCTGTCTGGTTCCTTTCCTCGTTTCTATTTTTTGTATCCTGCACTTCGTTCGAGGTCTCTCTCTCTCTCTCTCTCTCTCTCTCTCTCTAGTCACAGAGAGAGCTCGCTGCGAGTCATTGTTGAGAAGGGGGGGAGAGAGAGAGAGAGAGAGAGAGAGAGAGAGAGAGAGAGAGAGAGGAGCAATGGCGAGGACGGGAGCGCTGAGGAGGATGCCTCCTCCCTTGGAGGCGCTCGCTCTCGCCTCGGATTGGTGGGACGAGATCAACGAATCGACTCGGTGGCAGGACGCGATCTTCTACTCCCTCTGCGGCGCTTACGCTCTCGTCGCCGCCGTCGCTCTGGTTCTCTCTCCCTCTCCCTCTCACTATCATCGGTTCTTGTACGCTCGTACTATGCTTGGTAGTTCCGAGCTAGCTTCTTATCAGAAATAGTGGGTGTTCTTTCTTTTTGGATCGAAATTCAGCGTGTCGGAGTCGTTTCTTCGGATCGAGGCTGCTGCCCATGCAGCTTCTCGAGCTTATTTGGTAGGGAATTAGTAGGATTGAATTGGGTTGGATTGGATTTGTTGGGCATTGACATTGTAGCGGAATAGCGTTAAGTTCAGCGTGTGCTCCGGCGTTACGCTGCAGTTGGTTTAGTGAAGCTCATTGGGTTGGCTAACTCGGTTTAAACTGTTCAGTTGACGTGGGGATCACTTTCCTACTCTTTCTTTTGGGAAAAAGCTGCAGTTTTTAAGTGTTCGCCAGCTGACCGCCCCCCACCCAAAAAAAAAATAAAATTCTGAGGTCGTCTTGATGCCTAGTAGTTCCGAAACTGATTTCTGTTAAAATCAACTGGATTTTAAGAACCCCTTCATTGCGCTTTGTGAAATAATTTCCTTGTGTTTGAATCCTGCTGCATCGTTGTGAATGGTGCCATCTTTTGCTTATGATTATGCAGATTCAACTGGTCAAAATTGAGTTGAGAGTGCCCGAATATGGTTGGACGACGCAAAAGGTTTTCCATCTCATGAACTTTGTAGTGAATGGAGGTATGTTGCTGAGTGCCGGTAGAAATTTAGACTCTTGTTTTTACTCCTTTTGGTTGAAGTTTGCGAATGCTTATATTCGCCCTTATTTTCAGTACGCGCTCTTGTATTTGCGTTCCATAAGCAAGTATTTGTGTTGCAACCAAAGGTTAGTCCTCCACAGTTCCCAAGCTGTTAGTTTCTAATATGCAATGTCATCTATTTTATTTTCAATTACACCACATCATTCTGCATTAGTTTTAATTATCTCAATAACGCGGTCGATATGAGAACTATTGTTTTTCTTTATTTCCTTACCATTGGCAATTGATTAAATCATTTAATCTGGTCTTGAATTTGTGATTTTTATCTTATTTTGTTATTAAAAACATTGGCCCACTGATCCGGCTTGCTCTCCATAAGCTTAAAGAAAATAAAAATCTTTGAATCATGAACAGCTTAGAAGAGTTAGAGCAGAGCTTAAAAAATTGTTCCTCGATTACTATGTGATGTAAACTTGACTTCATATTCAGATATGGGAACTGTAATGTTACTGCTGCTAGCATTGACTACTGAGAACTTTTATTAGCCATTTTGCAGTCTGAATCCTCTGAGCCATCAACCAGACTAGAGAATTCATCTATTGGCATATTGTTTCTCGTGGATTGGTCTTATAAAATGGAAGATTGAAAAAAAAAAAAAAGAGAGTCTGTATCCCTTTGACCTCATGATTCTGATGCAAAAGATTGTGGCATTCAGATGCTTCTTATGGATTATACATATTGAGTTAGCTGCATCCTTGGTCTTTTATACAGCCTTGTCAGCTGGTGGTTCATTGAAGGACATTGTGAAGCTAACCCATAAATAGGATCATATATCTATTTGTAAAGTACATTTGGCTTGTAAATCTCCCTTAATTTCATTGGCCTGCTTACTAACGTCATCAAATTATGCTGATTCCCTATGTTATGAAAAGTAAGCCACTTGTTACAATACTAGTATCTCCATTTTTTCTGTGAAAATTTTGTTCCTTATTGAGTTAATATGTGTTAACCAGGTGTTAACTTTGGTTCTCTTGGACCTTCCTGGGCTTCTGTTTTTCTCTACTTACACTCTCTTAGTTCTGTTTTGGGCCGAGATATATCATCAGGTGATTAAACAAAGCTTTGTTCGAGTAATGTTAGATCTGCTTCCTTTGAGGAATGGGTATTACTAATTATGTTCCAGCCATCTTAAAAGTTAAAATCTTGACCTCTGGGCATCTATTGATGGGCAGGCAAGAAGTTTACCATCAGATAAGCTGAAGATATTTTATATATCTATAAATGGTGCCATGTACTTTATACAGGTATATCTCTCACAGAATGATCTTCAAGTACTAATCAAATATTTAATATCTTTCCTAAATATTTAGTAAGATTTAGATTTGTCTTTCTTTTTTCTTGCTTTTATATTTTGACATTTTATGTTGTAAATAAACTCAATAGATTATGTCTTATAATAAACAGGAAAATTTGGTGCTGCGCTATTGAAAGTAAAATTATAAAGCATAAAATCAATGTGAAATTTACCCTTGTATCATCTCTGTGTAGCGCACGTGGCTTTCATGAGTATCCTTTTAAACTTCCCTAATTTTCTCATTTGCTTGTCTTGTATCCATGTTAATGTAAAGCTTCAGATTGGTTAGCCCGGCTGCTTGTAGATTCCAATTACTGATGATGGAGTCAAGTGAAATTGTTAATTTCAGCTTTCAAAGTCATTCCTATTGTGCATACCTAAGTCACAGGAAGCAGGGTCCAAATCCCTGAATTAAGTTACACTATCACAGCTCTCATGTATGGAATCAGAAACTAGGCTTGATGATTGTTTATAAATTCATGAAGGACCAAAAATTAACAATAAATTCTTCATTGCTATCTATCCATGCTGTTAATTGTGGTGTTAGTAGTCTGATCCTTAAGCTGACATAATTTATGTATATCCTCGTTACCTTTTAAGTCATTCTACAAGGCAGTTGTTAGCCTGTCGGCAATAGTGCAGCTAAGCTAGCTCCTGGAACGTTCGACCAAAATTGAGGTTGTAGGAAAATCTATCATATTATTCGTCCCTCATGCAAATTGATGTAATTTTCACATCAGGTTTGCATCTGGATTTATCTGTGGATAGACGACAATAGCGTTGTGGAATTTATTGGGAAGATATTTATGGCAGGTGATATCCTAATTTTACTTCCTGAGCTAAAAAGTATATTTCTCTTGTTACACTTCCTTGTAGTTATTTTAATTTTCCATCCATTAACTCCATTTTATTCTTGATTCATGCAGTTATCTCAATAATAGCCGCATTGGGTTTCTTATTATATGGAGGAAGGTGGGTTCAACAGCACCTTTGATAGTTATTGGGACTCTTGCATGTGGGCCTTTGTATACTGTTTACTCAATGCTATCTTGTCTTGGTGGCTCTTTTTTGTACATTGGCTAAACAACTCCATTAATTATCATGACCTGCTTCAGATTATTTGCCATGCTAAGGCGTTTTCCTATTGAATCTAAAGGGAGGAGGAAAAAGCTTCATGAGGTATGCAGCCCTCCTTCAATTGTCTAAATTTCCTTATTTTGTCCTTCTTTTAGGCATAGCCTCTAGTTGTATTGTAGTGGGCTTTAGGCATTTTTATTGGGTCCTTATGATCTCAGCATCTATCTGTCTCAACATCTGTTTGTTAGAGAGTTGGAGGTTACAAGCTGATGAGGGGATCACTGCAAGTACTAGCTTAGTGTGAAGAACTTTTTTATGTTGTGGTCACAGCCATCTCCATTGCTGCCATCTATTTATTGCCTGAGAACCATGTTTGAAGTGTTATCCACTATAATCATTATCGATTTGTGCATGTATATGAGATCTATCAGCACTAAGGGCATGCCTGCCTAGCTGGGACATAGCCAGATGTTTTGAATTCCTGACTCTATTTGGTTTGTACATGCATTTCTATTTGTGATCTGAAAGTAGCGAGTGGTAGCTGAACGAAAGTGGTGAAGTGTAATAGGCTGCTGCTGTTTAAACAATAAACTAATTGAGAGCGTCGTATACATGCTACTTGAGTCACCCACCATTGGAGCCGCTGTAAAATTCTCTGTTCACCTCTTGCTAACTTTCTTCAGATGAAGTGTCACAAAACTGGTGCGTTGTATACAGTCATCTTTTGAGACAATCCATTTGTAAAACACAGTGCATTAAGCAAACTTTCCAAAAAGGTGAAAAGGAGGCTTTAACTTCATTTTAATTCTTTTGACACAGAGTCTGCATCCTATTGCAGGTTGGATCTGTTACAGCTATATGCTTCACCTGTTTTATTATCAGGTGTTCAGTGGTAAGCTCCAATTTTGGGATAGTCTTCCATTCTGCTACTTACAGTTTCAAACCTGATGCACATCCTTAGTAATAATTTCTGTGCCTGTTTGATTTACGAGACTTGACTTTGGCCAGAAGATATGAAAATACAATATATAATATATATGACAATAATGGCTTCAAAACAGTGCTATTAGCCTTTTCTTGCTTTTTCTACTCGGAGCTTTGTGGTTCTTTTAAGGTCTTCACATGGAAATAAAGGCCACTTCCCCTTCCATTACTTAGCAATCATGAGAAGAAATGCAACGAAATGTGTGCCTCTATGCATCCAATTACATCACTTTGTTACTCAGATTAGCCGGCTCATATGGCTAGTGCCCTCTGCCACTTAGGGCTCAACCTGCTGAGCATCTAGCCCAGCAAACTCCCCTGAACCCATCCCAACCCTACCAAAAGGACCGAATTGCCTGTCGGCTTCTATTATGAGTAGTAGTAAAGGCTAGCCCCACCAGAGAAGGCTGAGAGGACTTGGTGTAGCCTTATAAGCAAGGACTCTTGTTAACAAATATGCTAAAACATGTACTTTTTATGGAACGACAATCTATTCACATGTTGTCACAGCACCGGTTAAGGGTTGGTAATAAGGGCGACTTCCCCTGAGATTACTTATCAATCATAAGAACAAATGCAATAAAAAGTGTGCCTCTATGCATCCAATTACATGACTTTTTTGGTCAGATTAGCCGGCTCATATGGCTAGTGCCCTCTGCCACTTTGGGTTCAACTGTTGAGTTCGAACCAGCAAACTCTGCTGAACCCATTGCCACCCTACCAAAAGCACTGATTGCCTGTTGGCTTCTATTTTGAATATTATTAAAGGCTGCCCCCGGCGGAGCGGGCTGAGAGGACTTGGTGTAGCCTTATGAGTGAGGACTGACAAGTATGCTAAGACATACACTCTTTTTGGTTTCTATTACTGCTTTTCTGTTTATTAATCTGTGGTTATCATATCTCAGTGGCATGGTTATAACCAAGCCCTGTGATTCACGTGTAAGGTCCCACTCACAAGAGAAGGGACTGTTAACCAGTATCCCTTTGTGCCAGATTCATGAAAGTTTGAACTTTTGAGAAAAATGATTTATTTATCTCTTTTTGCCAAGTGCAAGCCAATAAATACAGACGTTCTATTTGTTTTTTTCTCTATATAATGGTTAGCTGATATTTTCTGGATTTATTGTGTAATACATAATGGTGGTCAGTTTTTTCTCTTACTAACACTGGCTATCATAAAACGTTTCAAAACGAGAGTTTTAACAATCTAATGGCTGGTTCCATTGCTTATGGTGCCATTTACCAAATGCTATTATATTGAAAAAGAAGAAAGTGTAAATGACCAAACTGGCATATAGGTCAGTTGGTCCAAGGGTTATGTGAGCCAAATTGGCATATAGGTCAGTTTGACCGAGGGTTATGTGAGCCTTGAGGTGTTTGAGTTGCATCTACCATGGCCTAATCATTGACTTTTTGGAGCCATCGAAGCAAAGATTAGACTAATGTTGAGGCATTATTATGCCGAAATTTAACATGTTGATGCGAGATTGAACTCTCTTCCCCTGCAGGATATCAGGGTTTTGGCCACTGCACTGCCACTCACACAACATCAGATTAATCATTTCAAAAATTGGTTGCGTTGAATCGGGCTGATCCAGTTTGATTTCCAACCTGGTTTAGTCTGATTCTCAACCATACGTACTTTAATGATAAACCTGGACCGTTGTGCAGACCAATTCCTTACAACTAATGGAAACAGCTTGCCTTTTCCAGTTTGATGCCATAGGCTTTGTGGTATTACTCAAGGAACAGATTGAAGCACTCTGTTTTCCATCGTTCAGTTGGCTTATGGGAACTCAAAAGTATCATGCTATCTGATAACATTAAACAGAATTATTTCACTCGATGACATAAAAGAACAGTCTATCTATGGTACTGACAATTGGGTAAAAACTACTTGACTAAAACTGGTTGTTTGTGACATTGTGTGACTGCTTATCATATTTTATGTGAAAAGTGACATTGTGTGTATGTGCAGTATGTGTAGTGTACTAATCTGTTAATTGTCGGCTCGAAATGCAAAGCAGCTGGAATCCACAAGGTGCATTTAGTTCGTAAGATGCCTACCGGCAGATAAACTGGTTTTGTGCTTCTAAAATCCGCCCCTTTAGGAATTGCTTGGAATCTAAAAGTCCCTGACAAGCAGTCAATAGTAATTTTGGCTTCTTTGGTACTTCTAATTTATTCAAAAATAAAGAGTTGACAACAACCGGATGCGAACACAATTCAGAAGTTGGGCAAGTTTGTCACTTGAATGAACTGGGAGTGTTTTGGTGGTCGCCATAAACTTGACTTTGCCAAAGTGCTTTGGAAGAGGAGTTTTGACAGCATAGGGATGAAGCATGCTTATGTTGGACTTATCACCAGGAGCTACTAACTTTGCATCTGCTTAGAGTTAATCCATTCACCAATTATTAACCCAGATTGGAGGCTTTCTTGCCCTTGGACTACTACTTTTGTACCCTTGGTTGGGACAACGGCAGTTTCTTTCCTATCCGTATGGTATGATGACTGGGCTAGACAAGAACCAAAACTGTCAACTTAACATAATTTGGAGTGGAGCAATCATATTTATCTTGCATTGCAGATAATACCTTGTTGGGTTGCTGATAATACCTTGTCGTAATGATGCATTGCTTCTTGAATGCAGGTTCTTCTATCAGCTTTTGATTCAGATGCATCCCTCGATGTTTTGGATCATCCGATTTTGAATTTGTTATACTACATGGTATTTTCTTAACTTAGTTATGGTTGTTGCTCAAGTTTTCTGTGATTGCGTTGCCGTCTATAAATCTGTTATTGGAACTTTCTTTCCCTCTTCTGCCAGCTGGTTGAGGTCCTGCCTTCTGCTTTAGTCCTCTACATCCTACGCAAGCTGCCTCCTAAGAGGATATCGGCCCAACATCACCCTATCCAATAGCCATAGTCATTCTTGCTTGCTTAATTATTTTTACCCACTTAAGATGGGATTTCATGCCTCATCCATTGGCTTTGAGTAAATCAAGTGAAGCCGGAAAAGAATACACACATCACTGAGCTGGTGCAGGATGCCAATGGTTTGCTCGCGCTTTGTACATTATGAAGCTTCCTCAAGTTTGCCAAAGGGGACAAAATCAGTGTTGATTTCTTTGGTCTGTGACTTGTAGAGTCAGTTTTCTGATGCCTTCTGCATGCCTATTGCGTCAGCATCTGCGAAAGGAGAAGCTCGTGCTATTTTCAGGCGCTAGGTGTCGATTCTTTTTTTGGGAGTTTTCAACGTCTTGTGCTCGAGTAGTGATTGGAAATGATATCTTGGTTTCTTCCCTATCTTTTTTTTATTTTTCAGAACACTTTCTTAGATCCTGTTGTGGCGTTAGGTCTTTGTTCTAGAGGTCGTAATCAATTGATATTGTCATTTATCCCTCGAAGAAATTGCAGATTGCGGTACCCCATGGCCTGTGGTTGCTTCTTGTTATTTGTTAAGGTTCATTTGCATTCGAGCCAGCTATGGAGCCAGCAACAGATGATCTATCGTTCCTTTGAGCAAAGAAGTTTGTGCGTTACCTTTTGACATTTGTATCTTCGGTGAAAAGGTCCTGGTCATTTGTGGCTCTCTGCGGCAAATTTTGTTGTAAAGGATTGGGTGAATTAGGCGTTGGACGCTCTTTGAATTTCGGTTTGAGATGCAACTTGGTATATGCTGACATTTTGAATTTGTACAATTAGCCACGTTTTCATCCTTCGGGGGACCAAAATTGCTAACGGGAAGAGTACATATCCAACAGATGAGGCATGTGGTGGTGATGCAAAATTTGACCTGCTGATTATGAAATCTCGACGCCTACAGTCATATAGAAATTTGCATTCTAACATTGCAGCAGATGGTCTGCAGTTTTGGGAGCATTGCTGCTGATCTTGATCTTGGGGGGTATACGAACTAAACACCATCGACCTAATTGCTCTCTACCAGGAAATCGAAGTCTCAAAAGCCTTGAGATGCTTCGAGACAATATCCTAAGATGGAGGATCGCCTGCAACTGCAACAACTACACAAAGCATGACCAAATCTGTGCAGCGGTGAAACAATCAAATGGAGTAGCTGGCAAGAAAATGAATAGAAAAATATATATTAAGAAATAAACATTTAAGAAAGTCTTCCCTCTCTTCTATAGGAGAAGATAAAAGGGGAGGACCCTCAAGGTGGCTTTGGTTTTGTTAAGCAGTCTATTCTGCGACGGTGGCCAAGAAATATAAAATCGATAAAGAGAAAAAGACACACACACAAGAGTCTGCCATTGCCTCACACCAGTTGTAAAAGAATTCAGAAGCCACCAGAAAGTTTATCTAAGCAAGAATCAAGAATAGTGAGCCATGAGAGAGAGAGAGAGAGAGAGAGAGAGAGAGAGAGAGTCCAAACTTTGTGTGAAGCTAAACAAAGAGTGATTCCTGCTCCAGCTTTTGAACAAGAATGCTATATTCACTCACAACTTAACAACTCAACTTCAAAACTGCACGACTTCAAAATCAGAATAGCATATACCACGTTAAGCTCAAAAGCAGAGGAGGGGTTAATTACAAGCACCAAAGCATGCGCAGCAGTGTTTTTCTCCAGTGAGGGACCAGAATTGTTCTGCCATCATCGGGATATCTGGCTTTAGATCAACAGTAGAATAAGCTGAAACATGGAATCTACTCGTCTTGGCTATCCACGCTATCAGTCTTGATGAACTTCCTCAGCAGCAGGAGCAGCGAATCTCACAGCTGCTGGCCGTGCGACCATGACAGGCTCATCAGCAAATAAAGCCTTGATAAATGATGGGGTTCTTAGGGGCCGACGGCCCGTCATTCGCGGATACACGTCTTCAAGAAAGTAGTAGGCATGACCAGCTATCATTCCCTGCATCATAACATTTCATATTGAGCATAAGGAGCAGCACAGCAGACTTATCATGAAAGTGTAATTAGATAATACAAAGCACAGCAATGGATTGCACATTAGTGTTGGGCAGTGGTATTTCCACACCCTTCATATGTTAACTGACAATAACTTAATTAAGCTGTGTGTTGATATCTAATAAAATGGTTTTTAGGAAAACCAATCATCTAGAATTACTTCCTTTATTTTCTTCTTTCTTGCAACTAGCTTGAAGAAAACAGTTCTTTTTTTCCTGCAAAATAGCAAAAACAAAACTTATGACTTCAATTTCCTTGTTCCTTCCAATCTTAAAACCATGAAGACGAAAAAAAATGGAAGGGAAAAATCAAGACCTGACTTTCCTTTATAGTTCAATCAGAATGAGTTATTAAAGTTGCTCGTGAAACATACTCTTAGGAATATTTTTATGAAAAGTTTGAATGCGAAGTAGCAACAAGAAGCTAGATTTTGACTTCCATCAGAATAACTCAAAACTTGGAGAAAGATTAATGGTACAATTTAAACAATTCAAGTTAAAAAAATTATATTTCAACAAACTAATGGATTCATGATCAAAAAAAGAAAAAAAAATGTTTTTGACTTTGATACATAGTTAGAATAAGACAATCTATCACTAATTTTAAGAATACTGGAGACAAGTTAACCGATTCTTTTTGTAAACTTAGCACGTGAGGAGAGAGATTAAGAAACTAATCTTATTAAAGAGAGAGGGGTCATATCAACTATTAATATCGAACCAAATCTGGTTTGATTAAAGCATAATTTGGTCAGTTAACAAAGGGTGTGTTTTAGCCACAAAGGGTGTGGAAGTAGCATTGCCGATTAATAGTCAATGGCAACATTAGTAAAAAGGCAGGGGCATATCAACAAATATTAATTTAACATTGGCCATCAGCACTGGAGCCTTCACAGACTATGGACTGTTTATGCATGTTTATAATTCATGACAAGTTCAATATTTAAAGCCAAAGAATGTGAACCACAATCAAGAGTTGCTTGATCACAGATTGGGAGTTATGTTGATTTTAGTATATCTTCAATCTTGATGGGGGTGAGATTTTGATTCTTTGTAGTTTGAGAAACTTTAACACTATTGACTAAGAGCCCAGTGTATATCTTTCACCCTGCAAACAAGAACACATTTCTGTAACTTATGTTTGCAAAAATCACCAGGTGGAGCAAACCATAAGAAAGTCAGAAAATTAAGCAATGCAGTTAAGACCCAAGAGCTCAGGAAGAGCACCCACTTTTGGCATTTATAGTCACCTATAGAAACGATATCTTATATTTGAAACACAGTCAGATCACAGCATTTTAAATTGGTCACTGATTCAGCAAAAGTTACAGCTAAGAATATCTGCAAAGTACAGCCAAATTAAGAGCTCATCCAAGCACAACATGAACATTAACAATCATGTCTCACTCAGCTCAGCCTAATAGAAATTCAACTTTCAGACTGCATCTATCAGAGCACTCAACAGCATCAAATTATCACAGAAACAGAGTCTTACCAATAAATCCACCCAAGCACTTGCACCAACAAGGACTGAGAATCCCAGAAGAACCTGCAAATAGAAAGCACAAACTCAATTGCATGTGCACCCAATTCTCCAAGTAAATGACAGTTGCTGATGAGAAATTGGAGAGTTCATATATAAACATTACAAGGGCTCAAGATAAATGCCCATTTTTAACAGCAAATTAATAAACTCCAAGCCTGGTATGGAATATCTGGTTGAGTAAGTCAAAACCCCAGATGTCACTTTCTTTTATCGACTGAGCAACTAGGAACAAATATATATAACCTGATTAATCATTTCTCATGTAACAAACCAACAAGCAATTTCCTATCTCACTTTCTTGGAACAGTTTTTAGAAGTGAAAAATAAGACTTTTACTTACCCATGGTAGGTAAGCTGCAGTAAATGTAAAGAGACCCAAGAAACTCATATGGATAAAAGGATTTTGCTTGCTCCACACATAGACCTGCACAAAACGCAAAATTCAAAAGCACGCATTAGGACATCCAGTCCACTTAAGTTATGATTGGTAATTGCACAAAGAGAGCAAAACTCACCATCATGAAAGTCAGGGAGTTGCTAAGAAATATAATTTTTGCAAATGATTCTGATACATAAGGTACCATTCCTCCAATAAGAACGATTCCAGTTAACACAGTGGCACCAAATAAGAGCATGTAAAAGAAATCAGCTGTCCTTCCCCTAAAGGAGTTCTCTTCAAGAAGCTTGCAGTAACGAGCAAGGAAGAACATGTGGAATAAGAAGTCCAGATCTGCAAGCAAATGGAGAAAACAGGTAAAACTCAGATTAGCAAAGTTGCAGCTAAATAGTGAACATATGTAAATCTCAGATCCTTTGGGAAGGTTTAAATGATCTGTGATGGAGGCCATTGCTCTCAAGAATCTTCTCAAAAGCATTAATTTTAGGAGACACAGAAAATCAAAGTGACAAGCCACAACTATGCCCAATCAAAGGTCTCAAGTGACAGTCTGTCCAACTTTGCTGAAATGATATCTCGAAATAATAATACCTTTATGAATACATATCCAATTTCAAGGATGCTCCCATTGGGAAGTGTAAACCCGATTTCTTTTCAGGGTTATTTTTTGCTCTTTTTTTCTGCTAAAGGCAGTCAGTCGCACACTCATAGGAGCCACTCTTACACTGATGAAAAAAAAAGATCATGCATTGATAGAGCACAGTGCAGGTTAAAGAGTTCGTATGTAGAAACTAGGTAAAACCCTGCCTGTTGACCAAGAGTTGTAGATACTTGGAAGATACTCAAGTTACTCTAGCGTAAAGTGAGGTAAAGAATCTCCAAGATAGAGGATGTATTATCATGAAACAGGATAATGATGATGATTATGATGACAAGAACTTTAAATTTTTAAACTGAAAGCTTTACCCCAACTAACATTATCAACTGTGTTCCACTTTTGTATCATCATTTTAATGCCAATTCACCCACATCTAAAATCTGCTGACATGAGCTCAGGACTTTACCCATCTTGCGAAAATACAAGAAATTGGTGATGAGGCGCCACAACTGATATTGCTTGAACACAAGCCTTGGGTGCAAGTAAAGGTTATAAGGCGATATTATCTGCATAATCCACAAGAGCACAGTTAGCCTCAAACACAAAGTCAAGTTACCAATTCGGATGACAACTAGTCGTCCCACCCAGACCAACAAAACAAGATCGAAAATTTCACAGTAAATACAAGATTTGACTCCAAAAGCCCCACAAGCCAACCTTCTTTGCAACCCAGAGCACCATCGTTCACTCACTTGGACACCCGGCACTTCGCGTAGGGTCAATTGATCAAATTACCAAACTCCCAGTCACACATTTGAGCAACAGACACAGAAACAACCAAAACCTCACAAAAGATACGCAAAGATCCCCCATGTTGCGACCAAACTCACTAAACATCAAGCTCCAATCCATCCAACCATCGCGACCAACCCACAATTAACAAAAATCCATCGAGGGACGCATCAAGCCCGACCCACCACGACCCAAAAGATCAGAAAAGAAACCAAAGAAGCAGCCAATACAATCTTCCCAACAACAAGAACGGACGAGATCAGCCTGAAGAAAGAGAACCTCGAGAGAGCAACCGATGGTGGTGACGATTGCGGCGGTGAGGTAGGACCGAGTGATGATGGGCATCTGCTTGTACCATTCTTCCACTGCCTGAGCCATTTTTCTCCCCCGCCCTCCAAAACGAATGACCCCCCGAAAAAAAAGAAAAAAAAAAAACAAGACCCACTCCTTATTTTCCCCGAACTCGACCGACGAGCGACGACCAGCTCGACTGTTCTTGATTCTTGGGCCGGCCTGGGGGGGCGAGGATCTGTGGCGGAGAAGCACTTCGAGAGAGTCGACGGGAGAGAGAGGAGAGAGAGAGAAGGGGCTCAGAATCAAGAAAACGAAAACTCAAAATCCGTACTTGATCCAACATTTTTATTTAATTATTTCCGGGGTCCATTTATTATTGGACGTATATTTTTAACCTTTTCTTTCCAACAAATGGATAAAACAAAAAAGCTTCGGCTTTTCCTTGTACTTCCCGATAAAGAAGAAGGGGAAAATGACGAGCGCCGGCGAATGAGACCGCGCGTGTTCCGCACGAGCCAATAGAGTTTAGGAGAGTAGGCAAATAATCGTAGGATTGGTGTTAGAAATTAAAAAAAGCCCCGAATTATATCCATTATTACACAGATATCAAAAAACCTACCGCAAACTTATGCTCACGTCGTAAAAATTCCGAATTTATATGTGTATGATAAATATAGCTCGAATGGAATTAAAATAGAAAATACGTATGTCATACATATATAAAATTTAGATATTTTCACAAATGGAAAGAAAAAAAATTTTGGGATATTTATGCCGTAAGGAACCTAGTTTGATAGTTTAAGATATTTTTATGGTATTTATCCATAATTATATGGAGTTCCGTAAGTTTGTAAAATTTATATTTGGTTGGTCTATTTATTTATCTGCTCGATATGCTCGATGAATGAATTTTTCTACTCTTTCCTCATAAATATATGAATGTACGTTGGAATATATTATGTCATATGAAATTAATATTCATCTTTTTTTTATCAGGGCGAAATATTAATGAAAGAGATATGGGGAAAGATTTGAACTAGTCTTCAGAAATTTAATCCAAAATCATTGTAGGATATAAAACTATCTTCAAAGACCCTAAGGGTCACAATAAGACTATATTTACCACATATATAATATTTACATATATATAATCGGCTTTTTAAAGCCCGTCCACTCTGTAAATGACTATAATTACCCTACAGTAAAATGGAAATATGATATATTATCACAAAATTTATGGTAAAAATGCACGTCGGGGTGACCGATTCCTCCACAAGGTAGTTCGGCACAAGTGATTACACCGATCGCCATTCACCACTATTCCAATGATTTTCAGATTCATAGATTGCATGTCTTTCTACATTAATGTGCTCATGCAACAACCATCTAGGAAAAAAAGCAAAGAAAAAAAAAGCTCGTCTCCTCAACTATTTTCACATGCCAAAGTGTACAAATAATTTTAGGTCGTGTCGAACTTTATAAGACGATCAATTTTGCAAAATATGTACACAAGAATCGTGCTGCGTAGCCTATAGCGTGTGGATGAAAGTTATTTTCTTTCATAAACCAAGTAAAATCGCAAAAGAAGGCTTTACTTTCCTTGTCCATGATAAGAAGATCAAATTTGCACAATATGTACACAAGAATCATGCCGCGTAGCCTATAGCGTGTGGATGAAAGTTAATTTCTTTCATAAATCGAGTAAATTTGCAAATGAAGGCTTTACTTTCCTTGTCCGTGAAATCTCTCTCTCTAATTAAGCATCTAGCATTTTCATAACCATGAAAATTGTCTTTATCAGCACCAAGTAGGGTTGAAAGCTAAAGAACATTAGGAGAGCTTGGACATCGAAGCTATCCTGCCCTTTGCTAAGATGAGTGGATTCTTTCCCTAGCAAATAGAGGATCAAACCTAATAGCTAGGGATGTTGTTGCATGGTCTTCTATTTCCCTAATTCCATAGCAAACTCCTCTCTCTCGATTTGTTTCTAGAATGGATGAGCATGATGACCTATGGAAGGAATTTTTTTTTTAATTTTGCGACTCTTTTTATACTTTAATTTTCTAATCCTCCATCTTCAATTTTGATGACCTTTTTCGATTTCTTGGATCATTTTTATGAGTGCTCTGAACCTTTTTTTCCCGATTGGAGAATCCATTCTTTTGACTTCATTCCATCTCATTCTCTTTGATACGTATGCATCCGTTTATTTAGCATCCACGCATAGTGGAACGGTTTCTCCTTTATCGATATTTAACTTATGTGTTCTCAAGTCGATCGTTGAAAACATAACTTTATAATAAATACTCCATATCGATGCTAAATTTGAGATCCTTCATTGATTTTGAATCCCGAGATTTATACATTGATCGCTAATTGTTTCCACCATGACAAATGTATTATTGAATTGGTAAAATTTTAATATCAATTCACCTACATAAGTCTGTCATGGAAATGTTGGATTCTAGAAATAACTATACCCATGATCCCTTAAAAATGTATACTAATGAACTTGTTTAATCCTATCCGTCTTAGAGGTTTTAAAGCAACTAAGATTGGTAGTATATGCAAATAATTGAGTTTTCTTTCTTTATGATAATCTAATATTATTTTGTAAAGCAATTAAAAAGTTCCATCAATTTTCATAAGTATTTTTCTGCTAATGTGGCCATCCATTTTATCTTTTGCAGAACTAGAATCCATCCATTAAACTTAATATTGTTACCATCCAAAATATATTTATCTTATCATATATGATTTATTATCTATCAATGAATTTTATATCTTTTCTCAGTCTTAACTCAATCATTAATTTTACATAAAACTACACGGCTTACGCAACTTGGATGGTAATCATGTGTAGAAATGCCAACAATAGCTATTTTTTTTGTTTATGGTCTTTTTTATTATTTTTAAAATCCTGGATAGGTAATTTTTTCTCAAGAGTTACAAAATGGAGGGCAAAAAAGTAAGCAATGGGTCCTGTCAAAGATATATTCTTGATGGGCTTGTGTAAATATTTAAGTCTTCGAAGGTTAAAAAGGTAATTTTTTACCGACAAGGCGATAAAAAGGATGGCATAAATATGTTTATTTTTAGACTTTTAATGAGATTTATAGAGAATTTTAAAAAATCCAAAGGAAGGGCGATAATCATCTATAAAATGCACTTGCAAAAAATAAGAGTCATGATTAGCCAAAGTCCAAGCATGGCCAGTAGATGATTTGACCAAATACATTATCCTTTTTTTTTTATGCGGAGGAAAACAAACCATAATTTGGCATAAATGAGGCCACGGCAAATATCTCCAATTAATTATTTTATAAATATCATATCGTCAAAAAGGACACTCGGGAGTTGGGCCTTGCGTCACATCGGGCCGGGCCCACTAGAACCATCCATAGTGGTACGTGGCGGGGGAAGGCCGGGCCCACCTGAAGGGTACGTGGCTCGCACGAGACAGCCTTTCGTATTTTCAGACATTTTCTTTTCTTTTTCGCGATTTTCTAAAATGACTCGCGTCTTTCTAAAATAAAACAGGAAAAAAGGGGTAACAAACCCTAAATTATATTGCCATGATATAAATATTTTAATTTTTTTATATCACCAAAAATTGTAATTTGTATCATGAAAAATTTCCAATGATTTCGGTTATTTCGCATAAAAAGAGATTTGGGTATTAATATTTTTAATGATGTAATTTGTTTTTAATAAAAATTGGACGTTGAAACACAAGATTTTGGCTGTATTTGTTGAAAAACACAAAAAATGAGAGAGAAAGGAGAAAAAAATGACACCGCAATCAATTTATAAAAGCAAATTGCTTTCTTCTTCCTCTTCTTTGCTCTCTCTGTCTCTCAGCCACAGCCATGGCGTCCCTGCTTGCCAACGGTATCTCCTCCCGCTTCGCCTCTCCATCGGCCCCCTCCGATTCGCCAAGATTCTCCAAAGGGTTCGTCCCCAGGATCGAAAACCTGAGGCCCTCGTTCCCGAAATCCTCGAACCAGAAGAGGCGCGGCTTCAGGGTCCGAGCCGACGTGGGCTACGAGACGAGGCCTGACGCAGGTAATCCCTCCACGTCTAGTTCGGTTTCCAGCTACGACGAGAAGATCGCTCAGATTCTGAGTTTTAATGATTACAACAAGAAGTATGGGTTCAACGTGGACATAGATTCCTTCTCCATCCCGAAGGGGCTTTCTAAGGAGACCGTGCGCTTGATTTCTGAGCTCAAGGGGGAGCCCGATTGGATGCTTGAGTTCAGGTTGAATGCCTTTGATAGGTTCTTGAAATTGAACGAACCCAAGTGGTCGGACAACATGTACCCGACGATTGATTTCCAGGACATTTGTTACTATTCGGCTCCTAAGAAGAAACCCACCTTGAATAGCTTGGAGGAGGCCGACCCGGAATTGGTTAAGTACTTCGATAGATTGGGTATCCCTTTGAACGAGCGGAACCGGCTTGCGAATGTTGCGGTTGATGCTGTTCTTGATAGCGTCTCTATAGCGACGACGCACAGGGAGACCCTAAAGAAGGCCGGCGTGATATTCTGTTCGATATCCGAGGCAATTAAGGAATATCCGGATCTCGTTAGGAAGTATTTGGGGAAGGTCGTGCCTAGTGAGGATAACTATTATGCTGCTTTGAATTCTGCAGTGTTTAGTGATGGGTCCTTTTGTTACATACCTAAGGACACAAAGTGTCCGATGCAGATTTCGACTTATTTTAGAATAAACGCCATGGAGACTGGGCAATTTGAGAGGACTCTGATAGTGGCGGAGGACCGGAGTTTTGTGGAGTATTTGGAAGGGTGCACCGCTCCATCTTATGATCGGAATCAGCTTCATGCTGCTGTGGTGGAGTTGTATTGTGCTGAAGGTGCAGAGATCAAGTATTCCACAGTGCAGAACTGGTATGCTGGGGATGAGGAAGGTAATGGAGGGATCTACAATTTTGTCACAAAGAGGGGCCTTTGTGCAGGAAATCGCTCAAAGATTTCTTGGACACAGGTGGAGACAGGGTCTGCCATTACTTGGAAGTACCCAAGTGTAGTTTTGGAGGGTGATGACACCGTGGGTGAGTTTTATTCTGTAGCATTGACAAATAATCATCAGCAGGCAGATACAGGAACAAAGATGATACACAAGGGGAAGAATACCAGAAGTAGAATTATTTCAAAGGGTATTTCAGTTGGATTCTCTAGAAATTGCTATAGGGGGCTTGTTCAGGTCCAGTCGAAGGCGGAAAATGCTCGAAATTCTTCACAATGTGATTCCATGCTCATTGGTGACAAAGCTGCTGCCAACACCTATCCGTATATCCAGGTAAAGACAATGATACTAGTTAGTCTTCCTACAGTTTGGTATGTTATTATATTGTTGATGACTTCACTGGGATCTGAGTTGCTATTTTCCTGAGGTGCATTGTTGTCATTGACCAAGTTCTTGTGAGTTCATTCTGTTATTTTTCTGGTTTATCAATTAAGGACAAGCTTTATAGGAAAGACATCTAGTTAGACTGAGGTTCATATATGTGGTTTTATTTTTAATGCTTCAGTCAGGGCACCTTCTACGCTGGTTGGTGCTGTCCTAGATGTAAAGACTGAATGCGGGGTTGTCAAATGACATTTATGAGTGTGTTTATTTTGAGATTGTGTCTGTAGGAAAATTGCTTTGGTCAGGGAATAGTTCGATTGTGGTAGACAGTGATTCTATTTCCTTAAAGAGGTGTCGAGATTGTCCATCTGGTTGACATGTGGTTGAGGCTCCTGACTCCTAATTGTCAACACCAGTGGTGATCAGAGCACTACATCAATTGTGGGCCATGGCCACCATTTGATGGTGTTGGTGGTAGCATGCAGCCAATATGGTAGGGTATAATACTGGCTAGAGATGGTTGCAATAACAGCATTTCAGCCAGAGTCGGTGAGATAGGTGGAGCATTAAGCTGGCAGTGTTCTGGAAAAAAGAAATCTCAACAAATTTAGTTCTTTAAGAAAACTACTTCCACAAACCGACATTTTAACCTCTGCCGAATAATCAATGAGAAAATTGTATTCTTTTGATTTTGAGGTCAGAAATGGGACCTTTTACCTTTTGTTTGTTCGTTTAGGTGAATATCTTGGAAATTTGATTTTGACACCCTTTGGGCTGTCCAGGATGACTTCTGTTGTTGGCCCAATAAGGCTGCTGCATAAATCTCTGCCATTAATCGATTCAAAACAACTTTGTGTTTCTTTTTTATATTGCCTTTGAAAATTATTGGAATGATTTGATTAGACTTTGCTTAGATGCCCAAACAAAACAAGGATGATAAATATAATCCAAGTAGTGACCGTATAACAGTAGGATTGCCTGTGCAGGGCAACTTTTGAGAGTTCACTTATTTGCGTGATTCACTTCCTTCCCTGGATACTGAGGTTTCCTTTCCAGCAATCCAATGACTTCCCTGAACTCAATATTTGACTTGTGGAGATATATGAGGATATATTTTTATTCTAGGGCTTTACCATATTGGGTAAACAGCTTTAAATTTTAAGAGTTCATGGTGCAGTTATTGATATCCTTGTCTATTGTCAGCACTAGTGGGTATGCGGCAGCTGATTCCTTGGTTTGTCTAATATCAGTTAACAGTATTCTTATAGATATTTGGTGAATATGTTTCTTTTGCTTTCATTGTACCTCACCATACTGTTGAAGAATTAGTCAGATGCTTACTTTGAATTCGGCACATGCTGCTTGGATGATTCTTAGGCGTGGCATTTTGTTTGCCAAGCTTTCTAGCTTCTCTCACTGTATTTGCAATGAAATAGTTAATGAAATGATTGGTGGGTCCCCATCGTTTTCAAGGTGCCAATAAATGATTACTATTATATAAAACAGCAATAATTGAGGCACTCCAAATAGTTTGTCCTGGACAGTGCTTTTCTGAATTAATTTTGAATATATGCTGCTATGGAGGACTTCAAAATAGTGATTTCACCTGTGTTTATGTTTTCTTGATCTTTTCTTGTTATTACCTTTAATACAGAAACCTAATATTCTGATAAACTTGTTTTTATTTGGAACATGCTGAAAGTTTTTTTCTCAAGAAACTGAGCATTGTCCTGCGAGCCTTAGCGTATCCAAGTCTGAATTTGTTTTGTCTTATTGGCTGCCTTGCATAAATGTGTGTTTTCTATCTGTCAGGTAAAAAATCCCACTGCTCGCATCGAGCATGAGGCGAGTACCTCGAAGATTGGCGAGGACCAGCTATTCTACTTCCAGCAGAGGGGGATCGACTATGAGAAAGCCATGGCCGCTATGATCTCTGGGTTTTGCTGTGACGTCTTCAATGAGCTCCCTGATGAGTTTGGTGCCGAGGTGCACCAACTCATGAGCTTGAAGCTTGAGGGATCGGTGGGTTAGGTGGCAAAGTTCTTGTCTTGTAAATTTAGGCTGTAACTGTTACATAGACTCTGTATGTAAAAGTCACCTGTGTGATCTTCAATAATCTGTGAACTTCTCGCCAATTTTTTTTACATGGGTTAAGGATGTGACTGCACCCATCCATGGAGCACTGTCACAATAATTTTGAATCAAAATGGTTTTCCAAAGCTGTTGGGTCTTGTTCTTTTGTTTCCTTTTTCTTGGTGAACTTAGGTTGCCAGAGTTACAGGAATTTGCTGGTATCTGGACAAGCACAAATCTCAGTTATTTTGAAGTTTGAGGTCAATCGGTTGATGAATAGCTGTTCTATCGAGAAGATTATTTGAAGTGGGGTGGCCAGAGTTTTCTCATCGATCTCTCTGTTTTCCACCCTTTGGAAGCATGCATTAGACCTATGCCGTAGAGGATACGGACTAACCTATGTGAACATGTATCAAAGGAGGAGGAAGGAGACAGATTAATGCAGAATGCGCTATCTTTTTGTAACCCGCAGAACGCACCTCTCTATCCCCTAATCTTGTTTGATTCAATTATTTTGGCCAGGTTCCAAAGTTAATTGTCTTGACTAAATTTAACGCTAGATAATTTTTTTTTTTCACTTGAAGATGTTTAAAAGTTAGCTTTATCTAATCAGCATTTGAAACCAACGAATGCAGGATAACATATAAATTATCGGTAAGGATATTGAGCCACATGACAACACAACGTTAAGTGTCATGTCAATTGACAAACACACAGGAACTTTCTACACGAGATTCCCAACGGGTTAGGTGCATCATTCTTATCCAACCTTCCCCGGGTCTTGGAGCATCTTCAGTCATGCCTAAGCTAAAATGTCTCCAATTGAACAACCAGATTAGACACCTGTTATTGCATATTGCAATATCCAGCGAATCGGGATTTTTATTTAGGTCTACTGTCCTAGAATTGATCTACACGTTTCATCCTTGAATGATTGACATGTGAAAGAAGTTAGTTATTGTTATCAGAAGGTACCTAGCTACATGAATCATGGAATGGTAATCGTGCAAATATTTTGTTACATTGATGAGGAACCTAATGAATGTTTATATGTACTTTTATACTAAGAAAAAGTTACCGAAGCTACCTTCAATCTCACTTCCCGTATCGAATGCCCTCAGCGCATTTCAAAATCTATGACTACCATCCCGAATTTTTACAATAGATTTCGAGTTATATTTCTCACCCACAAGTGATTTATCAGATTGCCATTTTATTTTCAAAACTAAACTGCATCCAAAAGACCCAACATCCACCGGTAGTCTCTCCTCCCACATAAGAGGCCACCGCCACCTCACCGGCATGGCCTCGCCAATGTGAGCCCGCCGGCCGACGACCTCTCCACAAATAGAGACTAGGGATGCAGGGTGGGAGGGGTCAGAGAGAGAGAGAGAGCAGGGCTATAGTGTGCATTCAGTCGTTGCTTGCTGTGCTATGGTGTTCAGAGAGAGAGAACAGGGAAAGAGACTGGGTGGTGCGTAAGAGCACAAGTTCTTTTTAGAAAGGAGACGTGCAAAATGTAAGTATTGTAATATGAGGACACTTGATCTTTTTCCACATTGCAAAATGTGAGTTTTATAATTAACCGTAGTACCAATAATTTCCCTTGAATGAAGAAGAATATCAAGCCCTACTCGCGGCTGAGCTCGTCTTTGACGACACCTAGAAATCAAAAGTCAAGACGCTGAGGCACGCATTTTTCACGTTACGTTTTCAAGTCGCCCTTCTTACTCTTTCTTCTTGTTGCAGAAAGAAAAGAAAGTAGCGGCACCTTGAACCTTCGCTGGTTCATGACTGAAGAAATAAGCTTAAAAGAGAAGAACAAAGACAAGATAGAGAGGGAGACCTTCAACAAACCACTTGAAAACTGGTAATTCATGAGTGTATAACTTTCTATTTCTTTCAAACTTATTCGGTGACGGTTTTTCTCGTTAACGGAAGCCGAGAGAAAAACTCAGAAAGTGTACAACTTCGTTCGCTGCATGTTGATCATTGCTGTCCATGATGGAACTCCCCTCGAGCTAAACTACTCTAACTTATTCATGGTAGTCAACCCTTCCATCGTTTCGGACATGCACGCGTGCTCTTGCCCGCCCTTTCTACGTCACTTCTCTCTCTTAGACTAATGTTGTGTCGACGTGTGCACTATGAAATGACAGACATATGTCGGTCGTACTGTCTTATCATGAACAAAGACTTTTTGAGATACTCTAAGACGAACAACTATTGCGAGGAAAATGTTGTTTGGACTCATTTTAAATGAGTCTATAACGTCAATCATAGAGCAAAGAGCAGCCCTAACTCGATTGGGGTTTTGTTAACAGAGATGGAACGCGAAATGTCTTCCAAAATAGAGATCTGGCCTTGATCTGTCCCTTCCCTATTCCACGAGTAGTTCTACCTAAACTCTTTCATTTTTCAATGTGAAACTCAATTAGGACGGCGCGATCGAAGTAGGTGCCTGAATCGGCGAATTTCCCTTAAAGGTCAGTGAATAAAGGTCATGACTTATGATCCCCAATTCATGTTGGACTAACATCAGGAACCATACGAACTTTTCATTCTTTTTTCGAGCCGACCTAAGCTGAATTGTGAAGCTATTCTTGGTTATATAATGATGGGTTTGTTGTAATTCCAATGAACAAGAAGTTGTCGCCACTTGATATATTTTACATCATCCCTTAAACGAATGAAATTAGTAATCGAATGTTGTGGAGATGAGGCACGTCTCTATGGGCGTAGGTGAAGGCGGCCCGGGCCAAATGCCTCCTTACTTAGTTGATGTCGGACCACATCGACCATCCCCAAGGATTTGGCAATTCACATGGGCTAGTTGGCAAGTGCACTCGTCGCACAATTACTTCAATTCGAGTGGAAAAAAATTAATGTGCGAAATCATGCATTATTAACGACATAAGTGATTGGATTAGTCACATTAAAAAAAAACACATGAGAAGTTTATCTATACAAATATTTTTTTATTAAGATATATAGTATGTATCTCATGATTTCTCGAAAAGCGATTGGATTAGTTTTAAAGATACAATTGAATAGTTTTTTTTTTAAGGCAGTGGCATGCCTCATGTCTGCCATTTGACTTTGCTTCCAGCTCTACCCGTTCGACATAATTCATTAATAAAAGAAAAGGGACAATACGAACGGTAATCAATGAATAATTAAATGAAATTGAGTGCCGTCTTGGTCTGGCCAGGTTCAATTTCCACTTAGGGGTGTCTACAGCTGGGGACTATCGGATCCACAGTTTCCTCAACATGCGTGCAATTCCAATTCAATGTAATACGTGTCATTGGCAATACATGACAAGTTCTCTTTAATCCTACGACTCTATATCTGATGCTCGATTCACGAAATTAGAATATCAATTCACATGATGGACCGTATGTGAACGTTTGAGTAAACGAGTTATATGTATTAATTTCGAAATAAGGGTTTGTTCTGTCTATAGAAATAACGACTTTTTACATTGATTTTCTTAAATTCCTCACATTACTCTTTATCGAGAAAGATTAGGCGCATCGAAGGAACTAAGAAGGAGGAGGGGGTACCTATTGAGGGACCTCATAATGTCTTTGAAGCGGTGTCTTCATTGACTCATCCTATCAACATCAGTTTTATCTTATGGGTAAATGTTAGGTCAAATTTTAATATCCAAATGATGTTAGATTTTCAGGCCAAGTTTAGTTATATCTTTTATATACTTATTTAATTATTCATCCTAGCGAACACGAGTGCACATGCATCGTGCCGTCGTCAACCAGTGCAATGTTTACCTCCTACACTCTATAAGAACCAGCTGGTCTGCCAGCCATGGCTTCAACTCCTCCAGAGCACTCTCCCTTCTCTTCGACCTCTCCATTGCCAATTCAACCAGAAAAGCTCGGCCACAAGGGTCGGCAATGGGCCTTTCGAAGAAGCCGTGTGCATACACAAAGATGGATTTCGAGGACCCGGAGGAGAGAAAGCATCAGAAAGCGCAGTTCCTGATCTACAAAGTGTTGGAGCGAGCCGATGCTCGGAGGAGGCCTTCGCTCCTGAGGGTGAGGTTGTGCCGGCTGAAGGTGAAGATCGGGCGGCGGTTGAAGAGGTCGAGGAGGAGGATGGCCCTGTTGATTTCGAAAGCGAGACTCGCCATTTATAAGCAGCTCATAAGTCAATTCAGGAGCTTGGAAGCTCTCGTCTGGCCATGTAGAGAGCAAGTTATTGATAAGCCTCCGACCTTTTCAGCTCTTTCCTGCAGAACTACCACGTAGAAGTATCCTTTCGTCTTGGTCTGTCGTGTCGTGTTTAAGCTTGGCGTGGGGTCTGCTGAATTTACCTTTCTTAGCAGAAGGGGGAAAAGAATGAAGATTGTATAGTGCATAGAACACACCAACAGGAATGTTTCGTGTTTCGTTTCTGAACTTTTTGATTCAGATCTTGATTTTCTGCTTGCGATCCTCGGTGGTTGAGTAATGAATGGAAGTACGTGACCCCCATAGACAAATAGTCAAACGGGTAGGTGCCAAATAACCTAACTATGAAAATCCCCAAGATATGGAAATCAAATGACCAAACTGATTTGAATTAAGTCCCTAAGCTATGGAAATCAAATGACTTAGCACACAAAGGAATCGGTTTATTGACTTTCAAGATTGGTGAATCTTTCGATTCGTCGGAATCGAACGAGACCGGTCATAATAACTTAGAACATGTAAGTGAGTGAGTCTGGGGCGACTTTACTTTAGAATGATCAATTTCATCTTTAGTAGGTGATTATCACGAATATTTTCATGTGTCTAGTACATAGGTATTGTATAAGAAATATATGATGTATATCAAGAAGTTATTACACAATTTATGTATAATGTAGATCGGTGTCACTGAAACCATTGATCAAGTGAGTCTTATCAAATGGTCTACATAATTAACGGTTCGAATGGACTTGATCTACATGATGTAAACAGTGTAATGCTGGATAACATCTCCTAAAAATGCAAGTTCATCCTCTTTCAAGACTCAAGATTCGTGTCGCAGTGGCTTCACATTCGGCCTCCTGCTCAGCTCCAAGTCAAATTGCATATATCTGTTCTTAGTTGTAATGTCCCAAGGCAGATCTTCATCTTTCCTTTCCGCTTTTCCTTTTTCCCCCTCCATATGGTGGAAAAGGGAGAAGAAGCGAGGAGGGAAGATGGTTAACCTCCCTAAAGATTGTCTCGGAGAGGCTAGATCCGATCACCGAAGGAGCAGGTTCGAGTAACAAGTCTAGCAAAGACTCTCCTCCGGGCCTGTCCCTCACAAAATAGAGATGACCCGACAGGAGGGCCAGGCTCGAGAAGGAAAAATGCTTATTCAGGCCCGCCCATTTTACCCCGTGGGCCGACTCTGCCCAATAGGCCGCCAGTCAAATTCGGAAAATTCGAATGAGGTGTACAGGATGACCGTCTCTTTTGTTAGTGCCCGATCTTCAAGTTCTTCACCTGATCTTTGAAGACAGGTCTCTTACCTCTGTTTGAGACTTTGGTTGTCACAAACCTCAACCCACAATGTTCTTTGATCTTGCTGGAATGCACAATGTGTCACATGCACGACCAGAGTGATATGTGAGGCGTGAACCCATTATTTCCGAGCCACCGCTCCATTGAAAAACACCTATCGATATCGCCTCCTTATGCAATCACCTGCAACTCCCACCATCACCTCGACCATTAATATACGTCTTGAGATTTTAGCCCAAAATTCGGAACCCGACCTGGTAGAGGAGTTTGTTTGAAAAACAAACAAGAGTCTTAAGAGTGCTATTCTTTGTCCCACAAAGGAATGTGGGCTAGAGAGTGGGTGACTTTAAATATGAGTTTCTTTCACTAAAGGATTGATTGGGTGTGGGCTAAACCTCACCATACCTGCGTGTGGGTGCGAGATTATTAGGCGCACTTAGCACATGGCGTGGCACGGTTCGCGGTTTAATTATCACTAATCCTTTTACTTTATTTTATTTATTTTCTATTTTTCGTTTGTATTTTTTCAAGACAACCTTTCAATTTAACTACTAATGAACAGTCGTGTTTGTTCATTTTTTTTTTCAAGTCTATCTTAAGTTAAAGGCAGCCATTCATTCGGAAATTCCAAATAGAGAGACCCTGGAGAAATACTAGAATTGCTATCTAGTATTCTCGTAGAGACTTTGTTGTATCCTGGACGATTTTTGTCAAGAGACCATTAGCAATTTCGTAGGGCAAATAGATCCTTAAAGAAAGTGATATCACCCCTCAAAATCCGATTTGATTACTCAAGTTCTGATTTCATTGTGCTATCCTATTTGAAGCCATTATTTTCCGACACGACCCACATTAAAGCACGTCGAAGCCCCGGATATGAGAGTGCAAGATTTCTTGGACGCTGAGATTTGCCGTTGTTCCCAAGTTCGAATTGGACTCTAATTTAGTGGAAGATATCATGGTGAAGACGGTTTCAACGTGGGTTCATGGCATTATACATACTTCTCTTTTTTGGGTCAAGGGCACAAGTGTAAAGAGGTGGTTTTTGTGTTTAAGTTGTTCTATAGTCAAACAAAAGAAAGTTAACAAGCCGTTTGAATACTCGGAGCAGCCTCTTCGTAGATTTCACTCGGTAGTTTGTGTAGTACATCCGATTGAGATAGCTTGTCTTACTGAAGGCGTGAGCGTTTGGAAGCCGCAAAGTAATTCTCAGTGGTTTATTTTATTGAGCAATTAGTTGAGGCTAAACACTATGGATCTAAGGATGGATTAGGTGGTCCGGGATCAATGGTCCGGCCACTTAGGAGGGGCCACCTGTCAGGTGGGCCCCGCTTGTTGTCAAAGAGCGAGCTAGCCCCACCCGATAGGTGCCCCCTAAGTGGTCCCGGACCGCCCCAAATTATTTCCTAAGGATCTTGGTGTAATTTAGGCAATGAAACATTTGAGTGGATGAGTTATTTAGGCTATGGCATTCTCTACTTGATTCATAGGTTCCTTGCGATTGACTCCCCTTCTAGAGTAAATATTGATACTTGGTCCGAACAAGTAAATTTCTCATGTTCTTCATCATTATCCATTTTTTTCTCTGGTAATTTCATGATTTCGGGTTAGGTTGAATTGCAATGTCTATGAAATCCCATGTTCTTTCGCAACATTCACTTTTCAATCAAGTTATCCTTATGTTTTCCATGATGTTAGGTCCTGTACCTTCTCGACCAAATCCAAGAGAATATGTCTTCTTTAAGAACCTACACTTTGTATTTAAATTGAATATGCATTTCGAAAATTCTAACTTATAGGGAGATGAACAACTTGACAGAAACGTTTGTTCCACATACCATAAACGACTACCCAAATTATATTTTAATTCTTCATATTCTTATTCTCATGTGAAATTCGACCGCGCGACCTTTTCATTCCAAAAACTTGAACTATTTGGAAAACGACATGGTTTTTTTAAAATTTTAAATGTTAGCATGACCAATCAGACTGAAGTGAAGGAGAGGATTTTGCAACGTACTATGATAAACCATTTCTAGTTACGATTTTAAGTTTTAAAATGCAAAATAGTATCTCTTAATTAAATCATTTACAACATTAACACATATAGACTGTAAAAGTACATCTTCCCAAACCTACCATAACTTGGTATCAAAGCACATTATGTCACTGTTACCGGAAGAATCGTGATATGTCTGAAGAAAACCCTAAAATCTATGACTTGTACGATGTGGATAAGAAGAACAAAGAATGAGAGAAGGCTGAGAAAGCTTCTTTTAGAAGGCCTCGGGAATGCTTTGCAAAGCCGGTCTCCATGAACGATGACCACCGTGCTCCGTGAAACCTGACCGACGACGGTCGAAAGTGTTCTTGTTAATAAGAAGAGGCAAGACTTGCTCTAGGGACAGTCCTTGGGCCTCGACTTTCTCCACCAACTCCTCTAGCTCCTTCTTGCTGATCTTGATCTTGATCTTTCTCCTGCGCGAAGAACAAGAAGAAGAAGAAGAAGAAGAAGAAGAAGAAACTCTCTTTCCATCATCATCATCGAGAAGCCTCTTGCTTTCTCCTCCGCCGTTAAGCAGTGAGTCCCACTTGTCGCCGGCCCAGATCACGGATGATGGTGATGATGAAGAAGAAGTTTCAGCTCTGCAGCAGTTTCCCATTCTTGAAATATCAGTAAAATGCCAGCTTTCGGTGAGAGATGACCGAAGCGATGTTTGAACAAGTTATCGTGCTGTGTTTTGGTGAGTGTGTTGGGTTTATGAATATATATGTGCTTGTGGGTGGCGAAGGAGGAGGAGGAGAAGTTCAAAATTCATGACTTGGAGAGAGAGAGAGAGAGAGAGAGAGAGAGAGAGAGAGAGAGAGAGAGAGAGAGAGAGAGGATGAAGATGGAGAAACAGTAAGCAATTGAGAATGGCTCAGCTACTAAACAAGCTTGAAGCTCAAGCCCTCTTGTTCATCTTAAAAGCTATAGGAATATATGTGTTGGGAGTTCTAAAACTTATCATAAAAATACAATTGAATCTTAAAAAATTCATAAAATATTATTAAGTCCCAAATCTTATCATTAAATCGATACAATTAAGTCCCAAAACTTGTATTAAGGTGTAATTAAGACATAAAATTTTTCAAATGTGCAAGAAAGTCCTAAAATTCATTAAATTTATCCAATTAAGTCATTCGGTTAATTGCACCATTTAGAAGTTTTACAACTTGATCGCATTTTCTTGACAAGTTTTAGGATTCAATTGTAGTTTTTAAAAGTTTCAACGTTCGATTATATTTTCTTCACAAATTTTAAGACATGATTACACTTTTTAATAGTTTTAGAACTCAAATGTACTTTAGTGACAAGTTTCAGATATAATAAAAAATTTGCAAATGATATTCTAGACCGCTAGACAAGTTTGATGTGGCATCAGCCTCCAGCCTAGAGGGTAACCATATGGGGAATGATGCCAAGATTTAACTAAAATTAATTGGTGTTATAATGGGAAAGAGCTCGAATCTTGAAGTTGACTTTATATCAATTAGGGTAAGGTGTACCAGCCTTGTGATTAGTGAACATTATCTAGGCAATAGAGTGTTTGACTTAGGATACAATTAGCATCGACTTAACTCATTAAATAAATTGTAAATTAAGTTATCATGCATCAAATGATTATTGAAATCTAATAAGGAAAATGATGCAAATGAATTTTGGCTCAATATGTAATATAGTTTATGAATTTTTTAATTTGTATAATACAGTCTTTGAACTTTAAATTAATATGCAATATCATCCTTAAAATTTTAATTTATTTAATGAGATTCCTAAACTTTTTGTACATATTCAAGTGCATCGTCGTGTTTTATGAAAATGTTCAAGTTGTGCCTACTTTTGAATTAATAGAACTACAATATTGAATATTTTCATATAGTCTAAAGATTAACCTGAACATATCCACCTATGGACAGTCACGTTGTTGTTCGTTCTTACCTGCAACATTATGGTCGTGAGTTCGAATCCCTGCGTTGCTATTATGATTTAAGGAGGGGCCTTGGCGGTGTGATGTTAGGCCAGTCTCCCTCAAGGTTTACATCTAAATAGCGGTTTGCGGCGATGCCCGACAGTGCTACCGAGCACTAGAGGGTTGTGTCACCCCCTGAAGGAGAAGTTTCGGCGGTTCCTCGATCATAAAAAAAAAAACTTGAACATGCACAAAAAGCCTGTGAACCACGTTAAATAAATTAAAAATTCATGGATGATATTGCATACTAGCCTAAAGTTCAGAAATCACATATAGAGAGAGCCATGGTCCTTAGAATGAACCACCAACTCCATCCGTCAATGGAAGGGGACCACACCCAATTACTATAAAGGTCGATGCTATTAGATAAAGATGTGACTCAATACGTAAATATTCTTCAATTCTTCCTCAATTGAAGTGTAGAAGTATGCTATATGGGCGGCAAATAGAAACTTAAAAATATTTAAAGATTTAAAGTTAGTACTTTCCACTCTTATATCATATAAAATTTTGTCAAACACCATTATTCTCTAATAAATTAAGTTTTTAGATGAATTAACAAGCATGTGCAATTGTTCACTTTTTTGGCTCAACTGATAATCATGTCGACCTTTTGTCTAAAGATACTCAATCATATGCAGACTTTTCCCAAACCAGAATCCTTAAACTCCCTTTATATTTTAGCCCAAATGTCTCGATGAATGCATTTCTGCTTCATTCCCTATTGCCATTAATCTTACGGAGCTTATAAATTGCCGGTATATATGCACTAGGTGACACTTGTAACATGGTGTTCGGTGCTTAATTAACTTTAATTTCGGAATTAACTCTTTCAATAAAGTACATTGTTGACTTCATTAGGGATAATTACATGAATGGATCCTTAAATTTGGCGTAACGGGCAATGTTATCCACAAATCTTTAATTTATTTAATTTGATATCTACGATTTAACTCTACTAGCAATACCACTTTCGAAATAAAGTTTTGATGCGTCAATTTACATGTAGTCGATATGGAAAAGAGATATGGAAAGTGCGCCTTGAATTTTCCTCTTCCCTCCCTGTTGAAACATTTCCAAAACTCGAGTCTGATTTTCTCTTCTTCTTTTAATGGAGCTTTTTCTTGTTATTCTAAAACTTTTAATATGTTCAATATAGTTCCTAAACTTTTAATATATATTCAATCTAGTCCTTAGACTGCATTGAAATACTCGATATCATCCTTTCATTCATTCAAGTTTCGAGACAACATTGAATATGTTTCACATTATTCAATGACTAAATTGAATGTGCATAAAAAAAATTAAGCGATTATTTCTATTATTTTTTTTATGCTATCTGTCATATATGAACTCTATAGAGGGTACGGATCTAGCCGATAGAGGAGGTTCGCTCCAAGTGGCTCAAGCCAAAGCCGAATTAGCATGGCTTGACGCGCCTTTCGCCGAGCGAAGCTGCCCAGCCGAATTGGGGGTGTGAAATGCCAAAGAAATGGCATCTTTATTATTATTATTTTTTTTTGAGTTTTGACACTTAGTGTATGTGAACTCGAATGTGTGAAGGAATCTATCTGAAAAGCTTAGAATTTTCCCTTCCCTTTTCGCCCGCACGTGTGACTTTCTTGGGGGGCAATTGTAAAAAATGTCCTAAATATTTTGCAATTTTGTCGATTTAGTTCTAAATCATTTTTCTTTTCTAATTTGAAATCTTACCAATTCGACTTTGGAAATTTCAAGTTTTAGGACTAAATTAGCAATATTTCAAAAAGTTTAGATTGAATTGGCAAAATTTAAAGGCTTAGGACTGTATTGACAAAGTTACAAAATGTTTATAACTTTTTTAACAATTGTCCCATTTCTTTGCATAGTAATTACGGGTTTCGACTCTTTGAATATCTGATAAATTAGCAAAATAAGAAAATAAACACTTGGTTAATATCGTCTCACTGAATCCGTCAATCCCTCTTTGTCAAAGATCATCAAGTAACATCCTTATTTTTCAGTTGTAGGGTTTTTCTTTAATGTCGATTGTGCTTCGGACTGATTTGCACACACAAGCTAACAACTAGTTTAGGAGAATATGTTCTAATTATCACCGCTAAAATTGGGACTCGATTTTACTATCACTATCATAATGAACGAAATGAACTTTTAATTTCTTTCAAGCATCGGCAGTGTCGATACTTAGTTCTTTCTTTAAACGTGTCGAATTAAATTCATGTGGAAGAAAAACTTATCTTATCCCATCAAAATGTCAAGATCCGGTAGTTGGGTCTTCTTCCATTTTTTTTTCCAAATCCCTTGCTGGCGATCTTAGACAATGGAATGAACGGAGCCCACAGGAAGAAGCAGAAGGGATGCTGGGATTCAAGCCCCTAGAAAAGTCGATGGAACTGGTTAAACAACCGCATGTCACGTACGATCTAAGTCAAGGGTAGTGAATTAAGCCATGAAGCAGCACGCATTGATGTCATGTTCTGCCGTAATACCTCAGCAATTGAATTTGCAGATGAGATCATCGACTCTGCAGTGAAAAGAACAGAAAGATGGCGTCGGATTTCCTTGCTGGCCAGGTACTTAAAAGGTCGAAAGGGAGGAGGAATTTTTGCAGAGGGAAAAGATACTGCAAAACCATCTTCACTTTGGACATCTTTACCGCTTCGCGTCCTCTAGTTTTGGCAATACATGTTTGTATGGAGGGTCGGATTTCTGCACTTCCATAGACCAAACTGCCTGCATTCGAAAGACGATCGTTCTTCAATCCGGGACAAGCCCTAAGACCCCCATTCTTGCCGGCATGCATGCCTCATCCTTCATGGCATTTCCATCTCCAGCAACTTCCCTTTTAGAAAAGTGCTCTCTTGCGTTTCAGATATCTACTGAAATCTCTAATTTTACCCTAGATTTTCCACAAGGTTTTGCTGATTTAAGAGTGAACGAAAGAAGGGAAGGGGTGGGGGGTGTATAGATTCAATTTTGCCTTACTTCCCAATCTTGGTTCAATTTTCTTTAGATCTTACTTGCCCATGAGGACATACGTTTAAAAAGTCATCTATGTTGAATTTCCGTGTCAAATTCATGCTAGACAAGTCGTTTGCGTTACGTGTGTTTCCATGTCAGAAATATAACAAAGATTTTGAAGTAAGACAAATGGAGGGCAGATTTGTTGCCGGTATCCTAGTTTGTCATTATTTATGAAAAGAATTTTTTTTTGAGTAAATGGTTCTAATTCAGAATTTTTGGTAATTTTATCCCTTAATTTTGGAAATTTTCAAGCTTTTTATAGGCCCCAATGCTCATCAAGTGTAACCCTTTAAAAAAACACTTCATCATTTTTCATCACTTGAATTGAATGGAACTATTAGAGCTAATTGATTGTGTTAATTAAATAAGTTTTAGGGTTTGATTGCACAGGTAAAAAATTTTAGGACGTAACTGCATTTCCACAATCTATTTTTACACTTTCATGTATCAAAAAAGGAGCAAGAAGAAGATTAATACACTATATACTATCCATTGTCAAACACACATCCCTATCATATATTTACTTTAATTTATCATTTTGTCTAAATCTAAATTGTTTTTTCTACTAAATTTAAGTATTCTGAAATGCTTAAACATAGGTTTTATCTATTATTAGCATTTGAAATTAACATATAAGATTGTCAGATGACATGTAAGGTTATTTTGGATATGTCGCAACACTGTGTTAAGTTTCATGCCTAGTAGCTGGCATAGAGCTGAAGAAAAGTGTGCCACGTGGCGATTACAAAAGCGAACGCTCTTATCACGTGCGGCTTCAGCCATAGTTATATAGAGTAGGTTACCTATGAGGTATAATTTATTCAAAATTAGAACGTAACACAGATTCATGTAATTATAAAATTTTATTTAACGCTTTAAATCATCATTTCTCCGTTGATAGATAGATGGATATTATTTATCACATGTGGACCATGGACAGGTTTTTCAAAAATCCCATTTTCGACCACATGAGATCATAATAGGAGGTAAAACAATTTTTGCAAATCCATGTAAGGGAAGAACCTCATGATACAATACATTTTTTTCCCTCAAATTGTGTGTAATTTACAAACTTTACCTTTCAATTAAAGCTATTAATAATCAATAAAATTCATTAATTCAAGATTAATTGCTAAATTTGTCATTTTTAAAAGATGACCTGGCTTATTATTATTTTGATTTTTATAGAAGTGTCCGTGATAAATCATAGAATTGATCGATCCAAGGGTTAGGTGAATCATTCTTATCCCAACATCCATGGTTCTTGGAACGTCTTCAATCATGCTTAAACACCAAATCAGACACTTGTAATCGCCTATTGTACTATATGTTGAACTTTTTAGTAAATGTAAGTCGAACAACGGGGTTAAACTCATTCTTGTATCCTATGAGCTATTACACTTGTGCCAAGAAAATTGTCATGTACTAATTCTGATCAATTGTTCTTTTTCTCATCCATACTAAAAAATAATACAATCGGAAAAATCTTGAATTCATTATGCAACCAACAAAATATGATGTGAGGGAAATATTGTTGGGGCCCATACTAAACGAATCTGTTGAGTCAATATCTCGTAACATGAATATCATATCTAATTTGAGATTGGCTCTGTTCCTCTCTTCCCTACCCTATGATTAGTTGCACCTAAACTCTTTGTTTTCAACTCGAAACTTAATTAGGGCAACTCAATCTACATAGGTCCATGAACTGGCTCTTTCCTTTGAGGTTGGTGAACTTGTGAAGGTCATGACTTGTGTTCCAATTGTTGGACTAACATCATTAAAAGCAATTATTTTTCTAGCCTACCCATGCTTAATTCTAAGAGATCGACACAGAACAAAGGATATTATACTTTTCCAATAATGGGTTTTCATAATTTGAAAGAACAAATAACTAAAGCTAGTTGATATACATTATAATATCATATAAAATGAATAAAATTAGTGATCATATGTTGTGGAGGTGAGGCAGGTTTCTACAGGTGTAGTCGCAGGCAGCCCGGGCCGAATGCCTCGTTACTTGTCTGAAATTGGACCACATTAAATCTCCCAATGATTTGGCAATTCATATAGACTAGTTGACAAGGACAACTCGTCCTAAAGATTACTTTAAATTTCTTGGGAACAGAAGAAAAATGTACAAGGTCACACATTGTTCCTAACTTGTATATAATTGTTTCTCGAAAGGTGATTGGCTCAATGCAATAGAATAAATCTGGAACTTATTATTTTTTTTAAAGAGTTGCGTTCTACATTTTTGGAAAATGTTGTTCTTCTGAGCATTGTTACTAATGATTGTCATTAAGAAATGATGACCCTTGTGTTCTACAGATAGATCGATGGCCTGCCCCATGTCTCCCATTTGACTTTGCTTCAAACTATACTAATTCGACATTATTCACATTAAATAGAGGACAGCACAAACATTAAAGCCAGAAGAAAAATTTGAGTGCCGTCTTGATCTGGCCAGGTTCAATTTCCACATAGGAATGTCTACAGCTGGAGACTACCATATTCATAGTTCCCTCAACATACATGCTATTATGGGTCATTGACATTATTTGATAAGTTACAACCACGAATTTTATATAATTCCCCCCTTAAAAACAGCTCTTACCTATTATCTTATGATTCCATGAGTTTATATCGTTAGTAAATGTGGAGGACTATGGTCGATATGTTCAACCTGATCCGTGAAATCAAAATATCAAGCAATGCTATGTGAGCGTTTGAATAAACAAGTAGTATGTATTAACACCCAAGTAAGAGTTTGCTTCGTCTATCAAGATAACAACTTTAGGGATTGGCTTTCTTAATATACCTTGAATTACTCTTTTACCCGGAAAATTAGATCCATGGACGAAACTCATAGTAAGAAAAGAGTGCCTTCCGAGGAGCCACATGATGTCTTCCCAAGTGGAGTCTCCATTGATTAATCCAATCAAAATCAAATTTTATCTTATAATCAAATTTTAGGTCAAACTTTGGCACCCAAATGAAAGATTTTCGGGCCAAGTTTAGTTATTTTTTCTCTACTTATTTAATGATTTATACCTAACAAAAATAAGTGCACATGCATCGTGCCTTCATCAACTGATGCAATGTTCACCTCCTGCACACTATAAAAACCAGCTGGTCTCCCACTCCTTGTTTCAACTCCTTCAAAACACATTCCTTCTCTTCAACCTCCTCATTGCCAATTCAACGTAAAAGTTCGATTACAGGGATCGACAATGGCTCTTTGGAAGAAGCCCTATGCATACACAAGGATGGATTTTGAGGACCCGGAAGAGAAAAGGCACCGGAAAGCACAGTTCTTGATCTACAAAGTGTTGGAGCGAGCTGATGCTCAGAGGAGGCCTTCGCTCCGGAGAGTGAGGTTGTGCCGGTTGAAGGTGAAGATCGGGCGGCGGTTGAAGAAGTCGAGGAAGAGGATGGCGTCAATGATTTCGAAAGCGAGACTCACCGTTTATAAGCAGCTCATGAGTCAATTGAGGGGCTTGGAAGCTCTCGTCTGGCCTTGTAGAGAGCAAGTTACTGATCAGCCTCCAACCTTTTGAACTCTTTCTTGCAGAACTACCACGTAGAAGTACCCTTTCGCCTTGGTCTTCCATGTTGCGTAGAATCTTTCGGTGGTGGTTGCTGAATTTACCTTTCTTTGAAGAAGGGACAAGGAATGTTTAATTATAGTACATAGAAATCGTACCAACGAGAATGTTCCATTTCTTGTTTGAACTTCTTGAGATCATCAGCTCATCAAACTAAGTTCAAATCCTGATTCTCTGCTCGCGATTTTCTTGGTGGTTGAGAAAACGAATTGACGTACGTGACTCGGAGAGACAAATAGTCAAACAATAAGGAGCCAAAGAGAAGCAGAAACAACCGAACTAAGATGAATAGTTCCCTAAACTTTGGGAATCAAACTACTCAGCACGCAAATAAATCGGTTTATTCAACACTAGGGTTGCTGAATCCTTTGATTTGTCAAATCAAATGAGATTGGTCATAATAGCTTAGAACGCGTGAATAAGTCGTAGCAACTTTGCTTGATCATCGATAGAGTGCTATCATGGATAAGGAAAGGACATGGGGTCAGTCATGGTAAATTTTCATCGTTTCAGCGTGCTTGGAAAAATAGGTACTTTATAATACATATGTAGTGGATATCAAGAAGTTATTACTTGGTTTATAGAGCACGTGGATTGATATAATTTGAACCATTAATTATGTGAGACTTAGAACGGACCCACATGATTAGCGGTTTATAGGGACTTGATCTTCATGATCTAAACTAAGTAGTGTGTTTTGAGCCATGCGACATCTCTTGCAAATGCAAGTTAATCTCTTTCAAGACTCAAAATTCATGTCGTCGTGGCTTCAGGTTCGTCCTCGTGCTCAACTCCAAGTCAAACTGCGTATCCGTTCTTAGTTGTCATCTTCCAAAGCAGATCATCGTCTTTCCTTCGTTCTTTTTCTCTCTGTCCCTCCATAGGGTTGGAAATGGGAGAGGAAGCGAGGAGTGGAAATGGTTAACCTCCCCAAGAATGGTCTAGGAGAGGCTAGATCTGATCCATGAACGAGCTGGGTCGAGCACCAGGTCCAGAAATTCTTCTCCAAACCGGTCCTGACGATGGAGCACCCTTGGTTGAAGAGCTCGAACGCACATGACGACTCGATCGCTTGGAGAAGATGTGAAGATGAATTCGCAAGCCTCTACATTCGAGGACTGAAAGAAAAGGGCCGACCCTGCCACCTCAATTTCTCAAAACAGCGAAGTATTAAGATGCGAATGTGTTCTATGGTGTCGGATTTATGGATCGAGACATTTCCAAGGAAATAAGGCTTTCTTCTATGTCAATGCAGAACATGTTCTGTGGCATATTGTCAGCAGCGCAATCTTAACTGTTGCAGGCGGCATGGAGAGAACCTTTCCCGCCGATAGACAGATTATCAAAGTAGCTCCCCGTTCATCTTACGCATTGAGAGAGATCTTGAAAGTTCGAAAGTTACACGGGACGTTGCCCATAAGAATCCTTATTATGCTAGCTCTTTAACATTTCGATCACTAGATCAATGCACAGTGTTCGGATGCTCTTTTGCAAGCAGATCGGGGTCAATTCATGTACTCGCATATGGTCTCGTGGTATCGCTAGTACCGGAGCTCCGAGATCAGATCACAGAAAGTTCGTATCAAAACTCTGATAATTCACCAAGATCGGCGCGATCTTTTCTCCAAGATTGACCGGGAGAGGGGTCTTGGGGCACGAGGATCGTTACTCCTGTTGGAAAGAAGTATCCAAGTTTGACCAAGAACCGAGCTTCTTGCGGTGAACATCTCGTCCGAAAGCCACAGAAGAAAATTCTAATATTTTGGGGGAGATTGTGCGCCGTCATTTGAAGATTAAGAGTAGCCGCACTTGAACACGTGATGATTTTGTGCCGTCAACTTACAGTCAATCGAGTTATTATATTTATAAATACTACAAATTCGAGTGTCGTGTAGATGTTTGATCACTTGAGTGTATGAGCAATTGAAACTCTGATAATTCGATTATATTGAATTACTTCATGCCGACTCTCTCTCATGAAGTAAGTTCGATACTTAGATCAAATCGCATGAATCTACAACCATGTTTGTCTCGCATTGATTTAATTGTAAGCTTAGATTGGTCTTCGCCTTGATTTACAATGGTATGTTACATGCGCGAGCAGAGCGGTAGTTGAGGAATTGACCCACAATTCTCGAGCCATCACCCCATCGAAGAACAAGTATCGCCGCCTCCGCCATTGCAGGAGACACCTACCGATATCGCCTCCTCTGTTTCCAGCTTCCATCGCTCCTCGTTCCAAGGCAATCAGCTGCAACTCCCACTGTCATCTTCGCCATTAATCTCCGTCTCGACTTTTTAGCTTGATATATAAAACTGAACCCATATTAAATTATGTCAAAGCCCAAATAAGAAAGTACAAGGTTTGTTGGATGCTCAGATTTGCTGTTGTTTCCAAGTGAGGGCGGGCGAGGGCTGCGACGCCCTTGCTGCCTGTAACGAGGGTTTGCGATCCCTTGCCTAGGGGTCGGCAGGGGTCGCCAAACCTTAGCAAGTGGCCGGTTGCCCACTGGCTCGAAGAAGAAAAGAAAAAAAAAACACTTTTTTGGAAATTTTTTTAAATATATAAAATATCCATATTAATGTTAGTCGTGCCATGTAAAATTGGCAATACTGACTGGAATGACCAAACTGATAATCCATTAAAAGGTTTATAACTATATTGACAAATCGTCAAAATATTTAGGATTGAATTAACAATCTATCAAAAGGTTTAAAAACATTATTAACTGCCGTGCGGTAGATTTATGGATTTTTGGACGATTTTTCCTAATACTAAGTGTAAGGTATACAAGAATACCATATCTCTTCCATTAGTGTGCAATCTTCAAGCTCCTGCCCGTGCTCTCTTACTCGATTTTGACATCCTGATGGTCACAAACATCAGGCCACGACATTCGTGAATCTTGTCGTAACGCGCAACACGTGTCGCGCCGTGTCTCGAGTTTGACCTCGCGCACGAAATTCGATCCCTATTGTAGAATGTAAACCAATCTATGTTATGAGGATAATTAAGTGTTCGGGGAATATGTTTGTTTGGATTTTTGATCTAATCAATATCCCTGCGATCTTCTTTGTCCAAGATTGACCGAGACAGTGGTTTTGGAACTATAAAACTCATTGATATTTCTTGGGCACGAGGATTATTATTCTTGTTGGAAAGAAATGTTCAAGTCTTGACCAAGAAACCGTACGGTGAAGGAAATTTTATATTATCTAGTGGGCTTGCCGTTCTCGCTGGAATTAAATCGTCTGCCCTGGGGTACGGCCCAGGGCAGATTTGATCTTTAGATCACAGCCGTCCGATCAACGATCGGACGGCTATGAGCTATAGGTGGTGGGGCCCTATCTTTAATGGGTGTGTGCCCCACATTTTTGTTTTATTTAGCCCCACTTTTTTTTTTGTATTATTTAAAGAAAAAAGCACAGCCATCTGATCGTTGATCGGACGCCTGTGATCTGAAGATCAGATCTGCCCTAGGCCGTACCCATGGGCAGAAGATTCAAATCCGTTCTCACTCGCCTTTAGCCAAAGCCGTACAGAGAGTGCCTACCTTAAGTTGAAGATTAAAAGGAAACGCAAACATAGCAGCTATTTCTTTGGCCGCACCGACTTGAAGACGTGCTGAATTTTGTATTTACATTCAATTGAATTATTTTATTTATAAGTACTCCGGATTTAGGTGTACTTTAGGTGTGAAAAACACTCAAGAGTACGAGTTATTATAATTATGACTCTCTTGATTATAGTAGGTCATTGGTCGCCGGTTCATCTAATGGACGCAGGTACCGACATTTCGATTGAATTACGTTACATGCCCTGACCAGAATGATAGGTGAAGCACGGCCCCGCAATTTCAAAGCATATCGCTCTATCAAAAAAGGATTACCACCACCTTCGCCATCACAGGATAGCTACTGATATCGCCTCCTCCGTTTCCACCTTCCATCGTTGCCTCGTTCCAAAGCAATCGCCTGCAACTCCCACCATCATCTCCGTCGGGCGAGAATGGGCTCTTATTTGGCGCCGAGGCGGAGATATGGTTGATCTTCCTTCTTTCTGCATCTTTCTGTTGGCGGCCGGAGGGCAAGAATCGTACCTGATCTGAGACCTCTCCCGTCTTCCAAAACCAAACGACGAAGCCAACTCTAACCTTCGATTAATAGATGAAAAGCCCCACCAAACTAATGAAAGTTGAGAATGATTTGGCATCTTGCAAGGCAGCTAAGAGCGCATCCGGTGTTGATCTCCGTCCCGACATTTTAGCCCGATGTACGAAACCGGGCCCACGGCGAAGTACAAGGTTTCTTGGACGCTCAGGTTTGCCGTTGTTTCCAAGTTCGAGTTGGACTTTTGTTCATGTGCTTGATACCTTGATGAAGTCGGCTTCAACGTGTGCGCATGGCATATGCATACTTCCTCAGATTTGCCATCGTTCCCAAGTTCGAGTTGGACTTTTATTTGTGTGCAACGATCTCTTGATGAAGTCGGTGCCAACGTGCGCTCATGGCATATGCATACTTGGAGAGGTGGTTTAGGTTTTTCGGCTGTTTTGCAGCGGTACAGAAGAAGTCCACAAGCCATTCGAAAACCAGAGCTTCCTTCTTCAAGGATTTCATCTGGTGATTTGCGGGAGTTCATCCAATTTGGATTGCATATTAGGATCACGATTGTAATTCTATAATTTTCTTTGATTGATTTTTTGGCAGCCGGCTCTCCTCGTGGAGCAAGTAGTAACACTCAATCGAAACCGGAGCAAAGGAAGAAACCACGACACTTTGATTTATCCTTTCTAATTGCAAGTATAAGTTTCTAAATGCAAATAAATAGCTCCTCAATTACATCAGGTGTAACATTAACAAGTACGGTGGTAAAGGACATTTTTACAAACCTACCATACTGGAAAATGTAAAGCAAAATCTATGCCTTGCCCCATGTACACAGAAAGAACAAAAGAATGAGAAAAAGACCAAGAAATCTCCGCTAGATGACCTCCGGAATGCTTTGCAAAGCCGGTCTCCATGAACGGTGACCACCGTGCTCCGCGAAACCCGGCTGATGACGATTGAAAGTGCTCTTGCCAATCAGGAGAGGCAAGATTTGCTCCAGAGACAGTCCCTGGGCGTCCATTTTCCCCACCAACTTCTCTAGCTCCTCCTTACTGATCTTGATCTTGATCTCCCTCCTGCCCGAAGACGAAGAGGAAGAGGCCCTCTTTCCATGAGCATGAGCAACAAGCCTCTTGCTTTGTCCTCCGTCATCGAGCAGCGAGTTCCAATCATCGCCGGCCCAGAGCACGGATGAAGACGGCGAAGATTCGGCCCCGCAACAGTTCCCCATCCTTTTTCTCTCAAGAAATATCAGCAGAAAGTTGTCAGCTTCCGGCGAGAGAAGATTGAGGCGATGTTTGAACGAGTTATAGTGCTGTGTTTTGGCGAGTGTCTGCGTTTGTGTGGGGTTTGTGGGTATATATATATATGCGCGAGAGTGGGTGGCGGAGGAGGAGAAGAGGAGGAGGAGGTCAAGATTCATGACTTGGTTATAGAGGCGAACAGGGGATAGAGATGGAGAAGCAGTAAGCAGTCGAGAGAGAGGTGACACGTAGGACGATGGAGAGAGTGGGTCCTACCTGGCGACGGCTTCTTTGACCCGCTAATCATATGTCTTCTCATGCATGGAGAGCATCACCACAATGAGATAGCATGGCGACACCGTCAACGGCTCGGCTGCTAAACAAAGCTTTGGAGCTGAAAGCCACCCCCTTCCCTCTTCGTCTTTTGCTCGCAAACTTTATGCTATAAAAAAAAAAAACTTTTCTTGGATGGCCAGACAAGTTTGACGTGGCATCGCCCATTTTGGGAAACGATGAGAAAGTATTGCGTGGTCCAGGACCACCGGTCGACTTGGTCCTGGACTACTCAAGAAAGGACCCGTGACCGCTCTCTCCACCAGCCACACGTCCTATTTTGAATGGTTCGACACCACCCTGACAAGTGATTCCGGACCACTTAATATTTTTCTGGAAATGATGTCAAAGTTAAGAGAAATTCGGGTTGTTGTTATGTTGAGAATGGGCTTGAATCTAGAAGTTGACTTGAGATCAAATAGGGTGTGGTGTACCGAATCTTGGGACCAATGGGCATGATCTAGGTAATACTAGAATGATTGAATCTTGGACCATATTCTCCCCTGATTGTCGATTTACCCTGTCACATTGAATTGCCATGGATCCAATGATTATTAATAATCGAACCTTACTAACCTCATATAAATCTATAATCCTCTAATTTAGAGGTTCTCGAACTCCAAAATTCTTTTATCTTTCTTTCTCACACCCTAATCGGCCTGAATTCGCCATTGCTAATGCCAGCACCGGCCCCCAATCATGGTGAAATCTTGTTGCCACTTAGGTGAAGTTCAATGAGAATGAGGTATTATGGTCTCGTTTGATGGTGATGAGTTCCTAGGCGAGAGAGAGAGAGGTCCTTATGATTAGCCCCTAACTCCATCTGCCGTCGAAAATGGATAATACCTAATCGCTCTGCAAATTCGAAACTACAATATGAATGCGTGACTTAACTTTGGAATATTTTAACACTCTCCATCGAGTATTATATATAACAAAGGAGATAAATGCGGGTCAAAAATGATTGGAACTCGGACCGTCCGATATGGAAATAAGTTCATTAATCACCGTAGACACTTTAAAATAAATTCATCGCCCCTTGGACTCTTTCAATAAAGTACACCATTGGTTTTCATTATCCGTTACATATCAAGAAGTGTACAGAGAATTTTTGGAGGCAGGCCCGCCAGGGGGAGGCTCATTCCAAGTGGCTCAAGCCAAGCCGAATTAGCATGGCTTGATCACGCCGTTGCGCCGCCGGACCAAGCTGTCCAGCCGAATTGGAGGTGTGAAATGCCAATGGAACGGCATCTTCAACTTCTTCTTCTTCTTGTTTTTTGTTTTTGTTTTTTTTTTTTGGAGTTTGGAGACAAGTGAATGTGAACTAGAATCTGTGAAGGTATCTTTGACCCAAACTTAAAACTCTCCCCCTTCCCCTTCTCACCCGCACGTGTGACTCTCTTTGCATGCTAATTTTTAAGGAGTACTAGAATGAGTTGGATCGGGTCGGGTTTTTATGATACCCGATCCGAGATATTATAAATATGTACCCGACCCGACCATGCCCAAAATATTCTAGGAACGTGGTCCGAATATTCGGATCGAATTATATTTCTTCTTGCTTTTTTATATGTACTTTTTTTAATCGACTCGAGACTCGACTCGTTTCGAAAGTATTACAGTGCCTGGAAATAAGTAATTAATACCTGAGATTTTTTGGGTCGGGTCGTGTTTCAATTCGAATACCCAATTAATTTTTATCATTAATAGAAAGAGTGGTTGATAGATATCTCGCCGGCACATGTCGTTCTTTTACTTTTTCTTTTTTTTTACTTTTTTTTTTCGATGGCGGGTTTTTTCTTTATTCAAATGTTTCATGACCATCAATTCTCTACATCATCTCTGCCCAAATTGGGACTTCGAGCTGTTCCCATCAGCATTGCAATCAACGAAAAGTCAGTCCTCTTACGATCAAAGCTTGGATGTCGAAGAGCGTCGAAATGAAAGATTCTTAATTTTTTGTCCCATCATCGGAGTCGGTTAGGCCTTAATATTTTCTTCCGTAATCGGGTTCGAATTAAATTCGCGCGACGGAAATTATCCGTGCTGTTTAAACGTCGAAATCCGGTTTAATTTTTCAATTTATATCTTTTAATTCGTTTGCTAGCGATCTTAGACAATAGGATGGATGAAGCCCACGGGAAGAAGAGGAAGGATGATGTGATTGTGATTGGAGCCCCTAGAGAAATTGATGGGACCGATTTCGGACAACCTAACATACGTCACGTTGGATCGAAGTCAAGGGGAGTGAACTAAGCCGTGAGGCAATATGAGAACCGTCCTCCCTGTTGCCATATTTTGCCATTTTGCATTGTCAATCTTCGTGCACAACCATTTCTCGATCTCCTTACTGTGAAAGTACTTAAATATTAATCAACGCATTCATCTAACGGTTTAAGTTTTTAGGATAGTTGACAGTGACCATAAAATCATAGCAAGAAATCACAAGTTCAAATTTTCCCAAGCTCATATTTAGGGAGTATTCACCTAACGAATTAAGCTTTTAAGACAGTTGGCAGTAATTTTACAAAAATTTCACGCCTCGTGCCATAGTAACAATACTCATGAACATACCCCATTCTTTCCGCCGCCGCCCACCACCGCCGTCTGCCTCCAAGCCGCCTCCATCTTATCGTCATACCTAGCACCATCATGGCAGCGCTCTGCGTCAAGCTCGCGTCTGTCATCCTCTCTCTCTCTCTCTCTCTCTCTCCACGACACGACATCCGACAACCACGGCGAGGTAAAATGCCCTTGCCCCGACTTGAGCAAATTGAACTTTAGTAACTGTTGGCTTGGTCGAGTCTGTGAACCATCATGTGTATCATCGGGTCTACTGCAAAACTATGCTGATAATGGCATGAGGAAGAGGCGTTTCGTTTGATAACAAGTGCCAAAACTCAGTCGAGAAATTTCTTGAATTGGAGATTAACTAAGCGCTTCGGATTGATTGGCCGACAGGTAAAATCTTGCTCCTTTCAGTATCTTCCAAACTTGGCCATACTGCATTCGTTTACTAGTAAGAGATCCTTATCCGCATTCGGTTGCCTCCTTTCACAAGCTTCCTCCAGCGGATAAGCTCTTGACATCACCTCTCCGCCCCACCACCTCACAACACATCCGTTTGACAAGGACATTGGCTGTGGAGTCGGGATATTTCCATAGGAATCCGAGACTTGAGAAGGGCTGAGGAACTGCAGAGAGGAACTGCAGTTCTTCTATTGTACTGACCCCGGAAGAACCGACGTCTGAGAATCAAAGTTAAAAGAAGAAACCGCGAAAAGATCTGCAGAAGGAAACTGGACGGTGGAGAGACCCCAGAACCCTCTTTCAGACAAGGGAAAAGGGAACTGTCAGTTTGACAATTTCCAGGAAAATCCAGCGGGAGAAACCTCGGGAAAGTTCGACTGTCGTGGCGAAGTGATAAGACAGAAGACGGTCGGTCGGCACGTGAAGGACGACGTGTTGGGATGAAGACGAGGCGAACGAGGCAAAGACTGGAGAAGGTTCAAATTGCCACGAACGACGACCACCAAAAGCCGACGCTTTCGTTCCCTTTTCTTGACGGGCCGTTGATTGTCTTTTCTCCTGAAAACTTAGAGAAATTCAAGCCCTTTTCGCTCGTGTTTCGCTTCCTGCAGGAACAAAGACTCCAGGATTTGTTTTATCCCTCGCTCCATCTGAGAAATCAAGGGCAAATCCTGAAGACTGCGTTCAATGCCTGCTTCATTCGGCTTCGCGTAGTCGGGTTCGGATCGAATTGGGAAAACGAATCGGACCGGGTCGGGCCCATCCTCTTTCTAGGAGGCAAGAGCACCGGTCCGGTTCTCGGTGAATTTCAAAGGAACCGGTCCGATTCTCGGCTCGATCAGAGCCCAATTCAGGCCCTTTCTCTTCTCCTTGACTCAATTAGGGCTTCCATTTTTATTTTTTATTTATTCACGTGCACGCTAGATTCTGGCCTTAACTTAAATTGCGGAAATGGCAAATAGGGGCCTGAAAAATTTGAAATCGAGATCTCGTGCTCTTATATCATGAAACAAATCACAATTTGCTTGTATTGCTTGATGTAATATACAAATATTTATACAACACATTGCTTAACACAAAACAGGAAGAAAATATATACCAAATATATATAACTAATTATAAAAGATATAATGCTGACTAGAAACAACAAGTACATCCTAACTAAACAATGAAAAGCACAATGTCAATCTTCAGCAACTCTTCAGTAATATTCCCCGTCAAGTTGGTAGATGGAGCTCACCGATGCCCGAATTGATCTCGTCCCAATGCCTTGGTAAAATTGTTTGACAAATGTACGCGTAGAAAAGTACCGCCAGGACAATATATAGGATCAAAATCGCGCTCCTACGATAAATCAGAGAATTTGGAAAACCGGTTTTGAAACTCTCGTGAAAAATTTTGAAATGAAAGATTTACGGGGATCGCTATCTATTAGATGGGATGAGGATACGATTTGTTATTTGAATATCCTAACATGGTTAAAAAGATTTGACCTTACGACAGGTTTGTGCATTGATTATCCGATTGCATGTCCGACTTTGGACGAGTGGAAGAAACGGCGGTCGCAAAATCAACGAGGGCGAGCCTCCTCGTCCCTTTATTGAGTGCTGTCGTGGATTATAGGAGCTGAACCGGCCCGGCCCGGTCCGGTCCGGTTTGGGAACTGAGGGAACCGAGCTGGGCGCTTTCTGTTAACGAAGAATCCGCCGCCTCCTTCTTTGGCTCTGCGCAGCGAGCGACCGAGCAAGAAAAAGGTCGGCGACGAAGGCCCGATTCTTCTCCGATTCCGCTCGCTCCGAGACGTCGAATCATTCTGCCGAGTGCGCTCCGCAGCTTCGTTCATCTGGACTGAGGTAACTCTCTCTCTCGCTCTCTCTCTGTGCGATTGTTGACCGGCTGTTTTGAGCTAGCACATGTTGTAATCAGAAAAAGGATTAGCAATTCGGAAGCTATATGGGTGAAGATCTTTTGGGGCTCGTATGGAGCTTAGGTTATTCTATTTGTTTTCTTTTATCGCGTGGGGGCGGAGGAAAGCGGCGCGCTTTCGCTTGTGACGGTTGTGGTGAACCGCATTGGGCTGTTGCCTAATCTGGAGGATAAGATTGATTGCTCTTGCGCTCCTGAATGGAGATGCTGCAGTTTAAATGGAGAGCTTGCTCTGGTTCAGCTTATCTCGATATGTGTCCTACAATAGTGTATGGTTGGTGGACTTGAGTGGGTTCTGTTTTGTTCTTGATATTAGGCAGGAACTGGTCTTGTTTGCATACTAGCTTTGGAACTTATGAGTGGGCTGATGGCGGTCCTGCATAGAACGCCAGAATAAAAGCATAACTCAATCAGCAGACTAGGGTTTCCGAGACATCAACAATCAGATTTTGGAGTAGATCATTCTCAACCAATTCATGATCTCAGGTTTGGAAGAGTTTGACACAACAGAATGAAGGAGGAGCTTCACTTGGGCAATTCCGCGTGGCCGTGTGATCTGAGCAATGGAGGGGAATCGCTTAGGTAGTTTATGTGCAAGGTTACTTCATGTTTTGAATTGTTTATGATCATGATATGTTTGTGAACCGTGATTGTTCCCACTTATTTTAGCGTGGAGAAGCTCTAATTACCTTTTGCAATTTTAAATTGCCTGAAGTAACAAATGATTTTGGGGGTTTGTCTTGCTGCTGTTGGGATGTAATAACCTAACAGTACATATGTTGTGGAGAAATGCAATGACGAGGAGACGGAATCAAGAAAGGACCATAAATTGATTGAGGAATGGAATGAAAGGGATAATTGCATTTCTGGTTTTGGTTGTGACTATGAAACAATCCCACCAACTCACCCAGTAAGGGCTTGGGTGTGAGTTATCCTATAGTTCTAACTATTGAACAAAATATGAGGACTGCGTTTTGTGGCCAAGCCCTCTGAACTAACATGACTACTTTCTTTGGTCTTCCTGAGGACCGATCATAATCCTTCCAAACATTCCACTCAAATTACTCTTATCCATCTGTCCTTAACAGTTCAGTCCTATACCAAGGGAATCCAAAAGTTGCTAGAGTTGGATGTTACCTTGTGTCTCTAAAAGAAGTATGCGAAAGAAAAAATGTAAGTATACACTTGAAACAAAAACTTTGTCTGCTTTGTTGAAGGAATGGAATTAGCATCCATTTCCCTATGGAAAAGAATGTTAATTCCTTCAACAAATGGCAAATTGGTATAGAAGCCAAATTTTAGTGTGCATTCCAATTGAAAATTTATGCTTTCCATGTATAATTATCACATTCTCTTTCCCGTGTTTTTGCTTGTCCATGCGCTTGAATGTTAATTTAGGCTTCTCTCATTCCATGTCTGGATGAGTGATTAAATAGTGGAAATAGCAAGTATATTCTGTTCAGATATCACACTGCATTTACTTAGGTCAGGTGGTCATGCTTTTGGCAGTGTTAGAAGTGATGATAGCAATGCAATAATCCTGCAGAAAAGGAAGAGGAAGGATGGGAAAGGCATGAATCAGGTAGTATAAATGTCCTTTAGTTTCCTCTTCTAAACTCTTTCAATGTAATGGAAGGAGTTCTAATTGGTCGAATGTGTCTATGCAGCGGCATGGGAAAATAAAATCAAAGACCGTACACAGTCCTAGTATATCTCAAAGGAGAAAGAATAAGAAATTGGAGGTTTCTTTTGATGCTGGCCTTTGCTTGCTTATTGTGTATCGTGTTATGTAGACTGAATTTATTCTTTGTTTCATGTTGTTATAGGAGGAGAAGCAAAAGGCTGTCCTTCTATCGCAAAGCATGGAGATGTTGGAGTATGTAACTACCATTTGTTTTGAATGTGGATGACTGATTATTGCAATAAAAGGCTTTGCCTACTTATTGATAATTCCTGCTTCAGGAAGTACAAGATTCCAGATTCCGCATACTCACTGCTGCAGTCATCACAGAATATTGGAAGGGTTTGTGTTGTATTTTTCATCCACTTGTTGCTAACAAAAATATTTGTTGGCCGCTACTTATCCGGATTCATTTTTACTCTTTAGGCTGAAACTATGCGTGAAAAACGTTTGAAGGTTGTGCAATTTTCCAAGGCTGGGCTAAGAGATACCCTTGGGAGCAAAGATGTTGGCAATGGTCCTAAGAGTGAGTTTGCATCGGACAGTTGTCAATCAATTTGTGAGCAAGATATTGGCAACAATGGTATTTTGGAGCCAACTAAAGTACCAAAGAGATGCTTAGATATTGGATGTGCTCCTTTCGACTCTTCACAAGAATTGGTTGATGGCAATAGTTTTGACGCTGGTCAGGAATCAATTGAGCAACTCCCAGTTGGAAATGCTGCCTACGGTGATACATTCAGCAGTCAAGATATGCAAATTTCCTCAAACATAACTTGCACTGATGATGACAGAGAGAATGCTTGCGGATTGGTATGCACGAATCTGATTTTGCTTGTTCTAAATATGAGTTTTGTGGGCTAGAGTTGAACATGCTAAATCTGACATGAATTTACTGGGTTGAGATATCCCTAGCGTCCGATAACTTTTGCTGCTTCAAAATAACTGTAACTTATTGGTGTTTAGAATGGATGCTGATTTTGAAATATTTCTAAATGTCTACCTGGTCAAGAAGAAATTTAGTGCCCACGTCTGCCCATGCATTTGCCCGTACACGGTCATGTCCATGCATATTGCACCCATGCCCTTGTGCCTATAGGCACGTGCTTGTGTATGCATTCGCTTGTTGGTGGGGCTGTGTTTATGGGTGGGCATTGGTGGCTGTGCAATAGTGCAGTGGTATGTGTTCATGTGGCTAAAATTGTGCTTGGGTTTGTCTATGTCAATGCTTGCATCCTCTTTGGTGTGTATAGAATGCAGTCAGAGGTATCTTAGAGGATCCTGAACTCTAATAGTTTCATGGAGTCTGTCGTATCTCAATCATAATATGCTTTACCATTGAATTACTGGAGAAGCAATCCAATGAGATTAGTGATGTACATATGCACCTTTTAAAATAAATGTTTCTGTTAACATGTCATTAATTTACCTTATGCACTTGCTCTAATGTAATTGTGCCACATGAACAGGTCCTTCTCATCCTATAAAAGTTTTTAAAAAACCACATAGTGTCTTCTAGGTATTTAGTATGTGAAGAAACAGATCCGCAGCTTCATGCTGTTTGTGAGCAGAATTTTAATCTCTGAAATTCTTACCCTTGTTATCGACTCGATAATTTTCTAATAAGTCATGTGTTTGTTTTGACCGGATATGTACAAGATCACTTTTTCCTGTGTTATGTGATATCTTACATGATAAATCTCGATTTGCATACTCTTTGAGCAGATTTTAGTGATTATCTTTTTTACTATACCGTGGAATGTGCATGGTAATGAAAACTTCATATGCAGAATTCTCCCCATGTAACTTTTTCGTGGTCATTGATTATAAAGATTCTGGGATTTGAATGCATGGCAGGATGGGGCAGAGGATATTTTGAATTCAGAGTATGACAAGCCAAGCCTGTCACAGTTATGTGGGCTAGTGACTACCCCTATTATAGTGCACGTATCGAGGCCAAAGGAAGTTGAAGAAAAGAGAAAAGATCTTCCAATAGTCATGATGGAGCAGGAGATAATGGAATCTATTAATTACCATTCCACTGTTATTATCTGCGGAGAAACAGGCTGTGGTAAAACAACACAAGTTCCACAGGTAAAGTAAGCTTTGGCTTTGTATTATAGCGAAGATGTTGTGCTTTACAACTTGTTGAGTGATTTTGACAACGATTGCTTCCCCACTGCTTTCAGTTTTTGTTTGAAGCGGGGTTTGGTTCAAACCAGTCCACTGTACGGAGTGGAATAATTGGTGTAACTCAACCACGTCGGGTTGCTGTCCTTGCTACTGCAAAGCGTGTGGCATATGAACTTGGTCTTCACTTGGGTAAAGAGGTGGGCTTTCAAGTAAGGTATGATAAACGAATTGGAGATGGTTGTGCCATCAAGTTTATGACTGATGGAATCTTATTGCGAGAAGTTCAGGTTCGCTTTCACCAACTCTACATACTATATCCAGGTCGATGAAGTAGGACATTGATCGTGCCTTGACTTGCTTATGTGTATCTGCTTATTCTTCTCTTTTTAGGGACAGATTTTATTTTTTGCTGGGTTTTCGAATAATCTGATGCATATGTATTGATTAGTTGTTCCTTTGGCTTGTTTTGGATCAAGCATGTGTGGAGTGGTTGTGAAAATTGAAGCTTATCTTTGCCATTGATTACATGCTGAAGTTAAGTTGGAGAAATGAAAGGGGAACTAGAATTGGGTGAATCTTTCCTCTTTCTATTTACCTGATTTGTCTCTTTAAACTTCCCCCATTAAGTAGGTTTGGATCCTCCTGCCGTGTTGGTCACTTGCGAAAGTCCTCAGACTTCTTCCAAAGTTTGATTCTTTTGTTGATATAAACCTGGCATCAGCCAATATATAGTACGATACTACTAGTGGTTTTTGGTGTCCCCCCTTGGAATCAGTTAATTTACGAGTGCTTTATTAGGTGGAGAACATTGTATAATTGCTCTATTGATTTCTTTGTCATACCTCGTGCAGAATGACTTTTTGTTGAAGCGTTACTCCATCATTGTTCTGGATGAGGCTCATGAGAGAAGCTTAAACACGGACATACTTATTGGAATGTTATCACGCATTGTACAATTACGTCAGGTGACAAATGTCTTTTAAGGGATTCGTTCTTGATCTGTAGGATATCCATGTGTCTTTTATAGAGGTCGCTAAACAATCTTTTTCTTGATTGTAGGATCTATATGAGAAACAGCAGAAAATGTTACAATTAGGACAATGTCTGAGTCCTGAAAGCATGATTTTTCCATTGAAACTAGTGTTAATGAGTGCCACCTTGCGAGTAGAAGACTTTATTTCTGGGAAAAGGTTGTTTCGTGATCCTCCTCCAGTGTTGGAAATTCCTACTAGGCAATACCCAGTCACTATACATTTCTCAAAGAGAACAGAAATTTTAGACTATATTGGTCAAGCGTATAAGAAGGTCATTTCAATAAACAAGAGGCTGCCACCTGGGGGCATACTTGTTTTTGTTACTGGGCAGAGGGAAGTTGAGCATTTATGTCAGAAGCTTTGCAAAGCTTCAAGACAGCTAATTAATAAAACCTCTGAGGGAAATGGAGAGGATGATCGCACTGTAGTCTCTGAGTTAGGCAATACCGAGGAAGTCAATTTAAAAGAAATTGATGAGGCATATCGGCTTGATACTAATCAAGTGCACCAGCAAACTGACAGGTTTAGTTCTTATGAGGAAGATCAGTTTGATGTGAGTGAGGAAGAGTCAGATGTATCCCATGATTCAGGTTCAGATAGTGACTGGGAGACTACTGATAATGATGCGGCGCATCTGTTGGATGAGAAAAATCCATTAGATGATGGTGGCCTTTCTGAAGCTCTCGGGGAGGAGGGAACACTTGCTTCACTACAAGCTGCTTTCGAAGCTCTGACTAATAAAATTCCTTCAAACTGCAACACAGAAGCAACTAACTCAACCAGTCTGGGAGGACACTCAGATGGGATGGATCTCGCTATGGGGAAGAATGGGGCAGATAATGGTTCTTATGCTTGTCCAATGCATGTCTTGCCACTTTATGCAATGCTTCCTGCAGCACAACAGCTTCGTGTATTCGAAGAGGTCAAGGAAGGCGAACGGCTAGTGGTTATCGCAACTAATGTTGCTGAAACTTCTTTAACTATTCCTGGCATAAAGTATGTTGTTGATACTGGAAGAGAAAAGGTGAAGTGCTACAACTCTTCCAATGGAATGGAATCGTATGAGATACAATGGATTAGTAAAGCATCAGCTGCCCAGCGTGCTGGAAGAGCAGGAAGAACTGGTCCTGGTCATTGCTACCGTCTCTATTCTTCTGCAGTCTTTAATAACATTTTTTCCGACTTCTCATTTGCTGAAATATCTAAAATACCTGTTGATGGGGTTGTTCTTCTCATGAAATCTATGGGGATTAATAAGGTAGGTCTTTGTACAATCCTGCTCTACTGGATAATAACTTGTTCATGATGAAGTACAATGATGTTTGCGAATGTCCATGCATCACCTTTCATATCATGCAACATCACTCCATAAAGCTGCCTTTGCAAGGTGTTGCTGCGCGCCCTTTTTATTTGTGCTTGTGTTTATTAAGTACATTGTTTATTCATGACCATGCTCCTTAAGCTGCTACATCCACAGATGGTCATTTTTTTTTACCTTGCCACTGAGTCTTTGATTATTTTGTGCTGGGCCTTAGATTGATTGCTTTTAGTCTTTGCTTATTCAGGTTGCGAATTTCCATTTCCAACACGGTTGGACGGTCAATTTTTAACCTCACCACGAATTCTTCAATTATTTAGTATTGGGCCTCAGATTATTGCTTTTTTTTTTTTTTTTTGCTTTTTCAGGTGGCAAATTTTCCATTTCCAACACCGCCCGAGCCAACAGCCTTGCTTGAAGCAGAGCGCTGCTTGAAGGCTCTTGAAGCACTTGACAGTAGTGGGAAATTGACGTCCTTAGGGAAAGCCATGGCTCGTTATCCAATGAGTCCCCGCCATTCTAGGATGCTCCTAACTGTTATTCAAATCATGAAGACAGTTGACAGTTATGCTCGGGCAAGCTTAGTTCTCGGATATGCAGTTGCAGCTGCAGCAGCTTTAAGCTTGCCAAATCCTTTCATCATGCAGCTTGAAGGGAGTAAATTGGATGGAGAAGGGCTGGAGAAACCTGAGGAATCTGCTTCTTTAAGCAGGGAATGTAGGATGGACAATCAAGAAAAATCCAGGAAAAGGGAACTTAAAGAAGCTATTCGAGCGTCACGTGGGAAGTTTCATAATCCGTGTAGCGATGCTCTCTCCATTGCTTATGCGCTGCAGTGTTTTGAATCTTCCAGAAGTCAAGTAGCTTTCTGCGATGAAAACTCATTGCACCTTAAAACAATGGAGGAGATGTCGAAGCTGCGAAAACAACTGCTTCAATTGGTTTTTGCTCAAAGCGTTGACTTTGACCCTAAATTCTCATGGACTCATGGAATGCTAGACGATGTAGAACGTGCTTGGAGGGTTCCCTCCAATAAGCACCCTCTGCAATCAAATGAGGAAGAGGTCTTGGGCCAAGCTATCTGCGCCGGATGGGCAGATAGAGTTGCGAAACGTATTAGAGGAGGTTCATCAGAAGGGGAAGGAAGAGCCCGTGCAGTTCGGTATCAGGCTAGCATGGTTAGAGAAACCGTATTTCTCCATCGTTGGTCCTCCCTTTCTAATGCAGCACCGGAGTTTTTGGTGTACAGCGAACTGCTTTATACCAAGAGGCCTTACATGCATGGAGCAACAAGTGTGAAGTCAGACTGGCTGGTGAAGTACGCCAAGTCTTTGTGTAGTTTTTCCTCACCTCTTACAGATCCTAGGCCTTATTATGATCCCAGAGCCGACCAAGTTCTCTGTTGGGTTGTCCCTACCTTTGGCCCGCACCTTTGGGAGCTTGCTTTGCATGGTGTGCCTATTCTTGATGACACATACCGCGTTGCCGTATTTGCCTATGCATTACTTGAAGGTCAAGTTTCGCCATGCCTAAAATCTGTCAAGAAACATATGGTTGCTGCACCTGCTACCATTCTGAGACCAGGGGCTTCAGGCCAAAAAAGGGTTGGTAATCTTCTTTTTAGTTTGAAAAGTAGGATGATCGACTGTCGTGCTAGGTTACGGGAGGTCTGGAAGGAGAATCCAATGGAATTGCACTCAGAAGTTTCAGACTGGTTTCAGGGAAACTTTCGGCACCAGTTTGATGAACTCTGGTCCCAACTGCTGTCTGAGGTACTCTCAGAACATCAGGGACGGTCTCCAAAGAGGGCAAAGCGTGAGAGAAGATAAAGCAAACTGCTTAAAGGAGAGCTCGGGTGGGTACAATTTTGTTCTAGTGATCTTGATCTGGAGAGGCTTTGACCTGTACATATGATCTGACGATTCCTAAATTATAGAAAATCATTCTTAAGATAGTGTTATATTATGATTGGAGACGATAGACATATTAATGCATTTTTGACTTTACGATGCTCGCAATCTGGTTTTCTTTTGTTCCTTCTCTTGACAGTTCAAAGTAGGTTTGCGCATTAGATTGAGAGTAGTGTCCTTGTGTGGAGGGATGAATCAGTGTTGATGTATAATTTGAGAAAATACAAGGAAGTTGCAGAAGTCTTTGAACGAGTGTTGCAACCACGGAGACTAGAAAATAGGGAAAACGACATTGGATGTGTTGAAATTATTGAGTGGAATACAACGTTGAAGTTATAAAAACTTGTCCAACAATCATTAAGCATTAAAACTTTTTTTTTATGAATAAACTATTCAAGTGACTTCAGCTATTTTTCTCTTTGGAAATTGCAGGTAAGATAATATGGTGAAACTTATTCTTTAAATAGTCCAATGTGGCAAATTGTGATCTTAATTAGGCTTTAAATAAAGGGTCTAAACTCCATGAACAGAGAAGGCCCGTCTTCTTCCTTGATCCATAAAACAAGGCAAGCAACAACATTGCTTCGGCCAATCTCGGAGACATTGCAGCTGGTTGTGCTGCCGCCTAAGATGATAACGTAACTGACGATGGCGTCGGTCGTTGCAAGCCACAATAGCTGCTGCTGAACCTAAGCTTTTTGCAGGGTCAGTTGATAGAAGGCCCTTTTTCCTTTGCTTGCACCTAAAGAGAACTCCGGCTTTTGCATATGTTATCTAGGCCAATTGAAGACTAAGGTAGATCTTCAGTTTCTCTGCATCGAATTGGAAAAGAACATCTAGATTTAAGCGCCAAACAGAACCTGTCCTCCATTTGACATATGGAGGGATGAAATATTCCCATTAATAATGGAGAGCACATCTAAGATACTTCTTCTTCTCCCTCCGATATGTTCCAAATCCTAAAGAATCTCCAATTCAAGATTTCATCTAATTTTAACATCTTTCTAGGCGGCATCGTTTGATCGTTTAGAGTAGCCGGCTCATTTTATCGGAATTGCGCAGTGCTCTTGCCTTACTGCAGCCAGATAATTACTGGAAACATGAGGCCTCCAAGTAGCCTAGGGAAAGAGCTGCCTGCCTCTGCATATGTCGACCATGCGATCGTGTAGGTCTGGCCTGGTGCGCATAGTCCAGTGGCTTAGATCATTCGGCTGACATGCATCAGGCGCATTCAAGAAAATTTCCGAGTTCTTATGATTGAGCTCACTCTGCCATATATCGAATAACCAGTCGCTAAAACAGCTACCCGGCACTGATATCCTTTCTGGCTTGCATGTTCACTGGCTGTGAACTCTACTTCACAGATCCTGTCCAGAAATGGAAGTGGGTTTTCCCTCTTAGTGATGTTCAGTCAGGTAATACACGACTTGTGTATTGCTGATCCCACTCAAATCACATTCGGCACCTTCCCCTTGGTCACACCCTGCTTTTTCTTGGATGAAACAAGAGAGAAGCATGGATAACACTCACTCCTAATCAACATAGAGGAGCCAGATTTCTTTCGAGAGGTGTTGCTCAACTTCAAGGATGTGGAGATAAACTCGGGCACTGTCATGTCGTTGATGATCTTTCAACTGGTGGAGTCGAATCACAGGATGCAACGGATTGGCAATTGAGGCAATTTAACTTTAGAATCTTAAATTTGTGTACCAAAAGCATCTTACCTTCTTTATGGTTCACAATTGCGGCAGTGGTCGCATTTCATTTGACATCAACTTTTAATGTCACTTTTCAATAGGATGTCTTAATGAAACTTCGATTTTTCGCTATTCATTACGCTCACTAATTATTGTTCATCTCATCACTTTGATCTTGGGCCTTGTCGGATGTCGAATCCAGACGTCGACTCGCAGATTTAGGACTTGGCTTTGGGCTAATTTTTTTGCTGACATGAACTGTCAAGAGGATGTGACTAGTGATAAGAGAAGGAGCCCTAATGGGGTATCTGTCAAACCTTCACGATCGTGAATAGACCAGGAAAATCTCATATCAAATAGTGGATTGGCACTTGGGACCCAATATGAGACACGATTTGATCTGTCATGGGGCCTAGCGAGCATTCATCAATCAGATCATGAGATGCCAAGTGCGCACATTTTCTTTCCTTTCTTTTCGTTCTTTCGGCAATCGCTCAATAGAGCCTAGGCAACAACAGATAATAGGGCAATACTTGCTTCATGATTAAACGGAGCCCGCATAAAAGCAGAGATGGACTGGCCCTTCGTGCTAGAGCCACACACGTAAACATCAAAACACTGCAAGTGGGTGGAGCAGACAATACTCCAGCTTCATGCAATGTTCTTGGCTTCTGTAACTGTCATTACAACCGAAATCAGGAGTAACAGTCAGCATAGCGACAGCTGACAACCATAATGAAAGAAAAATGAAAATAACCTCTCATCGCATGAGATAGGCAGGAAACTGACCAAACCATCAACCAATACATCCATTTAGTGAAAGGCAGGCTGAAGGGCACTAAATCTTTTACCACGTGACAGCAGAGAGCCTGTAGAGCTCTCTATTCAAATTCAAGTTATTGTTGGAGGACATTGCAGAAGCATGTGCACTGATGGCCTTATGGTAGGGTCGCTTTTGGTTCTGGGAGTCTGTGATTCTGCTACTAGGTTTTGAAGTAGTAGGGTAGGGAGGAGCAAGAGGGACATGCTTTTCTAATTACCACTTTAATGACAAACAATGGTTAGGTGTGTGTCTGATAATCATAGCAGAGCTAAATAGATTAATAAAGTTGATTGAGAATCTCTTCACTGCACAGAATAATGTCATCGAAATAATTCTAGTCAGTCTGATACAAAAGTTACATCTTATTAGTGAAAGGAAGATGCTTGTCTTAGTTACCACACGTATCTTCAAGCTTAACATTACATCACTAACAGAAGCTGAATGGATCCGCTAAGATATGCATTTAAGGACGCGATCTTCATGCCAAAACTTGAATTTTGTTTGGAACTAAGCATACCTCTCCTCAGTCAATAGAGCCTTCAATTTAAGCATCCAAAATGTATAAATTAGCTGCAGACTTCTTTTGAAACCCGAACTGATGCCAAAAACGTGTAAAATCAACCGGCTTCTGGCTGCTGCCGTATGCTCATTTCGTTTATGGTAAATGAAATGTCATGTGAAAGTTTTCCTACTCTTTCTTTCAACCAACACAAAGAGAACAAGATCACACGATGTCTAGCTTAGGTTTTCCAGTGCCTTATTAATCGCTTGGAAGTTTTTACCGAATTATTGTGTTGCAGCTGGGCACAGATTCTATCGAGTCTCCATCGATCATATATAAGATGATAAGATGAGCACATGACAGGCACAGGGTCACTGGGCCCGGCATGAGAGCAACTTCACTAAAGAGGGATTGACAACGATTTAGGAACTCGTGTCCGAAGATAGAAATTTGGTCCCGCCACAACAGGCACCACCAATCATATTCGGTTGCAAACGTGAAGCATGGCAAGATGTCTATTTCAACTTCTGCTCAGTTTATTGTTATAACCAGGAATCGAAGTTAAACACGGTTGGTTAGTTGAGATCCCATTATGTCGCTATTGCAGCAAGATCAATCTCGTCCGTTTCATTTTGATTTTTGCCTAAACAAGAGGGGTTCTGCAGCCACAACTTTCTACTCATTCTGGAAACTTTCTCCTGACCACTTTTTGTTTTCCGATGCATCCTAAGTTAACAGACGATGTTCAAAGAATCGGTTTTGTTCTTATCCTTGCTTAATCATAGCCGTTTCACTGAAACTCTGAAGAATCTCCTCATCACATTTGGGCTACTAGGAAGTGTGTCCTTGTGCCCATATTTAAAGATCTAACCCTAGTTCATGTCCAAGAGCCAGTAGTCCCCCATTTGCATTGGCAGGAGCTCATGCAAAAAAGAATCACATTTAGTATGGCTGGCAGAAGAAAACCTCGCATAAACAAAAGAAAAGAAAAAAAAAGAAAGGCTCTGATTCTTGCCTAGTACAATCAAACCACACTAAATTAATGATGCCACTGGGACTCTTCGTCTTCCCACACAAAAAAAAAAAAAAAGGGCCACCCCCCATGGTCAGTTCACAGTACAATCATTGCTGCAGCTGATGCAGAGGATCTACACATTGAAATAGAGTACCGCCACCAACATGAGATCAGATTGAATCGTGAACATAATTGAAATCCAGCAAATTCTCCCACCTGCGAAAGGAAATGCAATAAGCTGATCACATGCGAAAAGAAAACAAAATGGCATTCTGGTCTAGCTCAAGGCTGAGGGGTAGCAGTTAAGATTCTGATTCTGAGAAAATGACCCACCCAGATCTTGTCTTTGCGCTCCAATCCCTCTGGACTTTCCTTCTCTCTTTCTTCGCAGATCTGTTTGAGAGATCCTAAGCTGTCATGCTCCCAATACAAATGACACAGAAGGGTGGGTCATGCACTCCTTTTGGCCTTTTGGGTTCACCAATTTCACCCTGCTACAGTGACTGACATGCCAAAAAATTCACGCTTTCCCTGAAAAAAGATACGTATTAAAGAAAGATATCAAGAATTGCGGTTCATCTGATCTTTGGACTTTTCCTTTGGAGGCCACCCTCAAAACAAAGCCGCCAAAAACAAATAATACATATCATGCCCTGCCAAAATGCTTCTGTCGATTTGCGTTAAGGGAAGCGTGAGCCAATGTCCCATTACAAATCATTTCATTCCCAACACGTTGTGCCCCTCCTTCTGCACATCTGTTTTTGTCCCTGTGTATGCTTTCAAAGTAGCTTGACTCTTCATTTTCATGAAAGATGGAAGCATGGCCGCCGTGCATGCAAGTGCCGAGCTTCTCATAGCGTGGGAGTTGCGTAGTTCATACTCCGCAACAGGTATGCAACGAAACAGATTGCATAACAAAGCGTGTGCAGATTTTCCAATGAGATTCTAAATTGGTTGCTTCTCAGATGAAAGAAAGAAAAGAAAAATATCACTAAAAACCCTAAATTATATAAACCATTACACATTTATTCTAATTATTTTTTGTTATACCAAAAATCCCTAACTTATCTTTTTACAATACATTTATTCTTTTTTTTTGTGACAGTAAAAACTTTGAACTTGTATTTTTATGACATATTTACCCTAAAAAAAATTCTTCCCTTTTTTTTCTTTAGAAAACCCACTTTGGCTAGTAAGCTAAGGAGTGCCGGAGCCAAGGGCCACAAAGCCCTCACCAGCAGCCCTCACTAACCAAAGTAGATGCCGAAAAAGAAGAAGAAGAAGAAATTATGGGATAAATGTGTCATAATGATACATAGCTTTTAAACTCCGTTCGCTTCACTAAAAATGTAGCAATTCTGGAAAAAAAAATTCCATGTTCTTGGAAAATAATAATATTTTCGGGTGTTCGTTTGAAACTTAGGAAAAACTATTAAATTTTTGATTTTTTTTTCTTTTCTCTCAATTTCTTTTTTGTTATACATTGATTGGCCACTGGTCCCAAGTCACTTTTGAAAGAAGATAGAAAATATCTTTCACTTTTAAAAAATGAAAAATATTTTCTCCACTTTTGAATGTGCTTTTTCTATCAGTAAAAACAATTTTCCTTGACTATCTTGTTTTTCATAAAATGAATACCGGAAAATTCAAAAAATATTTTTCTGAAAATTATTTTCCGTTAAACGAATAGAGTCATAATGTCACAAAAAAGTTTTAAGTAAATATGTCATAAGAAAATAAGTTCGAGATTTTTTGTTGTAATAAAATAAGTTTGGGATAGACGTGTTACACAAGCACAACCACAGGAGAAAAAAAAACTCAAGATAAATGCGTCGCATTAGGTATGGTTTAAGGTTTCCGACGGTAAATTCTCAACGGCAAAAAAAACAAGTCATCGATATTCAATCAGGTCGATGTTCGATAAGTACATATGCATAGATTAGGCGATACGGAGCCTCGACCGCGACCCGTCGATGCGACGTCCCTCGCGAAATCATCGAGGGACCACGCGTGCAAATTGGGAGCAATGTACGAGACCGAAGGACAAGATCTATGAGCGCGCGCTCTTTTGAAAATCTAAAACGGACACGACTCAACCCTCAAAACCGAGTCAATGTGCTCGAGAGGGTGGGGGCGATGTCGGTACCCGACCCATCATGACCCGGGATTCGATTTGTTGCGTAGCGTAGATGCTCGAGCTACGAACAAATGGAGACCGTCGGATTCGATCCGGCGTGATTCGAAGGTCAGCTCGATGTCCAATGGCGAAGTGGGGGCAGGAGCCCTTCCATGAACGGGGAAAGTAGAGCTGAGAAACGAACGCACGACGCATAGGATGCCTTGACCGCATCGATCCGGTCCGGGGCGAGTAATTTGGATCGCTAGAATCGGGAACCGCTTGGATAGGATCGGAAATGTGGATCCAGTTTCCGGTTTTCAAAATTGAAACCGGAAGTGGAACCGGTGTCCTGGCAATTAGATTCTCGGTTCCTAAGAAGGCTAGATCGGACCGATTAAATTTATATATATTTTTAAAATAAAAATGTACAAAAATAAAAAGAACTCAATTTAAATTTCTAAAATTTTAACTTTTGCCAATCTTACCAAAATAAATAAAGAAATTCATTTTTTTTTTAGAATTTTTCCAGTTCCCAACCGATCCTTTAGATTTTCTAGGAACGAGACCAAACTGATGGGTTTGGTCCAGTCCAGGATTTAGACGGTCTGGTCCACGGTCCTAGACAACAAGGACCGGTCTCATCAATCCGATTCCTGGTTCCGGGGGGAAACCGGACTACCCTAAACTATGCACACCCTAGGATCCATGACTGGCAAACCCAAACAAGCACCGAGTAGGTCCCCTCGAGTCGATCCCCCCAGTCCACGCCCAACCCCAGTAGGGGCTCGCGAGAGCAAACTCCGACAGCATCGTATTTAAGCGTTGACAAAAAGGGGTCATCGATTTCCCGACGCTTACGAACCCGAAAAATTAGCCCGGTGAATCCCCATGCGGCAATCTTTCAAGAACATTCTCACGACACGCCTCGAGATGAGGCGAAGTGACGGGTCACCCCGAGGTCCGAGCGGGACGGAAAAAAAAAAAAAAAACTTGTCGCGGGAATGCGATTCGACCCGAGACTGTGAGCCGCGGTGCGTCTCCGATCTGCAATGAAATCGATGAGGAAAGCGAAGGCGAAGTTTTGCACTTCGCCGGAAGAGACAAATCCCAGCCGTGCCCCACCTCCGCCCCGCCCCCCCCCCCCCCCCCCCCCCCCCCCCGCCCCCCCTCACTCCCTCTCGACCGTCCAATGTGCGAAGCGCCACCTCCTCCTTTTGTGTTTTCCTGCCCTGCAACGTCGTCCTAACAACTGGGATTAGCTTAACCATAGAAAAATTTTCAATGATTAGCGTCGGTCCATTCATCATCCTCAGCCATCAATTTTCTTCCAGCACCTTGCCTTTTTTTTTTTTTTTTTTACTTTTTATGATGGGCATGTCGCTGTCCGATACCAAAGTGGCGCGGCAGCCGATGAAAAAAAAAGGCCCTCGCGCGACAATGCCGGGTTCCGGGTCGATTGCATCAATCTAAACCTCATCGACGTGGATATAGATTTGAAGAGACGGTGGGTAGATGGGATGGTCGTGTTGACGATCGATGTTTGGCATGGCGATTGGGGTTTGATTCGCTCTCTCTCTCTCTCTTAAATAGTTGAGAAAGCCCGATTTTTTCTGGTTTTTTGTGTTGCATAACTCGGAATGCAAGATTACCCCTTTACTTAATCATCAACTTCGATGGATACTCGGAGGGGCGATGGATGTGATCATCGCATCAAGAATGTCTGGTCAGCGCGATGGTTGGATTCGATTCGATTTTTATTTACTGAACATTTTTTCAGACGATAAAAATGATTTTCATCTATTTATTCATTTGCAACTGCCGCAAGTAATTATTTTAAAGATAAACAGTCGTTTAAAATTTTTTATTTCTCGCGAAATAAACGAAGCCTAAAAATGATCGGTTCCCGATTCAATCGGATTTTGAACTCTGCTCGTGAAATCCGGCGATTAACACGATTATTTTGATTTGTGATTGGCCTTGCCATCCTTTTAATTAATTAATTGCCATTGCGCAATCAAGCGTATAAACTATGCTCCTTCGATGATACGAAAATCGGCCGTCTGGGCCCCGCCGGTGTTGGATGTACACGTGTAGAGACGTGAGAGGACGACATTGCGAGGAGGGCGCCGTAGGTTTATGTGCGCCCACGTGGAAGGTGGGGCCCGTGTTCAGTAGTTAGAATCTGACGTGGATGGATCTGAGAGGGGATTCTCGACGGGAACAGGGTAGAGTGCAAGAGGGAGCGTGCAAACCAAACGCCGCCATGACCTTGATATTTGACACGTGCGCCTGCAAATTTTTCCTTTTTTGGGTCGAAACTAAATAATCCTTTCACATCCAGGTCCTCAAAAAATAAATATTCTGAATAGTAAAGCAGAATTATTAAACACAGATTATTATGATAAGCACACTATATTTTTACATGAACACACCTATCTTAGAATCGAAACGAAAGAAACGGCGACCGATAATCGAACCTCGTATTATGACAAATAATCGGTGCACACCATAATCTTCTTCTCTAATAATTACAGTTTGCCAAATAGGCAGTGTGTACTTAAATTCGACATATTCAATACTATCATCGTACATATACACCAAAACATATTAAATAGGCTCCCGGATCTATATTTAAATTGAGAGAGATTGAATGGGCGAAAGAACGTCTCTAAGGAACTCCTACATATATATTTAAATCGGGAGATGACAACTTCCCTACTTTGAATGAGAAGAGAAAGTCGCTAAAGTGAGATGTGTGATTTCGTTTACGCGGTCCAATTATCGTATATAGTATTCCTTTATGAATTCCAACATTATTTTGACTGTGGCTTAACTTTTCCCAGTAATCACAAAAGAAATTTCCAAGAAAATCATGGGAAATTGAGCTTGTGCATGACTCTGTGGAATTTCTCCAAACGTAGACCATTTGACTTTTCCAAGAAAACTTTCTACCCTTAGAAGAATTTTCATGCGGTCATTCATAAAGAGTCCCGTGAAATTTCTCCGTGTGTTGATCAGTTGACCATGAATAATTTGCATTTATTCCAACTAATTTCATTTTGTCATAAGTTTTGTGTTAGGCTACGATGACTAGAAGATCATGCCATAAAAAAAAACATCCCATAGCTCTGCCTGTTGGTCAATTTAGGGCAACAAATATATATTAATTGAAGAACATTGGCACATCCTCCCAAGATATTTGTTAAGATGACTATCCAGTAATATAATCGAACCGTTCCATCTTCCGTGGTCAAATAAATAAACTAATCTTAATTCTAAACGAGACGCTTCCGTCTACCAAGATGAAATCACTCAAGCACGATCATTGAATTAAAAACGATGCACGATAGAGGTGTTCGATTCCGAGGTGAACCGATGCCTGATTATGACTAATAATCGGATCTACAAACCCCCAATTTCGAAAAGATTCAAACAAACTATCGGCTCTAAAACGTCCGATTTTCGATTCTCAATTCTACCCGATATTGGATGAAAATGAAAATTTAATCTCGTTACAAAAGGACGACATTAGTAAATCATTATTGAAGATCATGATTCGCATCTTAAGAGGTACCAAACATGTTAGGCAAGCGATTCGACGCGGTTTTTATTTTGGAATCGGGAGTCGAACCTGCTCTTGCAAGACACCGCCGCACGCTCGCCAATTGTCGGTCGCTCAGTCTTTCCACTCACGCGCTCCACCCCGCGCGTCGGGTCCCCAACAACATCTTCCTTTCACTTTCCGAACTCCCAAGTTTCGTGCTCGCAGTGGCGTCTTCAATCTCCTCTCCTCCTCGTTCTTTATTTAATTTATTTCTCTTTTTCGTCCTTAATATATATTATCGGAGCTTGGGGCTTTCGATAAATGCAGACAAAATGAATCCAAAATTCAAATGAAATGAAGGTAGGGACCTTCTTCCCAGATGGAACCGCTATATATACGCGCGTGTGCTCTGTCGATCTCACTCTGTGCGAATCCCTTTCAGGGTTCTTCAGCTCCTCCCATTTTTCCTCCTTTTTTTTTTGGATTTTTTTGGATTTCTCTTTCGAATTTCTGATTTTGGGTCGGTGGTTTTCGATTTGGCCAATTCCGGCGGCGGTGGCGGCGACTTCTTCCGATGGCCAAGGGCCGGAGATTGACGTCCAGCAGGAGCGAGCGCTTCTTGGGGGACTACGGCTACGGCCACGGCTACGCAGCCGACGACGGGAACGACGCCGGCGAGTTCGATGAGGACGACGTCTGGTCCGCGGTTGACAGCGGGGCGGACAGAGGGGAGGACGGCGCGGAGAATTCGCAGCTGGCGTGGGCCCCGCGCACCCCCGAGGAGGGCGACGGGAGGGGGCGGAGCCAGGCCCCGCGCGGCGGCCTGTCCCTGGCCTTCGAGGACTCCCGGGTCAGGCCGTCGTCGAGGATCGTGCACCAGTTCCGCGCGAACGACGCCGTGTCGTCCTCGTCACCGCGCGGGCACGGGCACGGGCACCACATGGCCACGTCGGCGCCGGTGAACGTGCCCGACTGGAGCAAGATATACCGGGTCGACTCGGTGGAGTCGATGCACGACTCGGACGACGGGCTCGAGGAGCGCGACTCCGAGATGGTCCCGCCGCACGAGTACCTGGCCCGGGAGTACGCCCGGAGCCAGAAGTCCGCCGCGACGTCGGTCTTCGAGGGCGTCGGCAGGACGTTGAAGGGGCGGGACATGAGGCGAATGCGCGACGCCGTTTGGAGCCAAACCGGGTTCGACGGTTAACACTCAACACGACGGCCCACCATTGTTACCACCACCGCCATCGTTATGTCATTAGATTCACCATCGATTGAAAAAGAACACAATCTCGGACGATCGAAGGAGTTGGGAATCATATTCATCATTGTTAAAGGTTTAATTTTTTTTTTTCTCGGGCGGTGATTCGGCCGGGTCGGGTCAGGTTTGGTAGCGGGTCGGCCCGAGATCGAGTGAGCCCGAGCGATTGAAGATTTTCTAGTGTCTCCTCTGTTTTTGTTAGGTTGAAATTCAAGAGGTCTTCAAAATTTCTGTCTTAAAGAGTCATCCTAGCTATTAGCCAAATCTCCAATGTAATGGATTGTGGGTGTAGTGGAAGTATTAGTACGAAGAAAGAAAGAAACTAAGGTCCCATATTTTTCTTTATTTAACGACCAATATCTCCAATTCAACATTCTTTTTTTTCCCATCTTTCTCATGCAAGATTATTATTATTACTATTTTCTCTTGACTTTATTGAAATGGGTTACTAGTTAAGGTGATGATCATGTGACCAAGTTGCTGTGAAATCGAATTGAATTGGAGAGGGAAGAGACAATCCTGAATATCCACGAGCTTTGTCCTAAGGAAGGACGGGATGAAATCGGACCATGCAAACGTACACACTCTTTGTTTCATGTGCGCAACTTGAGGCCGTACCCGTCACGTGAATTTTGTTTCCTAACCCGTACTCCTAAATTAGCAAAGTTATTTTTGGGGCCGAAATGAAGGCGATTTTTAAGTAAGTCGGATGATTTAAAAGGCTCTAAACCTCACGAGGTCAAGCGTGTCAACCTGATACGAGCTGAACTTTCTTAGAATTAGAGGAGGTTTTTCCCTATAACATGAATTATGGCCCTCAAGGTCAATCCGCAAGTCTGCTTCCACAAAGAGCATTACATTGCCAAAACCTAATTGAAGCACCCGAGCATATGTGATGGGGAAGGTTGCGAATATAAATTATTGTTGGATGTAGCTTTCTAGTAAACCTCAAAGGTATTTTCCCCATTAAATGCTTGAGAGAGAGAGAGAGAACGGTCAAATTCAAAGCTTGACCGACTAAAACCATGTAGGTAATTAAGTCTTTTTAAAAAGTATGTTTTGCACTTAGGCGATTGGAAGGTTAATAAAGAAGTGATAATGACTATTTTGGTTTAATAAACTACTATTAACAATTTAGTGAACATAAGGGTGAGGAAAATCGATGGACCGACCTTAGGGGGATTTAGATCCCCTGACTTAAGGGATCCCGACTTAAGTTATGTCTGAATCTTAACCGTTCGATTGAGATCGAACGGTTGTGATTTTATATAAAAAAATTCTAAAAATTTGTTTTATGTTTTTCTTTTTCAGCTGTCTTATTCAGATCGAACAGTTAAGATAGGATTTATGTGGGGGAAAATCCAAAAGATTCTTTTGTATAAAATATTCACTCGCTCTTCTTCATTATTAAAAATCCAATTCAAAAGGAAAGAATCCTGTCCTTTGTCCACCCCCCCCCCCCTCCTTTTTCTCCCCTTCATGACCTAACTTGATTTTCCTCTGCATAATTTGGGCAAGAATCTCTATAAAAAAAAAAGAATGGAAGATATTCAATGGAGTATGGACCTGATTGAAATTAATTCTTTTGAAAAGGGCTGGCGGGGGAATAAAGTGGGGCAAAAAATTAATCAATTGGGGAAAAAATAGAGGGAGGGGGAGCTTTTGATGGAAGGTGATGGGGGCACAAGTGGACAAAGAGCCTCCTGTTCTTTTCTCTTCTCTTTTTCAATTTTGGGGGAGGGGATTGGAGTGATCCAAAAACCCTAATGGGCTTGCCTTTATGAAAGAAAGAGACACCATTGGCCCTCAATTTGCCTATTTTATTTTGGAAAAGTGGGCAGCCAATTTAAAAAAACTATTGGTTGATATATATATATATATATATATATATATATGAGGCATGATCTATTTATTTATTTTTAATGTAGGAAAACTAGAGATTCTCTCTCTATCTCCTTGCTATGTGATTTAAACATATTTTTGATTTGATGTCTTCTTTTTCTTTTGACCAGAGTACAGTACAGCTCTCTTGAATATGAACAGATGGTGTACTCCTATCGCATATGAAGGGTTGGTAATTATTCCAAATAAAGGGATGGACAGATTCGAATCACTTAAAATTATATTAGGTAACATAAGGATCACGACCGTCTATTTGTAATCGAATGGCTAGGAAGGGGGCAACATCACCTCCTACCACCGTACAATGGCAGCGAATCCATTTCTGGGGAGAAAGAGTTAAATCTGCTTGCAAGGGTGGCCCAAGGTCCCCACTAGTCACAAAATGCTGCTTCACAGCCATGAAGCGCAGAGGGTGTGTTTCACCACTAAATTACAAAATGCAAACTCATTCTACATTTTATAGTTGGTGTACAAAAATATGATAAGTGAGTTTGTACAAAATTATGATAAAGTGAGTTAGTTCACCTCTTCGGGATTGGAAATCAGATTGAAGAAACCTATTTTAGGAAATCTTGAATTGGGCACTGATCAATTCTAGATTAATTTACGAGCAAAACCAAGAGTTGAACCCCTCCGATTTTCTCCTTCGTTGTTTCGATTATATAATTTTTCTTGTTTTCTTGTATGGAGTAGGAGAGGCTAGAAGAGAGGCAAAAAACTATGATTGAGTGGATTATGGGCCTTTTTGTGCCTTTAGATTTGTAGTCAATAAAGTAATTATCATTGTCAGAATTAGTCACAACTAATTAAAAAATCAGTTTTACTCGAAAATGGGCCAAATTAGCGAGTTCAAATCTCAACTCACGAATCAAAACCGAACCTAGCGAGTTACTGATTTTTTCATTTATTTGTGAACCTAAAGACCAATACAGAATTGAACTGACTAGTTTCAACCGGTTCTCTGAACAAACGTGGACCGTAGCTCGCTCATGGGCATAGGTATGAGGTGGCGTCGAGCATTTCGACTCACAGGCATAGCCCCGGGCTCGAAACCCGAATAACAATGTAATCTTGGACTACAAAGGTCACGAGTGATTGGGTTGGAGCAGGTGTTAGGGAGAGGTGACATCTCTACACTTCCAAAAAGTTATGGGGATATCTTTGAACATTCACGATGAGGTGATGGGCCGTTTTGAGTCCTCGTAAGCAAGGTCAAAAATGAACGTGGGCTTTGGGCTGTGGAGCAGCGTCAAAGGCAAGCCCCAAGGAAAGATCTCGTCATTGTGTGGGCTTTCGGCCTGCTCAAAAAAGGCTTTCAAGCCCACGCTCGATAGTCAACCTTGAAGACTTGACTTTTGAGGAATCCCTCTTCTTATTGCGCCTGCTTTACTCATTGAGAAAACTTCCTTTTCATGAGCAGGGATGGCGACGATGGGACACGAGAACCCGACTCTCGACCCGACCCGGCCCGGACAGAGTTCTATGAGGTATCAATTTTTTAGCAAGACATAGGCTATTTAGGTATCTCCACTCAACTCATTTGTATAAGTGCATGCGAATCTTACACCCCGTTCATTCTAACAAATAAAGCTTCGAGTATGAAGCGGTGAGCACGGCCTTCTGAGATCAACAGGAAGATAAAAAAATTATGTGATTTGACAATGTAATTTTAGGGATGATTGGTTCATCGGGCGGTTTGGTTCCCTTCTGAAATCGAGAATTGTATTGATTAATCGTAAGACCCGAGCAGACCAGACCAGATAGATTGGTCCGATTCGATTCCCGGGCAGCTCAATTGAACTGGAAAAAATTCAAATAAAAATTGAATTTGTACCAATAAGTCTGATCCAATCCAACAATTTGCAGTACTTGTGTGTCCTTAGGGAATAAGAAGAAATGAATGAGACATCAACGACACTTAAACTTACAAATCAAACGCAATAGTCATCATATGTCCTAGAAGATATATGGTTCAAGCTAAAAACATTTAAATCAGCCTTCGGAGGTTTGTATCAGTTCCAGACAGAAAATGCTTTAGGAACTTCGCGAGTACAGAATTCCAAAACCCTTGCAAGATCGTAAGAAAGATTAAATATGACATTGCATTTTCGCCGATGGAAGAGAGGAAGTTGATTCAATTATTAAATTGTACCCTTTTCAGGAATCGGGAATTGGATTTCCATTTTTAAGAATCGAGGACTGAATTAGAACTACGCAAAATCGGACAAACTCGGCCGATCCAATCCGGCCGGTTTCCGTGCTCAGCCCCACGTAATTTGCTCCATCTAAATCAAGCGTTTGACGTCACCCAACCCAACTTTCAAGGGTAATAATTGGCTGTTGGTTTGAGAGAACACTATGGATCTCTTCTTTTTCAACCCCTTTTCATCTTTTATTTTCTTTAAAGAAAACTCCATGGAGTATGGGATGGGTTTGACTTGCGTATGTGTATCTTAAAACGCAAATTGGACTGGTTATGCTGCCGAAAGTCCACAGTACTTTCATAAAAGGCACCATGCTATTTAGGTAACTAATAGAAATGGAGTAATCTGATGATAATATGGGCAATGCTGGATTTCAAGATGAGTTGATTCAACGCGAAAACTTGAAATCTATTATGTCACAGTGGATTTTCGGTTTTTGCAACTAGGGATTGTATCGATTCCATTAATAACTAGCCTGGAACTTAACCAACTAGTCTGGTTTTGGGATCGGCTTGGAACCAAGCCTAATTTTTTCCCTAATTTTAAACAAAATTTGGGTAGTGTAACTCTTACTTTAGAAAAACATACCATGGGAACAATTTGTGGTATAATGATTAAGGCATTGATAGATCTTCTACTTTTTTTTAAATATTTGAAACCCACCTCCATTGTGTTTATTTAAAAAAAAAACATGGTATTGTTGTGACTTCTCAATCCGATCAAGGCGAATTCTCCAATTTTTTAACCAAGAACCTATTCGGTTCCGTGTGGACAGATCAGGAACCGATTGAGGAAGTTAGTTTAGTTTGATTTCCGAATTGAATCTACCCAGTTGCTCACTCTCAAATCTCAATGTGCTAACTTGAATAGTTTCACTTTCTAGATTTTCCCCCCTCAATTTCTGGATTCTTATTTCTATGTCTTAATATTAATGGGAAAACAGATCATCATTTCACACAAATTAGTCTGAAAAACTCTTAACCATCCATCTCCCTTTTTTCCCTTGAAAACCCCTCTGACCTCACATTCCACGCACGGCTCGTCCCCAACTCAGCCAAGACTCGGAGTGAACTCAACCAAGCAAGTTCTGCCGACCAGCTGTTCCCATTCCAAGAGCTATGAACGAAGCAATTCATCTTAACAGAAAAATTTGAAATCCCTTTTGACCCTTGACACAAGCGATGAATTTTTAATGCTTGAACTTCACCTTCACCCAGCATGTGTCTTCTCTGTCAAACGTTGTTCTGGCACGCCAGGCTGCCACCTCTTCAGAACAGTTCTCAGCACCCCTTATACTATGTTGTCTATAACTGGCGACTGTCATTCTGTCTTGCGGTTGCGGTCATATGTGAATAGAATATTCAGGAAACGTCTGTCTAACCTTGGAATATCAAAGGTGAGTCTTTGAACCCGTGTGATGTTGGGAAAGTTGTGGTGTTTCTGAGAATTTTCTTTGTCTTTTTCTCCACCTTATTCTTGGGTTTCTTTTTTCTTCCCTTGTTTGGTTATGGGGGAGTTTTTCTTGTTAATTATTTCCTGGCTACTTTTGAATTCAAGAACGGTGTGGCCCCCTCCTTTCCTCGGTAGAAGTCATGAACAAGTGAACTGAAACTTCCAACCGCACCCTCCAGACATGTCGCCTTTTCCTGCCAAATTTTGGAAAGCCAGCTTCGAGTCGCTGTGTAAAAGAAAAGAAGCTCAAATCTTTTGATCCGTGTGAATCTCTCACGGCCTCGAGCTCTAGAAATCTGAATCTTGTGAATCTCTCACCTCAAAGTTCAATTTATCGTTCTTTTCGTGAAGATATTTTGAACGTCATTCCATATTTGCTCTCCAGCGCAGCAAGCAATCAATCAAAATCCCGACTTGATCCTCTTTTTCACACCCAATCGCTGGGCAGGAAAATGGGTTGCTATGGAAGCAAAGAGAAATCTCCACAATCTACTGCAAATGGGTACTCCAGCATGGCTGTCTCCGGGCAAAACCAAGCTTATCAACAAAGACCTGCGGTTCAGATCCACAAGGTGTCCGCTCATATGCCTCAGCCAAGGCCACAACAACAGGCAGCGAGTAAGCCTACACCAATGAGCAGTGCGGCTGCTCAAATTACGGACAGTACAATCCTGGGTAAGCCATTTGAGGACATTAAGCAACACTATACTCTCGGCAAGGAACTGGGTAGAGGTCAATTTGGCATAACGTATCTTTGCACGGAGAAATCTACTGGCCATACTTATGCCTGCAAATCGATACTGAAGAGAAAGCTTGTGTCGAAAAGTGATCGGGATGATATGAAGAGAGAGATTCAGATTATGCAACATCTTTCCGGTCAACCCAATATTGTTGAATTCAGGGGTGCTTATGAAGATAGGTATTCAGTTCATGTGGTGATGGAGCTTTGTGCTGGGGGGGAGTTATTTGATAGGATCATTGCCAAGGGTCATTATACTGAGAAAGCTGCTGCTTCCATTTGCCGCGCGATAGTCAACGTGGTCCACATTTGTCACTTTATGGGAGTTATGCATCGTGATCTCAAGCCGGAGAATTTCTTGTTGGCAAGCAAGGATGAGGGAGCTATGTTGAAGGCCACTGATTTCGGGTTGTCCGTCTTCATTGAAGAAGGTGAACTTCTATTCCTCTTCAAGATCCACTTGCTTTTATGCAAGAAATTATTATCAGATTGTCGTGGTTAGGATTTTCGGAGTTTCAGCTTGAAAATTCTTTGCTATGACCCCACTTATGTTGACAACAACATTACATCTTCCGGCAATTGTTTAGAGTTGTACCAATCATCAGCAATAATTAATGATGTACCTGGGTCTTCCAAAAGAGATGATCATAAATGAAAAGAAGAATATAGCCTGGAATCACAGTTTCTTTCAATAATAAGCGCTCCAGCTGAAAAAGGTGGCCGTGATGATCATTCATGACTTTTGGAAAATGCTTGTACTTGAGTATACTTTTATGGGCAAATTGAGAGCAAACAAGTAGTGCTGATCATTAGCCAGTGGGTGGGTTTTGGGACGAATGGCTACCGTTTGAAAACCACTTGACTGCAAAATCTTTCATGGCAAAACCAGTTCTTTACTATGCTGTTGACAATAATAGCCTCATAGTACGGGGGAGGATATATCTGGATAAATTGAGCATGTTTTCCTTTTGTTCCTTGCAGCAAACTGTGTTGTCTCATTTTAAATGTACGAGCTGCAGTTCCAGTTGATTGCTTCATGAATCTGTTTCCTGAAATGAATTCCTTGCTCTAACCAGCTTTGGGTTAATTCCTTCCTTGCCTTTGCTTGCTTTTCATGGGGAGAGAAAAGACGAGAAAGAAAGAGTGGAAGAGAGAGAGGATTGGGAAGGTGGTATGACAGTTGAATGAAAGTTGCAGGCCTGCAACCTTTGCTTTATGAGTGGTGCTAGCTAAAGGAATTGCAGAACAGCAAGTCTTTTCATTTCCTTTGATAATTCCGTAATTATTATGATATCAGCCATTTCTACTTCACAAGTGGTGATCTCCTAATGCTGACTGTTTCTGCATTATCAATTCTAAAGTATGAGCACAATTCATAGGTTTCTCAAAGTAATACACCTGGCATGTTCGTTGTACTCATCGTACTCTTAATATGCTTGGGGTGCTTTTGTCCTTTTTTTGCTCAACTCAGGAAAGGTGTATCGTGATATAGTGGGTAGTGCTTACTATGTTGCTCCTGAAGTACTGCACCGTAAATATGGAAAGGAGATTGATATCTGGAGTGCTGGAGTTATCTTATACATTCTACTTAGCGGTGTGCCTCCATTCTGGGCAGGTAGATTTTGCCGATATTTTTGCAGTTTAATCGAAGATACTTAGGAGTCGATAACATTAAGCATGCCTTAAACATGCAATTTATATTGCAGAAACTGAGAAGGGTATCTTTAATGCCATACTGCAAGGAGAAATTGATTTTTTCAGTGACCCATGGCCATCAATATCAGATGGTGCCAAGGATCTCATCAGGAAAATGTTGACTCAGGATCCTAAGAAGCGGATCACCTCTGCCCAAGTCCTTGGTAATAGAACCCATATCACTCTGTAGTTCATCATAATATGAATTAGTAGGCCTTACCTTGCCTATAGGTTTCTTCCAGTATTACTTGTTGGATCTGCTACTTTTGAATATCCTTTAAACCGACTTATATGTGTGCATGCATTAATTTGATGGAAAACCTAGATATTCACTGTTCAGGATATGACACTTTTACTGTTTTCGGGCTGTCCAGTTATCAGGTATGTGATGTTGCTGGGGATTCGATGCGTCCTTTTCAATTTTGCATTCAAATTTGTTCAGAATATTATAAAATGACAGTTGTATATTGCTGTTGTTGTCGCTATACAATAATCCATGGATTTAGTGATGTATTTTATCTTCAGTTTCTTTTCTTTCTTTCTTTCTTTCTTTAAGAAAATGTGGCACTCTGATATTTGAATATTCTTTGACCTGGGAAAGTCATTAAAAGATATGGTCCATGTTCTTGTTGCCAACACTGAGATCTGATGCTTGTCATAATTAGAACATCCTTGGCTCAAGGAAGGTGGAGAAGCATCAGACAAGCCAATAGACAGTGCAGTTCTATCCAGGATGAAGCAATTCAGGGCAATGAATGAGATGAAGAAGCTTGCATTGAAGGTAGATCATTCGTATAGGTGCACAATCGATGTGCTGAAGTAAACATTACGAAATCTGCAAGTTGATATCATGTGATGTTATTGTACTTCCTTCGAGGTGCTTTGACTTCTGATGATGTATATTTCATTCAGAATGAAACTGAAATGAAGTTCTCTTTAGCGATTATAGAATCTTTAAAATTATAAATTAAACAGTATAAAGTAGAGGTTTTTCTGGAACAAATTTTCTCATCACTTGTTTTCAGCTGTTCTAGGATGGAAACTAATATTAATGTTATCCTCAGTAGTTTCTACAGGAATGTTTGCCTGTAGCAAGGCAGTGGCAGCATGGAATGTTCTTTTACATTATAAAGCTGGCTGTGGTAAATATGCTTGTTGTACATATGCCATAAAATAGTGTAAAACTTGTTTTTAAAAATTACAACTCATCCATTAATATTGGGCAGTGGGTCTCTTGGGCTTGGGCTTCTCTTACAGATGAAGTAATCTGTTGTTAGGTTACTTTCAGGAACTTCTTTTGCACTTCTATCCCTTTGCTTGGGCAGAGTTGGCTGCAATTTTTTTGAGAACTTTATAAGGAGTCGTTCTGTCCAGTTGATTAGAAAGACTAGCTCAATGTGCTGTACCTAATGTCTTGGGCAGTATACGCGTTGATGGTATGGTTCCTCCTATTCTACTCATTTCGTTTGTAATTTGTTGATAGGTAATTGCAACAAATTTCTCTGAAGAGGATATCAAGGGTCTTAAAGCCATGTTTACGAACATGGACACAGACAATAGTGGCACGATCACCTTTGAAGAGCTGAAGTCTGGTTTGGCTCGACTTGGATCACGGCTTTCAGAGACTGAAGTAAAGCAACTTATGGAAGCTGTGAGTTAGAGTCTTAGACATAGAACCTTTATCCCCGTATATCATTTTTTTCAAAGCTTGTCACTGTAATCCCTCTCAACATATTTTTCAGGCTGATGTTGATGGAAATGGTTCGATTGATTACATTGAATTTATATCGGCCACAATGCACAGACACAAGCTAGAGAGAGATGACCACCTGCATAAAGCGTTCCAATATTTTGACAAGGATGGCAGTGGGTGAGTGAGTTACTGTTTTCTTGTACGGATGTGAGCAATTTATAGCAAATTAGTTTCCTTCTATATTCTTAGTAAGGTCTTGAGACATTTGCTCTGCAACGGTCATGTATGTCCTGTTGGCCCTTCTAGCTGTAAGTATTATGCAAAAAAATTTCTTTGTCGTTTTTCAGCTTCTGAGAAGAAGTGAGTGAACTTAATATGATTGTTTTTCAAACAATAATAGAAAGAATAATAATAATGACAACTTGTTTATCTTGGTGCTAATATTGGTTTCTGAAAAGATTGTGAAGAATGGCTAGGAATTATAGTTTCTACAGGAATTAAAATGATCTTGGATGGCCTGTATTGATGAAAAATACCACTCAAAAATGCTGTGACAGTTATATTACCAAAGATGAACTAGAAGCTGCAATGAAGGAGCATGCTATTGGTGATGAAGCCAACATAAAGGAGATCATTGCAGAGGTGGACAAAGATAATGTAAGTCAGTTTTGTTGATGATTCTGATTTATTGCCATATATCTATTTGAGCTGATGTTTTTGGGTCGTTGTTATATAGGATGGAAGGATCGACTACGATGAGTTTTGCACAATGATGAGGAGTAAAACTCAGCATCCCGGAAAGCTTTTTTAAGTCGCATAGTTAAAAAGCTCTTTGTTGGCAGAAGTATTTTATTTTTTGTGTGAGGTGAGCTCTGATGTGGTCTATGAATCAATCTAAAGTATAGTTGAGGAGAGCTGCGGTCCATCGCATGTCAGTTTAATGAGTCCATCTTAGTCTTGCTCACATCTTTGTTATTCTCGTTCTCCTGGATGATGCTTAATTGCTTCTCACTCTGTCTCATCATTGCAGTTGATGCCTGCTCGGATGTCATGTATATTATGCTTTGGGCTTTGTTTTGTTCCTGACGATGGAGATGGAGTCTTATTTTGCCAGTAGTCTTTGTCGTCTCTCTACCTTAAATTTGCTAGCATGTTCTTCTAGCTTCGATACCATTCACGACTTTGTGCATTTGACTATGCATCTTTTTTTATATTTTATTTTATAAATAATATGTACATTCGGGAGGTCGATTTCTAATGAGACTTTAAGTTAACCTTTAGATACAGATACTATCATATGCTGGAAGATCCAAGGCATTCATGAACTGGGAGGCTGCCTCTAATTGGTGCATTTACCTTTATATTTCCAAGAGGAATTTTTTCTATAAAATGTTCTTCCAGTTCATTTCTCAACATTCACTTCTTCTGTTACTCACGTTATCTACTAATTGGAGTCAATTGTGGCTTGAGGTGACAGCGATAAGATCCTAATGAGTCAACATGGACGGTGATAAGCTGACTTGGTGTTGCATATGAGAATGGATTTTCTGGGGGAACTCTTGGCCTAATGATGTTGGAGAAGTTTCTTATTGTATCTCAATTATGACAGATCTGATGCATCGCTCTTATCATCTTGGTGCGAGATTTGTAGTGGGCAATAGTTTATGGTCTCCCAGTCCCCACCACTGACTTTCCTCTTATTAATCACCTCTTTGTCGTACCCCAAAAGACATTTAACAATGAAGGGAAATAGCTTAAACTATTTCTGCTGACATAAAGGAATCTCATCCTTTATGTTATATGTATATGACGCCTTCCTTTTTATGCTTTTGCTTTCTTTTTGCCTACTTTTTTGGAAGTAACATGGGCTCATTCTTTTACGAGTCTGCAGAAAATTCCACGCCTCATCCATCATCATGACATTCAGAAGAAAATTAACTTTGAAGGGCACGAGTCACCAACAATTATCACCACTGAAATCCATGCATCTTGCACCTTCAACACCATCCATCCTATACGTACACACACCCCTGCATCCTTATTGATCACATTACGTCTTCGGACAACATTAAAACTAGACAAACAAGGGGACAAAAGCTAGGATCGCCAGAGTCCACATTTTCCTCCCACACCCCATTAAGAACCAAACGCCTATCTTATTTAGTCCTTGCCATACTCTTATCCTCCCCACATGAACAAGGGGAGGAATGATTGGCAATGGCAAGTACCGACCCGCACTGCAGAACACTGCAGAACATGGAGCTTCTTCTAGTGGTGCTTGTTGGCGGTGTTGCACTGCTTCCTGATTTCACCCTTGTCTCCAGTAAGCGGGTTGTTCTCGGAGAGGATGGTGAGGGCTCTGGCGAATTCCTTGAAGAAGTAGCTCTGGCTCTTGGCCATCTTCTTCACATAGGGCTTAGTCCTCTTATCTACGGCTAGCTGGTGATCCACCAATAGCAAGCCCTTGTTGTCCAATATGTTCCGGTAATAGTTGTTGTCGAAGATCATGGGAGTGCCACGGTCATTCCTCACGTACTGCACGGCCTTCGGGTCAGGGATCGGGTCCGGGCACTTGTAGAGCATGTGCTCTACGTGGTTGGGATTAAGGGCCGGGTCGACTTCTGGGTATAGCCGATGAACCAGCTTAACACAGTGGGTTCGCCCCACGCTGTGTGCTCCTGTTAGATGCGATATAAGAGATCATTAGACTTTTATCAACCGCGGGCAATGGACTGGAGCGCGGGTTCAGTATGCATGCTTGAACTCAGACACTAGTCAGAATCCTAGAAATTAATTCAAGAGAGCATCAAAATGAATGTACCTAGCAAGGCAACCACTCCAGGAGTGTCAATGCCCATCTTTGCAAATCTTTCAAGCACGACAGACATGCTTTCATTGTGGTCTGGCAAGTAATCCTCAATGACATCCGCTCTGCTCCTTCTACCATCTCTTCTCCCAGTTTTCAGAGGAATATGAGGGCCTCCTAGCTGGTGAGAATAAGGAAATATATAGTTCTTAAAGTTTAGAAAACAGATCTGCGCCCATTTTCTTTTTCCAACCCACTTATAGCTAAACGTTGAAACCCTCATCAGTAAGATCTGAAGTTCACGCAGCTGTCCTTCAAGATTCTTTATCAAATCCTCCCTAAAGCTGAAACTGGAAATCCGCTGGTAGTTTTCTTGTTTGTTTGGCCAGAAATGAAAGAGTTGTTGCAGTTATGAGTCAAAAGTGCATTTAATTCAAGAAAAGGGCAGTGAGATCAAGGCCAAAAGCGGCAATTTTGCTGCTATGTCCAGGTAGTACTGGCATGATACCTTCCTTAAGTAGAAAGTTGAAGGGATCGATGATAACTAAATTTTCTTCCCAGAAAATGGAGAATATTCCCGAAATATTATTCTTCTGTTCTTTTATCCTTTTTAGAGTTTTAGAAAAAGATCCGAGAATGTCACGAACTAGACCCATTTGAAGATCTATCCAAAAGCCGCATCTGGGAAACAGATAAGAGTCCAAGGAAATGATACGAGCGCCACATGCAGGAGAGAAAAATTGATAATTTGGAGGGTGAAAGATTCTCAAGTACCGCAACAACGCCATCTCTGGCAGACAACACCAGAATGTCTGAGCAAGAAACAACTCCAGGACACTCTCTCTCTACAGCCTCCTTGATGGTGTCAAGGTACCTGAAGTTCCTCATCCCAAAGCTCCTGTCTGTCTCTTTCTCGGAGAGATCCCTCCTTGTTGAGTCCAAGAGCAACGAAGCATCACAAGACTGCAACACCCACATGCCCACTTAGTGAAAAGCTCAAAACTTCAGCTTCAGAAAGAACATTTCTTTGGATAAAAAGAAAAGGACAAGAAAAGATGAGCAAGAAGACTGCAAAACCTTTAACCTCAATTCTTGGAAAGAAAAACGAAAAGAAAAGACAGAAAAGCAAATGGAAGGAGAGCTAGCTCACTTGAACAGCACAGTCGTGGAAGATGTTCCTGAGCCAAGAGAATGCAGTGTTCTTGTGGCGCTTGTAGAGAAGCTTGACTTGCTCTCTAATAATGTCCTCGGCCTGAGGACAAGTGTCCTTGTAGAAGTTCATCACCAGGCCCGTCCCTACCTCAGCCTCACTCTCTGCGGAAGCCGAGTTGATGATGGTGGCTGAGAAGGAGAAGAAGAGAGCAGCAAAGAAGAAGGGAGCTCTGAAACCCATTTCTCTCTCTCTCTCTCTCTCTCTCTCTCTCTCTCTCTCAAAACACTCGCTTAGACACCAAAGAGGTCACAGACCCTGCATCTGGGTTCCCTTGGATACTTCCTTAAATAATGCGAGAGGTCAAAAACTTTTAAGCAAAATAATTAAAAAAAAGGACAGTGTCAAAGTAGGAATTGCAGATCTGATGCTCTCAAGCCTTTCTGTTCAAACTATCTCCAGCATTTACTGCTGAACGGCCGGCTCTTGACATATTTTTTAATTGCAGATCTGAAGTTTGGACCAGTCTTCCCGTGAGAGTGTCCAGCGAGAGAGTGAAGAGACATTTATGGAAATAAAGATGTTGACCATGTTTGCTCGTTCACTGTAATAAGCTGAAGTAACTGTCATTGCACATACTGAAAAAAAGGGTACCACCTACACATCCTTCTCTTAGCTGTGAAGATGAAAAACAGAGTTAAAGATGAGAACTAGTGGAAACTGTGTTTAGACTGGAATATTGATTTCATATATCTTCAAATGATTTTGGTGCTATTCTAATTATTCAATGACATGCATGTATTCTAAAAATAAAAACTTGGGTGACTCTGAAATTATGTACTCCTAAATAAGTTCAGATAATCTATTTATTCGGGTGACCCTTTCATCATTTTTCATCTTTTCCCCATTTCTCGTGCCATTAATAATTGACACTTTCCTTTTCCCACGGTTATCCATTACCATCAAAGTACAAATTTGAATTTTGACATTTTCTCTGCCTTTTGTGCTAATGCTGGAAGCACCAAGAGCCAAATCTACAATGCCATTTAGAAAGTAGCAAAACTGCATGCTTTCAAGCCAGTTAACATCACTGTGCAGAAAAATTAATTCACAGTATTTTCTTAATGCAAGTTCTGCTTTGAGACTTCTCCAAGCTATATTCCTTTTTTCTAAGCTAGACAGAGGAGACCAGGAAAAGGGGGCAAAAAAAAAAAAAAAAGACAGTTACATGGAAGAGAGCATGTGTCCTGAACTAGCATAGGACCAGAATATTTAAGCTGGAAAAAAGTACAAGGGCGGAAAAAGCAAGGTATCTGCAAGTCTGCAAGTTGAAGTGATATCTCAATCCTCAACAAGAGGGCATTCTGTCTTTATTGTTGAACATACATAGCTAATTGAGAGACAAAATGTACAGCTAATTAATGCCAAAGTGACAACCAGTAGATTCAAAAGAATCTGGGCCACCCTTTTGAAGATTTTGGTTTTTTGTGGGGTACCATGTGACCAGAATGGAGTACAGGAAGAACCTATTTCATCTCCTAGAACCAGAGTAAACAGAGCTGAAGGTGGGAAAAACCCATCCATTCCCTAAAGCGAAATTGGATAACCAAAGATTTACCTTAGTATTTGATCCAGCGAGAGACAGGCTTATTATGGAGTCGCCATCTGATGCGACTTCCTCCAACTCTAATGAAATTGCGAGATTCGAACCTAAATAGACCATCCCGCGGTTTGATCTTAACAACTATCTGAAAGCCAATGATCTAGGTTCAACCACTAAACTAATCGCTAACTTCATCTCAGACGACGCCACTTGCTGCATTTCTCGAATCCCCCATGGCGAATCAACGTTGACATTCGATTTGCGAAGTATCATCATTGGATTATGATGCCAATGTCTGTCTTCGCAAACGTAGCATCTCGAGATCAAATTTAAGAGAAATTAGTGACTGTCATTTGAACATCATATTTCAATTCGAATGATTTCCTCTGATCGACTGACCCAACAAAAGTGACAAAGGCTATACCCAGAATAGTTTATCATCCAATTCAGAGAGCATGGCTCAAACTAAGCCAGCCAAGCCCAGTAATTTCCCCATGCCGACACTATTTATTTTATTTTATTTTCTTGGATTCGTTTCGCTCCCATGACATCTTTATAAGATCTGCCTTAAGATAAGGTTGGCCCACAATCATAAAAATAACGTGGGGCCTTTTTCCTTGTCCCCCCATAATGGAAAAGTCACCGTCCCAAATATCGAAATAATGGAATATCACAACATATTTTATTAATCCGAATTATTTCTCAATTTGAAAAGCCTGAAACTTTCACAATATAAAAAACATCAATATCTAGATTTTCTTGAGTTTTCTAAAGTTGTAGGTCACGGCTCGAATTTTATCGGGAAGACGAAAAATCTTTGGATACCGATGGAATTTGTCATTGATCTCCGTGAATTACTGAATTAAAAAAAGTAGAATGGCGATCGAAAATATTAATCATTGACTCGAGAAGTAGGTGAGATCTTGTCAATCCGATTGCTTTCTTTGAAAGAAAGATTGCAAGGACAGATCATGGGCGAGCCACTATCGATTCTTTTCCTTACTAGTGTGGAAATTAAAAAAAGAAAGAAAATAAGATATTGCATAGGGAACCACATTGCGTATGAGGCATGCCACTTATAGTTTGACTCATAGGAAAGCACTACACGTTTAGGAAAACGATCATAAATGCCGATCATGCATGGTTCGTTAGATCTTGTATAAATTCGAGTTATCTCAATCACTTGCGCTAGTCCTAATGCATTGGGAAAATTTGAGGTGTGCCGGGCGCACTGGTCCCCCGCAACTCAGGGGGGACACCTGTCGGGTGGGCCGGTGGGCCCCACCCACTCCTTGATTTTCGGGGGGAGGGGGGGGGGGGGGTTCCAGTTCGCCCGGTGCACGTAATATCTTCTCAATGCATTGGGTTGCAGCCAGTGATTGCTCAGTGTTACATGGGAGTTTTCTATAAAACCATGAAAATCTAATTCTGCAGAAGGTGATGGCCGTGGGATTGAACAAGAGCAGATCTCGTTTGTTGATCATAAGAATTTTTAACTTTTGGTGTTATGGCGCTTCATTTAGGAGATGCGACGAAATATACGCGATCACGATTGGAGAATCGATCTCCCAATGAACCCATAGAAGGTATTGGGGGTACATGCTCTGACAATTTTGTTAGTTCTAAGGAACACAATGTGACGGATCTCAATGCTTTTGGTAAATTCATGCAGCGATCGAAATACGAAAGGAATCATTCATACATCCAGAATGTAGAAAAGCTCTACCTGATTTTAAGATCAAATGACTCATCCATCATCTCCAAGAGCCGACATTATCATATTGGGGTGACGATAATCGACCTGACTCGAGAAATTAGACAAATAAAAAAGCTATTACCACCGACATTAACCGACGTGACAATACAACATAAGAGAGAAATAGAAGCTTCCAGGTTCTAGAAGAAAGGATGCTATTGCAATACACGTCGTTGCTGGCACCATGCAAGAACTCATACAATGAGTTTGAGCAAGGCTCTTACGGACTGACCTGAAAGAGAAACCTGGAGGTACCTCTATAACAAAGTCGAAATAGCTGAATAATCAAGTTTTGACATGTATAGAAAGGAATCCTAATGACAGCATCAAGCAAACGTTTGTGGAAAAAATGAAACATTGATAACCCAGTTGACAACAGTCAGTAGTTCCGATTTATTCTACTCCCAATAGTTGAGGGCGCATGAAATTCACGAAGAAACATAAGTTGTATAATACTTCTAGCATCGCTCCCCTTATCGAATTTTTCGCGGTCTGTAGTCACCCTTGTTGGGGTTACCTGGAGGTCATTGACTTGCTACGAAAGAAACAATACATAACTAATGTCGATCACCACACTAAAGAATTGTGTAATACATGCGAACTAAATCAAATTATAATCTGCCACAGGGTATTTGATAGAGTTCAATGTCTTCTCATTCATGAGAGGCGTTTCAAATTTCTAATTAGATAATCAAGTTAGAGATGAGAATTCCTATAAATTCTCCTAACCTAACACTCACTTAAATCAAGATTTTTAATAACAAGAAATGCTATTAGAATGACGAATGAGTCGTCCAAGAGTATCCAATCACTCCCCACTGAATCACAATCCCATCTATACCATTCTTATATTCCACCATAATTTTAGATATTGATCACAGTGCAACCGCATCGTCTCTTTTCACTCTGCCTCTGTCACTCTTCTCACATCAAGGAACCTAAACTTTCTTTCTGAAACAACAAATATACCTTGTAGAATCATGACTAACTCTGAATATGTCTGCATCGAACGTCGATAACAAGATGGCGAATGTGTGGTGCATACCACTTCACTCTCTCCACGTGTTCAATAACAACTTCCCAATGATATCCTGCAAAGAACCAGCAACCACAGCAGTGTTGGCGACTCGTATTCCACATTCAATTGAATTTTTACTACAAGTACTTACCTTCAGATTTAGCAATTTCATGTATTGATCGTGAAACATACTCAACCCATGTACTCTCCTCTGAATCTTTCACATTTCCATGCACATGGAGCATCCCGCCTTCTTTCCTACATTCACGGAACTGACTTTATGTGGGTAGACTCAAAAACTCACGACTGTACTCAAGCTTAAAAGTACATCATCCATCACATGAATCACAAAAGACATGACAATGTCATACTTGACAATCTAGTGCTAATCATTCGATGCTGATGTAATTTTTTAATAGTACATCATTTATCCAGCATACCCTGCACTAAACATCAAACTCTCACAAGGGCGTAATTTTCATATTTCCATAAGCTACCAACCAAGAGCATTCAATTCACAATACCCCCTGTACAAGATTGATTTCATTAATTACAAATTAAATTTTTATTTCCAAAACCATTCAATTTCAGCTAATGTCACATGATAATAAGAGATTTTTTTTGGGGGGGGGGGGGGGGGGCAAGAGAAAACAAAAACTTCTGGCTTCATTGCTATGTATTTCTTATATTTATATCCTGAAAATTATTCTAAATATCCCAGTAACTACCCACTCCCTCCAGTTGTCTCCTTTCCCAACTCTGCTAGTGCCTGCCTCCCAGTTACGTCACTAACCAAGATGACATGCTTGTTCAAATAGAACAAGCTAATGCAAGTGTCCATTGTTATTGTGTAGCGGATTGTCATTGCATTAGATGAAGCATTCACATGCAGAAAGAACCAAGTCCCCACAGTTCTGATCACTTACCTGCATGAGAGAACGATCTTAGCTCTAAAGGCAATGCTTCGAGTTTTCAAATCTATACTAAGAGCACGGCTAATGGTTGAAAGTCAAATTTTAAATTTGATTAAGGTAATATAATGGAACTACTCCTCTGCATGGTCTGCTTAAGCAAGGTCAACAAAAGTGACAGCCTGTCATATGACATTTGCAAACCGGAGAATAAAGGTAGCAAGGAGCTTGCAGAAATAACAGCGTCACACGATATCTTCATTCAAAATCAGAGACTCATCAATGAATTTAAGGATGCTCTAACCATAACACTTTCCTATCATAGGTGGCACCAATCCCCTCCTTTTGAATTCATATTTGTTGACGATTTAATTCACATGTCAAAAAAAAAAAAAGTCCAGTAAACGTGTGCTTACTTCATGATGACGTTCAGAATTTGCTAGCTTCGGACAAACAAAAATATCCACGAAATTATGCCACACAGATGCTTTGACTCAGAAAGCATACGCCCAAAAATTTTCAGCTTATCATCACGCAAGTCATCTGTCAAAATTTCTCTAGACAGCTACTCAAATTTATAGAGAATGTGTAGCGAGGGAAGTTGAAAGTCACCTTAATGACCTTATAGCAGTTACCCAACTGTCCTCACTCGATGGAAGTAGACCAAGACACACTCGATCAGCAACTCCCTATAAGCAAGCATCAAGGAATCAATATCGGATGCAAAGGTTATTAGTACCATCCAAAGAATTTCCATATGCTCCCTCCAAAAACCATAGGGTAGGATATCTTGATTATAGATAGAAAACAGACCCAGCCCACAAGAGGACAGTTCATAAGCCAATATATCAGCAATACGCATGGTTAACAAAATATAGATATCATATTTAAAGCTAAATTCAATGCTTTACAACAAAGAGAAGAGCCTAAAAGCATTTGTAAGTAATTTTAGAGTAATCAAGATTATATAGGTCAACTAGATGAGTATCATCAAAAAAGGAGTTGCACAATACAAAAAGTAATGTCGCACATTTATTCTGTGCAGGATATGTAATAAAAAAAAACAGCAAGCCCATTCATTGATTGAGAATCGAACTCCTAGCACATATTTCTAACCAGGTATGCAAGAACTGACGTAACTAAAAGGTGCCAAGTCACATTTGTACAAGAAACGTGATCCTTACATAATTCAAAGCAAATTCCAATGTACTAAAGACTTCCAGGAATAGTCCCTCCAAGGTCAGTCTCCTTAAAATTTTCTTCAGCATTCAGACTCAGGACAATCAGCTATTAGAAGTCAGCTGTTACTTTTCAACTATATTACAACAGATCAAAGGTAACTCATTCATAAATTACCCACTTTAACTTACTTCAGAGCAAGTGGATACAGGATTACACTAGGCTGCAAGCAAAGAAATATATTCAAGTACAAATCAATCCCACCTTGGGAGCTGTGATCCGATTATCTCCTTCAAGAATGACACAGCGATCATTAACCAAATTGGCCTGCAAATTGTGACGTAATGCCTCAATGGCATGAGGGTTCCATTCACAGGCATATACTAGCTTAGCCTGAGCCCTGATCAATCGAAGATTTTGTCAAAAGAACATAAAATTAAGAAGAACAACAAAAAGTGCAAGAGATATTAATACTAATTACAGTTTTATTTTTGGCAATTAATCAGCAAGAATGACCTCTCACTGTCAAAGTCCACTGGATTTATATTGGTAAGATATTGCAGCCTTATAATGCAATAATGTATTTCTTTTCCATTTTCATGATACCAAATACCAAACTGAAGGTGAATGAGAGCTAATCATACCTAACAAGGAAGGGCAACACAAAGTATCCAATTCCAGAGAACAAATCAACAACAACTTCACCTCGACAATCTAGACGAGCCATGCGAAGCTTCTCAGAAAGATTTCCCCATGAGAACATGCACTTAGTAGCATCAAAAGAATACAAGATACCATTTTCACGGTGGGCAACCCAACCATCATCACCAAAGAGGATCTTCAGTGCACTGTCCCTCGTGGAAGTACGAGCAACATAGCCCTGCAAAAGACAACAGAATCTGTTCTAAAATCCAAGAAAAGAAACACAAAAATGCACCAATAGTTGTCAAGACAAGATGAATTGTAATTTTTAAGTCCAGTAGAAGAGAACCGGGTTTCTAAAAATTGGAGAACAATCCGAGAGGCATGTTTTGCAGAGGCATTTCCAGCTCTATGGCAAACAAGGGCGAAAACTTCAGAAAAACAAATAAGATTATAGTGGGAATACTAGCCTCAAAAAAATAATGTTACTATACATATGCCACATACTCTGTCAATTCAATATTTAACATACATAAAGAATGCACTAATTGTAGATGGACTTCTTGAAGCCACCTTCAGATGACACAAAAGGATAAGAAAGGAGAAAGCAGCAAATATCGGCACAAAACTTACTTGGCGAGCAAGGCGACGAGTATTGAGAACTTTGGCGATAATGGGCCAGAGCTCCTCATCAATTATCTCCCAAACTGGATCCTTGAAGGATGTTTCTGGAAGAACAACAATATCACCCAGCCGTTCCCATCTGAAGCAGAAAATAGAAACACAGTTGAGAAGATGACATAGTATCGAACTCAAATGAGACACTTAGACCAATAAAGGAACATTATGCACTTTAACATAAATTAAGTAAAATGATAGTCACACATCAATCTCCCAAGTCTTTGAAAAACAAACCTCATGGGAAGCTGCTGAAGAAGTTCTTCTGATAACCCTCTCTGCTTAACTAGCACAGCAACCGCCTCTTTCATCACCATATATGGAGATCTAGCAACTTTTCTGACTTCTCCAATATTATCAACCAGCGTAGTTGCACCATCTTGCTTTAGAAGATTCAAGGCAGCTGACCGGGGGTTCTGATTCAATAAGATATCTGATTCTACTGGTTGTTCTGAAGAACACAGCTCATCTAGCTCCTCAAAAACATCTGCTCGATGATCCTGCTTCTCATACAGAGCACAAAATTTTTTAGTCACAGGGAAACAAATATGCAACCCATCCTCGCTGGTATATACCTTCCTCCCCATGTCCAACCATCCAAACTTCTTCAATAAGTCCTTTGCTAGCTTTGCACGGTTTCTTTCAACTTGTAGAAGCCAATGCATGGGCTTTGTCTGAGGTTCTACCACATTAATTGCTTCTTCAAACTTCAAGTCAGAATTTTCACGTAAACTTTGAGCATGCTTAAGTTGTAGACCTTCACCCTGACACTGACCATGTGTTTCCTCAGTTACCTCTCCCTGATGGCAAGAGTGCTTGTCTCCACTAGATGGCATACTGTGACCTGAGCTATCTAAATGGAGCAGGTTAATTTTCACAGGCTCACTAAACTTCGTTCCAAATGCATAACAAGATGCGCCACCCCCAATCACGATAAGATCATCACCAATGATGTTCACTGTAGTACGCACAAACAAATATCTGCTGAGTGAATTGATTGTCACATGCTTCCAGCTTTGCAGCTGCAGATCAAGCAGTGACAACTCTTGAAGATGCTGTTTGACAGGACAACCGCCAATGATGCCTATATAATGCTTGTAGACAAACATCGAATGAGAGAACCGAGCATGTGGTCCTTTGCCCAATGTCTTCTCCCTTTGCCAAGTGCGTGCCTGAATGTCAAAGCTGTATAAATCTCCCAATGCCTTTTCACCATCATATCCTCCAAACATGAAAACCTTTGATCCATATGCCACCATAGAGTGTGAATGACGAGCACATGGCTGATCTCCACCTACATCCCACTCTTCCCAGCATAGATTGCTTGTATCCAAGGCAAAGCAGGATGAACAAATCGATTCATTGTTCACTCCACCATATACAAAAATCTTAGATCCTAAAACTGCCGCTGAATGGCGATGCCTGTTCAATGTTTGGATTAGTTTATAAGCTAAGTACTACAAATATGAGCTTTTGGAGTAAAAGCACATATCTAGGCATGCAGTGCATGAATGAAAGCGAGGATGATCTTCTGTAAGTATTTGCATTTAGATCTAAGTTCAATTATGTACATGCAGCAAAAGAGAACTCTGTAAACTCTCAAGTAAAACTCAATTTTGAGCAAGATGAAATGAAAAGAAAAGATAATCTGAAGTATGATCACTAAAGCAACCTTAAAATTTAGGTTCTGTACCCTTTTTAGCTAGGAAAATGTAGTGTTGAGGACTTGACAATAGCAATGCTAAATGCCAAAAAGATTATGATTAAGAAACTCCATTGCAGCAAATCACCAAATGGCAGTACCTTGGAGCAAATACATGGCCATTGCAGTTTAACAATTTCCATTCATTAGTAGTTGTGTTGAAGACCCATACATCACTTAGAATGTTCAATGGATCAGTCCGGCCACCAATGACAAACATCTGATCTTCAACCAATGATGATGTGTGGCCCATTCGTGGAGATGGAGCACTTCTAACAGCAATAGTCTTTAAAGTGCAGGATGATGGATCAAAAAGTAAACATTCATTTCTTCTTGCATGCCTTCCCATTCCTCCAAAACCACCAAAAACAAGAAGTTTCTCCTGGTTTCTTCTATCCACTGTGCAGGCGGAGTGACCCCAGAGGAATAGTTTATCATGAGGTTCCCCCAGAATTTTCAGGGGAGTAATAGACAAGCTACAGTCCTGATGCACTGTTGGCCCTGCCAATTGTTCAAAAATTCAGACTTGCTTGTATCTAAAAGGCAATCTCTCCTGCGATCAAAACCAGATTAATATGCAGTCACTCCATAATGGATTTCAATAGACACATTCAATAAACTTTAGCTCTACACTCACAATTTTGGACTGTGCAGCCTTTATCAGGTGAAACTTGAAAGGATATAGGCATGAGGAAAGAGAGCTTTTTGAAAGTCAGCATTTTACATAAAATTATAAATTGTACAGACTGCAATGCAACTCAACGTCCCAAAAGCAATTGCTTCTGAGCCAATCAATTATAAGAAAAAGACATCTATAGGAATTATCACTTGCTCTATAAGAAATTTCTTGCTTAACCAGTTGATATTAAGAAAATTTTGTTAATGTTATAGATGCCTATAAGGGCATTTATCGCTTGCCATAGCTCCTAAATCATCCTGAATCCATCAAATCTAGCTGCAAGTTGTATCTTTGCATCTTCTCCAGATATAGTTGATACTTACACAAAGCATTACTTACAGTTATTCGAATAGCGGAAAAATTCATAGATGATAACAAACAGGATATCCACAAAGAAACTTGCCAAGTTATGTCATGCTAATATATTAGCAGGGCACTGGAAGCAGAGTAGCATTGGTTAGATTATTGCTCGAACTAGCAATTTAATTACCCTTTTTCTTTTCGAAGCAAAAAGAAAATGTAGCGAAACAATAAAAGTAAGATGAGTTTGTGTTTGCCATTTCGTGCGACACAGTTGCAGAAGTCACACAACACGAATGTTGCGAACACTAAATAAGTCGATTGCCCAGAAATTGGACCAACCATCTATAAATGTCATTAAACGTCGAAAGCAAATGAAGTTCGGCTTTGATTGTGGTAATTTCATTTACATGAATGACATCGCGAGCAATTTAAACGAAACCGAATCACAGAACATGTAACAAATCGGAGGTCTCACCATCTCTGGCATTTCCATCCGAAGTAGCACCAGCCTCTGAACTCCCAACAGAAGTAACACTCTCAAGCTCACACTCTTTTAAACTCTCAGCATTCCGTGTCGTACTCACTGTCTTCCCATCCCCAGCACCGTTAACTTCGTCCTCCGAACTCCAAATCCTCCGCAACGCTTGATGAAACTTCTCGGTCCTCCTCCTGTTCGCCTCCATCTTTTCGTTCGCCACCCCGACGAGGAACTTCACATACTCACGCGACACTGCAATCTCCCGCGCATCTCCCAACGGCACTTCCATCCGAATCGAACACCGGATCGCGACGATCACCCTCTTGCTCGCGCTCGTGATCCCCGACTCCCGGAACCCACAGGCGATGGCGGTGGACACCAGCGACTGCGCCGAGCTCAAGTCCCTGCACTCAACCGCCACGATGAGCGGCTCGAACCGAAACACCAGCTCGGACGAGTCGCATTGAATCGCCTCGGCCGGGAAAAGCGATGACAACACGGAGTCGGGATTAGCGGGGTCGTGGGAGATATAGAGCCAGGTCCCGCCGCGAGCCTTCTTATTCTTGGCTGCGGCGGCGGCGGCGGCGGGAGGCTGGGAGAGGATGGAGATGCGGCCGCTGCAGGAGCTGGTGGTGAAGTAGGAAGGGTGGTGGTTGATGGTGCTGAGAAGGGGGACGATGGGAGCGTCCAACGAGCCTTTCGGAGACTTGTCAGTCTCGGAGCAGCCGAGGGACGCGAGCGTCGCCGCTTTCCTCTTCTCAAACTCCATTGCCGGCGCCTCTCTCTCTCTCTCTCACTATAAATTGCGGAGACCGCAGCGCGGGGCAATCAACGACCCGGTTCAATCCGGAACCAGACCGAGTCGCATTTCACAAGGGGATTGTTTCGGAGGAACCGGCCTTAACCGGTTCGATTTTCCCTGCTCTGAACCGGCCGGTTCTACTCGAAAGTTTGGAAATTCAAGCATCCAAGGCCGATTTCAAGATTCAATCCCGAAGCAAACTGATTTTGATATGGTTTACTCCCAACTCTTTAAGTAAATTCTCATAAATGTTGAAATTGAACATGTTTGACGTAATATCCATAACACAGAAAAAAGTCGTACTCCTATTTAATAGGTTCGGTTCTAATTTCTTTGCTTTGAATCGACTTGTTCTACTTGAAAGTTTGGGAATTGAAACCCGCAAGGCTTGTCGAAGGTAAAATCTAGAAACAACTCGATTTTGAGTTGATATTCTACTAACTCTAAGTAAATTCTTCTATACATTTTTAAAACATAGTCTTCCCCGAAGTAAATTCTTCTGGAATATGACCGAAGGGAGGCAGATGGGCCAAGCAGGAGGACAGAGTTTGGGCTTGAAGGGGCCAGGCCCATCCCACAGGCCCAACAACCAATAAGTCCCGCCTTTCTCAGTATTACGTCTCTCTCTCTCTCTCTCTCACCCCCTCTCTTTCTGCTCCGCCCATCTCGCCTCGCTGCAGCTCGTCGACGCCGAGACGCCGATGTTCGCCGTCGCCGGGTCTAGCTTGCCGATTCGCCGTCGAAAAACAAGGTGACCCTCGCTCCTCCCTCTGCCCTTGCGCTTGTCGGACCCCGAGCCGACGCCTTGACCTTGTGAATCCTGTTTTCCTAAATGCGCTTCCCTTAGGCTCTCCCTTCGCGCCTTTCGGTACCGAACTGCCTCACGCCCTAATTCTAGAGTTCACAGACAATTCTTGGCTGTTTATGCACTAATGTGGCGATCCGAGGCGATCGTTCCTGTATTTCGAGTCCACCGGAGAGACTCTATCATTGGATTGTGATGCTTGAACACGAGATCATTCATTTGCTCATACGGAAATATATGCATTTCTCGCGTGTTTGTTTATATAGTTGTAGTGTGCTTCTTATGAGCTATTGATTGAGTGGAAATTCTTGCTGGTGGCAATGATTGTGGGTGGGTTGTTTTACTTGTCTGCTGTGAGGGAACAGTGGAGGATAAACATAAGTTGTTTGTTTGTGGACAATCCGAACACATATGGTCGAAGCTTTATTGCCCCAGTCGTGTCAACCTCTAATTTTGCATCTTCTGGTTTTGCTTTCATGTTCAGGGAATGGCAGTATTCTTTTGTCTTCATCTACTGGACTATTAGGATGTCATTGGATTAAGAAGAAATATTATGTGTAGCTGTTGAGTATTTGGCGTTGCTACATAATTTATGAGATGTCGTCTTGTGCGAATTCCTCTGGCAAAGGCTGCCATATCAGTCAAGCTGACATTGTGCCCACCAGTTCAAACTTAGATGAATGGCCTAAAAGTCCTGCAAAAGCTGAAGAGGAGGAAGATGAGGATGAAGATGTAGATTTTAATCCCTTTCTAAAGGAAACACCTTCACCAGATGCTTCATCAAGTCTGAGCTCTGAAATTGAAGGGATAGATGGTGACGTTGTTGAAAATGGTATTAAACCTTTACAGACAGCAGAAATTTATTCATCAGAGTTGACTGATGAGGTTCAGAGTCTTGTTGTTGAAGATTCTGAGCATTGTGATGGGGGAAATTTAGTGCTGAATGCCCTTTCCCCTAAACTAGTATGTGAACAAGAATTGCCTGAACTTGTTGCCAATAGGCTTTCTGAGACAGATTTAGAAATCCTGTCTAGGGCTGAAAATGGGCATTTACAAGGAAAGGAAGATCATACGAGCAGCAGACCTTACTCCCACAGTGACATGGTTGGGGAAGCTACAGATAGCTGGAAGCTGGTAACGCATTCTGATGACGAGGATGCTATTTGCAAGCGTACAAGGGCTCGTTATTCTCTGGCAAGCTTTACCCTTGATGAACTTGAGAGTTTTCTCCAAGAGACAGATGATGATGATGATATTCAAAATGTTGATGATGAAGAAGAGTACAAAAAATTTCTGGCTGCTGTTTTATCGGGTGGAGATGGCGATGGTCATCCAACTCCAGAAACTGGACATGTTGATGATGAAGATGAGGATAATGATGCTGACTTTGAGATTGAACTTGAAGAGGCACTTGAGAGTGAACTTGATGACAGACCTAGTGATAAAATCACAAAAGGAAACTATGACTTATCCAGAAGGCGGCCTGAGACAAGGCAGAACAGACGTAAAAACACCTCCGCAGAGTGTAAAAAGAAGCTTCTTCAACATGGGAAGAGGCCATTGCGTCCCCTTTTACCATTTGTACCTGTTGGATCGACTTCATATTTACCAGCATTGAGCGGACAGCCTTCGATGGCTGATGCTCCTCCAACCTATGCATCTTTAACAGCCAATGCTGGTTCCATAAATGGGTTTGCTCCTAATCAGATTGGCCAGTTGTATTGTCTAATATATGAGCATGTGCAGCTTCTTATCCAAATATATTCTCTTTGCATTCTCGATCCCTCTCGGCAACACGTTGCATCACAGGTTGAAGAATTGATTTTGCAAATGCTTCATAAACGTGATCAGGTAGTAGCTCGGAGAAGCATACCATATCCTGCTATATGCTTTTCGCCTGCATATGTTTGTTCAGCGACATCTGAGGGCTCTAAAAGATCAAATATGGCACAACACAATTTGGTATCTGCTCCTATATTAGATGCTCCGAGGGTCATCTCTTCCACGAATAATCAGATGCTAGCAACTCTAAATGGTTCCCAGTGTCAAGGACATGGGGAATATGCTGGCAATCAGGCTGAAGTTTCTCGAGCGATGGAGCGTTCTGTCTGGTTTCCATATATAAGTGGCCCTGTACTGTCGGTTTTGGATGTAGCTCCGCTTAATTTAGTGAATAATTACATCAATGATCTGCATACTGGTAAGCTGTTTGCCACTTATTGGTCTTAGTCTAGTTGGATAATAGGCTTCAGTAGGATATAAGGGTGTTTCTGGATTTTGTTCCCTTCTGTAGAGATTTCAAACCAAATCAATTATGATAGTTTGAAATTCTAGATCGAGGGCAAATTTAACTTTAAAGGTTACCAAACTGGGAATCTCAAATCCTTAAACCAAGCTTGGTTGTAAATGCCAACCACTTATCTTTCTGGTAAGGTTTAGAATTGAAGTGCATAAACTCCTGCAGCACAAAGTTAATTCTGGCTCGGCAATAAGCTTATGTTCTAATTGGCAATTCAATTCAATGATTTATCTTTCCTTTAACTGATTTGTATTTGATTGGGATATTATAAATAAGCCTTTCCTGTTAGTGGGGATATGCTGTTGGTGTTTGGTTAGTTGTACTACTACTTGGATTTTGGCTGTAAGTGATATTTTAAATGAATCTTTCCTGTCAGTGGGGATATTGTGGCTTGTAGTTGGATTGGCTTACCCACTTGGTTTGATGAAGAAATGACTAAGTTACCCATAAAAAAAGTGTGAACCATTTGGTAGAATATAGATTCTCTCGTGTTGTCCAATCTAAAGATGCACTGCATAATTTGTGAGTACTTGTTCAGTAATATATTTGAGTCTAAACTATAGAATTGAATTATTTTTTGTAGATCTCTACGTGGTAGGATATGAATGGATTTGTAAGCAATTTTCTTTATAGACGACCTAAGTAATATAAATAAATAATGAAAGAATGCACAATTTTGGTTGAAGTTTTTTTTGAGTAAGTTAAAGAAAAGTTATACCGACTTGATTGGTTTGACAAATTTTGAATGGTAGATAACAAACAAATGAAGAAACAACAACCTATTTCCTCTGTCAGGGAGATTGGTTTTTGTTTTCTTAATGCCCATAATAGGAGAGAGAGCTCAGTTTAATTGGTTTGTATTTATCTCGACAGTTGTCCAGGAGCAGCGGCGACGGCACGTTGAATCTACCTTTAATATCCCCTCTGAAAGGGAGCCTCTGTTCCCCATTTCCAGCTCTTTGTCGACTATAGAAGGTGATATTCAAGTTTTAAGTGGAGCTTCTCCATCAAATGCTCGTACTGGTTCTCCTTCTTCTGGTCATCATCCGCTTAAGAAATCATTAGCTGCGGCAATTATGGAAAGTGCAAAGAAGCAATCAGTTGCCTTAGTCCAGAAGGATGTTGCAAAGTTGGCACAGATGTTCTTTCCACTGTTTAATCAAACACTTTTTCCTCATAAACCACCCCCTTCTGCTGTGGCAAACAGGGTGCTTTTCACTGATGCTGAGGATGAGTAAGTTGCATACTGCTATTTTTGTCATTTCTCACTAGTTTAAAGTGAATCTTTTAAGGTAGAAGAAAGGTAAGATAGGTTTTATGCAGTATGAACTGTAACCAGAAATGATTGGGGCAGAAAGTAACTGTGACTGCTGTATGAATACTTGTTTGACGTCTGTGTAAGTTTTACAGCTTGACTGTCATGATGTCAGAAATAATAAATGTTTTGACCCCAATGTGTTTGCTGACAGTGCAGGCTACTTGCATTGGGGATAATGGAATTTAATACAGATTGGAAGGCAATTCAGCAACGATTTCTTCCTTGCAAGTCTAAGCATCAGGTACTTTTTGGGCTTTATGGCACTTATCATATGGGTAAAATCTTTTAGGCAACCTTTCTACCTGAACAGAAGTTATTCTAGAATTGCTCACTCATTAGAACATGTTAAGATGATTTGGAACTGATGGTTGATGAGTGAGTTTGTAGTTTTGTAAGGTGCTTAGTGAGGAGAAGTTTTGACTGAGTACCAGGCTTTGTATGCCTGTTTAAGTCTATTATGGCATCATCATGAATATATGTGTTGCAGATTTTTGTCCGGCAGAAGAATCGCTGCTCATCCAAGGCTCCAGAGAATCCCATAAAGGTGTGTGTTTCTACAATAGTCAATTTATAATCCTTATTGATTTGTGCACTGGATACATGGCTAGCATTATTTACTGACCAAGGGGCAAAATTGAGCTGCTTCATAAATGAGGCAAAAGTGGCAGTAAGTGTTAAACTTAGATTTTTTTTGTTTTATTTTTTATTGTATCTTTCTTACTATGTATCCCTTTTTTCCAAAATCGTTACGTAAAACAGATGGATTTATCTCAAATGAGATTGCCTATAAGCTTTTGTAAACTGGACAGTTGTTCCTTTTTAAAGTTGTTGTGGAGGCAATCCACATGAAATAATTAAAAGTTGCAAATGTATAATCCTATTGGATGGAGCAGTGGTTGCAAAAGTATTATTGGGCCTTGGCCTGAGGTTTCCAATTTGAGGAGATTATCATTATAAGAGCTCATTGTAGCAACACTTTCTCCAGTTAAAGTGGAGTTTATTTTATTCTAGAGCTTGAGATAATGGATGTAATTAAAAGAGAAAAAAGGAAAGGAACAGATATATACCGGAAATGATAGATGTCATTCTCTCATCTAGCTCATAGATACCACAACAAAACATCAAGTAGTTTGAAGTAATTCCAATTGATGTTACACTAGTGATTTGGACTTCAAACATCAATTGTATCAATGTTAAAAGCTTTGTGTCTCTAGACCTTTGACATAAGATTATGTGAGCCCTGCTCCTTGGGATCCAATGCTAGGACTATCTTTGAATTTGTTCCAATGGTTATGCACCGCAATGATCACACTTTGGGAGGATCACCCCCTATATTGGCTCACTCTCCTTTATGCAAATAAAATGAAGGAAAAATCAAGGAAAAGAGAGATCTAATGCGAATCTTTGCGATATCCCTTTCTATTAGTAACACGTTATTTTCACTATAAATTCCCATTTGTAGGCAGTAAGGAGGATGAAAACCTCTCCATTGACCGCAGAAGAGGTGCAATATATACAGGAGGTAAATTCAGAAGTTGTTCATTCTGTGCAATCTGCTTGTCTTTTTAAGGAAGCCATATATGACATTCATGACGCAAATAATTCAGGGGTTCAAGATTTATAAACTTGACTGGATGTCAGTATGCAAATTCATCATGCCACATAGGGATCCATCCTTATTACCTCGTCAGTGGCGAGTTGCCCTGGGAACTCAGAAGTCATATAAACAGAATCCAACTAAAAAGGAGAAGAGAAGGGCATATGAAGCAGAACGGAGAAGGCGCAGAGGTGCAGATCCAGCTAGTTGGCTAAATGTGTCTGAGAAGGTCTGTAAATTTAACTTTTGAACATAGAAATTATATTTTGATTTTTGGTCCTTCACATCTGTCCACTTCAGAAATGTGCTGCTAATATAATGGTCTTAAAAGTGGGTATTTGTGCTTTTCTATAGAAACATTGCATAGATTACCATACACTGTCCTAGGCGGATATTTATATTATAACTGTCCATGTTTCATTCTCTGGAGAAATGACTTGATTACATTGTACTCACGTGATGAGTCTCAGGTAATCTAATTTTGTAGTTTCCAGTGCCTTTAGTAAGTAAAGCTGCCATCCATATTGATTGTCTCCAATCACTTTGGGACTGTTTCGTAGAAAAGAGCATGAATTTAGTCTTCAATTTGACCTATGAGCTTTCACAATGTATGATAAAGTTCTGCCTCAGTTTGCTTTTCTTTCCATAGCAATGTTCAAGGGGATTTGAGATGTGTATTGGCCATTGGTTGCAGGACTATCAGGTTGAGCATGCTGGCGGGGAGAACAGTTGTGAAGATGATTGCATTGATGACCCTGAGGAAGCTTATGTACACGAGGGATTTTTAGTGGACTGGAGACCAGGGACGTCATCTCACACTTCTTTCAAACAACCTCACCCTTATGTAGGAAAGGGTGGCCTCCACGGCACAAGGGAAGAGGCTGCTTATGACATACATTGTGAAACACTACGCCACGCTGGAAACATGCATCGGTTTCCAATTGCATCGAGTTTTCAGAATACTTATTCTGCATCCCGTGTCATCCATAACAATGTGCATGGTACCTCAGTACCAATTCATCCAGTCGGTCTCCTTTCACACAGAGGTCGTCAAACTGACACCCCACGATTAGTAAAATTAGCACCAAACTTGCCCCCGGTGAATCTTCCTCAGAATGTTCGTGTTATTTCTCAGTCTGCATACCTAAGCCTTGATGGAGCAGCTTCCACTGTTACTGGGAGTGTGGATACTCAACCATGTGACACAGCGAAGGTTGGAGGCTTTCCAGCTGCCCAACAGAGCAAAAGTACGTCTCTGAATGATTCTGATGCGCGTTTGCCACGAGAAGAATCAAGAGTTTTCAAGGAGAAAACCATCAATGAGGAAAGGGGCATCGATTCTGATTCCCAGATGCATCCCTTACTCTTCCAGGTCCCTCAAGATGGTCGCCTGCCTTACTACCCATCAAACTGCAATACCCCCCTGAGTTTTTTTTCTGGAAGCCAGCCTCAATTAAATCTTAGTCTTTTCCATAATCCTCAGCAGCTAAATGACGGATCTTTAAGGCCTAGGGACTCTGCTTCTGATATTCGTGTCAGTGGAATTGACTTCCATCCACTACTTCAAGGAACTGAAGAGGTGAACGGTGATTTAACATCTGCTAGTTCAAAGGTTCACCAATCTGTTTCAGATGCTATCCAGGTGACGGTGCCAGCCAGTGGTGGCTCCTTGACTACTGGCACTAATCTTTCTTGTTGTGTTGATAGATCTAGTGAATTGGACCTAGATATACACCTAAGTTCTTCATCCACATTGGGAAAGACAATAGGAAGGAATGTTGAGTCTACTTATAAACTTGCAACGCCCATCAATCATTCAACAAAATCTGGAACTTTGCTTAAAAGCCAGCAAACAAGCAGCCCTTTTAATCAGCAGCCTGAAAATCTGTCTTCGGTTAGAGGTGACTTAGTTTCAGGATCCCAAATGTCGAGCAGACCAAAGGATGTTGTTCAATGCAACCTGGACTTGGCAGGGGATGAGTCTCATCCGGGAATCATTATGGAACAGGAAGAATTAAGTGACTCTGATGAAGATATGGAAGAACATGTTGAATTTGAATGTGAGGAGATGGCTGATTCCGAAGGAGAGGAGGAATCAAGCATGGAGATTGTTGCTGATACATATAACAAGGTGCATACTCATTTCTGGGCTCTTCATACCTAGTTGCTTTCTAGTGTTCAGGGTGCAGAATTTGATGTTTATGCTAATCTTTTAGGTCATGGCGTTTGGATGGTGTTCAGTAGATGTTAAGATCATTTGTTTGGTTTGGTTATAACCTAGTAAGGAGATCTTCCAGACAGTTGCTTGTCTGGTGGAGAATTTCTGATATACAGTTGGGGAGGATTGTTAGTAACAGTCGTCTTAACTTGTTCTTGAACAATAGATGCACAACTTTTTTTCTCAAAATTGTGCGTATGGAAGAATTGTTTCAGATATTTGATTATGATGATGTCATGTTGCTATCTTTGTTCTTTATCCTCACTTTGGTGGACTTGACACATTGAAAAATTTCTTAATGTTTTCATTTACATTTCTACTATTAATCTGGTTCCGATTATATTCTTTTGGCTATACGTTCTGCTAAACTCTTTCTGATGCTCAGCACTAATTTGCTTCCCTCACGAGTCATTATTCCAGGGGCTTCTTTCCATCCTACTCTCCTAAATTAAGTCTTATGGGCAGGCACGCACTCCAGCATGCATATTAAGCTTCCTTTAATTATGTGAAAGTGAATGTTTCTATAATCTAAATTTGTTATGCTAGTGTTCTGAAATTGTCTTCTGATCTTTTAATGGCTTCTTGCTAGGAGGTCCAGAATCCTGCAACTGAGAAGGTGGTGGTGGAGCCACAAGAAGATCTTCGGTGTGAACCGATAAATGGTAATCAGCTTAAATGCGATGATGCTACACCTGGAAACAGCAGTCATACTTCCTTTAAGTTGGGTCTCACTTGCGAAGGGAAAGGCACGGCGAGTAATTCATGGTTGAGTTTGGATTCAAGGTTGCAAGGCTGTCCTCCAAATCCAACTGGTGAAACTCAGGCTCGTAAGAATCGTTCTCCTCATCCAAACAGATCCTACAAGAAGACAAAAACAAGCATTAGAAATAATGTGGAGCAGGTACATGACCAAGCTATAGAGGCAGCAAAACGGCCTGATTTGGGCACTTCCACCGTCCCCAACAGGCGTCCTCGAAAGCGGACATGCAGGAGTAATGCAAATTCAGAAGTAGGGATTGCTATGTAGTGTGGTTGATTCAGACTCTGTAAATAGTAAAGAAATGTCTTCATCTCCAATTTTGTACAACTCTCAGTGCATAGCATATATCGAATGATGTTCAGAATTGGCCTAGCGGGTGGATGATGGACAAATCACCATTCTATGTCGGATCGAAGTATGGCGAAAATGCTTTTTAGGAATTATTTATTTGATTTAGTATGGGGCTTGAATGCAAGTCCTGTTGTGTGAATATCTCCGCGACAAAAGGCATGAAGAAATGAACATGGCCTCTCACATTTTGTTCTCTCTCTCTCTCTCTCTCTCTCTCTCTCTCTCTCTCCCTCCCTCCCTCTCTCATGGATTTGTTTCTTCTTCATGACAAGTGAATGTTTTTAGCTTGATATTGTTTACAGGCTGTGGTCCGGACTACGGTGCGGAGATGGATTTCATCCCACGAGGCATCCACATAGCGTAGCTTACAATATCATCTTATGCGGTGTGTTGTATCAATTCAATAGTGTGCAGCTCGTGATAACACCGATTGACTTGGTGAATTTGGACGTGGCATGGTGAAGGTATCCGTCAACTCAGTCGGCCTGTCGGATTTGCTCGTGAGATTTTATGAGGGTGAGCGAGCTGTTCGTGCTCCCGCGCATAGTGCACATTAGCTTGATGTCCTTGACGCTCGTGGAGCTACTGCGCATGTACTGCATTTTGATCCTCGCTCACCATCCTATCAGCACTGAATCATGCCTCTGATCCTGCTGGTTATAAAAGGAAAAAGTGGGGTAACTGTTGGGTGTTCTTGAACCAGTGAACGAGGCTTAGGTCCGATTAGTATCTCGTGCTTCGTAGATGTTATGAACTCCTGATTTGCTACATATTCTTCACTTAATCGCGTGACGCTTTTGCTTACTTGAGTACCTGCGAATAAGATACGGGGTTTGCACGTCACGACGATCCGGGAATTAGACTCTTAAGTAGATGGAAGGACGGAGCTTAAACATGAACCTGTGAAGGAAAAGAAACTAATCGGATGAGGATATGTGTTTTCACTGTTATCTCAGGTCGGTAAGTAGGTGTGATCCCTGCAGAATTCACCCTTCCCTTGGCTTCAAAGGATCTCAGTCGCTCAGCCGCATATGCCCTTTTCTGCCCTGGAATCATTCGATCTGTCCAACATAAGATCTAGTCTTGACTTGTTTTCAGGACCAAAATAAAATAGCTTAGAAAACAAATTTAGCCACCACCACTCAAAAGATTCAATTGGACCCCACCAAGGAATTGGCGATAAGGAAAGGCATCAAATTACGCTCCCCATGCAAAATCTCACACGAGTCAAAAACCTTATCCCAAAACCTCATCCGCTCTCTCCCTCTCCCTCCACTCATTCTCTCTTTCTTCCATTGCCAGAAACACTTAATTGGAGACGACGAAGATAAGCCTTTGAGCAGAGACAGAGACCCACATTACCAAAATCTCTTCTCCTCACCTGCAAGAATTGCCAAAAGAACATGTCTTCCTCCAATCTGACAATGTGGGTGTCGTCGAAGCCTTCTATTTCCGACGCTTCTTCGCTCGCCTTCCGCTCCTCCGTCGGCTCCATTTTCCAGCTCCCTTCCTCTGGAAGCCCTTCCAGAGCCAACTCGGTGGCCCCGATTCAGTGCAATCTACGAGAGCTCCGGGACCGTATCGACTCGGTCAAGAACACCCAGAAGATCACCGAGGCCATGAAGCTCGTGGCGGCTGCTAAGGTCAGGAGAGCCCAGGAAGCTGTTGTCAATGGAAGACCCTTCTCGGAGACGCTGGTCGAAGTTCTCTACAACATCAATGAGCAGCTCCAGACTGAGGACGTTGACGTGCCGCTCACCAGCGTGAGGCCTGTCAAGAAGGTCGCCCTGGTGGTTGTCACCGGCGATCGGGGCCTCTGTGGCGCCTTCAACAATAGCATCATCAAGAAGGCCGAGGCGAGGATCGCCGAGCTCAAGGGACTCGGCCTCGACTACACCGTGATCAGTGTCGGCAAGAAGGGCAATTCCTATTTCCTGAGGAGGCCTTACATTCCCGTCGACAAGTTCCTCGAGGGCGGATCGCTGCCGACCGCCAAGGAAGCTCAGGCCATCGCCGACGATGTGTTCTCGCTATTCGTCAGTGAGGAAGTCGATAAAGTGGAGCTCCTCTACACCAAGTTCGTGTCCCTCGTGAAATCCGACCCAGTTATCCACACCCTTCTGCCTCTCTCGCCCAAGGGTGAGATCTGCGACATCAACGGCAACTGCGTGGACGCGGCCGAGGATGAGTTCTTCAGGCTGACTACTAGGGAAGGCAAGTTGACCGTGGAGAGAGACGTGATCAGGACGGCAACGGTCGACTTCTCGCCCATCCTGCAGTTCGAGCAGGACCCGGTTCAGATTCTCGACGCCTTGCTGCCTCTGTACCTCAACAGCCAGATCCTGAGGGCGCTTCAGGAGTCTCTGGCCAGCGAGCTCGCCGCTAGGATGAGCGCCATGAGCAACGCCACCGACAATGCTTCGGAACTGAAGAAGACACTCTCCATTGTGTACAACAGACGACGCCAAGCCAAGATCACTGGTGAAATATTGGAGATCGTTGCTGGTGCCAATGCTCTATCCTAAAGCGATGAAGGGAAAAAATTCAACTGGGTCCTTGAGCGACCCAACTCGTGCTCTTACTTGTGTAGGTATGTCCAAGCGTGTTAAGCAAAAAGACCCTCTTCTTCATTCATTCAGATATCGTTTGATTCAGAAGTTGCGGATATAAAAGGACCGATTTTTGCTGTAATTCTCGAATTTCCGCATAAACCCCATCACAAATGAGGATATAAAATCTCTCTCTTGGAGGAGAAAAGCATTGAAATTGCTATATTACTCACTCGCATCTCATCAAGTCATGACCTTTGCTTGCGCACCATCTTTACCCTCAGATTCTAATCTACCTAGAGACTCCGCATCTGTGGTGGTACTCTCTGTACACAAGTAGTGCTGTAGTGCAGATTGCTTCTCTTTCAGCACATAATACTCAACGATTGCTGATCCAATCGAGCATGGCTCTGGTTCAGAAGAGCTTGTAGCTCTGAGGTCACCACCAATGAAGCCAATCATCCATATGAACTTGCTCATGATTCTTTTCGCATACACCGACTGCAATTTAGCTACTCCAACATGAGACGCGACCCAAAGTTCATTCCAATCAATCCCTTTTATTGAGAGATAAATGTACACTATGCATCTCGAGATGGCTTGACGAGAAGTTCGATCGACGGACAATTTAGGACTACATACGAATCTATCTGTTACCTCTAGCTTGGTGGAGCTAAGGAGCCCATGCACATAAGGAAATTTAAAAAACAAAAAGCAGATTAACCAAGCGGCAGTCTCTAGATCTAATTCTAGAGACAAAATGAGAGTTTGCGAATGCTTTCCAGGATACTGCTTTTTAGCTTTAGAAAGCTATAATAGTTCCAACATTTAGAAGATGTTTCCAAAGATCTACGGGGTCCTTGACCCTTTGATCATCGTTGGACAAAAGGAAAAACAGAGAGTAAAATCTTTAATTTTTGGTACGTTATAGCAACATTTTTTTTTATAGGAGTTACGAAAAATTGCGAGAAGTTACGAACTTTTACAATTCAAGAAGGGTCCGTCCCTCGACGAACCATAATTTGACATTTAGGAAAAATTAGGATGCTCGATTATACTTTTTTGCAGCCTTTTTTTTAAAAAAAAGTTCGGCCTTGCTCGGTTCATTTTGACATGAATTTACTCACGAGGAAAATATCTCTTGCACCATCAGTTGTGGTCCCAAGGGAATCTCACTTAAATTTTTTAAACTAATTTTTATATATAACTTTGCAATTTTCATGTAAACTTTGCAATTATCGCCACCTTAAAAAAGACAGAAAAAAAAAACGCCTTCATTTCTAGACAACTTGCACATATACCCCGTTCAATAAAACGTAGGCACGAAATTTTATCTATGCGTTACTAGAAATGTTCAGCTACTAAAGACAACTTACATTAAATATGGTTACATTAATACATCACATTATCATCCAATTTATTATAGTTGCGATATTTTCTTTTGTCTCTTGTTGTTGGAAATTGCCTTCGGTTAAAATTGATTGAAATAACTATGCCGATAGATCATAAACAAATTTATAACTAAATCAATAAAATCAAATAAAATTTATGACTGAATTGGTTGTTGTATAATATGTTTAGATATTTTTGGATAATTTTTCTTATGTGAAATTGATGAACTACTTAATAGGTAAAAGTGGTATAGACTAAGGTGATTTGGCCAACGTGTGAGACTCAATTGGAGATTAATGAGCCTATACTTGCCAAATTTCAAGGAGAATAATAATTGCCATGCAGCATAACTGAGGAACAAAAAGTAAAAATAATTAAAAAAAATAAGAGAAAATTGCTCATCAATGCCCCCATTAAAAGCACAAATCTTCAACGCCTTGAGAACCGGCTCGAGCATCTTCTTCTTTACATCTCAAGGAAAGAACATTTGCTGCTAATTTTCCCCTTATCAAAAGATCTTAGGGTTCCTCTTTCCCTCCCCCTTTTCGATTTCATTTCGAGGATGAGATTGAAAATTTGGTAATTAAGAGAGGAGCAAAAAGGGGAGGAGGAGGGAAAAATAAAAATGTCGATGAAGAGCAGAGGGTTGTGGGGAGTAGGGGATTCAGCTAATGCCAAGTTGGTGATCACGAGGAAGTGGGTGTTCTTCCTTTGCCTCATCAGTTTTCTTTTTGGAATGTCTATCACCAACAGGTATTTTCTTCCTCTTTTTTTCAAGAATAATATTCTCTCAATTTCTTTTTAAAAGAACTGCCTTAATTTGTTATGTCCGCGATTTTCTTTATCATAGATAATTCAAAGATACACGAACGTGGACGCGACAGTTGCATCGATCTGAAATCGATTCTATATCGGACTCATGCTTATTGTCCATATAAACCCTCACAAAGAGTAAATGATAAATTTAGAAACTGACTTTCGGAACTAGTAAAGTGTTGTGCTCGTAGCATGTAAGATTGTGAAATAGGAAAAAGGACTTATGGACGATTTGATTGCGCATGTGTATGTTTATATTGTTTTTTTCTTTTCATATAGTGAATACTGCTTATCTCGAAAATAACATTCGATCTCTCTATTTCTATCGCATGCATGAAAAAAAAATTATGCTAGAATGTGGATGAATCCTCCAAGTAAAGGCAATGAAAGGACAGCCTTGGCTGAGCAAAAGCGTCAACCAAAGGTCTCCAAAGGCCGCAATGAGAACTCTGTGAGTTTATTTATATATAACGATCGCAATCTTCACATTATGCAAAGAGAGAGAGAGAGAGAGAATTTTAAAAAGCGAAAATTTGTGATTTGGGTAATATTGATAAAGAGAGATACAATAGGTGATTGTTTATCGTCCATGCGGAATAATAATGTCTATCTAATTCGTAAATCATATTCGTCGTAACAAATTTCCATGCGGAATAATAATGTCTATCTAATTCGCAAATCATGTACGTCGTAACAAATTTTCTCTATTTCTTATGTACAAGAAAGGTCACAGATCATCCAAACAATGGCAGCCGAGAGAGCAAATTGAAGATTAGCAAGCAATTAGACGTGTAAGTGAATTAGCTTAGTTATATCGTCTTCCTATTCTCTTTCTATTTTTATATGAATTAATTCATCAATCGCAGGACAACAAATCGGACCATTACGGAGTTGGAGAAAGAATTGGCAATTGCGAGGGGAAAGCAAGCGACCATATCATCCGGATCCCCAAAGTCGGCGAATTCGAGCATTGTGAAATCGGTGAAAGCCGATAAATATTTCATGATCATCGGAATAAATACCGCGATCGGTACGAGAAGGCGAAGAGATTCGGTTCGCCAAACGTGGATGCTCCAAGGTAAATTCGGGAAAATGATTTTTTTTTTTCAAAGTTAATTTTCATATATTCGTGTTGTTTTTCACTTCGCCATAATTTTCTTCATATTTTGGATAATACATTGCGATTATCAATGAGAGTAAATTAACAATGGCAGGAGAGAAGTTGAAGAAGTTGGAAAAGGAGAAGCGTATAGTCATGCGCTTTGTAGTTGGTCGCAGGTGACATTCTTGTCCTCATTATTTTCATTGTATATTTCTTTCTTCTGGCATAGAATTAAAAATTTTATTTCTCGTATTTATTTCATATTTTGCACGCACAAGAACTAGAATTTAGTGAAATAAAGTGACTATATCATGAATTGGATGTTGTTAATTCATAAATATCCTATAAAAAATTAAAAGCAACATCTCTTGACTCAATTATGAAAAGGTTACTACAATCTTAAAATCGACCTTCACCTAAAGTTCTTAAAGTACACTGGAAATGAAAATTTGCAAAATATAACTCATCATGTTAATCAACGATTCCGTGATTCCGAGTTAATTGAAAAACATATTATGAGCTTGAAAGAATTTACTCAAGTTTCCTATTTCTCGATTTCCATTTCAATCGAGTTGCTTCGCATTACATATTTCTCCACCATGCCTAAAATGTTGTTCTTTCCTATTAGTGCCCTTAGTTAATGATGTTAATTTATGTTCTTCCAATGGTGATTAAGTTCGAGGATGTTGGCCCAAGCCTAAGCATAAAATACGTAATTGGGGAGACAATTTGTGAGACCATTACCAATTACTTTAAAGGCTTAATCGTTAGATAAATGCAATAATTTTATATAAAAATGGAAAAAAAAATCAATCTGAAACATTATAATTCCTTTTCGGCTATCAGTCTAAAACCCGATTTAGTTCTATAGTTTATTATTATTTTTAATTTTGCAGTATGTTTTCTGTTGTGAATCAATGGCACATAATGGTACAATTTTTTTTAGCCCTAGTTACTTTGATCTTGGTTATTAATTAGTATGAAAGGCAACGGTGCTGTGGATCAATCTCTCGATGAGGAAGAAAAACTTTATGGGGACCTTTTGAGACTGGTACTGCCCAACTCTTCCTTCTCATTTAGCTTCTAATAAAAACAAAGATTAATCTCCAAGTCAATTCTATCTATTTATTCATTCATGATTAATTTGTCTTTATCTCTTGATTATTGCAATGTTTATTGGGGGCAGGATCATGTTGAGGCCTACCTAGCATTATCAGCCAAGACAAAGAAATATTTCACGACCGCCGTCGCGTTGTGGGATGCCGAGTTCTACGTCAAAGTGGATGACGATGTTCACGTCAACTTAGGTAAATAAATGTTCGTTCGCTTCTAATTATTCTTGAATTGTAAGATAATCCATACTTCCTTTTATTCTCGCACGAATTGAAATAGCTATTATAAAAGAAAAGCAAGTGGAAAGATGACAACCGATAACTCTTTGTTACAATGAAATTAGCTTCGTCGATTATCGATGGACTCTTTTATTCCATATTTGAGGCACTAAAACATTTCGAGCATCTACTATTTGGGGTGATCGGCTTCAAAATACTTCAGATTAAGAACCTAAAATCTATCTTGTCAGAATCAAGAATCGAATCGGTGGACAATAGAACCAGCCTACCTCTTTTTGTGCTTCATTTTAAGTTAATTGCTATATCATATAGATTATCTTTGCGGGAATTCTCGGTTAGGACACTTGTTGTAGTTTCTATTTAAGAGACTTGTAGGATTTGGTTTTGAACCAGGTCTACCTGAATTTTACCCCAAAAACCGGCCTTGACTCCTTCAAGGCCAACCATTTGAGAATCGAACTGGTTAAGGCCAATTCCCGAATAGTTTTCCTTAAAACCTTACCAGTCCCACGGTGAATAGACCAGGAAAGGCTGGCCGGTTTAGGTTGGTTCGATTCTCAAATCGAACCGGCCCGGTGGTATTGCTCTTTCTATGCATCGCACCATCTAACTTGCCTCGAACTTGGCGCAGCAACACTTGGCATGATCTTATCAGGACATCGTTTCAAACCTCGTGTCTACGTTGGTTGCATGAAGTCAGGCCCCGTTCTTGCTAGAAAGTAAGTTCATCGAATTCCATGTCTTAGTTTTTGTCTTAATTTCCTACTCAAATTTCAAAAAGTCAAACCTTTTCGTTTTTGCTAATGGCAACAGAGGAGTGAAATATCACGAGCCGGAGTTTTGGAAGTTTGGTGACATGGGCAATAACTATTTTCGCCACGCAACCGGACAATTGTACGCAATTTCAAAGGATTTGGCTTCTTATATATCCACAAATCAGTAAGTTTGCCATTTCAATAATGCTCAAATTTTTCTATGGTCTATTTTTCAGGAAAAAATATATTAAAGTAAGGCTCCGTTCGTTTCACAGAAAATATAGTATTTTTAGAAAACATTTTCTAAGAAGTCATTTTTTTGAAAAATAACAATATTTTCGTGTGTTTATTTGAAAGTTAGAAAAGTTAAATTTTTTTATTTTCTCTCATTTTTTTTTGTTGTACATTGATTGACCATTGGTCACAAGCCACTTTTGAAAGAAGATGGAAAATATTTAAAGGTGAAGAAAGAAGATGGAAAATGTTTTCCCATTTCTAAAAAACGGAAAACATTTTCCCTACTTTTGAAGGTATTTTTTCTATTAGTGGAAAATATTTTACTTGATTATCTTGTTTTTTGTTAAACAAATGTCGAATTTTTTTTTGAAAGTTATTTTCGGTAAAACGAACGGAGCCTTAATCTATTTTTTTTGTCAAATTATTCTCATAGTGATGTGTTGCACAAGTATGCAAACGAGGACGTTTCACTTGGGTCTTGGATCATCGGCTTAGATGTCGAGCACATCGACGACCGCCGGATCTGTTGTGGTACTCCACCAGGTAATAACCAAACTCGAATAATCACCTCGACACAAAAAAAAAAAAAACCGGACCCTCATCAGCTAAGTCCATCACTTGTCGATGATAATGAAAAGAAAAAAAAAATCGGGCCAATTTTTTTTTGGCGCCGGCGGTTTTGTTTCAGATTGCGAGTGGAAGGCGGCAGCCGGGTCGGCCTGTGCGGCGTCGTTTGATTGGAGATGCAGCGGGATATGCAGCTCCGTCGAGAGGCTGAAGGAAGTTCACGAGCTCTGCGGAGAGGACGAGGATGCCTTGTGGAGCAGCAGCTTCTGAGGTTGTGCAAAGTGACGGTCATTCATTGTTACTTAGGCGAGGGGCAATGACACATATTCAATTCATTTACTTATGTAGCAAATTCTTTTTTACTCTGATTTTCAGCGTTTAATTCTTGATTTTTATTAAGTCTGAAGATGCAAATCTCCCTTCAATTCGAAAGTCTCCTCCTCACCGCCGAACTCGTCCTATAGTTATAATTTTTCGGTATCTTTTAGGGCTTAATGAAGTAATCTCGCATCATCATTTCGGGAGATTTTTGTGACGACTCGATTCGATTCAGATGGGTCGAGCTCCTGAAATGTGTACTTGGAATGCTATAGAATGCTCGTCGAATGTTATGTATTAGACTACATGCATGTTAGCCATTCTGCTCTTGTTTTTATTTTGGAGCTAGATGTTACCCGCATCATATATATATTGTATTATTGTTATTATTTAGAGTTGGTATTTTAACATAAAGCATGTAAAGAGAAACTTCAGATTAAGGGATTCATATTATAAGACTCTGATGAAAATATAACATTAATCATTTTGAGCAACTCATATAATAGAACAATTAACGTGATATTTTGACCTTTTTACTATGTCTCACGTTCACGTTTAATCTATGTATTTCTATTTCAATAAACGTATTTGTACAGTAATGTAAGTTATTATATCGATATTAAGGTAGAAAAATTTGAATTTTTTTTGTATACGTTCGATTCAGTTCATAGATAATATGAATCAATGGAATAATAATATTAGATATTTTTATATAATTCAGAAATTATATTGAATATATTGAAAATTGAGGATTACATTTGCTCAAAATGTAAATTTTGTGCAAAAGAGAGATTACACACACACTCTCCCAAAAGAGAGTGTGCGTGCACTCACCGACTGCTTGAGCAAGAAGCAATGCAATCACCGCTCGCTATCGACATATATACATAAATACAGAGTTACGTGTTGGCATCGGAAAGGAGAAAGCCCCTGTCAATTTCCTTTCGCCATCAGAAATTGCCAGAAGTCGCTCTCTTTGCTCCCCTGTAGAAACCATACATTCTTCTCTCTGTTCCAATAGGCGGATGCGATCATCTCCCTTCTCTTTTGGCCCTCCCAATCGGTCAATCATTTGAGTCCAACCCATCTCCTGTTCTGCTCTGCTCTTTCCATTTTCATCTCTAATCTGGCCTTCTTTGTCCCCTCTTTGGTAAAGTTTCTTTTATTCTGGTTTTTTTTTTCCAATTTATCTTAGACACCCTGTTTTGCAGTTTCACAGCTTTTGGCTTTCCGGGTTGCGTTCTTGATTTGTTGCTCGAAATTGGCAGCGAGTGATCGCAGTTGAACAGGAGCTGATATGGCCAATAGTGATTTCAAACTTCACCTCCCCTTTGGTCCGTTGTCAACTTCCCCTGCTTAGTTATTCTCTGTCTCTCTATATGTCTGGTTTTTTTTTCCTGACTTTTGCTTGCATAATTTCTTTTGTACACGCTATCGTTTGCCATATATCTGTTTTCCCTTTTGCTAAATTGAGGTTTGAGTATGCTTTGAGTTTCTTGATGTATCGGTTGCTGCTACTTACTGAAGCTGAACTGGGGATTTTAGGGATCAGTAGTTATTAATTTAGCTTTCTCATGCGTAATAGGTATTGCAACTTGTCTCTTTTGTTTCCCCATTTTATGGCTGATTTCACGTGATCACAATTAGAACGGATATGCTGAGGTTGAAAGAGCACTTGCTCAGAATATACCTGGTGGGATTTCCCGGGTTGGCATGTGATTGGTATTTAATGCTCGGCTGGAGTAATTAAGGCTTGGACTTTACTGATTTCGAAGTTTTTTCCTGGAATGATTTTCTTTTGATGAATTTGAATTGGTGGGTATGGATAGGTGGATGTTTTTTGTTAAGAGATTTCTTAGTTAAGTGAAGGAACGTGAGTTTTGCTGGAGGCAGTCCATTTCTTTATATTGTGTCTCGAAGTAAAGCAGCAGATATTCTTTTTTGTGTCCTTCTGATCATAGATTGTTGGCTTCATTAGTCATTCCACCCGTGTGAAGCTACTGACCCATTACAAGACGCATCAATGAGTCCTTGTTCTTGATTGTGTAGCAGTCTATGCCTCGCTTGTGTTTATCACTTTGGTTCTAAGTCGTTAACTTCTCCAAAACCAGAAATGAGGCGAGCAGAAGCTGCTCGGATCAGAGAGAAGTATCCAGATAGAATACCTGTGAGGATATTTTGTAAAAGCCTCTAGATGTTGACTCCTTTCATTGGTATTGCATATGACACTATGCTAATCATATATTCTATGCAGGTGATTGTGGAGCGTGCTGATAGGAGCAACATCTCTGACATTGATAAGAGGAAGTCAGTTGCTTCTCTGTTCGCAATACAATTGTTTCTTCTTTAGAAACATGATTGCTTCCGCATTTCCTCTCCTTGTGTTGGGATTTTCATGGTTGAACTCTCATTTAATCCTTTTTGGCATGCACTTCTTTCACTCTAGCTATATTTATGTCCATGTCTTTTTCTTGAATTTGTAGTTATCAAATGGTGACTAGAAAGAGGTAGCATCTGTGTCGTTGCATCACAATTGCATGTTCAGTGTTTAATTGTGCATATCGGGCTTGAAGCACTGTAACTTTTATCCAAAATGATATACAACTATTATTTAAGAAAACCATCGGTTTTTATCACTTTGCAGTTGCTTTTCTCTGAATTTTGCTATTCAAGTGATGTACGCTTATACTGTTTTATCTGGTTTGACTAGTGCAATCCTTGTGGACATAGCGAGCATGAATGAAAAAATTAGCTATTCTTCTGTTATAATATAAAATATGGTCACCACTTTCATGACCTTTATGAATTCCTGGTTCACCCAAGATAAGCATTGTTTCATCATCATCTTTGTCATGTCCCTTCTTTTATTAAGTTTTAATCAAGTCGCCTCTTTACTTAGTAAAATCCTCCTGTTATGTTCATTCTCATCTTTCATTTACATACCATGTAAAGGAACAGACAACAGAGTCATGTTCTTCTCTTTAAATGCAAGTTTGGTAGTTCTAGCTATAGATATTGATATATAATGCTCTGCATCATGTGTATAATAAGAGAATGTGTCTCATATGATGATCGCAGATACCTTGTCCCTGCTGACATAACTGCAGGGCAGCTTGTTTATGTTGTTCGCAAAAGAATCAAGCTTAGTCCTGAGAAGGCTCTGTTCATCTTTGTCAAGAACACCCTACCTCCTACTGGTAAGTATTGTCACGATGCATCTTCTTGCAATATGCTTATACGGTGAGATTCTATGACCGAGTTCTTGTGTTTCAGCTTCCTTGATGTCTGCAATATATGAGGAATTCAAGGACGAGGATGGCTTTCTTTACTTGACCTACAGTGGAGAAAATTCTTTTGGATTTCATGCGGAGTAGCTTGGACGAGTATAAATAAATGAAAGTGTAGATATTGGTTGGTGCGCTGATTCATTAGTTCATTGTTGGCTTAGATTCGAGGAGATGTTATCATTTCTTCGTAATATTAATACCATCTGCTCAATCTGTTGGTAAGTATTACTTGGGCCGGCGAAAACTGGATTGGACATTTTGCAACCAATGAATCTGCTACAAGAAGAGTGAAATTGAAAAAACAGAGAGGTGTTGGCGACATTGACAGAGCTAATTTGAAGCTTTTATGTTGTGTAAAAGAGGAACACAATGCAGATGCAGCTACTATATACTGAAAGACATGGTTTTTGCACTCTTCGTTAATGTGGATAGAACCATCCTGTTCTTTATTTAGAGGAGCCTTTTTTCTGACATTGATTCTTGATCCATTTGATGCCATTCGATGTCCCACTCTTGATCTTCTGTGCTCCGGCCGCCGCCGCTGCTTTTGCCTTGGTAAATGTGGCCTTGGACTCAACCTTCTTCTGGTTGCTCCCTTCGTCTTTCTTGGTGCCGTCATCGTCCATGGCCCCAAAACCGCCAGCTCCCCATTGATCAGCCCAGCTCGGTGCTTCGCTAGCCATTTTCTCAAATCTTCCCACGAGTCAAACAAAAAAAAAAAAAAATCCTCCTGAAACACATTTCAGCAATCAAGGACAGCCCCTCTTTGCTATTTGAGCATTGAACCGACGAAAACTAGTAAGCTTCAGAGTTATATCTAGATCGACAACCAAAATAATGCATGCCTTTCCGAAACATAACCCCCTGCAGAAATTTGATCCCTTTTTTGGGTATGGGAGGCTTGTGGATGTTTCAATAGCTGTTTTGATTCTGGGTAAGTGCTGTGCTTAAAATTTCAAGCTTTTTACAAAGTAAAACACGCTATACACAGAGAGAGAGAGAGAGAGAGAGAGAGAGAGAGAGAGAGAGAGAGAGAGGGGAATACCTGGAGATGGCTGATGAGAGCTCTGATGGAGAAGCTTGCTGAGGATGTCGATGGGATCTTAGGATATGGTGGAGCACATAGTAAGCCTTGGATGGTAAGAAAGGCATGTGGATAGCCTGTCTGTTGCCGACTTTGATCCTTCTCATCTTTTTTAAAAAGGACTTGCCAGCTCACCTGCTTTCCATCTTGTAGACCGCCTTCCTTTTGGCATCAATTTCTTTATTCATCGTATCTAATCATGCGCCATTGACATCAATTATTTCCACAAGTATAATTCAAACAGCAACTGATGCTCAATTTTCATTCTTAGCGTCAAAATTCAATCAAATTTACTACTGTTGAATATTGTATAGTTTCTTCCTCTTATCCCCAGAAAAAAAAAATGACAGCTCACCATCTATTATATTGCTGAGAATACTAATGCCCATAAGGGCTGGTTGGTGGAGTAAATAGATGTTGGTTTTGGGTTTGTTTATGGGGCATCCGCCACCAGAAATCAATCCTTCCCCGGTCTTGACCTTGTCTTGGGGTCCAGTTTGATCAGAACTCAAATGGAGTGATGTGAATGGACACCTAACAAAGTTACTCTGACGTCGAGGTGGATGTCCTTTTGCGAAAACATCGGCTAATTGATCCGCAAAACCAGAATTGATGATTTCGAAAGCTAGCACTTCATATTGGGGGTGGCTAGGGTTGATCGATTTTCCGAGTAGTTTGGTTCTCTCTTGGAACCGCGATCGGGGACTGGACTAGCTAATCCTAGGACCGCACTGTTCGGTCCAGTCCAATTCACAGGTGGTCCAATGAGACTAGACCGGAGAGAGAGAGAGAGAGAGAGAGAGAGAGAGAGAGAGAGAGAGAGAGAGAGAGAGAGAGGACTGGCATAGACTTACTTAGAGCAGCAAAATCTCGACTCACTAGCTGAGGAGTGAGGCTAAGAGAAGAAACGAGAGAGATATTAAGATGAAGAGAACTCAGATAATGGGAAATTGGGCTAGTTTTAATTTTGGTCCAAGTGATCAGGTTTGAATGGTCTGGTCCGGTCTGGTCTCGCCCTCCCAGGAATTGGGAACAGGATTGCCCGGGAGCTGGTTCTATTTTTAGGAACTGTGAACCGTACCAAAATTTCGAAGAATCGGACTAACCCGGCCAGTCCAATCTAGTTTGGACGGTTCCTAGGTTGGGTGGTCCATTATGCTCGGCCCTAGGGATGTCACTTAGCAAGATGACTCGCGTTCGACCCATTTTGGACCCAACCCGACACGGGCGATCTGTTGGGTACGTGCATCATGGCGTGGAACGTTTCGACAGTCAACACAAGAACTTGGTCTTGGCTGACGAAGTTCTTGAGAAAGAAGAAGAACGTGGGCTCCAAGAACAGCTTGGCCAACGTGCACTTCATAGTGTCCTTTGAGCATTTTGAGGAGTCCAATTTGACCGCCTTGGAAAGTGACCAGGTTCTGTCTCTGTTCGTGTGTGTCAATCCGATGCCAATTTGACCAAAATGCCAAGGCATCTCCCATAGATACTCGCCCATTTCATCAGCATGTATTGTTAAATTGTTATTATAGTGAGAATATTTACCTTCGCATAAGAAACAATCGGGTAGGTTAGAGGGTTTTGGCTGATTATGTATTCCGACCTATGCAGCAAGTTGCTGGCATCGTCATCTTTTGAATTGTTGCGGTCGGGCCCTAACATTTAAAATTGTTGCAATGTTTTGTCGACGCTATACGTTAATTGAAATCGGGGATGATTATGTAGTCAATAATTGCGATTAGGTCAGGCCTTAGATTATATCTCTTGCAAGACAAATTGCAAAACACTTTGAAAGTTCATGCGAAGCAAGATAAGAACTATGTAGGCTCCAAGAAAACCGGTTCCATATTAAAGATTTGTCCAAGTCTTTAGACATTAAGGTTTAGTTACTTTAGCGGAAAAGTAGTTATTTGGAAATATTTTTCTAGAAATTATCGATTGTATTACTTGAAATAATTAGCAAATAAAAAATATCTACATTATTACTGATAATTTATATCTAAATATTTTTGTAAATGATAAAAAAATTACTTTTTATTTTTATTTTTGAAAGAGATGTAAACCATCATTTATAGGAAATATTATTCAAGTAATTCATTTTTCATGGAATTAATAGAGCTTGATTAGTCATCATTATCCGTCTTTGACCCAATGAAAAGTGACAACTTCGTGTCTTAGCTGTGTACAATTTGCAGTCAAGTAGCGCCTAAAAAGAAAAGGGTTAATATAATAAAAATCTTAAATTATATCCATTATGGCATAAATACCCTGAACTTCTTTTTGTGTATTTAAAAATCCAATCTTTTTCATCGTGACATAAATATTCAAACCTTTTTGTATTCTGAAAATTTTTGCACTTATATCACTAAGATAAACATCTCATAAATGAAAGTGAAATTGAGAATGTATATGTTACATAAGTTTGGATTAATTCGTGTCACAAAAAGAGTTGGAGGTACTTGTGTCAAGGTAAGTAGGTTTAAGGTTTTTGGTGACTTAGAAAAAAAATTTGGGGTAGTTGTGTTACATTTGACATAGTTTTTGGGATTTTTTGATGGGTTACGCCTAAAAGAAAATATCGTACATTTTTTTTCCTAATACTTTTATGCAGTTTTATATCATGTTTATGTACTTTTCATTCATTTAATCAAGCGTTTATACTTTCACAAACATTTTAATCAAGCCCCTCCAACATCGAATCCAGCCAAGTTCATTTGATGTGGCCATTGAACAACGTTATAGTGTGACTTGGATAAAGTTCTTCTCTGGATGTCCGCATTAGCTAAATTTTATCCACGTCAAATTCCGACGTGGTCTACACTAGTTATAGTTTTCCAGCCACGTTCACGCCTACATCTATATATTTTATTTGCAACATACTTTAGTGTCGTCCAATGGGCATGTCAGTGAAATTTAATCGGATTTGGTTTTTGGGGGACCTGATTGGAAAATTTGTGAAAGTGGGAGAGTTTGATAAGATAAAGTAAATGTACATAACTTGATTAGAAAGAGCATGAAAGTAAAGTAATCGGACCTTTTAGATGATAAACGGGCACGCATATATCCGGTTTGAGAGCAACACTTGCTGCTAGATCTGAGTTTAGGCTTCATAGAGAGTGAGCCAACATATGGCAGTGTCGCCCTTAAATCGGGTTAGACTCCTGATGGTTCTACCGGCAGCTTTAGGACATCGAAAAGGAATTACATCACCGATTTTGGCATCTTCCTAGATGCTTCCAGGAATCTCAGGAGGAAGAAAGAGAGAGCGCTACCGATTCACATGCATTGACCCTCCTTTTCCTTGGAGCACACACCTGTTGACACCTTTATATAGTCACATGAGACGAGTCATCAAGTGCATCAGAAAAAACATTCAGCAAGTTCACTACTTCAATCTACAGAGATCTCTCGAGTTCTCCTTGGGAATCAGCCAGATCTGACTCTTCACGCCCTCGATTTGCTGTTGTCCATATTGACATGAGTTTCTTCTCGAGCTTGTTGGGTTGCTTCTCCGATGACAGTTCCAAGAGGGTCGGTTGCGTAGGGGAAGATCACGCACAGAGCGGTTGCAGAAGCAAAGATGATGATGATCATCATCATCAGGTCACAGTTGGCGATCAAGAATCAAAGAAGAACGTGAAGAGCAAGCCCGGCAAGGCTGCTCCGATCCCAGTGACCTATTTCCCCAGTGGATCACGACCATCTCCTCTTTGAGACGGTGATTGCTGCCTTGATGTTGCAAGAACTCATGGCTTAGAACTTTTCTTGCATGCGTCAGTGTCGAAGCCTGATTTATGCAGGCCGTCATGGATGCATGCCGTATGCATTCCGAGTTCAGTTCCACGGAAACGGACTCGAACGCATGTGCATCACGCATCTGGCTGGTGTCCGGGTAAAGCCACCTTAGACACTTTGGTGAATTGTTAGAAAGTGGCAGGAGGAATCTAATTACGTCTTGATTTATTCTTTTCTTCTCTTCTGGGGAGTTGTATCATTCACTGTTTACGTGTTCTTGTCACTGATTCGCACTCTAAGGAAGCAAGTATGCACTTCTTACCACGCTAAAAATAACTTGTTTTCTGGTAACAGTGAATTCTCAAGTAAACTTAATTAAAGAGAGTGCAAGCCATAACAGCAAGTTGAAGGTGGGAAAGGTTCCCCTGGAAAGAACAGCCTATGACGGTACAGTTGAGGAAGTAGTCATTCCTACACACGCAAGAAGCATATCACTGGGAAGGTGGAGACCTTGTGTTTTTCGCCAGCACATTGGGAAATAATAAGTATAGATATCCGAATAGTTGAGATTCGTGGATCTCGAAAAGATATATCTTACTTATGCGAAGAGACGTTCTGAAAAGTAAAACGAATCGTAAAACAAGTACGTGACATGTCGTTACATGACACCACGTCATTACTCGACACGTCGTCACACACCATGTTCATCCTGTGAAATGGTACTTAATTGCACGGCACGTCGTCATGTGAACACCCCAGTCGCCTTAGGGTACGCGACCTCATCAAACACACGCGGTCACATGCTACGGCTACCTCGTGCGGGCAGCTAAAAATACATGGGCTCTCGTGAGCTGGGGAAACGCGGGCTTCCAAGATAACTTCATCGTTGAATTCAAAGCCTTTTCAATTTCCAAAGAACTTTAGTACCCAGGAAACCCAGATTACCAAATAACGCAGACTTGGAAATGACGCATGAAATTAGGCGTTGACCACGTCAAGGGTCGACTACAGGATCTCAATCTTGGGGTTGGGGGTCGAAGTTCTTGAGAAGGAAGTAGAACGTGGGCGCCAAGGACAAAACTTTAGTCTTCTTCATGGGATTAATGGTTTCCTTCGAGCACGTGTGAAGAAGGCCAGCCAACTTGGCCACCTTCGAAAGTGACCACCTTTGTCTTTTTGTTCGTGTGAACTGATGCCAATTCCACCTTATTGCCAAGCCAAATTTCAATGCCCATTTCATCATCACGTATTGTTAATTTGTTATTGTAGGGCGAAAAAACATTATTGCATCCAAAATATATTGTAGCCGAGTAGATTTGGGTTGATTGCGTATTCCAAACTATGCGGTCCGTTGCCAATGTTGACATCATATATTTGGTTAATGCAATCATATCCTAATGTTTCAAATTGTTGCGATTTTCTGCTGACTTTATAAGAATTTTTTTTGGAAAATTTGTCTATAAAGTCTTAACTTATTACACTTTTACCAATTCAATCTTGAATATGTTTTCATTTTTTCAATTGAATCCTAACTATTCTTATATTTTACCAATTAAATTAATCAGGCTAATTTTTATAGGAAATCGGCGCCATTGATGCCATATAGGACGACTGGCATATGCTTCAATAATTTCATGTTAAAATGGATAGCTAGACTCAATTAGCACAATGTGAAAATCTTCAAAATTCAATTTGTAAAATTGAAAGGTTTATAATTAGATTGATAAAAGTGCAATAAATTTATGATTTATTGGAAAATTTTCCTAATTTTTTTCTTTGTTGAAATTGTCAGTTAAGAAGTAACCCCAATTATGGGAATGTGCTTCCAAAGTTCATGCAACGGAAGACAAGAGCTTCGTTGGCTCCAAGAAAACGGGTCCCCATGAAAAATTTGTCTGTCTTTCGACATTGATAAATCGTTCGTTTTCCTTCTTTGGCCCCACGAAAATTGACAACCTCGTGTCTTAGCGCGTGATTTGCAGTCAAGTAGTGCCAAAATTTTTTTCTATTTTTTGTCCCTATATTTTCACGCCTTTTCTGATTAAGTACTTATACTTTTAATTTGTCTAATTAAATCTTTATAGTTTTACAAATTTTCTACTCAAGTCATTCCGACACCAAATCTGGCCAAGTTGACGTGGCGGTCGAACAACGTAGTGCTATGATGCGGATAAACCTTTCCTAACATGGACATATAGAGGATGTTCGTATCAACTAAAATAAATCCACATCAATTTCTTTGCAATTTATTCTCATCATACTTTGATATCGTGTCTAATGGTCACAACAGCTGAATTTGATTGAATTTGATATTGGAGGGATTTGATTAGAAAATTTTTTTAGAGTAGAAAGACTCGATCACACCCCTCTGCCTTCAAGAGAGTTTCTGTACTCATAAGGTGAGAATAACAATATCAAAACACTCAAACGGTTAATGCTAAGCATGATAAGTGTTGTAACATGTACTAGTGCCACGAGAATCATCAGATAACAAATTGATTCGGTAATGACGAGATTTTTTCCTTTGATTCTGGCCACAATGAACATCTTAATATGTTTGAAATTTGAGATGGCAACATATGACACCGCTTATCTGGCTTTAGCTCTTGAGATTGTTCATCGATGGTATGAATGATACTTGTCTGTACGCAGGGTATGCGAGTCCGCTACCAACTTGGGATTTGCACGACCTGTTGGTCGAGATGAGATGAAGATACGTATCAGTACTTGCTCCCAGACCGAGTATAGGTCCATCGAAAGCCAACACACGACCTGTCATCCTTGAACGTAATAGACTCCTGCGTTTCTACTGGCGACTTTTGCATCAAAAAGAGAAATACGTCCATCAATTTCGCCAGCATCCTAGATATCTCCAGGAGTCTCGTGGGGAAGCTGCGCTATTATCCATTTCCTTGGACCACACGCTTTCAACGCCAATATATATGCACGAGAGAGGAGCCTGCGGCTTGCATAAGAAAAGCACTCAGATAACGTTTGCTACATCGCACTACTCGTTGAGAATCAGCCAGATCCAACTATTCACACCCTTCATTGCTGTTGTAGACATCGACATGAGTCTCCTCTCGAGGTCGTTGGGTTGCTTCTCCGACGACAGTTCCAAGAAGGTTGGTTGTGTAGGGGAAGATCGCGTGCAGAGCAGTTGTGGAAGCAAAGATGATGATGATCGCCATCATCAGGTCATAGTGGGTTATCAAGAACCGAAGAAGAACGCCAAGAGCAAGCCCGGCAAGACTGCTCCGATCCCATTGACCTATTTCCCTAGTGGATCTCGACCATCTCTTCTTTGAGACCGTGAACTCATGGCTGAAAACTTTTCCTACATGGGTCCGTGTCGAAGCCCGATTATCGCAGGTTGTCATGGATGCATTTCATACGCATTCCGAGTTGCCGCTCCTTGGCATTGGGATCGAATGCATTCACAACCCACGCATCCGGGCTGGTTTTGGCGTAAAGCTATCTCGCAGCTCTTCTTGAACTGGTTTAGTTAGAAAGCGGTAGGAGGAACCTAAGTATGTTTTGATTTATTATTCTCTTCTCTTCTGAGGAGTTGTGTAATTCGCAGTTTGCATGTTCTTGTGATTGATTTTCTTGCTACGGGACTCCTCGAGTCTTGGTTGCTTCACAAAAAATTACAAACCTGGGAGCATAAGTGAATAACATCTTTCATAAGCTTTCTAAAAGCATAAAAATTACATGATTCTGAATACAGATGAATGAAATTATATACATTTGAAACTTTTGGATTAGATATTCTGTCAATTGAAGCATGTCATGGTAGTGTTATAAGCCTTGCTGCCAAGGCTAGGCTTCACTACTTTAACTCGCAAATCTCAGCTACCTGCGAAATCTTAAAATTCTATCTCATGCGTCCTGCGAGACAATTTACAACCTCGAAAATATTAGATAATAAATCCCACTCCGTCATTTCAAAACTTGCATCCGTGGATCATGAGATATAAACTATGACATATAGTCAACAGCACATGCGTGGGCACATTAGGATTTATCCACATGGGTCATCAGGCGACACATCATCATAGAATACTGGCACAACGCCATCGGACATATCACACGTGTCACCATATAACGTCATTGCATGATGTGTTCCCAAAGGACACGAGGTTCTCAAGATGTGGAAAAACGTAGGCCACAGGAAAAATTCGTCACTGAATTCAAAGTGATCGAAAGGAAAGAAAATCCCCATGAAAGGAAAGAAAATCTGCCGATTGCTGTACGATTTTCCACGACAGCTCTCCTTGTTAAAGTATGTTTGTCGTCATCAGATATGAAACCGGCATGCCACATCGAGTAATCTCATCCGCTCTCTTAAAAGAGTGATCCCCATGACATCACTTCCCAAAAATGGGTGTTCATTATTTATTGCTAATCACGCGGTTTCCTAGAAATTTCCAGGAAATTCAGGAGGAAGCTGATTAAGTTAGGGTTTGAGATTTAACACCCTCATCCTTTCACCCCCAGGGACCACCTTCAACACTACAAATAGAGAGGGGAAGCGACTCTGATCAGCAGCGGATCAAAAGCTCACGAAGTCACTGCCGCCGCTGTCAATATGAGTCACTTCTCTAGCGTCCTCTCGGGGTGCTTCTCTGCCAATGCGAAGAGGGTGAATTGCAAGGAGAAGACCACATGCAGTGCGGCTCGAGAAGCAGCAAAGATCGCTTCGCCAACGAAGGGAAGATGAAGGAAATTGCGAAGAGGGAGTCCGAGTCCATGCCCATCGTAGTGGCTTTTTTCCCCGGTGGATGTCAGCTTTCTCTTCTCTGAAGAAATAACAATCGGATCGCTCGATTGTGAGCAGTTTTGAATAAATTTGTTCTGAGCCTCTCTTTTATTATGTGGTGGGAAGAGCAGTATAATAAACATTTTAGTCGTTCTTATAATAACTTCCTTCCTTCATTTTGTGTGGAACTCAGTCCTTCGTCCATCTAAAAGATTATTGTCCTCAAAGGGATCTCTCGGGAGTTAGGGTTTGACGGGCTAGACATGATCCGTATAGTCATGATGTGTCTCGTGCTAGTCAACGCAATTTGTGCGTTTCTGTCTTCTACAATGTCGAAGGCACGAAATGGAGATCTGTCCACGATCATGTTGTTTAGCGGAATAGCAGGAAGGGTTACGGTAATTGTATGAAGTTGTGAACTTGGGAATCAAAATCACGTTGGAACAAACTACCAATTGACACCATATAAGAACAAAATACCAACCTTGAGTATGACACTCATGGAACGTTAATGACTTGAAAGTGAGGAATCTAGATGAGTTTCGATCCATTTTTCATGAGATAGAACCTCTTCATCTTATTAGACCAACTTTATATGATCCTGACAGGATAAAACACAATGCAAGTGACGGATGTGAATAAAAACTATGGATTGGGTCTGGATCGTATTGTGTTTGGATTATCAAATTTTTTTATTAAAAAAGGAGTTATGTATTTTGGAGTCTCGCTGGTGACTCGCCGGAAAAGCTACCATCACCGCATCCCACCGAGTCACGTCATAGGAATATTGGGCCATTCATGCGTTCGAGGCATGAATTTCGTGAATTGATTGGCTCGCCACGGACCGTCGTCATTAATTGGACCTAGGAGATAGGACCAAATTGTGAGTTTACCTCCTAATACTTGATTAGGATGGTTATTCACTTTAATAGTTAATAATTAACTTGATTGAACTAAGTCGGTTGTCAATTGGGTGATTAGGCGCAGTTTGGTGACTTTTGGGCGAATTAGGGGCGATTTGGTAATTTTTTTCCAATTAGGGGTAAATTGGTAAAATTGGATAATTAGGATAATTTGATAATTAGTTGTTGGGAATTGAGTTAGAAATTTTAAGAAACTATAAATAATTTACTAGTTTTGATTAATTAGGGCATAATTAGGGCTCTTAGGGGCAAATCGGTAATTTTTGAGTTTCCAAGGGAAAAGTGGTAAATTATTGGTTACAGTCAATTTTAGGCATTTGGAGATATTTTAGTAAAATCATGGATAAGGTGCGTTGGCTAAATGGCTGCCAATTAAGGTGATGGCGCTCGTAGTTTTATCGAATGGAAGATTCTGGATTTGAAATAGGCAACTCGGTGAATCCTTAATCGGTAGGCCAATGCAGTTGACTTTTAGGGACTTTGAGGATTTATTCTAGAAATTTTTTGTGCCATATTGTATTGAATTGTTTAATATTCTTGATTGCACAATTGATTGTCGATTGTTTATAAGCTGTGTTTGTTGTTTGATTGTATTGATTGGGACTGTTGATTGATTGGGGACTGGTGTGGAGTGATGACTAACAAGTTAACAAGATAAGTGGGTTTGGAAGGCCTTGAGGCACGAGAACTAGATTACCTAAGGGGATAGGGACCATAGAATGAGTGCATTCCTAATTAAGAATTAGGGCGTAGACTCATTGAGTTTTATCTCATTCGTCGTTGTTTTTTTACAAATCCTGACCATAGAGTTCCTCCTCAAGGGTCAGGTGAGGCTAGAGGCGCCCATTGATGATGGGTAGTTGGTTGATATTGTCGTATCCGATCAGGGATGTTTTTGAGAGACACGAAATCCTGTAATTTTTATGGCACAAATAAATACGTTTAACCTCTTCGTGGGTTTTTTGTAAACATTGAACCGGTTTATATGAACTAAGAAGTTTTTCAGATACCTCGGGTTTTGTCAGAGACTGATTTACTGCTTCCGCCATATATATTTAATTATCTGTTTTATTTGGTCAGCGATAACTCTTGGAATTGTCGTGAATTCATCGACTAGCGAGGGGCATTTTCGAGGACTGTCGCATGTTCTGATGCAAGACGTGATAGTTTAAAGTGGGGAATATGTATATATTTCATTAATATGGATTGGATCTGGGTACGGTCGGGTGTTGATGATTAAATTTGTATTTATGAACATAAGTCAACTTATTCGGCCCAATCGGATCGTCCACCCATTTGGCAAGTCTAATGACGTGAAACCAGCATGCTCTGTCTAATAATTCCTTCTAGTCTATTGAAAAATGGTCCCAACTCATCATCATCCTCAAAATCAGATTCCCTGATTTTCCTGCAAATCGCGTGGTCTGCTAGAAATTTCCTGGAATTGCTCGAGGAAGCTGACTGAGTTAGGGTTTGACAATTAGCACGCTGTTCCTGTCACTCTTGGAACCACCTTCAGCATTATATATAAAGAGTGGAGAAGATTACGATATGCATCAGATCGAAAGATCAGATGAGTTCAATATTTTGTCTACTAGAGCTTTAAATATTCACGACCCCACCCCCCCCCCCCCCCCCAAAAAAAAAAAAGATTCAGCAGAATCACACATACCTTTCTCTATTCATTAAAGTCCGTCGCGGCCGTCGCTGCCGCCATCGAGATGAGTCTCTGCTCTATCTTTTTTCTGCTGTTGCTTCTCTGGAAACACGAAGAGTGTGAATTGCGTAGGAGAAGATTAAGTGCTTTGCGATTCGAGAAATCGATGGAGAATGCAAAGAGGAAGTCCAAGTCTTCGCCCATAACAAGGACTCATTTCCCAGTAACTTCCCGGCTCTCTCCTCTCCGAAGAAATAACATGGATCATCGTCGTGCGGCTTAGATTGCGAGCAATATTCGTCGACTTGCTTTTCGTCATTTTTTCTCTACATACTTGGTCCAAAAAAAAAGAAGGGTTTTTGGTTCTTGAGGAGGAGCTTTTGGAGGACAGTCACGTGGTGCTCCAAAAGCACCTAATATACATTTTTCTAATCCGGGATTATCTTTTGCAACATACTTTCATTGTTCGATTCACAAAGAAACCTAATAATCAACTTGTAATTAAGATTAAAGTTTCATTTAAATAAAAGTGAATTGCACAGTAAAAGCCTAAGTAAGAGCGCGCTTAAAAGTAAAGCAATCACAATTTACGTAGAAGAAACCTTGGAACACTAGGACAATTGTGTAAAAAGTCATAAACTTTTTGTAATTTTACCGATTTAATCTCTTTTTTTTTTTTGCTAATTCAGTCCTAAATCTTTTATAATTTTGTCATTTAAGTCATTATGACGACTTTTCGCCGAAAAAAGCCTACGTGGACGTCCAGTCAGCACAGTGTATTTGACGTGGCCTGATCAGTTGGTTGCTGGCGATGATGTGGCACAAAACGGCGTAGTTTTGACAATTTGCCCCAAAATCGAATGAACCCTAGCTTTGCCCCAAAACCGAACGAATCTCCTTCTTCTTGCGTCCTTTAGCTAGTCTCTCGGTTTTCCTTCCTTCTTCTTGAGTGGGTTCTCTTGATTTCCTTCCTTTTTCTTGCATGGGTTCTCTCAGTTTTCCTTCTTACGTCGTTCTTTAGCTAGGGTTCGAATTGGGTTCTTCAATGTGGGGCAAGTCAAAGCATCAAAACTACGTCGTTTTGACATTCAGCGGCCACACAACACCGATGATCAATCGATCGGGCCATGTTAGATACACGGTGATGACTGGACGTTCATGTAGGCCTTTTCCGACGAAAAGTCGTCGGAATGACTTAAATGAAAAAGTTCCAAAAGGTTTAGAACTAAATTGACCAAAAAAAAAAAGATTTAGAACAAAATCGGTAAAGTTGCAAAATGTTTGTGACTTTTTTGACAATTGACTCTTGGAACACTCCAAGTGACTTTCAAGTATAATGAAGTAAGATGAGTTTTCCATTCATTCAAGGGACAATAATGAAATAATGGAGCGACGTGATATCTTTTGTCATGCGTGCTTTTATTTAGACCGGCAAATGTGCCTAGGTTTTGCTCCCATTCATTCAAGCGATAATAATGAAATAATGGAGGGACGTGATATCTTTTGTCATGCGTGATTTTATTTAGGCCGGCAAATGTGCCTAAGTTTTGCATTTATGCAAATGATTGGGCCAGAAAAAAAAAGCCACCTTAGTACGAAAAATTTAATTTATTAAACTTTTGGTTGATAAAGATATCCATACGAAAGAATATTGTAGAAATATAAGAGGAAAGAGAGAAATATTATAAGATCTGAATTTTTCTTAGGAGGGTTGTGTTATAAAATAAAAGATTCAAGCTTTAAAATTGGAATTCGCGAAAGGCAAAACAGAATTATTAATCTATTCATATGTCCGCATATAATGTATTCGCAAAAAAGAGGAAAAAAAAGAAAGAACTTCTTTGTCTTGGTTCTAGTAATTCGAGACTTAAGAAAACAGTCATGGGAGAGTTGTACAAAAAGTATAAGAAAACAAACAAGAAACTTCTTTGCGTGTCCAAGAACTGGCTAAAGCCACAAATTTGATAATTGGTCTCGGTCTCGCACGCGTAAACTGTTCTTGGATGACCCAACAACAATCCAATAGCATCACGACGCAACGACAGAAGCGCGCCTTCGGCTCCAAGTAGTGCTTGGTCCTTCCTTCCACATTAAGGGCATGTTTTAGAAGGTGAAGAAGAATAAGAAGACGAAGAAGGGGGTTGGTGAGAGAGTAGAGGACTGACGGAGCCGAGATGACGCCGGTAACAATTGTGAAGGCCATTGTTGGAGAGGTCGTGGAGGAAGGAGCCACGTGAATTGCAGCGGATAATATTTTTGTAAGCAGTCAGCTCTCGGTTGGACGCAAGCTAACATATCTGTCAAGCCTAGAAAATTCTGTCAGATATGAAAATTAGGTTCAGCTCGGAAACGAGTGACTCGGTGGCTAAAATGACAACACCAGATGCTTCCAAGAACCTGAGGAGGAGAAAGACCAAGTAATGATAGTGACACATGAAATAATCCTTCAGTTTCTTGGAAGCTAAGCCACATCTCTTCAAAGCTTTATAAGATATGTCTATATATAGCGAAACAATTGTGAATTTTCTCACAACAGCACAGAAAAGTTAGCTATTACAACAGCTTCAGCTGCCTAGAGAGAACCGGCCAAAGTAAAGATTTCTCAGCCTCTCGTGCTCGTAGTATAGTATTTACATTTTCATTTCTCATCGATCATGAGTCTGTTCTCGAGCCTTTTCAGTTGCTTCTCTGATCATTCAAATAGTAGAGTGATCAGCTTGGAAGGAGAGGATCAATCGAACAAGATTCGTTCGATAAGCAAACACGGCCATGTCAAAGGTGAAGGCACATCGAAGAAGAACGACTCCAAGAGCAAGTCCAAGCCTCCTCCAATACCAATGAGTTACTTCCCAGTCGGATCTCAACTCTCTCGTCTCTGAGTCTGGCCGAAGACTGAAGACCATTTGTAATAATCTTTTTATGGAAGAGGATGGTTGAATCTGTGTATTGGTTCACTCATTTGCTCTTGAGAAATTGTTGGGAACTGAATATATGACACTGAATAATGTTTTTCGTTCTTCCTTTTTATGAGGTTACTGTATAGTATTCTGTTCCAGTATCAATCATCTTTATGTGAAAGAATAGCAAAAAGTTGCTTTTTTCTCCTCTTTCAAGCCAATCCCGCACTGGTTAAGGTCAACACCAAAACATGACTAAATGCATGAACACAAAATGGGGAGCCGCCCAATTGGAAAACCGAAAAAGAAAAGAGGGTTAGCCTTCTATCAAGGGTAAAAGAAGCTCTAGCCAATAGAGTAACTCTTTTTTAATATTTTAATTGCTTGTATGTAGTCTAGCTGGTGATTAAATCAACCTTTGGAATACATTTTTTTCATCATATTCTTGTCTGACAGGAAGCATGTTTGCATAACTAAGAGCAGCCGCCGATCAACAGACATAGTTAACTCTACCGACGTAGAAAAAATTGTTAAGCAGGAAAAAAGAAATCAAAAAGAGGCACAACTCGGGGGAAAAAAAGACTTTACTAGGAGAAAAGACCAAAAGAGAAGACGTATGCAGAGCTTAAATTTAGACTCCACTTGAATATCAATAGTTATATAAAATCTGAACCGCATCACTCATTTCTCACTGAAAGTTTGTAGAGCAAGATTAGAGTTAATTAGAGGCAAAATAACATCAAATACTTCTCATATTTTAAGTTTGACCAAAATTTGGCTCACGAGTCACTTGAGTCAGTTAATACACAAGTTGATCCCAACTTTTCTAAGTATACTCTACCTAATCATACTCATGTGGCTATACGGTCGGATGACTCAACTATGATGATGTGATGGATGTGGAATGGGTCGAAATAATTACATATCCTACGCAGTTGATATTAATCCCTTTTTCTAATTCAATCCAAAACATTGCTTCATACCTCGAAAATTTGGTACCCTATAAAATCTTACTTGGTGGTCAGTACTACAATCCCACCTTGTCCAATTTAACGTATCCAATCTTATGTTAGGATTTATGCTATGTACACCCTCGAGGTAATTTTTAACACAAGCATTATTAGAATGGAAATAGAAACCTGTCGACATAATAAGTTTAGAAAAGTCAGAGCATACATTGCCCGTGTAAAGTAAATTTTTACACAAGCTGCCTTATCTGCCCTTGATTTGAAGATCACACCTACTGCTCTCTCAACTCATTGGTGTACAAAACTAATATTGTTAAGTATCTTCTACTAGTAGAGTATGCTATAAGTGCTCACATGTTTACATATTAATAATGAAAATTATATGTATCATTCTCTAAGGCCCACTTGTGTAAAGGATTTTTACATTGCCTATGTACATAAATAAGATTTCTTTAACTGTGTCTTCATGAAGCATACAACATATGAGGATTTTTATATGGTACACTAGGTTTGTAACAAAATCATTACGGACGCAAATTTAATCATTAACATGGACATATGCGGTTTTTTAAATCTGGTAAACAGGTTTATTCCATGAGTGGATGAGAGTATTCCATTAGTAGATGAGAGTTTCTATTTGATGATTACTTGGGTAACAACGTATCTTATCTAAATATAATATGTAAACCCTAACTTCTAGTGTAAATTTCATGCAGATTAATCAGGAGGCTCGGAGCAAGGAACAAGAGAACATGTTCCTAGAAGTAGCATTGGCCATTGACCGCTATTAGAAAAATTTACCAAATTTGAAACAAGAACACCACAAGTCAAAAAAAAAAAAAAACGCCACAAGTCAAGAACCGATATGCAACACGTGATAATTCAAAAAGGTTTTCGCACGGGGATTTATATCTCTAGCGCACATCACAAAGCCATTGATGCAACGACGCGTGATTCTTAGTCAAGAAAATAAAAGAGGGAAGTTCACAGGTAATGGTGGCCTCCAAATGAAATATGATTGAAGCTCGTGGAATGCATAGTCAAACGCTCTCGACCCCATGAAAAGTGACTTCTGGTCTCTTTTTATTCATCAAATTTTGTGGTCAAAAGACACTTATCCTTTGGCATCAATCCAAATTCGACTGTGGCACTAGATGACACGAATTAGCAACTAGACGTGGTGTTGCGTGAAGCAGATAAACACTCCGTTTGTTGGCAGCCGAGGCGAACCAACCTAGAAATTTCCAGGGACTTGAGGAAGGAAGACTGAAGTTACAGATAGTTGCATCCATGAGATCATCCATTTTCTTGGAAGCCAAGGCCCAGTCTCTTGAAAGCTTTATCAAAATGTCTATATATAGTCGAGGAAGAATCTTGGGTTTTGCACCGAACAACTCTGAACAGAAAGTTCTCAACTACAATCCCCCAATTTTTCTTAAAGGAAATCAGCTGAAGTATTGAATTCTCTGCCTTTTATTCCTGCTGGCTCTTAGAATGTTGTTATTCTCATCCTCAATCATGAGTCTCTTCTCAAGCCTCTTGAGTTGCTTCTCCGATCATTCCAACAGTAGAGTGATTAGCTGCGAAGGAGACGATCACTCGATCAAGAGCCCTTCAGTAAGCAAGGATGGCCATGTCGAAGGTGAAGTCGAACCGAAGAAGAATAGCTCCAAGAGGAAGTCCAAGCCTCCGCCGATTCCAGTGGCTTACTTCCCCATCGGATCTAACCTCTCTCGTCTCTGAGTCCTGCCAAAAACTGAACACCATTAATGATCTCTTATTTGTGCAAGAGGGTTCGCAGAATCTGTGTATTCTTTCATTCATTTGTTTTTCCTGCTTGCCAGGTCAATGTTTAGCATAGTGTCCAGGCACCACATTGTCTTTTTGTGAAAGACTAGTCAAAAGTTGTTTTCTCTGTGCTTGTTTCAAGTCAATTCCTCTGCGTTCTCGCTATCAAATTGCTTGTACTTAAATCTAATGTTAAACGAACCTCTGGAATAAATTATCTATCATTCACTAACAATAGCCAATCAACACAAGCAATCTAAAATCTTAAAAAATGAGTTCTCAGAGTGTAGTAGAAAGTAGAGGTAACATCACATCGGTATTTATCATATTTCATGTTCGACCATCATAATTAGGTTTGCGATTCACTTGAATCAGTTGAGACAAAACTTGAGCCTAAATTGATTTAGTGTACTTAGGCTATTTTATACTTGACTTGGGTACCCGGTTGGACAACTCAACTATGATCATGTGGTGGATGTGAAATGTGTAGATCATACACCATCTGTGTAAAGGAAAGCTTACACAAGCTATTTTTTAGCTAAAGTTGATTTGAGGATCATAGCTAGCCACACAATCAAATCAATAGCATACAAATGCGCTTGTATTTAGTGTTTATTTTGCACGCTAGAAGATGCTATAATGTTAAAAAAATTGACAAGTTAAAAATACAAATTAAGTATGTCATTCTGTAAGACTAGCTTGTGTAAAGAAACTTTAACGTCGCCGATGTACAGAGTAAAAGGCCTTTAAAAGTTGTCTTCGTGAAGCACGTAACATGTAAGGAATTTTAATTTGGTAAACTGGTTAAGTAAAACGAAAAAAGAAAATTTTAAAAGAGGGTTCATCTCTAATTTTGGTAAATGAATTCATTCCTTCAGTAGACAAGAGTTTTCTACTTTATGACTTCTTATATCGAAAATAGTTTAGACCAATATCACACTTCATGTAAATCCCATAAGTAAACCCTAATTTCGAGTGTAAATTGCCTGCAGACACCCTTAACCGTCATTCGGAACATACCAAATTTTAAAACCCAAATTCACGAGTCAAGAACTAATATAAACCACGTGGTAATTGGAATTGGTCTCCACCCAATATTTTATTTTCTGGTATACATCACCTTGCCAACAACATAACGTTGCGTGGTTCTTGATCTATGAATAATAAAAAGAAAGCTGAAATAAGAATCTTGATCAACGTAGGCTGCAAGGAGATGCTGTCCTCCAAATTAAGTATGATTGATGGACGTGGAATGTTATAGTCAAACGCTCTCAACCCCACGTGAAGTGACTCCTGGTCCATCTCTTCATTTGTTTTTGGGGCCAAATTGATGAGTAGCTAAATTTAAAAAAAATGGTGTAGAATTGGTGTGATGCTCCGCCCTCGAGCACGCGGTTGTAATCCCTTCTTTCTCTAATCGATCATTACGACATCCCCAACTTGTTCCCGACCCTCAAAACTTTGGAGCATCCGATACAAAATTTCACGGTTTAGTCTGGAAAACTCTCAAGATTCTTAGGCCACTATCCAAACTTAAATATTTACACAATAAACTACAGAAGGCCAAAACAGCCGTTACAATTGGGGTGTAGATCAAAGCTTTCATGAAAGGTGCGAAGGGACTGTATCATATATGATTGAAATCCTGCCATTAAATTTAAATATCAAGTTGTACAGGAAGGCCAATAGACTTACTCAAAATGTTCGTTAAAGAAAGAGTTCACAATAGCTACAATTAATGAAATTCAACGTTTTGTCACCGGATCAAATCCAATCACTCCTTGACCTCAGAAAATCCCCAGCCATTATGGGGGAAGATTTGGCTTGTACACCAAGTGTAGGATAACTCTGGCTTTATCCAACTCACGATTTTTCATTTTGACCAAACATCCATCAATCCAATCATAACTCAGGTGGTGAAGTTGTGATTGAGCTTGCTCGAAAGAGGCCACAGCTATCATTCAAATCGAAACCACAGATGGGAACTGTTATGGCAATGCCGAGGGGATTATCGACGCTGGTCATCTCTTCTTGCCCTTTTTGGCCAATGAACAATTAATTGAGTGGCTATAATATCTTAGCCTATGTATTATAGAAATTTTAACACAATAATAGGTCAGCATGCGCACCTATCCATGGGTAGCCCAACTGGTTAGGGCGAACTTTGACTTATTTGAGTTTTCGGGTTCGATTCCCCAGGGAAGCACCTGTGATTTAAGTGGGGGGCCATGGCGGTAGGTTGCTGTGCTAGTCTCTCCCGAGGAATAGTCGAGGTGCGCGTAAGCTGGCTCGGACACCTCGGTTACCAAAAAAAAAAATAGGTCAGCATGCGCGGAAGCTCCCGTAATAGAAATATGGACTAATGCTTAAGCTGAAACAAAAAGAAAATCTAAGAATTGTTGGCGTCAAAGAAAGAAACACAATGTGCCACACCTCTGTTGGACTTGATCAAATGTGCCGCTAAAGAGAAACAACGCACATGTCACACGTGTTGGAGGTCGATGTAGTAATAAAAAGAAGGTAATTCGTCGAGAGAAATTCAAAACTCACCTAATTTGAACATGGTGATCAATTCGAAGCAGATAAACGCTCCGTTTGTTGGCGGCTGAGGCTTACCAACCGAGACATTTTCAAGAACTTGAGGAAGGAAGACTGAGTTACTGATATCATCCATTTTCTTAGAAGCTAAGGCCAGGTCCCTCAAAAGTTTTTGTCACTATGTCTATGTATAGTCGAAGAAGAATCTGGGGTTTTGCACCAAACGACTGGAAACAGAAAGTTTTCAACTACAGTTACCCCTTTCTTCTGAAAGAGAATCGGCTAAAGTATTGAATTCTCTGCCTTTTTTTTTTTTTTTTGCTGGCCCTTAGAATTTTGTTACTCTCATCCTCAATCATGAGTCTCTTGTGAAGCCTGTTCAGTTGCTTCTCCGTATATTACAATAGTAGAGTGATTAGCTGCGAGGGAGAGGTTCACTCAAACACAAGCCGTTCAATAAGCAAAGATGGCCATGTCGAAGGTGAAGCGGAAATGAAACAGAACAGCTCCAAGAGGAAGCCCTAGCCTCCTCCGATCCCAGTGGTTTACTTCCCCATTGGATCAAATCTCTCTCGTCTCTGAGTCCGATCATCTTTTTTGTGCAGGAGGGTTTCTAGGATCTGTGTCTTGGTTCATTCATTTCAATATAAAACAGTCCTATGTTTTTCGGTTTTCCTCTTTTTGAGGTCAATGTATAGTATTAAGTTCAAGTATCGCGTTATCTTTATGTGAAAGAATAGTCAAAAGTTGCCTTTCCTTTGTTCGTTTCATAAGTCCTCTTCTCTTTAAAGTCAAGTCCTTAGTGCTTAAGATTAAGACCAGAACATGACTACATGCATGAACACTTGCTTTGTGTCGCTCTCTAAGACCCGCGTTGCGTAAAGGAAATTTCACACAAGCTGCTTATCTACCGTTGATTTGCAGATTTACAACAACCCGCTCTCTCCAATCAATGGCGTAAAAAAACCACTTGTGTTAAATAATTCATACACTGTTAGAGTACGCTATAATTGATCATAAATTTACATTGTAAAAATAGAAAATGTTAATACCACGAAAAACCCCAAACTTTACTAATTGTGACACATTTATCCCAACCTTTTTTTTTGTGACACGGTTTTGCCCACTGTGACACATTTACCATAAACTTTTTTTTTGTGACACTAAAAACCTTAAACTTTGCACATGTGATACATTTACCAAAAAAAATTATTCCGAGCTTGCCGAAGGGCGACAAAGCCCTTGACGGCCGTGGGCAAGGGCAGCGGGGGTTGGGGAGGCCGCCACAGCCCTCCCCCACGGCCGGCGAGGGTAGCCTCACCCAGATCTAAGCGGGGCTCTCATCGGCCGTGAGCGAGAGCCGTGGGGGCTGGATAGCCCTCGCCCGCAACCAGCGAGGGCACCCTCACTCAGATCTACCCTGCCCAGATTTGGGCGAGGCCACCCTCGTCCAGCCGCGGGGGAGGGCCGCCCAGCCCCGAACATGGCCTGCCCCGCCCAAACTTCGCCCAAAATCAGGCCACAATCAAAGCTTTTCCTATGCGCGCCAGCTATTCGACGAAATGCGCAAGTCTCCATCTTCATCTTCATCTTCATCGCAACTCACTTGCACATTTCGTCGAATAGGTGACGCGCGCCTAGATCTAGGCTAGGGCCATGGGGGCTAGGCGGCCCTCCCTCGCAGTCGGGTGAGGGTCGTCTAGCCCCCGGGGCCCTTGCCGGCCACGAGGGAAGGCCGTGACGACCTCCCTAACCCCCGTCGCCCGGCGAGGGCCGTCTAGTCCCCGGGGCCCTGCTGGCCACGGGGGAAGGCCGCGATGACCTCCCCAACCCCCATCGCCCTCACCCACTACCGGCGAGAGCTTTGCCGCCTTCCGGCGAGCTCTAGTGGCCGGTGGAACTCGCCCGAGCTCCTTTTGAAAAAGAAAATAGAAATTTCTTATTTGGGTAAATGTGTCACATGTGCAAAATTTGGAGTTTTTGGTGTTACAAAAAAAATTAGGGTAAATGTATCATAGTGGACAAAGTTTGGGATTTTTCGTGTCACAAAAAAATTTGGGGTAAATATGTCACAATGAGTAAAGTTTGGGGTTTTTCGTGGTATTAACCCAAATAAAAATCATGTGTGTCATTCTCTAAGATTTACTTGTGTGAAGAAATCTTTACTTTGCAAGTGCATAAGATCAGGGTTAGGCACTTGCATATACATATACTACTTCTAATTAGATAATAGTTACTATTACACTGATTGCGTAATTTATATAAAACCTGTGAAGTTTTGTAGGACCACTGCTAATTGTTCTAAAAGTTTAAGCTGTTAAATGAAGGCGTGGTTTAATATTTAAGTACTTTCATACTCCCCTCACGCTTAGTCTGGTCTTTTTACCTAGTACTAAGTGTGGAAATATTTTGGGTAGACAAAATAGGGACTTAGTAAGATTTAAACTCAGGATCTCCTACTCTGATATCATATGAAGTTTTTGTAAAACAACTACTAACTGTCCTAAAAGCTTAAGCCACTAGATGAAGATGTAGTTTAATATTTAAGTATTTTCACAAAATCAATATGCATCTCTACAGTAAATTGTATGCTGGCACAGTTGGAGGCGTGAAGGAAGGAACAAGACGACATGTTCCTAGAAGTAACCTCGTCCCTTGATCGCTGTTAGGAAAAGGAAAGTAAATACCAAGTTAGAAACAACAAACATTACAAATCAATTATCTAATAACCACAACGTGGTAATTAAAGTTGGTCTCCCACGTGTATTATATTATGTTGTGTACATCACCAAGCCAATGACATAAGGACGAGTGGTTCTTGGTCACCAAGTTAGAAACAACAAACATTACAAGTCAATTGACTAATATATACCACCACGTGGTAATTAAAGTTGGTCTCCCGTGTATTTTATTATGTTGTGCACATCACCAAGCCAATGACGTGAGGACGCGTGGTTCTTGGTCAACAAAATGACATAAGGGATGCTCATGGAAGATCGTAATCAACGTAGGCTCCAAGAAAATGTTGGCCCTCCAAATTTGGTATGATTGAAGCTCGTGGAATGTATGGTTAAGAGGGCTCTCGGCCCCACCGAAAGGTACTCCTAATCCTTTTGTTCATCTAGTTTTGCAAGCCAAATTGATGAGTACCTCATTTGAAAATATTGAGGAAGAATACCAAAAAAAAAAAATCCTAAATCTATTGATATTGTACAAGTTCAATTCTAAACCCACTTTTTTGTGTTGCATTCAATTCTAAGCCGACTTTTTTGTGCCACATTCAATTCTAAACCCACTTTTTTGTGCCACATGAGGCCTCAAGATTTTACATTTATGTCAATTTACTCCATCCGACTAATTTTAACAAGAAATAGCTCAAATCAACGTTGACATAGATAATTTTTAATGATTTTTTATATAATATTTCGAATTTTTTTCTTTCTTTCTCTTTCTCTTTTTTCCCCTCCTCCCTTCTTCCTCTAGCTGATCACCAGACCTCGGCGACTGGCCAAATGTTAGGGCCAGCTATGATGAGCCTCGCTAGTGACTGGACAAGACCAATCTCGCCTATTGACAACGTGGCTTGAACCTGATGCAAATTGATGCGAAACCCTAAAGTAGCCCTTGTCTTGGGTACAGCTTTGATTCGGTACACAGCGACCCGCTTGCCATGAAGGTTACTCCGCAACCATGAAATCAAACGACGATTTGAGCATTGGCTGCTTTGATTATAAAAAAGAATAATACAAACTCACTTGGAAACTCAGTGAATCTCCTGTCCTTGCCTATGGTACGAGGCTCGATCCTTGTTAGCCCAGATCAAGCCTTGTTAGACCTCACCTTTGGTCAGTCGTCAATGTATGGCAACCAGCTATAGGAAAAAATGGATGAAAAAAAAAGAAAGGGAAATAAAATAAAGTAAGTAATTCAAAAAATATTAGAAATTATCTGTGTCAATATTGTTACGTCATGTAGGACGGTCAATGTCCATATGAGAGATTTCGACCAAAATTGATTGTATAGACTAAATTGACATGAATGCATAAGATTTAGTATTCAATTGACCGAAAGCAAATCTTTAGGATCAAATTGGCGTAATTATAACAGATGTAGAAATTTTTTTTGTAATTTTTCTAAAGAAAAAAAATGTGTAGAACTCGAGCTTAATTTAGAGCTAACATGAATTACCGCAGGGACTTTCCACTATCGAGATCTTGCCACGAAGTACAAATGTCTGGGTACTAATGGGTCAAATCAAGAAACCCGGTCTGCATAGCAGCGCCGATTGACTAAGTCAAAACGTTCGTTACCCCTAGACATTTCCGAGAAGCCGAGGAGGAGGAATCTTGCTGGAAGCCAAGGCCACTTCTCTTCAAGGCTCTATCGACATGTCTATATAAAGTGAGCGAAACTCGAAGCTTCTCAAAACAACTCAGCAAAGTCAGGTATTACAACGGCGTCAGGTGTTCTCGTGGAGAACCAGCCAAAGAACTGAGTTTTCAGCCTCTTCTGCTCTTAGAATAATATTTGCTGTTTTCATCCTCGTCCATCATGAGTCTCTTCTCAAGCCTCTGCAGTTGCTTCGCCGGTCGTTCTGGTAGTAGAGTGGTTACCTTCGAAGGAGAGGGTCACTTGCAGAAGAGCAGCTCAATGAGCAAAGACGGCCATGTTGAAGGTGAAGCTGGATTGACGAAGAGCAACTCCAGGAGGAAGTCCAAGCCTCCTCCGATCCCAGTAGCTTACTTCCCCATCGGATCAAACCTCTCTCGTCTCTGAGCCCGGCTGAAATCTGAACACCATTAGCGATCATCTTTTTCGTGCAGAGGCATGATAGAACGTGTGTATTGCTTCATTCATATGTTCTTAGAAATTTGTTGGGAGCTGAATATGAAACAGTGAGAAACGTTCTCTGCTTTTCCTTTTACATGAGGTTAATGTATAGTATTGTACTCGAGAATCACATGAATTTATTTTATTTTATTTTTTGGTAAGGTAAGCAATTATATTGATCTGTAACCGTGCAATATGTACAAGGCATTAGTGTTTGGCATCACAAAACTTACACTCATCATTAATAGTAGATGTGAGTGTAAGGGTACCGAGGTTCCATAGAATCACATGAATTTAATGTAACATAATAGTCAAAAGTCGCTTTTTCTATGTTTGTTTCGTTAGTCCTCTTCTCTTTTCTAATCAATTCCTTATTGCTTAAGATCAAGACCAAAACATGCCCACATGCATGAACCCATAATGGGCAGCTTGAACTTTAGGGTTAGCCTCTCCACGCAATTGGAAAAAGGAAAAAAGTAGTTTAGCCCGAATCCGTCCATGTGCATGCTATCGAGGGCAAAAGTAGATTTACCCATTATTGTGTTCAAGTATCACATAATATCTGTGTCAAAGACTAGTCAAAAGTTGCTGTTTCTACCCTTTTTTATTAATCCTTTCCTCTTTAAAGTCTATTCCTAAATGCATGAACACGCACTGTGGAGCCAGACATTTTTGAATGAAACAAAGGGATTAGCCTAAATCCGTCTGTTTTCTTGCCATCAAGCGCAAAAGCAGTTCTAGCATGTGTAGAAAATATTCTACACCGATGAAGTAACTCACATATAAATCAAAGATGGAAGCCCCAACTTCTAGTGTAAATTGCAAGAAGACACAATTGGAGGCGTGAAGCAAGGGAAAGCCTCGTCCCTTGACCACTATCAGAAAAAGAAAAGTTCATACCAAACTTGAGAGGAGCATGCGTCACATGGCGATAAAATTCTGGTCTCTCACGGATATTATATTTGCTATTGTGCATCACCAAGCCAACGACGTGACAACGCGTGGTTGCGGGTCAAGAAAGGCCAAAAGAGGAGTTTATAGTCAAGACGTAGGCTCCAAGTTAATGTTGGTCCTCCAAGATGCATAGTCAGACACTCTCGACCCGAAGGAAAGTGACTCCAGGTCCTTTTATTACTTATTTGTTGGGGCAAATTGATGAGTAGCTAATTTCAAAAAGCTGTGGAGGATTGGGGCGTAGATTGAGGCTCTCATGAAAAATACGCAGGGACCATGCTTCTTCGAAATCTTGCCTTGAAGTTTAACGGATCAAAGCAGGGAACATGGTTCTCTCCACAGCACTAATTGAAATTTATTGATACTTGCTTCATGGGGAGAGTCAGCAGCAAATAGTCCACTAAATAATCGTATAATTACAGAATAAGAAATGTTCATGTGCTTGAGTTTTTTTTCTAGTCCTACATTACCCCCATAGTGCTTAGCCTCGCGTGATTGCTCGACGATATAATTGCCTGGCAGCTTGACAAGCTCGCTTCTCTTTGAAGAGAACGCTTCAATGGAATGTAAACTTCACACAAAATATCACCTTGTGTTCGGCTCCTCTGCACGCCCGAACATCAGAGTTAATGGTTAATTGTTGCCCACTCCCAATGTGTATCAGTAGTTAGTGAATTAAGAAATGAATCTCATGATCAATGTAGTACTAATGGCTGCCTTCAGAGTTCTAGCTAGAGAAAGAGACCAGGGATATATGCAAGCATCATTAGATATTCAATTTAAGGCAGGTTGACATGGAAGAGTACTCAAATTAAGGGAAATCAGATCTAATACGAAGCTCACATAAAAAGAGGGGGGGAGCTTATGGAAATGCACATGTAAATAATGTTAGAAAAGTTCTATGTTGAAAAATTAATGTGATGTATAGCAGTTAATATATCTCATATGATCTATATTTTATTGGCTTAAATTTTTTAGTGAATGCAAACCTAATTTTATATAAATTGATGTAGACCGCGTGTTGGAGGATTTCTGGCACGATACAAATGGTAAAAACAAACCTAATACAAGAACGGCTAAAAGCAAACATGACACAAGAACTTTTTATGGGAATAAGAGTTGGCTTCACTTATCGAGAGAAAGTCGGCAAACCAACTCATTAAATGATTGATGGTGAGCAACAATTGTTGGCATATGAAATCCTCCAATTTCTTGGGAGCTATATTCGCCTCTATTTAAAGATTTATCCATATGTCTATATAAAGTGAAAGAATCGGGACTTTTCTCAAAACAACTTAAGGAAGCTAGCCACAGTACTAGTCACTCAACCTCTTCTGCTCCCAGAAAAAGATTGATGCTCTCGTCCTCATCGTTCACGAGTCTACTCTCAAGACTTTTCAGTTGCATCTCTGATCATTCAAATGGTCGAGTGATCAGCTTCAAAAGAGAGGATCACTCGGACAAGAGCTGTTCGCTAAGCAAAGACAGCTCTGTCGAAGATGAATACAAGGGCTAGAAAATATTAGATGGTCCAGGACCACCTCTCCAAGGGTAAGTCTAAACCCCCTCCCATGTGAGTTACTTCCCCGGTCAGATCTCTAGTCTCTCATCTCTAGGTCCCGGAAAGTGAAGGATGATTGATCATCTCTTTTTCATGCATGCAGAAGAAAGTAGGCCCGATGATTGCGAAGCAAAAGTCTATCTCGTGACGCTCATACAATGCGTCGTGCTAACGCGGCGCCACCCATCCAATCAAGACTGTATCTGCCGGCTTTAGTATTCAAACCTGTATTGAGAACGATTACTGTTTAGACTGGACGGATGGCGCTACGTCGAGTTACTTCAATACCTGACGCGTTGTCAACATCGGATGGAATACATTCTTATTAGCCAGAGTTCATCGTTCGATATCATTTCTGGCTCTCTCCCTCCATTTTCTAGGTCGTTCTTGTGCAAGAGACGGGATCGAATTCGTTTGTCCTTGCAAATTTGGAGGCAGCTCCATAGTTAATGTAATTAAATGTTTTTCTCTTGATGAAATTGACGAATTGCTATTGTGTTTTAGTATATTATATCATAATTTGTAGTCGAGTCGCGTTTTCACCAATGACCTCACCGGCCCCGGCCATTGGCCAATCACCGAGGTCTGGTGACCGGTTAGAGGAAGAAGGAAGTGAAGAAAAAGGAAAAAGAAAGAGAGAGAAAGAAAAAACAAAAACAAAAAAGGAAAAAAATAAATATTTTGAAAAAAATATTAAAAATTATCTACGTCATCATCGGGCCAGGCCATATAGGATGACTAGTTTCTACGTCAAGTTATCTGACCAAAATTGATAAGATGGACTGAATGACATAAATATGGAAAGGTTAAGGATTTAATTGGTAAAAAAAATTTATGACTGAATTGGCATAACTACAATAACTTTAGAACTTTTTGTGTAATTTCTCCAATCTAATGATTAGATTAAACTTTGGCGTAAATGCTTTATTACATTGACGTCTGATAGAAAGAACGTTTGCATCACTAAAAACCGCCCATTGTACATTGTTAACTCTGCCGATTTTGAAAACTGTTAACGTAGAAAAAGAAAAGCAATAAAAAGCATATGAGATTTTTACCAAACGAAAGGACAAAAAGAGAAAACCTATGAATGAAAATATTAGAGGTAAGCAAGTTGGACCAACCGAACCAAGAACAGTCTAGCGGGTATGGTTGGTTCTCAAAGGTATCTGTCCGGTCCCCAATTCCCAAAAGTGGAATTGGTGTACGGATAGTCCGATTCCCAATTATCGGTTCCTAAGAGGGCTGAACTGGACATATTAAAATTTCATTATAGTTCTATGATTCAATTATAAAAAAAAAAAGTAAAAAGAATCAAATTTAATCCTTACCTAAATATACCAAAAAAAAAAAACTCAGCTTTCTTTTTAGAATTTTCATGGTCCCACTTGGACTAACAAGTCCGGCCAGGTCCAGTTCAATCTCAAGACTAGTCGATTTGATTCTCGATCCTAGAAACCGAGAAACTAGTCCCATCGATCCGATTCTCGATTCTATGGTGAGGGGGAGAACCGGCCTGCCTAGGGAATAGATCACCCCTAGAAAATATAAACCCGCTTAAGAAAGAAATTTAGAAAACAAAGGAACATACACTACTTGTGTAAAGCAAATTTTACACAAGCCGCCTCATCCGCCCTTACTTTGATTATTATTTCTATCCACTCTCTTCAATAATAAATTTGTCTTAGAAAGTTGAAGGACTAGATTGGATAAACTGAAAGCCTAAAAGCCATGTTGGATTTTTCAATTATGCCAATTTAATCCTAAACGGCACAAAATTTCAATATAATATTTTCGGTCAACTTTTGCCAAAAATCATTGACATGACAGTGTGCCACCTAAAATGATCAGTGATGATTAGGTCACAAAACTTTAGGATTGAATCGGCATGCACACTAATAGATTTAAGACTGTCGTGGGGAGGAAATCAAGGAAGAGACTTTGGGCAACTTACATGCGCAAGACATGCTTACTTAATGGTGTTCTTCGCAGGGCAATTTAGAAAAGTCTCGCGTGCATATGATAATGTCTGGTGCAGATCACCAAGCTTAATGGAGCAACATCAAAGTGCCGTAGGCTCCAAGCACATCCAACGTCGACTCCATCCACCTCTCGACCCCGTGAAAACCGACTCCTTGTCCCTTTCATGCATTCAATGTACCTTGCCGCCACCAATCAACTGGTGCCGCCCGCGTGGATAATGCTTACTCCCATGTGGTTTCGAGTCCTATTGTTCATCGGCTTAAATCACTCACAGACAGTCTCAGTCCATATGTGGCCTAGATTTGACCGAAACCCTAAGCATCGCATAGCTCTGGATCTATCCCAACTTGTATTATTGTGATGCGATGGTTATGTAGGCTTGGAAAGAGCAGTAGTTATAACCCAAATCAAACATTTCGATAGCGAGTATAAAACTCTTGTCATGACATACGAAGGGTCGTTGGGATTAGGCGTCCCTTCCTATTTTTCTTTGCCAATTGAAAATTTTATCAAAAATCTCTAATATCTTAGCGCACATTTTGTAGAACGTTTCATATAATAACATAAATTGCCGGTGGCTGATTACTAGTTTATCCATGAGATATTTGGGAAGAGTTCGAGGAGGAAGACTGAGTCATGATGGTGACCCCATGAATCATATGTTTTCTTGGGAGCTGGCCATGTTTTTCTAAGGCTTTAAGAGTAAATCTGAACATACATAATCTAGAAGACAAGAAAATGAGCTAAATTGATTTTTGAACATGATTGATCATTCTTTAAAGCGCATTGATCGAGGAGGCTAACGATAGAATGTTATCATGTGGCTCTATCAATGTTGATAAAAATGTTACAAGTCTTTTCATTGTTCTTAGGCTTCCCCAACCTTCAAAAGTTGTAGTCTTTTACTGCTTCTTTTCAAATCAGGATCGTTTTGGGCAAAAATCATGCATCACGGCATGAATTTGTCCACTAAATCAACCTATGGGTGCGGCAGCCAACCCAAATTTAACTCTAATTATCATGAGTAAGGAGCCATAGATTATACTCACAACTACAGTTATGTCATGTTATATCATGTCGTATCAATTCAAAATACTTCAACGAGAACAAGAAAAGGGTGATAATCACTGTGGATATAAGTACTTTATGAATGTCAATTAGCCTTAAACTTTTTCAATCTTGTCAATATAGTACTAAATCTTTACACAAAATTTTGAATGCAATTCTTTCAATCAACGGCTATTGGGAATTACTAACGTGACTGGCATTTAGTTATCATTGACCATCCTACGTGATACGCTCATGTGAATAACTTGTAGATTGCCATGTTAGTGATTTCATATAGCATTTGCCAAAACGGTTACATTGACTTCTTGCACAAAGGTATAGGACTACATGAAAAAATTAAAATGCTTGAAATGAAATTGATATCGGTACGATAAATTTAGTAATCGTTGATAATTTTTCCATCAAGAAGTGATAACATGCGCAGACATAACTTTTTGTGTACCGGGTTTTTGTGAAAAAATGTCTCCCTTGTGTTCCCTTATGGAATCAGGTCATCCGCATAGGGGACTAAAAGTGCTCAGAACCTTAAAATATATGTCGTCGAGGGTCAAATCTAATAAGTTGTCGAGATTTATCACAACCTAAATCTATATGGAAATATTCAGACCGAGAATGATTGGGTCCAAACGAAAGTTGGACGGCTAGAGCCTTGGACCCGCGCATTTGCTTTTTGGATCTTGAGAAGCCCGGCCGGCCGCCTATCCAAGACCTAACCTGAAAAAAAGAATTCCGATAAGTGCCTGATCGGAGCTGCCGTAGATACCTGAGATACCCCCAAAATCCAAGCTAAAAGAGTAATAGGGCAACAAGCAAAGAGTGATGCTTGCATCTCGTAGTTGAGATTGAAATCAAGTTCCTGCATAAATAGCTTTTTATCCATCCACTCCCAAAGATACGATGTTGAGGGCTCGAAACCTGTATTTCCACTTATACAGTGGTAAATGTCAAAGGTAAAAGCTAGTAAGAAGACCTGCTCACGTCATGGGTTGGATTTGTGACGTCATGACAGAGAAGAAATCCTTTTTGTCACTAGACTATCATTCTCGCTGGTCCAAAAGCACCCAGTTCATTAAATGTCATATGATATTGGATATTTTTTTCGAGGACGTTGACTTTGAATATTCTTGGAGCATACTGTATAGAGACATGTTAAAGAAAAAGGAGTCCTTCGCGTGGTGCCCAAGCAGCATCTCTCTATATGAGGGAAGAGCACGCAATTCGCTTCACAAAAGAAGAAAAGACTCACCAAAACCCTCTCCTTCTTGCCAGCTTTTCAGCTTTCAAAAGTCACAGAAAAATCAGCCAATCCAAGACTCGGCCACTATTAAGTCCGCCACCGCCGTCGCCTCGCCGCCGCCACCGCCTTTCGATCATGAGAATCTTCTCGAGGCTTTTGGGTTGGTTTCGTCACTTCAACAACAAGATCAACTGCGAAGGAAAGGATCAGCCCCGGAGCAGGTTAAGAAGCAAAGAGCATGTAAAAGATGAAGGGAAATCCAAGAACTCCTGCAAGAGGAAGTCAAAATCTCCTCCAATCCCAGTGGCTTACTTCCCCGTCGGATCCCAACTCTCCCGCTTGTGAGCAGTGGCGGAGCTATAACATCAAATCGGGGAGGAGGCAACACAATGAACAATCATTTAATCTTGTTCACAACTCCAAAATCCGAGTATTTTATGCAATTTAGTCACTTGTATTCAAACATCTAGAGTCAAGTCCTAAATTTCACTGGTTGATTTTGGTCCATGAGCCTCGTTTCTTCATGCACGGATCATAGCCACTGTGCCAACCACCCTCGTCACAATATTCTCCATTAGGATATTTTTATGAAGCTTTATTAATCTGTGGGGGCAAATTCCAAATGAAACTACCCACTATCGACCTTGATAGTATTTCTTGCGCGTTTGATGGGGGCAAAATTTGAATTTGTAGGCCAAAACAATGTAGCAGAAGTCAAAAGTCACGAACTTTTCTCAAAACTTTGACAAGTGAGTGGGGCCAAGAGCCTCCATTGCCTTCCGCATGAGCATGTGACGTCTGTCTTTAGATAATGTATCAGTTTGACACGGCGTATCGATTTGACACGACTCGATTACAAACTTATGCGTGATATAGAGGTGCGGGCAAAGTTCTTTGAAAATCCGAATGATGTGATTGAATGATAGATTGGTGATCGTTTCTATGGATTAAGGTTTGGCATGCAATCAAATTAGTTGCAACGATTGATTTCGATTGTATTAGATAAAACTTGCTTTAATGATGGCATAAGCTATTGCACTCACTCAGGGGCTATATCATGGGCCCAATGAAGCCCAACTTTGTATGTTGGGCGGGCTAGTGCAGCACAACACTGGCTTGATTCGAACATGGGCTTGCCCTGTTGACCTAATTTGCATTTTCTTTTCTATTTTTTTCTACCTAAGGCCCAAGATTGATGCGTTTCCCTTTTTCTTATGTTGCCATAATTTCTTTCACTAATTTTACAATAGAAAATATCATATTATTACGGTGAGTTTTGAGCCTATGAAGCACCTTACTAACCACCAAAACTAAGTAATCTATGGAAGCCAAGACCCTCGGGAATTGCAAAAGATAAGTATGTTTTCTGATGATTAAGCCAATCTCACAAGCTTTCAGAGTAGCATACTCGTTTTTTCTCTCAGATAAGCATTCTTAGAATGGGCTTGGGGTCTTGTAAGTATGCACTATACGTCGAGGCTACGGTGAGTACAAAAACAGCCAATCCTTAGGTGAATTAGCTAGGCTCATGGGTAAAAGGCTGCAAAATTGGCCTAGACTGATCTAGTCCCAAGTTAACCCTTTGACCCATCGTTTTTTTACTCAGGAATGATCTACCCAAGCGATTTTAGAAAAGCCTCTAAGTGCTTCAACCATTTGGCCAAGGACAGTTGATGTGCTAGGAAAATTACTCAAAAGGTCATAATCATATTGCACTTGTATCAATTACATTTTAAACCTTTTAATTTGATCAATTGAGTCATAAACTTTTTAACAAATTCCCAATTGAGTGCTTTCTGACAAATATTGTTGGACTGGATGTCATTCTTCATGTGTGGCATGGTGAGTGCTAACTTGGACATTTTAAAGAATTTTTTAAAAATGAATATTTTAACATATTTTGAATTTCTTATTTTTTTTATAGTAACCCTCGCCGGCCATGAAGGCAAGGGCACAAGGACGTCACCAAATCTAGGTGGTAGCTGCCTTGCTTGTAGTCGCTATGGACTTGTTCAAGGCTTTCATGGTCAATGAGATTCACCAAAGACCCTTACTGGCCACAAAAGGAAAAAAAAAAGAGCAAAGAAAATTAAAAAAATCAACAAAATAAAATATTATAAAAAATGTCTTAATTAGTATCCACCGTTTTATGTAGGATGACTACTAACTATGGTAGTGATTTACAATCAAAATTGATTAGAATGATTCGGTTGGTCAATATAATTAGCAAATTATCGAAATATTTTATGACTAAATTAACTCAATTGAAAATTTTATAATTGAATTGGCACAATGGCAATAAACTTATGAATTTTTTGGTAATTATCCATTAATGTGCTAGTTATGCCAAAAAAATAAGCTTACTGTATTTTAGATATGAAACAAGAACTTGTGGCCTGTCCCCAAGTCTACCCCGGAATCCATTGGTTTAATTCCAAGGCCAATTACAAACGATCCCAATTCAAATCTCGATTTTAGAAACTTGGAACTAGTCTTGGTCGGGCAGATTCCATGTTCCTAGTTGGAAATCGACCCATCATCAAATAAATCACCCTTAACTAAGAATTGGACCGATCTCCGTCCAATAAGAGGGCAAGAGGGAATGGGCCGGAGACATCGCTCTCTCCGGGAGGTTGGCCGCCTATCTTTGATCTTCCCATTTTCCAGAAGGCCCCGGGCTAATCGGGTGATTAAAAAACAATCAGCTGAAAAAGAAGCAGGAATCGGCAATCCCATGCTGGTTGCTGGATGCATGTTTAAGTTAGGTGGAGAATTTAATGTAAATTAATGATTGCAATCGCCAATTAGAAGCAAGCTCAAAGTCATAATAATCGAGATCAAAAGCTACTTCTCTTCTGCTTAGATACATTGTAACCGGATTATAAAGCGTCTAGTCAATTCTGCTTTCTCTGTCTTAAAAGCAATATAAAAAAGATTCGGTTTCTTTTTTTTTTTTCCTGCAATTATGATTTTTGACTTGTTTTTATCCCACGTTAACGAGAAAATCTTCGATAGTTGTTACGCGCCACATTAATTACTGATATGACGCACACAACTTGACACGTGATACCACAAAAACTATCATGCATTTATGGATGATGAAACATTTCAGAAAACTTTATTGTCTTTTACTTTGCGGTACCACGTATCAATTTGTGATTAGTCCAAGTGGGAAAATGCATGTCATGTCAGCTGATGACGTAGTGATACAACACTATTAAATATTTTCTCACATTAACAGTAGTAAGTCATAACCAGGCATATTTGCCACAATGGGAGATCGGGGTGCTTATGTAATTTGATTTCGTTTTGTATTCGATAATGTAAAATTCTCACCATCTCACCGACAAGAAAGTTAGGCATGTTGCATTCGACTCAAACAAGTCCAAAGTTGGTTTAGATGTCGGGATCAACGTTCTATGAAATTTGATGAGAAAAAGGTAGATGGTGATGGCGACAAGATACACCTCGAGCTTTCATTCTCGTATAGTTCGTCCAATAAAGTCTAGTCACATTTATTTGACACCATATCTAGGTGTTGTGGGTTATTTTTCCCGTTGAAAATAAGATTATTGCAAGACAAAGCGTCACAGAATTTTCTCTTGTGGGGAAAGTAATATTGTCTTACTCGCTAATAACCTATTTTTGTGTACTTGGACGATATTAAACGTGCAAATACTAGACTTTATTTGTCTAACGAAAAATGAGCAGTTTGAAAAATAATTTTCTAAAAATGATCGCTTGTAATAATAAATTAATGAAAAAATATTTTCATCATCGAGAATAATTTATACGTGAACATTTTGGTGAATGAGGAAAATATTCTTTGTTCGTTCATTTTTTTTTGTAAGTGATACAAGTAATTAATTTTAAAAAAATATTATCTAAATTATTTATTTTTCACAAAAGTAACTCCCTCAGGTTAAATTCCTCAAAGCTCCATGATTTCCACACGTTATTAGTTAAAAGAGGACTTGCGTGATGTAGTCCACGATTTAGCCACCCTCCATGAGCATTATTATGATAGTTAAAGATTTTAAAAAATTAACTTTTTCACCAAAATTCAAAATAATTTTTTATTTACTATTTTTATTTACCTTTTTTTTTCTCTTATTAATAACTAATTATTCAATCAAGGCACATATATATTCCATATAATAATGATTTAGGGAACATTTTATTTTAATTTTTGCATAATAATAATGGATTTATGGAATTTTTAAGGTAGTTAATTTAGTTGTATTTATTAAATCTTTATGATATTTTCTAGAAAATCGTGCAATGATGGCATGGATGTGAAATAAAAAAAAACAAATTATCAGATTCACCTAATAGAATGAAAGTTGAGAAGTTAAAATATACAGACTATAATGCGATGACAATGTAAAGTGATGATTAAACAAAATGCTTTCATTAAGACGTGTCGATGATTCTTTTCTCTCTAGTTTGCGCTTAGGTTAATTTCAGAATAATGGTTTGCTAGTACGAAATTAAAAAGAAAAAAGAAATGTACAACTCAATGGTACAATAGGTCCATAGTGCAGAATTGGTGAATGAGCTGAACTATCTGACAATAGGTCCACCGGATATTCCTCACGATGTCATTTCTAATTGGGTCTCAAGTTGGTCGTGTCTCACATGTTCCGTACTCGTGATAAACGAGTTGAAAATGACTTTTTGTTTTCAAAATATGCTCATAGTAAAGTAATTTCAAATGAATTGTTGTCAATTAGAAAGGGACGCCGTTATTTGAATTTAAAGTTTCGTTCGTTTTACGGAAAGTAATTTTTAGGAAAATATTTTTCGAATTTTACGGCATTCATTAAACGGAAAATAAAATAGTTAAGGAAATTATTTTCTACCAATGGATGAAACACTTCAAAAGTAAGAAAAATGTTTTTCGTTTTTTAGAAGTGAAAAACGTTTTCCATCTTCTATCTTCACCTTTAAACATATTTCATCTTCTTTCAAAAGTGATTTGTGACCAGCGGCCAGTCAATATATAACAAGAAAAAGAAAAAAATTAAAAAATTAAAAAATTAAAAAAAATCAATTTTTTATAATTTTTTTCTAAATTTCAAATGAACACCCGAAAATATTATCATTTTTCTGGAAAATGACTTTTAAAAAAATATTTTCAAAAAATATTATATTTTCCATGAAATGAACAGAGCCTAAGAAATGGACGAAACTGATGGGTTGATTTCGAATGATTTTTGTACAAAATGGATGATTAGGACAATTGTAACTCAAGAGAAGTCTAAAATAGTTGAAAATGAAGGTTAAATCATCCAAATGTGAATTACGAGGACATTTTCATTACTGGAGCATAAATCTCGCTCTTCTCAATTGTTTAACATTCTTCTCTCGTTGTCAAAAGAAAATACCTCAAAATAAAATGAAAAAAATTAAGAAACTAATAATGATGTAAATTGTGCATCACATCTAGATTGCCATATACAGTAGGGCTGAGCACGCCAAACCGATTGACCGGGGAACCACCCGGATCGGACCAGCTTGGTCCGATTATTGAGAGTATTAGTCTTGTCCTTGGTTCCTCAAAATGAAACCGATGTCCAAACGGCCCGGTTCCCGATTTCCAGGAGGGTAGGAATGAACTGATTAAATTTTACATAATCTTTTAATATTTAGTTTTTCTCTTACCCAACTTATTTTTTTAATTCATCTTACCCTACACTTGAACCGGTGTTCCTTTTTGCTCTCTCTCTCTCTCTCTCTCTCTCTCTCTCTCTCTCTCTCTCTCTCTCTCTCTCTCTCTCTCTCTCTCTTGCTCTCTCTTTTGGTCTCTCGCTCTACGGATTCAATTTTTGTTTGAATTTTTTCTGGTCTTATTGGATTATCCGAGAACCAGATTAGACCAATTGCTCCGATCCGATCTGATCCCAAGACCAATTGGTCCAGTTATTGATTCTAGAGATCAAGAATCGATCCCACTGGTCCGGTTCCTATTTCAGGGAAGGGGAAATGGACCGTCTAGGAAACCGATCACCCCTAATATACGGTAGAATATATCATTAACAATAACAAAAATTATTAAAAGCTAGACAACATCTCCCTCCTTAACTATACACACAATAATATTATAGCGGAGATCATCGTTGATCGAATATAGACATTTAGCTTAAAATGCATTATTGAAATGAGGAATTATGCAATGATAATATAAAATGTTATGTAAGATCCAATACAATGATTGCCCCGTCAAAAAAAAAATCCTTCAATGGAACACAAAAATTTAGCCTATAGAACATTGCTGACATAAAAAAAAAACTATCAATGGTGATTTTAAGATTATAAAAGAAACCTAGGGTTAACGTGCTCACAACTATAAAAAAAAAAGGAAATGTAAATAAAAATACATAAATCTCTATTCTATATGTTAAAGATATGAGGTGAAGTGTTTGATGTTTAATGGAATGAAAATTTCATATACAAAATATTCAAGAAAAAAAGGGAAAAAAATTCGTAAAAGTCTGAGTCAACACACGGTCTTCCACATTACCAAAAAAAAAAAACACACGGTCTTCCACGTTCAAAACTTTGACTATCTAGACGTTCAAATTAACTATTTACATGTTGAACCTAACTTCTCCGTGAGGAAGCTTCTCTTCAGGAGGGTTGTTGAATCTTTGTTTGGTGGTCAGATTTTACTAAACTATTCTATATCACTCATATAGAGAAAAGGTTCAAATTTGAGAACATCAATTCCACAAATTTTCCCTCAATTTCACCAATTTGTTTATTGACCATCATGCTTCCAAAGTTACTTGAAGAACTTTCATGTCATTCAACTTTTTTAGTTGTTTAAATGAGACAAACCTAACTCCTAAGACTCCCCATTAGCTTACTATTCTTTTATTGTGGGGTTGGTCTGTGAGATCTTGATTAAGGTGTTAGGATTTGATGCAAAAGCAAAATGAAATAGAGGGTAAAAGCATGAAAGAGAAATGGAGATGCAAGAGCTTTCCTGATTTATCTTAAATTAGGATTATATCAAGTAGATGATTCAACTATATTAGCATCTTGTATCTCTCCACTATAACTTTTAATTACGCGAGAAAGAGAATACTTATACTCAATAGCTATACATAGGCTAAAGTCCAAACTATCAATAAAGTGTAAGCTCAAATTGTATAATCTCCTTTACTACTCGAGGGCATTGTCCCTATGACCCTATCATAAGGACAGCCCCTAGGCCTCCACTTGCTCAATGTCGGTAGGGATTCTTGTGCCTTCCTGTCAATGGAGAATATGAACCTCGCCTCAACATAAATAATGGGACAACTGTGTTTCTTTATGTTGCAAATTTATAACTTTAAAATTATATGCAGTGATTGGGACGTACCCCTAGGAAAATTTAAATTGGGCAGGAGTGATGATGGGGAACAATGTTCCCAACCCTCGAAACCTACCCAGTCAACATGCACTGTGCAAGCTAGACAAAATCTCCCCTCATGAATTATGTACATGATGGACATTTTAATGGAGATCATGTCGGATCGAACGTAGACATTTAGCTCAAATGCATCCTTAAAACTAATGTTTTTATGCAAAATCCAACTCAATTACTACTTTCACAAAAAATTATCTACGTGTTAAACCTAACTCTTGTGTTAGGTCCACAAATAGTGCCCGATCTTCATTGCAAAATGGAGCAATCTGGAGGATCGCAAGTCCTTTTAGCAACTCTTATCTTATTTGGCAATATTTTGCTCTCTTCGTTATTGCGATATCATTTTTGCAACTCCTCATCATTTAAAAAAAAAGTGTGTTTGAATTTAGACTCTGTTCGTTTCACATAAAATAATTATTAAGAAAATATTTTTTGAATTTTTCAGTATTCATTTCACGGAAAATAAAAATAGTAAAGGAAAATATTTCCACCAATGAAAAAAAAATACATTCAAAAGTGGGGAAAATGTTTTTCCGCTTTTTTGAAAGGGGAAAATATTTTTCGTGTTCTTCGTTTACCTTCAAATATCGCGACATCTAACAACGTACCTTAACCTCGATCGAGACCAGCAAGCCGGCGACTTTTGATAAACGAACACCAAAAAATCGAAAAATATTATCATTTTATAAGAAAAATGATAATATTTTTCAAAAATGTTATATTTTTCGTAAAATGAACGGAGCCTTAGAAAGAAGATATAACATATGAAATAAGTTTGAGATATGGAAGAAAAGTATCTTAGAATGGCTCTACCAAAATAATTTAATTTTTTTTGTGCGTATTATTTTATTAATTGATGGATCTAAATTCTAAACTACTCCAACTAATATCTTGTATCAGTACTTCGTGTATATTTCTTCTTGTAATTATAACTTTCATATTCTCCACGGTCCCCCAGGTCTTTTCATTATTTTATCATCTTATCTATGGACAACCTGTAACCAAATGAATATATAATCTATTTGTATAGATTATTATACAATATTAAAGCTACGGAATGTATTATAAAGTGAAAAAAGAGAGAGTAAAGAACATTGATAAGAATTCAACAAAGGATGATATTTGTGGTGCCATTGATCATAGATATTTCACACTTATTAATCGCTTTAAACATTTTATGTATGTTGTAACCTTTTCATATTTATACCAAAAATCTGCACCAAGCGCGGATTTTTTCCTAGTTTATACAAAAATTAAATCCCTCACAAGTGTTGTGCTAATGCCACATAGAAAATGAATTCAAGCTGTTTATAGCGGACAATAGATGTAAGTAGATGTATGACTTTCAAATTTCAATGGCGACACGTGTCGTACATGAAAGTAGAGTGTGGTTCAATTATTTAGAGATACTAAATTCTCCTCAGAAAAATATTTAATTTGCTCTTCACTTCTCCCATTTATTGAAAATTAGGGTACTTTACTCATTTAAAGGGTGGACACTAATTTTACAAATTTTGTTTTGTACATAGTGTAGTGTTTTTTTAAATAAATACAAGTTCCTTTTATAAACCAGCATCTGGACAGGTCACATCAGGCACCAGCAGATACATTCACATCAACAAACTTTCTTCTATTGATCATTTAAATATTCAAAGAAATTGTCCTTGTCAAGATAAAAATGCAGAAAATTCGTTAGATGAATTCTTCAATGCTTCGCCCGGGTCAGTTCCTTAACTGCGTAGGCAACGGCAGCAAAATGGAAAGTGCTTTTTCAACAAATGATTTAGACCCTTAGATTTTGGAGTTTAAGGTCACATGTTAACCTAACTCCCTCACCTAAATGCTGCCAATAGTTCTAATTAAACTCACCTAATAACCTGATTTAGTCAATTACTGGGGTCGTGGAAAAAGCTCCATTTTTTTTCCGAACTTGTCTGAAACATATCTTGAGTTTGCCGAAGGTACAAATCACAAGTGATTCAGATGAACTCAGTTATAAAAAAAAGTGTATTGCTTGAAAGAAACACTGTAATATTTAAGTATTATATAAGATTTTAATGGAACGGATCAAGCATTTAAGATAATTGACGTTGATATTACAAAATCTAACACCATTTTCAATAGCACGGTCAATATTAAGTAGAAAAAGGATAAAATGTAAAGGGATTCGGAGGGGGACAAAGATAACGAAAAATGGAATTTTGGGCCTCTAATGTGTAACTAATTGAATAGAGTACTTCAAGAGGCTGTCTGACTCTAGATTAACAATACAAGTACATGAATTTGTAAATAAAGCAAGGATATTAGTACTAATAAATGAATTAGGATAATGATTGCTTTTTGGAAATTAGTCCATTACCTAATCCTCACTAAAACCATCCCTCTTGTAATGATAAATTTATTGGCAGAAATGTTTGGTTACCAATTTAGGGTGCATCTGTTTCAGTATAAATTTCACGATTCCAATAAAGTATCTTCCATAGAAACTTTGAACTAAAAGCTTATTTTATGGATTAAAAAATCTCTAAAAAAGATTATTTTAAAGAACTAAGGCTCCATTTGTTTTGCAGAAAAAAATATTATTTCGAAAAATATTTTTCGGAAATTGTGGTGTTCGAGAGGCGAAAAATAATTTGTCAAGGAAAATGTTTTCCAATCAATAGATGAAACACATTCAAAGTGGGTAAAATATTTTCTATTTTTTTTTGAAAATGAAAAATATTTTATGTGTGCTTCGTTTACCTTTAAATATAGTGACCTATAATTACTTACCTTGACCCCCCTTGAGGCCGGTGAGTCGACGGCCTTTGACAAATGAATACCGAAAAATATTATCATAATTTCTTGAAATTTTTTTTTTCAAAAATGCTATATTTTTCGTGAAACGAAACGGAGCCTAAAAGCTTATATTTTTATGGCAAAAAAAAATCTCTAAAGCTTATTTTATGGATTGAAAAGCAACTTTGAACTAAAAAAGACTACAAATTTTCCGAAAAGCCAAATACAGGTTTGACTCCCACATGTGCAGACTGCAAACAGAGAAGGAAGAACTCAACTCTCTCTATCTTTCTCGGTGTCTGGTTCTTATGATTGTAACCCAGTAAGCGTCACACACAAACACAAAAAACTTGCTCTGTCTCCGTCTATCTATCTTTCTATGCATTCCGAGGAAACGTGTAGCCAACATTCCGCTCACCTACCCTCCTTTGCTCTGTCCGAGAAGTTCTGATTATTAAAAGAAGAAACAAGATCCCCCCACCCAAAACTCCTCCTTCCGTTTCCAATCAACAGCCGCATTCTGGACACGCATTGCATAGAAATTCTTTCGCGCTGGTTGATGGTTACGTTCATCTACGCCCGCCGTGGGGTCCACGGCCTCGCCACCATTTCTTGATTCCTTCCGTCCGCAATGTCCCAACAAACCCACCAGCACATGGTTGCGCATTTGCGCGGTTGTGTGAATTGAATGGTGTTAATGGCTTTGAAGGGTGCGTTGCCCATCTGGGTCTCTGCCAAGACGGCGCAGATTAGCGTGGGTTGCTCAGATTTGGGGGCTAGCACCTGCGGGTTTGCTCAGAGTTTGAGTGTAAAGGGGGATTCGGAGAGGCCTAGGAAGTGGGAGTGCCTGAGTGTTGGAATCTTGGCTCAGAGAGCTACCACTCCTGTTGAGGATGAGAAGCCTCGGACTTCTGGGTTGGAGTCGTCTGGGGCTGTTGAAAGAACCCAGCAAGAGGAGGCCAAGGTGTTTCACAAGGACTTGAATCTTCTTCCAAGTAAGAATTTTTAATTCTGCCTTTTTTCTAATTTCTTTTGGTGAGTTCCTTCCATTTAGTTATCGTTAATCTAATTTGGAAGCTTTTGAGAGTCTATGCAGAATGAGGGAGAATTTGTTCATTAATGTCTGCTTGAAGATTAGCCTCAATTTGGAAGTGGGCAAGATTGGTTTTTTTCTGGCAGTGTTTTGAATTGAATTAGCTTGGAGAGTATAGGACTTCTTACGGGGAATGCAGATTGACTTTGGGTTTTGTTATGTGATGCTTGGGGTCTTTCATATGGAGAAGGTGATCATTGAATGAATAATTGTGTGGTTCGTACATGAAATGGATATGAAAATGAAAGGAAACGCCCTACGAAGAAATCTTGCTCGGAAGCATGTGGATGGAATTCATGATAGTTATGTTTGCTAATAAATGCTGATGCATTTAGTTGAGTAGCTCTTGATCAAAGGGAAACAGTGAGTTGTTTTAGATTGGGGTTTACATCAGTGAATCTGAATTATATGATTTAATGGAGGGGATGATGATGTATGCTTTAAGAAGTACTAGGTTTAGACAATTCTTTAGTGAACAAATTTTGATTGCATTTGGTGTAGTCGTTTATTTATGCTAATTTGATTAATTAGACAAAAAGAAAAAAAAAAGAGTCGGCATCCAAGTGCTGATAGCTTCAAAAATAGGCCATTTACGAGTTAATGATCATACATGACTTTATATCACGGGATAAATTGTTAAAAGGGATCCATATTTGCTCCCAACTATCTGCAAATCTCTCCTCTCCAACAACTAATGGGGAAAAACAGAAAGAAAATCTTTTCCAAGACACATTCAAGATTCTTGTAGACCATTTTCTTATGCTTGACCAAACATTATTGATCACTTACCAAATCCCATTGCCTGCCATTTGAACCTAACAATATACTATTGGCTGTTTTAATGGCAGTGAGTCGATGAATTTAAGATAATTGTTTTGTTATTAAATTTACAGTTTTCTGCTCTGTATTTTTGACGATTTCATAAATTTGGTCACATGGATGAATGGCAGAACCACTGTCTGCATTGGACCTTTGTTCTAATTCAAAAGATCATTCAAAAGTGCGAGTTGCTTATCAGGTACAGAACCAGCTTTTACTTATTTTTCCCATTCATATGTTCAGAATGCTTTATTTATGAACTATGATGTCATCAATGCAGGGTGCACCCGGAGCATACAGTGAGGCTGCTGCTCTAAAAGCATACCCAAAGTGTGAGACGGTTCCATGTGAAGAGTTTGAAGCTGCATTCAAGGTTTAAGATATTACTACAGTGTATGCTCAACTGCTAACCACATGACCAAACCTAAATATGGTTAAGTGTTTTTCTTCCAGGCAGTTGAATTATGGCTAGTTGACAAGGCAGTCTTGCCTATCGAGAATTCTGTAGCTGGAAGTATCCACCGTAACTATGACTTGCTTCTTCGTCATAGATTGCATATAGTGGGGGAGGTGCAATTACAAGTTAATCACTGCTTACTGGGTTTGCCTGGCACAAGAAAAGAGGACCTTAAACGGGTTTTGAGCCACCCACAGGTCACTTATTTTTCCATTTTCACCTTCTCATTTTCCCTGGTTCCTTAAAAAGGAAGGCTCTTTAATTGTATGACCTGCTTGTGTACAGGAGATGAGTAATGATATTGAACTGATTATGACAAACTCTAAAACTGTGGCCAATAGATACATTCACGAATGAATTGGGATGAAACTGTCAAACTATTTTTGCAGTTGTAGGTATATGTGCCATTACTACAGCCATCTGTTCAGATTATAACCTTTTGGTTACCGACTAGAAATAGGAGCCGGCTGCCAAATCCTAGTTGCTTGTTTTAAGCATCTCATGTGCTGGTATTCACTGTAATATCTTGTTGCTACTGACTGTATTGGACATTATGTACTCTCCAGGAATATATGCACAGTCCTATTATTCTCCAATCTAACATGTAATTTATTTCCTTCAGGCTCTGGCTCAATGCGAGATGATGCTAATGGAATTAGGTGTCGTCAGAGTCAGTACTGAAGACGCTGCCGGTGCTGCTCAGGTAACTGTGTGGAAAAGTCATGTCTTCTTTTGACTTCATGCTAAATTACTGATGTTATTATGATTTCATCACATTAATACTCCAAATAGATTGTCGCTTCAAATGGTCTGACAGAAGTTGGAGCTGTTGCAAGCTCAAGAGCAGCAGAGATTTATGGACTCGACATTCTTGCTGAAAAAATCCAGGTAATGCTTGTTTCCTGTGAATATGCCTCAGTGAATTTTCTGTTAAGCATATTAGTGAGTCTGTTTTCCAATATTTGCTACAGCAAGTCACCATGATTCTGCATTTATTACTAAAATATCTTCAGTATGACGATGCAGCCCAGTTGTCTTAACAACAATGTTGAGATCTCCAAGAATTATGGCAGAACATTACTAGTTTATTTTAAACCATTTAATACATCCGTTATGCACATCCATCATGCATCAATCATCAGTGGATATGTACAGCTACCACACTCTGTCCTTTTACATGGCATCAGTCTTAAGCTTTATGTAGTTTGTGTTTCTTTTGCATTTGTCTTTCTCATGATCATACTTGATTGGGTTTGTTTCCACTTAACATTTATCAGGATGATGACGATAATATTACCCGTTTCCTTATACTTGCTAGAGAGCCTATCATCCCAGGAACCGACAGACCCTTTAAGGTATTACATTACTGCAATGACATTTTCATGTACTTCTCTTTACACCACCATTGACATATCTTTCTTCTTCTTCTTTTTTCCCTTTTTCTCACACCTTGCCATCAGACAAGCATTGTCTTCACTCTTGAAGAAGGTCCTGGTGTACTATTTAAAGCCCTTGCAGTTTTTGCTCTTAGGGACATTAATTTGATGAAGGTACGTTTTACTGTGGTCAATTCTGGCCTTTGCTTGTACCACCAGCAGACATTTTTCTGTCACATTCTCTAATGGAATTACAGATAGAGAGCCGTCCTCAGAGAAAGCGTCCATTACGGGTTGTGGACGACTTAAATAAAGGCAGTGCCAAGTGAGTGATCTCATTGTCAACTGATTTTCCATTGGATAGTGATAATGCAATTTCTGCTTTCTGAGAGTAGGGTCTGTCTTTTAATTTTGGGTGATGCAGAGTTTGTTACAACTTTAATATTTGTTATTTGACTATTTGATACCGAAACATGGCAGGTACTTTGACTACCTTTTCTATATTGACTTTGAAGCGTCCATGGCAGACCCACGGGCCCAACTTGCCTTGGGACATCTGCAGGTTTGTTGTTTCACATCTTACTAGAGATCCATATTTTGGAATTTTGATGTTCTTCAGAGTTTAAATTGTACTATAGTGTCAATTCCTAGGAAGTTGTCTTATTCTTTTTAGCCTCCAATTTTTCAGTTTACTTCCCGGTCTGAGGGTGTATTAAGGTTCAATGGTTCAGCCATAATCAGCTCTCTTACTCTCATTCTTCTTCACTGTGTAAATGGAGCACTGGCAAGAATGTAATCTTCTTTGTTTGTTTGCCTTATTTTTTGCAGGAATTTGCTGGTTTCCTTCGTGTCCTTGGCTGCTATCCATTGGATATTATGCCATAAGAGAGATTATTTGATTACCTGTATGCAGATTCACATTCTGAACATAAAACCTGCATATTGTTGCCAACTCTAACTCTCTGTCTGTGCACATCTATACTACAGAAGCACGGGTTAAAAGACGGCATCGGTTATTCTTACAAGGAGTTGGTAGGACCTTTCCTTGTTAGGATCATTCTTCATCAATTCTTTGATCCTCTTCGTGATGGCAAGTTTCATGTTATCAAGATTTGCAGGCGTCACACCAAAAAGCCCGAGATTGAGTCATTCTTTTATACCTCATCAGGCATCATGTCAATTGTTTAGATGTGAATTAACTTGCATTTTCTTGCGACGCCACCATCAATAGTCCATGCCTTTTCTTAAGGTTCATTTTCTGAAGCTCTCTTGATTTGGACTGCTGCATTATTCAAGCAGTTCATTCGTGGAGGCTCAGTTGAAGCGACTTGGTAAGAATGCGTTTACTGTACTCTTAAATTACCAAATACAGAAAGCACTCGACTCTTTTTTCAGTAATCAAAAGATTAGTGTATCTACTGTGAAATGGACTGCCGACAGAAGAATTATGACTATGAGGTCTACATGATTCAAATAGATGATTGCTGAATCGTTCCTGGAAAAGCTGAAAGATCGCAAGATTTCTTTTAGGTCCGAAATATCGCAGGATTTGCTTTACACCATTATGCTCTTGCGTGTGATTCTTTCATGAAAAAAGTTACTGGTTCCTTATTGGAATTAACAGACATGTTGAACCATATGGAGAGAAGCTGTGGAAAAGTGATTGTCATATCGAACAATGGAAACAAGCTGCGAAGAGATGGAAACTGCTGATGATGGTTTCTGGGTGTTCGTCTTAGTGATCAGTCACTGTTCCTAGATCGAGTCTAGTAGTAGTTAGCAGGGATATCGAAGGGTTCCTCGAATGATTCGAGAATGAAAACTCGGACGAGTGGTTTGCTTGAGTGAGGTAAAGAAACTTGCTGTGCAAGTCGGGCGGGGCGGGATGGCTGGGAAACTAATGCATCTCGTCCGCGAGTCACGTGCATCTCACGTGCTTTTTGATTCTGTCATCTGTCAAGTACGGTGTTATATGGTAAGAAAACAGAAAGAGTTAAACACTGGCACCTACTCCCTTCTGCTACATGAATGAGAAAAATGGAAGTTGCCTTTGGGTTTGGCTATATCGTTTGAGCAAAGAGTGAGCTTCAAATGGGGAGTTCTCTGCCGCTTTAAAAAGGATTATATTCACCTCTTGCAAATTTATTATCTCATTTTTTGTTTCATGAAAAATAAATAATTTAGATAGTATTTTTTTAAAAAGTATATATTTGCTTATGTTGCTTGCAAAAATAAATAGACGAAAAATATTTACATCATTCATGAGAAGATATAGACATATATTATTGATAATGAAAGTATTTTTCATTAGCTAATTATTAAGTAATACAAGCAATCATTTTTTTAAAAAGAGTTCTATATAATTCGAATTTTCATAAAACAAATGAATAATAACTTTTATTTACTCTAAATGTCCACTTTAATTGGCGGGAAAAAATGGCCTGGGTAATGATGGTTAGGTCTTTCAAGAATGGAGGAAACGAGAAGCTGCAAAGGACTGTGCATCAACAGCGTCTTATTTATGATAATCTTTATTGGGGTTCGTAACATCAAAAATATTGAATCGATATATATATATATATGTGATACTTTTAGCGTAAACTAACTTTTATGTTATAAAATATCTTAAATCCATACACCCGTGTCATATTTAATTTAAACAAATTTTTTCATAGCAAGAAATCTCTAATTAATATGCTTGTGTCACGTTAAACCCAATCTAGTTTTTATGTCATAGAAAATACCTTTAGATTAGTACACTCGTGACAGATCTATCATTTGTTAGTTTTAGTCTGGTATTCTAAATGGACTATTGGCGTGTAAACTCACGTGACAAACAATTCAAATGATTGGGATGCAACGTCGATTCGACATGGAAATTATAAACATCAACCAACGACATTGCTTTGGGGGAGACAAATCCAAAGACAATTAATTAAGGTCCAGAATTATGGAAAACATTAAATATGCTCTTTTCTCTCTCCTGTTTAGGGCGAAATTAAGGCACGATTAGGATTTTAAGTGGTTCTTAGAAATTTGAGGAGCTCTTACGGTAAAATTAGCAGATGTCCCGATCTCAATTCATCTTCTTCGAATCCAGCTCCCCAAAACGACATCGTTTGAGAGAACCATCTATCTTGAATTTTGACGTCATGCCCCGATCATTTGCGTCGTTAACCATATGCATTTTCGACGTCACTAATTTGACGCCGATATCGATAGAAGCTACAGACGGTCGATCTATTCCGGGTGCTCAAAGTTCAGGATTTTGTCCAACATGAGAATCAGCAATTTAGGATAAATACGACGCGAGTATATACCGGTTCGAAAATTTCCTGCGGCGCTAACCCCGCTTTCATCATCTCTTCCCGAGGTGGTTCTTGAAAGGCTCGGAAAGAAAGGTGAGATCAATCTCTTTTTCTGAGCTCTGCAGATGATCACATTGATTAGATGCGACCGACATAGGAACAGGGTATCAATGGAGTTTTTGTACTGCAGATGATTGGATTGATGAGGAGGGGAAAGAAGGGTTGCCTCGAGAGTTGCAAAAGAGAAGAACAAAGGCAACCCACCTGGCTCCTTCCCTCCCCGCTCCCACCCAGGTTCCAGGACGTTGCGTTGCATGTCCTTTTCCTTTGCCCTTTGCCTTTTGCCTTTTGCCTTTGCCTTTCCTCTGCTTTTTCTTGGTCAACGTCTTTGCACTGCGTCGCTCTTCCCTGTGATGTCCAGATGTTGCTGCTGGATCTTACTCCTGCATGCTGCTGACGACTGTCTTCATCCATCCTTAAAGCTGTGCTGGAACTTCGAACATGTGACTTCCACACTGTACTCAGTTGGACCACACCCACATCCGGCTTTCGCTTTCTACAGCGAACGAATGTCGGCAGCTCGGCCTTTCCTCTCTCTCTCTCTCTCTCTCTCTATGGGTGAGATAAGGGGAGGGTCATTGGGAAAAACGCGAACTTGAAAGGCTTCAATCCGTTAGTCCCTTTATCCCCCCAGCAACGTTCGACCTGATGATACCGTCAGCAGCTGAAGCTGAGCTGGACGATGAAGAAGCCCGCGCGGCCGTATTTCGGTAATGGCGAACTTCGGGATGGTTTCCGTTTTCCTCTCCGCCGTCTTCTTTCTCTGCTCCGGGATTCCAGGTAACTGACGCTCTCAGTGAAAGAAATTCAAGAAATCACTGGGGGATTCGATTTTGACTGGGTGTCTTTCTTCTTTGTCTTTAAATTGCTTTTGCAGCGGGATCATCTCTAGTCGCACAGGTTAAGCAAACCCAAGATCCGAAAGACGAGCCCTTTGTGGGGTTGAACGTAGGCACGGAAGTCTCGAATCTCGTTTCCCCAGAAGCTTTGGTGTCGTTTCTCCAAGTGCAGAAGATCGCCCACGTTCGTCTCTACGATGCGAACCCGGACATTCTCAAAGCTCTGGCTCGAAGTAAAATTCGGGTAATCATCAGTGTTCCCAATAACCAGCTTGTTGCAATTGGATCCTCGAATGCCACGGCTGTAGCTTGGGTTAGCCGAAACGTCGTTGGTTACTACCCAAAGACCCTAATTACAGGCATTGTAGTTGGGGATGAAGTCTTGACCACAGTACCCTCTTATGCGCCCATTCTTGTGCCTGCAATGGAATTCCTTTACGGTGCTTTGGTAGCTGCAAATTTGCATGATGAAATTAAGATTTCGACCCCACATGCGGCGTCACTGATTCTTGACACGTTCCCACCTTCTCAAGCTTTCTTTAACCAGAGCCTTAGTTCTGTGATAATCCCTTTGCTGCGGTTCTTGTCTAGGACCAGCTCGCCATTGATGATGAATTTGTATCCTTACTATGTGTTCATGGAGAACAAAGGTGTAGTTCCTCTTGATAATTCGCTCTTCAACCCTATAGCTCCATCCAAAGAAATGGTTGATCCCAACACTTTGCTTCACTATACTAATGTGCTTGATGCGATGATTGACGCTGCCTATTTTGCAATGAACAATTTTAACATTACGGATGTCAAAGTTCTTGTGACTGAGACAGGATGGCCTTCGAAGGGTGATTCAAAGGAGCCTTATGCAACCATTGATTATGCAGACACTTACAATTCAAATTTGATTAAACATGTACTTGATAAAAGTGGTACTCCTCTGCACCCGGAGACCACGTCCAATGTGTACATTTATGAGTTGTTCAATGAGGATCTTAGATCACCGCCAATATCTGAAGCCAGTTGGGGGTTGTTTAATGGGAACTTGACGCCGGTTTACTTGCTGCACATATCAGAAACTGGGGGCTTTTTGGCTAATGATACAACCAACCAGACATACTGTATTGCAATGGACAGTGTAGATTCAAGGACATTGCAAGCAGCATTGGATTGGGCGTGTGGTCCAGGGCAGGCAAATTGCACAGAGATTCAGCCAGGAGAGAGTTGTTTTGAGCCAAACGATGTGAAAAACCATGCGTCGTATGCATTTGATAGTTACTACCAGAAGGAAAGGAAGGCTTCTGGGTCCTGTGATTTCAAGGGTGCTGCTATGATCACCACTACTGACCCCAGTATGCATTCTTCTTTCTTTTTCCATGTTGCTTTCTTGAAGTGCATAGATATTGGATTATTTGTGTCATACCCTGCTTGGCCATGCTTATAAGGGACTATGACTTCATTGGTGAAGGTGTCAGAATGCTTTTACCTATTACCAAGAAGATACATGGTCTTATAAGATGTATGACTAAATTCATGAATTTTTTCTTCTTGAACTCGTGCTCATTGTTCTCCTAAGAGTACAAATCCTTCCTTGTGAATGCATATTTCCTAACTACTAAATCTTTGAACCAGGTTGATGATAGGATAATAGACTAGTCAAACCATTGGTCAACCAAACTCGTTGATCTGCCATAAACTGCTTAAGTAGTTTGTGTGATGATATGTATCTGCCTTAGTTGGGTTGAGCTGAAAGACACCTAAGTGATAATAAACTTAGTTGAGATGCCTCATTTCTTATGTGCTGCTTCTGATTACAAAACAAACACTCGCAATATCTTAAACAGAAAAATATTTTTCTGTATATATTATGTCCTCTGTGCTTATAAGCCTTTCAAGAGCTCATCTGATGATTTTATTGTTTCATTCAGGTCATGGAGACTGTATCTTTCCTGGAAGGTAAGAAAGCTTCTTCCTTCAGTACTTTCTTTTCTTGTATTTAAGTGGTCTCAAGTTGGCAAATCTTATCGTCTCCACATATTGCAGTATGTATGTGCTCAGTGGATGTGTTAAGACTTAGAAGAATGCTTAATTAGAATCCTTCTTGATGTTCTTGTCACTGGGTGATGCGTAACTTTGGGTGCAGCAAGAAGGAAACCAACGACACAGGGCAGGCAAATTCCACCGATGTAAGTGGTGCAGCCTACAGATCAGGACTCATCACCTCAGGAAGTGGTGGGATAGGTGTATTGGTGAGGGCATTTCAACTTCTTATAGCCACACGTTTCTCCCTTTTCTTCTCAATTCCTATGTTGATGCCATGCTAAGTTACAGCCATTGATCTTTGGTTGGATGAGATTCATTTATTTCTCATTTCTTCCCAATTCAGATAAGATTTTTTTGAGCATTGGCCTCCAACTCCACGAATAGTTATGATTAGAAGTAGGTTGTAGATGAGTGTTCAGGAATTCCAATTCTCCCTTCTGTGTACATTATGTAAAAAGTTTGTTCTTTTGAAGATATCAATTTCAGGCCATCCTTCCTCTGAACTTTTTGATGCTTTTGTTTAGTTCTTTTCCCTGAATTGGACACTCCGCTACTTTCTTTCAAGTCGAATTATAATGGCAAACATTTTTTCTGACTTATTATGCATTGCACAGCTTGAGGAATTGCTGCTCGAGACTGTAAGGTTACTAATTGAACTCAAAAGCTCAAAAGATTTTATAGTTGAAACCACATCATATCTGAATCTGTTTACTTTCATATGGTGATTGGCCCATTCTGTGGAACGAAGATTACCCCAAAGAAAGAAGAATTTTGACTCAATTTAAGGAACAAGTCTTAACTTTGGGACAAATGAAAGAAAATCTGAGAAACCAGGGAGAACTTGTTCTTTTGTTTTAAAGAATCTCAATCATGCGGGAAGACTGGCTCTACTCCATATTTGATGCGCCTGAAACTGAAACTTGATGCGCACTTTCGTGTTACCCTTGTAACCTTATCAAAAGCCTTATGTGGTCACCTAAGGCTATGTTAGTTTAAACAAAACGTAAAAAGAGAAAAAAATACAAGTGAAATGAGGAATATCTGCATATGTATACTATTCTGCTACGTACCAAAAGCAAAAGAGGTTTCTCTAGATAAGGCTTTTCCAATGGGTACAAAGTTCAAATCCCAAGAGAAAAAGACTGATGATTTTACAAAGAGGCCTGCAATTTTTGTTTGTTTATGGTGGTGGCAAGATGGATATAGTACGGAAGATACACACCAAGAGATTTAAGGAAATGAAAATTAGTTTTCCAACAAAATAAAAAAAGAAAAAATTATAAAATAAGTAAAAAGAGAGGAGATCGCAAAGTTGAATTGCTGCCCACCTCAGCTATGGTGGAGGCAGTCCCCACTCTTAGAGAAAAAGTAAAAGAAAATGAGAGACAGTGGGATGCAACCGGGAACAATTTTTTTTTATTTCTTTTTGGAACCGTTCTGAATTCAATAAACAAGTCAATTGATGTAGATACAACAAAAAGACTACTGTGTTTAACTAGAGAAATTCTATTCGTTTCATGAATGAAATGTTAACGATTAACCCATAAAACTTCTTCCTACAAGTAAGGGACAGAGGAAAATGAAGGGACTAAGGGACTGTAGGGTGTGTTATGCGGTTGAGAATCAAGAGAGCATGTGTTGGACCTTCCTAGGCTTGTATGTCTACTCCGCCGATTTCCTTTTGAAAGGCAGTAATCGACATGGACCACTGTAATTTGTCCAAACAGCAGAATCTATTTCTTGCTGCTTATACATTAAGAGAAGAGAGGATTGGGTTCAGCGAGGCCAAGTAAGTTGGCTTGACTCGGTGAAGCTCTCAAGCTGTTAAGAACAATGAATACATTTGACAGAGCTCTTCTCCTTGCACTTCTTCTTTCCACTGTTATTGCTTCCATGAGTACTGCCGACAATGATATTGCTAGATGAGTTGATCGGGACAGCTTTTGTCATTGATCAAGCGGCAGGAAGCTTATGGTGGACAATGATGATGATGATAAGCGCTGCTTGTTTCTAAGTTTGTGGAGTTGTGGATTCTTCGGCAGGTAGGACGAAAGTTTTGACAATAAAGGTAATGTGAATGGTAGTGCGGGCTATGGTGGAGCAGCAGGTGGAGGTGGCAGCGGTGGAGGAGGAGACGGTGGTGAAGGAACTGGGCTGTTGGCCATGGAGAAGGTTATGGAGGAGGGGCAGGGCCAGGGCCAGGTGAGGGTAGTGGAAATGGAAGGTGGGGGTGGCACAGGGGGGGAGGTGGAGGAGGTGGCTCTGATGGAGGCTCCGGCCATGGAAGTGGGTTTGGTGCTGGGTGGTGGTATTGTAAGGGGAATTGGTGGTGGCGGTAGTGGAGCATATGGCAGCAGTGGCTCTAACAAAAGTTTGGTCGAGTAAGTGGCTCGGACAATAGGTTTGCTGCAGGAGCTAATGGCGGCCAAGCTGGTGGCGGAGGCAGAGTCGGTGGGGGTGGTGGGTGCGGGGGTGGTGGTAGTGGAGGTTCCACTGGAGGGTACGGTCATGGGAGTGGTTTTGGTCGAGGCTCTGGCATGGGAGGATTCATCAATGGTGCTGGAGGAGGTAGCAGCTGTGGAGGAGCTGGTGAGGGTGGTGGTGGCAGTGGACAATGGGGAAATTCAGGGCAGGTATATGGCCATGGTGAAGGCAGTGGTTTCAGAGCAGGGGGAGGCATGGTCGGTGAGTTTAACAGTGGCAAAGGCGGTGATTCCAAAGGTAATCTGAACATTTGTATGAGCTAAAAAGAACAATGGCAGGGCCTAGGCTCGAATATTTGGCGAACATATTCACAGATTTGTGTCATTATTAAACACATTACTATGCATGAAGGCTAGTGAAAATTCCTGGATCACAGAACATTATGGAAGTTATAATCTACACAGTTCTTACAAGGGATGATATGCTTGAAAAAATGAGTACACCTCAATCAGGAGCACTTAGACTCTTGGCCACTGTGGACTGACTACCTGCACAGGCCAATAAATAATCTCACCAGCAGAAGCACATTAAATCGATGCATGTATCAACTCAAGATCCATCTTCCTCATAGAACTTGAATAAGATAAGGATAAACTAAATTTTATGACCACTCAAGCAAGGGGAAAAAAAGGGAATCAAATGGCTGATTAAGAAGTCTAGTACGTAATGGTTGAAACCAGGGTGTCAATATCTTCCTAGTTTAGCATCTGTTGCACTCTAAAAGGTCACGTCAGTCAAATGTATCACTTACAAGGAAAAATTCATGGAGATTGCATGTAGTGGAAGGATATGAGACTGGATCATCCGCTGGGTTTCAGTTTTTTTAACTTCAGAAGATGAATTCTCTTAACATTTGCGCTGAACTAGCCAAGATTATAGTAGATAGGAGCTAACCTCGAGTGTACTTTTCACCAGACGCATTCGGCTAGCAACTACAGATGGCTCTTCTGAACGGCCCATCACAGCCAGCTGCTCCAATTGAAGAGTTTTCACCGGAAGCCTTAATTTAATCATAGAGTTGAACCGGTATTAACATGAAACTCCAAAACTAAAAGGTGGCATGCAAAAATAAGTAGTTTCATTCTAGAATCTTGTGTCACTATGAGAAGGTTTGCATTCATAATGATGATATGAAGAAAGCAAAGCTCACCATGCCATTCCCCTCACATAATACGCATTTGCTATGAGAGCACAGAACCCTTTCCACTGGAGTAGTATTTCCTCCGACACTGGCGGGGTAGATGACCATCTAACGACTGTTGGTTGTGGCGTGCACAAAATGGTAATAAATATAATGCTCAACCACAGTATGCACTCATCAATCTGCAAGTGAACACCATTGGACATCTTAAAACAGTCGAACGAATCAATGTTGGAAAAGGAAAAAACTAAGAACAGGATAATCATATATTAAAGGGCCCAAAAAGTCACCTAAAACACTGGAATGCCACTATTATACTATAGTTCATGAAGTTTACAGTTTCTAATCAGCAATTACCTCCTCAGAGATGATCTCAGATTTTAAAGTGGTGTTTCCACCATAAGCTTGCATTGCTTCAATCTCAATACCAGATTCCTTTATATCGGTAAGTTCATCCCTCAAACAATCATCGGTGCAGCCAAGTGCATATGCATTTACCCCAGCACTGATGAACTCCTGATAGGGAAAGTTTTTGACTTAGAGAAGACAATAACTCAAGCTCACTCATGAAAGATCCAGCAAACTACTAACTATACTTTTAAGTTGTCACCTCCTCCACGATCAACGGCATTCCTGTACCGCCTAAAGAGACTGATGGCTATGTTTCGGGATGAGCGATATTCATCATCAAACGAACTAGAGTCACCCAGTCGACACTATAGCATTGCAGCAATTGCACAACCTTCAGCACCATAAAGAACTAGAACAAGATATTACAAGAAAAAATATAGCTCGGGATAGAGAACATGCATACTAGCCATCTCTTCGAAGCCACATTGTGAAGGGTCTGAAGTTGAGTCCACCCTTTGTTGGAATACGAAGAATTCAAAACATTAGTAGTACTCCTCACAGGAACAAAACCTGCACTTCTATTGCAGCAGATCACATGGCTAGCTCTACATAAAACAGTCCCATGCAGAACCGGATTCTTTGGAAGTGCCTGATAATTGCTAATACCGCCCGTTACAGTAAGCATGGTTGTACCATGATAAATCTTCATTCAGCATTCCATCCCGAAACAAATGACTGTGACCCTGATAGCATTAACAAAACCAACATGTTGAGCAGTTTGAACAATCAACAGACCAAAGTTCAGCAACATGGACAGATAACGACTTGACTTTCCCCATGCCCAGAAAAGACTCTACAAATCCAAAATGTAATTACTGACCTATTTGGAAATTTCCCTGGCCTATTAAAATTTACCAATCAAGAATTAAAAAAAAAAACGTGACTGTAGAAAAAGTCGGCCCACGAAAACAGAGAGACACATTCACATCATTCAATATTGGCAAATGGAAACTCCAGCGCTTCTTGCATCCTTTCTTGTGTCTGTTCAACTCCAGTATTGAAGTGAAGATAGACGCTAGAAAATTAGGCTGAAACTTCACACCCTTGCTCTCTTCTACCTAAATTTGCATCTAAAAACGACAGAAACAATTGCATCGGCAAGCACAAGCTTGCCCCCTAATTGACAACGCCTCGATTGGTCGTCTCGCAGCAAAAACACAGCATTCACGGCAAAAACAATCAATCACCACAATTTTTTTTTTTAATTCTAGCAAACTCGCTCGATCAACCAAAAGTAACTCCAGCATCAAAGAACCATGAAACTCAAAATGACCCATCATTTGAATACGTGAATTAGCGATGAGAAACGGACCCGCAACATTACCCACCTGTTCAGGAACGACACGAGCTCATCGCATGGGAAATGCCGAAAGAAACTGCGTCTTTCCCGGGAGCAGCGTCATCCAAACGAGAGGCGAGACAAGGAGGATTCGAGCGGATAGACCCAATAACCATCAAAGATCTTGGGAAAGAATCTGTTCTCGGCCACCAATTATTTGCATGGCTCTGGAGATTCTTGTTGGATTCTCCCTCAAATTCTCGGACTTTTCCCTCGACAAAATTCGGCGGCCAGGAAAATTAACGCGGGGGACCCTCCATGGTCGTTGTCCTCCTCTTCTTCTGTAAGAAGGGGAGAGGCAAAAAAACGGCGCCGTACTGTGTAAGACCAAATCCAGCTTTTTCATCATTTGTTAACTGATGAAGATACATGTTACAACGAGAAACAGACACATACGTTCCTAAAATCTCACAAGGCAAAGGTGGAAAACCAATGTGCAAAAGCAGGGCAAAAAACTTGTGGATGAACCATGTCTTTGTTAATTATCTCATCACCAAAGAAAGAGAAATTCATTGAACCGTTTTATTTTCAGACTCGTGATAATAACTAATTATATAAACATTGTATTTGAGGGAAGGAACCGAGCTCGTTCAATTTGAGGACGTACTTGAACCGGCCTTACTCAATGGCTTCAAGGCCTATTGACAAAGGGACCAATTCGGTTCTCCTTACAAAAATTGTGAATCGACTTTGATTGGTTTGGTTTTAGGTTTTATATATTGAATTGACTGATTCTATTCAAAAACCTGAAATCTAGAATTTATATAGTTGATTCCAAATTAGAACCTGAAAACCAAATAGTAAAACAAAAGAAGGGGTTTTTGACCAATTTGTTGTTAATTTTAAGTAGGTTATTTACTTTTTATTATTTAGAAAGACAATATTCGTTGAAAATTGAATATGTTTGACAAATTATCATAAAGCTAACATAATCGGATTCACATTTGACACAATAAAATGAATTGACAAAAGCAAATAACAAGAAAAAGTCTCGATCGATTCTAAGATCAATAAGATCAGTATCCAACTTAAAAAATTGAGTACCGATATTAATAGGATACAATTTTAAGTTTCAGATTTAAAATCTTGTTCACTTCCAAGCGGGGATCGTTCTTGATCATGACTCGTCCATGTAATCAAGACATGTCTATGTGATCAAGCATAAAAGTGCTGTGCGTGAAAAAGAATTACTCGAGCGTTGGCAAACCATTCCGGCTGTCCAATGTCGTCTTCTGTGATTTATGTCCCTTTTAATTAAAGATCTCCACGTGGAACTACCTAGGTAACCTGTCGGATTCTACTGACAATCCTGTACATTCAGTTCTAACTTAGAAGATGACAATCTTCACCCAAGGCCAATCACAGATTCCTTCCCGGTGGATGGATCTCTGGTTTCTGGACCATCGATCCATGAAGAACACGGTAACATCGTAGGACTTGGCAACACGGGAACGCCGAGGAAAGAGATGGGGCTGCTCCCGTTGCGAGCACCACTCAGTAACGATGGGTTTTGATCTGCGCAGAGGAACCCTCCTCCACCCACTGCGCGCCCTGACTCACCAACCCAAAAAGGAAAAATAAATAAAAACCATAAAAGGACATTCTTTTATCTATCACCAACCTCGTGCATCGATGCCCTTCTGGGCTTTGAGATTTGGTTGTCTTTCGTCAAGAGGCAGAGCATCTTCTCGGGTAAGTCCTCTCTGTATCTCTGTATGTGAGGCATTTGCTTGAATGCCTGAGAGATGAATTGGGTTTGTTCTTTTTGATCGACTCTTGGTGAAAGCATGGTGCTTTCTGCAAGGGAATCGAATCTGTTCGCCAGAACACGTTCTTTCTTGTCCTGGGAAAGTGGCTTTTTGATAGGATCTGAATGTCATTTACTCCTTTGCCGAAAATGAATGCCATTTTGTTGAGGATTGATTGATATTCAGAGTTTCCTCTTACCAGTTTTGGGACCTTGTAGTGTATGTGCGTGCTATATGAAAGCCATATCTATTTTGATTTGTTGTTGGTGAATCAAGGCATCAGCTATCATTGGGTGGGTTGATTGTGTTTCTCATAGAATCTGAAGCTCTTTCTTCAAATTTTTTTGTTTCTTTTTTGTTTTGAGTTTCTTTGGAGAGTATGATTGTTCTGCTCAGAATGACCTCCTAACATTTAGAGGGCTGATGACCTTTGTCTTATATAGTGATCTACATATAATGACAGCCTGAGGCGATATAGATCTATTATTTGTTCTTTTGTTACATGTTTTTTTATCAGTTGTATTGTCGTATTTATGATGTTTTACATGGCTAAATGCTGAGTATCCTTAGATGAATATAGCACCAGCTTGGACTTTCCTGAAATGCTTGAGCTTCTTATAGAGTTACTTGTGCGAACATGGAAAATCTCTGTCAAAGAATGTGCTTGCTGTTTCGTCATTTGATAGTTTTAACATTGCATCATTTCATCCTTTTGCTGAAATATTCAAGTAATTATATGCACTTATCAGACCAATGCCCATCATGACTTTCCTGATCCAATCAAAGCTGTTGTCTGGAGAATAAGAACTGAGGCGAGATGGGGGAAAAAAAAACTTAAATTTCCACATCCTTTGGCACGGAAAGGATTTTTAATGAAGAGAAAACAATCTCCATCTCCATTTCATTTTTGCTCACTTATCTGCCTAGAAAGGATAGTAGGCCTAGGCATAATGTTGCGATCAAACACAATAATAAACAGAAGAAGGAAATAAATCGGATACCAAATTTACGTGATTTGATCGGGGGGATCTACTTCATAGAGAGAGTAACTTAAGATATATTACAACCCCACTCTGAGTCACTCAAATGTTCTGCGTATTTCCCTGCCCTTAGTTACTTCAAATAACCCAAATAGTGTTTAGCCCTCATGTTTAATTGCAAACAAACTCTCAATCTCACTTAGGAATTCTTACCGCAAAATTTATTGGCTTGAACACCAAAAGCTCCTCTTAGATGCATCACGAAGAAGTCCCTCTTCTTATGTGTACTACATTTGCATCCGAATTAGGAAACTCCCTTTAGGAAATCTACTTAAACTAGGAACCCTGTTCAAACCAAGAAACTTGGACCTGACTTCTTTTACAGCTCAAATTCGAGATATAATTTCAACACATGACATACACCCAATGACATCTCCTTGTCTAATGTCCTTATCTGCTCCAGATATCTTACTCATAACATCTTCAATATCTTTGACCAGATTTTTCTAACCTAAACATGAGAGGAGGAGGTTTGTGGCAGCTTGGCCAGTCAGTCAGTCGCCGCCTTGCTCAGGCTGATAAGAAGGCTGTAGCACGTCGATACTTTGCAAGTGAAGCTGATCTCAAGAAGACAGTTCTTTATGACTTCCATGTCGCTCATGGGGCAAAAATGGTGCCTTTTGCTGGGTGGAGCATGCCCATTCAATACAAGGACTCAATCATGGACTCCACAGTGAACTGCAGAGAAAATGGTAGCCTCTTTGATGTCTCTCATATGTGTGGGCTTAGCCTTAAGGGGAAGGATTGCATTCCTTTCCTTGAAAAGCTGGTCATTGCCGATGTGGCTGCACTAGCTCCCGGCACAGGGACACTGTCTGTGTTTACTAATGAGAAAGGAGGAGCAATTGATGACTCTGTCATCACCAAAGTCAAGGACGACCATATATACCTTGTGGTGAATGCGGGGTGTAGGGATAAGGACCTGGCCCATATTGAGGAGCATATGAAGGCTTTCAAGGCTAAAGGTGGGGATGTGTCGTGGCACATTCATGATGAAAGATCTCTTCTTGCTCTGCAGGTTGATCTTACTGGACACGTCTTTCTCCTAATTTCACAGTTTTTGGGCAGAAATGTGGTCTTCATTGCTTGTCTTTATTCTTAAATAGATGGGTAATTTTTTATTTTTTATACTCAGAAACGAGCCAATAAGATTGTCTGATCAACCTATCCTTATCCCCTAAGTCGAAACTGATAATAATGTCGATACTAAAATCAAAAGCTTGGTTTTGGGCAAGACCAAAAGGCTCTAAAGTATTCTTTTCAAGTAATCAGGCCTTGCTTTGTTTATTATCTTCTTATTAATAGTTGATACTTCTGGTTGCATACATGAAACATGGAGGACAAATTAAAGGTCATGTGCTGCAGTTTCTAGAAGAATCTATTCTAGATTTGATTGTAACTGGGGGACTGTAATTTTCTCCGGAGGCCTATCTGCCAAAAGCATTTAATTTAGGAAGGGAAGTTTAAATGTTCCAATTGTCTCTTTCAGGGACATAACAATGAGTGTTCCTTTCTTCTTTGGTACAGGGTCCTCTTGCTGGCCCGGTTCTCCAGCACCTCACAAAAGAGGACTTGAGCAAGATTTATTTCAGCGACTTCCGCATCATTGATATCAATGGTGCTTCCTGCTTTCTCACCAGAACAGGGTACATGAAAATTTTCTCAGTTGCCAATTGTTTCATGCAAATGACCATTATTCTTGTATCTCTGCTGTCAGCTTGTCCTCCCACATTTGGTCTTGAAAGATCATATGTCTTGTGAAAGGGCCTCCCTTGTCCTTCTACAGTTGTATGTTCCTCACAGATGAGCAAAGAAAATGATCCAGATATAACTAGTTGGCTAGATCAGTAGTTCAGATTCTTTACATTTTTATGTCACTTCCTTATCCTCATCCAACCAGCATGAGAGCCTATCGAATGGTTTTCTTTAATTTGCAGTTACACTGGTGAAGATGGATTTGAAATCTCAGTTCCTTCAGAGCATGCCGTGGATCTGGCCAAAGCAATCCTGGAGAAATCAGAAGGGAAGGTGAGGTTGACCGGCTTAGGTGCTCGGGACAGTCTCCGTCTTGAAGCTGGACTTTGTTTGTATGGCAACGATATGGAACAGCACATAACTCCAGTGGAAGCGGGACTGACATGGGCCATTGGGAAGAGGAGGAGGGCTGAAGGTGGATTCCTCGGAGCCGAGACAATCCTCAAGCAGCTTGAAGATGGTCCAAAGATCAGGCGTGCTGGATTCATCTCTTCGGGCCCGCCAGCCAGAAGTCATAGTGAGATCCAGAACGACAAGGGAGCAAACATCGGCGAAGTCACAAGTGGAGGGTTCAGCCCTTGCTTGAAGAAGAACATAGCCATGGGGTATGTGAAATCCGGGTCGCACAAAGCCGGAACCAAGGTTAAGATCCTCGTCCGAGGGAAGGCCTACGACGGTGTTGTCACGAAAATGCCCTTCGTCCCAACAAAGTACTACAAGCCATCTTAATCGCTGGATGGTACATGAGCCCCCATGGACTTTTTTCTGTTCTTCCTGTTGTCTATCTCTGTTTTTTATATGCTTTGAATAACTTGACATTTGACAGTTGCAATCAATGATAATCTTCATGCTCATACTTGATTCATATGTAGGTCGAATGATGTAGGATTTTCCAGGGCCTTTTTTTTCTTTCGTGATCTGTGAAATTTGCTTAAATTAAGTTGGATTGCTTTCATAAAGGTATGGTTTGCGTTACTCAACAATTAATATCAACGTCATTCGGCCTCTTGACATTGTCAAGCAAAGCAGGCAAAAATTCACCCTGCATCGAATTGACTCGCTCGCACGTTATTGCCAACTTGGGGAGGAAGGAAAAAGTCAAATGACCGAAATTTAAGTTGATTTGAACGCCCAAATGATGAACTCAAGCCCAAAAAAAAAAAAAAAAAACTGACCGGTGCCAACAAAATCGACCCAAATCCGATCCTTATATGAATCCGAGAAAACTCAATTTCAAGAAATGGTCGCCAGGTAACAACAGTAAACGCTGTTCTGAATTCATTCAATTTGGCGAAATTAATCTTGACATTTACTTAAATGATCAAGACTAGATTAGTAATTATGTCATTAAAATTGGACATATGATAAGACTTTTATTAATCAGAGAATATAGTCATCCGCCTCCTGTATGTTGGCCACACAATGCTATCATTCATTCCATAGAGTAGGACAACTTATATTTCATGTAAAAGTGATCTTTCATGAGTATTACCTATAACTGAAAGATAAACTAACCCTAATTCTCAAAATTAGTATAATAAATAATGTGATAAATTGCCATGGTTGAGACTGAATTTGACTCACTTATTTTCTCTTGGTTTGAATGTTCACTTGTACCATGTTGTATTCATATGTGTTGACACCTAAATTTTTACGCCTTTTGTTTTCTCTATTTTCTTTATTTAATTTTTTTTCCTTTATTATTTACATATAGTTAATAGGGGTATTTTGCATATCAGGAAAATTGTCGGTCGAGATATACCTTCAGATTGTGGCAGGGAAAGGAATATTGGGGCATATATTGGTGATATATTTGGTTTAGGATAAGAAATCATGCAAAAAGAGAACTTCATGTGATAAAAAAGGGATCTTTGGAAATTATAACTCTCGGTCAAATCTTCCCCAAGATTTGACCGAATTTTGAGATTATCCCTTTCCTGCATATGGGCGTCCAGGGGACTGCTCGAAAAAAAGGGGGAAGAAAAAACCACACGGGCGGACTTCTTCTTGGATGGACGCATAGAGAGAGTGAGAGAGAGAGAGAGACTTTTTTCGGTCAAAGAAGGGAGACTTCTTCTACGCAAAAGGGGAAGAGTGGGGGAGAGTTTGAAAAAAAAAAAAAGAGAATTGGCATACACAGAGAGGGGGAGGAAGGAAAAAAGAAATGGAGGGGATGGCTTCACTTTTGTGAGAAAGGGGTGCAGCAGAAAGAAAAAAGGAGAAAATAAAATAGAGAGAAGGGTGGTGGCTTTGAGGACGGGAAAACACACAAACTCCAACACTTGGTCATCGTGCCCAAAGCCTTCTACGTCTTCAACATTCTCCAGCGAATCAACCCACAGAAGCGCACATCGACGAAGAATCCTCACGTTTCTTCATCAAGCCAACGTCGAGTTCCAACCTCGATCCTTTGCGCCCTCCATCATCTAGACCAAGACGATTACCCTTCATCACTGCGAAGGTCAAAAGAAAAGACGCAAGGAGTCGCACAAAAGAGTGGAGACGTTCTGAAAAAAGATAAGCACTTATAGATCTCTCGCGTTTTTCCTTGATTTTGCTATTTGTTCATCGAGCTAATCGGGAATTCGTTGTTTTCTCGCAGCTTTTCGCTCAAGCCGTGTGATTGGCAACTTCACCACCGAGCGTCACCGCCAGCCGTTATATTCTTCGCGCGCCATTGATTTGAGTTTGAAAAGATCACCCCAAAGATTTGTTAAATATCTTTTCCAAGTTGATTTGAGTGTTCGATTGGTGTTATTTCCTATTTAATTTGCTTGTGTTGGTTAATTTAGATGTCGTTTGCATGTTAGAATAAATTTGATGTGTTTTCCTTTATTTGCATGCTAGAATAAATTTCATGATTTTATTTGCTTTACATAGTTAGATTAATTGCACGTTTATATTAAGAATTGCATGTTAAGATTAATTACACGTTTACGTCATAAATTGCATGTTTAGATTTAAAGTTGCATATTTAGATAATTGCATGTTTAGATTAATTGCACGATTAGGTAAAATTGGCATAATTAGTTTAGATTGCATATTAGATATTTTTGTTAGGATATTTTTTTAGCTAGATTGCATTATAGGACATTATCTTTGGTTGAGTAAGATTTAGTTTAAATTAGGAGTTGATATATTTGGTTTCCCAATTTAGATTAGGTAATATTTAGCTATGGATAATTAGGCTAATTAAATCATAAAAATTCCAAAAAAAATTGCATTTCATATATTGCATTAGATTTGTTGATTTTCATGCATATCTTATTTTATTTTGTTAGATTTTATTAGATTCTTTGATATTTTATTAGAGTAGATTTTATTTGATTTCGTTAGATTAGAAATTAGATTTTATTTGGATTTGATTTTGTTAGATTATATTTTATTCAATTTTATTAGAGTAGATTTTATTTGATTTCGTTAGATTAAAAATTAGATTTTATTTGGATTTGATTTTGTTATATTAGATTTTATTCAACTTTATTAGATTAGATTTTATTTGATTTTGTTAGATTAGATTTTATTTGGTGTTTTATTAGATTAGATTTTATTTGATTTTGTTAGATTAGATTTTATTTGATTTTTTTATTAGATTTGATTAGATGTGATTTGATTTTATTTGATTCAATTTTAGTTAGATTTTATTCGATTTGATTTGTTTTATTATTTCATTCCATTCTTGAATTTTTATTTGAGTATACATGTGATCACTATTGCATGTTAGGAGTAGAATTAAAATAAATCCAAACTGCCTGCGAGGTTTTGAAAATAATGAAAAGGTACCGAAAGGGCGTTAAAGTAATTTAGCGTAACCAAGTCCCCGAGTCCTAGATCTCTGGTTCGTAGGAGTAAGGCATGACTCCCGATGTCTTACATGGGTTTCTAACCGACCCACCATAAATAGGTTAGTGGCGGCTCCAAATTGAATATCTTGCATGTTTAAAGAAAGTGAAACCAAAGTCGTGAATTGGTCCGAGTTTGGGAGAACTCAAGTTAAGTCATACTTAACAAACCATTAGCCGAACCCCTAGGTGGTGCACCTTCGGGGAGGTTGCGACAATATGTATGTCAATTATGTCGATAGAATCAAAGAAAACCTAGTATTATTATGGAAAACATACGTAATGACAGTATTTCACGTATACAGAGGTGATGTAATAATGTCTTGTTCCTGAAAATTTACGTCGTATTTTGATGTTTTGAAACGTACAAAATCGGAGAATAGAAATGGTCAGCCTCAGGGGGCTGAGTCAAACACCTTGCGGTCTACAGTCAAATTTTCAACAGTCATGACCCCTTCATTTTACATCGCGTGCTCCCATGCATAAATACGCACCCAAAAGGAACCTGCAAGCTCCATAACCAAAACCAGCCCAATACTCGAGCAATCCTCTCAAAACCATCACATTTCACTTACTTGGAAGAACGATAAGCAGCAACACCAGACCTGCCACCCTCATTCATGGCCGCTTTGCAATCTTCCTCTCTTTTAGTTGCTTCTTCTTACTCCTCTTCGCTTTGTTCTTCGAAGAGAAGGATCGCCGCTTCGATCCAAGTCCCGAAGCCCTCGAAACTCAGCCTGGCTAATCATCCAAGTGCTGCCATCACAAAGAAGCTAGTCGAGGAATTGAGTACCAGGAATGGTTACGTCTTCGCGGAGCCACTGCAAATGGACGTCGCCCAGAAGAATAGGGTTTTGGAGGCAGGCCTATCGCCTACATCTTCTTTCGAAACAACCAAGAAGCTCTATGGGATCTTGGAGGCCGTCGAAGATAGAGTGGAGCTGCACAATAACATCGGGGAGCAGAGAGACAACTGGAACGAGCTCCTGTTGAACTCGGTCAACATGATGAATCTCACTGCCACCACCACTGCGGCGATGGCCACTGCTGCGCCAGCTCCATCGTTGAGAGCGTGCTCCGTTCTCTTGTTTATGGCGACCACCGGGATGTCGCTCGTCATGAGCAAAATCCAGCCGTCGCAGCTGGCTGAAGAGCAACGCAATGCCTCGAGGTTGTTCAAGCAGTTCCGGAGTGAGATCAAGTCGATGCTTGCGATTCAATCTCCAACTGAGTCAGACGTGAAGGAGATGATGGAGAAGGTGCTGGCCCTAGATAAGGCTTATCCGCTGCCTCTGCTCGGAGCAATGCTCGAGAAGTTCCCCGCAAAATTTGAGCCTGCCGCATGGTGGCCTAAGGTTTCGAACAACCACTGTCACTCCCCAGGGCGCAAAACCATCACAGAGCGAAATGGCTGGAGCGAGGAGCTGGAAGTTGAGATGAGAGCCATCGTTCAAGTCCTCAAGAGCAAAGATAAGCAAGACTACTTGAGGCTCGGGAATTTGGTGCTAAAACTGAATAAGACGATGGCCGTTTTGGGTCCTTTGCTAACTGGCATTGCTGCAGTTAGCTCAGCGTTCGGAGGCTCGACAGCCATGACAGTGGCAGCCACGGCTGGTGCGATGGGTGCGATCGTCAATGGCTTTGAGCATGGAGGCCAGGTCGGCATGGTCGTGGAGATGTACAGAAACTGCGCGGGGTTCTTCGAGCTTATGGAAGAGAAGATCGAAGCAACTCTAGCAGAGAGGGACTATAGCAAGAGAGAGAACGGAGAGATGTTTGAGATGAAGGTGGCAATTAAACTGGGTCGGAGCTTGTCGCAGCTTCGAGATTTAGCAAGAAAATCAATGGCTTCTTGTATAGAAGGGACTGAGGTGGATGAGTTTGGAAGCAAGATTTTCTGAATTTCTTCGAACAAGGATATACAGTGTGCATATGCTCATAACGTTCCTTCATTCCTTATTTCTTGGTACATATTTTGTAACAATCAATCCCACAAAAGAACTAAGTAGAAGCATTAATTGACATGCGGACTACCACATTTCATTCCATTTATTAAGTAGCCTGTTGATATTTTGATTGTTAGTTTGCCTGTGTAAATAATTTTCAAAAAGGGCAATGCTTTTGTTATATATTATGGTAGCAAAAACTTGGTACTAAAGGATTTTCTAAGGCAAAATGAGTCCATGACTATTGCATATAAAATGCTAAAAATTGCCCGTTTTACTTCTTAACATATGAACAAGATGACAAAGTTGCCAGCAGGGAAAAACTCGTTTCCAAAATGTGGTCTTAACATATTGGAATAAAATATATATTGATAGCGTCATACTATTCTGTGTGCACAAATTGTCGAGTCTCAATTAAACACTTGGTAAATAAAATATATAAGCTCCCCGCTTGTTTGGACCCATATAAGTTCCACATCTTGTCTAACATTCCACTCCCTAAATAAAAATTTAGTTATTACAATTAAGCATTTTCAAAAGGCCATAATTCTAATTTTCTCAGTTCACATTTTCAGTACAAAGGTTATCTTCTGTACAGCCATTTGAAATTTTGAATATGCTAATGCTTCTTATGAGGACAAAAGAGGGAAATAAACGTTCTATATGTAACGAAAGAAAGGAAGGGCAACACATCACACCTTCTTCACGATGTGGACCCAATCAAATGGTTGAACTCTTAAAATGTCTCCTGCAGCACGAACGGTCTTCCATACGAGAACAGCTTTTGAATTTTCTGAAAGAGTCGACGACATTGACATATGCAGTTTCTCTTTGCCCTTTGTTCTTGGGCGTTGGCTTTTGTTTTGTTTTGTTTTGTTTTATTTGCACCCTAGACCAGCGATTGGAGCATAGTTGTTAGGGCTAAAATACTCTAACTCAAAAGCTTAAATTAATATGTGAAGAGAGACCACATGAAATTTATACAAATTTATGGACAAGTGACTTGAGATATTTAACACCTAGGATCAAAAATAGCATATGAAGTTTCACGAACAGGGATGTAACATCAAAAGAACTAAAACGGAGCTGGATTTTGATATGATGTTAAAATGTCTAACAAAAAAATAAGCTGATAGATGGAGAGAGATAATATGAATATGAATTTATTTACCAAAAAAAAAAGACAATATGAATATGAAGATTATATAAATTTTGTAAACAATTGATGTGAGATATTCAACGCTTAGTCCTTATTTAAAGTGATTTTTTTTGGGTAAATTAGTCCTTGTTTAAAGTGTTTGAGACCTTTTTTTTTTATTATAATTTGGCTCCAATCTGTGTTGTTGCAAAATATTACATTGCTTGACTATGGGGTGTATATTCTCTTTATGTGTGTGTGATCTTCCTTTACCAAAGATCTTAATTTTTAATTGAGCATCCTAACATATGTCAAGAGTCGTAGCATATGATATTATAACTTTCGTCTATACTAAACAACCTAATATTGACAATTATAAGGAAATTGTCATTTGAAATAATGTTAATGTAATGACCTAGTCCGGCACAAGAGTATTTGTGGCGCAAACAAGGAGCGGCTCCTAATAACTTATAGGATGGCAAAGGGGGCGGGAATGAATACAATTGCGTTCCCAAGGTTTTGTACATGCATGCATACATACATATTTATAAATTGAAATTATAACACAAGAGGTTTTTCTTTAGCATAAAGACCACGTTTAATGGGGGACCTCCTTTTAAGGTGCACACCTATATGCTATAGGACGATCAATATAGAATGGATCAAAGTGGATGGTACCTTGAGTAAGTTCATCCACTGATACAATTCTCCAATAGGTATTTGGTTCGAGGATGAAGCACATGAAACCCAATCCACATCACGACACAAGATCAGGAAAATGAGTGATTCCTTACAGACTTCTAGATTGGCGAATGGAGTAAGAATTAACTAAATTGCACACCAAACTAGAGTAACATTTTTGAAATACATACATGAAACAAAAAATTAACTCGAAAAAGATGTTTTTTGATGTACTGATAAAGTTTTACATTGGAACTCTAATGTTAAGCATGCTTAAATCAGAGTATTACTATGATTGGGAGTGTCCACCCACTAAAGAACAAAATTGTGAGGATCAGTATGAGTAGGTCAATGCGGACAATATATCGAGTGATAATTGGGGAGTTTCATAGTTAACTTTTTAATAATTCTTGAAGTATTTTGCTATTTTTCGTGTAAGTTTATAAGTGTAACGAGGAAGGTCAAAATAGGCCTACTTCTTGCTTTAACAGACAGACTAAAATGCTGTAACCTTACAGCGGGTCTTCAAATAACAATGACATTATGCCATCACTCGTTTACAGGGCTCCTAACTTTACCGATTTAAGGAAGATTGTCATCATAAAAGTATGTGTCAAGTAAATCAACGGCTAAGATTAAAGAGAAATATAATTTATATATAACTATGCTTCTCATCCACCCTTTCGTCATTCGGACTTGACATTTTCAAGCAAAGCAGGCCAAAGTTCACCCAGCATCGGCTTGACTTGCTCACACGTTGTAGCCAATTTGAATGAAAAAGAAAACGTCCGAAATTAAAGTTGACTCGATCGCAAAAACAACGAGTTCAAGGCAAAACTGACCGGTGCGAAATGGGAAACCAACCCCGCCCAAATCCCAATACCCCTTGAAGAAAACTTCATTTCAAGGAACGGTCAATCCTCAAACAAATCGACATTTGACTTGACAATTTTGAGTTCTTGTCCCCAATTCTATAATTTGCAAATTAATTTGTCATATAAGCAATATGTATGTATCAAAAGGCCATTGATAACAAGAGCATATCACATGTAACTCGAATTAGGATAGCCAATAAGTATGAATAGTTAATTAATTAATTATATTTCTATAAAATAGATAATATTATATAAAACATAATATATGTGAGTTATGAGTGGGAAAGGGTAGGGAGGTATAACTATTTGGGCTAGCCCGATTGACAAAACAATGGCACACGGACCGGTGGTGATATTAAATGCTTTTATAAATTCATTATATTTGACCAAATATATTTTAAGGTTTACTCAAATCAAAACTAGATTAATAATATCATTGAGCATATGATTAAACTTTTTTGATCAAAGAATATAGTCATCAGTGTCCATGTAATGCTACCATTCATTTCATAGAGTAGGACACATTCTAATTTATGCGAAAGTGATCTCTCTTGACTCTAGCGACAACAAGAAAAAGGTGATCTTTCATAAGTACTACTCAAACTAAAATTTATACTAATATCGATTTTCAAAGTTATCATATTATTCATTCTTAAAATTGAATATGATTCGATTGTTTACATATCCGTTTGCAATATATCGTATTTGATACATATTTCTCTGCAGCCAATAATATTTACTTAGCATTTGGATGTTTGACATAAATAAAGGTCAAATAAATAGAAAAGTCAGCCCCGGGGCCGAGTCAAACACCTCGTCTCCTACAGTCAAGTTTTCAACACATACGACCTCTTCATTTTGCATCGCGAACGCGCTCTTCCCCCATATATAAATACGCACCCATGAAAACCTCCAACCTCCATAACCAAAAACCACTTTAATTCTCGAGCAATCCTCTCAAAAGCATCTCATTCACGCATTGAAGCACTGACAAAGCTAGACAGCAACACGAGACCCGTCGCCTCCATCAATGGCCGCCCTACAAGCTCCCTCTCTCTTCGTTCCTTCTTCTTCTTCTTCTTCGGGTTGTTCTTCGAAGGGAACGATCACTGCTTCGATCAACGTCCGGAAGCCCTCAAAACTCAGCCTCACTGATCATCCAAGCGCTGCGATCACAAAGAAGCTAGTCGTGGAAATGAGCAACCGGAACGGTTATGCCTTCGCAGAGCCACTACAAATGGATGTAGCCCGGAAAGATAAGGTGTGTGAGCCGCGCCTTTCGCCCACTTCTTCCATCGAAACGACCAAGAAGCTGTACGCGATCTTGGAGGCCATCGAAGATAGAGTGGAGATGCACAATAATATCGGCGAGCAGCGAGACAACTGGAACAGGCTCCTGTTGAACTCGGTCAACATGATGGCTCTCACTGCCACCACCATGGCAGCGATGGCTGCCGCTGCACCATCTCCATCGCTGAGAACGTGCTCTGCTCTCTTGTTTACAGCAGCCACCGGGATGTCACTTGTAATGAGCAAAATCCAGCCCTCGCAGCTGGCTGAAGAGCAACGCAATGCCTCGAGGTTATTCAAGCAGCTACGGAGCGAGATCAAGTCAATGCTCGCGCTTGAATCTCGCACTAAATTGGACTTGAAGGACATGATGGAGAAGGTGCTGGCCCTAGATAAGGCTTATCCGCTGCCTCTGCTTGGAGGGATGATCAAGAAGTTCCCGGCGAAATTCGACCCCGCTGCATGGTGGCCAAGGGCTTCCAAAAATCGTCACCAATCCGGAGGGCACAAAACCATCATGAACACGGAGCGAAATGGATGGAGCCAGGAGCTGGAAGTGGAGATGAGAGCCATCGTCAAAGTCCTCAACAGCAAAGACAAGCATGACTACTTGAGGCTCGGAAATCTGGCGTTAAAATTGAATAAGGTGTTGGCGGTTATGGGTCCTTTGCTAACCGGTATCGCCGCAGGCAGCTCAGCCCTTGGTGGCTCGACAGCCACAACAGTGGCAGCCATTGCCGGTGCAATGGCAGTGGTCGTCAACAGCTTTGAGCACGGAGGTCAAGTTGGTATGGTCGTGGAGATGTACCGAAACTGCGCGGGGTTCTTCGAGCTTATGGAAGAGACGATCGAAGCAACCCTAGCAGAGAGGGACTATAGCAAGAGAGAGAACGGAGAGATGTTTGAGATGAAGTTGGCAATTAAGCTAGGTCGGAGCTTGTCGCAGCTTCGAGATTTGGCAAGAAAATCAATGGCTTCTTGTATAGAAGGGACTGAGGTGGATGAGTTTGGAAGCAAGCTTTTCTGAACTCCTTCGAACAAAGACAAAAGAGTGTACATATGATACATGTAAAATGAGGCTCATAACATGATTCTTTCATATATTTTTTTAATTCTTTGTGCATATTTTGTAACAATTAGTCCCACAAGAGAACTAATTAAAAGCATTAATCGATACGCGGCTCTGATTTTCACATCCACAATTTATTCCATTAATTAATTAGCCTGCTTGTATTTTCTATGTTTCTAGTTTGACTTTGCAATTAATTTTCAAAAGGACATCGCATTTGTTGTATATTAGGATAGCGAAACTTGGTACTAAAGGCTTTTCTAAGACCAAACGAGTCCATCACTATTACATAAATAAAATGTGGAAAAATCAAGCATTTTACTTCTTAACATATTAACTAAATCACAAAGTTGCCAGTAGGGAAAAAATTGTTATTAAAAAGTGGTTGTAACCTTTCGTCATGATGTATATACTGATAGAGTCATGTGATTCAATACGCATAAGTTGTCAAATCATAATTGAATACTCAATTTCTCATACTCTGGTTTTGACCCATATGAACATTCCACATTTTAACTAATATTCCACTTCTTAATCAAAAACATTTATTAATTCTGTTTTCTTACTAAACGATTAAGCATTTTCACAAGAGCATGCTTTTAATTTTCATAAACGTTAGATTTGTAAAGGAAAATAGAAGGCCATACGTCATACTTTTTCACGACGGGGACACGATCAAATGGTTGAATTCTTAAATGTCTCCCGCTGCAAAAAGGTCTCCACGCGAAAGCGGCTTTGAATTTTCCGAAAGAGTTGACGACATTGACACATGCAGTTTCTCTCTCCCCTTTGTTCTGGGGTGTTGGCTTTTGGATTGCTCCACTCTAGAGCAGCAATTTGAGCATATTTCCTAGCGTTGCGATGCCCATAATAGTTGAAGCACGAACCCGTTGCAAGCAATGTAGGATATTTCATACCATAGATTGAGAATGTCACATGAAATTTGACGAACATAAACTGTACACGATGTAAATTGGAACTAAACTCTAGTCTAATACGACGTTAAAATGTCCAACAAAAACTCAAATAAATAGGTGGAGAGAGACCAAATATATATCAAGGGCATAACAACCCTATAAATGAATGATATGAGGTATTTGAGACAATCAAGATGTTTGAGACATTTTATTTTTCTCAAAAGTTATTTTTTCTTCTATTTGCTTCATTCTTTTGTGTTGTTGGAAAAACGACATCGCTTGATTGTAAGATTTACATGCTCTTTATATACATGCATTCCCTCTCTATCTATCTTTTTAAAATTTTGGATTGAATATTTTCATATTTGTCAAATAACTTAAATGGTTCTATCCTCACTATGAAGATTTTCTAAAATGCTCGAGTTATGTAGACCAAATTTTACTTCTAGCTTTTCACTTTTTAGCATATGTTGTTTTGACTTCCATCCTGAGCAACTTGATCATTTATGATATTGTTAATGAAACAAGATGGTCCTCCGAGGGGAGTGGCGAGATGTTTGTCATCGTTAGAGGATCTACATAATGAATGACTCCTTAAAGACTTTTAGGATGGCAAATGGGGCAAGATTAAATCAAACTATGCACCCAATTGGGAAAGCATTCTCAAGATATATATATATATATATATATATATATATATATATATGTGAAATTAGAATTAACTCATAAAAGACACTTTTGATGTAATGACAACATTTAGCATTGAAACTCCAATGTTAAGCGTGAGAGCATTACTAAGTGAGTGATCTCCTAGGAAAGTACTCACCTGTATGCCTAAAGATAAAATCATGAGGCTTCATATTGGATGGACCAAAGAGGACAATACTGTAAGATAGTTAATCCAATGGTATTGCTATTGTATTAGAGCCAGACCCTCTTCAGTAGGTCTATAGTTTGTAAACAAATCATACAAAGCTAATGGCCCTGTGATGACTTAGTCCAATTAGGGTGACCAGTGCTCACAAGGGCCAGAGGGTCCAAATAAGGAACAATTCCTAGCAGGCTTCTAAAATGACGAATGAAGCAAAAATAAGTAGAATTGTGCATCACTGATGAGAGAGCTTTCCTAAGATAGATATGTGTGCACACGTGCGAGCATCATCGAGATTAGTGACCTTCTAAGAAAGTTTCGGCCTTGTGTGGACAAAAAAAATGAGATCAAAACTCAAATGTTAAACACGCTAAGGCGAGAGCATCATCAAGATTGGCGACCTTCTGAGAAAGTTTCAGTTCGTGCGATGAATTACTAAAAAAAATGAGGCTTGGTATGGGACGGGCGAAAGTGAACAATACTTCGAGTAAGTCAATCAAAGAGTATCATAATATGGTATCAGAGTGGGATTCTCTCTCATATGCGTGTAATATAGGGACAAACCGCTAAGAAACCGGTGGACTTGTAATAGACGTTTCTACGAGGGGCAAGGAGTATTTGCTGGGCTGGAGGGCTCGAACAATGAGTGACTCCTCGTAGGCTTCTCGGAAGGTGAAGAGAGTAGGAATAAGCTGAATTACTCACGGAACAAATTGACTTAACGGCAAACTTCAGAATTGGAATTTCAATGTTTGTTTAGCATGTTTAGATAATACAATTACCATGACCTCTTAAAAAAATGCCACCATTCCCGAACCCTAAAGGATAAAAAATCATGAGACTCAAGTGGTGATTTCCAGTTTTGTGGTTAAGATTTATGAGCGAATTTTATATTATTTAGAAACTGATAGTCAAATTAGGCCTACTTCTTACTTAAAACATATATACGATCTAATGCAGCAAATTGAATCGCCCACACGTTGCAGCCGTTTTGAAGGAAAAGGCGAAAAGTCAAATGCCCGAAAATTTAAGTTGACTTGATCGCAAAGATAATGAACTCGCTCCAAAACTGTCCAATGCAAAATTGGAAACCGACCCGACCCAAAACCCGATACTTTGTGGATCCGGGAGACTTCATTTCAAGAAACGGCGAAACCTCAAAGAATTCAAAGATTTGACTTGACAGTTCTTCCCAATTCCACAATTTGCCAATTAATTTGTCATGCTCTATTAATTAGCAAGAGCATATCGTATTGTAATTCCAATTGGAGGTTCCCCATTAAATATGAATATTTAATCTTATTATTTTAAAATTCCTTTAAAGTAGAGTGAATTATAAGTGGGAAAGAGTTTGAGAGGTCTAACTTTTTGGGCTAGCCAAGTTGATGAAAGAGGGGTAGGTTCACGAGCCCCGGGCGCAAGTGGTAATAGTAAATGATTTCATGAATTCATCCTATTTGACCAAATTAATTCTCAGATTTACTGAAATCAAAACTATATTTATAATTATATCGTGAAATATGAGAATATGATTACAACTTTTAGTTATAGATTATAGTCATATGATCCCTATATATTGTCCAGGCAATGCTACTATTCCTTTCATAAAGTAGGACCATCGTATTTATTTATGCAAAAGTGATATGTCGTAAGTATTACCTAAAATTAAAAGATAAGTGCACATTGCTTCTTGAAATTATTATACCAAGTAATGTGAAAAATTGTCATTCTAAAAGTAAAATACAACTTACTTGTTGAATATTTACTTGAGACATGTCGCAATTCGTTAACGTACCAATCATGCAAACTGATGGAAAATGCGTAGTCTTACGATGAAGTAACAAAATCCGAGAATAGAAAAGGTCAGTCTCGTGGGCTGAGTCAACCCCTTCGTTCTTCAGTCGACATGTTCAACAGCTATGACCTCTTCTCGTTCCATTTTACGTCGCTTGCTTCCTCATATATAAGTTCAACCAAATGAACCTCCAACCTCCATAACCAAAACCACTCCAATTCTCAATCAGTCCTCTCAAAAACCATCCCATTCACACACTTGAAGCACAGACAAAAACAGATAAAAACTAGCAGCAACACAAGACCCGTCACCTCCATTGATGGCCGCTTTACGAGCTTCCTCTCTCGTAATTTCTTCTTCTTCCTCTTCAGCTTCTTCTTCGAAGAGAATGGTTTCCGCTTTGATCCAAGTTCCGAAGCCCTCAAAACTCAGCCTTGCTGATCCAAGCGTGACAATCACGAAGAAGCTTGTCCAGGAATTGAGCACCAGGAATGGTTACTCCTTGGCAGAGCCACAAAAGATGGACGTTGCCCAGAAAGATAGGGTTTTGGAGCCACGCCTATCGCCAAGCCTATCGCCAACTTCTTCTATCGAAATGACCACGAAACTCTATTCCATCTTGGAGGCCGTCGACGATAGAGTGGAGATGCACGATAACATTGGCGAGCAGCGAGACAACTGGAACAAGCTCCTGTTGAACTCGGTCAACATGATGACTCTCACTGCCACCACCATGGCGGCAATGGCTGCCACTGCACCGGCTCCGTCGCTGAGAGCATGCTCTGCTCTCTTATTTACGGCAGCCACCAGTATTTCACTCGTAATGAGCAAAATCCAGCCATCACAGCTGGCCGAAGAGCAACGCAATGCCTCGAGGTTGTTCAAGCAGCTACGGGGCGAGATCAAGTGGATGCTTGTGCTCCAATCTCCAACTGAGTTGGCCTTAAAGGAGACCATGGAGAAGGTGCTGGCTCTTGATAGAGCATATCCGCTGCCTCTTCTGGGAGCAATGGTGGAGAAGTTCCCTGCTAAATTTGAGCCCGCGGCATGGTGGCCTAGGGTTTCCAGCAACTGCCGCCAATCCCAAGGGCACAAAACGGTCACGAACCAGGAACGAAACGGATGGAGTGAGGAGCTGGAATTGGAGATGAGGGCGATCGTCCAAGTCCTCAAGAGCAAAGACAAGCAAGACTACTTGAGGCTTGGGAATCTGGCGCTCAAATTGAATAAGATGTTGGCAGTTTCAGGCCCTTTGCTAAGCGGCATTGCCGCAGCCAGCTCGGCCTTTGGTGGCTCGACTGCTATGATGGTGGCGGCCATTGCAGGTGCGATAGCAGCAGTCGTCAACAGCTTTGAGCACGGAGGTCAAGTCGGTATGGTTGTGGAGATGTACAGAAACTGTGCGGGCTCCTTTGAGCTTATGGAAGAGACGATTGAAGCGACGCTAGAAGAGAGAGACTACAGCAAGAGAGAGAACGGAGAGATGTTCGAAATGAAGGTGGCGATGAAGCTGGGGCGGAGCTTGTCGCAGCTCCGAAACTTGGCAAGAAAATCAATGGCTTCTTGTACAGAAGGGACCGAGGTGGATGAGTTTGGAAGCAAGCTTTTCTGAACTCTTTTGAACAAACATATACAGCGTACATATGATACGTGTACAATGAGGCTATTAGATGATTCCTTCATTCTTTTATTCTTGGTGCATATTTTGTAACAATTAATTCCGCAAGAGAACTAACTTAAAGCATTAATTGATATGCGGGTCTGATTTGCAAGACCATATTTCATTTCATTGATTAATTAGCCTATTGATATATTTAATTCTTTTAATTTGCCTTGGTAATTAATTCCAAAAGGACATCGCTTTTGTCGTATATATATTATGATAGCAAAATTTGGCACTAAAGGCTTTTCCAAGACAAAATGAGGTAATCACTATTACATAAAATGTAAAAATCAAGCATTCTACTTCTTAAGATATGAATTACATGACAAAGTTGGTAGCAGGAAAAATAAACTTGTATCTAAGATGTGGTGCTTAGATGTAACTGTAAAATGCATAGTGCTGGAATCATATGATCCTATGTATACAAATTGTCAAATCTAGTTATATACTCAGGTCAATATAATATATGCTCGTAGTCTGGTTTCGGCCCGTATGAGAATTCCGCATCTTATCTGGTACTTCACTACTTAAATAAAAAAATGAAGTTATTATATTTTCTCACTTGACGATTAAGCATTTTCATAAGGTCATGCTTTTGATTTTCATAAGCGTTAGATGTGCAAAGAAAAACGAAGGGCAATGCGTCATGCCTTTTTCACGATGTGGACACAATCAAATGGTTGAATTCTTTTAATTTCTTCTGCTGGATCGGCGGTCTGCATGCGAAAGCGGGTTGGACTTTTCAGAAAGAGTCGACGCCATTGACACAATCAGTTTGTCTTTGCCCTTTGTTATTGGGCGTTGGCCTTTGCTGTCTCTTTTTCCCACCATAAAGCAGCAATTTGACCATATTTTTTTAACGTTATAACATAACTCAAAAGTTTAAATCAATAGATAAAACGATATCACTATATATGTAAAGCATACATATTCGTGGATAAGAGATGTGGGATATTTAACACCACAAATCAAGAACAACACATGAGGACGGCGAATGGGATACATATATGCGTACTGTCTCCATCTATCAGTTTAAGTTTTTGAATTGGACATTCTAATATGTCTCATATAGCTTAAATGGTTTTATTTTCAATATGAGTGTTTCTTAAAATGCTAGAGTCGTTTAGACTAAATTTTACTTCTAGCTTTTCACTAGCATATGTATTTTACTTTGGTATCTTGAAAACTACACGTGTAGTGTCATTTGGAATAATGGTAATGTGATGATACGGTTCGATGAGGAGTAGAATGTTTACCGAGGTCAAGAGCACCCACAAGGAACAACTCCTAGCAAACTTGGAGGATGGCAAATGGAGCAAGAACAAACCAAATTGCACATGTAACCAGGGAAAAATGCTCTTGAGATATATATGTAAAAACTGGAATTAATTTATAATTGCTTTTTTATGTAACGACAACGTGTAACATTAGAACTCCAATATTAAGTGTGCTGATGCGAAAGCACTACTAAGATGGGTGATTTTGGAAAAGTGCTCGCCTATATGCTAAAGGATATAACCGTGACACTCAATATAAGATAAGCCAAAACCGATCATACCTCGGGTGAATAAATCGAAGGGTGTCACAACATCAACTTTGAGGGAGACGGTCTAGAAGTGTGTGGTTTGGGGACAAAACACACAAAAGATAGTGGTCGGTAATGACCCATTCTGACGCGATTACAGAGTGTTTGCAGTGACCAAAGGATGGGGACAAGAAGCGACTCCTAACAAGTTGCTAAGATGGCTAAAGATGCAAAAATGAACTAAATTCTACACCTAATAGTGAGAGAGTGTTCCTAAGATATATATGGAAATCGGAACTAATCCACAAAAGGTGTTCTATAATATAACAACAATGTTTAGCATTAAAATTTCAATAGCATGGTTAAGTGAGACCGCTATTTAGATGGGTAACTTCATAGGAAATTTTCAACTTGTACGCTAAATGAAGAAACTGTAAGGCTTTGTATATGACAAGCTAAAGTGGATAATACTTAAGAGTGAGTTATAATTTAAGAGTGTCACAATATAATATATGAGTGAGACCCTTTCTTGTAGGCATGTGGTTCAAAGACAAACCACAGAAAAGTCAATGAGCTTATAATGACTCGGTCCGACGAGGGTGAGGAGGGATCATCGGGGTCAGAAGGCTAGTTAAAAGTGACTTCTGACTCATGATAGGCTTCTAAGGTGATGAATCAAATAAGAATAAATCAAATTATGCATCAAATATGGGGAGAGCGTTTCAGGGATATATATGTGAAACTTGAATTAACTCATAAATGGTATTTTTTTTTTATGTAATGATAGCTTTTTAAACATTAGAAATCCAATAATAAGCATGATCAAGTGACAACACTATCAAAATAGGTGACCTCTTGGGAAAATATCCATTCACATGCCAAAGTATAAATCCAGTAAAAATCAATACGGGATGGGTTAAAGCGGACAATGTTTTGAGTGAGTTAATTCAAGAGTCTCACTATCGAAATTTTCACTAGTTATTGAAGAAGTCTTTTCAATTTTGTGTGTAAGTTTATAAACGACTTTTATATTATTATGAAAATGACGATCGAGATAGGCCTACTTTCTGATTAAACATACTCAACAGACTAATGCAGTAACATCACGGTCGGTCTTCAAATGACCATGACATTTATGACATCACCCATTTTCATGACTTCGTAGTTTACTTAGTTGAGATCGACTGTCTTCATAAAAGTATGAGATCAACAACAAACTCTGAACATGCTTTCATCCACCCTTTTGTCATTCGGACTTGACATTTTCAAGCGACGCCCGCAAAAGTTCACCATACATCGAATTGACTCGTGCACACGTTATAGCCAATTTGAAGGGAAAAAGCAAAAAGTCAAATGCTGGAATTTTAAATTGACTCGGTCGCAAAAATAATGAACTCAATCCACAACTAACCAATGCTAAATTGGAACCAACCCGACTTGAAACTCGAATTGTATGAATCCAAGAAAACTCCATTTCAAGAAATGGTTAAATCTCAAATAACTCAGAAATTTTACCTTACTGTTTATCTTGTTAATTCTATCATTTGCAAGCCATATATCTATAGTCTAGCAATAGCATATTATATTATAATTCGAATTGGGTTACCCATTAATATGAATATTCGACTTATTATTTCTGAAATGATGCCTAAAAAGTAGTACAGATGAATTACAAGTGGGAAAGAGGGTCGAGAAGTCTAACTATTTGGCCTAACCCAAGTCGACAAAAGAGGCGTAGGTTCACGACCCAAGGGCGCATGTGGTAACAGTAAACTATTTCATGGGCTCATTCTGTTTGACCAAATTGATTCTAAGATTTCCTCAAACCAAAACTGGATCAATAGTTATATTGTGAAATTTGACCATATGATAACACTTTTTATTCAAAAAACATAGTCATCCGGATCCCATAAATCGCTAATGTATAATGCTACCATCCGTCCCATTAAATATTAACTAATGCGACAAATTATCATTCGAAAAATTGAATATAACTTGTTTCTTTAACTGTTTACTTGCAACATAACGTAATTCATTAATTAACCAATATTGCAGACATATTTAAAATGCATGCTTTTACGAAGATAATATATGTAAGAATTTAGTTCTACAGTTCATAGTGATTCTATTCCAACGGTCACGTATGTATGGGGTGATGTGACAATATTTACGTAGCGTTTTCGTGTTTGAAACTTTAAAAAATCAGAGAATAGAAAAGGTCAGCTTGGTGGGCTGAGTCAACCCGCGTTCTTCTGTCAACGTTTTCAACAGCTACGACTGCTTCTCTTCCCATTTACTCGCTTGCTTCGCCATATATAAGACCAAATGAACCTTCAACCTCCATAACCAAAACCACTCCAGTTCTCAATCATTCCTCTCAAAAACCATCGCAGTCACACATTTGAAGCACAGAAAAAGCTAACAGCAACACGAGAGCTGCCACCTCCATTAATGGCCACTTTACAAGCTTCCTCTCTCGTAATTCCTTCTTCCTCTTCAGGTTGTTCTTTGAAGAAAACAATCATGGCTTCGATCCAAGTCCAGAAGCTTCCGAAGCTCAGCCTTGCTGATCCAAGCGTGACAATCACGAAGAAGCTTGTCGAGGAATTGAGAACCAGGAATGGTTACGCCGTCGCAGAGCCACTACGAATGGATGTCGTCCAGAAAGATAGGGTCTTGGAGCCGCGCCTATCGCCTAATTCTTCTATTGAAGCGACCACGAAGCTCTATGCCATCTTGGAGGCCGTCGAAGATAGAGTGGAGATGCATGATAACATCGGCGAGCAGCGAGACAACTGGAACAAGCTCCTGTTAAACTCGGTCAACATGATGACCCTCACTGCCGCCACCACTGCGGCGATGGCTGCAGCTGCGCCGGCTCCATCGCTGAGAGCATGCTCCGCTCTCTTGTTTACAGCAGCCACTGGGATGTCACTTGTTATGAGCAAAATCCAGCCCTCGCAGCTGGCTGAAGAGCAACGAAATGCCTCGAGGTTGTTCAAGCAACTCCAGAGCGAGGTCAAGTCCATGCTTGCGCTCCAATCTCTGACTGAGTCAGATGTTAAGGACACGATGAAGAAGGTGCTGGCCCTTGATAGGGCCTATCCGCTGCCTCTTCTCGGAGCTATGCTCGAGAAGTTCCCTGCGAAATTCAAGCCCGCCACATGGTGGCCGAGGGTGTCCAACAACCACCACCAATCCCGAGGGCGGAAAACTGTTGCGAATATGGCACGAAATGGATGGAGCGAGGACCTGGAAGCGGAGATGAGATCGATCGTCCAAGTTCTCAAGAGCAAAGACAAGCAAGACTACTTGAGGCTCGGGAATTTAGTGCTAAAAATGAATAAGATGCTTGCAGTTTCCGCTCCTTTGCTAACCGGCCTTGCTGTGGCCTGCTCGGCCTATGGTGGCCCAACAGCCATGACAATAGCGGCCATTGCCGGTGCGATGGCGGCGATCGTCAACAGCTTCATGCATGGGGGTCAAGTCGGCATGGTCGTGGAGATGTACAGAAACTGCGCAGGGTTCTTCGAGCTTATGGAAGAGACGATCGAAGCGACACTCGAAGAGAGAGATTACAGAAAGAGAGAGAACGGAGAGATGTTCGAGATGAAGGTGGCGATGAAGCTGGGACGGAGCCTGTCGCAGCTCCGAGACTTGGCAAGAAAATCAATGGCCGCTCGTGTAGAAGGGACTGAGGTGGATGAGTTCGGAAGCAAACTTTTTTGAACTCCTTCGAACAAAGATATATACAGTGTACATATGCTTCAGGCCAGCTTAATTATCCACTCGTTCAATTATGAATACGATTGATTTTTTGTGGACGAAAAATGGGCAAAAGGAGAAGCCAGAAAGAAGGACAACACGTAATAACTTTTTCACGATGTGGACGCAATCAAAATCAAACGTTTGAATTCTTTAAGTGTCTCCTGCTGCAAAAAGGGCCGCCGACCGAAAGCCGCTTTGAATTGTGGAACAAAGGCAGCCGTCCGATGTAGTTGACTTCATTCATACGCAGTTTCTTCTTGCCCTTCGCTTTTGGGCGTGGACTTTTGCTTCCTCATCAGCCCTAGAGCAGAAATTGTGAGCATATTTCTTGGCGCTAGGATGCCGGAATCGAAAACTTACATTGAAAGATAGGGGGAAGTAACATTTATATAATCCCAAAAGATATATGATATTTAACACCCTAATTCGAAAACGGCGGGGTTAATGGATAAGTGGGTATACATATTCTTGTATGTGGAATACTTTAACACCCTGTCTACAATGATGGTTTAGTTTAATTTTCCAGATTAGGAACGACGTATTAAGTTTGACGGACGGGAGATTGCACATGCGAAATAAATTAGGGAGAAAACTCAGTTCCAATATCATCTTGGAACGTCCAACTAAAAAGTTTAATATTATAAGTAGAGAGAAATGGTATGCGTATGAAAAGTATATATATATATATATATATATCCCTTAGACAAGTGACATATGATTCTCGTAGTCCATGTTTAGAGCGTTTGAGACATTTAATAGAAGTCTTTACAAACAATAGTACGAGGATGAATTTACCAAAAAAAATAGTAAAAAAAAATAGTACGAGGATGAATTTGCAAGAAAAAAAATTGTCGTAAAATAAGTCCGTTGGCTGAAGAAGCAAAATGCAATATGAGGCCTACATCTATCTTGAATATGTGAACAGCCAGAAAAGAAAAAAGAAAACCCAAAAAAAGGGGCGCACGAGCACACGTGTGTGTTTCCCCTCACGTGTTAACTCAAACAATAGTTGAGTTCGTATGATTTTTGGTCGGAGGATATAACTAAAATGGACCGGCAACAAGCGTGTCATCTCTGACCGGAGCGTCCTCGTTTTCGCCTCCCCGCCCTGCTGAATCCTCCCAAAAGATTCAACGGTGCTCTGCTTGTTGCTTTCCCAAAGTTCACATTTTGCATGACTCCTTCACCATAAGGAAATGAATCCGGATCCTCTAACCAGGTGGGATCCGGTAAGAGATGCCTTTAAATGGGAGCCGTCGAATTTTTTATCGGATAGCTCCCATTTTAATAGAGGGAAGGGTTCTTGGGTGTTCTTTTTTTCCTGAAAAAAGCAGCTGTCCGATGGATCGGACGACTGTGTTGCATTTGGGGCACCCCTGCCCTGGAAACCATGGTAGGGGATCCATTTCGGAAGGAAATTACACGCTTCCCATCACTCGGGTGCTTTTAAAGACTTCTTTGAGGATCGATCCTCGACCTCTTGATGACCATAGGATTATAAATTAGAAGAAGTAAATCTTGTTCTATGGCATTAAAATCTTTATATCTTTGTATGTTACAACATTCTATATAGAAGTGATGATAAGTCACTAAGGATTATGACTCATTAAGACCCTAAAGTCCCTTTCTCAAGAGACTGCAAAATGCTCCTTCTCTTTTTGTGCGTGCACCAAGTTTTCGAAGATGTTGGTCTTCAAGGCATTTTAGAAGTTCATTTTCTTTCCTAGTCTCCTTTATCGAAACTAGTATACTTGTAATGCATTTAGCGTTCACAAAAAAGAAGCATCGACACGGGGAAAAAATGTCTTCTTTTTTACTTTATTACTGAACGGTAGAATAACCACGGGGTGAACAATCGCATATGTTCTAAGTAGTGAAATTATTGTGTCTCCAAAGGTAATTCCCACGGAAATTCAATGAACAAGTTTTAATTTAGTCAGAAACAAAATTGAATTAGGATGAGCATTACTATCCTTTCTCTTTGTTACAGCATGTGCACAAAAAATATGTACCAAGAATCGGACCAAAAAGAAAGTTAATCAGCCTAACTTGTACATGTACAGTGTGTACTCTCTATCTTGTTCAAAAAGAGTTTCAGAAAAGCTTGCTACCGAATTCGTCCACCTCAATGCCCTCTAAACAGGAAGCCGTTGATTTTCTTGCCAAGTCTCGAAGCTGCGACAAGCTCCTGCCCAGCTTGATCGCCACCTGCATCTCGAACATCTCTCCGTTCTCTCTCTTGCTGTAATCTCTCTCTGCGAGTGTCGCTTCGATCGTCTCTTCCATAAGCTCAAAGAATCCTGCGCAGTTTCTGTACATCTCCACGACCATGCCGACTTGTGCCCCATGCTCGAAGCCACTGACGATTGCTGCCATTGCACCCGCGATGGCTGCCACAGTCGTGGCCGTCGAGCCACCGATGACTGAGCTGGCTGCGGCAATGCCGGTGAGTAAAGGACCTGAAACCGCCAACATTTTATTCAATTTTAGCGCCAAATTTCCGAGCCTCAAGTAGTCTTTCTTGTCTTTGCTCTTGAGGACTTGGACGATTGCTCTCATCTCCAGTTCCAGCTCCTCGCTCCATCCGTTTTGCTCCGTGGTCATGAAGGTTTTGCTCCATCGTGATTGGCGGTGCTCGTCTGAAACTCTAGGCCACCATACCGCCGGCTCTAATTTCATGGGGAACTTCTCGATCATTGCTCCGAGCAGAGCCAGCGGATAAGCTCTATCAAGCGCCAGCACCTTCTCCATAGTCTCCTTCACATCTGATTCGGTTGGAGATCGGAGCACGAGCATCGACTTGATCTCGCTCTGAAGCTGCTTGAGCAACCTTGATGCTTTGCGCTGCTCTTCAGCGAGCTGCGACGGCTGGATTTTGCTCATCACGAGCGACATCCCGGTGGCGGCAGTAAACAAGAGAGCGGAGCACGCTCTAAGCGTTGGAGCCGGCATGGCAGCCGAGATCGCTGCTGTGGTGGTGGCGGTGAGTGTCATCATGTTGACCGAGTTCAGCAGGAGCTTGTTCCAGTTGTCCCGCTGCTTGCCAATGTTATCGTGCATCTGCACCCTATCCTCGACAGCCTCCAGGATCGCGTGGAGCTTCATCGTCGTTTCACTGGAAGTAGCAGGCGAACGGCGAGGCTCGGAAGGCCTAACTTTCTCCACGACGTCCATCTGTAGGGGCTCCGTGATGACGTATCCGTTCCTGTTGCTGAACTCCTCGACCAGCTTTTGCGTCATAGACAGGCTTGGATCAGAGACGCGGAGTTTGGAAGGCTTCGGGACATGCATCGAAGCCGTGATCGTTCGCTTCGAAGAGCAAGCCGAAGACGTAGAAGTAGGAACTAAGAGAGAGGAAGCTCGTAACGCGGCCATCAATGGAGGTGTTCGGTCTCGTGTTGTCGTTAATATTCTATGTACGTGAGTTTCAAGTGCTCGAATGTGATGGTTTCGAGAGGATTAATTGAGAAGTGGTGCGGCTCCTTTGGTTATGGAGGTTGGAGGTTCATCTTGGTTGTGGCTATATATGGGGAGGGATGCGACGTTAAAGGGTGGAGAAGAGGTCGTCGATGTTGAAAAAATTGACTGGAGAACGAAGGGGTTGACTGAGCTCCACAGCTTGACCCGTTCACACATGGACTTTTTCATTGCGGCTTTCGACCGTCAAGTTCAACAACTACGGTTCTAGCCGATTCAAACACTCATTTTCAAGCGGTTTGCCTGGGTCAGGGGTCTGATCTGTTCTTCATAAGCATGTAGTCACAAAAAACCATGAACTCCTCCGAGGCACGAGCTCGACCTAATCCGAGATTAGTAATGAATCAAACACCAGATTGCACGTGATTAGACGAGTTCAATATCGGTTTTATATCGCATTTGTTTTGTGAAAAGTCTGATATTTTTCGAAAAGTGCTCTAAGAAATAATTTTCCAAAAAAATGATGGTATCTTCCGATGATCGGCTGAAATCTGAAAATGAACCTGGCTCTTAAGTCAGCATGGTAGGTGAGAATACGGGCAATCGCTGCCTGATAGAGCAGGAGCCAAGGCCTAACAGCCTATTCTCAGCATATGAGATGAATTGACAACAAGTATGTTTCTTGATGCTTGAAAGCACAGAAAAGAGACAACACTAGACTAAGTGCCCTCAGCCTTTGTTATTTTTCGTTGCGCGAATCCAATCTCTTATGGAGCAGCATAGTTGTCAATATATTGGCTATGCCCCTGCCATGCAAAAAACAATTACTTGTCATATGGACGACACGACTTTACCTTGGCCCGAAACTCATAGGAAGGACTAGCCAATGTTGGCCTCGAGTTCCTTGGCTAGGCAATCATTCATCCTTCTCCTCTTCCTTCTCGCCCTTATTCATTTTCCGTCATTTGACAAGAAAAGTGTGCTTTTATATATGTAGACAAACACATGCACTGTTAGGACGCCTATGACATAATAATGAGAGCGGTCGGGGAACCGGACACGGAAGTTGAGGTATTGGGCTTGGGTCCACAAAAGTTGGGCTAAAATCCCGATGTGCATGCCCAAGTTCATCGAGGCTGGGCCTAGGTCCATACAGGCTTGACTTGGGACCTCGATTCATGGAGGCTGAGCTTGTGTTCATAGGGTTGGGACCAAGATGTCGGTGCCTATGCCCAAGTCTCCAAGACCTGGGCCCACATCCATTGAAGCAAAACCTAGGTCCACGGAAGTTGGGCCAAGAAACCGCAGTGCTCGTGCCTAGATCCATAATGCCCAAACTCATGTCCATCGAGGTTGGGCCTAAGGGCCAAGCCCGTATCCACAAAGGCTAGGCTTGGGGCCCCAATGCTTGTACTTGGATACCCAGCACTTTGGTCAGGCTAGGAACCTTAATTCTTGTGCCTAGATCCCCGATGCCTAAGCCTTGGACTTGAGATTGTTCCACACTTGGATTTGATGGACCTAGGCCTGAACTCTATGGACTCAAGATGGGCATAAGGCCATGGCCTAACCACAATTAACTTGACTCTAGCATCCATGTATGTGGCCTCAATGGATTCGTGCCCGGTAACAAGAGCACCTCAAACATGAGCATCAAGGTCTCAAGCTTGGCCTCTATGGACACAAGCCAAGCTTCCATGAACCTTGAATCAACCTTGGTGGACCTAGGTGGGGGCGCTTGGGACTTGAGGCACAAGCACTAGTTTCTTAGGCTTAGGCTTGATGGACTTAGGCACCAGATCTTGAGGCCGGCCTTAATGGATATAAACATTGGTATCAAGGTTTCATGCCCTCGAGCACTAGCACTAAGGTTTTGTGCTTTATGAACTTAGGCTTGAGTGCATGAGAACTGTAGCAACCCGCTTTCGACCCCTGTTTCGAGATCCAATAAGACAAAATTACAGGTTTAGTTAGTGACTTATTGGCTCCGAGAGTTCCCCAACTAAAATCACGAGTTTTCCTTTTGGACGATTCCGGACTTTCGGAAATTGCATTTTGGCCCTTCAATTTTTAGATATTCATATTTTGGCCTCAAAAGAAGTGAATTTTGAGCCTATGGACAATTTTGAAAAATTTTAGCCGAGGTTGACTTTTGGTCAACAGTTAATGATGACCATTGAAGATCGGCCAGCTGGTGGACTAGCCGGTTGGACCGCGTGAGGATTGATTCGACTAGTCACCTGAACTAGCCACACGCGCAAAAGAGCCTCTCCCTGCCTGCCTATATGACATTCTACCGAGCTGGTGGCGTGCAAGGTGACACGAGGCCACGCGTCAGCCAAATAGCCAGCTAGACACTTCCACCACCCACCCACCCACCTACCATCCTTACTGACCTGCTGGTGTACCCCACGGCCAGCGAGAGGTGGCCACGTGGCGTCAGCGAGCCTAACATCAGCTCGACTCCCGCCTATCTCTTGTACGCAAACCAATCGATCTCCCTCACTTTCAAGCACGATATCTCCTAGCTCAAAAGACCATTCACCTAGTTGTTGGTCCCGTTGTGAAGCCTGCAACTCCATCTTCAAGGATCAAACTGCCATCGTCGCCGACTTAGCCTGAATCACCGCCAGTAGCCCTCGAAAGAAGCCCCCACGGTTCGGATTTCCCTTTGTTTTCCAAAAAGGCTCACCAAGCTTCAATTGGTGAGTTCTTCTAATCCTTCAATCTATAGCTAGTGCCACTACTTCCTATCGATCCCTAGAGGTTCTTAGATCTTGTTTAGAGCTTTCGATCGAGTTAATTTGGTCTAGGTTTGCTGATTTCTTGGATTAAACTCGGTTTGCCCCAAACTGAGCCCCAAAACCCTAGATCTGGGATCCCCGCCGCTCCGGCAACACCCACTCGAAATTGCTACCACCAATAGATTGTTGGACGTCCCTTTAGTTTAGATATGGTCTTAGATTCAATTGGTTTGGTCTTGATCTCACGATTTTGAGCTCGACCCTCTCCCCCTCTCTCCGGATTTCAGCCGTGCGATCACTCGGCTTCATGGCGTTGTTACGCCCAGCTCCGGCCACCCCAGCCCTCGCCACTGATATCGTTCGACTCGTGAGGGTGGTGGCTTCTAGATCTAACTAGCCACAAGCTTCGACTCGGCCCGAGGAGAGAGAGCAAGCCATTGACCCGACCAGACTCCACCTGACTCGACTAGGCCAACTCAGATTTGACCAAACCAGCAAACTGAGTCTACACGTGGTCCGCCGAAGAAGCTATCGGAGCCCCGCCGTCGCCGTGAAATTGCTGCCGCACGGAACTTCAAGTGAGTGGACTCTAAACCTCTATTAGGCATGTTATTGTTTTAGTAGATTAATCGTGAATAGCTTAGATGATTGGGTGAGTTAGAATGTGATTGGATGGCTTCAGAATGTGATTGGATGGATGTGACCGATTTATGGCCGTGTATGTAGCATAGACGATATGGTAATTGGAAGGGACCGATTATGTGGCCATGGGGCTCTAATCACGAATTAGACGTCAATGGAATCCTTGTCGTGAATAACTTGGATGATCGGGCGTATCGTCGAATGGCTTAGGCCAATTGTGGTTTGTATTAGCGTGCCACGGATTTGACGTTTGAATAGATCGGTTGACGAGATAATTTAAGCCAATTGTGGCTTGAGATAAGGTGTCATGGATTTGACAATTAAATGGAACAATAGTGTGGCCGATGAGTCAATTTGAGGGCAAGAGATCAATGGGGACAATTGAACATGGAAAACGACAATGAGCTGGAAAGGCTTAGTTAGGGTCTCGAACCGATTACGGACAGTTTTAATCATTTAATTACTATGTAGTTTAATTATTATGTAATTTATTGTTTGTTTGTTATTTAGTTTAATTGTAATTTATTTATTTATTTATTCGAATTAAATTATTTTAGTGAATGTACGATGTCTTTGGGGCTGATTCTAGTTTGATAGATGTGTTGGGTTTAGTGCCAAGTTCCGGTCATGAACCGGTTGACTCATAGATAGAATATAGATGATGAGAGCTATGAACCGGTTGACTCATAGATCAGAAGAGTTAAACCTTAGGCAAAATGTAGGTAATAAGAGTGTGATTAGAGACAAAGATAGAAAGGTTATGCACAATTAAGGACCCTAGGGCTGTAGCGTTCTCAGTTTTGGGTAAGGGTCAATTCACTGAGATATTCACGTATCTCACCCCACCACAAATACCAACCATTGTAGAGGCTATTTATGGACCCTGAGGTGGACCCGTTAGATTGGAGGAGTAGCTCGAGGAGGAAGAGCAGTTCGAGGATGAGGAGGAGCAATCTGAGGAGGAGGGCAAGGACTGGGAACTGGACGTGAACTCAGACTCTAACGACGAAGAAGAAGAAGAAGTGCCCGCCCATCCAGAACATGCAGGTTGGGTTGTAAATAAGGTAATTAGGGCAAGTGGGATGATAGTGGAGGAACACGAGAGGACGATTTGGGATTGGCATGAGAATGGACATGCCTCGGTTCCCCATCAGTATGTGTCAAAGTATACCGGAGTTTTTGAAAGAACCATGAGCTTCCACTTTGACAGTTGTGGGCATGGTTGGGGAGGTTACGTGGACTGGTATGACCTCGATGAGGAAGACATGGACGGTACAATGATCAATCCTAAGCCCACTAGGACACATGATTGCTTTTTCCCAGGACGAACCAGTTTAGGTTAACCGGTAGGCTTGAATCCTTTTTTCTATCTATATGTGTTTAGTATATTCCCTCTCTCTCTCTCTCTCTCCCCCACTATTTTGGATGTAAACATTGTGGGTTGTGATGTAACCGCTTTTGTATCAAACTTTAACGGGCCAACTATGTAAGGATGTTTTATGATGTGATATGGATGATGGTAGTATGTGTTAAATTATCTCGCTTCCGCTTGTATTGTGAATTTAATGTTTAAAAAAATCGAAACTAACTTTGGATGTTGCTTGATTTCAATGGTATAAAGAAAGAGAAATCGGGGACCATCGTGTGCCCAAGAGCATGGAGCGACCGGGTCTTGACAGGAACCGGGCATGAGAAGGGACATCATGGTCCTAAGCTTGGCCTCTTTAGGCTTGGGCATGGCCTCCATAGACCTAGCCCTGACCTCAGCCGAGTTAAACTCAACCATTAGACATGAGTCCCTTGCCAAGGAGCTGAGAATAAGTGTTGGGGGTCCCCATGACAAAACATAAAGTATCTAGTCGAGGTGCCGACGGCTTATCATATTATTAAAAATGATATATTTTTGTTGACCAAAAAGGATTTTCCATCAATTAATTTTTTAAGTGATGCTAACGTTTAACAATGAGGAAATGTTAATTTTAGGAAAAAACAAATTCATGAAACAAATGAAGCCTTAAGAGTGTGCCAAGTTAATGTGTAATCGCTTCATTCCGTACCATTCCTACCTTTGGTAACTATCACGTTCCGATAGGACGAAATGGAATTGGACCCATGCGTTTAGATAGATGTCGTAGAACGTTCCAGCACGCCAACCTAACGTTGTGGAAAGTCAGATCTCATGTCGTCTATTTGATTGGACGGAATCGCATGGATTTCACATTTACATGGAAAGTCAAGTTTCCAAGCATGTTTCAGCTGAAGATTTCATTCAACAAGCAGCTTGAATTTGGTGCACAGGCGCGTTGATTGCTGCTATGGGGGCGTAACCTTTTTACGGAAACAAAAGGGGGGAAGTCTCTAGGGAGTTGAGGTTGGGTCGGTAGCTAGATAGATAGATGGAGAAGGTGGAATTAGCTTGGTACTGTTAACCTGTAATCAAGTGGGTAATCTTCTTTACTTAAGGATAAGCAGGCTACGTTAACCTTGTCCTTGGAATGTGAACATGATTCTGCAACTCGGAGAGGAGAGATCTTGGTGCCGACCATGACCGACGACCACCTTTGTTCAGGCAAATATAGCACGTCTTCTCCGGCAAAAGAAGGGAAACGCCGAAAGCCATTTGCTGCCAAACGCGCGAGGTGTGTATATGGCCGAAGAGAAAAAGGAATTGAGGAGACAAGAGTTATGACCTTGTTCGGATGTTGGCGAGGGGAAAGTGATGCGATGTGATATGAATATCGTTCTCCGGAATTTATAATAGATGTGCATGAAATTGACTAGATCAAATATATAACGCATCTCGAAAACGGTATATTAATTTGGAATCTCGTGAATTTCCGAAAGGTAAAATTTAGGGGAAAACTCTAGGGAGCAAGCTTACAAGAAGATTTTAGTGACTCTTTTCCCCCATAATATCATGATTTCATGTGGGTATCTTTTTTAATTTTAGAATTTGTTCGTTCTTTGAAAAATGCAACATTTCTAGAAAATATTTTTCAAGAAATCTTTTTCTTAGAAAATGACAATATCTTCAGGTAATCGTTTGAAACTTTGGAAAAATTATTTAAAAAAATTGATTTTTTTTCTTTTCTCTTTTTTTTAGTTATACATTGACTGGCTCCCAATCACAAGCCACTTTTGAAAGAAAAGTGATAATATTTAAAGGTGAAAGAAGATAGAAAATATTTTTCACTTTCTAAAAAGTAGAAAACATTTTCCCTACTTTTAAAGGTGTTTTTTCCATTGGTGAAAAATATTTTCCTTAACTATCTTGTTTTCCGTGAAACGAACGCCGGAAAATTCGGAAAATACTTTCCAGAAAGTTAACAGAGCCTCAGATATGAAACTAAAGGATTAGAAATTCAAAAGTGTGAATACTGAAAACAGGAAAAATGACTTTGCGTTTTGTTTCCTTCACAAAAATTACAATGCAGAACGGTTAGATAGACTCCACAACTCCGATGGTTATATCGACCAAAAAGTCAACCACGACACTCGGACATTTGTTGGTTACGACAGAACCAAAGTAACTTTGTTTAGATCAGCCATCAAGCTGATTAAGCCCGACAATCCCCATGATTGGATCAGTTGTTGATCAGCCAACATTATGGAATTAGCTATGGCTTTTCAACATTATCAAATAGAATAAAGTAGTAAAATATTAAAAGACTCATTCGTCAAATGAATAGGTCTAAAGAAATTGTTCAATCAATTCTAAAGTTTTCAATTTTGCCAATCAAATCATAAGTTTTTACGCGGAATTCCAAACTTTATGCATAATTTCAAATTTAATCATTTCAATCAATTTTCATAGGACAACTGGTAATGACTTGACTGTCACAACCTTGATCCCCCATGAAAATTTAAGTAGAATGATTATATTGAAATTTTGCGCAAAAATTTAGTATTGAATTGGTAAAATTAGAAAATTTCTAAATGAACTAATATATGTACAACCGGTTTACGACTGATTGGGTAATCTTCCCGATAAGTTGCCACCTCTATTCATCCTTATTGATCAATCATATACAAAGTTTGTGTGATCTATTTTCTTGCTACCAATAAGTGATTTGGAATATTTATTCACATAAATTGCAATGTGTGTGTCTATATATATATATATATATATATATATATATATATATAACGATTTCCCTTTTTTGGGAATTCCTCACCTCCAAAGGTGAACCAAATATCATTCCTACAAATGCTGACATAAACTTTAAAAAGGGAGTGTGGATCTGGGTTGGTACAAGGCGTTGAAAGTGGATCGAGAATTTCGTATATTTTTATTTATTTAATATCCAAAATAACAAGAAAAGAAAATGAAAATGAAGAAAAGAAGAGAAGGCATTTTGGTGGTTAGCCTAACCTCGACCTGTGCAGCAGAAAGGACAAGAACCCATACATCATTCTTTTATTTACTTTTTTTCTTTTGACCAATAAAAACAAAGAACAATAGCGCAGATATTCAATGAATTTTAATCAAATATACAACATAATTCTTAAACTTTTTATACATGTTTAGACTAATCATTAAATTATATGAAAATATTCAATATTTAATATGATTTATGTACGTTATATTAAAGGAAAGATGATATTGGACATTTTTATAAATTTTATATGTTGCTTTCAACATAAACTAATAGATTAGGGAGCACGGTGACCGAGCTAAATATTTAAGAATTATATTAGGGTAAAGTTTAGGAATTATCGGTGTCATTATCTTAAAAAAATGAATCTGCATATTCTATTTTCATAAGAAAATTACAAAAATAACAAAAATAAAAAGAATCAGCAATAAATCGTCCGTATTATAGATAAAGATTCTTATGGTCCCTACAATGTCGCTACAGTCTCAGCCTTAAGCATTCAGAATCAAATATTAAAGAAAGAATTCATCAATTGAAAATCGTGTAAAGTAAGCCTGCCACGCGTGAAGAAATAACTTTACAGATCATCCCCACAGTAACTAATAAAAAGAAAACAAAAGATATAATTATCATTTGTCGCAACTTCCATTAGAAAAATTTAAAACTGTCCGTTACTCTCTTCATTAACTCCTCAATTTATATGTGTTCACAATTATCCACTGCTTGTCCACTTAATTAAGTAATCACTTAACCCTTTACGAAAAAAAAAAATCAATCAATTTTCTTCGTACATAACTCATTTGCGATCCTATACCCACAATTTAAGGATGAGCGATTTCAAGTTCTTGTGATTCTACCTGAAACTTGAAATCTATCTCTTTAAAATGGTTTCCCATTTTTTGAAACCTGAAACTACCCTTATATACTTTGGAACCTATCATTTATGGGTTCCAACGTCGATTTGAGGATCTAATATGTTTCATCTGTATTATTTATTAAACGATTGTAATAAATTATCGTTTCTAATGATTATCATGTGCCACTACAATCCACTAACCACAACTCGTATTTAGACACATAAAAATGTGAAACATTAACAAACAAGAACAAGTTTTAGTCATAAATATCACTGGTAATGAAATTATCACTCATCATCGGATATTATGGAATATCATAAAAATTGAAAAAAAAAACATAGATGAAGAAACACACAAAGACTATTTTTAGGTTCCAAAGTTCATATTCTAGATTCTAACCCCAGAAATCTAGTACTTACAACCTACCTATTGGAATAGGTTCTTCAAATTTTGCAATCCAAAACCTAATCAATTTCCATCGATGCAGTTCTCAATTTCCTGCCTCGACCTTGAAACCATGCTCACCCCTAACACACAAAATGAGCGACCAAACGCTAGTTTGTAGTAATTTAGAAATCATTGTAAGGAAAACTCCATTTTTTATCTATTGATCTTTCAACACGGAAAATCTAAAAAGAAATTGAACTTGGATAGGCGAGTTCAGAATATTATACTTGACTTGTTCTCTTAATGGATATCATTAATTATATGATGAGTTTTGAACCAAACATAAGTTAAATTATTTAAGGTAAGTTTTAAGAACTGGATCTCTAATAACATGATCTTAATGTTCATAAAATTGGCTCCTCCAATGATAACCCTACGTTCTCCTTTTTGATTTTCTTATCTATACTTTAATAAATAACATCGAATGAGTTTATGTATAGATTTGTAGATACATTGTCGATTTTCAGGATTTAATGAAAATGGAATCTTTAATGCTAGCCCAGCACAAGGCTCGTGCCCTTTTCTGCGTGAAGGCAATCATCAGTACACGAGGCTCCGACTTGCCAACGAACTCATTAATACATAATATATTCTTTAGAAAACAATATTTGATAGACTAAGATTGATTTTAAACAATTGTTGTATAGAATAACGTGTTGATATTCCAATGGAATGATGAAAACATCCCACTTGCTTAATGACCAATTTGAGTTTGGGACATCGTTATCAATATTTGAAACATTCTTACTATGTGATCTAGTATTCGTAGTTATGGTGTTTCGTATGAAAATGCAAGTTACAGATTTTCAAGATCAAGGATGCATATCGGTACTCGGGTAAAAATTGAAGATGGTTTTCGATAATTTTGCCAAACTGAAATTGAAGATGATTTTCAAGATCAAGGATGCATATTAGTATTGAGAATCAGATATATTTCTTTTTTGAAAGTACTAGGGAAAAAAAGTATGGAGAATTAAATGCATATCTTTAATCCACACACTAGATTTCATTTTCTAATTAACCACTACACGCAATTTTCTATTATAACAAAGCAATTAAGTTTCTTTTATCATCATGGCCCATTGGAATTGAGCCCAATATTTATGCATGGCCCCTTTTTCTTAGAAGGGATAATACCAAAGATAGTCCATAAACTTTTGCCCAATGTATAATATCATCCATGAACTCTCTACTTGTACAATATAGTCCTTAGATGTTGGCTCGATGTACAGTATTGTTTTTAACTCTTAATATGTTTCGGTGTAATCCCTACAATATTGGTAAATATTCTATATAATCCTCAAACTATATGAAAATATTTAAAATTTTATGGATTTTAGTGAATATTGAACAAAAATTCAAGGATTATATTAAACATAAAACTTTAGGGACCACCATTGCACACCGGACCAAAGTTTATGGACCATTTGTGCTATATGAATTTTTCTAGCAACAATTTTTTATTGATTAAACTAATGTCTTACTCGCCAAATCAAGTTAATTTTGAGAGTTATGTGTTAGTTAAACACGAAAGGGTTGCTCTAAAGTCTCAATCATCTTAAACTAGGGAGATGGAGAAGGATTTCAGGAGCTAGGCCGGCTATTGAATTAAGCTAGTTGGAAAATTTTGATTTGCATTACTTGGAGATAACCAAAAAAAAAATCATGAATAAGAAACTGGATAATAATCATAATCTAATAAAGGGCAATATATCACACACAAAAATCCAAATTATATTCACCGAGACACAAATACTCTAAATTTTCTTTTATTGTGACACAAATATATATATATATATATATGCCATGAGAGACCTTAAAATTATACATATATGGCATATAGACATTCTATTTCAATTCCATTCGAGGTATATATTTTGTTACACTAATATAAGTTTGAAATTTTGTGTATGTTACAAGATAAATTTAAAATATTTGTGTCATAATAGAGAAATTTAGAATTTCTAATAACACAATAAAAAAGTTCAAGATGTTTATATCATTGATCGTAATTTAAAATTTTTTTTATCGTATTAACTCTTATAAGAAAATTTTGCAAAAGTCGATTATGAGAGAGAGAGAGAGAGATCTTGCGGAAGACGGCAATCTTCCTCCTTTGGGTCTCGGCAGCTCTGCAGATCTCGTCGCTCTCTCTCTCTCTCTCTCTCTGTGTGTTCAAATTCCTCCACCTCCACCACCTCTTCCTGTTGGCTTCTTGCTTTTTCTTGATTTCTTCCCGGACTGTTCTCGTTCGGCCTCTGTCTCTAAGAAAACAGACCGGTCTCTCAGTTGGGCCCCGCCTCTGACCTCCTCTCTTGCCCCCCCGCCCGCCCCTTCTTTAACTTCTAAGCCCATCATGATCTCCACGTTCTCTCTCGCCTTCCTCCCCCATTCCCCCTGATCTGAAGCACCCCCGCACAGCACACCCTCACTCTCTCCTTAGAAAACAAGAAAAACAGAGCAGCGATGATCCAGCTTATGTTCGCGGCGATACTGGCCGAAGCGTCGCTGATACTGCTGTTGCTGTTCAAGACGCCGCTGAGGAAGCTCGCGATAATTGGGTTGGATCGGGTCAAGCGCGGGCATGGCCCCCTGGTGGTCAAGACGGTTGCCGCGACGGTCTGCGTCGTGCTGGGCTCGGGCGTGTACAGCATGGTGAAGATCCGGGGGCGCGGGATCGAGGACGGCGCGGCCAATCCGACGGACCAGGTCCTCATGGCCAAGCACCTGCTGGAGTCCACTCTCATGGGTGAGTGATGGGTTCTTGGAATATCTGGTTTTGATCGGTGAAAATGTGGTCTTTTTAGATGTGAGCGCGTGTGTTTCTGGATAATGGGCAGTAAAGCGCTCTCAATTTGATGGCTCGGATTGAGAATTTTGATAGTCAGACTCGGGTTCGATTCGATTTAATGTAGTACTCTTGACGAGACTAGTAATTCCTCGGGGAATCCGAATTGCTGGGTGCCTTTAATGAGCGAATTTGAGAGTTGCTGAAGTGAAGGCGAATAGAATGAGAAGAAAGTGAAAGGGAAGGGTTGATTGCCGAGTAATCAGGTGTCAAGTTTTGATTCCGCTTTGGTTTTGTCATTTGCTTTGGTGGATCTTGTCTTTGCTTTCCAGACTTGGAGGAAACTAGCCATGTTTTGATACGACTCCTTATTCTGTTCGAGTGAACTGGATTTGACGGTTTTGTTGGATTGATGGAAATTTTGTGGGCTCTTGATCCCACTATATTGCCTTTGCATCTCCATGAGCCCTTTAGTGTCGGCATCTCTGGATTGTCTTAATTTTTATCTGGCGATACTTCTGTTGGAATATTCTTAAGCTGCATCGAATCGATTCAACCACTTTTAGCAAGGATCAGATTTCTTTCGCAGGACTACAAAATTTTTCTACAGAAAAATAAAAAGTCAGTTCCTAATCAAATTCCTTGCAGCAATTTCCAACGCAGCATCCCTGTTTTTAATTTTTGGACATAATGGTGGGAAACCTTAAACAACAATCCTAGCAGCATATAATCCAAATAATTCCAAGCTAGTTATAGGTGACTTTGATATTATTGTGCCAGTAGTACCTGTTAATTAGTTGGTTATGCCATGAGAGGTCAACATTCTGAACCTTGAAGCTGTCAAGTCCTCGGTTAATTATGTCATTGTAGTAGTAATCTTCTCCAAATGTGGATGAGGATTACCAGAGACAAAGACTCTGTCTGTGCTAATGTAAAAAAGTAAATTCTTCATCTAGCAATTCGAATTGCTCTTTAGAGTACCTCTTATTATGCATAATAATGTCTGTACATCTACACAATCGTAATTGTGGGTAATATACAGCATGATTCGATCATATATAGTCTTCTTCTGAGGTACAACACTTTCCATTTCTACATTGTTCCTGTAACTTATTACCAGTGTTGCTTGTCATGAAAATGATTTATCTGGGCCATTAGGTCTCACTCCTGTCTTGTGTTCCGCATTTGCCTTTTGCTGCAGAAGTTGTGTTTCAATGGGTAGTTGTTTTGCAGGAGCCACATTGTTCCTTGCTTTGATGATAGATAGACTGCATCACTACATCAGAGAGCTCCGATTACGAAGGAAGAGCATGGAGGCTGCGAAGAAACAGACCCGAGCCTTCGAGGATGGGAAAAATGGGAACTCAGAAGAGCTCAAGAATTTGGAGGAGGAAATGAGGGCCACGAGAGAGAAAGTCAAGCAGCTTGAAACGGATCTTGAGACGAGGACCAAGGACGTGCATGCTGCAGAAGCCAACTCAATCGCTCTGAGAAAACAATCAGAAGGGTTCCTTCTTGAATATGACCGTCTGCTCGAGGAAAACCAAAACTTGCGGAATCAGCTGCAATCACTGGATCGGAGGTTGTCACATTCGGGAAGCAAGAAGAACACCTGAGAGGCTAACTAATCTTTTCAGTGTAGACAGAAACTGCTTTACTCTGTTCTTGGTTTTATTTCACTCTGTTCTTGTTTTCGTAGTGTGTAGATTTGGAAGCTGAGGCATTCGTTCTGGTTGGTTATACCTGTGGTTGAATCACATTTGGGCTTGTTAAGATGGAGAGAATGACAAGGAAAAAAGGGGAGAAATGTTGGAGACGGAAAAACAATACAAATTTATTCATCATGTGCTTTTCTGGGTGCCAGATTATACTTTGTGTTTAGTTCATTACACTTTAAACCTTGAATGTGAGGAATTTTCTTCTTCATTTGTCTGTTCATTTTTCTGAATTTGCTCCTCTCATTTAGGAAGTTTGTCTCAGATGATAAAAGGTATGTTGCACCTCTGGGTCTTCTATGGGATCTGAAGTGATCATTCTGCAATGTGTCGTGTCATCCTGAGTTTACCATGTCGTAATTTCTGTACGAAGTGCTTGAGCACCACCACTGGGTAAGTTCGTTGTTGTGATGCTTTGTTCATTTGACCAACATAATTATCCTTCAATCCAGTCTAGACTACTTGAAGAGTTTCAGATTCTTCATTCCCAGTTCCAAAAAAAGGGATCTAGTAGCTTTGCCTTTCTCCTTCAAGCTAGCTGATTCTATTCTCTGAGGTGCCAAAAGAGACGATGTGATTCGCGTTCATGATCCTTAACCATTGAAAACTCTTGTTCTGTGGGTTTTCTTCCTTGGGAAGGATCAGACAAAGAACATGTGATGCTGCTGGCGATGACTCGGTCCGTCCTTTCACAGGAAAGATACGATTTTCATGCCTACTTATGTCCGAGGAATGATTCAGGAAAACCGTCCAATTTTTATACCAACTGCAAAAGAGTACCTCTCAACCTCAAAAAGTGTCCGTCCTTGTCAAGAGGCGATCCTGTTGCTGTCATCGTTCCAGAATTCACGAGCTTATATCTGCGGTTCACGGTAATTCAAAGCATGCTCGGTGCTGCGCATGAACGTGGGAGGACAGTCAGATGCAGAAGCGACGAATGAGGCAGTGTAACGCAGATTCGATCCATATGGATAAGCATGATCATGGCCATTAATCAAGCGAGCTCCCCTGTTGCGGTCCGCACAATCGATAGCTATGATCATGCTAGTCCATGGTAACCCGAGTCTATGTAATTCTTTTTTCTTTTATAGGGGATTCTTTTTGAATGATAGTGAAGTACATAGAATGCGCAGAAGACATCATTACTGTGTACCAACAATGTGTTGGCTGAGATGGTAAGGGAATATAGTTGTCATGACTCGCCACTTTGTATTGATGTGGTCAAATGCATATCAAGCTTGTGAATTCGTGAAACGCAACATACGGCATACATTGATATAATTTTGATCGAACCCCTTATTTAAGTCTTCCTCTCTATATGCAAATGCAAAATTCATTCGTGTTAGCGCCAATCTGCCGTCAGTCGGCCATGTTGAATGGCAATCGCTAACTTCATCACCATGTAATTGATCTCCGTTTAGAATTTATCAAAATAACTATATTGACAAGTCACCAGAAGGTTTAAGATTAAATTGACATAATTGTAAGTTTAGGACTGAATTAACTTCCGTAAAAATTAGCCATCAAACAATATATTTAAGACTTTTCGGACAATCGTATTTAACAGATCATCCAAAAATGTTTCATATATATCGAGTCTTTGATTAGATAACATAAGATAATTTGCTATTTATGGCTGCCCAAATACAGAAAAAATTTCTAACAAAGCTCATATACACGCATGCTCTCTGCCAATTACATTTTGCTTCCAATGCTCTCTTTGGTAAGAAGTTGGGCAGTCTCAGAATCACCAATATGGAGTTTGGCCGTTATCTTTTGTCACATGAATACCTCTACTCTTTTTCTCTTGATGTATAGAGAAATGTGAAAGTATTTAAATATTAATCCACATTTTTATCTAACTGTTTAAAGTTTTTGGACAGTTGGCAGTGATTATACCAAAACTTCATATGATATCAGAGTAGAAGGTTCTGAGTTCGAATATTATCATGTCTATATTTTGTCTCTCTAAATATTTCCACACCCAAATTAAGCGCGAGGAGAGTGTGACGACTTCACTAGAGAGGGAGAGATCCCTCTTGTGGATGATTATGATTGGTACGAAAGATTAGAGTAGAAATCCATGCTTTCACACAATCTACTATGCAAGTTAGGTGTTAATTATATGACCAAGTGACTAATTTCACCATGTGCATGCAGTAAGATGTTAATAAAAACTACAACATGCGCAATCCCCATTTTCTTGGGGGGGTCATTGTCACCTTGTTGAGGCCGGTGGCAATATTGAAGATGACCAGAAACCAGCTCATGCTTGCGATCTTCTCAAAGCATAACAGAAGAACATCAAAAGTACATCAGCTTTGGCTCCATTCTGTATTCCCGTATCAAGAAAGTCCACATTCATCGGCCCTAAACAGATCTTTTGATTTGATGTTTCACCCTAGATTTGTTGCTACTGGTTTTATTATTAACTCTTTGTTCGTTTGTGCCTCTCGCATCTGATTCTGCCACGTCGAGTTCATATCGCACCGAAAGTTCCTTCTTGTGTTTGATGCCTGCACAAAGATTTAAAAAGTAGAGAGAAGCTTAAGGCAAATGCTAGGAAGAAAAAAAATTCCTTTTCATTGGACACGTGTTGATTATTTTGACTATCGGCTTCGAGATGAACAAAATAAAAGATATATATACAGGTACTAATGATGTCATATTCAATAAAAACAAAGGAAATTATTTTAAAAAATCATAAGCATATTATATTTATACCAATTCAATTCCAAAGATTTCAATTTGGCTAATTAAGTCGTAAATCTTTTGAAAATTAATCTAACCAATTTTATGGGAAAACACCAATGTAGATGTTGAGTGTCCTAAATAGTATGGTCGGCGCTATTATGGATAATTTTTACCATTTTTAATTATTTTTATGGATTTTTATACTTTTTCTTTTCTTTTTTATTCCATCATTTCTCAACCGATTGATAGGCCTTGGGGATGGCTAGTGAGTGGCCAAACGAGAAGACCGACAAGGGCAGCTTAAGGCGAGCTCACCCTCATTGGGATTTGCCAAGGGTCGACTTGGCCAGATTTGGTGAGGTGGAGCCTTTTCAGATTCAAGTGAGGTTGCCCCTCACGGAATCCCAATGAAGCCGAGCCTTGTCACAAGCTAGCAATGCTGACCCTCACTAGTTTTTGTGGAGGTTTGACCTCACTAGTCGTCGCCTTTGGCCAATTGCTGGTCATCATCAAGGCTCAACGACTCGTGGAGAAACAATAGGAGAAAGAAAATAAACGAAAAGAATATAAAATTATTTTAAAAAGTATAAAAATAAATACAAAAAATTGTTCACATCAGGTATTTCCAATCAAAATTGACCGGATTGACTCAATTAACAAAATTTTCAAAAGGTTTAGACTTAATTACCAAATTTAAAGACTTAAGATTGTACCAATACAAATACAATGGATTTATGACCTTTTTTATAATTTTTTGAAACTATGAAAATAATAGCAATTAAGGATGTTACGGTCAATAAAAACATGATGTATAAGGACAAATTTGTATTAGAATCTAGTGTGAAGAAACATATAGAGTGGGCTAGAGGAAATATTGGAGGGAGTTTCTAAAAATATTATGGTTAAGAATCCTAAAACTGTTGCTACAAACTCTGATCAAGACCAAAATGAGAACCATCCACACCTAAATCCACTTTAAGAAAACTTAGTATGACTTCAACACCTCTACAAAAGGTATTCTTAGTTATCGCATTATTTGCTTTGGACTGATGCTGGCTAACTGAAAAAATTCTTTAGATGGTTAAAGATTCTATAGGAAATTGGTAATGTAGGATGAGTTGGATCCACTTAAGAACAAAACTTAGGTGCTAATTTAAGTACTAGATGGGAAGAAGGCATTACAAAACAAGTGGGTGTAGGATCAAATAAGAACCTAAAGGCAACAAGAGGTACAAGTACAAGGCGAGGTTGGTAGGAAAAAGTTTCTTGTAGGAAAAAGGAGTTAATAACACATATTTTTTCTCTAGATTTGAAGTTGACTAAGGCTAATATTAGGTATTGTTGCCATTGGGAATCTAAATTAGAACAATCAGATGCGAAGAATGCATTGTGCCTTGGTGACTTAAAGAAAGATATTTATATGGTATAATTATAAGGTTTTTAGGTCCTTGACAAACAAAAATATGTCTCCAAGTTGAAGAAAAGTTTGTATGACTCGAAATAGGCTTCTAGACCACAGTAAAAGAATTTTGATCCTTTCAATGCGGTAATAGGTTCACTACATGCAAAATGCATCGCCATTGTTTCCTTAGAAAATTTGATGAGTGCCATACTAATTTGCTATTGTATGTGGAATATATGCCCATCATAAGATCTAGCTTGAGAGAGATCAATTGATTGAGCAACATCACTGTCAATGGAATTTAAAATGAAGAACTTATGAGCATTAGATCATAATATTGGGATGATGATTGGGTGAGATAGATAAGAAGGATTTCTAAAGAAGTTTCAAGAAAAGTAGATTAAAAAGGTTCAAGTTTCAGAATTCAAAGCCTATAAACACTCCTTAGGGAAGTCACTTCAAGCTCTCGAAAGGGCAGTCGCCAAAGATAGATGAGGATTGGGAGTCCATGGCTAAGGTGCCTCACCAATCAGTTATCAATCGTTTGATTTATGTTATAATGTGTAGCACATCATACATAGCTCGCGTGGTGGAAATTGTGAAGATATATATGGTAGATTGAGGAATGAAGAATTGGGAAGCTATAAAGTGACTAATAAGATACCTAAGAGGCATTTCAAGTACAACACTTCGTTTCATTACAAATAATGTAACTTTATAAGCCTTTGTCAATGCAAATCTTGGTGGTAACATGGACAATAAGAAAAATACCTCAAGGTTATATTTTTTTAATCTTAGGTGGCATTTCCATTAATTGAGAGCTGGACTTTGGAAGTGGGTGTCCTTCTCAATTGTTGAAACAAAGTATCTTGCTATATGTGAAGCTAGCAAGAAGATGATTTGGTTGAAGAAATTTTTAAAGGAGATAGGCTAGTAGTATGATAGTAGTGTTCTTCTTGGTGTCAATTAAAGTGCTCCTTCTCTTGCAAAGAACCCACCACTCAAGGAAAAAGACACATTGAAATGAAATAGACGATGAGACCTTATCATTGAAGAAGATCCTTGATATGAAAATCCAACAAATATGTTAACCAAAGGTGTTAGTACCGAGAAACTGAGGTTGTGCATTATCTTGGTCGGTCTCCATGATTGGAGATGAGGGGTTGCCGCTGCATTAGGCCAATCAGAGTTATAATTACGAGTGGAGACTACGAGAAACTATTGTCATTTTGAAGGTCGGATTCCAAGTAAGAGTTGATGGACCTGTAAAGTCTTGGGGAGGAAAGAATTCTTAGAAGAATATCCATATAACTCTCATCGTAGCTTTATATGTCCTAAACTCCTATTATTTATTAGGATGATCCCTCTTAAAACTATGACTTGATACCGATAGTAAAAAGATTGTTTTGTACAGTATTGTGAGTTTTTTCCCTTATGATTTTAAAGGATTGTCCCCGTAATTCTTCGCATGTCTTCTCCTCCAATTATTATCTTTCGCATTTCTTGTTCTTAATAGAGGGATCTTCCTCCGTATGATCCCATATCTATCATGAGTCTCAACTAAAACACTGAAATAACACCAAGTTGTCCGACTACATCAAAGCCAATGGAGATACGTGCATAACTTAAAATTCATATTTGGTCAAACTACTGTACTGTAAAATCATAAAGTATCTCGTATTGTTGTGAGTCTTTTTGTTTTTAACAAACATAAAGTACTTTTGCTATTAACTGCTTTCCAAATATAGAAAATGGCTAACTGAGCTCATTTACATGCACACTGTTTGCCAGATCCCTCTCCCGGACAATTGCGATCAATACATGATGAAAGATGTGAGTCGAGATAATACTCTTTACATGAACTATGTAAAAAGTTCGATGTTAATTACACAACCCTTTTAGTGTGTTGATTGGAACACGATAAACATCCATATTATCCTCTAACCTCACATGTGAAGTAAATCATCGCACTCGTAATCCAACCAATTGATGTATATGTGAATTCTAGAAGCAGAAATATTGCGGAATTTTTTCTTTATTAATTGGGCTGACAGTACTTGACAAATTTATGTCAGCTTGTTGACGCCAGTAGTAAAATGAAAGATGAACCGAAGCCGGTTTGTGCCTGCATTTTTTTCTCAAGTACAAAATTTATAAAATGAAAATGAAAACGACATCGGCTTTGGCTCCACTACAAGACAATATTGAAAAGTCTACTTATCTTAGGATTAACATCAATGAAATAATTTTCTATTAAGCCTGTATTAACTTGATGCTATCAGTTTATAATAAACTCTTATTTGTTTGTGCATTTCCTCTCCGTGGCGTCACCCTCGTTCTCTTTGTTCAGCATTACTTTTGCCGCACTTGGCTTCGTTTTGCAAGCAACGACGTCCGTCTTGAGGAATTTTTTTCTTGCACTATACTTTCAAGGGATTATTGTATTCGAAATTTGAACGTGCAGATGTTTCGCGATCATCATCTTTGACAATGCATATAGTAATCATTGACAAACGAAGTTATGAACGGAAGTCATTAGTAAAGTATAAGAGGCTTGCTTGTGGTCCTTCTAAAAAAGATTTTTGACACGTAGGGCATGATCTTTTCATGTATGCCTATTTAATTAAAATACTGATTTAGACATTGCGTGAACGTGGCAAGTGAGGCTGTCCCATCTGCAGCGAGGAGCAACTTGGAGATGAGCTAAACACAAGCAACTTGCCAACGTTACTTCCTCTTCTTTTTTTTTTTTTGTGCATTTCCCAAAGATAGCAATGCAGGACTTTGAATTCACTTGAGAAGAACGTAACCAAAAAAAAAAACGTAACCCAGGTGCTGTCTCAAGTATCATTTGGGAAGAAGGCGCGGCAGAGCAAGTTGGTTTATGAGATCAAAGAAGAACTTGATGGCAGTAGGAGTTACAAGGAAAAGTTTGTAGTAAAAGGTTTCCTACAAAAGAAAGGAATGATTGCATATATATTTTCTCCCCAATTGTAGAGTTGACCATTATCAACTAGTGAGTGTTGTTATTGTTGAGAACTTACATTTAGAGCAGTTAGTTGTGAAGATTGCACTCCTCGTTGGCGACCTAGGGGAGGATATTTATATGGAATAACTAGAAGATTTTTGGGTTCTTATTAAACAAAAGTATGTTTGCAAACTGAATAAAAGTTGGTATGGTTTGAAGCATGCTCGTAGACGGTGGTATAAGAAATTCGACACCTTTATGTGCAACAACAGGTTCACTAGATCTGAACCGGATCATTGCTATTATTCAACAAATCTAATGGCTCTTGTATTATTTTTCCACTGGAAGTGGATGATATGACCATTGTAAGATCTAGCATGGGGGAGATCAACAGACTAAAGCATCAATTGTCAAAGGAGATTCAAACGAAGGGATTGAGTGTAACAAATCTAACTCTTGGGAAGAGGATTATGCGAGACAGATTAGATGGAGTTCCACAGTTGTCTCAAGAGAAGTACATTGAGAAGACATTATATAGATTTATAGTTCAATATACAAAATCTAGAAGCACTCTTTAAAGGAGTCACTTCAAAATCTTGAAAGAGCAATCACCAAAGACAGATCAAGAGCATGAGTACATGGCCAAGGTAACTTATCATGCATTAGTTGATGACAGTATAATATATATAATGGTTTGTACGGCCAGAGCAAACATAACTCGTGGTAAAAGTTATGAACAGATATATGGCCAATCTAAGAATGGAGCATTGGGAAGCTGTAAAAATGCATCCCCCTCAACCACTAAAGCACTAAAGCATGATGTATTGCTATATCTAAAACTAGCAAAGATAAGATTTTGTTGAATTAATTTCTATAGAAGAAAGGCAAGGAGCATGGTAGCAATATCCCTTTCAATGATAGATAGAGTAATATTTGTCTGGCAAAGAATTCAGTATTTTACTCGAGGAAAAAAAATTCAATCAAATTATCATCATATTCTTTAGCTAATGAATGATAGGACTTGTCATTGAAGAAGATCCTTGGTATGAATAATCCGACAAATATGTTACCCATGGATGTCGCCATTGAGAAACTAAGGTTATGTATTGCCTCTGGTTGACCTCAGTGGTTAGTGATGAAAAGGCGTTACTGCACTAGGACAATTTGGGTCCTCAGGACCAATGAAAACTATGAGATACTATTGAAGTTTTGAAAATCAGCCTCCAAGTGGGAGATTTATGGAGTTGTAGAGTCTGATAGAGGACAGTGCTATCAAAAGGGTATACATATAATTTCCATTGTAACTCCGCATGCCTTAGACTCTTGTTATATTTTGAAGCACTTTCTTTTGTAACTATAAATTGTAACCAATAGTAAAAAGATTGCTTAGTACACTTCGGTGATTTTTTTTTCCTTTCTGATTTTGAAGAGTTCTCCATGTAAATTTATGTGCGTCTTCTTGTCTAATTCTTGTTTTTTCTATTTCTTGGTCCTAATAGAGTAGAGCTGCTCCTATATATAATGCCACATTCAGCAAGAGTCTTAGTTAAGGCATTGAACTTATACTAAGCCATCTGATTACATAAATACCAATTGAGATAAAGATCTTTCTTGGACACTGGTACAACATTAAAGAGCCAGATTAGATAAGTGCTTACGACAATGAATTTGGCCTTCTCTCTCTCTCTCTCTCTCTCTCTCTCTCTCTCTCTCTCTCTCTCTCTCTCTCTCTCTCTCTCTCTCTCTCTCTCTCTCTCTCTTTGATGACTTGCATAACCAAAATTACACATTTGATCGCACAACTGTCATGGACTATCATAGACTGTCTCATATATCTTGAGTCTTTTTTATAGCAAACATAAAGAAATCTTCTTCTTAACGGCTGCCTAAATACAAAAACTACTTATTGACAAAGCTCATTTGCGTGCATGCTCTTTGCCAGTTTTGTTTTCCTGCTAATGCCTAGTTTAGTAAGAAGTTGGGTGGTTGTGGAACCACCAACATGATATTTTGTACTAACCTTTTGTCACGCAAACATCCCTCTCTCTTTCTCTCCATGTAGAGAGAGAGAGAGAGATCATGGACAATTGTAATTGATACGTGACATAAGATGAGAGTTTAAAGCCTAGCTTTTACATAATCTTGGTAAATTGATTGCAAAGAGGGTAGTTTGTTTTTTTTTTTCCATGAATGTGCATTAACATGTTAATAAAACTAAAGCATGCGTAGTTTTCACTTATCAGGTGCTAGAACATGACCATTTTTGCCATCGATAGATATGACTGGGATATCTACTTTTCTTCATGGTCTCTCAAGATGATGCATATATTTTCCTAATTAATTATAATCATTACCTTATATAGTCATTTAAAGCCTATAATTAGGTTTATATACTCTTTATTATGATACACAGAGACGCACCAACATATATTTATTTCACAATTTCCTTTCTGCATTATTATCTTGATATCAGAGCTAGACAATACCAAAGAAATTGTGAATACACTAAGGTCCATTTGTTTGGCGGAAAATATTCTTCCGGAAAATATTTTCCGGAAAGTGGACTGTTCGGGGGACATAAAATATTTTCCAATCAACCAAAGATTTCCTTCTAAAACTAAGGAAAATGTTTTCCATTTTTGAAAAGCAGAAAACATTTTTCGGATCTCATCTCTTTCTCTTTCGTCGTAAGTCTATGAGCAATTTAATTGCCGTCTGACGCCGCCGCCCGCCCGCCCGCCGCCAGCCCGTCGCCCGCCCACCGTCGCCTCCCCCCCGCCCACCGCCACCTCCTGCCCGCCCGCCCGCCCGTTGCCCGCCCCCAGTCGTCAGTCACTGGATAATTTCTCAAAAAAAGAATTCCGGAAAAAAATTTTCGGAAAATTTTTAAGTTTCAAACGAACACTGAAAAATGTGTCGTTGGAGTTTCAAACGAACACCGGATAATGTGTCATTTTCCAGGAAAATGACTTCCTGAAAAATATTTTTCGAAAATGCTTTATTTTCTGCCAAAACGAACGGACCCTACGCATTCTCATTTTCGATAACTACCAATATGCTTCTATCGACGTTGATCATCAATATTGTTCGTCTTGATAGTAGTGACATTAATAACCCACCACGTAGCCAAGTCAACCTATTGTCCCATAGCTTGCCATGCAGCCACGTAAGTCTGCTCTTTCATCACAGCACCACAGCCACATTAACCTCTTTTGTTTTCCCTGCAAGTTGACATGTTAACCTCTTCTTGCTGTCATGTAGTTTGCCCCACAATCCATGTTAACCTGCTGTGGGGTAGTCTGCATACATCAGCCGATTCTCTCCTCAGCACATTGAACCACTTGGGTGATCTACCATTCCTTTTATCTGACCTTCTCTCCAAAATCTAATTGACTTCTTCTAGATCACCTTAAAGTTGAGGAAGGCGTTAGAAATAATTAAAATATTTCTTTTGATTCTATACATCTCTTGGGGTCATGCATATATCTCCATTAAGTATGCATATCTATGATCGATTATAATTATTAAAGTGTATAAATACGCTCATATACTCTTCATCATGATACATACAAACACACAAAGGCGTACATAAATTTCATAATTCTCTCTTCTACATTTTTCTTATTCATTAGCTTGTCAAGAGAAAATCCCCCAATTTACGGAAACGCACCCCACCCCAACTTTTCCCTTTAATTTTCCTGCCCCAAACGGGCGGGCAAGGAACCCTGATCCTCAGATCTAGGTACAATTGTAATGAGTTTAAAACTGTTTTGGTGATTCTCCTGCTTATCGATGCAGATTGCCATATTAAAGATGAGCGCAAATCAGTCCATGCATGCTGTCTTCTGAATCACGATACAAGACAATGGGATGGACATCAGCTTAGGCTCCATTCTGGGACTCCGTAGCATCGAAGTCTCTGCTTTTCTCAGGACTGCGCCGACCTTCGAATAAATTATTCACTCTTAATTTTTTATTTCTTCCCATTATTTAATCGATAACTCTTGCTTCTTTGTCCATTTCCTCTCCATTCCGTCACCCTCGTTCCCTCAGGTTTCAAATTTTTTTTTTTGGCCCACTTGCCAGCATTTTACATGCGACGACCGCCATGTTAAGGGTTTATTTTTATTACCAAACTTTCAAGGGTTTATTATATTATGAGTATTAAATGTCTAGACGTTTCGAGACCATGCTCTTGGACAACTTACGTAGTTTTTTTTCTTTCGATGAACCAAGTTGAGAACTGAAGTTATTAGTAAAGTATAAAAGGCTTGTTTGGGCTAGGTTAAGCTTTTTTAGGGTTTTCTTGTAAAAAGTGGTTTTTGTTTTGCACGCGTAGGATATGATCTCTTAGCAGACGCCTTATTTAATCAAAGACCGATTAAACATAGCTTGAATATTGCCATTTGGAGTTATGGACCATGGTTTAGAGACAGGCTGGAGATTCACACGCCAAGTGTTGATATGGATCTGAACCGTAAACACAACTTATTAGCTAAATTTATTACATGTTACTAATAGCATCTATGATAGCCAGTGTTACTTCATTGACGACGAAAAGGTATGAACTCATTTTGTTAGTTCGACCAAGAAAAATGGGACTCATTCTGTTAAGGAAAATTATCAGAAAGTCCTAAATTTATTACTTTTTTCCAGTTCAATTATCAATTTTTGAGTCGTGCCAATTGGGTCCTCAATTTTCTTCATGTTTCGCCAGTTGAGTATATTCGACTAATTTTGGACGTGAACGTTGGCCGTCTTATGTGGCACAATTATACCTATCATTGTTAGCATTGATGTGGACATTTTTATATTTATATATAATTTTTTTCTTTACTTTTTTCTCTTGTTCTTTGTAGTGAGGGCCGGCGACGGTTAGGAAAAGAAAAAAACAAAGTCAATAGATAAATAAATTCAAAAAATTAGAGTATTATTGAAAATTTCCATGTAAGCATCAACTGTCGTCAGTCGTGCCATCTAAGACGGTTGGCATCTATGTCAACAATTTCTAGCCAAAATTGATTAGATAGATCATTGGCATAATTAAAATGTTTAGAACTCAATTGATAAATGTTGACACCTAAATTTTTGCGCCCTATTTTGCATAATTTAAAATAAGGATTATTTTTTTATGCATATAGTTAATAGGGACATTTTGTATATCAAGGAAGATCATCGGTGGTGACATATTTTCAGGGAAAGAAATAAATTGGCATATATTGGGTAGAATACATTTGGTCCAAAACAAGAAATAAGGCAAGATGGAAATATGTATATTCAAAGGGGAATATATGCATCAATTTTGTGGAGATTACAAAATATGTGAGGAGAAAAATATGAGAAATTTCTGATTTGATCACATGTAGATTTTTGGCAGGAAAGGATCCAATTGCATATATTCGACAAGAAACCGGCAATGAGGTTTGATTTTAGGAAGAGAATCTTCAAAAAGGGGAAGAAATAAAAAATCAATCTCGCTTGATTGAGAAAAAATCAAATAATATATTTCTTTTCCCGATCTCCAGATACTATAAAAGAGACACCAAGGATCTTTTAGAAAGACAGGCCACACATTGAATATACGGCTACATTGAGAGGGGGAGACGATCTGCGCAAAACAGAGAAGAGAAATCATAGGGGATGCGCACATGAGAGCTTAGGGGAATATGCCAAGCAAAAAAAAAAAAAAGGAAAGCACGGAACGTGAAAAAAGAATAAGAAAAGTCAAAGGGAGGGCCTCACGATCTGAAGAGGAAAAAGAGGAAAAACAAAGGAAAGAAAAGAGAGTTGCTTTCATCATTCTTTGAATTTCCCTTCTTTTATTCTTGTTTGCTACAGCGAAGGTCAAAGGGAAAAAAAAAAAAACAGAGCAAGAGCAACTTCAGGGAGACTTTAGGAGAACTAAGTAAACGGCGAGCGGTCCTGAAATTCAACAATCAAACTTGTTGCAACTCCCTCCACTTTTGGGCATCTTTGTATGGCCTGCTGTCCATGAAAAGGGGCACCGGTGGTTCTTTTTCTAGGTGTCCATCATCAACTTGGGAGCATCGAGCGCCACCAAGGCGTCCACCATATAACCAACGCTGCACCGAAAAGACAAATTCTGCACTTGAGCCAAGCAGACCACTTAATCTTTTCCCTGATTTTGATGTTTGTTCACCGAGCTATCAATATTTGATGTCGCTCGTCATTTTTTTGCAGCTTCTCGCCCAAGGTGCATAATTGGCCACTTCACCGCGAGCATCACCATCATCTGCTGTCGTCCAAGAGTAGCCCAAAGAGTCGGAATTTGGGAACATTGCCCATACGATATTGCAAATTCGGTGCCTTCAAATTAGGAAAATTTCCTAATTTAACAACGTGCAAATAGTTGACAGTCCGATCTCATGCTCAAGATACGACTCGCGACCGCACGAAAAATTGACCGATCTGATCTCATGCTCGAGATCCGATTCGTTAATTTTATTAGTTACCAAATTTGAATATATTGTGCTGATTTTCAAACATATTGTCTGATTTGGTGGCTGTAGGTTAATTTAGATCATTTTGCATGTTGCATGTTGCATTTGGTTTGATTTGATTTGATTTGATTTGCTTTTATTATATTTTCTTTGCATATTTAGATTAATTGCATGTCTACGTTATAAATCGCATGTTTAGATTTAAAGTTACACATTTAGATAATTACATGTTTAGTTTAATTTCTATATTTAGATTAATTTACATAATTAATTTAGGTTGCATATTAGATATCTTTGTTAGAATAATTTTAGTTAGATTTGGCATTCTAAGATATTACCTTTGGTTGAGTAAGATTTAGTTTAAATTAGGAATTGATATATGTTGTTTCCTAATTTATATTATATGTTATTTAGTTATGGATAATTAGGTTTATTAGATAATTAATTCATAGAAAAATACAAAAAATTTCATTTCATGTATTGCATTAAATTAGTTGTATTTATGGTTAGATTTTCATGCATTGCATATTATTGCGAAAATCCCACAAAAAAAGGATCTTTGATTTGTTTTGTTGGTTTTTGCTTATTATTTCTCTGAGTGTTTTACATTAACATTTGTGTAGTCCTCGTTACGTGTTAGGGAGTAGATTTAAAATTAATCCAAACTGTCTGCTGATTTTTGAAAATTAAATGGAAAGGTACCGAAAGGGTGCTAGAATAGGTTAGCATAATCAAGTCCCCGATCCCTTAGATCTCTGGTTCGTAGGAGTAAAGTATGGCTCCCGATGCTTTAAATGGGTTCTTAATCGACCCACCATAAATAGATTAGTGGCGACTCCAAAGTAAAAATGCTTTGTATGTTAAAAAGTGAAACATAATGTCGTGAATTGATATAAGTTTGAGAGAACTCGAGTTAGGTTTAATCTTAGCAATCAATTGGCCGAACCCTAGGTGGTGCACTTTCGGGGAGGTCGCGACAATAAAAATGCGATTAATCTAGAACTTTCGGGATTTTTTTTTTTTGATCATATGTATATGAAGTGTACATAAACTCCATTAATAAAATTGGATGGGATACTTTGACACTCCTTTCATGTAGGAGACATATTAGGCAGGGATACTTTGACACTCCTTTCATGTAGGAGCCATATTAGGCAGATCTGATGAATATAAGCTCCCACGGTAGAAACCTCACATCTTGATGAATTATGGGTTAACCGTGTGATATATAATTGCTATACACTATATAAATTTTCAATGTGGGATTTTTCTATGACTCACTTGTGCATGCTAACATGAACATTGTGGATGAATGACTTATATACTTGATGAAGGCCATGATATGACTAATGACTCGCCTTACTGAGTTTTTGAGCTATCAACAACCTATTAACAATCAGTACGATGTGGCTTCAGTTTCATGGGAAGTAGTTGCAGTTGTATCCCCTAGAATTTGGTTGATTACTTTTTAGGGAATCTATTCATGGATGAACCGAAACAGTCGAATCTCTCCTGCTAATTAAAGACCTGATCAAGAAATTAAAGGTGCTGAAGGTAGAAGAAAAGAGTTTCCTTAGCCCAAGTTCAAAGTGTACACTTGGATCATCTCATCCGATACACGCCCCCCAGAAAGTGAACGGACTACTATTATTTTCTCGGATATGAGCAGTACATGCACTGAAATGTCCGAGAAAACAGTCACGGTAGTCGCTGGGCGAATGACCTAAGGGCAGAAAGCCGCTGCAGCGGACGTCTGCGGTCTTCTGTTACCCGTCCTTTATTATTAGCACGAACCGGGAGAACCACCGAAGCCGGCTAGTTCCTCGCCCGCCGCCCCTTGTCGAAACGCAGGATCGGGTCGTCCTCGCGGAAGAGCCGCTCGGTGTTGAGCGCGGTGAGCAGGATCAGGCCCAGGAGGACCAGGAAGGAGAGCGCCGACAGCACGAGCATCAGCCCCGAGGCGATGGTGCCCTTCACCTGCTGCGCGTACTCCGACGACGCCAGGGCGAGGAAAGTAAGCGGGAACGAGTAGGCCCACCATGCAACGTTGAATTTCCTCATCGACTTCTTGAACAGCGCCGGTCTGCATGCCTGTTTTGACACCACAAGACAAACCCACTAGTTTAATATTTAAGCCATACCTAGATTTTGTCGAAGGGGACTGATGAAAGAAACCAAGGGCATGCTTTGTCTAACATGGCGTGAAGACTATATTTATACTTATATTTATATACATGTCAACTGAATCCTTTGTTTTATAGTCATTTTCGTGCTACGTCACCTCTTTCAAGAGCTGCTGGTCCAAATCTTCACATATTTTAAGATTTCTGAAGGTACAAAGAAACAATAAGTATTTTGCGATCGGGATCCCAGCTCACGCAAGACAGTTGCGTAACCCAGTTACCTATTTGACGGGGAAAATAGTTTATTCGATATTTTATTTGAGTGAGCTTGACATTTTAGACCCTTTAAACTCTGGAGCTGCACAGTAGGAGGAGAAGCCAATTTCCTGGCACACAATTTCCACGGACGAATCTGATGAAAGGTGACAAAGGAGGGAGAAAAGAAAGGTCGCGAAGCAGACATCATAGAAAAATTGTACCATGTGATTTGTCCTAGTCGGTGAAAGTTAAAAAGGTTCGTCGACCGTAGAATGGAAAGATTGGTCGAGGTTAATGACTACTATTTTCTTTCCACGTCAACGTCAAATACGGCTCCTCATTTGCGGACAAATTTTCTCGCATAAGCATCTTTCTACATTTTAGAAAAATTTAGGTAAATATCAAACATCTAGGGATGGGTCGGCACAATTTTGGTCCCCGGATCGATACTAGATTCCATACCTTATTCTAAGGAACAGCTGCCTTTCGTTTTCTTGTGTCCATCTGTTTGAACTTTTGAAAATTTCGTGGAGTTAGAAAAGTGGGTGACGCTATTTATTTCGGCAAAATCCAAGCTTTTTTCATACGGTCATGATCTATCAAGTTAAAAGTATATCGGAAAAATGCTTAGCGAGCAATTTTAAGACAAAGCGTCACGTCAACCTCTCCATCTTAAGCTTGGTCATTTCCGATATTATCAAAAAAATTTTAACTAGTCAATTTAACCTAGACGTACGACGACAGCTACTGCATTAGGACTCCAGAGAGCAAAACGCTACGGCTTTTCTGTACTTTCATTGGTTACAAGTGGGAACAGTACTGTAGCGCGAAAGTGATATTAACTGACCGGAGGGATTAAGGAAGGTGAGTAGCAATTACCAGGGCGGTGAAGAGAAAGAGGGAGAGGAAGAAGAGCATCTTCGATCCCATGTCGAACCCTCCGGAGATGGACTTCCAGGCGACGCTTGCCATGCTCGGCGCTGCAAAGAACAAGAAGAAGACCGGCCTCAACATCGCCGGCAGCTTGTCACCGCCCGACAACCGTTGGTATAAGGTAACGAACAACACTAGATAATGCGCCATCCCCAGCGAGAACATACAGACCGCGCTCTCGCGCCACCCCATCTCGGCCGCAGCCCGCGCGCCCACTAGGTTCCCCACCACCGAGATCTGGCTCGTGGGGTTGGCCACCATCGAGAGAAACCGCCTCTCGGTCGTGAACCACTGCCCGTAGACCTTTATATCGAGCAAGATCACGGGCACCGCGAAAAGCCACCAAAGGACCAAGTACCACGTAGTTTCTGGCAGGTCCGACGAGAGTTCGGCCGATTGGAGCAACACTAGCCACGTTATCCATGGGGCGAACAAGTAGTTCACCCCCACGTGGTGCTGAAACTCCGCCCTCACCAAGCCGAAATGGAAGAAACATCGGAGAATATAGAGGAAAGAGAGGGAGATTTGGACTAGAAGAGCGAATCCCCAGAAGATCATGAAGGTCAAGTGAGGGATTTCATGAGAGAATTGCTCGAGAGGCAGCGAGTCATCAGGCGTCGACGGGTGACGGAGGATTTTCCATAGCAAGGCCTGGCTTGCAAGGGAGAGGCTTATGCGGAAGTAGCCCGCGTGGAGCCGGGTTAAGATGGTCGATTTGAACGGCTTCGCGACGGGGACGAGGTGGTGGTCGGGGGTTCTTGCGGGGGAGGCATCGATCACCGGCTGGAGCGGCGGCTCGTATTGGAGCTCCGATTCCATTCAGTGCGGAGGTTGTGGCGGCGAAGGGCTGTCTTCTCTAAGGTATATTGGACGCTTTGGGTTCTCGTCCGGGTCTTGACGATGTATGGAGATGTGTAGACGGTTTATATAGGGAACCAAGTCAAGTACGGAACGAGTCTGTAGTTTGCTTTTTTCTTCCTGATTCGTCATGCTTGCATAAACGACGGGTTTTCTCAGTGAAGTTTAGTCAAATGACTCGATCAACATTTTAATAGATATTCCAGAATATATGCTGAGGGCAACGGAAATGGACGTTTCGCACAAGAGCAGCATGGCGAGGAGATCCACCGGCCCTCCGTTTGAGTATTACCACGCGGTTCATTTTATCTCAGAATAATGGCGACAAATGTCGAGATGATCGTTATCTTGATCTTAAGCGATCGAGATCATACGCCAAGCCCCACGACGCGGCCGGCGACCCAACACCCACCCTTCGAGCTCCAACAAGCCACCCGGCAGCCACTCTCTTGCCCGTGGCCGCCAGTGGCCGATGGTGGCCATCGATCGTGATGAGCCTTAGCCGAGGTCAAGTGCGAGCCTTGGAATTCAGGCTCAACGGCGCACCTGCCACGATCGCAATTTTCTTGGGGTTTTTCTTTTGCAATGTCAAATGCGAAAACGTAATCTAATACTTAGTGTCAAATTGCGCACGTCTCGAAAGAAACCCGCATGTCCGAATACTCGATTTCGCGTCGCTATGATGATACGCGTGCATCTTGACATTACATTTCATATACCAGTTATGTCGTACGCTTAATAAACCGGTTAACGTGGCAGTAACATTACCCACAGAAAAAGCTTCATCCATGTCGTGGTCGTGGTCTGCCATTCAACATGATATGATTGTATCACCATTTCTTTGCTGTCGTCTCAGTAACATTCTCCCCCACGAAATCGACGATTGAATGGAAGGAATCCAGGGAGCATGCGTGAATTTCTCCCATTGACCAAAAAAACTTAAAGGACTTTCTGCCGATCGGGGAGTTCAATTCGGGGAATGAGGCAAATATTGGTCAAAAGACACCGGCCCACCGCAGGCCTAGGGATTTGTCTAGCCTGCCAAAGACTTTAAGATCAGCAGAAGTTGGGCCGGGTCATATATGGGACCATTAAGGGCCCTCTAAGTATAATTAGAAGACCTTATTTAAACATTGGGAATATACCTTTTTTTTCTTAATGCAGATCAATCAAGTGATATATACTTCTATCTCTACTTATAATCATTTCACTTTCGTGCATGATAGATGATTGACAGTATCAAGTAAATATATATATTTTCTAGGTTCTGTGATTGTCTCGATTCAGCAGCTAAATCTCATAAAAACACAGAGATGTCAACAGATTTCGAGGTTTCAATCCTGTCCAATGTCTGCAGCTCGTTAAGCATTCTCATCAAAATCGTGAAACCAAAGCTTGGCACATTAGGATGGAGCCACACAGAGTTATGCCGATAAGCCTTCTGCTTTCTCGCTCTGATAATGTTCCAACAACTTGCTGATGAAAAGAAGCCAGTTTTCGAGCCTACAAAGGAGTACTTAATGGCATGGGAAACGTAGCCGAGTCACTCCAAAGGCATAAGAATTGGAGTAACTTTGAGTAACTTAACCCCAGACAGGAGTACAAGAAGTATCAGTCTCAAGACTCTTTGACTCGGGAAAAGAGGATGCAAAGACACCAACTTATGCCCATTAACCTTCTGCTTTCTCACTCTAATTAAGTGCCAAGAACTTGCAGGTGAAAAGAAGCCAGTCAGTTTTCGTGCCTGTAAAGGATTACTTAATGGCATTTGACACATGGCTGAGTCCCGCCAAAGACATGAGAATTAGAGGAACTTTTGAGTATCTTTACCCGTCTAGGATTACGAGAAGTATCAGTATAAAGACTCTTTGGCGCAGGGCAATGGACAATATTCCAAGTACCATTCTCAATGGCAGAACCCCAAGTTTCAACTCCTTCATCAGCAACGGAATTCAGTACCTCTAGCAAATTTCTAGCGTCAAGAAATTCTAAGATTCACAACAGCTCCTAGCCTGGGCTTTTGAAGATTTGCTAACAAGCACATCCCTTGACTTGGCACCCACTACAGCATCAAACTTTTAGTTATCAATGGTTAATCCAATATCGGATTCATAAAATCCTGAACGGAGGATGTTAACTTAGATACAGCATATTATCTAGAGACTGACATCAATGTCTACTTTTTAATGAGTTGAAATTAGACTGCCTAATGCCTAGATAAAGCTATCAATGGGTTACATAAATGTTTGAGCAAAAAGAGCTGACCTAAATCTACCATATGAAGCTTTTAGCTAGAATCATGATAGTGTATACATACTAGTATGTATAGATAGATCAATCAGCGACATGAACAGAGGAGACAAATTATCCAAGAAGTCATAAGTGGCCAATTTAGTTCTAAACATTTCAATTGTGCCAATTTAATCTAAAACCTTTTGACAACTTGTCAATTTAGTTATAAACCTTTCACTTGTGTTAATTTGGTCCTAAAAATTTGAATGATTTGCTAAATTGAACTTAAATATTTTGATGACTTACCAATTTTAACTGCAAATCACTACCATAGATGTGAGCTAGCCGACGGCCATCTTATGTGGTATGGTCAATGCAGACACGGATAAATTTGGCAATCTTATGATTTTTTTTTTTTGCCTTTATTTCGCTCTAGCTTGTGGCTAATGATCGACCACAAGCAAGGGTTTCCCTTGCCGAATCTAGTGAGAATTGACCGCATAGCCTTTGGCAAGGGCCACCCTTGCCTAAATAGGCAAGGGACACCACACGCTCGTCGTCACAACCCAAAGGGAAAGAAAAGCAATATATATATATATATATATATATATATATGTTGCTTATGTTAATGCCAATCACGCCACGTCAAGAATGGCCAGTGGCTGACTGGCTTTTGCTCAGTGATTTCCTATTAAAATTGATCAAAGTGACTAAATTGGCAAGTCATCAAAAGATTTATAATTAAATTGATAAAATATTAAAATATTTAGAATTAAATTGGCACAAGTTAGGGCTGAATTGACAAATTGCAAAAAGGTTTACAAAAAGGTTTAGGACTTTTTGGCCAATTATATCCAAACAAAGATGATGAGATGACCAATTACAAGATCGGTTAAATGCATTATTTTTGCTTAGTTAAAAACAACTCCACTGCTTTTTAACCTTTTGCTTTTGAGTTCTTGCTGCTGTCCAATATTCATCTGAAACGTATCGATTTTTAATTAAGAACCAGTGACATGTAAAGTGGGGGGAAAAAAAGGAGGAAAAGATCGTACACCACAAAGATGCCATCTAACCTTTCGATTACGTTAACCATAGCGCTCAGACACATAATAATATGATAAGTCCACTTCCCAATGTGTCCACATCCTCTACTTTCATTCAGGAAACTAAAAGGGTTCGAAAGGACATAATTTAAAAGCAAATGTAAGTTGACTTTTACACAATCAGATTGATAATTAACCCACTATTAACAAGCTTTGGCCTTGGACATCTCCAGATGTTACAACATGAGAGACCCTTCATCGCAGATTATACGAATCTACCCAAGTTTTTGCATTCTACAAATTCACATTAGCCATCCCTCGAATCATCACTCTTACATCAAGGACTCTCTAAGTCACTAACAAACCCTAGAGAGGGTTCGTCGTCTTGTTCTTCATCCCAGAAAAGCTCGTCGAGTTTGAGCGCAGTGAGGACCAAGAGACTGAGGAAAACCACGACCGACAAGGCTGATAATGCAAGCATGAGTCCTCTTCTTCCTACTCCTTTCATGTCATCGGCGTATTCGGCTGAGGATAGAGCAAGGAAGGTGAGAGAGAAAGAGTAAGCCCACCATGCAACGTTGAATCGCTTCATGCAATTCTTGAAGAGCAGAGGTCGGCAAGCCTTGTCAAGATTTTGGAGTTCGCCAAATCAAATCCAAGAAAGAGTTAGTTGGAGTTTCAAGGAAGTGTTTAGATTAAGAGATATGAATGGTGAATATATGAACTTGCTCGTCCAAAAAGCAAGATAAACAAGGTAGTGTATGATTCGTCCATCCAAACAGATCACTGACGTCCAAGAGAGCAAAGGTGGTGCATGATGCCTACGAAGTAATATAGTCGCCTATTAGATCTTGATTCATCGACTCACGATGTGGAGCATTGAGAACATGCCTTGGCTTACGTCATATCAGAGCAATATTTGTATTCGGTATTGGGGAATATTCAAATGTGCAAAATTTCTAACATATTCATATACTACCAAAAGAAGCATGGTGGCTCAAGCTCCTAATAACTTTACAGAACTAGGCTTAGACCATCATATGGCTGGCGGCCAGCCCTCTCAAAGAGAAATAATAAAACCAAAGTCTACAAACCTTTTATACTCTTTTTTATCCAGCAAAGTTGGTTTGGATTGAAAAATATGACTTACCGAACTCTAACATTAATGTAGTGGAATGTCCACTCGCCAGCTTGATTAAGTTGTTAAATTTATAAGGGAAAGCAAGCAATATAAACTAACACAAAATGGCTTATAGAAATTACCAGAGATGCAAAAATGAAGACAGACAAGTAGAACATCATCTTGGAGGGCGTGTCAAAACTTCCCGAGATGGAGCTCCAGGCGGAACTCGCCGTGCTTGGCGCGGCAAAGAACAAGAAGAGAGTTGGCCGGAGGTTTGGCAGGGAATTATTTTCACCTGATAATCTCTGGTAGAGGGTCACAAATATCACCAAATAGTGAACTATACCTAGCGAAAACATGCACAGAGCACTCTCTTTCCACCCCATCAGCGCCGCCGCCTTTGCGCCCACGAGGTTCCCCAGGATGGTCATATGGCTCGCTGTGTTCGCAAACACGGATAAGAACCGCTTCTCCGTGGTGAACCATTGCCCATAAATCTTCACATCAAGAGCTGTTATAGGAGCCACAAAAGCCCACCAAAGCAACGCGTACAGCGCACTATTTGGTGAAAGCCATGGAGACGATTGAAGCAAGAGAAGCCAAGAGACCCAAGGGGCAAATAGGTAATTCCCTCCAACATGGTGCTTGAACTCTTGCTTGACCAAGTTGAAGTGAAGGAAGCACTTGAGTGTGTAGAGAAGAGCTAGGAAGACTTGCGTTGAGAAGGCTAAGAACCACAAGAGAAGGTAAGATAGTGAAGGAAGCTTGTGGAACATGTGATGGAGGCCTTGGGAGCTATTAACTTGGTTGCTCAGGATCTTCCACAAGAGAGCTTGGGACGACATGGAGAGGGTTATGCCAAAATAGCCTGCATGGACTTTGGTTAAGATTAAAGACAAGGGCTTTACAGACTTGGTGGTGGTGACTTCTCCTTGGACTGTACATAGGGAAGTTTCCATTACAGTTTGAATTGCGGGTAGGTGGAATAATTCTTGGTGTTTGTCTTCCATAATTGAGATTGATTCTTGAGCAGTGTTTGGGTTTGTAAGATGATAGTCTATCTTGGAGATGAATTGCACACCATAGGTGCTTCACTGCTTTGCTTATATAAGAGGAATCATAAGTGGAGAGTGAAAACAGAAAGAAAGAGTTTCCTGGCTGCCAATGAGGATTCGATGACCAGACATGCATTAGGAGACACATGTGAAAGGCAGATCAAATGCTGAACTAAAAAGGTACCTTACTTTCCAAAAATTGTTATAAAACATTATCCATGAGACAAAGGTGAATCATTTTCAAGAGGGGTGATAAAGGCAAGCATTCTATACTTAGGGGGCGAATCACTCTACGATTTAAATGTCTCATTTGAATTAAATACATGTAACTATACTTCTTATTCTCTATTTAGTTGGGTGGTATCTCAAATGCACTTTCATGTACTACATGAAGACCATCTCCCAATTTTTATGCCATGACTTGAGGAGTCGCAATGCACAAGTAAATATGTTGAAGTCTAGCCCAAGAGTTTAAAGTTGACAAATTTGGGGCGTATGATTCACACTCCCATCAACAATAAGACATGGAGGTCACTGGCTTTATAGTTTGAGTCAATATTCTTTGGTAGTTTGGATTTTGACCCATAAATAGCTACTAAGTAATCCGAAATCCATATATAATCCATTTCTCTCGTAATTAAGAGTTGCAATAAAGAGGTCGAATGTTTTAATCATAATGGAATCATATGTAGGGTGGAGTCCTAGGATGGACTAGGATAAACCTTAAATATAGATTTCTCTGTCTCGCCTCTAGTATCTATTTCGTTGCGTTTGTGTGCCTAATTCTAACTCTCTCAACCTCTATTTTCTAGATTTTACTCTTTATTAAACAATTTTCAGAGAGAGAGAGAGAGAGAGAGAGAGAGAGAGAGAGAGAGAGAGATTCCAAAGCACATCAATATTATGGTCCAATTAGTAATGTCTCTGTTCTCAAAAATAATTTTTTTTCAGAAATAATTTTTTTAGTTTCTATTTTCTAGACAAATTCCTTTATAAAAGAACATGTTTAGTAACTATTATTCATAAAATAAAATAAAAAGAACATAAATATGTTGGGTTGTGAATTTTTTTATATTTATCTAATTTTTTGAATTTTTCCTTCTTCTTTCTTTCCTTCTTTTTTTTGTCTTCCTCCTCTAACCGATCGCTAGGGACCATAGTTGTCATAAAGTCGGCTCAACCTCACTAGATATGGCTGAGATCAACCCTCGCCTAGGCATGGTGAGGTCAAGACTTGCCCAACTGCGACAAGGCTCACTTGAGCCTATCGAGGTTGACCTCACCAACCCGAGTCCTAGCTGGTTCCCAACCATCGAAGAAAAAGAAAGAACAAAAAAGGGGAAAAACTTTATTTCAAGAAATTATTCTTAAAGGCAAGAATAAATTTTTTATTCTGATTTCTATTCCAATTATATTCCTCAACCACATTTCTATTAGGGGAATAGAAAATTTAACTAACATGCATCCTTACCCTATTTGATTGCCAAAAATTTGGAATGAAGTACAAATTATAATGCAATTCTTTCTTTAGCAAAAAATTTGACTATGACTTGTAGGATGGCTATGAAAAATGCTCACTAAGCTTCCAAAAAGCAGCAGGATGTTTATATTTCTATATCTAGATAGTAATCTCTTTCTTGTCATATGGCATGTCATGTAGGTGGAGCTAAAGTATCTATAGGTTCAAGAGTTCATAGAAGGAATATGATCCTTTTTGTGACCTTAGTATGTTCTCTAAAATCTACTTGCCATGTCTTGTGAAGAGATGACTCGTCTCTTTCAGGAAATTGTTCAATAATTTATAAGGTTGTGTCTACTTCCTAACTAGATTACCGCATGTAGCACCCTATTCTCAAGACTATGGAAGATTTCCTCTCCTAACCAACCTGTTGATTGTAACGTGATTCAATTGGAGTCCACATGAAATTAACATAAAGATAATGGTGAAAACTTATGTTGGATCGAGTTTCTCTTATCCATTTGTGTTCTTACAATGTGGTGCCTCAGATATATTAATTATTGACACATGTGAAAGATGGTAAGTTATGAAACTTATCACTTAATTTATCATCGATTGGATTCATTGAGACACTAAAAGTGATTTGGTATAGGATAGAGGATCTTCGTCTTGTAGAAAGGAAAGGATGTTAGCTCTTGTATTAAAGCTCACGCTGAGACAAGCAGTAAAAGTTTAATAACTTAATTCAGGGATATTCCGGATAAGAATAATTTCAAGTCCATAACGTATTTAATTGAACATGAATGACAATCAAAAGTTTAACCCACTAAGCTATCAGTCGACTAATTAAAGGGTCTTGATGGATTTCTCTTCTTAATTATTCATACATAGATTGGGATTTCAATTTTTTCTAGAGTTAGAATTTTGACTGCTTGCTCGTAGACTTCACGCAACATTTGGTCTTTTAATAATTTTTTCAACCTACTTTTACCTTTGTTCCTAAACCCTAGTTGTTTATCTCTATCTTGAATCACTAGCTGGCACACTTAGTCCTATGCCATACCATCATCTTGCAACTTTCTTTGCCACTCCTTAGGAAACAAGACAGATGTTATCCCTTTCGAAGTAATTCTAGTACAGTTGTATTTTGATATCACTAGCTCGCATGCTATGTCCTAAGCCATATCATCATCTTGTAACTTTCTTTACCACTCATTAGGGAAAAAAGATAGATATTATCCCTTTCAAAGTAATTATAGTGCAACTTCTATTAATACATCATCCAATAGGTTTGACGAGATTATACTCTCTACCTTCTCCAGCAACTTAGGCTTATCAGCCTCTTTTATTATTTCCAACCATTTACCTTTGTCATTGAACGTCCTGACCAAAAATTTTGAGTTGCTAACAATGCATGCATTGTCAAGACTAGCCATGCCTCGCCCTTGGGCACATGACAGTTCCCAATTACTTACTCTTAAGACCATTGAAATCAAGTGACATATCAGGTTAGTCACAATCTTCTTACACATCAAAGTTACGATACAAAACAGAAGCGAGATAATTAATCACATATTACCATCTTCCATAACTTAACATGAAACATCCTTATATATACAAAAGCAGAGACATCACAACCCGCAATATTTACATCCAAAATAGCGGGAGAGGGAGGGGGGCTAGACTAAACAGATATATACAATCAAAAAGGGGTCCACGCCTACCAGTTAACTTGGACTAAGTGTACTAAGGAAGTATGTCCTGCGTCCCACTGGGCTCGGAGTCAATCACTGTGCCATCCTCATCGTCTTTTCCGTCGGGCTCTATATGCCACTTTACATAACCTCCCCAAGGTACCCCATACCTTGAAGATTCCAATTTTAGATTACTTCCTCGAACACCAACATACACCTTAGTGTACCGGTAAGGAACCCAAATCCAGCCGGTCACATCCCAATGCCAGTTCGTCCTCACATGCCTCTCTTCAAAAATTCCGCCGGGCCTAACTTTCCTATCTATAATCCATCATGCATCTCTAGGATTGGGCGTCACCTCCTTATCTAGTTCCTCCTCATCGTCTGCGACCGGGATCACCATCAACTCCTCTTCCTTGTCCTCGATCTACTCTCCCTCCTCGAACTGCTCCACCCTGAGGTCCAGAAATCACTTCTGAAATGGTTGGTGTTTGTGATGGGGTGAGATATAGAAATATCTCAGTGAGTAAACCCTAACACAAAACTAGAAACACTACTGCCCTAAGGTCCCTAATCATATATATCCTTCCTTAGTCGTCTCTAATAACGCTCGCGTCACTTAACTCTTGCCTAGGGTTCAATCTAGTCAATCATTCCAACGAATTCAAGCACTCCTTAATTCTCATTCTCCATTATCTAATTATGAGTCGATCGATTCAAGACCAAGATTTGGCATTAAGCCCAACACTGATATTCAGCTAGAAGCAACCACAATAGTAACATAATTCATTAAGTAAATAATGAACAATTAAATAAATAATATTTAAATAAATAAATTGCATAATAATTAAATACTTAAGGCCGTTCACAACCGGCTTGAGACCCTAGCTAAGCCTTTCCCACTCATTGTCGTTTCCCATGTTCAATTGTTTCCCAACGTCATCTTAACATCAATTGGCTCATCGGCCATACCATTGGTCCATTCAGCCGCCAAATCCATGGCACAACATATCAAATCACAATTGCCCTAAATTGTCCAATCGAGCACCCAATCATCCAAATCATTGACGATTAATCTACTAAAATAATAGCACACCTAATAAAAATTTAGAATCCACTCACCTCAAATTGGGTCCATGAAACGATGGGCGATGACGAACCAAGGCGGGCCGAGTCCATGGGAAGTGGTGGCGGGTGACGGAACGGTTCGATTACATGGGTGATCGTGAGAATAGACTCAATTTGTTGGTAGGGTCGAATCTAGGTCTGCCCAATCGGGTCAAGTGGGGGTCTCGTCGGAAAGAGGCTCAATTCTCTCTCCTCGAGCCAAATTGGAGCTGTAGGCCGGCTGGGCTTTGAAGAGGACTCCAAGGTGGTTCGAACGTGGGTGGTGGCATCATCGACAGTGGCAAAAGCTACGAGCTATCGTCCTACGAAGCCGACAGTCGGCGAGTTGGAACTTCCAGAAAAGGGGTGGAGGAACTGTGCTTCAATCCGTGAGATCGAGACCGAATCAGTTGAAACCAAGTCTAGATCTAAGTTAAGGGAGTGTCTAGCAACCTATTAGAGGCAGTGGTTCCAATTGGGTATCGCCGGAATGGTTGGATTTTCAAATATAAGGTTACTAGGCTCAATTTAGGGCAAACCAAGTTCGATCCCAAAAATCACCAATTCTAAGCCAAATATATTCGATCAAAAGCCATAAGTCAGTTCTAAGAACTCATAGGGACCGATTTCATGCAATGGTTCAACCCCTAGGTCGAAGAGTCGGGATAAATGAACGTGGAAGGGCTCGGTGGCTTACCACGAAGCAAGGGCCGAGCCTCGCCGTGTGGCCTCCTTTTGGGGGCTATCGGAGACGGTTTAGGAGGAGATGACGACGGCGATCGGTTGGCGCTTGAAGAGAGAATGAAAGGGAAACTATGGGCACCGATAGTGAGAGAAATGGCAGAAACAGTAGGGAGATCTCGTGGCTTGCAGGGGGTCGTGGAGCAACTCTATGGGTAGGGCCATCCAACGGGTGGGGGTAGTCGGGGCGTCACTGTCAACAATTGGTGACCATCCCATAGTCAAGCGACCCTTGACAGGACGGGCAAGAGGCCTGCCAGCCTCTACCTGCGGCTAGCCGGCCATAGGCTGGCCAACGGGACAACCTCGCATGTGCCAGCAGCGTGCTCGTTCAAATGCCCGTGACAAGGCCGAAGGGAAAGGGAAGGGGGCTAGGCTCCGCGCAGGCTGGGCCGAACCTAGGCAGTTCTTGGGCCGAGTCTAACCGGTTCCTCGCTAATCAATGGTTGACCGTTGACCAAAGAGTCAACCACGAGAAATTTTCACAAAAATATCCATATGCCCAAAATTCACTTTTTTGGGGGGCAAAGTGCAAATATCTAATACTTACATTTACCAAAAAAAAAAGTGCAAATATCTAAAAGTCGGGGAACCAAAATGCAATTTCTAGAAATTCGGAATCGCCCAAAATGAATTTTCACAGTTTAGTCTAGGAAACTCCTGGGGCCGACGAACTGCTAAGTAAATCCGTAAATTTGCACAAACGGATTTCAAAAAAGGGGTCGGAAATGGGCTATTACATGCATTTTAGCGTTTCACCGTCCAAAATTATTCCTCTTGTCGAACTTCATTATTTCTACTTTTACTCCAAATATAATTGCAACAATGAAACTTCCAAATAAGGATCAAACAAATAAAAGCCCCAAATTAGCTGAACAAAACTTTTGCACTAGCTTTTATATTGGTTATTTTAAAATAACAAGGAACCTAACAAATCTTACAATTCAAATTTGACGCGAGACGAGAAGAAGAAATTACCATAAGTTAATAAGGAATCATAGGAAACACCGAAGATTTATGTGGTTTAATTTTTGAGTATCATACACACCTCATGGAGCGAGCTACTCAAAAAAAAATATCACCATCAATAGGAGCGGCATGTAATTACAAATATTGAATCTTGTTTGTGTTTCCCAACTCTCAATTACACCTAAAAGATTTTCATGTGTGTTAACTCATAATCTCTCGTAGCATTCTCACGAGAAAACTTTACAGAGAGAATTTCAAACACTACACTGAATGATATTTGCGTAATTCACGTTGACATGTATCTCAGATATCGCACATGAACTCCGCACTCACTCGACAAAGCTTTGGTTCAACTAAGCGCAAAAAGGGGAAGGGGAGAAAAGGGGGACGCCGAACGTAGGTGGACACACCCTCCACCAAGAAGGATTTTCAAGCCATTCGTTAACTCTACATGATTAAATACACATGTAAAAAGTGGTATGCCCTCGATTCATGGTCGGTCGCGACATCTAGGCAAGTCCGTAAATCTCCGCTTTTTTCCTCCAATGTAATCGGTCTTCTCCCGATCGACATTCCGCCGATTTAATCAAGCAGGCTCGAGCTTGAGACAAAATTGACGCGAACACACACACTTGCTGGGGACGTACAGATGATCAATTTGCTGTGTTGGAAGCTCTAGTCAGCACAATCATATCTTCCGCGGATCTGTGATAGCGCTGACTAGAGGTTCCAATGTCTTGGTGTGCTTTTCCTAGCTGCTAAGGTTCCTTGGTTGTCTAATAATAATTTTATGTCATACGTACAGAAGGGATACGTACACAACTTTGCTTTTCCTAACTTCCTATTATTTTGGGCGCCTAATTTTTGCGACGTATGCTTGTCCTTTCATGGGTTTGTTTATTTGTCCTTCTTTTCTTGATCTTTGAGAGTTTGGTTTGGCGTAATCAATCCACAGCTCACGAAATCACCGTCATTTCATGCAAACAGAGAGGCGCTATTCTGAAAAACAAGCCGCTAGGTCAGTTTTGGACTTAGTTACCGCTTGGTAATCGTCTGAGATTACTCCACGAGAGAATTACCAAATGTGCGAAGTCTTGTGTAACAAAGAACTCTTCGAAATCTCTCCACATGGATGAATTATTAATGCAGAATAAGACATTCTTCAGCTCCTTTGTTTATTCTTGTTTGGACCCCAACTCTTGTTTCTTATCAATATTTTGTTCATTCATCTGGCCAACTATGCGTGAGTGTACGTTTTATTCATTTAAAAGACTTGGCTAGGCTGCTGCTTTTTAGCTGCATCACGCCCCAACTCTCTCCGATAGCGATGGACCCACACAATGAGTTGACAGATTTAGCTTCAATCAGATGTATTCTCTTCGATGTCGCTGGAAGGAAGAATCCGTAACGTTCTAGATTGTGAATATCTCGATGTGATGAGTCATCTTCCATGCCGAGTTTTGCGCAATGCATGCACCATATCATATATGTACCCGAGTTGTACGACAAGTTGGCAAACTGCTGTAATCACTCGAGTTTGAACATTGGTAGTTCAACATATATATACTTGAACAGTGAACAAAGTTGATCGATACTGCTGCTCCGTCATTGGTGGCCTGGTTGATGCATCATGGTGTTGGATATTTATGCTGCTGATGGGCGTGATTCTGAAGGACGAAACAAGTTGCTGTGCTCTTGACTTTGGAGCCCCGCTGCTGATGCAACTTGGCTGCTGTCGGTGGCGTGCCTTGTCTTCTTCTGCTGCAGAATTTAAGAGTTGGGTCTTTCTCCGAGTGAATTTCCTCTGATTGGATCGGCCTGCGTCCACCCTTCTCATAGGTCGACCAACTTGACTGGTTCTTGGCCAAAAAGGCACTTTCTACCCACAAGTTGTGCCGCACCAACATGCCCACTTGATTTGACATCTACCTTGCTCACTTCATTGCAACCTAACAATGTACTCGTCAGATCAAAGGCACTTTCACTATGAAAAAATAATGATAAGTTTTTCTAATATAAAGAACGTCCAGTCCTTGGACAAGCCCTAATGTGAAAAATGATTACGTCCCCAAGGAGATCAAAGGTCCTTATCTCTCCCTCGCTCGTCTCTGTCCATCGTCTTCTCCAACCTTTAGCCATCAGGACAAGGCTTCGAGCTAGTTTCACAATCTCATCATTCTCTTATTGATTTTGTTTGCGCTTTATTCATTTATGTCTTGCAATTTTTCCCCTCTCTTCCAATTTAGATTTGAAAGCTGTCTTTCTCCGCTTTAGTTCTAGATATAAGAAAGTTTGAATTTTCCCAATATAGTTGTAAATATAAGTGCTATAATCTCCCGATCTAGATCTTGGAGTTTAGTGAATATGCTTTTAGGGATTCGATACCTCTCCACTCTGTCCCTATACAGGCCATCTACCCCAACTTCAACACCGATCGACATATTGTTGAACTACGAATATTTGCTCTTTTAAATGTTAAATCTATGTTTGTTCAACCTGTTTTAATTGTCTTTTTTATTTTGTTTCTTTACCATGAAGTTTATGTACTTTTCGTATATCCATTTAAGCAATGAATCTTTCGAAAATGATTACCTATTATGATACTTATTATTGTTTAATTGTCATATTAACCTCTTAAAAAATGGGCTAATTCACTAAATAAATTCACAACTTTAGGTTTAATCCCAATTCCACCTCTTTTTTTTTCTTTTTTTGTCTCAAGAAAATCTTCAACTTTCACTCTAGTACAAAATCCGGCCACACGTTCAAAAATCATTATTGGTTTCTTCAAAATTATCAACATTAGAAGGCTACTGTTCTTTTATACGAGGTGAGCACAATGGTGAACATGTAAGTTCTGATAATGGACATTTAATTAACCCTAGTATTGATAATTTTGAAAAAAAAATTAGTAGTGATTTTGGACGCGAGTAGATTTGAGATTGTAGTAAATAATTGTGACTTTTTCTTTAAAACAAAAAAAAAGAGTTCGGAGAAAAATTAAGATTGGACCTAAAGTTGAGAATTAAGTCCGGGTGGTACCGAAAAAGAGTTGATTTAGAAGCGAATGTCAATGATTAGAGCAAATATTATTGTTTAGCTGTCGGATTAACCTCTTATTAAATAGGGATTGAGCTTTATTGGAAGGCCGACAGATGAAATATTTCATGGAAACTTGCAAAAACCGAGGGGAACCCATCCCTCTCACCACCTAGTAATAAGCCCAGTTGGGACTTGAGGTGCGTTCACGTCCTGTCGGCCCTACCTCAAACCCAGCATGAGGAATGGGCTTCACATAAAAAAGCCCAGCCCATTAAGTCGTACCCCAAACACCCACGGCCCTTTTCAAATCCAACGGTCCGTATTGCGCCCCCCCACCCCCGGGTCATTATCTTGGCCACGCGTCAGCCCGCCTGAATATCTCTCTTTTGATTTTCTTTTTGACGTCCATTTCACCAGTCTCTCTACATCATCCTCTCCAAGCAAGTGTCAAAAGGAATTCATCCTTTGTCTTGTCAGAAATGGATGGAAGTGGTGACGTGAGAAAGAACAGTCGTCCGATCTGAATCAAACGGCTATCTTTTTTCATAAAAAAAAAACACAAAACCCTCTATTTAATGGGAACTGTCCGATCTGAAATCGGATGACCCTCCTCCTAAGTCACCCTCAAGTCACTAATCCTCGAGTCAAGGGATCCAAATTCTTATTTAAAACGAATGCTCCAAATTTTTTGTTCTCTTTTTTTTTTTTAATAAGAGGGCCTTTAGATTAAAGATCCCGACCTTTTGGTTATGGGTGGAATACTAATGGATGCTGCTCTTTTTTACATGGATCGAGTTAAATTTATCTAAGTGATATTTTTTTTTTCTTTTTTCGTATTTGGCCCCTAGAGAATGAAGATATTTGTAAATATCCAACAAAAGAAAGGAAAGAAAAAGAACGAGCTAAGTATGTCGAGTGAAGAGATTGAGAAAACATGGAGGAGGAAGAAACGGAAGCCCAAGAAAGATTGATGAATATGTGAAGGAGTGAGAGGGAAAAATCTGCAATTTTCTAACTCGATTTTCTCAAATTCCGTGATTTCACATGAACCAAGAAGATTACATCCACAGAGACAAGAATCATCTTCTTCTCTCTCCCAATCGGAGCTATTCTCCGGATCTCCATATCCACAAGAAACAACCGTCGCCACTTCTTCTTCTTCTTCTTCATTTGCTCTGCGACTGGTTTCCGGCGCTCCTCTGCTCGATTCGCTGTTCCTGACCGTGACCCAGTTCTCATCCGACTCCCAGTTCGGCACTTGAGCAGGAGAAGTCGAGTTCGCGCTCCATTCGCTGAGCAATTTCTGGATCCTCTCGCTTGGAGGACGACTCAGAGAACTTCTCTGAAGCAGGGTTTGAGAGGGCTCTGCATCTTCATGTGATGACCAGATCGCTCCCTCCAACACGCTGGTTGGAGATTTGGTGGTTGGGATTTTGGTTTCGGTTTCCTCCGAGAGGGGGTGGGAAGCTTCTTCTTCAAAAAAGGGGTGATCGAGGAGCTCGCTGGCCGACCACCTGTCTGAAGGGTCTCTCCTCAGGCACTTGCTCAGGAAGTCCTTGCATTGCTCGGACAAGAAGCCCGGGATCTCCGGCAACTCGGCGGAGAACCCGATTCGATGGATCGCCGATATGGGGTCGGCCGCGTCCATCCACGGCGGCTGCCCGGTCGCAATTTCAATGACCACGCACCCGAGGGACCACACGTCCGCCGCGCACCCAGGCCGACCTCCGCGCGCCACCTCCGGTGCCATGAACAGTGGTGTCCCACCAACCGGCCCTGCCGCCAGCGCCAACGACAAATCGTCCGTCACCGCGTCATCCACTCGACGAGCTAGGCCAAAGTCGGCGATCTTCGCCCCCTCCCCAGTGACCAAGATGTTCTGGCCCTTGATGTCGCAATGCACGATGCCCCTCCGGTGGATGTACTCGAGCCCGCGGAGGATCTCCCGCGCGCACGCCCGGATCGCAGGCTCCTCGAGGCGGCCCCCGCGCCGGCGGGCGGCGTCGGCCAGCGTACCGCGGGGGGCGTACTCCATGAACAGGTTGTAGCACAACCGGTGGCCCTCCTTCTCGCAAGTGACGTCCCAGCCCCGGTACGCGACGACGTGCGGGCAGTCCAGCGCGGACAGGATCGCCTGCTCCCTCCGGAGGGTCTCGGAGCGGGAGACCTCGGCCGACTTGACGGCGAAGACCTCGCCGGACCCGCGAGCCACCGCGACCGAGACGGCGGCGAAGGAGCCGCGCCCGACCGTCCGGCCTCTGCTCCAGCTCATTGGGAACGGGAGGAGGAGGAGGAGGAGGATATGGTGACCTGCATTCTGTAGACGGCGTCGATATTTAAGTAACGCCGGGTGTTGTGCGCGCAAAGTTTGGTGGAAACTGGATTCGCGTGCTTGGCCTCTCATGCAAAGGAGGAGCTGCGCTCTTTGATTCCTTCTCCTTGTGCTTTTGCTTCGTGGCCGATGGACGGCCGCCGTTTTCTTCCCCCGCCCTTGTGGGGGGCCCAGCTCAATCCCATGGCGACACGTGGCGGGCGGAGGGGGGGTGGGGACGACGGCTTTCTGGCCGCCCCGGGTGATGATTGGGCTTCATTAATTTACTTCGACATTTTCGCTTCAGTTTCGGGTTTTTTTTTTTATTCTCGGGGGTTCCTTAAATGGGGAAAATCGAAGGTTTCACGTGGCGGCGCGTGAGCGCGTGCACGGAGGGGGGATATTTCCAGTTGGCTGAGCTGTTGCATAATTTTGAGTGAGCGTTTGGAGAATATTTCTTGGATCTTCTTCTTTTCTCTTTTTTTCTTTTCTTTTTCTTTCTTTTTTTTTTGGTAATTTAGAGATTCGCCTTTTTCGAATCGCTCTCTGGGATTGCGAATAACGCTATGTTATTTCAGTGGCAAAAATATGCACGAATGTTAGTTTCGGTGGTGCTGTGAATTAGGGCATATCGACGAAGGCCATTCCATATAGTGAAATAGTGGATATTCTATGACCCCAAAAAAAAAAAAATAGAAGCAATAGTAGATATTCAGTGAGGGCTTAGATGGATACTTATGCATCACCAAAGTACAAGTACATTCATGGAACACTTTCTCCAAGGTGCACATCGGTGAAATCATTTCAAATTCTTGAAGACTTGTTTGGAAGTGACGAAAACCTTTTGCATCATGTCTATCGATAACTCTCTCCCAAGTTTTAAACCAAAAGATTAGGTTTCTGGATAATTAAAAGGCTTAATCTATAATTGTAGGAGAAGTTGTCCATTCAACCCTAAACTTATTTTATTGATGATAATTCAATCATAAAATTTTTCAATTCTATTAACTTATTCCTAGACCTTTGCGTGAAATTTCAGTATAATCCTTTCGGAAAGTTTTCACTAGAAATTGCTACCATGACGACGTGCCGCATGAGATGATCGGCAATAAATGAATCCCCATGTCGGTTTAATCGGAATGACCGCCTTAGACTCTTGTGTAAAAGTATATGACTAAATTAGTATAATCGAGAAAGTTCAAAACGAAAATCGACATATTTACAATAAGATTATGAGTGGCTGGGAAATTCGCCCTACAATGTGATATATCGATATATTCCACATTATGAAAGATTGAAGCAATTACGAGAATGACAATATTTCGCGACTATCAAAAAGTTAAAATTAGGAATTACCCAGAAAGATATGCAAAGGTACAAAGTCCCCCCATGCGAACCATGATCATACATTCTTTGGGTCCAAAGATTGAACTTGGATCCACAAAACCGGGCCTCTTTCGAAAAGGGTAATCCCCACCAAACGTTGGAATCTCTTTTTCTTTTTGTCTCGAATTGGAGGTGAATTTGAACATAAAATGTATAAAAAAAAAAGACGCTAATAAAACAAAACGAAAAAGAAAAGGGTCACGATAATAATAATAATAATAATAATAAAGACAAAAAAATAAAGGGTAGCTAAGGTTGGAACTTTAAGAAAAGTAAAAGACCACCTTAGCAGCATAACCACTGACCGGCCACGAAGCAAACAAAAGCCACCACCACTTCCAACTTCCCGCTCCACCACCGACCCACCAACCAAACCTTCTCTAACTTTTTTGGTGGTAGCCTCGGTTCGTTGAAATTACTAATAATTTAACAAATAAAAGTATAACCCCCCTTTTCTTTATTAAAAAAATTAAATTCAATCTCCATTCTATTTTAAAAAAATTATTGTAAGAAAAAGAAGAAGCCCCAATCTATCCCCATTAACCCTTTGCGAAAAATCGCCATTGATTTCCTCAAAGTTATTGACGTGAGGTCTATTGAAAAGTTCATCATCATGACTTGCATTGGCTCCTCGCCTTTATATGAAATAGCAACTGCTCGGTACGTTTGAAAAGATTAGTGGGTGATTTTCAAACGATGGATTGACGGGGCCGTGCTCGTGATCAAATTGAAAGTCGGTAATTTCTTTTCAAACTTGATATCGAAACTAAAAATCACATTTTTTTTAGAAGAAAAAGAAAACACCGAGCTTGGGAGTTGGTTGAGGAGGGCTCTGGTTTAGATCTGATCGTCAGACTCGCGTCTTGACTCGCTGGTTTGGGTTGATGGTGATATTGTACGGCCGAGATTGCTTCGCGTGTGGAGGAGGAGCCGCCCTTTGGAATCTGATGCCATGTTTTCGTCCCTTTGAGATAAAGGAAAGGGAAATCGATTCCTTTTGTCACGCCCGCCGCAATCCTGGTCATGCGCATGTGCTATTGGTGATGACGTGTCGCCATTCATTTCGCAAAGTAAAAAAGCATGGGATAAACCCAAAAAAACAAAATATTAAAAAAATTCACGTTTACTGGCGATACTGTAGTGGAATTCACGTCATATCGTCGACAGGCCAACCCCACTAAATAAGGGATTCGGATCAGGTGACGAGTCACTTGATTTGGGATCCGTGGCTGACCGTCTGATCTCATATCAGAGTCAGACGACCACCCATTATTTGAAGGGAAGTTTTAAGTTGTTTTTTTGTCCTGACCGTTGTCCGATCTGTATCGGATGATGGGGATAAAAAGCAAATAAGGTGACTTATCCATTTCCCTAAACAAAGCCCCTAATGGCTCCAACTTCGAGGTTTGGCACTCGATAGAGCACCATCCATCTCTAGCGAGACTTCATCGAGGGGTTGTCGAGGCTCGGCCGAGATGAACGATGGCATGGCCACGGTAGATGGAGGGCCGGTGATGGTGGAGGTGGAGGTGAGAAGAGGGGATGGCGGCGAGCTAAGGCACATGAGGAAATGGAAAATGGAGAAAGAGAGAGGGGTCGGTGACTCGGTGGCGATCGAGAAAGGGTTGAGAACACAAGTACCGGTGATGGTGGTGGTGGTGGTGGTGGTGGAGGAAAGCAATGAGGGTGGCGGACGGTCAAGCAAGGTGCGATGAGAGGACAAAGCATGAAACAAAGTTAGGATCTTTTTCTTCTATATCTATGATTTAAATAGACACTTTTATTCGAAATCAATACATTAAACATATTGTAAAGTATAACGAAACAAAAGGCACGACAAGAGGGAAGCATAAATAAGCCATCGATTCTCGCGTAACTCATATATCCAGTAATGTGTTAACTAGACCGAATATAGCAAAGCCCACCATTAACTGTTCACGTTATTTAACAATAGAGTGCGGAAACGAGAAAACTCACCAAGGTTGTGGCATTACCAAATCGAGAGCATATATGTCGCCTAACTTGCCTTGCGTGAATCAAAAATTGAGGCCATCGATAGGCAATTTGAGGTCATGGGATTGGTAAAGTTTGAACTCCAAAGCCTGCCGGTCCGACCAAGATCTGAACCGGCCCAACTTCAATCCCCTCGTTCGCCGCTTCTAAAGAAAAGAGTCTTATTGGGCTTTTCTAAGTTCTGTCGTAGCATCTTGCTGACTCCTGAATTCGTGGAGTTAGCCAAGGTCGGAATTCGTCGCCTTAATTGAAGTTGGGCTTGAATGGTCTTGTCAACTATTTTGGACCCATGAAGACTGAACTATGTTGAACACGGCAATTTTCAGTTTCTCTTTTTCGGACTTCCAAACTTTTTGCGGGTGCCATTGATATGACTCGATTTTCCTATCTGGTTCTGTTTGGTTTCTCGGTGGGTAATTATTAATATAAAATTAGTTTCGGTCCGGTCTTTGGCGTCTTGTCCCCATTCTTTCTCTCTCTCTCTCTCTGTTCATTCGCAAGCATCTCCTCGAACGTTACCTTCTCGACATTATTACTCGCACGCGTTGCTCATTCTCATCATCTCTCTAGCAAAGCAAGGGAGAGCAGAGAAAAACAAAAGAGACTCCCATCGAAAAAAAAAAAGGAGGAGAGAGAGAGAGAGAGCTGGGATTTTAAGGCTTTTTTTGTGGGGGGTGAACCAAGGTTTCTCGATGGAACTATTTAATGAGATTTGGTTGAGTTAGCGATTGATTTTGCAAAGGTCCGATTCCGCTCGATTCATAGTGAATCAAGATTTTTTATAACTGAAACTATTATCAATATAAAATTACTTTTATTTATTTATTTAATAAATAAAAAATATTTTGACCCCGAAACTGGATTGAAAATTCTCAATTTCATATAAATGAAATTGAGAATCTGACCATTACTTTTTAGAATTGCTCGGACTCGTCGGGTATGCGGTTGATAATATTTGCGACTACTAGTCTTAACCGTTTTACACAGCACAAGCGAGTGTGCATTGAGTACAGCTAATAGGCTAATGTAGGGTTATCAAAGAAACTCAGGAAATATAGGGTTATCAAAGAGATCCGAATCGAATCAAATCGTACTGATTCGACCGGCCCTGGACACGAGGAGTCAATTTAACCCTATCAGTGGGGAGAGATTTAGGGCATATTTTCTTGGAGAGCTAAAGTAAATTTGACTCCTTTGCAGAATCACCAAGATGATCTGCTTTTGTTCGATCTGTTCCGAGTCTGCTTCATGTTTCTCCGGCCCCTGGACAAACTCTGGAGTGAGAACGAAGCAATCTCGCCATGCGACGCCCTCTGTGTACGCCATCTCGGTTGGTGCAACGATGATAAACCTCTCGAGCTCAAACCTTATCCGTGGTCCTAGCAGATGTGAGAGAGAGAGAGAGATGAAGGTTGTGGCAATGCGTTTAAGGACTTCAGCAAGTGATCTTTAGGAGCTTGAGCATTAATCAATAGCCAAATTATTAAGGATGATACTTGCAAATCAGAAAATGAGAGAAGTCTTAGTTCTCAAGACGAGTAACTTTTCTCATCATACGTGCACTGATGCTATAGAAGTTGAGTATTTATGAGTTGAGCTGGAGGGCTTACAGAGAAAATTAACAAGATATATATATATATATATATATACATGACTTGTTGGTAGACAATAATAATTTCACTATTAAAATCTAATTCATGAAATAAAGATGTATCTTTTTGTTTGCAAAACAGAAAGATGTATTATTTATAAAATAAATACTAGAAGGCATATATAACTATTTTTGAATGGATTCATAATGAAAATGTTTTCATACTATGATATTATGTTGGGTCGGGGAAAAGATAACGGCAAAGTGTTTACGATGGCTCGACTTCAATTAGAGTTGTATGATCATGTCTTTATAAGAGTGATTAATTACAGTCAAGATGTCTATATGAATATACTTATAGACAAACTTCATAATATAAATAAATCATGTATCAGTATTTGATAACGTTTTAAAGTTGGCTTGGAATTGGCTTTAATATCTCGCCACGAGCCCAATTTCGACGGCAAGCAAACTTGTCTTGAGTTTTGACCCAAAAAAAAATTTCTTGAGTGATTAAATCTTATACAAAACCTGTGAGATGACTACAAGTCAAACTTGAGGACCAATTGAAATCAAGTATCATCAAAAGCTGTCCGAGTACGAGTCTTAAACCAAACAGCGTGCAACCTCGTCTTCTCGAAGGGCAATAAATTAAGAGTCTTTGGCTGGACTGAACTCCCAGGAGGAGATCGGGGCATCTCCTTCGTTGAACTCACATGCGGGCATGTGCGGTTGCCGCCATTGAAGACCACACCAGAGCCGTCACCGTCGTCAGACCACCGCCATCTCCCCCCTCCTCCAAGAAAGAGACCAAAGCAAAAACAAATACAGACAGATCTCTCGTACGGTGGATCACGTACGGTGCGACCCCACGCCCGGCTGTCCCGTCGGGAAATCTTGTTTCTCGACGTGACGTCGATCGACTTCTTTCTCTCTCTGCATGCAGGGTCAACGACGTATCTCAGTCATCCCATTAAGGACGACAGCCATATCCGCCTCGTAACAATGCACGAAACGACCACCACTCCGCCACCTTTCTTCATTCAATGAATTTGACCTACAGAAATCCATTATTTTCTCCATCGCCATCGCTTTTATTTCTGTCATCATCGGGAATTACTGAAGAACGATTAAAGAAATGAAGGGTGGATCTGCATTTGCGCGACTATTCTATTATTCCTTCGTTTAAGACGATCGCACGCGCACGTAGCTGCCTCGAAGTCTCGAAAAAGTCTACGGCTTTCAGGTCCGGTGTTCGGCCTCGGCATTAATCTAACTTGACGTGTCAACAAGGGTGGCCGAATTCATTGACTGCTTCGATGACGATCCCACACGGAATCGAGTCGTGACCCTTCTTTTGTCATCTTCCCACGCCAAGTTCTCTTTTTCCGTCCTTGATTCTTGAAGTTTTGGGGAGGAGTTTTTTCTTCTTCTTCTCCTCCACCAAGTCAAAATGGAATCAACTCTCTAGCTAGGCTCTTTCTACATTGTACGGCGTTGGAATTCGAGGTTGCTGAATTCGCTTTGGATTGGTTGGATCATTTGCTCGGAATATAAGGAAATGAAGCCGAAATTGAAACCCAGATTATTTCTCATAAAACAATAGAAAGAATGATGTTGTGTTCTAATTCCTCCCACTTAACAAGGACCAAAACCTATGAACATGTAATCTCATTCTTATCCGTCAAAGAACCGGCAAAAAAAAAGTTGGAAGAAAAAAGGATCGACATTAGCTAAAAACGAAGGAATTGCAAGTGGAAAATGGGAATGGACCCAGCTCTAATTTCCTGGGAAGCTGCTTATATTGTTGTTGCTTGTGCTGGTGTTAGTGTTGTTGTTGCCGGTGGTTGTGGCGGCAGCGGTGCCGCTGGCTGTGGTGGTGCCATTATTGGGATTCGCACCACCTATTATGGAGGAGATGGCGGCGGCAAGAGCTGCGGTAAAGTTGGGGTCGGCGGTGATGGCGGCGGTGGCTGCACTGAGCGTGTCCGCCAAAGAAGGCTGCTGCTGTTGTTGTGCTTGTAGCAAGTGTTGTGGTAGTGAGGCAACTCGTTGACCTAATTGGGAAGAATTAGCCATTTCCTGAGACAATTGGAGGCCGGAGAACTTGGATTGATTGTAGGGGCCTTGCCCAAAAGCTTGAGGAAGTGATTGTGAAGGCAATGAGCTAAAGTTTTGGGGTTGGCCAGGGAAGGGAACTTGGAATTGGGGTTGGGGTCTTTGGATTTGCAATGGGTTTGGGGAGTGAGTGAGGTCCAGCGTGACCGTCGGGAATGGAGCTGAGGCCGAGATCGTGGCCATGCTCGACGAGCAAGGGAGGATCGCCCTCGCTAACAAGTTCGGGTTCATGATGCCATCCGCGCTCGACATCGATCCCGAGAGCAACATGCTCACTGCGGCCGTGGTGGTCGAGGCCATGGCCATTGCAGCTGGTGGGAGTGGGTGGTTGTGGTTGCCTTCATATGTAGTTATCAGAATTGATCGATCTTCGGCGCAGCGTTGAACCTGCAACCAATGCACATAATTCTGGATCAGTTCCTCGCTCCACTAGCTATTAAAGTTAGGCATTCAAGAATTGAGGAAATTTGGATCAAAAGAACCGGCCACCGATCTTTATGAAAGCCAACACATTCATCCATGAAAACCTCAACACTGCAGCGTTTCTTTCCGAATTATTCGTACTTTTAAAGCGTTGATTTTAGTCGTGTCTATGATTTACATAGCGAATTCCTTTTCTATTTCGACTGATGAATCGACAATAGAGGGAAAACTAGAACTCACTTGTTTGCGAACGGGGCAGCCGACGGCCATGGTGCAACGATAATAAGCTCGAGGACACGGGTTTCCTTTGGCCATCTTCTGTCCATACTTCCTCCACTGGCATCCGTCTGTGATCTAAACGATTGGATAGTAGACAAAATCAGCTTCACTCCGACGAAGAAACGACGGGCAATCTTAATCTAGCAAGCGATGATTAATTACCATGGGAGCCTCGGATCGTGCTCGAACGGAGACGCGGGCCTTCCTCATCGTGGCTTCCGCAGATTGCTCGATGCTCGTCCTCGTCGCGTCCAATTTGGGTGCCTTGTTCGGAGCCCAACCTTGAGTTTCAGAGTCGTCGGGACTCTCATTCCTAACACCTCCCTTATTACCATCTCTAGCACTAGAGCTATCTTGATCCACCTTATTGTTGTGAGCCGATGATGCAATTTCCATGTTGGTCAATGGCGATCGAGAACCGTCCCCCGTTCTCTCTTCCGATGAAGAGTTCGAGATCTCGTCGGCCTCGGCCGTGGCTGCTAGCGGGCCGAGATCAAGAAACTGCCTCGGGACCACCGCTTGATTCTTATTGATCACACCCTGCAATTTCGAAACCATGGCATGAGAACGATTCAGACCCAGATACACTTCTTTATTCATAACGATCTCCTCCTTTAAGATCCACCGTGAAATCCCAGGAAACTCCAACTTACCTCACGATCTTGCGGGAGCTCAGCTCCATTGTTCTGGTGCAGTTGCTGCTGCTGCTGCTGGAGCAGCGATGAGAGGTGCAGCTGCAACGCACTGTAGTTGCTTGTGACTTGGCCAAGCATCTCTCTCAACCTCTGGTTCTCTGCATTCATCCTCTGCAGCTCCACTTGCAGGTGCACCAACTGCAAAATAAAAAATAAAAAAAAAAGCTCATCAAAAACTCGTTTTACTTGATTAAACAAAAATGGCCATCAACCAAATAAACCAAGAATCCTAAATTAGACAGTCATGCCCGGGCCCAATCGAGACTAGATTTTTTTACCTCATTTTTGGCTCTTTTGTCCTCAATATCAGATGATAACCCGTCGTCCACCGTTGACTGGTCACTCCCCGTATTAGCAGTCAGGAGGCGCAAGCCAGTCTGTCGACAGAGAGATTCAAGATAAGAAACCATTTCTAGCGACGAAAAACAACGTGGAACCATCCGAGATGTCATTGCACAGACCGGCCCCATGCATATCTCGGGCCATCCGCGCCATTGATACCGTCAAATTACGCCAAGATTTATTTCATCTCCTGGTTTCTTCGAAAAGGAAGGAAAAAGGAAGGATAATTCAGCTCTGGTTCTTACATTCACGTTCGACTCAGACCTCGCACCGGCAGCGGCGGCGGCTGAAACAGGGCTCTCCTTCTTGACGATCACGCTTGTGGCTTTGGCCTCGTCGGCGGCGGCGGCGGCGTGGGATGATCTGTCCTTGCTACTGGAGAAGAAGTCGACCTCGCCGACGACGACCCGGGCCTCGTCCGCGGCCGACGACGACGACGACAGGTTGGAGGGGCGGCGGGCGAGGCTCGCCGAGATGTCGATGCCGGGGAACATCCTGGCGGCGGCGGCGCTGGAGGAGTCGCCGGGGGGGTCGCGGTCGCGGTCGCGGCGGAGCTTCAAGAATCCGGATGGCTTTTTGGGGAAGAAGGAGTCAGAGGAGGAGGAGTCGAGGGTGAGGCCCCATCCGGCTTTGTCCATAAATAAAGAGAGAGATGGCGAGCTCGAGGAGGAGGAGGAGGAGGAGGAGGAGGAGGGCGACGACGGCGGCGATGAAGGATGAGGATGAGAGAGAAAGAGAGAGGAGAGAGGTGTTGTGTTGTTGAGAAGTGTGTGAAGTCTTTGGCCGAAGCAACTGGTGCGCCTATAAAAAGGGTTTGGACGAAGACCAACGTCGAAGAAGGAATTTTCAAAAATAAATAAATCGACCATTATTTATTTATTAGGGAGATTTTGCGTGGGGGAGGGAAATTAGGGGATTTTCGGGATCTGGGGGCTGACGTCATCCGGTGCGTCACCGCGACACGTGTACCCTCCGCTGTTGAACGGAGATTTCCTCCAATTCTTCTCGCTTTTTACCATCTTTTCAGCTCTTTTTCTTCTTCTTCTTCTTCTTCTTAATTTCCTTTTTCCACCACAAATCCCCCCCAAAATGAAATCAAATTCAAATTTCGAGCCCCAAAAAATAATTAACGGAACCCACATACCACGTCTCTAGGGATTTTCCCGCCATCGAACGTCACAAATTCCCGAGATTTCACAACTTCCGGACCTCGCGTCGAACGTCACAAATTCCTGAGATTTCACAACTTCCGGACCTCGCGTCGACGGTGATAAATTGGTAAATTCTCGGGCGGTGCTTATTCATGGGAAAGGAAATAAATAAAAAAAGGAATAAGTTCCGAATTTCCTCAGGAATAAAAAAAAAATAAAAGACCCAATTATCAGAGAGAGAGAGAGAGAGAGAATTGAAATTTCACCGGCCAAAGGTGGGCCCTTGACACGTTTAGAGAGAGAGAGAGAGAGAGAAGTTTCGGAAGAGTTTCGTCAAGAAAGGAGGTTGACTCGTTCGTAAATCTGAGGAAGAAAAAAGGGGCTCGCGTGCGGGCCACCGCCCCGACCGGTGCGGCGCGTTCCACGTGAGGAAATAACTAAAAGAACCGTAAAATAATAATAATAATTATATTATTATACCGGGGAAAGAAAAAGGGGACCCGGTGGGGGGATGGTCAACAGTCAACGGAATTGACGGCCCGGCTCCCCGCGACCGGCGACCGGCTGGCCCAGTGGCTGGGTCCCTGGCTGGGCCCCCGCCCCCCGAACCCTCCGGCGGAGACGAGAAGACCACGTTGCCCCCGCTTTTATCGGTTGACTGGCCACCGGCTGGACCGAGTTACCAGCTTTGACTTTCCACTTCCACCCCCCTCCTAGCCCCGCCCTAGATCATATTAACCAACGACCTACGCATCCGTTCCAACAGCTGGTGCTGACGTGGAAAGAGCCAAGGAGGGGAAAGGAGAGGAAATTAGGAAAACCGCGGAAAGAAGAAGAGGAAAAGTTGAGAATTATGCCTGCGGGAAATTCAAGCGATGGGGAAAATAATCTTGGAAGAAAAAAAAAAGACCATAAATTATACTAATGATGACAAGAATCCTAAATCTTGCTCATCGCAACCCTTGATATCTCGAGGTTCTTTTTCTTTTTGTGGCACGGATAACCTAAACTTGCACGATTGTGATAGAAACATCCTCCCTCTATAAATAAGAAATCGTCCATCGTGACGCTAATACCCTAAAACATGCTTTTCCCTTGCAGTCGTATCGATGATCCAAAAAAAAATCGTCAATTATAGTGCCATCCATGATGGCCGATAGAAACCCGACGTGGCAGTTTGCATGGATCTAAAATCAGAGAAATAGTTGCCAGGTGTTTTAATTGCGTTGTTACAAGTTCATGGGTACAAATTATATGGAAGTAAAAAAAATTGGAGTTTTGGTGTTACAATGGGTACAGTTATGAGATTTCGCAGGCACAAAAAAAATAAATTGGAATGTTATGTTTTAATGAGTATAATTTAAGTTTTTTTTTTGGTGACATAAAAAGAGTAAAGATAGTGGTATCACATTTGGCAAAGTTTAGGATTTAGATTATAAATATTGGATGGAAACACCAACAGTAAGTAATTAAATTTTATAAATACTAATATTGCCCATGTATTGGTAATGTAGGTTCGATTGTTTCAATGCAACATTTGAATCTTATAAATCCTCTCATGTACTTAATTTTTGGATGAATATCTCAACATCGATATTTTTCCTCTTATTTATACTATTTGATTAGAAGAAAACAACATCTGTGGTTGTGAGGAGTATATATGTTATTTAATGAAGAGTGTCGCGAGTTTAGGAACACTTAGGCTCTATTTGTTTCGCAAAGAATAAATGATATAGAAAAAGTAAATTTAAACATGATTGCTTATATTACTTACAAAAATAAATGAACAAAAAAATTTATATAGTCCATGCAAATATGTTGATATAAATTATAATTGATAATGAAAATATTTTATATTGGATAATTATTTTAATCGATATAAGTAATTACTTCAAACAAATATTTTCCAGATTATTCATTTTCTATTAAACAGTCAGAGAGTCTCATGATACGCTTGTTTTACTGAAAACTTCATTGATAAAAGAAAATATTTTTCATGGAAATAAAATGATTAGTTTTCATAGTTTGGTGGTTTAGAGAAAGTAATTTCATTCTTACCAGAAGGGGAAGACGTTTTCTCTAGATCTAAGTTTATTGTTTTTAATCCATGGGAAAAGTATACCATAAACCGAACCGATTAATTTTCCATCATTTAAATACCGAAAAAGTTTGAGAAAATATCTTTTCGGGCAACAATTTTCTTTCAAACAAATAGACCGTAGAATAAGATTAAATGTTGCATGAGGTCTATCATTTCTGACAAAGAAAGACAAATCAATTTTAATGATGTATATTCTGGATAGAGATGGTATCTTGATGCAGCTAGGGCACATTGAGACCAACCTGCTACATAAAGTCCAATTTTTGGAGCATGCAATGTAAGACATTTCCATTGAAATGCATGAACTATGACATATCGCCAATAGTCAGATTTGCGTTATCCTTTTTCCGAAATCATACTTACTATGACCTAATTTGCTCATACAATTCCTAAGGGGCTTGATTTTTCATAAGCTAAACTTGTTAACAGTGGAAAATCCCATACATTCAAGACAAGAATTCTTGCTTACCCACAGATACAGAAAGAAACCACGAGCTTCAAATGACAATAGTGGACAACATCAGTTCAATTTCCCTTTCTATTGATACTCTCCCTTACTCTTTCTCCCGTGTGGTACACATGTATTCAACATCAAGGGACTTTTCTTTTTCCTGCTTTTAGAGCCTTTGCTTCCAACAATTGCTACTTTTGAAAGATGATAGTAGGTGAGTGTGTAACAAGACAAGAAGGCGATGGTCTTGATAGAATCCCATGACTAGCAATTCATCATATTTTTGGAAGGAAATTTCAACATCGACTCTCTCTCTCTCTCTCGCAAACGGCCTGACTTAGTGTCCAGGAAAACAAACTTTTGAGCAATCGTATAAGCATACGGTGTCGGCTCGGACTCTTCATGCCTTCGAATACTGGCATTATCATATCGAGGTCATTGACCTGTGTTGAACTTTCCTCGCAGGACTCGCAACTCGTAAGTGTTAATTACTCAGCCATTCCTAAGAGCGGCAAACGTCAATTGGTGGAGGGTTACACGGATCCAGCTGCTTCCGCGTAGACCGATATCGGAAGAGAAACTTTCAACATCAGAAACCCTAGCAACGGGCGCACGTAATGAGAAAACACCCCCACGAGCCTAAAACTTGACCGGATGGATGTTGGGTTTGATCGAAAAGGCTGTTGGCCGCTCTTACTTGTATGACTAAACCAGCTCCAACGTGGGGATGTGATCGGTTCCCTTTTCAAAGGTTGGGACGTGGGGAAAAAGTGGATTCTTCTCCTCTTAGAGGGGGACGGGGGGTGGGGCCGGTTTGTCTCGTCGAGAAATTCGTGGACACGAAGAAGAAAAAGGCAGGAGGGAGCTTTAAATGGTGGATTCCAATTCAAATCCAAAGGCAAACGGCGCCGGAACTAAGGAAAGAGGGAGGAAGGTTGGAGTGTTGGAGTGAAATTAGCCTTAGTCTGATTCCATTCAAAGGTTCCTGCCTCATGCGACCCGTGGATAAACTAGTATTTTCTCTGTTATGGTTAAGTAAGCAGCCCTAATAGAAAATGCGATTGTGCGCCGAAGGGTGGAAAAAGTGGGGAAAAATACAAACATTATACGGAAACAAAATTCCAATTTCGATGAATTTTACGATGCTTTAAAGTGTTGTATGAAATGGTCAACGATCAAAGCGGGATATTATGTATGTAGTCCAATATAAGATAGTAGCAGTCAGCGGATGCAGGTAGTACATACTTTGCAGACCGTCCATTGGGGCAGGACCACATAAACTTTCCTGGTCTCCAATTGCAACTATGAATATAAAAGCTCAAAAGTCTCTTCATTTTCCGCTTCCCACGCATGTTGTAAGCTTTTCTTTCTTTCGTAGCAATGAAGCCTTCCTACGCAGCTACATCTCGAACTTGTTAAATATCGCGATGATTACGTTGATCAGATAAGATGTGAATTGAAACCCTAAAGGTAAACTCATCGATACGATGCAAAGATTTCTGCACAAACCTAGATGGGTCTCGATTCGACAGACAAAGATGGATATGAGGCTCAAAATGACCTTGGAAAGGTTCCCTAAGCTCCTCCAAACTACAGTTTTCCAAACCTCATGATTCCTCTTGGATTAAAAGTCATGTTTTGTTCACTGAATACGGTAGTATCATTTTTTTCCCCTTTGAGGCTGCCTTTTTGGATCCGTGCCTATTCAAACGCTTTGAAAAGTTTTCGACAGTCTCGAACGTGTATCTATGGCGGAGTGGGTGGATACTCATCATCTCTATATATCCCCAGGCCGATCACATAGTCAATCGAAACCAAGGCTCAACTTATCGAAAGCAATGACCGGGCATCAAAATGGAATCGGATCTAAGTTTGAACGGGTTGCTTCCATCGTCATCAACTAACCCATATTTTACACTACTTCTCATCTCCTCACGCCTAATTCGTCCTTATTTTCAACGAGCCTTAAATAGAGCTTAAAGACAAAGAGTCGCCGCCCGGGGTCCAGGGGCATGCCCTAGCGTCATAGCATGATTAAGATCATAGAAAAGGAGCCCCGAACGATCACAACATCATAATAATCTATAGTAAACGATAATGAAAAGAAAGCCGGCAGACGAAGGAAAAGACAGGGTCGACTGGGATTTCCGTTGACCATCCGATACGAACCCCACGTGGCTTACTTCCATGACGTGGAAAAATCGATCCCTGGTTAGGTCGGACAGCTGCTATTAGACCTAATATTTAATGATGGGGAATGACTGACGACATTGAAATGGAGAAAGAGCCAATTTAGAAAACGGCATCTTGTGATGGCGTAGAGCCGCAAGAAACGCAAGGATGCTTTTCACATTATAAAATGAGGGACAATAATAGATTAGAGAGAAAAGAAAGGAAGAAAAATAAATAAAGAAAGGGTAAAGTGTTGGTCAAATTTGCTTTCCCCCTGGTGTCAACGATCCGTCTTCTAATTCTAATTTGTCCTTTTCTTGAGATTAGGAGACTATGACATCCAATGTAAATTTAATCAAAAAGTTTAAAGGGGCTGTTTAGTTTGGGGGTCCATGATATGGTTTGGTACTAACTAGGAGTTAAAAAGGAAAAACTATTGTTGCCTGGTGGGATCTTTTCATACACAGCATTTTCTCAAATGCTAAATCTGTTTTTACCTCGAAATCAAGATGATGGTTAAGATATTTAAATATTGAATCGAGTTTTCGTCCATTGACTAAAGTTTTTGGACTAATTGCGGGGTTTTGACGTGAGCTTACATAATATGATGGAAGAAAGCCCTAAAGTTTATATCTTTTCAGGTCTCTTATTTGCCTTCCCTTACTGTGTGTTTCCATCTTTTAGTCAAAGGGAGTGAGAGTCATAAAATTTTGCAGACCTAATTTTTGATAAATATTTATTTTCTAACATGTACATTTGTTCTTTTTTTTTTTTAATGACCAATGAGCCTCCCGTGCTCATACGGCACCAAAGGGGCAGATACATATATCTTGGAAGAGACTAGCACATGACCCCAACACATGGCATCTACTTAAGATGCTAGAAACTGTAAGTTTTGAAATCTCGACTTGGCGATGAGAGATAAACTTTCAACCAACACAGTTCCTCTCCCTTAGGTAGACATGTACATTTGTTTTGTTTTTTTTTTTTATGACTGATGATTCCGCCACGAGCCCCACGTGCTCGAATTATATCTCGGAGGAGACTAGCACAGGACTTCAACACCATGACCCTCTACTTAAGACGCTAGTAACTGCAAATTTCGAACATTTGATCTCGACGATGAGGGAGAGGCTCTTAATCAACACAGCTACTTACCGTTAGATTCCATTTATTTATTTTTTATATACTGAGGACTCCACCACGGACTCCTCGTATCTGGACGGCACTAAAGAAACGGTTCCATTTGTTTTTTTGTTTTTTTTATAACCGAGGAACTCATCACGAGCCATTCGTGCCCGAACGACACTAAAGAGCCGGGCTCCTATATCTCGGGAGAGACTAGCATAGGACTTTAACACTATGGCCCTAATGGGTTCCATTTGTTTTTTTTTTTTTGGTAAGTATGGGTTCTATTTTTTTTTTTGGTGTGATAGAGGACTTCACCTGGGCCCTTTCGGGCTCGGCAAGCACTAAGGAACAGAGTGCTTATATCTCGGGCCAATGTAAACTAGCTACCACACTCACATCAGCAGTTAAGTCACCTAACGACGTCGCTGGGATTCGAACCTGCACATTTTGCGAAAACCATAAGGCCCGAACCAACTACGCCATCACAGCGAGTGGTTATGGGTTCCATTCGTTAATATGTGAGTAAACCAACTTTTACCTTTTCCTTTCCTCGTACCGCTAAAGCTTGTGTTCATTTGAGCTTTCTCAAATAAGCTAAACATAAAGGAGGGAGGGCGAAGAGGTTGATTAGGGTTTTGCTAGGAGACAAGATTTGGTGGTGCTTTCTTTATTGGGAAAAAAAGTCGTCATTGATGGGCAATTTGTTTTGAGCATATGAAGGCTTTGTCTCCATCTGGATTTTTTCCTCGGTTTGGATACGAAGTTTCAAACCCCTTTCTCTTCAATTCAAACCCTCGAAAGACCGACGAATCGGATCGATATTAGTCGTAATGCATTTATTCGTCTTTTTGACCGACCAACCAACCCTTCAAACATCATGTGAACACTTGCCATTGCAGTAGAGAAAATCGTGGGCGGGCGGGGGAAATAGAAATCAAATCAAGCCCGTCACTTGATGTGAACTCGACGGTGCAAAGACCAGACATAGTTCGTGTGATTTTTCGCACTCTTCCAGCCGGAATTTGGTAGGAATCCTAGAACTGAACTGTTTGGGGAAAAACAAAGAGGATGAAGGATTGAATCCGGTTTTTCACAGGTCGGCGACGATGATGTGGTCTTTATTGGTGGTGGATTGAGTACCGAGATTTATTTAGTGAGAACGACATGGTAGCACCTATGCTTTTCCTCCTCTTTCGATGTCGACAATGTCATCTTGGGACGTCGGTAGTATCGAGCAAGTCGGTCGTGCTAGTGATCGCGGTACAAGTCTGGTGATGCGAGCATGTGGTAGTGGTGGTGCACCCGTATGGAGGTGGCTAAAAATCCTGAAGATATCCTACTGAAGATAAATAGAAAACGACTGAAAAAACATAAAGAAAATCATTAAAATTTTTTAAATCTGGAATCTAATAAAAATATATATAATCGCCCGATCTCCAAGACAAATAATATGAATTCTAAGGCACTAGAAACATGGAAAATACATCAAATCGTGATCTCGAAACTTATCTCGTTTCGTGCCATTCTCTAGAAAGATTTTGTCTCTCGCGGTGTAAAATTCAAACCATGCTCCCTCATATGATGAAGAAATCTCGCAACAAAGGGTAAACCCTTGAAAATTCTCCTTTGAGCTAGGAAATTTTGGGGAAATCACTCAATTAGTCTTGAAATTATCGTGCGTATGCCAATTCAACTTTAAACTCTTCAGTTTTATTAATTTACTTATAAATATGCTATATGGATGCCAATTTTCGTCACAACCAACAATCGCTTCAGCCACTATGTGCTCCGTACTCATCATAGTCAGCCATGATTCCCACGTTACTCGCCCATTCCGATACGAACTACTAGCATAGCACATGTTACTAATGATATGATTTCAATGTTTCTGTTCATTAGTAGCGATGTCAATCGAGTGGGGACGGGTTCTTCCAGTGAGATCATGTCGACAGTTGACCAAAGCGGTTCTCACGAGCGGAGGGAAAAGAACCATTAGCTTCTATAAACACCTCCTTTGGAAAAGAAAGACCATTCCACACAAGTTGGCATTGAATTGATGGTGTGATTTACAAGAGGTTAAGAGTTGTTACTCAACATGCATCTCTTCAACTCGGTATCAAACCATACTATAAGTGTCTCCAAGTTTCGGTTTCGGAATCGGTTCGGCCCAAGATTGACTGCTTCTGATGCAATTGTTGTATTAGGGCATTACGATGAATACTATTGAAATTGTTGTCGTATAGCATTTTCTCTAGTTTAAACAGGCTTTTTTGAATAGTAAGTCTTCCTAGTGACGACGCAACCTAATGTGCCATCAAGATCAAAGAATCTGTGACTCAACCATTAAGGTCCACATCAAAGTTTAATTATCATTGCCATTGCTTTCACGGTAAATCGTTTTCGTCCTAATTCAGATGACCCTACTACTCTAGTAAGGGGAGTCATTATCTGCCTTGACGCTCTCCCTCTCCCTCTCCCTCTCTCTCTCTCTCTCTCTCTCTCTCTCTCTCTCTCTGTGTATACTTATATGAGGAAAGACTTTTCCATTAGTTAAGAACAATTTCACATCTCCCGAGGGCTAATTCAATTTGTCCTACATTGACCTTTTAGCTTGCGGTACCCATGATTGAGGGGTCAGCCGGCCCGGGTGAGTTGTTCAGTGAAGGGTTATGACTTGCTTAGAATATTAGGGTGCATACATAACTTGGGACGACCAATCGGATCGGTTCAATCCGGAAACTGATATGGTTTCCGAATGAAAGAAAAAATTGGGAACTGATCTTGATTGATTAGCCGAATTGGAACCACTTGTTATTATTATTTTTTTTTTGGGTAGAGAACCGGTTTTAACGGGTTTGAAACCTGTAAAAAAATCTCTTATGTTTAAGCACTTTTTTACTTTTCTCATGTTGAAGTATTTCATTGGACCTTATTTTTCCATTATTTTAATATGGAGAATATCTTCATTACAATTGCGAAATAAATATGCTTGATCAAAAAAATTGAAACTAGAAAAAATATAAGCTAGTTCTCGAATCGACTTTACAATTGGTTAAATCAATTCCAGGGTTCCCAAATCTGAAAACTAACTCTAACATGATTTATTTGCACCCTACATATAACCAACCAAAGATTGGAGACTTGGTAATTCATGGCCTTATCAAAATGTACTGACATTAGACTTGTCAAATAGTTGAATGGGTCAGATTTGAGTCGGATTGAATATAGTCGAGTCCAAAAATTAACCCATTTAACTCTTTTTGACCATTCTAATATAATATAAATTTAATAACCCATTGTTGACTTAACCTGCACCTAACACACATATCTCACTTTATGAAAACTCATACCCAGTTTGAGATGAAAGCACGATGCGACCAATTGCAAAATCGAGTGTGGTCAAAGGAGAGTAATAGATTTCCATATAGTATAAGTCTAATAGACTCATACCCGACTTAACCTATGCCCAACCCACAGTTGATGCAACCCATATTGTTGAAACACTTTTATGTTTAACCAGATTGAGGAAAATTAGTATACAAATTAAGATGAAAGCATGAAATGAGCAAGCGCAAGATCAAGTGCGGGCGAGAAAGAGTCCTTGAATTTAAGTAAGTTGTGAACCCATTCAACACATCTATTATTTCAGACTTTATCACTTTAAACTTGTTTATGACATATCTACTAAATATAACTTATTCATATGACGATCCAATCCATCAAATTTGTGCGAAGAAAAGCTTCGACAGCCCATTTGACAAGTCTTATCAACATAATAAAAAGGCTTTTTATTTTTTGGGGTTGAAATTTGAAGTGGGACGAGAGGCATATGAGTGCCAGGGCACTACATGAGGAAAGTTTGAGAAGCAGTCAGTGATTGAAGACTATGGATTGGCACTTCCATACAACTTGGATATCAAGCCAATTAGTTGTCTTGTCTAAATAATTTTAGACTACTTTTAGTTAGGACTACTTTTCTTTTGGGGTCCAATTTTTTTATTATTATCATTGAATCGCTTTTTTTCCTAGACAATTATAAATAAGTGATGTAGGCCCATGGCCACACTAATTGATTCATTCAATCACATTCCGATATAATATTAATGTGAGTTTCTCTCGTTTTAATTTATTCTCCGTTGCTACTTCCTCTTTTTTTTTATTCTCGTGTCGTGTCGAAAATCATCACCTCTACCAAAGTTGATGTATTGATTATTTGGAAAAATGCTCGATGGATTTGATGGATTTGTAGAAGCGGGCTCGAAAAACACTAGCCCAAAAATAAGAAGCAACCCGGCCCAGAGGGACTAGGATTGGAGAAGCTTGGGCCAGGCCCAACTTGGTCCACCACATCTTGATAATTTCTATAAACACATCACAGACAAGCTCATGCTCATAGACTAATCTATTAAGGATGTGGCCCATGTCCTTTTTCGTTTTGTCTAAGTAATGGATCAGCATAAACTTTTTATGCTGAAATATAAAAGTTGCACCGTTTCACTACATAGGCATATGCCAATCAAGTGCTTATATTAATTTTTTCCTCCATATTCAAGATCATGGTACTGTTATTTTTTTTGGTAAAGATTATGGTACTGTTATCGGTTGGTGCAAGGAAAAAAAAACCTTTTATAAAAGAAGCTTCAAAATAGTTAGACCCAAAAATCATATGAGCAGTTTTGACCTTGGAACTGGACAACAAACCAGTTCTAGGTTCGTAGAGTTGAAAACTGATTGGTTCTCTCTAGAATTAGCCTAAAAAAGATTGGTTCAGTCTAGTTCCCATATTGAATCGGATCTTATGCTCATCCCTTATTGTTCATGGGTGACTTGATTGAAAGGAAAGATAATTCCTTAAACACACCATCTATGTTACAATTTATGCGGAAATAAAAGTTATATGCTGAGTTTCATGAGAAGAAGCAGAGTTTCTGATTTCAATCCGCACTCTCTTGACCTTCATAAATTTATTTTTTTTATCTGGGGACCTTCTCATTACTTGCGGGGAGGCCAAAGCACAATGTTCCTCAAATAAAATTCGACACTAAAGTAGAGAAAAAGAAATCGAAAGGCACAAAAGCTGAAGAGCGTGAACCCCACAGAGATGTTCCATCGTGTTCTTCATAACCCCTTTACTTTTTCCTAGTGCAGACGTGAGACAACATCAACCCAATTCATGCCTTTAACTTTCTCTATTCAATTGCTTTTTCCCTTTAATTGCTCCAAATCATTGTTATTCTACAAACCACCACTCTTACTTTAGAAGTGCCTGCAATGGCTTCCTTCCTCACCATCAGATCACCATCACTCCATCTCCAGATAGTTCATCTTTCGGTTTTCTTTGTAGTCCTAGCACCCGCTCGATCGATCAGCCACTGTAGAACCTCATGTGGAGGCATTCCGATACGCTATCCGTTCGGCATCGACGACGGCTGCGGCAGCCAGTATTATCGCCACCTCCTCGTTTGCTCTGAAACTGGCAATCTGGAGCTCCGGACCCCCTCCGGCCGATACCCGGTTCGCAACATAAGCTACAGCGATCCGCACATCTTGCTGATCGACCCGTTTATGTGGAAATGCGTGGACCGCGACAACTTCCGCCCCACGCGTGCGTTTAGCCTCGACACGAGCACGCATTTATCTCTCTCCCCTCAAAATGATTACTTGTTCTTCAATTGCAGCGAGGAGGATGTCATCATCGAGCCAAAGCCGATGTTCTGCGAGCGGTACCCTGACCGGTGCGACTCATCGTGCGACAGCTCGAGCTACCTGTGCCGTCACTTACCTCAATGCGCCTCGGCATTAAGATCGAGCTCTTGTTGCTCTTATTATCCGAAAGCCACAGAGTCACTTAGGCTCATGCTCAAGTACTGTGCTAGCTACACTAGTGTTTATTGGAGGAACATCGGCGCGGGTCCCTATGATCAGGTCGCGGAGTATGGTATTAGAGTCGATTTTGACATTCCCGTGACTACTCGGTGCTTGACATGCCAGGACAATCTGAAGGGTGGTGGCACTTGCGGATTCGATACGCAAACAGAGAGCTTCTTGTGCATTTGTGAGGGTAGGAATGATACTGCTTCTTGTAAAGGTATGTTTCAGAGTTCTGACTCTGCCCCTGCAAATATTTTGGTGCATGCTTGATGGTGCTTGGTGCAAACACATGTTTATGTCATGGTCGTTGAGTTTTATCTTCCACTGCATGATGATTATATATTTGTACATACCAGTCTTGACTAATTTTTATGAATCAAAATACCGAGATATGAGCTTTGTGGGTTTAATTGAGTGCTGTTTTGCAGGTCGCGGCTTTTCAGGCCACGGTAAGGCGGCTGTAATTGCAGGTAATGGAAATCCGAAATAGACATATGATTTTGTCTCAGATTCTTGATGATGAACCTCTTCAAATAGCAGTTGACAGTGAAAGTTGAGTTCAGATTATGAACTTACGATAAGCTGAATTCCAAATTTTCTTTTTGTGTTTCGATCTCGGGCTATGCACAGGGTCGGTAACTGCGGTTTCAGGAGCAGGAGCCATAGGAATTGGAGCAGGAATTTGGTTCTGGAGGAAAGTGAGGGCAAAAGCACCGGTCACATGTGGAGTCCAAACCAATGACAACAGACTCTTTTGATACACTAAAGCAAAGTGAAGACGGGCATCTCCTCTCATTTGCTTTTCTTGGTCTTCTTTTTATATTCTGCTTATTCTCGTCCTTGAGTCCTCTCTGATTCCATTAATTTGCAATACACAATACAACGCTGTTGTCAGACCGACCCACACTTGCTTTCTGCACTCAGAGTGTCACATCATATCGAAAATGTTCTTGAATAGACAACGTCGGAGATCTCATAATTACAGCCGTCCGATGATACAAACCCCATGTACAAGTCACTATAATGATGATTGAAATTCGATCAACCACAGTTGTCAACACTGCTAGTTCAAGCCTCTCCTCATTCCAATGGTCATAGCTAGTTGAGGCATCCATATGAATCGTGGATGGTCAAACGAAAACTCGGAGTCCAGAGATGATTATCAGGCTGGGGTCTGTGGATTCATTGTGTATGGTCTTGTGTTTGCTTCAAATTTTAAAATGCCTGCTCAACCGGAAATATAGAACAGCCACATAAAGCCTTTGAGCGAAGGCACAAATGAGAGGTGCTCTTCTGTAATCAACTTTTTCTTTTCTTTTTGGTCGATCGAAGCCATTCAGGAGAACAGACCAAGCATTGAGTACGAAGAGTGTTTGACACTTGTTGGCCGTGAAAGTAAACGGACATATCGCAAATCAGGCCGGAACAATGAGTTGTCAAATTTGACAAAAGGTACTTCAAAAGGTTATATATATATATATATATATATATATATATATATATATATATATATATAGTCAACTTAAAGACAGTACAATGCTGAATTTTGGTGGTACGCGAGCAAAACTGGCCTCCAGTCTGCTACCATCACAGAGTCTATGGTCAACTCGTGTAGGTTGTACGAAGTCGGTGATGAGATCCACTCTGCAACTAGGCAGGTGTCACCGCCATCAAATGAGGGTGGTCGACAGCTACCATCACAGAGTCTATGGTCAACTCGTGTAGGTTATACCAAGTCGTGAAATCACTGTTGAGGGCCTTGTTGGAAAGGGAAGAAGGAGACCATCATCATGAAGTACGTAGCGTTGACGTATGAGTATGGTATTACGTATAAAATGATAAAAGATAAGTCTATCAATATCTTCTTTTCTGAAGAGATGGTATCAATCACGCAACATATGTGTCAGATTCTTAATAGCTTTCTTGAAAAACTCAAACTGGTGATCCATCACGTGCCCTACCTTAAATCAGATCATCTAAAAAATAACGTTACCACTCTTATTATATTTAAACTAGCTTGAACAGTAACTCTTGTGGGAGCAAAGTCTAATCAACCACGATGTTGCTGGGCTTGCCTCTATTACATTTAGTCACACGAAAACAAATCAAGACTCTCTACATATGACCTCATCTACAAATGTACCAAGTTGCCAACAAACTGACTTTGTACGGTGACAACTGCACAATTTGCATCAGATCATTCGCCTTCAGATCTTCACAACCCTTCATGTTCATGCATAGCTGCACATCCCATAAACACAAGAAGATCTCTTCCTCTTGCACTTGTTATGACAACCCCCACAATGCTTCCTGTCAGACATGGGGTTCACGCACTTACCTTTGCAGCATATCTCCGAGTACTTGCATTTGTGCCCGCACATCCCGCAGTTCAGCCTATCGGTGGACGTGTTCACGCACTTCTTTTTGCAACAGTCCGGTCCAGGACTTCCCTTGGCCCGGCAGATCCTCGGATACTTGTTGCACTTCAACGAGGTCCTCAAGCTGGTGGCCTGCGCGAGGAAACGGCCTGTGCCTCGGAGAGAAGTGACTGGCTCCGGGGCTTCGAGGGGGGATGAATCGTGGGTCTCGTCCGAAACATCGTCTTCTTCCCCATAATTAAGGGACGAGCCTTCTTCTTGTGAAGATGATGAGAATGCAGATGAAGCATTGAATGCCACTATTGTAATGAGCAATACCATGAGAAATAATTTCCCTGGGTGCTTCATTTTGTTGTGTGCGCTTTAGGGGGAGAGAGAGAGAATGATGAAGAGGAATGGAACCCGATGGGGATATTTATACAAGAGAATCATTCGCGCTGAGTGAAGACGATGCATGGCTCTTTCGATAAGACAATACATAGTCGATTAGGTGGAGTGGAATGTTGTCTAATTGTTCAATGGCCAGGCAAGCTCAAAAGTAAGCGGAGTTAGGCTTTTGTTAAACTAAACAAGAAAACCAAACTCACGGGTTTGAAGGTCAACCTTAATTTCCGATGCGAAAATCAAGTTGAACATGATATCTACGAAAGGGAGGCGATGAAGTTTATCAAACGAGCGGAATATGAATTCCAAGAAATTGATTTAAGGCGCGCATTACTTGCTAAAACTATCGCATAATCACATTGACCGAGCATGGTGTTAGACTTCCCCTTGATTATATACATTCACGTTTGCTTTTTGACATTATGCATCTTTTCTAGGGTCTTGGTATTATGCACTGAGAAACACTATCTGTAAATTAGGAGTTCTTTTATTGATGTGAGGAGGCCATTCTTGCTTAATTATAGGAGAAAGATTTTCAAAAACCATATGTGTCGTATTAATGGAAAAATTGTGTCTTGGCCCCCCAACCTTGAATTCTCAATCAACCATCGCCCACTCCGAGCACCAGCTAAGCTCGAACTAAGTACAAGCGAGAGGGTTCAAACTCGGTACTCAAAGTTAAGATTGAACTAACACCTGCCCGCACTCCTCAATCCATGAGGCAAGATGTTTACCGAATATTATTAGTTTTGTACTATACATGAAATTTTTATTGTTATCGAAGGGTTTTAGCAACACGGTTATTAAGATCCTAATTGGCATCGATTACTTTTCTACTTAATGAATTAAGTAACCCCTTCCTTTCTTACACCATTAAGTGATTTTTTGGACATAACTGAATCTTTTATCTAAATGTTAGTTATAGTTATTTAAAAAACTTAATCTCTATAGGGCTGAATTTTTTTCATTTCAGCACCTAATTGGGTTATCAAACAGGCTCAAGATTTATCTAAAGCCACCATGAGGTCATTGCCAATTAAGGCAGACTCCAAGCGTTGATCAATCCACTTTTTTTTATCGAGGAAGATCCTTTATTTTTGTATGCTCCAAATCAAGCATTAAAATGCTTGGAATTTTGTATATTATGCAGCATGTGTTTTCAGATTATAATTCAGCATAGGCGTAATCTCTTATGACACACGAAAGCAATTCCTTGCACAATCATTGTACTCCGCCTATCTATGGCTTGCTTTCCAACGGACTGAAGAGGTTCTTTAGTGCGCGCTACTGATTCTGGCTTTAACTTTTAGGTTTATATTTTAGTACTTATAGCATTTTACAATATGCATTCTATGTGATACTAAACACCTCAAATAGTGTACAAGCATAAGCAAAAATATAAATAGTAATTCCCATTTTTTTTTATGGAAATGCCAAAATACTTCTTGGAGAGCTTCAAGCCTTATAAATCGAACAATTATCAATTGGGTGCACAAATATAAACCCAAGATACTACCTAACTTAAAAAAATGTCTGGCAAAAAAAAGTTCTAAAATAATGAAAGTAAGATATTTTATTCTAGGTGGTTTCTTTGACGGTCTCAGTCAAAACTTATATTGATCCTCTGGAATAAGCTAAAAAAAAAAGATGAATTTAATCAAATTAAGACTTTTTGGCCATGCAAATCAATTACGATTTGAAACAAATGAGACTTTGACAAGCAGCGTATATTGTGGACCTATTGGAGAATTGCAGCTATTTATCCATTGGGCCACCGACTGCATATTCAATACAATTTCCAGCATCCATAGAGAAACGAAACATGAAGATAATGAAGAAGATTATCAAAACAATCATGAATATTCAAAACCAGTACACATTCACGTCTGAGGTTTGAACAAGAACTTGGGTACTGAGTTTTTTGGGTTTTTTTTTTTGTATATTTGTCTTGGTTTTTGAGTTCCATTAAGAAATAACTTAATTTTTCTTTGGCTTTATGTTGACTAATTGATGCATCGAGAGGTCAGAGAGATTACAGCAACCCTAGATTATCGTGATATTCTCCAGTTTTAGCATGCGATAAGTCAAACAAAAGCTACAGAACGTGTTCGAAATCTGTCCACAAGCGCATCCTGCTCCAGCAACTTGGTGCTTGTAATTGCATTAAGTCAATCATCGATTGGGAAATTTACCAAAAAAGTCATTCAACATAATATCGGTACTGACTGAGTATAGCTGAGGAAATCTGTTCACCAACTGTAAATCATGAAGTTGTGTTTAGTGACAATATACTGAGGAAATCTAGGGTTCTGTTCTTGGCCAAATAAAGGAGTTACTGTCAAACTCTTGACCGATATCTTGCTTGTCAAATCCTAACTCACCATCTATCATTCTCTCTTTACATTACCAATAACCTCGTCGCACCATGTTGCAATCACTCACCACCACTGTCTCAGCTGAAATGCCATTGCAGTTGAATCTACCACCACTGTCCTCTCTTTCTCTCCGTGCGATGAGATCTCACTATTGAGGGACAATGCTCTTCTAGATGTCAGTGATGAGATTCACTCTGTATCTGGGGAAGTGTTGCCATCATTTACCATCATCTCGACTCATGTGAGTTACAATGAATCATGTAATCGCCATAAAGGTTTTCGTTGGAGGGGCATAAAGGAAACTATAGGCTAATTTAATAAAGAAAATAAGTACTTCATTTAGGGTAAAATGATATCATATACTCGCATAATATTTTGTCCTTCTCTTTTTAAGAGATTGCAAGCAACGTGTTCACAAGAATGACAATACTTCCCTTAAGGATTTTGTTAGTATAACCGATTTTGAGTTAATGTGAGAGTAACAATATATTGTCACCTGTGAGTTATAAGTTTTTAAAGAAATGGATTTAAGTGCTTCTATTTAGCTTTTTGTGTTTTAAAACCGGTTGTTGATCTCAGGTGGATTAAGGACAGTCACATAAGTATTTCTCTTGTCTTTTTAAACTGGAGAACGATCTTGTGCCCTACATTAGTCCCGAACAATTAAAAAGATAACAATACCACTCTTATTCATTTAAACCAGCTTGAACAGTAACACTTGTGGGGGCAAAGTCCAATCGACCATGATGTTCTTGGCCTTGCCTTTATTACCTTTAGTAACTTTAAAACAAATCAAGACTTTCTACATATTACCTCATCTACAAAATGTACCAAGTTACCAACAAATCCACTTAACACGATGATAGCTGCACAGTTTTCTTCAGCTCCTTCGACTCCAAATCTTCACACCCCTTCATATTCATGCATAGCTACACATCCCATAAACGCAAGAAGATCTCTTCCCCTTGCACTTGTTGTTACAACCCCCGCAATGCTTCCTGTCAGACATGGGGTTCACACACTTACCTTTGCAGCATATCTCCGAGTACTTGCACTTGTGCCCGCACATCCCGCAGTTCAGCCTATCGGTATACGTATTCACGCACTTCTTTTTGCAACAGTCCGGTCCGGGGCTTCCCTTGGCCCGGCAGATCCTCGGGTACTTGTTACACTTTAATGTGGTCCTCGAGCTGGTGGCCTGCGCGAGGAACCGGCCTGTGCCTCGGAGAGAAGTGGCTGGCTCGGGGGCTTCGAGGGAGGACAAATCGTGGGTCTCGTCTGAAACATCGTCTTCTTCCCCATAATTAAGGTACGAGCCTCCTTCTTGTGCTGATGATGAGAATGCAGATGAAGCATGGAATGCCGCTACTGCAATAAGCAATAGCATGAGAAATAATTTCCTCGGGTACTTCATTTTTGTGTGCTTCGCAGAGAGAGAGAGAGAGAGAGAGAGAGAGAGATGGTTTTGATGGAGAGGAACAAAGCACGATGGCGATATTTATACGACAGACATCGTTCGTGCTGAGTGAAGAAAATGCATGGCTCGTTCGATAAGACAATACATAGTCGATTAGGTGGAGTGGAACTTTGTCTAATTTTTCAATGCCCAAACAAGATCAAAAGTAAGCGGAGTTAGGCTTTTGTTAAACTAGACAAGACAACGAAACTCACGGGTTTGAACGAAGATTAGGTCAACCTTGACTTCCGATGCGATGTGTAAATCAAGTTGAACATGATATCTGCTATAAAGGGTGGCTATGAAGATCATCAAACGAGCTAAATGTTAATTCCAAGAAATTGATTTAAGACACACGGTCCTTGCGAATACTATTGCATAATCACATTGGCTAAACATGGTGTTGGACTTTTCCCCTGGTTATATATATAGAGAGCACGAACTATATACTGATGTTTAATTGAGCAAAGTAGCTTTCATACATGCCTACTTTCAACGGAATGCATCTTATTTAGGGTCTTGGCATTATCGTATTTCTTCTCCTGATAGAACAACAATAACTATAAATTAGGAATTTTTTTTAAATTTTATTATTGTGAAGAGGCCATCCTTTCTTTTGCCGGTTGTGGGCATCCCATTTAGATTGGACGATGAGGGAAAGTTCAAAAAAAAAAAAACCTTTACCCTCTATTAAAGTGGGCCCCTCCTTTTCCTCTTAAAATTCCTTGCTCATAACTTGCCCCGGGTAAAGGATCCGGATCCGGGCTAGTGAACCCTTCATAAGAGATTTAGGAGGTTCCCCACCCATATGGCCAGACCTAGGGGACTGGTGGTGGCCCTTGCTCCCCCAGGTCAAAAAACTTCCTATAATTTTAGGAACAAATTTTTCATAAACTATATGTGTCATATTAATAGACAAAAAATTTGTGTCTCGGCTGCTAATCTTGAATTCTTGATTCACTATTGACCACCTTTGCTCCAGACATGTCCGAACTAAGTACGTGCAAGAGGATTCGAACTCGGCACTCAAAGGTGGGATCAAACCAACATGTCCTAGCAACTCCTCATCTGCAAGGCAAGGTGGTCATCGAATGTTATCAGTTTCTTCCCATGAGTGGAAATTTTCGCTATCATTTGAAGGTCTTAGCAATACGATTGCCAAGATTCATCATCGGCATCAATCTCCTTTTCCACTTAATGAATTTTAGTAACCCCTTCTTTTCTTGCCTCTTTTTGAGTGATTTTCGGATTCAATTGAATCTTTAAACTAAATGTTAGTTGTAGTTATCTAAAGAAGTTAAACCTCATTAAGGCCGAATTTCTTTTCCATTCCAGCACATAACTGGGTTATCAAACGGGCTCGAAATTTATCTAAAGTTACCATGAGCAGGTCATTGCATATTAAGGCCTACTCCAAGCGTTGAACAATCTACTTTTTTCTGTGTCGATCCAGATGAAAGCATTAAAATGCTTGGGACTTCGTATCTCAAGAAGCAATTGAACTTTGACAAGCAGCTTGAACTACGGATCTATTGGAGAATGACAGCTATTTATCCATTGAGCCACCGGCAGCACATTCGATGAAGTTTCTGATTTCCACAGAGAAATGAAACATGAAAATAGTGGAGAAGGTTATGAAAATAATCATAAATATTCAGAACCGGTACACTCGCACGTCGAAGTTTGAACAAGAATTTATGTAATGAGTTTCTTTAAATTTTTGTTTTGGCTTTGACTTCCATGAAGAAATAACAAAACGAAAATTTAGGGTTATATGTTGACTAACTGATACATGGACAGGTCTGAGTGATTAGAGCAGCCCTAGATCATTGTCATGTTCTCCAGTTTTAGCATGCGGAAAGTCAAACAGAAAGCTCCAGGACATGCTCCTGTGACCTTGCAGATCTCATATTCACGAGTCGTCTTCAAGGGCTTCTCTTTATTAAATAGGACTCGAGATACGTCCGCCAGCGCACCCGGCCCCAGCAAGGTGGTGCTCGTTGTTGCATTATCCATCATCAGAACCGATTGACTTTTGATTTTAAAGAATGAAATAGAGGAACAAAGAGTTTGATGCCTGAACTCACGTCCACAAACTGAGTCTCGCGGTCCGGATTTTCTTGTGATTTGGAACATCTGGAACGCATAGCCTGTCAACCCAATGACTTACGCGATATCGACGGATTCATATGAATCGGGTATTGCTTGCACCTAATTCAGCTCACATGATCTGTTGGATGATTGCGAGTTATGAGTGAAATGTTTCAGATGTTAAAAAGGTTTTCAAGCAATAATCTGATCCATTACAGAATGATGCTCTATATGCACATGGCGTTACATTGAGTTGATAAATTATGATGAGATGCGGGGTCATAACATGGAAACTCTCATGGTATTAGGCCAAAAGTTGGGAAACCCATTTTATGTTTCTCGTGAAACTGTCGTCAAGCATCACCATAAAGATTTGACCAAGAGTGATCGGGAATATTACTTCATCGAAAGCTCGACTGAAGGGTAAAATTGGGTCGCTCCGCTAAATTCCTGAAAACCCACGATCCCGATACTTGTTCGAAGATAGAATCTCACTTTTGTAAGTTTCAGATCGCGAGCTTTTCTGTGAAGTCAATCGGACATCGGACGGAGGCATCATACCCGACAAGGTTTGGCCAAATTGAACACTGTCTTTAAAGAGAAGAACAGGCAGTTGATCATGGAGCAACCCCGGGGTTGGACTAGCACTATCCCTGGCCTTGCAGTGGGTAATCTTGGCCCGTCGAAAGGCTAAGTTAGTCCTTCAAGGGGGGCCGGGCTATTCCTCTGAAGGGTTTTCGTGCCCCTTTTGAAGGGACTCTATGCCCTTTTCAAGGGTTGGTCCATTGTTGTGAATTTGAAAGATCCATCTTCGTTTGGGAACCTTCATTTTCCATTTTCAACAATACAGCCCCTTACAAAAAAAACTCTTCTTCGATTACGTTCACTCAAATTCTTGGTCCCAAAATTATCCAAACTGAAGTAGCTTATAGCAATTTTGAAGAAGTTACTTCGGCGACCTTTGAGACGGCGCTTCACAGTATAGTCATGACGCAACCGATTCTGTACAACTACAGTTCAATTACAATCAGGACATTCACTAGGCATTGATTGAGGGAGAGACTGTAGATTAATTTCTTGACGTAAATAATGACAAAAGAAAGACATAGATTATGATTTATTAATATGCACAGGCCACATTTGCCGAATTGCCATACTGCAATAACATTGCCTGCTTATTACATTCGCTCACACTCTCACATATCTAAGCATCATGCGTATCTATGTAGCTGCTAACTGTCCTTGTAATTGCAATCTTATTCTTTTTGTCCAAATAGTAACGCGCGATGAACAATTTTCATCCGAGGATAAATCCATGAAACCCTAATCTTTAGGCATAGCTACACAAACCATACACACATGAACTTCCTTTCGAGCACTCGTTACCGCATCGCCCACAATGCTTCTCGTCGAACAATGGATTCACGCAGTTCCCCTGGCAACACACTTCGCCGTGCTTGCACCTCTTCCTGCAAGCCCCGCAATTAAGCCGGTCCGTCACCACGTCGACGCACCGCCTCCGGCAACAGTCCGGGCCGGGACTACCCGTCGCACGACAGACCCTAGGGTACCTGTCGCACGTGAATGTTGCACGAGTACCCTCGGCGAGGAAACGGCTTCGTGAACCGACGGATCCGTCTTCATGGCCCGACGGTATGATGCGTGAACTTGTAGTACTTGGTGACCCGGAACTGGTGAGCGTAAAACATAGTAGAACTAACGAAAGACGAAACAAGTTTGATAGCTTCATCGTTTCGGGAAATGAAGAGAATTAGGGTGGCTAGAGGAGGTTGATATGCATGCAAAATCAACGAGAACGAAGCGCCTATTTATACAAAATCGAAGGAGGGAGGGATTCGCCATTTATCGATGATGGAGATGTCTTTATCAGTGGCTCTGTGCAAATTTCAAGCAAATGGAAGTTGGGATTCCAACTAGTGCCAAGAATTTCAGATAAACAGAACTATATGAAGTTGGAGACCGGAGAAATTTCAAATAAACAGAGCAATAAGAAATTCGAGTTGCGCATGTGTTCTTGTGCTTTGGTTGACTTATGCAAGCGACGCAACACCTCGACAAGATTTCCTCTTAATTTCTTTCATTAATTTGTTTTTTTTTTCCATAATTAAGGGACACGGATGCGAAGACCCAGCAATGTACATGCAAGCCTCATAAACCGATTAAGTTCAGGCAAATCATGAAATATATTAATTGTTTTTCATGAATTTCCAACATAGTTCGTGTGGTAAACTTTCATCGAAAAATGATGAAATGTGGTGGTCTAGTCATCGTTAGCCATCCTATGTGGCAAACCACCACGTCAGTTATTTCTAATAGAAATTAGTTGGAATGACTAATTTGTAATGTTGCGTAAAGATTTATAACTAAATTGATAAAATTAAAAAAAAAATTGACTAAATTGATACTTATACAATTGGAGCTGAATATATGATCATTTTCCCCCACATCAAGCCGAGATGCAATCTTGGAGCCACAAGTTTCTCATCCTTGGCACTTAATCTATGTGAAGTCTATGTTTACTAGTACTAACGGGGCGATTATGATGGTTCGCTGATCAAATTAGCTACGATCTTGTCGCTGATTGAGAACTGAAATAGCTTGAATCAAGAGTCATATCGTAACCAAACTGACAAACCCAGGTCGCGCGTTGTCAATTTGACGAAGCAGAACGGGTCTCCGTCAAATTTCGGGCTGGAAATCAGTTAAAATTGCACCATCTCAATTCCTGAGTTCGTGAATTCCTTTGGATATGAAGTACACGTCTCAATTAGCCTATGTTGACTATATACTTGGGTTCCGGTCAAAATCCATGTAAACACCCACGAAACTGAAGACCGAGTCGATCGGGTCAATGCTATCGGCAGTCGAGTTGGGTCGGGTCGGGGATGAACATAGCCGCACGTCTAAAAGCTCCTCTTAATCCTTTCTCCAATTCAAATGTACTCATGTGCATGTCTTATCTGCCATCAACGATGTGTCCACGGTATTTTTATTAGGTCGGCCGTTGACAACCCAATCAGCACAATACAAACTATATAAAAAAAACAGCATAAAATAATGAATACATGTACAGATTTTCTGTCGTGAGGGCAGTTTCTTAGGATCCCAAGAGGGTGTTGTTATTGTGAATTCCGAAAGAAAAGCTGCCTCCTTGCTTAATGTCGAGACTTTCTATTCAAATGCTCAACAATCCAGCCAAGTTGCCAGACCAAAACTTAGGATCTCCTTGGACAGTAGTAATTGGATTGGTCATGCATGATTCCTCCTAGATTTTACGTCCTCTACTTTTTGAAGCTGGCATAAGCGATCCACATATCTCTCCCGGTAACGATTGAGATTCTCCATTTCTCCCTCGATTCTTCATATCTTTTTAGAATTGAGAACGTGTGCTCCTTAATTATGCATGTCCCTAATCGATTATAATCGGTGTTGTAATATCTTGTCACCTTAAACAATCATCTCATAGAGCTTATAAATACCTCATGTGATTGAAACAGACAGAAACTACACAACCATCTTTTTTCGCATATTCTTTATCTTGGTGGGTGATATGCAGGAAATTTCAAGTGCACCGGATGTGCACTCAGTGATCGTATCAGCCTGTGTAACATGTACATGTGAGACTCGTATTATGTCCATTTGCCATGTTCTGTGGTTACGCAGCATGCAACTTCAGCATGTCTTCACGTAGCAGAGAGAACTGCTTTGTGTGAACCCTTTTGTTTTGTGTCGTATCTGTCCTAGAACTCCCACTTCTTCTACATAACATCGAGTCAAATCTTAAGTTTGAGAGTGATGATAGAGTTACATTTATGAGATTCTTCGTATTTTCTTTGATTTTCTGTATCTCTCGGGATTGTGCATATCTTGTTGATGGTATACATCTCCAATTGATTCAAATTAATATTTTAATCTCTTTCTTTTCAACAAGCCATTTTGCAAAGCCTATAATGACTCTAGGCTTTGCAAAATGACTATTTAAGTTAACATATTCTAATCATTTAGAATATGCACAATCATGAGAGATATACAGGTAAACGGATATATATATATATATAGGGAATTTTCTACATATATCTCTCAAATTTAAGGCGACGTGAAAGAAATAAGTTGGTATTTGGAGAAAAGAAGAATAAACAAGGTGCGAAAAACCTCAACTAATGGTAGAAAGCCAATTTAGCAGGCTATACGAATTGGTTCGATCTAGCATTAGGAGAATCGGCCTACATGTGTAGGTTGCGCATCAATAATCTAGCGCAATGTAGATACGTATGCTAGGCGGCAATAGGTTGATTTGGTAGGTACGCGTTTCGATCTTGATAATTATAAAAACAGGCCAATGTGGTAGAAACTAGTCTAAAATATGCATGCTACACAACAACAAGATAGTGATTGCTTATCTCGACTTCAAACAGATATCCATGTTGAGATAGGGATACTAATGGTAATTGAGAAAGCAACTAGCACAAGATGCTATGTACGCTTTAGATATGCATTCACGCTCCTAAACTTTTCTTAAGTTCGCATTACTCTAATATCAAGAATTCACGAAAAAGAATTCTATAATTTTTCGTGTGTTGCAAGCGCACACAATGTATTAATAAGTTTTACAATATGTCTATCAATATTTCAAACATTAAATACGATTTCAGGTTTTCTACATAAAATGAAAGTGCGAGCACAGAAAAATGTACAAAAATGTTGAAATTGAAAAGTCAGAATCATTCCAAGTAACAATAGAAATTAATTTCAAAAAATCAACTCAAGAAGTAAGTAAATACAGACTTTATAAGTTAATTTCATATTCCTCGGAGCATATTATTAACTGATTATTATTAGCAGAGTAATTGTACTAAAAAGAACAAAAAAGAAAAATAGCCGAGTAACATACGCGACCATTGATGCGATCGACAAGCCAGACGCCACATGCTCTCCGACTGCAGTGAGAAACGATCGGAGATGGCCGCGTCCTCGTCCGCCGTCACGGAGGCCCTCCGGGCGGTGCTCCACCGGGTCGGCCAGGCGGCGGAGCGTTGCGGCCGCGGCTCGGAGCGCGTCCGGGTGGTGGCCGTGAGCAAGACGAAGCCCGTCGCCCTCATCCGCCAGCTCTACGATGCGGGCCACCGCTGCTTCGGCGAGAACTACGTCCAGGAGATCGTCGACAAGGCTCCTCAGGTTCCAAACTCTGACTGCTCTCAGTTTGATTTAGCCGCGTTCGAAATTTCTTCTTTTTTTCTTTTTTGGTGGCTGAATTGGTACTTAATTTTATCGAAATGCTGAGGTGAATCCATCTAGTGTGTGGGAGTGATTTGGATGATCGGTGGTTGAAGAAAACTGAAGAATCTGAGCTCAGTTTCATTACTGTGTTTGTTCTGAGCAGAGTTTGTAGTGACAAGCTCAAAGCGACGCAATCTAGAAGCTAAAGATGATCAAATTCACTATTTTTACGGGAATTTGCTTCTATTAGCTTTGGCGATATGCAGATAGTATCAAGTTTTACCAATTGTTTAATTCAACTATTGATTTTCAAGCGCAGCTTCCGGAGGATATCGAGTGGCATTTCATTGGGAATCTGCAGAGTAATAAAGTGAAGCCTCTTCTCAGTATGTTTCGATTAGATCCAATTCGCACCTTTTGAATTGAGAAACATTATTGGGCACGTATGTTTTTATATTTTATTTCATTCTGCCTCATTATGTCCATTAACTCTTGGGCCACTCAGTATATACTGCATTTTGTACACTTGAATTTGGATTCTTAGGCTGCATATAATGAGATGGGATATGAAGTCCCTCAGGTTTCCTATGTCTTGTTTGGTGAGTGACGGATACAACTGTGGATATGAACGTACAATGTCTGATTAAGTGATTGTTATTCATCAGATAGACCAGACTGCAGATAAGAAGATTGTTATAAAACTATGTTTTAAACAAAGCGATCGGACTAAGAAGAAGAAAAAAAAATATCGGCACAGTGATTGCGATCCTCATTCAACCTGAAACCAAATCTATGCGAGTTGATCTGGGAAACTAAATTGTTGAGTTGCCTTTTGGTTTGAGATTGCGAGGTTGCAGGTAGTGATCAGTGGAGGCAACAGGCGACATCCATGATAGCAGTGCTTCTCACTCTCCTAGATATCTAGCTTTAGCCCTCATCTTATATATATTTATTTTTACTTTCTGCTTTGTTTTTGTTTATTATCATATCCAATTCCTGTCTGGCTTGGATAAAATTTTGTTACATTTTAAGTGAATATTGAGCTATATCTGGGTTTGTTATCGCGGCGACTGGCCTAAATGCCATATCGGATAACTTATATCCACCGCACTATATCCCACCCATCAAATGCAGCCTAGGTTCCTAATCTGATTTTCTTGTGTGGAAATTGTTCATAGAAAGGTTAGTTATTTCCGTCTGTTTTTCTGCCACCCTGATTCGTTTTTTTTTGGGGGCAACCTAACACCTTGATGTTCAGATGGAATACTTTAGCTAGGATTGAAGTCAATTCAACAGTATATAGGATATATGTATGGAGCGTTAGCAGTCATTCAATCTCATGAATTTTGCTGATTCTCTGTAGGGACATACAAGTTCAGTTCTGGGAGTGAGAAATGATAATGTTGACATGCTTGCACTAGCATTTTAGAAGGTCATACTATATATATACGGATGGATCAGGTTTTTACACATAGTTGTAATGACTAAACTGTGATTTTCTTCTGGTTATGAAAGGCGATTATTCATATAGCAATCCAATAGTATATCGTGTGTGGATCCTTTTAACTGTAAATTGCTATTGGTGGACTTCCTTCTATCATGTATGAAACTTCATAAGCTTTTAAGGTTGCACAGATATTATTGCAGATCCTTAGTTCTCTTTCAGTTGTTCATCATGTCATCCCTGCTTCCTCTTTCATCTTGATTGTAATGTCTATGTAACATGTCTGATCTTTGCAGCTGGTGTTCCTAATCTTGCAGTTTTAGAGAGTGTCGATGATGAGAAGGTTCTTAAATTCACTCCTTGTTATTTCTTTGAGGAATCTGAAGTTTGTGAATCCAAATCTGTATCTAGAATAACATAATTACCATTTGCCTACTACTGCGGAGCTTTCAGATTGCCAATCGCCTCGATAGTTTTGTGGCAAGTGCTGGAAGAAATCCTTTGAAAGTCTTTATCCAAGTGAATACCAGTGGAGAAGAATGTAAGCTATTCAATTTTCTGAATTAGTATCGGATTGATAGGCCATATAATTCTTGTCCCTCAGGCTAGGATGACATCTCCATGACTACTTATGCATCAGGATACGAAACATCTCTTTATTTTTGGTAGTGGATATTATAAGTATTATCCTGTTAACTGTTTCATCATAAGGAAAAATGCAGTTTCTAACTTTCTAATGTTCTGTTAGCAATTTGTCTTGCTTAGCTGCTTTGCCCTTTGTAATTATCATCTCACGAGAACTATTGAGATATTGTTATCAATCCACTGATAGTCATTTCCTTTTGAGAGTTCGGACCATAGATCCAAGCTACGTCATTTTGCATCTTTACATATCCATGTTGAACTTCCTTGTTATGGAAATCTTGAATTGTATCTTCTGTTTTCTAATTCCTCGAGGTAAAACACTTGGAAATGCTTGAATTTGGTATTTCATGGACTGTATCCTGTCTTTTTAAGTGTCTTAACTTAAGAGGATAAGTGTGCAGAGAATGTACTGAGCCAGTCTTTATTCGACTAGGAAGTTGCTTGGCTACCGCATTTAATCGGGAGCTGAAAATGAAGAATGAAGCATGCCGTGGGGGAAATTAGCATTTGAACATGTTTAGATATTCTGGGGCCAAAAAACATCTTAAGATATTGGGGAGAATTACGTTTAGCTTTTACTGTTGGGGTAGTCTCACTTTAGATCCCTAATTGCAAATATGACACTTTACATCCTTGACCTGTTCTAGATATCATATTTCAAGTCGTCTCATTATTTTCATCAACAAACTGTAAAAATAAGTTGCCAATTCATTACAAGAGTGTCTTCATAATGCATGGAAACTACAGAATACCTTTGAGATATTTTTCTTATAAATAAGGCATAATTTAGTTAAATTAACTCTGTAAGTTAATACTTTTCTCTCTATATTAGGTTGCACTTTCTCTTCACCCAAACTCTCTTTTGGTGATTTTCTCATTCCTCTAAAGATTACCAAATCTCATTTAATTAGAACAGTTATTCCGGTGCATGGTTAAAATATCTCCTTCAAGACTGAAAAATATAATGGTTGGGTTTCCTTTTTATATCGGTAAAATCTTACTGCTTATTGGATTAGAAATGTGAAATTAAATTATATATTCAGTTGGGAGAAAGTTTGAGAAGTAATTCAGGTAAGAAGTTCAAAGCGATAATTGTGTCTGCGCCATTTAGTGGCGTTTTCTTTTGGACTTTCTGTTGTGTTGGATTAAATTTCTGGATCTTTCTAAAGAAGTGACAGACTTGTTCTGTTATCTCAATTTTGTGCATATAGATCTTAATCATAGACAATTTTGCAGCAAAATCTGGTGTCGAACCCTCAGGTTGTGTGGAGCTTGCAAAACATGTGAGCCAGAACTGCTCGAACCTGGAGTTTTGTGGTCTAATGACAATAGGGAACCTGGATTACACATCAACACCAGAGAACTTCAAGGTGAGCAAAAGTAATCTCCGTCTCAGTTTTTTATGGTTTGCTATCGAGAAGCTGCTTATTTACTACCGCTTCATAGTAACATTTTCTTGGTAATTCTAGACATTAGCAAACTGCAGAAGCGAGGTGTGCAAGGCACTTGGAATACCAGAAGAAAAATGTGAGCTGTCCATGGGAATGTCCAGTGACTTTGAACAAGCTGTAAGGGACGCTGCAATTCCAAATTTTCTTGCTACCACTATTTTGCCTTTTTATTTTTTTTAGGGGGAGCATTTTGCATATTGAGTAGACATACCATGTGCATCTAAGAGATTTGTCAACGTCAGTTGCCCCTGTGTGCATAAATTTCATGTGAGGCCTTATCTACTAATTAATGTCTAGCAAGTGGTAATGCTAGGTTTTCCTTATCGTTTGCTAATCTATGCAGATCGAAATGGGAAGTACAAATGTAAGGATTGGATCCATCATATTTGGTCCAAGGGAGTATCCTAAGAAATCATCAAATTAGCGTCTTCCCAGCATCCCCAAGATCTTGATCACTTGTGCGTGTTTAAAGACCTTGAAAAGTGTCGCTTCTTCAGCACAGATGATCAGAACCATAGATCCCATGGTGAGAAAGAGTTCTACTGGATCAATTCATCGATCCCTTCCATTTGGGAATGGAAGATGTTCTTGAAGCATCCTCATAAACATCGGCTTGTCCGAGCATTAATCTCTGAAACCAGGAAAATAGAAAGGTCGTTTTGCCACATTACATGTCTCTGTGTCCATAGTTCTTTTCAGTGTGTTGACTTTGAAGAACGCTGATCATAAAGGAAGTGAGACTTGCGCACCCATCTTAGTTTATGTGAAAAGACAAGTACCTGCTAACTCGGCCAGATTTGATCAATCACTGTACCTATCAGACCTTAAGATGAAGAACCATGCAATGCCAGACCTCTATGATGAACTGGCCCCTGTGCCCAAGGGAGCATAGCAGGGAGGTTTTCTTAAGGACCTCATTTTTGTGCTCTGTATCGGTTCATTTGCTTGCTGAAGCATTTCATTCATCAGCTGCACCATATCTTTAACTGAAATGTATTCCTTCAACTCGGTTTTCAGTAAAAACCCTTTTGTCGGTCGGATTTACGTCATTGTACCGGTGCGTGATTTCTTTGACCCCCATTTTTTTTGTACATGCTACGCATTCATGACTAATTGAATTGCCACCAGTCAGCTGATTCCTAATGCATATCATTAACTAGGGAGCGAGAGGACGTTTGGCCAAACGTCAAGCTGCGAATCACCGTCGATCTTGGAGGCGCTTCTTAATGTGCTGACCCCATGGAAACCACCGTCTAGGTGCAATGGGGATCGGGTCCACGAAAGTAGATATACGAACTTCGCGTGCCATTTTGAATTAGTGGCGTGCGAAGCATTATAAAAAATTGAAAGTGAAAGAGACCCTGAATTATCCAAACAAGGGGCAAATGAGCGTTGCTTAATCGGTTGAGCTTATCGATGATTTTGGAATAGGTCCTCCAGGAGGAAATATGCATTAAATCTTTCTAAAGTGCTTTTAATGCTCAAACATTGTCACCATTTTATAACAAGCAGTAGTACGCTATTAGGTTCAATTTCCCTATCACGCAACTTTTTGTAGGTCTTGTCACTCATGTTGACGATTGTGAGATTGGTCACGCGCACTAAACTCCCGATTTCTACGATCCATTTTTGGCAAGAGTTGAAGCTTACTAGCTAAATAGTAAAATTTTGCATAATCTCAATAGGTTTAGCTTGTGGTACTAGTATTGTGTGCCAACGAATTTAAAAGCGACTTGAACCGCAGCGTTCTACTCGTGATTTCAAAAGTTGGTTAAAAGCAAAACACAATTACCAATAAGAATTTTCTGTTTCAAAAGGAATAATTCCGGTATGATAATTCTGAATAGAGTAAATAGCCTATGGGGCACATAACTTGATTAATAGTGCATGGTTATCGAACTATGGAATGTATTGCCACTTGATAAGATCACGCTTCATGATAACTTTTCGTGAATTTTATGAGATGACTGGCGACTATCCTAAAAGTTGTTGTCCGTTGAAAACACGTTTAGGTACTCTAATAGTGTCCCTCCCCCACTGGAGGAAGAGATAAGACATAAGATTGAAGTGTGAATACTAATGAATGGGGAGGCAAAAAGGGAGCATTAAGGTATACCAATAAGAAAGCGTAACTCCTAAGCCTTAGTACAGAAATCCAACTTGTAGTAAGACAAAAGTTCAAGAACGATGGAAGCATTGAATGAGTAGAAAGCTCGCCCAGTGGCTGAAGCATGTGCCGGTGGAGATTACAGCGAGCTTTCTGCATCGGTGATGGTCACCCTGCCATTAGAGGTGAACTGTAAGGCCGTCACGAAATTACTGTACTGCGTGCCTAGCGCCGGGGATAAAACACCACGGGTATGCATTAATTCCTACTTCACACCCCACATCCCCTCAACCACAGAAACTTTCCTCAGCTGTGAACTTTGGCAGAGGAAGAGGAACATGCAGCAGGAGATCATGACGAGGGTGATCAAGAAACGGCATTCACACGGAGCATGCAAATTTTTTATTATTATTATCAACCTGTTGCCATCAAACTGCTCAGAGCTAGGGACACACAGCACACACGATTGCTTCATGGACGAAGCTGAGCTTGTTTTATAATGTGCTTTTCACCCCCTCTAGCTGGGGACACAACGGGACCCCACAATGAGATTTCTTGCCCCAGTGCCAACTCTTCCCTCTCACTCGTCCCTTGTCAACCCCATTCATATAATCTCTCTCTCTCTCTCTCTCTCTCTCTCTCTACATTTATTTCCTGCAACCGTAATTCACGCTCATTTCCCTATATAGATTATCAGGTTGGGGAGAGAGACAGAGACAGAGAGAGAGATGGGGAGGTGTCAGTGCATAGGAATAGCAGCGTTATTGATGGTTGTGTGGGCTGGGGTGAGTGATGGTCAACTGGCTTATGATTACTACAAGACAACATGTCCAAATGCTGAAGACATTGTCAGGAGAGAGATACTGAGCTTTGCGTTATTCGATTCTACTGCACCTGCAGCTTTTCTCAGGCTCATGTTTCATGACTGCCAAGTTCAGGTAATCATCACTTCATATCCATGACCACCCCCATCATTTTCTTGCTTATGCATGTCGTCACGTTGTGTTGGGTGCGTCCGCGCGCGTGAGAGATGTACATAGATGAATGAAGGTTAGGCTGCACTCTTTACACATTTCTATTCGGTACGTCGGCCAAGAATTTCATTCAAAAAGCTTCATTAATCTTATAACATACAAAGAAATTTTGTTATCATGACTTCCATATTCCACGATTCTAACATTCGGCTTCTCAATTGAATATATGATATGTCCTTTTTGTCCAATATGCATTTTTAGCATGTCAAAAATTGTTGTAGAACACTTTTGAATACATGTTTCCCAGTAGGCATTGTATTCAGAGTTCTTTCTTCTTGGGGGTAACTGAGAATTCCTTGTCCTTCTTTTAAATTTGAATATTCTGAGAATGTCACTTTTCTTCACTAATTACACGATAACCACGCTTCTCCTCTTACAAGGGATGCGATGCTTCGATACTTCTCGACCCGATCGGCTTGAACTCGGAGATGAAATCGTCGAGGAACTTCGCCATCAGGAAACTCGAAGCAATCGAGCATGTCAAGGCAGTGTTGGAAGCCGAATGCCCGGGCCAGGTATCTTGTGCGGACATAATTGCATTAGCTGCAAGAGAATCGGTGGCTGTGAGTGGAGGACCACACATTGCCATTCCTCTTGGAAGGAAAGACTCGAGAGCGAGCAATTACCAGCAAGCCGATGCTCATATCCCTCCTCCAAGTATTTCTGTCGATGCATTCCTCCAGATCTTCATGGCTAAAGGGTTGAATCTCGAGGAATCGGTCGCGATCCTGGGTAAGAATCGCGTATCATTAATATCGATAATGAGAGTCTAAATGCCTAGGTAGAACTCGTCCTGATCAGTGGCAATAATGCATCTGTTTGTGTATAAGCTAAGCTAATTAGACACTTTAGAGGAAAATTTAATTAGCAACCTCGGCTAGTCCATTATGGGGGCACTGAGTTTGCATTAGCTCGCAATAAGAACATGCTTGTTTTGTGACGTACCTCTTCATATAAGTGAAAGTAACATATTGAAAATTGACCGATACTCATTATTATTTTGTGAAATGAATTTGAGCTCCCATAACCATTTTATGGAAGTGAATCCTCTCTCACGACATGGAAAGTGATCTTAATAATTCTGCGAGACTTGCGCCGATCCGTACAAACAGCCGAAGCTTCTCAATCGTGCCCCGATCTGATCCGAAATATTACTTTGTAATTGTGAGCTCAGTGTGAACCGCTCTTTGCAGGTGCGCATACACTAGGCGCGGGACACTGCCTGAACATTGTCAACAGATTGTACAACTCGAGACCCGATGATCAAATGAACCCAGTGTTCGAAGCTCGACTCAGGCTACATTGCCCGACTCCAGTTCCCCTAACGAATGCCTCAACTGTGTCCAACGACATGACCTCAACAATATTCGATAACCAATACTACAAGGATTTAATGTTGGGCAAGGGCTTGTTTCTCATCGACTCGAGCATATGGAGAGATCCTCGCACTTTCGATATCGTCACGCAATTCGCCTTCGATCAAGACCACTTCTTCCGCACATTTTCTTCAGCGTTCGTCAAGCTCTCTTCCACCAACACTCTCAGCAAGACCGAGGGCGAAGTACGGAGGCAATGCAGCCGGGCGAACTAAGTGCAGACAGAATCAGAGCATTTCCATTTCTTATTACAGTTAATGGCGCATATGCATCACAGAATTACTGTATGTGTGAATACTGAAGGGGTGATTTATAGCGTTACGGGCGTAATGCAATAAAGTCAAGAGGCTATAAATGAAGTCACATGCGATTGCTTCTTCACAACTAAGGCCACCGAGTGCCTCGCTTGCAACGTGCCTACTCATTTAGTGGTCGGCAACCTCAGCCATAAATCGTGCAGGGAAATTAGACATCTTTGTCTGCAATTGCCAAAATGACCTGGTCATGACGTCATTTGAACCCGTGCGGAAGCACGCAGCTCGTTTTAAAGGTATTTATGACACCATTTCACTAACATAAGAAGGAAATTATCATATACTGCACTCGGAAAAATGAGAATTTCGTTGGTAATACTTTTCAGAAGATTGAATGACAGCATAAATCGTGCAAGTACTGCCCCTGAGAAAAAGATTATAAAGACATATAATTAAGACCCGTAGCAGAACCAAGAGACAAGGTTGAGAACTCCTACAATGGAACTGTCGGGGGAAAAATATAAATATATGAAAGGGGTGTGCGTGTGAATACAAATTTCGTGATTCTCATGTCGTTTGCTCGAAATCCACGAGTTATGGCCGCTGTCACAAAATTTTGGTGGTTAATAACGTAATGCTATCGTCTGACTATATTACCTCTAGGCTTATCTGCATAACTTCTAGCAGGGTGCTCCATTCCTCTTCAAATTATCTTGAAGTTGGTCAGTTGCTACTTGTTAGGGTCTCCCGGAGCATTTAAAAGTAACGAGTAGTGTAGCTGATCAAAGAGTCGAATCTAACAATGAGGAAGCATCAAAGCGACCGACCACGCCCTCACTCAATAGGCGCATGGCCGCTCCTCGTGAGAACTTCCTTGCGAATAAAAAGCAGGGAACAGATGATAAATTTGCACGGCACCACTCTGTCCGAAACTCGGTCTCGTAATACACATGATTGATTTTCTGCCAAATCGATGATAAAAGCAATTGATTAGAGAATGAGATATCAATCAAAAAAGGGGAAATTAGGTGGAAGAACGTGAATAAGTACCACAAGCAATTTTAATAGACAGGACTAATAGGATTAAGCAGTTAAACCAAGAATTCGGTTGTGTCCAAGGGAGGTTGCTTTATTCTTTAGAATAAGTTACCCAAATACCCATGTAGCAATCAAGTCAAGCAGAAGCTGACAAAGATAACAAATTTATCACTTTGCTATTCACTAAGAGAAAAACTACCACTTCTGCTACAGGGAAGCCGATCAAGAAAATAAACAAAAATTTTAAGCAGCAAAAGTTGGCAACTAAAGCAATAAGCTAGATTTGCTGTAGAACAGAGAAACATAATTTTCTCAGACTGTCATCAATTAATCTTAGAGAAAGCACCTTCATTTTCAGAGGATGAAAATTAATAGGAAATGCGCTCAGGACTAACCTTTATTCCCTGGATTTGTCGCGGACTGGCATTTGCATAGTTAAATGTAACAGGATGCCAACCTTTAGTATCCATCTTCGTAGCCGACTGATTCCATGAGGTATATGTCACTGTCCTTCGTTCAAGTTCAGTTTCAAGCTCATTCAACTAGCAGAACATACATGGCAAAGGACTTATAAGCCACGTGGTATGCAGAGTCCAGTAAAAAGGCACTCGCAATGTGAGCTTTAAAAAATCAAGCCGTGTCTCTTAGCAACAATTCAAGTATGGTCAGCCAGGTACAAGATTCTTAAAATGTCCAATGTAGCATTAATGGGATCTAAACATGAAAGAAGGTGAGTGAATAATGATGAATATGATTCTTACTGCAAGTAATGTCTGGACATAATGTTCATCTGGAATACAGTTGTGCTGCTTCTGAAGTTTCTGCATTAGGCAATAGATCTCATATTAGAATAACTAGGATATCAAACTAACAGTTTTAAACAATCTATGAATGGTTTCGTAACCTACAGATGTCCCTTTTACAAGCAATTGTGAACATCATGGATCAACTTCATAAGGTCCCATGAAACATCGAAATCACTTATTTAGCCATATTTAGATCCTTCAAACATTGAAAACTTCCAAACATCTCCAGCTATATGCTACTAGACAGCATGCAGTATGAAGTATGCATTCAATAGCAACCACTTTTCCTGTGGGATCTGTGTGTGAGAATTGCTAGTTCCTTTAAGAGCTCACACTGTTTGTAGATTAATTATTTCAAACATTTCATCATTCCCTGTGATACGTAACTTGGCATTTAGAGGATGATCCCAATGTTAAATTAATACTGGCTATGCACAGAGAAAGCAATCCAGACAACTACCAGGGAGAACGGCTTCAGAAAACTCTTAAGTTTCAAAGGTATATCAGATGTATTCGTAATTTCCAAACGTGGAATTCTCAAAGAAGTACATGAGAAGAGTCAAGCCTACAGAACAGAGGTCCCAGTTTGAAAAGGGTAATAGAAAACATGCAGAGAAAAGTTAAGCCTCTAAACAATGAAAGCAGCAACATTCCTGTGTCTTAAAGAATACTACAGTTATCAGGACATCACTCGCCCTTGGTTGATCATGCAAACCTTTAGCATATAATCAGTGTGACAGCTGGGGAAAATTTATATCATCCAATTGTCAAAATGATGAGGATTGGGGGCAGAGAGTGATCTCAATTACAAATCAAGCAATCAAAAGAATGAAAATTTCACATAACATCACAACACATCAGAAAGTGTGGACATTGAGATTATCACTGTTAGGGGTCAAAAGACTAAAAAGTCACTCACAGTGTTCAACTTTCCTTTACTAGCATCCACAGGTGGTCGTCGCTGGTAGGCAAGCAGCAGCAGATCAAGTGAGAAGCACAAAACTTTCTAAGAGTGAATGTAAACAAATTATGTATTGCATCCTCTACCTTACAAAATTTCTTAAATGCTGGATAAACAACCTCATCATCTACAACCACCTCTGCATGCCGACGAACTAAGGCGATCCACTGCAATCATAGTAGCAATAAGAAAATTAATTCTCCATCAGCACAAAATATCAGCTCAATTGATGCATCATCATCAAAATCACAAAAACACAAGAGAAATGGAACTTGGGAAACAGGTGCAATTCACAGATCAAATAGAGGGTTATCTAGGTGGCCTCGAAATATGAAATATAATGATCACTCCAAATAACTTGATATATCTAAAGAGAAGATCAACACAACAAAAGCTCCAGCACATAGATCTCAAAGAAAAACATACACCAATTAAAGTCCTAGCATGTAGATGGAAGCTGCATTTAATTGTCTATTTTTCCATATTGCAGATAACAAAAACTATCAGAATAGATGTGAATAGAGGCAAGTCTAATTTATCTGTGGCATGCAATGGCTACAATAAATGGTGATTGAAATATCAGCTGATACATCTTTCCAGGACAGAATACAAAAGAATAAGACAAAAAACCTGTGACCCTTTTCGCCATCTCTCTTTTGGAATAACTGGAAACATTTTAGGGTTGTACCGACCTTCCTTTGCATCAAGAAAGCTACAAATCGTAAGGAAATGCATCAAGTTATGGATGCAATGTATCAATCAAAGCATGAAATCACCATACACAGAAAAAATGCTGAGCACCTCAACTATCAAAGGCCTCCATCTACCTGTCCACAAAACTCCTCGAAGAAGCCATTAGATAGCTGTATATGTAGCTGAAGTTGTACAAAGGAACACAACTGCAGAACCAGGAAAAGATAAATTTCATCTATGATGAAGTTTTCCAAAAACAGACAAAATAATCCTTTTTGACAGGACAGCAACCTTGAAGAAGTAGTTCAAGCCAATGTATGGAGCAACACTGAGCATTCATTTCTATAAAAAAAAAAAAAAAAAAAGAAAGACCAAAGGATATCTAGCAACAATAACCTCATAACCACATTTTAGTGCAAACAGATAACACTGAAAGCTAGAACTCTCTGATCATAATGAAACAGATCAACTTCAAAATTACATCAAATGATCAAACCATTAATAAGTAGCAGCTAGAATGGCTTCAATGAAACTCATTTATGGTATATGGAAATTTTAGAAAGAAAAGGATGCTTTCTGGAAATTCAATTAGTCTAAAATTAGATGCTTATTAGAAACATAGGAGCAGAGTTACTTATCCTCAGAAGAAAATGGCACGATAAGAATTGTTTCAGCTCTTCATTGAATACGTATTTATTTAATAACCCTGTTGCTTGTAGCGGAGACAGCAAACCACTAGATGCTGCTGGTTTAGAAAATGATTGTTTACTCACCCAAAAAGAGAAGGATCAAATTAAGAGTTACTGGTCCTTAATGCAGAAGAAACTCTTAGCTTGATATGCACATGAGATAAAAATTAATTTATTCAACTATAAAGGACATTAACCTATCGGAAAGGAGAACAAATCTTTGATTTGCTGGATCCTCAAGTGCTGCCGAAAACAACAATCTCTCTGCTTCAATCATACTCGACTCCCCCCATGCCACCTGTTAAATTGCATGACAATCAAGTAGATTCAACTCATCATGACAGACGAGTGATCACCAGTAACAAAGGAGGAAAACAGCTTCTTGAGTTTAAGAATTGTCCTACTGTAGATCCGTCTAGCCGCTAAAGACATCGAAAGAAAAGCATAACTCAACGTTAAATCAAAGTATAAATTTCGACCAACATGCCTTGAAAAAAAAAAAAAAGAATATACAGAATCGTCATTCACAAGCCTAGTGAACACAGTTTATTGACGTGGCAGAAACTCCATTTGATTTTGTTCCATTCTTCTCGTCTCCAGCAACAAGATGGAAAGTTAAACATAAGGACTTTTTCATGGCAACAACGAAAATCCCATCAAACGACCTATAGATTCAACCTCAGTGAAGATAAACTGATTGAGCTGAAAAAGAAAAAGAAGAAATTTACGCATTTCCTCTGAATTCTCACCTGAATGCTATCGTTCAGCTGGCGACCATAGAAGAAATGCGACCTCGTCGTCGATTCATCGAACACAAAACCCGGCTCGGAGTGGACGTATATCGAGAAGTTCTCCGCTTCAGCATTCTGCAGCAGACAACACGCAAAAGGAGCTCGTCGGTTCCCACACCGCACAGATAACGGGACCGAAAAATCTCACAAGAACACGAAAAAGAGGAAGGCGAAGGAGATGATCCGAAACCTCGAAGAAGCTTCCCCAGAGGAAATCGAGCGGCAGGTTGCGGCGAGCGAGGAAGAGGAAGGCGAGCTTGGGGCTGCCGATGAATCCCCCGCGGCCGCCGTCGCGGCGGAGGGAACGCGATCGCGCGCGATAAATCTCCAGATACGGAGACGACGTGGAGGAGGAGGAGGGGAACGTAGGCTGGCGGTGGAGCCTGAGGAGGGCGAGGACGCAGAGAGAGATGGAGAGGAGGACGACCAGCTTCCAGCCGGACCAGAGAACGGAGCGGGACGGGACTTGCGCGGGCTTCTTCATCGCCGTCCTTCCTGCAAGCGGCGAAGCCATGAATTCCACAGAGCAGAGCATATAACGAGGAGAGAAAGACAGACAGACAGACAGAGACAGACAGAGAGATTACATTTGATCGGGAGCATTTGAAGGAATTTGGAGAATCACAACCTCGGACGCAGAGAGAGAGAGAGAGAGAGAGAGAAGTGTCGGAGCTTCGAAGGAAAGGTCGAGGCAGAGCTTCGAAGCTTTGGTCGTGTCGTCTTCGTCTTCCTCGACACGGAAAAGTGACGTGCAGAGCGCGTCTCCGGAAGGAGACGATGCGACGCGGTCCAAAAACGACGCCGCTGATCCTGCGGTTTCGGTTTCGTTTCAGTTCGCCCTCATAGCTAACGCCCTCATAGCTAACGTCAAAGCCTAACCCTCCCATTATTAATTTGGATTAAATTATGTGTACTAATTTGAGCTTTTTTAACCATATTGTTATACAAATTTAGAGTTTTTCTTAATATTAAACCTTTACAGTACCCCCGTTTTAATAGATATTAAATTGGAAGACCATCGCATAGAATCATATATTATCTCTCGCGTATTTCAATTTTAAGATTCGAGTCGTCTCTTTTCATCTGATAAATAATATTATCAAAAACGACTGCCAATATAAGTTTGCCATTCCTTTATATACACGTCACCCTTTCTCGCCTTGCTCCTTTGGGGGGTATAAAGATGATGATTAAACGGCACCGTGCAAGCACGATACAGGGACGTGCCAACAAGGAGGCGAGACTCGGAGATGATGGGGGTCGTTTTTGAATGAAGAGAGTTTGGAAAGGCATCAATGTCAAGAAGAGCAATGACCATTGATGATGGGGTTTGAGGGTTGGTGCTTGTCTTGAAGAATTTGACTTTGTGAATCAGAAGAAAGATGCCCAAAAGTTAGGGTGTCTGGTGAGTGGTCAACCTACTGCTGCTGCTGGCTGTCTTCGATTCTGGCCTTCTTTCTTGGAGTTCAAATCACCTCCATGTCTTTGACCATCTCCATCTCTCTAACCACCTAATTGCCCAGGACAGCACCCTTTGGAAGGTCAAGAACTCTAGCGACCAGTGAACTCCATCTGTATTCCTATACCCAACATGCTCGCCAATATGTTTAAGCCATTTATGGTCTATTTACTAAATATAATCAGCACACATGATAACTCAGCCCAGTCCATCATGTATGGATTAAGACATGGATCTATGTCTCATTTTTGCAGGTCTAATTAGCATACAGAATCTGATGTGTCAGGTGATGATACATTTAACATAGAAACAGCAAAATGCCCAGGAGACAGAGCACAGGAACGGAGGAACTGTTGAAGGAGAGAATTCTGCTGGATAAGCTAAGCACTTTGTACAAACCGTTGCCCAGTAGAATACACTCTTGATGCATCACAACCGCCTTATCGCAGCATCTCACGGACTGAAGGATACAATAAGGAGATAACGGTCTTTGCTTCGCAAAATGCATCAAAATCTTACATCTCCAATGCCAAGGAGTGCATTCCCACTTCCAGCGTTCAAACATAGGAATCAAGACTGACGGCCACGTGTCTGCATTGCCAAGTTAAACACCTACCACAACATGATGCAATGCCTCATTTTGTTGATGAAGTAATGGCACAGCAAGATGATATATGTTGGTGACCTAGCAGATCGCAACTGGTCCGTATCTTCTTCTTCATTGTTCGGTCTTACAAAAGTATCTGGAATAATAAGAGTTAGGTTTATCAGCAGAACAAAAAAATTACAAGACGAAACTTTTGTCTCTTTAATGAAACATGACTCCCCTGACACTGGCAGACAACCAATTTTAAGTGCAAAACACACCTTGGCATTTACAACTATTGGTGCACGATAAACAAGGGCCAACTCCATAATGCACAGTCAAAGTGACTATTAAGCTCCGACCTTAACATTTTCACGGTCCAAGATGACATTAAGGATCTTGCCAGGGACAAAGATCCTTCTTTTGATGGATTTTCCATCCAGATACTTAGAAAGTTTCTCATCCTTCAAAGCTAATCTGAAAGCATCCTCCTCAGAGCACCCTTCTTTGACCTGGACAGTACCCCTCGTCTTGCCATTGATCTGAACTGGTAGCATCATAGTCGACTCCTTCAAGTAATCAGGATTAGCCTGCCATTCAAAATCAAAATTAGGAAATGAATGGTGACTTGTAATTGAGCCCAAATATCCATGTTGGATGATGAAGTTAGAGACCGGAAGAAAGTCAATCAGTGATACATTTATCGTTAATTTCTTTACATCTAAGTCGGCCATAGTCTAACCAGGGCACTCACTACCACATAAGAATTATGGAATTTACATGTTTCATTAAGTGAAAGAAAAGGGGGAAAAAAGAAGTTGAAAGGCTATTTGCATGAGCAACAATATTAGCAGAATCTTACTTTCAGCTATTGTCATCTCTCACTCTGTAGATTGTACAGCATTAAGTAATCACAAAGATGCAGGATAAGAAAGAGTCACACAAACGAATACAATCTATACCTTTGGAAAAGTTTCATAAGCCAATGAATTCGAGTGCCCCAGGCGAGACCAAAGCTCCTCTGCCATATGAGGAGCATATGGAGCAAGCAACAAAACAAATGCTTCTGCTACTGACTTTGGCAGTTCTTCCCACTGAATGAAAGAGACAAAAAGAAAATAGAGCATTGATTTCACAAAGAATTGATGCTATACTGGACCAAGCTGAGAAAAAGGAAGAAGTAGATAAAGCAACATTAATACAGTGAGGGCATTTCATTCAACAGAAGAGAAAGAACCTTATAAGCAGCATTAATGAACTCCATCATTGCAGAAATTCCAGTATTGAACCGTGTCCCTTCTATCTCCTCCGTCACCTGCAATGGTAGAGAACTCAAGTTGACAACTCCATCATTCTTTGCGTCATCATTGACTAATTCCCACAGGTCCTTGTAAAGATATTTAACGACTTCTAGTAATTTATTTGTCATTTCAAAATAAAATACATGAGTAACCAGAAAGCAATGGGGCATTGACAGATGATGCAACAGAAGTAAAGACCTTAGCAATACATTTATGAAGAGAACGAAGCTGTCCTAGACTTGGTTCTACATCGGTTGCCACCACTCCCCCCTTGAATGTGCCACTAGGTGATGGTGAACCAATGAGCAGCCTCCACGTTCTTGCCAGAAACCGATGAACGCCCTCAATCCCACTGGTGCTCCAAGTCTTTGAGTCTCTGGAACCCAAGAGAAACAACAGAAACTTCAGAACAACTCATAATGATAGTAAGAGCCTAGATAAAATGATCTAGGGGGGTTATAAAAAACTGAAGGTATATAAATACCTAAACGGTCCCATGAACATCTCATACAAGCGAAGAGAATCCGCACCATACTCAGAAACAACATCATCAGGATTGACAACATTTCCCCTGCTCTTACTCATTTTATAAGCACGTGCTGTAAGACGAACATTAGGATTGTCCTTCAGTACGAAATATTCCCCAGATTTTGTGACCTAAGCAAAGGAGGTGGCATTGCTTAATGCACAAGATAATGTTCTGATTTCTATCTGAAATGCCAAGTTGATGCATGAAATTAACTTACTTTTTCTTCAGTTACTACTTCTTGAGTATATTCACCCAATGAATCGGCAGCTTCTGCAGATACATAATTTCCATCATCATCTTTGTATGCTGTATATTGAACCTGCCGCACACGCCATTTAGGAGAGCTCTCATTGATGGAAGAAAATGTGGACAAACAATTCTTACTTACCTCACCAAGAATGATTCCCTGGTTTATAACACACTTGAAAGGCTCTATCGTGGAAACAATACCAATATCATATAGAACCTGAAACATACAGATAAGCATGAGACTTAAGTAAATAACATCAGCATAACACCACATGCAGCCATGTTCTGCCTAATAATAGTGCCCATGTTCCACAGCCTAAAAGCCCTTCCATACCAACTTAACCAGCATAACTACCCAAGAGAGCAGACCCATGTAGATCTAGGCTAAAAAGACCCACGAGATTCAAGATATATTTAGTTTTGATCTCTAAACTTTCCTCTTATGCTCTCTGTACTAGCCCAAGACTGCCCTAAGAACCACTTCCTACAAATCAGAATTATTGAAAATCATCATATGATGCTTTTGGTCAAAATAATTTGGAATACTAAAGGGCATAACCACGTAAGCACATGTTTTTGGTATAATCCTGTTTCATACCCAAGTTTTCTTTCGTTAGTTAGTTAGCATTAGGCAACTAGCCAAAGACAAAGGCAAGAGAAGTCCAAATCACAAACCTTGTGCCAGAACCTAGAGTAAAGTAGGTGGAGTACAGCATGCTCAGCACCACCAACATACACATCAACTGGGCTCCAGTACCTGAGACAAGATAATAACATGAAATTTAACATGGTAAAGCGAACGTAAGATGCATGATCCCTACATTCGACCAATCAAAGAATATTAAACTGGTGGAAGAACATGAACTTTAGAGGTTGATCTTACATTTCTTTCTCCTTAGAGACTAATTCTTTGGAATTTTTCGGATCCATAAATCTCAGATAATACCTGTTTGAAGAAGGAAATGCACAAAGTCAAATCTCAAAACTTTTACAAGACCATTTAATTCCTGCACTTTACAAGTTCATAAAGTTGCTAAAGACCACATAAAAATCATTACCAGCAAGAACCAGCCCACTGCGGCATGGTGCTTGTTTCTCTTCTTCCGATTTTTCCAGATGATTGATCCATGGTTCGAACCTGACGAGAAACCAAATTCAGCAGAACCCTAGCAGAACAAGCTGGAAAAAAATGTTTCATAAGCAAAATAAAATGGCCCAGCATACAGAAAACACACCCATGCGTCTGCCTTTGATAATGGTGGTTCCCCCGTCCCCGTGGGTGTAAAGTCATCTAACTCAGGAAGCAAAAGAGGCAGGTCCGTTTCACTGAGTGGGACACTCTCACTGGTTTCATCAAAGAAAATGATGGGAATAGGTTCCCCCCAGTAACGTTGCCTAGCAAAAAGCCAATCCCGCAACTTGTAGTTCACCTGGAAAATTAAAATTTTAAGCAAATACAGGCTATCCCAATCATTTCATGGTCAATTTGAACAACCTCACACCCAATCCTTCTAATCACATGGAAAATGTATCAAATAAAGAGAACATCGCACCTTCTTCTTCCCATTTCCAGTCTTCTCAGCCCATTCAGTGACTCTGGAGGCAGCTTCCCCACTCAGTAAACCATTGATGTCAAGCCCAGATGCTGAGTCCGAGGAATTGATAATCATCCCTTCACCTGAGTAAGCCACTTTGGAATCAGGGCTGCTTTCCCCATCAGGAGTCACAACCCAACGAATGGGGATTTCATACTTTAGAGCAAACTCGTGATCCCGCATATCATGTGCTGGTACAGCCATTATTGCTCCTGTACCATAACTGCCAGGAGCAGAAAGTGCAGGTGATGCACATAATTTATGATGTGCTCTCTGGAAAGAGAACCAACTTGAAAACACTGGCAAACATATTTGACGAGAAGTAACAGGGAATATAAGTCATAAAGACCATTTTTGAGGAAAATGCTTCCAATATTACTTTGGCAACAAGACATTCTCTAAATCTTCCAAAGAGGTGAATAAAAAACAATTAACTAGCGGCACATACCTCCCTAAAACATAATCTGCAACCCATATAGGGATTGCTTCCCCATTAGCTGGGTTTACTGCAAAGCTACCACTAAAGACACCAGTTTTTTCCTTCTGAAGCTCAGTTCTCTCAAGGTCACTCTTTCTCGATGCTATGTCCTTGTATTCCTCCACCTATTGCCACAAAATACAAAGTTATAATTCTGTTTACCATTAAAAAGAAACATATACGAATTCAAAACAAGAAGACAATGGCCGTACATCATCACGTTGGGCTTCAGAGACAAATGCTGACAACAAGGGATGCTCTGGTGCAACGACTAAGTAACTGCGAGAAAAAAGGCATGGATGAATGCGTGCCATAATCCAACCAAATTCAGTATAGAAGGGTTCCCGTACAGCTAATATGACAAAGAAGAAGTTTTACGTTACTCCAAAGATTGTGTCAGGCCTGGTAGTGAAGACAGTTAGCTCTAGATTCCTTTCCAAATTATCACCCTCCGCAACATGGAACTTTAACTCAGCACCTTCTGATCTCCCAATCCAATTTCTTTGCATTTCTTTTATGCTTTCAGGCCACTCAAGGTCATCCAGATCTTCAAGAAGACGGTCAGCATATTCAGTAATCTTGAGCATCCATTGCCGCATTGGCTGCTTGTAATAAACAATGACACTGTAAAATTGTGAAACCATTCAAAATGATGAAATCAAGATTCTAACCTAGCTAAAAAAGGTATTATCGTTTCCTAAATATCAGCATATCACTTTTTACCTTTCTTATAACTGGATGGCTGCCACGCTCGCTAACACCATCTATCACCTCCTCATTAGCCAACACAGTACCAAGAGCAGGGCACCAATTTACTGGCACTTCAGCCTGAACAAGTAAACACCTAGATAATGAACATTTCAAACAAATACTGAATATTCAGACAGAAGCAAGTGGTTTTAAGTACCTGATATGCCAATCCTCTCTTGAAAAGCTGAAGAAAAATCCATTGGGTCCACTTGTAATATTCTGGTTCTACTGTGGAAATTTCACGATCCCAATCATAGGAAAAACCTAGGGATTTAAGCTGCAATTCCAATCACAGTGCAATTGCCCGAATGTAAAGCCCACCACATACTAGAAGCTTAGGAACTGCTTTAAACAGTGTCAATGATGAAACTATAAAGTAGTAGCCACAAAACTTTTCCTGCTTATTTACCAAAAAAAAAAAAACTTTTCCTGCTTCACAACTAAATGGAGAATATATATGAAGAAGCGTCCGGTAAAGCTCTTACTTTCATTAGCCGGATGGTCCATCAGAACCTCCTTAAAAAGGTTTTACTTTGTTGAGTCCTTCTCGAATAGTCTTTCAGATTGATCAAGGCTATTTTGCTTTTCTGACTACCACCAGTAGAAACCTAGAAATAACCAATCCACTTTCTAAGCTATGAAATCAAACAGCTAACACACCTCTTAGATGACCAAATCCCTCTTTGTAGTTTACAAGTAAACGTGACAAAGAAGCCAACACAAAGTGTCTTCATGAGAGAAAAGAGGTTTAAAAATACATAAAATCTTCCACTGGCAAGTCTAGGCCCCGGGTTTTTTCCCAAAAAATTCGAATCAAGACCAAGCAAATGCAGCTTTATGATAATGTCCTACACTAAATGAGGAAGATCAGTCACCTGTATGCGAAATCGGTTAATGTTCCTCAAAGTTGTGATTTTTGGGTGGGTTCCGGTCTGCCAAACACAAACAAAGTCCTGTTACAAACCACTATGTAACTGCAGAATAATTTTTTAAAAATGCATGTAACTACCAAGCCAAAATCAAAAAGAAAACCTCAATCGCATACTGCTCTGCAGGCAATCCAAAGGCATCCCATCCCATCGGGTGCAAAACATTGAAGCCTTGCATTCTCTTGAATCTAGCAAGAATATCAGTGGCAGTGTATCCCAGGGGATGCCCAACGTGTAATCCCGCTCCACTGAATTGAACAATCAATTAGCCCAAAAAAAAAAATCTCACTTCCAAGAACACAACATGAAAACTAAGCAAAACAATGAATTCGGTCCGAATGGGTTAACCTAAATTATGGAATTGCTCAAAACCAACCCCAGTTGCTCAAGACACTCAATTAGATTGTGCTTCCCAATTCCCTTCCTTGGCCTGGTGGAGTTACCAACTTTGAAAAAACAACTACTCACTGACGAAGACGACTAGAAACTAGAGAGAGAAACCTGGGATAAGGGAACATGTCGAGGACATAGAACTTGGGCTTAGACGTGTCAATCTCATCTGGGGTTCTGAAAGTTTTGTTCTTTTCCCAGTATTCTTGCCACTTTGGCTCAATCTCATGAAAAGGGTATGCTCTCTTCACCGAAGCCTCTTGCTTCTGCTTCTGCTCTTCAACGTCAGTCAATTCACCACTCACCTGACTCCTGATTCTTGCTCTACCATAAGCATTCCCTCTCCACGTTGTACCGTCGAAATGAATGCCAAAGAATTTGTTCTTGGCGGTGTTTGTGGGGATTAGTTTTTTGGTAAAGATCGGTCTCTGGCCCCGGGTGAAGAAGGGAAAAGAAAGAGGCTGATAAGGAGACTGGGATAGCAGCTGGTTATGCAAATATTGAGAGCTTGTAATCATTTTTCTGCAGGGAGTGTGAGAGTGGAGGGAAACGGGAGAAGGGATAGACGCAATGGATCAAGATAACGCAGGAAACCCAATCCTGGCGGGTGGAAAAAACGGATTTGGCGTTTTCATTCATCTGTTGTGGGTTTGCTTCAACAAATCAAGCCTGAGCTTTCAGCCATATGGGCTTTTGGGCTGTGTTGTTTAGTAGGGGTGAACAATGGTCCAGGATTAACCTCGATCGACCCAAAAACCGCCCAACTCGATTTGTCATGATCAGATTTTTAAGACAAACAGATCGGTTATTGGTTCTGAAATTTCTAATCCGATATTGTGCGAATTGTTCCTCGATCTTAAGGTGTCGGAGGTGTTGGGTTGGTCCAACTCGGATCAACCCGACATATTTAAATAATAAATATTGACATTTTTTGACAGGCCCATTTTTATAAACTTCAAAGGACAACGACTTAGCCTTTTTCATTCATTTTAGTTCTTCCCGAGCTCAAACCAAGAAAAAAAGGCTGACTCACAGACTCAATGTATGTTATATCTTCTTTAGTTCTTCCAATCCAAGTATTCTACTTTTCTTCACTTTTTATTCATCAGACTCATTCGCTCACAATTTCACAAGCCCTAATTTCTTGAGTACCACTTTCCCATTGGCCCTGTTGCTGCTCGCTTGCCTCCTCACCCGCTGCTTCATCGCCACCACCTCGCTCTCTGCCGCCTCACTCGCCTACTCACCCTTTGCTTGCTCACCTGCTATTCTACAAATTGTCATAGTAGCAAGTGTAATGATCTCATTACATGTGCAATGCAACATGAACAGTTGTCAATCATGTGCAATGTTTCGTTTTTCTTGGTTGCACATGTTGTTTCATAGCTACTCTTTTGCACATGTTGTTTCATAGGATTTATTGTACGAATAATTTAGTGGTCTTAGGTTGACCTTAGGACCAGACCGAACCAGTTGGGTCAATTCGGTCATCGATCCCAAGCTTGATGGGTTGATCCACAGTTTCAAATTTTGAAGACCAACACTATATGGGTTAGTCCTCGAGTTAAGCACGGGACCAGCCTAAACCAGACCATGTTCACCCCTATTGTTTAGTCCCCCAACTAGAGAAGGGAAAACATGGACCGGAACTATGTTTATATCCCATTGCAGGGAAAATAAAAATAGAATGATGCACACACCTCCTTAAGCACTCTTACCCCTTTGATCATTTGTTAACTTAGTTTTTATCAAGCTTCTACGCATTACATTACATGACATACTAAAATTATTTTTTTTTTACGGTTGACATATGGAGTTCATACGACACTCAATCAGCATCAAAGATAATCGATCCAATCTGAACCTCATTTTCAATTCATTCCGTGCTTACCCCAAACTCGAAATTCTCAATCCACTCTTTTTATGGGTCGAATGAAAAAAAAAAAAAGGCAAGCCGACTTTTTGCAAATGAGATGGTAGAAAAGCTTATAGGGTTGCATTGGGAGCAAATTTATGTAAATAGTGAAGGCCTCTTTGCACCTCCAATCAATAAGGTTAAGAGACATTTGCACGTGCTTTACTTCTATCTCTATCATTCGAGGGATGGAAGAGTAGAGACATTGCGACAATTGCAGTTGAACCGGAAAAAAATATTGAAGGTTGGGCTATGTGTCGAACCTAAAAGTCCTTATTTAGGCTCACCCTTGATACAAGAAAATATTATGTTTTCTTAATATGATGAACAAGCCTTGGTTTACTTGACCGAGTCTTTGTGGTTGGAGCTGGGTTCAAGCGACAATACGCTTGTCTAGGCCCGCCCAAACGTGCTTCGGGCTTGATGGGCCTACGTGGGCCTTACCTCAGCCAAGGATTGAGGCCTTATAATCTGTAATTAATATGCTTTTCCCCGAGTTACCATTAAATCCTTTTACAGGGTCTGTATTCTTCTCTTTTAGGTTCTTTAACTTGTCATTCTTTTCCCTTTTTTATCCTCATTTTGTTTGTTTGCTTGTTTGTAGGGCGATTTCTTCTTCCGTCTTACTTTACATCCAGTAAACTTTGAAAACTTGCATACATTGACTTTTTTAGGACAAATATATAAAACCTTTTTCGATATATAGATATTGACATATAAAATGATGTGATTTTTTTTTTTCATAATAGCTTAGGTCCACAACATTGGTGACTTATGGAACAGAGTACACAAAGAACGGTCAAAATAAAAAAACAAAAAAGCTGTTTTACATTGGTTTTATAGATTCTTTTTGGCCAGATATCAATTTCATCAATTGGCAGAGAAGACAAAGAAATAATTTATTTCAAGAGAAATTTGCAGCACACGATTTTCACATCTCAAAGTAAATCATGATGACTAACAATTGAAACGTGAGAGGCTTACAATAAAAATATTAAATGCCAAGATGAAAGAACAGAGCAAAGCAAGCATATATCCTTCTACCTTTTTACTGCATAAACGCCTGTTGACAGAAGGAAACACTACAGACGTCTACTCAGGCCAAGCCAATATCATGCTTAATATTAGCCTGTGCTGCTCGACACGATGCTCACAGAGAACAGTTCATTCCAGAAGAAGGCTGAGTTGGGACTCGTGTTCATGAAGCATGCTTTGTTTTTTTTTATTCAGATGCCTCTCTAGCTACTACCTTCCTGACATAAGACTGACAGAGGAATGGGCTTCACAGAAGGAACCAATGTCCCAATCATCTTCTGTAGAAGAAAGTGTCGTCAGCGCCACCACTACCGACCTCATGGTCGGTCGAAGTTGAGGATTTTCTTGGGTGCATGCCTTGGCAAGGGTGGCCATCTGCAATGCAAACATTTGAGAAAGCTTTTTGAGTATGTGGTCGATCATTATATTGAGATAGTTGAGTCCTCCGACCAAGCCCATGTCAAATTCCATAGAATACCCTTTCTCCATTATCATCAGCTAGAGAACTGTTTAAGAATTAGCTAACAGCCCCTTTCCTAACAGTTTAACCTTTTGGGAAAAACGGAGTTTATCTGACACTACCGAAGTACCTTATAAACCGAGTCCAGTGGGTAATCGTCACCAAGCCTGGGGTCAACGAGTTTCCTAAGGCTATCTTTCGGATTAGGCTTGTTTAGAACATCCTCAAACTGCAAGACATTAGTTGTAATTCAATGCAAGAAAAGCTGTTGTGATGGTTACGACGTTACTCCTGTTAGAGTATGAGAGAGAAATGAAATCGCGAGGAAAAGAGGACCGACCACAGCAACAAGTCCTTTTGCTTCACGCGCACATCCATCCATCTTTATCACGGCTTGTTTGGCAGATATGAGTTCATAGAGGACGACGCCGAAAGCATATACGTCTACTTTTGGGGAGACATCACCATATTGAGCGTACCTGCACAAAAGCAGTGCCCATGAAGTCCACTTCAACCTCAGAGTCACAAAAATTTCAGTCAGCAAATCTGGCGTCATCGATTTTTGGCCCTTTCAGGTGATGAAGTTAATGAATGTGTCCGATAAACCTAAATAACTTGAAAGTACGTCTTACTCTGGCGGCATATATCCAAAGGTACCCACAAGACGACTGTGAAAAGAAGCACTTCCGTATTCCGCCAGTTTCGATAAACCGAAATCTGCAACCTATAGACATTTAAATGCTTCAATTGTAGAGAAAATTTCATGTTAACAAATAAACTCAGTGCAGAGCATTTTCAAAACCTTCCCCCGAAAGTCTCTGTCTATCAGAATGTTTGCCGATTTGACGTCCCTATGTATGTAGACGGGAATGGTGTTCTCGTGGATATATTCGAGTCCTCTTGCAGAATCCAAGGCAATGTTCATTCTAGCCGACCATGGTAATGGCTTCTTCTCTGTTCAAGAGAATAAGGTCATGAGAAGAAAGTGAAAAGGACAGGATGTCCAATCTAAATGAATCTGGAGGATCATCTTACCTGAGCCACGTAAATGTTGACATAAGCTCCCATTTTCGAGGAACTCGAAGACCAAGAACAAGGAACCTTCAATGCAGTACCCTACTAAGCGTACCTGTAAAAAAATTTTGAGTGCATATAAGCACGTTACTTGGTAATGGCTAAACATTCAGCTCCGTAAAAGATAATTATTAAACATCCAGCAGACAGGTACCTTTCTGTATTTTCCTTGTGACTGGCTAAGTAATTTTGCAATTATTCACTGACTACAACGAGAGAACTCTAGCAGTAATCATTGTTAATGTTCATATGGTGATGTCAAGTTCATGTCGAACTGTATATCTGAAAGTCTGCACTCCCAGTAGCTAGAACATCATATACACCGGTGAGAGCGAAGTCTCACAACCAGATAGTCACTACATAAATTTTCAAAGATTAATCCCATTTACTGACATTAGATCCGCTTCAACCAGTACAGGAATTGATTAAGTTGCCATCTTTATCAATGAACTTCTTGAATTCACTTAAGGTGAAAGTGAGTGCAAAAACCCACCATTTTGCAGTGAGACTAAATTCCAAAGGACTGAGTTGACAAAATGATCAATCGAAGGAAAAGCTCCTACCAAGTTCAAGTGATGAACACGGGTCAGAACCTTCAATTCCGCAAGGAATTCCTTTGATGCTTGCATATCCATCTTCTTGATAGCAGTTTTCTGCATTTCAGCTTCATAAAATCAGCCTTCTCTCTTGACAAAGAAACACAGGCAATCAGTGTCCCAATGCAAATTACACTAGAAGAACTAAAAATTAAGTGATGATAATGTCTCGTGGGTGATTCATGAAAAGCCTCTAAGTCTAACAAGTCAAATGAAGATTGGAACTTCATCAAATGAGATCAGTAGTGCAACTAAAATCAGAAAGAGGGGAAGGAACATATCCAGCACTTTAGTAGAGTTAGAAGCACAAGTCTCGCTTAAAGTTCTATCCATATTCACCATCACTTCTAACATCAGTGCTGTCATCATCAGCTATCGTTAAAGATCAGTCTCATGACTCTCAGTACTCTCAACTTTCCTATTCCTTGATTATTGGTTTTCAATTTTTACTGAATTGTGATTTTACGGTTTTTCAGAATGCTTTTCACATTTTGGTTCAGCTTTTTCCCTGCTGCTTAATTAGTGATAATGATTTGGGATCGAGCTACAAACCTCGCCTCTCAGCTCGGCATAGTAGACAGATCCAAAGCCACCTCTGCCTATCACATTAGTCGTGCTAAAGCCATCTGTAGCCCGGGCTAGTTCCTCATATGAGAACTCCACAGATCGATATACCGTGATACCTGAGAGCTGACGAGGAGAACCAGCGACAAGCTCCGATTCCGAAGTTTTTTCTTCTGAACCTAAATGCGTATGTCATGCATAGTCAATGATCACAAAACATTCAACACTTACAAATGGGAAAAATCACGACAAAGATGATCTATTTAGTGACGTAGCATTTGCTGTTTCAAGTGAGATGATCAATTGGAACCAGAATTAGTACCTTGTCCACGTTCAAAATAGCTCTCCTCAGATGCTTTAGAAAGAATCAATGCCTCCATCACCTTCTTTATTGGATAAAATCCGGTGAAGAGACAAAAAGTGGCCAACGTAATCGCTGCTACTCCTGCAATCGATATGCCAGCGATGGCTTTGCTGGAGATTCCTGAGCAAAATTGGACCCATTGTTACTTGCAGGATAAATTAAAGACTATCCCGACCTTTGACATTAAGCAATAGAAGATGAAGGGACTGTACGGGCTCATAAAAGATCCAACAACCTTGTCTGCAAAACAGAGAGAGGGAGCTTCAGCTTATCTATGAGAAACATAGGAAACACCATAATGAAGCATTAAATTCAATCTCTTAAAATTGTTTGATAGTATGACTCACCTTAACTTCAATGGAGGATAGTTCCCACTTGGATCTGCAACATTCATGCGAAGTAAATATCAGGCACAACTTAATGAGAAGCTGAGGATGAAAAACCAAGACCTTAATAAAGAGGAGAATCCTATAAGCTTTTTCTTGCTTTGAGCTCAATTGGCATCAGCAATCAAACATTCTTCACTCCCTGACATCATTCCCGTTTTGGTGAATCATACCCTCAACATAGGCTACATTTCAAAAATGGAAAGGGTGCTCCATTTATATGTTAAGTGACCCAGAACGCAACGGATATTGAAAAAGCAGTGACCATTATAAGGACTAATTGTCGAGAGCCATGTTGAAGGGTTCAGCTGAGCTTTTCCAACGTCAAACCCTAGAAGTCCCAGGCTTCTCTCAGTCAGCTTATATAAAGGGATTTTGATGGCAGAGTGTTTCAGTCAACATATGTGGAAGAGGAAATGTTGTGGACCAAATGGCATTTCACAATGGCAATGCTTATCAGAATCCAGGAGACTTAAAACCATGTTGCTATTCTGAGGCGCTTCGGTTGCATATGCACTCAGTTTACCCACACCGTTTGATCGTGTGAACACCATGTGAGACACGCATGTCAGGGCGAATTAGGCACATATGTAACTGGTTCACTTCAATCGGTTAAAATTGATCCGTTCTTCATCCGTAGTGTTACATCGCTTTTTGTGGCAACTGTGGAGTGTTTTATGGGAAATGATACCTAATGATAATCCTGATCAGATTGAACTTTACCATGTTCCATGATTTATGCGAATGTATACGTAATTGAAAGATCAGATAAAGATGCAACCTTTAGCCGGCACAAACACCAGCCCTGTCCCTCCACTAAAGTTTTTACCCGGGTTGTACAGCTCCAGCAACAGGGCGGGCACGCCCGACTCTGCCGCCAGCCCCGACAAGTTGTCCCCCGGCCGGAGTGGGTATGTCATGAATGCCCCGTAGCTCCTGGACACGCGACGTTCCCCACACGTGCAGTTCACCGTCACGTTTATCAGGACCCCGTCCGGGATCCGGTTGGGGTCATACTCGTTGACCCGGCGCATCCACTCCTCGGTCGTCAAATTGGAGTACCTGAACATCGCGACGTTAGAGTACGTTGTGTCCGACTGGGTCACATACGTGAAGGTGTGGCCGAGGAAGTCGCCGTTCAAGCAGTCGCAAGGGAAGGGCACGTTGACCCGAGTCCCGACGGCGACGGCCTCCCCCTCGGAGACGCTGGGGTTGTACCGTCGGACCTCGGGGACTTGCTGGTTGAAGAGGTTGCTGATGTAAGTGAGGTTCGACGCCTCCCCTACATAGTACGACGCGACGGCGAGCTCACAGCCATGTCTGCACCTGGCCTCTGCTCCGAAACAGAGGATCAAAACGAGTTGGAAGGCTAATATCATGAACCGGAACGGCGTCGTTTTGACGGACAATCGTGCTTCGATCATCTTCGCGGAGCGAGTGAAGTTTTGAACCGGGGGGCCAAAAGCATTTGTGGGGATGGAGTACGCTGAGTCGGGATGAGTTGACTCACGAGGAATGAAGGTCTACATACGGAGGAAGAGAAGATCAAGGATCAACAGGTTCAGGTGATGTCTGTCGTCACCTTGGTCGATGATTCGCTCTGGAATATGATGATGGTTTGAACCGCTCAAATCCTCCATTCGCATGTGATGTAGTCAAGAACGGGAAGCGCGGGACATTGCCATCATTGACCGTCACAGACGATGCATCTGTATTATATTAATAATCTTCTTGGCATGCATTGTAAAGAACAAACTGCTTTCGTGCGAAGGTTCAAAAGTTCAGTCCTATGATTCCTTCAAATTATTTCATGACGTGAGGACAGAAAGTGGAACAACCGAAGGCCTCGACTGCAATTGTTTATCGTGATTTATTCTGTTCACTATAATCTTTCTAATCAAGTTGAGGATTTTATAATGCAATTCTTCTATCAATTGGATGTCATGATGAAATATGCATTACAGTTTTAGTCAACAGTCGGAGTCTGGAACCATTTGAGAAAATTGGAACTTATCTACTGGGTGAGCATCTGGTTTTTTATTGTTCTGCTTATGTTCAACTCCCCCAAGTGATATTTTGCTTATTACATCATGATAAGAACAAATCGAAAATCTTGGCACTAACTGATGAAGAACAAATTTTGGGTCGGATACCAAACCATGAAAAATGGAAAATCAGGTAGACCAGTAGTTTCAAGATCTTAGAGAGTGAATGGGAATCAAATTTCATTGTGTCAAGCCTTCTCCTCAGTCCCGCATTCAATCGCCCACAAGCTAGTGGATGAAGAAGACGAAGCTGAGCTGCAAAAGGCATTCCTCTGTAAAAAGGTTAGGACATTTGTGGTTAGAGTTGACATCACGTTTATGGATGTGTGGCATCAATGGAAAAATTGAAGGAACGGAGATTCACTCTCTTTGGTCAGCTGCACAAAAGCCCTGCTGTTAACTTCCGAGCTTTTGAAAATACCACGAGGAAAGGTCAGGAAATTGACAATGTAGCACTCACGCAAATGGAACCAGGTATATTTCGTTTTAGCTTCAATCCTGAAGCTGCCAAAAAGAGGGTGTTCGAGTTAGGGCCTTGGTCTTTGCTAATCATCTATCATTGCTGAAGTCGTGGGAAGCAAATTCTTTGCTAATCATCTGTCATTGCTGAAGTCGTGGGAAGCAAACACCCCTTCTCATTGCTATGAGTTTAACTCCTGCACTTGTTGGGTTCAAATCCAGGGCTCTCCTCAAATTAATTTCAAAGGAAGTGGTTCACCCAGCTGCATTTAACAGCAGCTTCTTTCGGATATGAAGGTCGATGCTATGGGTCATTGCCTCCATTAAAAAAGGGGAGATCGACAGTTACTCTAGACCTTCCATCCCCTTTAAAATCTTAAATCATAACTAGCAGTGGAGGGTATAGATTATACTAGATCTTAAGTACGGGAGACTTCCCCATTTCCGCTGTCCTGCAGAAAGATGGGCATTATGCCCAATATTTTGAAGAGGTGGCTTATAGTGAGGATAGTTTTTTCTCAGAAAACCAATGCCTTTGTTCGCTAGTGGCTCAAGCCAGAGGTTCATGAATATAGTTTTCACTAAAAGTTGTTGCTTGGAGGAGAGGATAAGGAAAATATTGAAAATGATTCATCCCAAGAAACGCCAGTGCATTTTGGACTAGTTATGCCATATGACAGGTGAATCCAGCCCACAAAAGCAGCCGAACAAAAGTCAGAAAGAAAAAGGAAAAATGAGAACTTATTCAGGAAATCTACTCAGTAATGCATGACAGGCGAATGACCGAGATCCTTCCCCCTCATATCTCAGCCCCTGTCCAAATCAGGGAGCTTCATTCGACCATAAATCAACTTCAGATTTCTAGTTAGTCATTACTTGATAAAATCTGAAAACTGGGAACTCCTGTTCCAAATGGTAATAGAGGAGGGCTAACCTCAATAAGATATCGGATTACCAATGAAGCTTATGTCTTGGAATTGTTAGGCACTGGGAACACCCTCCAGAGAGACCCAACGTGCTGCTCTCAATGGAAACGGAAGATCAAGAACAAGTGATCGTTTAAGGTATCATTTCCAGTTTCAGAACTGTTTTGCCGTGAACCTAGGAGGCATAGTCATGGACATGGAAGTTACGGAGTGAGTAGGGCTGCGCATGATACTCATTCTAGTTCTAAAAACCAGTTCTGTCGAGAATGAATTTTTTCTATTTCTGGTTCAGAATGAGTTTCTGACGAAAAAAGCGCGTTTGATATGGACATACAATTTCTGTTTCAGAAAGAGAAAGCTGTTTGATATGACCAAAAAATTTCTATTTCTGATTCTGTTTCATTTTCTAAAATATATTATTTGGGATATTGGAAGATGTTCATATTAATAAAAATAAGGAAATTTGATATTTTTTTGCACAATTTATTGTAATTTACTCTAAAATTGAAAAATCACTTTAATTGCATTAAACATTTGTAATATTCTAAATTTAAAAAAGATAAAATCCACGTAGGCAACCATAAACAATCTTCTACCATTGAGATCTCGAAAATGCATGAAGAATCTCATAAGATGTTCCAATAGACGGTACGAAATTTCAAAAGTTCACATTACACCATATGACATTACAGAAAATGATATAAGAAATACAAATTGATAAAAATACATTATAAAGGGTGCAAACAGACTATCATGGAATCAGTGGCATTCCCTCATCCATTGCCATTTGATTGGCAATACGTTTCCTAAACAAGTTCATCTCATTTCCCTCCTTAATTGATGTATCACCTTAAAAAACGTCTTCTGAAGGTTCACAAAGGTGTTCCGGATCTCCATACATGGAAAAATTCCTATCCCTCCTACCTTCATCTCGAATGTAATTATGGATAGCACAACATGCAATTACAATATGTGCTTGCTTTCGAAGTGTAAATGAGGGCATATGTTTCAAAATGAAAAAACGATTCTTCAATACCCCAAATGCTCTTTCAATGACATTTCTAAGTGAAGAATGTCTTCGATTGAACAACTCTCTTGCTGTTCTTGGTTGTCTCTCGACACCCCTATAGTCGTTTAGATGATAACGCTCACCTTAAAAGGAGTTAAGAATCTCGGAGCCGATGCATACCCCGAATCAACCACATAGTATTTACCTATAGCAACGTATAAATGAATAACTTAAGTAGAACAACAATATCAAAATACTTTGTATAGAATACATAAATACCTTGTGGTCGAGGAAACTTTGCATTAGGAGACTCCATAGCTACCGCAAGCACTCGACAATCGTTGGCAGATCCTTCCCAACCAGCATATACAAAAGTGAATTTCATATCAAATGAGCATGCGCACAACACATTTTGTGTTGTTATTTCTTTTCTGCCTCTATATGGAATTTGTTGGGCGATAGGTACAGAAACATGAACATGAGTGCCACCAATTGCGCCTATGCAACTCTGTGATTAAATCAACAACCATTATCACACAAAATTGATAATAATAAACAAACAAACCATAAAGAAAAAAATTTGCACAATAAATACAACCTTGAAGTAACGTTTATGCGTAGGATGCATAAAAATCTCATTTGGGATAGCATCAAAAGAAGGTGGAACAATGTTCTCGATGGCTAGCTTGTGAACTGCATTCAACACTATTGCAAAATATTTGCTGATAGTTTGGCCTGAATGTTGAAATCTCTCACATAGATTCCTATTTGAGCTATTGTGACAAATCATAAATAAGAATATCCCAAGTTGTTCATCAACTTTAATTTCTCGACCATCTTTCAGCCAACCTCTTGACCTCATCAACCTGCAAAGGTTGCTAAACACATGTTTTTCCATTCTAAAAACTTCATATATTCTATCTACATGTCCATGAAGAAGCTCACTCATCAATTCAGGTCCTAACAGTTGGCTATCCCTAATTGGTTCTCTTGTGTACATCGACATATCCATAGCAATGATGCACAACTAGGCTATCAATATATCTATATCTTATTCATCAAGATATACTTCAACTGATTCAACTGCTAAGACTTGGTCGATACTTTCAAGCCCCTCCATATTACCTATGTCACATATGAAATAAGTCAATAATCCAATAACCACAACATCACACCATTATATATATATATATAAGTAAATAATCCATTCAATAATAAAATCCATACCCTGCCATATCATAAAAAAAACGTAAGTCATAAAAGATACAACCCAAACCTAGTATCTCAAATACATAACTCGCTCTCAAATACAAACCAAACATAAGTTCAGATAATATTTCTCAACATCTACTTATAAAATGTCAATTAGTCCACGTCTCCTCTCAGGTAGAGCTAAGATGAATGCCTCTCCAATATGGATTACTCAATGATTCCTTCACAGCTTTGTTGTACAAATCCTGCTCTAACTCAGTCATGCCATTTAAGATGGCCATCACAGCTCCTACAGAATATGTGTCAACAGGTGCTGATGATTGTGATGGTGGATCCGAGGAGACCGATGCAGATGTAGACTGGACAGTCCTGACATTAATCAAATTTCGAATGGCTTTGCAAGTGGCTTCATATTCAGTTGCCTTGCTCTTCCTTCTCCTTTTGGCATTTGGAGTCCTATCTACCTTGTGCTTCCCATGGTTAGTTGCTGATGTAGTCACATCGGGCGTAAACACTCCCTCACCAATAGGTTGGCTATCAAAATCTGTCGGATCACTTATCATATCAGCACTACTATCACCTTCACCATCCCCATCACCACCAAGAGAGACAAAAGCATCAAAATCAGTTTCATCTCTATCTGAGGACAACACTGGTTCTGCATTCCCTACTGCATGCTCCCCAGTAGCAAACGTATCCCCAAACACAACACACAAATCAGGATACTGAGGAAATCCTTCCGTCCTAAATTTAGCACATTCCTTATTATCATGTAATTTACACCAAAATGACTTACATAAGCAATATAATCAAAGCTTATAACAAAAAAAAAACAACGAAAATAATATGATACCTTAATGTGAGCCTCCCATACACTTTCTTCGGCCACAACAACCGTATTGTTTATGTGATCCCATCCAAATCCAGATTGAGACAAAAGTTTCTTGAAACTAACAAATTATCTCCTCAATTTGTTGACCCTGTTCTTTATCTGAACCAAAGTAAAGTTGAGTCCTGTCCGTTTATTGAATTCAGCATGTATGTTATTCCATCCTTTTTTGTTGTACGTAGAGGTTGTGCGATTTCCCTTTTTTACCTCTATAACCAACAAGCTTATGAGCTCGTTCACCAAAGGCTCAGTCCACTTTGCCATAGACATTTCTTTTTGGGAGGCCATTTTACCTAAAAAACTAGTATGAGCACTCTAGAAAACTAGTTTACACAAAAATTAAGATAACTACCAAGCTAGAACAACTTCAGCAATGAACCGACCAACAACTTCAGCTAAATCCCCTAGAGAGAGAAAGACTGAGAGTCCCCTCGCCAAAGAGAGCCCCCCCCCCAAAACGAAAAGAAAATTTCCCCCCTCGCGAACCAGAGAATTCCTTCCCCTTTTTTTACCTTTTTCCCCTCCAACCGAATTTTTCCCTCTGCGAAGCCTTTTCCCCCACAACAGAATCGGTTTCTTTTTTTTTTCCTTTTCTGCCCCCGAGATCTCTTCGATTTTCCCTTGCACGAGCTAAAAGACCAAGGAAGAGAAGGCTGGGCTCATAGAAAATGGATTTTCAATCAATGGGCTGATGTAGTCTACGTGGGGAGAGGGGCTGGGCCAAAAAGAAAACGAGCAATGGGCTTCAGAAATGGCCCGTTCGTGAATGGCCTATATGTCGCATGAGGCAAAGCCCAATTAATAAAGTTCGGCCATTGGATTTTTGCGAAGGCTTTTATTATTATTTTATTAGAAAGATTTCCAATCGACATTAATTATTAGAAAATTGACTAATAAATGGTTTATTGGGCGGGTAAAAATTAGGTGTCAACAATATGCTGCTGTCTCACCTGTCATTTTCAGCAAAATTATGACTTGTGAATCAGATAAAGCTATTTGAGATTTTCTCAAGGCTGAGTATCAAGGAGATAAGAGGATTAGAAGCATAAAAGCGTTGAATCTGATCACAGAGTTTGAAAGGCTGAAGATGAAGGAATATAAGACGATCAAGGAGTATTCGGATAAGTTGGTAAGTATTACAAACCAGGCAAGGATCTTAGGTACTGATCTTTCTGACAATAGATTGGTGCAAAAGATACTTGTCACATTGCTAAAAAGATTTGAGGCAACCATTGCTTTTATGGAGAATACCAATGATATATCTCAGATCAAGTTGGCCGAATTGCTTAGTGCTTTGCAAGCACAATAGCAGAGGAGATTGATGAGGCATGAGGAAAGTGCGAAAGGAGCTTTGCAGGCCAAAGAACAGTAGAAAATAGGATAGAAAGACCTGAAATAAAGGGAAGAAAGAGCATGGTAACAGTGGTTCGGAAACTGTTGTGGGAGAGAGTAGTGCAGGTGGTTTCAAGACCTATTGGGGAAAGTATCATCCATGTCAACACGATGGAAAAGAAGAATCGTCCACACTTTAGATGCCGAAAAGGCCAAATGTAAGATGCAAAAAGTGTCAAAAATAAGGACACGTTGAAAAGTTCTGTAGAGAGAGGAGAAATCAGTAACAAGGTGAGGTACGAGTTACTGTCCAGCAGGAGGCAAATCATCTTTTTGTTGCCTCTTGTTTCTCTTCTAGTACTCCATGTAATAGTTGGCTAGTTGATAGTGGTTGTATAAACCACATGACTAGTAAAAAAACCCTCTTTATAGATATTAACATGTCATTGAAGTCAAGAGTGAGGATTGGGAATGGGGAGTACTTAGAAGTGAAAGGTAAAGGGGCTATAACAATAAAGAGTTGTGCTGGAACTAAACTGGTTTGTAATGTGATGTATGTGCCTGAGATTGATCAGAATTTGCTAAGTGTTGGGCAACTAGTAGAAAAAGGGTTTAAAGTGACATTTGAAGAGGAGAAATGCCTTATAGTCGACTCAAATGGTCAAGAGTTATTCAGGATAAAGATGCAGCAAAAGAGTTTCTCCTTCTTAAAAAGAAGCAGGTGGCATTTAAGAGTCAGGCAAGAGACCGTTGTCCAAGGTATGAGTCTGAAGGTCGTTAGACAATACAAAGTTTGAAACCATTAAAGTCTGAGACTTTACATGAGTCTGAAGGTCGTTAGACAATACAACGTCTGAGCCCATCAAAGTCTGAGACTTCTCTTATTCTAGATACAAAATCTGAGACTGAGCAAAATCTGAATATAAAGTGTGAAGATAATCAGACTTTAGCGACAAAGTCTGAAGACTGAGTCTGTATTCACGTGTCAAGCTACTGAAACAGAAATGTGGCATAAGAGATTGGGGCATTTTCATCACAAAGGCGTGCTGTTTGTGCAGAAGAATGACATTGTTACTAGGTTACGAAACCTAGAAGAGAAGATCACAAGGTACAAGGCTTGTTTGTTAGGCAAACGGACTAGACTTTCATTCAAGAATTCTACTTGGAGAGTTACAAAGAAGTTGCAACTGGTTCATATAGGCTTATGTGGTCCACATGTGACACATTATTTAAATGGCAGTAGTTATTTCATTATTCCCATTGATGGTTATACCAGAATGTGCTAGATTTATTTCGTGAAGCAAAAGTCAGAAGTTGCTGTGATATTTCTGAAGTTTAAGAGATGGGTCAAGAACCAAAGTGGCTGTAAGATTTGGGTCATTAGATCTAATAATGGAACTGAATATACTTCACAAAGGTTTAATTCTTTTTGTGAAGAGGTTGGAATTGAGTATCAACTTAATGTTCCTTACTCTCAACAGCAAAATGGAGTAAGTGAGAGGAAGAATAGCACAATTATGGAGATGATTAGATGTTTGTTGCATGAGGAGAATCTATCAAAAGAACTTTGGGCAAAAGCAGCAAATACATCAATATTTTTGCTGAATAGACTTCTTACGAGAGTGTTAGATTTGAAGACGCCTTTGAAGTTTGGTTTGATATCAAACCAGTTCTGAAAAATCTGAAAGTGTTTGGTATTTGTGCTTTTCTCATATTCCACAAGTGAAGAGAGACAAGCTAGGTGAGAAAGTTGAACCTGGAATCTTTATAGGCTACAACTCAGTGTCAAAAACCTATAGGATCTATCAGTCACAAACAAAAAAGGTAATCATCAATAGGGATATTCAGTTCTTGGAAGATGATAAATGAAATTGGAAAGATGAGTTGCAAAGTAAGTACAAGGAAAACTCGTAATAAGCTGATGAGTTGGTAGATAATGTTCCAGTTAAGGAAACTAGATTATTGACTAATTTGTATCAAAGATGTAGTGTGGCTATCTTAGAACTGGCAGACTATGAAGAAGCTAGATCTAATATGAGGTAGTTAAATGCTATGAAGGAAGAAATGTACATGATTGAAAAGAACCAGGCTCCCAAACCTAAAGATAAGAAGATAATTTGAGTGAAATGGGCCTACAAGACCAAGTTAAATCCCGATGGCTCGGTAAATAAATACAAGGCAAGGCTGGTGGTGAAGTGATATGCTCAAGTTTGGGGAGTAGACTTTTCAGAAACATTTGCTCCAGTGGCAAAGCTGGACACCATCAGAATGATACTTGCAATAGCAAATCAACAAGGTTGGAAAGTTTATCAGCTAGATGTAAAGTCTACGTTCTTAAATGGAGTGTAGCAAGAAGAAATTTATGTTGAGCAACCTGAAGGCTTTGTCACACAAGGCCAGGAGGATAAAGTTTATCTTTTGAAGAATGCGCTTTATGAGTTTAGGCAAGCTCCCAGAGCATGATACAACAAGATGGATGAATACTTGCTGAGTTTAAGCTTCAAGAAAAACCTTAGTGAATTTACCTTGTATGTTAAAAGGTTAGAAACTGATTTGATGGTAGTATCTCTTTATGTAGATGATATGCTTGTGATAGGGAGTAGTGTAGGTCAAATTGTTGCATTCAAATATAAAATGATGAAGATGTTTGAGATAACTGATTTAGGCGAAATGTCATACTTTCTGGGGATAGAAGTTAATCAAACTCAAAATGAAGTTTTTATCTGCCAAAAGAAGTATTTGAAGGAGATCTTGAAGAGGTTTAGCATGGAGGAGTGCAAAAGTGTAACTACTCCAATGGCTAAGAATGAAAAACTCCAAAAGAAATATGGTTCAAAAGCTGCAGATAAAAAAGTTGATAGAAGTTTGATTGGTTGTCTTATATATCTCATTATAACTAGGCTAGACATCTTATTTCCAGTAAGTGTTTTGTCTCGGTTTCTTATTATGCAAGTAAGTTGCATATGGTAACTGCAAAGAGAGTGTTAAGGTACTTGAAAGGAACTTTGTCATTTGAAATAAAGTTCAGCAAAGTTCAAGACTTCAAGTTGCTGGGATATTCAGATAGTGATTGGATAGGTTCAGAAGATGATATGAAGAGCACTTAAAGATATCGTTTCACTTTTGGTTTAGCTTATTTCTCTTGGTATTCAAAGAAGTAAGAAATAGTGGCTCAATCAACTGCTGAAGCTGAATTCATTGCAGCAACATCAACTGTGAATCAGACATTATAGTTAAAAAAAGCTAATGGATGATATGCATTTGGAGCAAGAGAAAAACATATAGATTCTAGTAGACAATCAAGCTACTTTAGCTATCTTGCAAAATCCGGTGTTTCATGAAAAGACTAAACACTTTAAAGTTAGATACTATTTCCTAAGAGAAGTGCAAAAGTCTGGAAAAATTAAGCTAGTGCATTGCAGCTCAGAAGATCAAACTGCAGATGTGTTTACCAAATCATTTCATGTTAGCTGTTTTGAGTTTCTTAGAGCTAAGCTAGGAGTGTGCAGCACTTGATTCATGAGGAGAATGTTGATGAATCAAGGTGTGCAGCAGTTGTTTTTCTATTTAAGTCATGTCCTATATTTTAGGAGTTAGTGGGAAAAGTGGTAGTTCATATTTTAGTAACTATTGTACAGTTATTTGTTGTTTAAATGTGTTGCTTTTAGTTTGTATTTAAGATAGATTTTCCATAATTAATGTTAATGCAATTTTCCTTTTCATTACTACATTCCTGCTGTATTCTGTAATGTGCTGCACAAAACAGCAGAGTTTGTTCTTTTCTTGCTGCATGTTCTGATTTTTCTGCAGCAAAGAACTAGTACTCAAATGCAGCACAACAATTTAGAAAACAATAGTCTTTGGCCCCGGGTGAAGAAGGGAAAAGAAAGAGGCTGATAAGGAGACTGGGAAAGCAGCTGGTTATGCAAATGTTGAGAGCTTGTAATCATTTTTTTTTCTGCAGGGAGTGTGAGAGTGGAGGGAAAGGGAAGAGGGGACGGATGAAGAGATCCAGATAGCGCAAGAAACCCAATCCTGACGGGTGGAAAAAACAGATTTACCAATTTTATTCATCTGTTATGGGTTTGCTTCAACAAATCAAGCCTGAGCTTTTCAGTCATCTGGGCTTTCGAGTTGTGTTCTTTAGTCCTCCAACTAGAGAAAGGAAAACATAGACTGGAATTGTATTTAGTATCCCATTGCAGGGAAAATTAAGTAGAAAGATGCATGCACCTCCTTAAGCACTATTGCCCTTTCATCATCTGTCAACTTAGTTTTATCAAGCTTTTGTGCATTACATTACATGACATACTGAAAAAATATTTATTGTAGTGTATGGTGTTTAAGTAATACTCAGTAAGCATCAAAGTTACCTAATCCAATCTTGAACTCATTTCCAATTCATTCCGTGCTTATCCCAAACATGACATTCTGGATCTACTCTGTGATGGGTTGAGTGAAAAAAACATAAAAACTTATGGGGTTGCATTGGGAGCAAATTTATGCATATAGCGAAGGTCTTTTTGCACCTCGAATCAAAAAGGTGAAGAGACATCCATGCTTGCTTTGCTTCTATCTCTATTTATTCGAGGGATGGAAAAGTAGAGACCTCGCAACAATTGCAGTTGAACCAGAAAAAAATATTGAAGGTTGGGCCATGTATCGAACCTAATAGTCCTTATCTAGGCTCACCCTTGACACGAGAAAATATTATGTTTTTTAATAAGATGAACAACCCCACGCTTACCTAACCAAGTCTATGTGGTTGGAGTTGGGTTCAAGAGACAATACGCTTGTCCGGGCCCACCCACATGTGCTTCAGGCTTGATGGGCCCAAGTGGGCCTTACCTCAGCCGAGGATTGAGGCCTTATAATATGTAATCAATATGCTTTTCCCCGACTTACCATTAAATCCTTTGCACTGTCTTTTTTTTTTTTTTAAGGTTCTTTAACTTGTCCTTCTTTTCCTTCTTTTCCTCATTTGTTTGTTTGTAGGGCGAGTTCTTCTTGTGACTTACTCTTTTTTTTTTTTTTGGTCAAAGTCTTGTGACTTACTTACATCCAGTAAACTTTGCAAACTTGCATGCATTTAATTTTTTAGGCAAACTATAGAAAACCTTTTTTCGATATATAGCTATTGACATATAAAATGATGTGATTTTTTTTTTCATAATAGCTTAGGTTCACAACATTGGTGACTTATGGAACGGAGTACACAAAGAACAGTCAAAACCAAAAGTTTTTAGCTGTTTTACATTGATTTTATATATTCTTTTTGCCCAGATATCAATGTCATTTATTGACATGGAAAACGAAGAAATAATTTTACTTCACGAGAAACATGCACTACATGATTTTCACATCTCAAAGTAAATCATGATGACTAATAATTAAAAGTGAGAGGCTTACAATATTAATACTAAATGCCAAGATGAATGAATAGAGCAAAGCAAGCATATGTCCTTCTACCTTTTTACTGCATAAACGCCTATCGACAGAGGGAAACACTACAGACCTATAGCCTACTCAGGTCAAGCCAATATCATCCTACTTAATATTAGTCTATGATCCTGTTTCGAGTAATATAGCATATGCCTCTCTTCGATTGCATCTCGAACTTCCACTTTGGGCTATATTTGATTTGGAGACGAAGATGGAGGCAGGAAGAGTGACTTAGCCTATGCTGCTCGACACTATGCTCGCAGAGAACACTTCATTCGAAAAGCACGCTGAGTTGGGACTCGTGTTCATGAAGCATGCTTTCTTTTTTTTTTTTTAATCAGATGCCTCTCTAGCTACTACCTTCCTGACATTAGACTGAACGGGTTTCAAGAAGGAACCAATGTCCCAATCATCTTCTGTAGAAGAAAGTGTCGTCAGTGCCGCCACTACCGACCTCATGGTCGGTCGAAGTTGAGGATTTTCTTGGGTGCATGCCTTGGCAAGAATGGCCATCTGCAATGCAAACATTTGAGAAAGCTTTTTGAGTATGTGGACAATCATTCTATTGAGATAGTTGAGTTTTCCAACTAAGCCTACGTCAAATTCCACAGAATACCCTTTCTCCATTATTATCAGCTAGAGAACTGTTCAAGAATTAGCTAACAGCCCCTTTCCTAAACAATTTAACCTTTTGGGAAAGACGGAGTTTGTCCGACACTACTGAAGTACCTTATAAACCGAGTCCAGTGGGTAATCGTCATCGAGCTTGGGGTCGACAAGTTTACAAAGGCTATCTTTCGGATTAGGCTCATTTAGAACATCCTCAAACTGCAAGGCGTTAGCTGTAATTCAGTGCAAGAAAAGCTAAGCTGTTGTGATGGTTAGGACGTTACTCCTGTTAGAATATGAGAGAGAAATGACAGCGCGAGGAAAAGAGGACCGACCAAAGCAACAAGTCCTTTTGCTTCACCCGCAGATCCATCCATCATTATCACGGCTTGTTTGGCAGATATGAGTTCATAGAGCACGACGCCGAAAGCAAATACATCTCCTTTTGGGGAGACACGACCATATACGTACCTGCACAAAAGCATTGCCCATGAAATCCACTTCAACCGAGTCACAGAAATTTCAGTCAGGAATGGTGTCTGCAAATCTGGTGTCATCGAATTTTGGCCCTTTCAGGTGATGAAGTTTACGAATGATTTTTATAAACATAAATAACTTCAAACTACGTCTTACTCTGGCGGCATATATCCAAAGGTACCCACAAGATGACTGAGTAAAGAACCACTTCCGTATTTGATCAGTTTTGATAAACCGAAGTCTGCGACCTATAGACATTATAATGCTTCAATTGTAGAGAAAATTTCATGTTATAAATACAGTCGGAGTAGAGCATTTTCAAAACCTTCCCCCGAAAGTCTCTGTCTATCAGAATGTTTGCCGATTTGACATCCCTATGTACGTAGACCGGGACGAGGTTCTCGTGGATATATTCTAGTCCTCTTGCAGAATCCAAGGCAATGTTCATTCGAGCCGACCATGGTAATGGCTTCTTCCCTGTTGAAGAGAATGAGGTTATGAGAAGCAAGTGAAAAGTACAAGATGTCCAATCCAAATGAATCTGGAGGATCATCTTACCTGAGCCACGTAAATGTTGACATAAGCTCCCATTTTCGAGGAACTCATAGACCAAGAACAAGGAACCTTCAGTGCAGTACCCTACTAAGCGGACCTGTACAATGTTTCGAGTGCATAGAAGCACTTTACTTAGTAATGGGTAAACATTCTGCTTCATAAAACATCATCATTTAACGGCAAGCAGACAGGTAGCTTTCTGCATTTTCCTTATGACTGGCTAAGTAATTTTACAACTATTCACTGACTTACGCATTCTTATAGTGATCTCTAAGTTTGTGTCGAACTTTATATCCGGAAGTATACATTTCCAGTAGATAGAACAGCATATACAACGACGAGAGTGAAGTCTTGCAACTAGATAGTCACTACACAAATTTTCAAAGATTAATCCCATTTACGTTAGATCCGCTTCGACCAGTACAGGAGGAATTGACTAAGTTGCCGTCCTTATCAATGAACTACTCGAATTCACTTGAGGAGAAAGTGAGTGTAAAAACCCACCATCTAGCAGCGAGCCTAATTCCGAAGGACCGATTTTACAAAATGATCAATTGAAGGAAAAGCTCCTACCAAGTTCAAGTGATGAACACGGGTCAGAACCTTCAATTCGGCGAGGAATTCCTTTGATGCACGCATATCCATCTTCTTGATAGCAGTTTTCTGCATTTCAGCTTCATAAAATCAGCCTTTTCTCTTGACAAAGAAGCACAGGCAATCAGTGTCCCATTCAAAATCCCACTAGAAGAACTCAAAATTAAGTGATGATAAAGTCTAGTGGGTTGATTCATTAAAAGCCTCAAATCTAACGAGTCAAATAAAGATTGGAACTTCATCAAATGTGATCAGTGGCGTAACTAAAATCGGAAAGAGAGGAAGGAACATAACCTATCCAGCACTTAAGTACAGTTAGAAGCACAAGTCTCGCTTAACGTTCTATCCATATTCACTATCACTTCTAACATCAGCACTGTCATCATCAGCAATCCTTAAAGATCAGTCTCATGACTTTCAGCACTCTCAACTTTCCTATTCCTTGATTATTGGTTTCCAATTTTTGCCGAACCGTGATTTTACGTTTTACAGAACGCTTTTCACATTTTGGTTCAGCTTTTTCCCTGCTGCTTAAATTGTGATAATGATTTGGGAGCGAGCTACAAACCTCGCCTCTCAGTTCGGCATAGAAGACATATCCAAAGCCACCTCTGCCTATCACATTAGTCGTGTTAAAGCCATCTGTAGCCCGGGCTAGTTCCTCATATGAGAACTCCACAGATCGATATACCGCAATACCAGAGAGCTGACGAGGAGCACCAGCAGCAAGCTCTGATTCCGAAGTTTTTTCTTCTGAGCCTAAATGCATTCAACGCTTACAAATAAGAAAACCACGTTTAAAGATGATCTATTCAGTGACGTAGCATCTGCTATTTCAAGGGAGACGATCAATTGGAGCCAGAATTAGTACCTTGTCCATGTTCGAAATTGCTCTTGTCGGATGCTTTAAAAAGAGTTAATGCCTCCATCACCTTCTTTATTGGATAAAAGCTGGTGAAGAGACAAAAAGCGGCCAACGTTATCGCCGCTACCCCCACAATTGATATGCCAGCGATGGCTTTAATGGAGATTCCTGATCAAAATTGGACCCATTGTTACTCGCAGGATAAATTAAGGACTATCCCGACCTTTGACATCAAGCAATAGAAGATGAAGGAACAATGAGGGAAGCAGTGCTCGTAAAAGATCCAGCAACCTTGTCTGCAAAACAGAGAGAAGGAACTTCAGCTTATGTTTGAGAAACTTAGGAAAGATCGTAATGACGCATTAAGTTCAATCGCTTAAAACTGTTTGATAGTATCACTCACCTTAACTTCAATGGAGGATATTTCCCACTTGGATCTGCAACATTCATGCAAACTAATATCAGGCACAACTTAATGAGAAGCTGTGGATGAAAAACCAAAACCTTAACAAAGAGGAGAGTCCTATAATCTCTAAGCGTTTTCTCGATTCGTGTTCAATCGAATGGTAAGTCCCTCCATTTGTATGTTAAGTGACCCAGAACGCAACGGATATGGAAAAAGCAGTGACCATTATAAGGACTGATTGTGGAGAGCCATGTTGAAGGGTTCAGCTGAGCTTTTCCAATGTCAAACCCAAAAATATGATGGCCGAGTGTTTCAGTCAAAATATGTGGAAGAGGAAATGTTGCGGACCAAATGGCATCTCACCATGGGAATGTCTATCCTGAATTCATGAGACTTAAAACCGTGTTACTATTCTGAGGAGCTTCGGTTGCATGTGCACTCGGTTTACCTTCACCGTTTGATCGCATCAACATAATGTGAGATGCATGTCAAAGCGAATTAAACGCACGTCAAAGCAAATTAGACACACATATAATTGGTTCGCTCGACACTCTTTCAATTTTTTAAAATTTACCCATTTTTCATACGTAAAGTAACATTGCTTTTTATGGAAACTATTGAAGATTTTATGGAAAATGATATCCGATAATAATCCTGATCAAATTGAACTTTACCCTGGTCCATGATTAATGCGAACGTACACGTAATTGAAAGGATTAAATAAAGGTTCAACCTTTAGCCGGCACAAACACCAGCCCTGTCCCTCCACTAAAGTTTGTACCCGGGTTGTACAGCTCCAGCAACGGGGCGGGCACCCCCGACTCTGCCGCCAGCCCCGACAAGTTGTCCGCCGCCCGGAGTGCGTATGTCATGAATGCCCCGTACCTCCGGGACACGCGACGTTCCCCGCACGTGCAGTTCACCGTCACGTTTATCGGGACCCCCTGCGGGATATTGTAGGGGTCGTACTCGTTGACCCGGCGCATCCACTTCTTGGTCGTCAAATTGGAGTACGCGAACATCGCGACTTTAGAATACGAGTCGCCCAACCGGGTCACGTACCGGAAGGTGTGGCCGAGGAAGTCGCCGTTCAGGCAGTCACAAGGGAAGGGCACGTTGACCCGCGTCCCGACGGCGACGGCCTCCCCCTCGGAGACGCTGGGGTTGTACCGTCGGACCTCGGGGACTTGTTGGTTGAAGAGGTTGCTGATGTAAGTGAGGTTCGACACCTCCCCTACGTAGTACGACGCGACGGCGAGCTCACAGCCATGTCTGCACCTAGCCTCTGCTCCGAAACAGAGGAACAAAACGAGTTGGGAGGCTAATATCATGAACCGGGTCGGCGTCCATTTGACGGAGGAGGATCGTGCTTCGATCATCTTCGCGGAGCGAGTGAAGCTTTGAGCCGGGGGGGCAAAAGCATTTGAGGGGGGTGGAGTCCGCTGAGTCGGGATGAGTTGACTCATGAGGAATGAAGGTCTACATACGGAGGAAGAGAAGATCAAGGGTCAGCAGGTCCAGGTGATGTTTGTCGTCACCTTGGTCGATGATTCGCTCTGATCTGATGATGGTTTGAACCGCTCAAATCCTCCAGTCGTATTTGATGTAGAAGTCAAGAACAGGAAGCGCGGGACATTGCAATCATTGATACCGTCCCAGACGATGCATCTGTATTATATTAATTATTGTATTGGCATGCATTGTAAGTAACAAACTGCTTTCGTACGAAGGGGGACTACCGAAGGCCTCCACTGCAACTTTTTATCGTGATTTATTCTGTTCACTACAATCTTTTTAATCAAGTTGAGGATCTAATAAAGCAATTCTTCTATCAATTGGATGTGATTCTGAAATATGCATTACAGTTTTAGTTGACAGTCAAAGTGTGGAACCATTCGAGGAAATCGGAACTTATCTATAGGCTGAGCATCTGGTTTTTATTGTTCTACTTATGTTCAACTCCACCAAGTGATGCTTTGCTTATTACATCATGATAAGAACCAATCGAAAATGTTGGCACCAACTGATGAAGAACAAATCTTGGGTTCGATACCAAACCATGAAGAATGGAAAATCAGGTAGACCAATAGTTTCAAGATCTTAGAGAGTGAGTGGGAGTCAAATTTCATCGTGTCAAGCCTTCTCCTTGGTCCTGCAGTCAATCGCCCACAAGCTAGTGGATGAAGAAGACGAAGCTGAGCTGCAAAAGGCATCCCTCTGTAAAAAGGTTAGAAAAATTGTGGTTAGAAATGACGTCAAGTTAATGGATGTGCGACATCAAAGGAAAAATCAAAGGAACGGAGATTCACTCTCTTTGGTCAGCTGCACAAAAGCCCTGCTGTTAACTTCCGAGCTTTCCAAAATACCACGAGGAAAGGTTGGAAAATTTACAATGTAGCACTCACGCAAATGGAACCAGGTACATTTCGTTTTAGCTTCAATCCTGAAGCTGCCAAAAAGAGGGTGTTCGAGATAGGGCCTTGGTCTTTGCTAATCATCTATTATTGCTGAAGTCGTGGGAAGCAAACATCCCTTCTCATTGCTATGAGTTCAACTACTGCACTTGTTGGGTTCAAATCCAGGGCTCTCCTCAGATGGATTTCAAAGGAAGTGGTTCACCCAGCTGCAGTTAACAGCGGCTTCTTTCAGATATGAAGGTCAATGCTAAGGGTTATTGCCCCCATTAAAAAAGGGGAGATTGAGAGTTACTCTAAACCTTCCATCCCCAATAAAATATGATATCATAACTAGCAGTGGGGGTATAGACTATACTAGATCTTAAGTACGGGAGACTTCCCCATTTCTGCTATTCCTGCAGAAAGATGGGGCATTATGCCAAATATTTTGAAGAGGTGGATTATAGTGAGGATACGTTTTCCTCAGAAAACCAATGCCTTTTTGGCCAGTGGTTCAAGCCAGAGGTCATGAACATCGTCTTCTCTGGAAGTTGTTATTTGGAAGAGGATGAGGAAAATATTGAAAATGAATTCATCCCAAGAAACTCCAGTGCATTCGGGACTAGTTATGCCATATGACAGAGGTGAATCCAGCCCAAAAAAGCAGCCAAACAACAGTCGGAAAGAAAATGAAAAATGAGAAAATAGGAAATCTACTCATTAACGCATGACAGACGAATGACCAAGATCCTTGCCCTCACATCTCAGCCCGTCCGAATCGGGGAGCTTCACTCGACCAAAAAATTCTAGTAAGAAGGTTAGAAGTTATAACCCTTATGAACTTCAGATTTATAGTTAGTCATTGCTTGATAAAATCTAATTACTCTGAAACTCCTATACCAAATGGTAACAGAGGAAGGCTTTGGAGAACCCTGAAAAGCTATCGGATTGTAAATGAAGCTTATCTGTTGGAATTGTGGGGAACTAAGAACACCCTCCAGAGAGGCCCGGCGTGCTACTCTTAATGGAAACGGAAGATCAAGAATAAGCGATCGTTTAAGGTGTTGTTTCCTGTTTTAGAACTGTTTTGCGGTGGACCCAGGAGGCATAGTAATGGACATGGCAGTTTTACGGTGGGAGTAGGCTTTTGTTACTGATAATCACCAGTAATAATAACGCTTATGGCAGCAGGAGGTGATCCAATGGCCGATTCATGCTGGCCACCGGCAGGTTCCCATGGCACGTGAAGAAACATCGCTCAAGCCCTTCTCTACAAGCTATGCTCATGGCTCTTAATTGACTCTTTCCGCATCACCAATTGCGTGACAACGACCTCTTTTATTGTCATATTCAATGGAGAGCAGCCTCAAGAGGTATGCGACAAGGTGATCCACTGTCTCCCCATCTGTTTTTTTCTGGTGAAGAAAGCAATTGCTGAAGGAAATATTCAATATAGAGAGGAAATGGTCAAACCTAGACCTTCATCGGCCTCTTCCTCTTACCAAGCTCCTAAATCTCGATGGACAGAAATCTGGCAGTCTCATTCCATACTAAAAAATTTAAGTTCTTTCTATGGGTTATTTGTCGAAAATGCAAAGTCAATTAAGAATAATCCGTGCAGACGGAAAATCTTACGCGACCCTTTCTGTATCCTCTGCAAGCAACAAGCTAAGACGATTGAACATGTACTCCTCCTTTTCCCCTAGATGAAAAAGGTTTGGTCAGACACTTCTCTTAATATCAGAGTAACTAGTCAAGGATTATCCAGATTTGATGAATGGTTAGTTGGCATCAAACACACTTCAGCACCCTTCAAGCTTTTCAGCAGTTTCTCCATTGGCAACTCTGGAAAAGCAAGGAACAACCATGTCTTCTGGTCTCAGAGAAGCCACATCGCAAGGTGAATCGCGGAAGAAGCCTTTGCGAAGCACCAAAAGCACTCAAGATAGCTACTCGCCAGGAAGAAAAGGGTAGTTCCAAAACAGTAACCCTTCTCAGCACAGATCAGTTGGACCGTTCGTGCACTTATCAGCAAAGACCAGGAGCTCCTAAGGCTTACTCAAACTCTATACTGGCCACGAACTTGGACTTTCTATCCTCCTCGAGTCCTAGACGATCTGATGCATGACTAAATGCTATTGGACTTCCTAATTTGTTCTGACCCTTTTAGGAATGCACCCACAGTCTTCCATCCTCAATGAATAGAAATATCATTTCTGAACCCAAAAAAGAAGAAGAAGGAATCAACTCACGGAATTTGAACAAGAAACTCGGGGGTTTTAATGATTAAATGCCATTGGTAACAATCCTACTTGATTTCACGTCAGCTTTTACAAAATTGGCAGCTGTAAGAACATCTTTTGTCTGTCACTCGAAACGCAAGCTTCTGTCGGACTAGTAACGCTCAAACTCGTACAGTATGAACAGACGAGAGCAGGCGAATCAATAAGCTAATTATGCTTGGCGACATAAACAGAAATCTTCTTAATATACTTAACGCCGTCGATTATAAATGTGTTTATGCGATATCGCACCTCCATGCGTACAATTCTCTCATTTTGCAAAATCAGATTTTGTAAACCTTTTGGATATATCCCAACGTTTCTCCGAATGCACTTTGCCCTACCGATGGAAACAATAAGCACCACACTTTTCCTACATACCTTATCCTTGCCATTTTCAGACATACTAAATTTCTTGAGAATCTTGTTGAATTTCATCATTTATAAGTGCATTTTTTTCCCCATTGTGACACGAGGGAAATAGCATGGAAAGTGTCGGGAATGAATACGGACACTTGCCACGTGGGCACTCGAAGATATTTCCTTTCCGCAAAGGCCACTGCAGATATTTGCATTGGCAGCTTCAGTACAAAATCACACGCTAGGATAAGAAAAAGCCCCAAGCTTTAGAGCTCCAGGCCAGCCATGGAGTCCTGCACGATCCTCCCGTTTTATCGGAGTCTCTCCCTGTTTTCTCGGAGACCCCACAGAGACGAAGCCTGCCCCGCTTCATCATTCTTGAGGCGCCGGAGCTCTCGCCCGGCTCGCATCCGTTGCCACAAGATGTACGTCCCCGGTAAGGGACGTTTCGCATGTTCTCTCCATCTCTCTGCCTTTCTCTCTCTCTCGAGATCGGTCGATTGACATCTTGATGGATTTGCAATGAAGGGTTCGGAGAGGCGTCGCCGGAGAGGAAAGCGGCGAACCATCTGCACAACTTCTTCACTTATGTTGCCGTCAGGATCGTCAGCGCGCAGCTTGAGGTTCTTTGTTTTTTATTTGCTTTGCTAGCTTGACGCGTGAGAATTTTGACTGATGCTGGATAGTCTTATCAGTGAACTATGCCTGCTCTAATTATCCGATAGATTAACAATGGTGTCGACTCAATTCGAGGGTTGTAACAGCCGCCGCGTGTATGTGCCCGTTGGTCTCCTGCTTGACCTTAGTGAGGATAATGCACGGATGAGTGGCTGCTTGGATCTATCCATGCTCATGTTTTTAAGGCAATTATGAGGTTTCAAGAGCTTTAAAACTATCAAAGCTGCTGAATTCTATGCTTTCTCGGCTAAGTTTATGTGCAAGGGTGCGCACTGGGAATGAAAATCCTGTCGTCTTTGCTATCTTATGACACGGCATACGCTGACACGGATGAACATAGCCACTACACAGCAATGTTGCAATTTTGTGAAGTGCCATGTATGTTTTGTGAAAGTACATAAATAATAAACCACGTCTTCACCTAATGGCTTAAGCTTTTAAGACAGTTGGCGGTGGTCATTCTCAAAACTTCACATGGTATCAAAGCAGGACGTCCTGAGTTCAAATCTTACCAGGCCCCTAGTCTCCCCAAAGTCCTTCCACACTTAGTACTAGGCAAAAAAAAAAAAAAACCAGACTAAGCGTGAGAAGGAGTGTGAAAGTACATAAATAATAAACCACGTCTTCACCTAATAGCTTAAGCTTTTAGGACAGTTGGCGATGGTCATTCACAAAACTTCACATGTTTGGGCAATTTTATCTATTACTGGTGATTTCCCAGAGCAGAGCTATAACCGCGAAGCCTACGACGAGCTGACGGAGTTTTTGAGCCGACACTCTTTGAATGACGGGGACAAATTCTGCGCCGATCTGATGAGGGAATCCTCAAGGCACCAAAGCTTAGGTTAGTCTCTTCCTTATTCCTCTAGATCAATCCGTTAAAGAAAAATTATCTTCTCGCTGGTGTTATTTAACTTGAACCCTAGGAAACCGATGATTCTAACGACGACTGTAATGTATGCCTGTGTTTGTGGTCTGTCCTGCTATGATATTGACTTGACTTGAGCTTTGTTTCTGGTGAATGGCGGTTTGTCTTCTGAACTGCAAAGCTTTGCGCATTTTAGAGGTTAGCTGATTCGCTTCGCTCTATTCTTTCCTTTCCTTTTTCCTATTTCATTGTTTACAGCATCTATTTACATAATCGACTTGCGCTATGTTCCAGGTTCGATCGGCATATTGCAAGCAAGATTTCGAGTGGGATAACCTGAAACGAGTGGCTTCTAAGGTAAAGGCGATTTTCTTCTTATGTGCCACTTTCCCATTTTGGAGGCTAGTTTGATTTCAATGATTCATGAGGTGGGGATTGTTCAACTTGCAGGTCATGGATGAAGCTAACACAAAGCTCATGAGGGAGTACGTATTGGAAACTAGTCATGTGGAAACTGAGAGTGAGAAGTGATCTGTTCTCTTGTCCATTTAGCATCTGCTTTTAAGCCATACACACGGTTCCGTTTGTCGCCGTTGTACTATACATCTAGCCATTTTCAACTACGCATAGAAGGAGATTGATAGATGAAGATTCATATGCAAAGAACTTCCTTCTCTCCGATGATGAAGTACAACGGAACTTATATTATGAAGATAAATATCCTTCCCTCCATCTCTCTACATATGTAGTTGAAAGTGAGCTACTTCTGCTTCCATGTAAGTAAACAATTGCAAGTTCTTTCGAGACGATTTGAAGTATTAATTGAGTAAGTGCCATACGAGCTTCCGAAGTTTGGTCCTAGTTAAAATTGAAAGGCTTGGATGTTACTATTTCTTCAAAGCCCATACCTGGGTCATCCTAAAATGGTACTTGTTAAGTACCTCAGACTTCTCTGAATGTACAATGCACTATCAAGCGCAGAAACATCAAGTTCCTGTCTCAATTTCAGAAGGGATGCTTCTACTTTGAAGAACCATAGGAAGATATGAAAGGGTACAAGCTGCCAAGAGCAGAAAAAAAATCAGATGACGAAATCGACATCTTTTGATAAAACTTAACAACGCTACTTGGAAGAATCTTGCTATTTGCAAGAAGATTCTTCCCTGCGTTGGATATTCCCAGAACTTTCATCGGTCTCTTTATCATGGCATTCCTCTTTTGAAAGGATAGATTGTTATAAGGAACCATTTTCTTGAGAAATTCCTCAGGGCTTCCACAGAACGTCATTTCGTCCGCTCAAGTCAACTTGATTGGATGAGGTATTGTCTTCTGGTATGCAATAAACACGACGTATGGACTTCTCTCGTCTGATTGCTAGTTTCTCGAGAACAGACAGGAGATTCATGAGATAATGAACATGCTTTAGAAGGTCATATATAAACCTCCATTAATGGTTTGGATACAATGAGACATACTATAGAACACATTTATTACTGCATTGGTTCCAAAGTTAAATGTTGCCACCATCCCCGTGAGATAATTGTGATGAGCAACGCTTTTGCATAACTAAGCTAGCTCATATTCTCCTTAGGATGCGCAAAAATAACTCCGTTCTCATGGAAGATTACTTCGATTTCTATGCAACTTTGCAGTTGCATTATTCATGCCTCCACTCCCTATTGACAAAAGCAGATGCACAAAATAAGCAGAAGGGGAGGAGGTAAGCTTATCGCTAAACCTCGAGCTCTCTGTCCTGATAAATACATAGAATCATGGTATTCCGAGGGAAAAGAATTCTACCTTTACATAGTGAAGGATGTTATCTGAGGAGTGTATTTGCCCCGTACTGAAATATGACTGAGCATATTCTTCAATGTTCTCCAGCCTGCAGTTGATAACTTCACATCATCTTCTTTAATACTGAACTCAGCACATGACAACAAGTTGACATAAGCAAGTGTGACCCTTTTTGACGTATTTCACACTTTACACCATTTCATCTGGACTGAGAGTACAATTGAGTTGAGTTAAGCCAACATAGTGCCAGGCTCAAAGCTCAACTTGACTCATAATCTCAAAGCTCAAAAGCTAAACTTGAGCTTGATTGAGTACTTCTTTTCATGCTTGAACTTGACACAATCGAGCTCGACTTGGCCTGACTCAATTTTAAGCATATGAAACTCATACTTTATTTTTCTGAGCTCAGTCAAACTCCACTTGGCTCAGAATACTAGCACTCACCTTTTTATTCGTGCTTAATATTATTAATGGGTGAAAGATTATTGACATAGTAACATCAATGAGATATTTGATGAGGCTCTCGACTTGATGAATTTAAGTATCTTTAAGGTTGAACTCGACTGGACAAGCTACTCAAGCTACTAGAACTCAACTTGAGCTAAAAAAATGGAGCCAATCTTGAATAGGTGAAAAAGTCAAGTGTGAGTAGCTCATAAGTAGCTTAACTTGCTTGCACCTCTAGGCATAAGAAAAATCTGGAGAGAAGCCTGGTTATATTATTTAGGTGCCAAGACAATGTCTCAGCTATGCTTCCTCATCCTTGAACTGCACATATGACGCAAAAACTTGCAGGGACAATGGTTTTCAGACAATTACCTGTACACGTAGTTTACCATTATGCCAGCACTCTGACGCAGTCCTTTCTCTGACCGATTAGCCATCCAATTTATTCTTTCAACCATCTGTTCCCCAATTGAGGAAACAAATAGGAAAGAGCAACTTAATAGAAAATTTTTAATGTTTATTTTAGTAGATGATTTTGAAGTTTTAACTTTTGGTATGAAGATTTAACAGTTTACCGCTCCATTTTGCAAGTGAAAATTGGCCACGGAGTCTAATGCTTTGCCCCTCTTTTTCTCTTGCAAAAGGTACCTGCAATCATTCGACCAACTTTAATATTTTTATATGCAAATGCCACCATTCTCTGCACAGCAAATGAAATTAAATGGCACGTAATAGCACTTCACCAAATACCAAAACTTGACTTCTTGTTACATTTTGCAATACAATATACAATTGCTTTCCACCATAAAATTGATTTTACTGATACACCAGGCATATACTCGAGTTCAGAGAGAAAATATTTTACCTGGCACAGAGCCGCATTAGTGGAGGCTTCAGCGCTGAAAGCATTTCAGGTGAATTGGTCCATGTACAGTCATTTGTTGTCAGCAAATTAAACATCACTTCCATGCCGTTTTTCATTGCTTTGTATTCCCTGCAACCCAACCCAAAGAGTTCACATTGTGGTGCACAATCAACATAGAGGGAGAACAGACCAAGAACAGCTAGTCATTCTGAAAAGGACATTACCAATCATAATCTGTTGATTCAGGAAAAATATCTCAGACAAGCAACTAAAGTGCCCACAAAAAGGAACACACTGAATAAGTTTTATTGAGGACACAACAAGACAAGCAACAACTTTATCCAACAGAATTAAGAGATTTCTGTAGCTCATATAAGATCGACTAGTTACTTAAATATTTGCAATTAAGAGGTAGAAAGTCATTTAAATACGGAGGAACTCCAAGGTTTAAATCTTTCTATTTTCTACTGTTGCATAACATGTCAAGTACCAAGTAGACAATGAGTCAAAATCTTAATCACAAGAAATAATACCACATCCTCAATCAATCCCTGCTTAACTGAACAGACAACTGGTCCATCTTCTAGTCTTAAATCTCAAGTTAACTGAACAGACAACTGGTCCATCTTTTAGTCTTAAATCTCAAGTTCTGGGTCAATTTATTATTGTATAAAATAGTACTTATGGGACATAAATCGTGAGATAAGCTCCTCAAAGCTGTTTTAAACAAGAACAATCAATACTTAGGACCAATCCATGTATGACCCATAATACAAAAAAAACCAGAAGTCGTGCTCCAAAACAGTACTTGAGGTAACCACATGATGACAGACACCTGATGCTCCTTCACCCATGAAAATGATCAGAGGAAGCTCAACAAGATTACACTAAAAGTTTAATGAATCGGGAATTGAGTACACCAATAGCTTAGACATGTTAAAAGAAAAGGCTCACTCAGACAAGTTCAAGAGTGCCCTTTCCTCTCCTGGTTCAAGTATATTTTCACAGAATGATGATCCAGATTGATCAGATGATGTACATGTGCCATCATCCGTTTCCGTCAGCTTTAATTGAGAGGCCAACTTAGAGAGTAGCCATTGCATGTATCCAGGGATTGGGCTGAGAGTAGCAAATATCTACATGAAAGAAGTGATAAACTTCACAAGGTAGTTCAAGAACATTTTGGGGGAAAAAAAATAAAGCTGAGCATCAAAGGGAGACAAAAGCTTTCAGAAATTGAAGTTCTAAAGCGAATGATTAAGATTCATGATCTTTCTTTTTTCCTATTTTGAGCTTCATTTATTGCGGCACTATAAAGAGGGAAATATAAAAATAAAATATTAGGCTTTGGAACTTATCTGATATGGACTGTAAGAAATCAGCTTAGAAAAGCTTTTTACAGGAATGTCTCTTTATTTGCTGGTCCATTGAAGATAACAAATAACTGATGTTGCCTACTCAACTGTCTAAATTAGAAAGAGAACAAAAACTTTTTGATCATGGAATGGAGATGGTTTCTGGGCTTGTATCAAAGTGAATCGAAACACCCATGCCATGAACTCTAATACTATCTCATAAATAAATTCAAATGTGGCTCAAGCTCACCTAATGTCAGTCAACTAACAAGTAACTCTACTCATGGTATTATTACAACTTCTTGAACTGTTGTGCCAATCATGAGTGAAGGACCTTCACAAACTTTGTATTATAGTTTCTAACTATTACAGAAAGGTGAATTGGTAAGTGACTTCTCACACAAAAGATTGTAAAAGCCAGAAAGTTATGGAGGCAAAACAAAACAAGCAACTTCTTCATCTTGACAGTATTTGGGCCAAAAAAATTTATAGCGAGTCTAATTTAAAAAATATATATATAGTTACGGAACTAATCAACTGGGCATTTCTTCTCTAACCAATTAAACCCAAGTTAAAGAGTCTGAAAACTAGGTAAGCTAGCTTAACATATGACAAACCAGCAAAAAAGTAAGCAGCATACAACATTTGTTACTCAACCTCTCATTCCTACATATTGAAGAATAAGCAAACATTCTCTTATAGAACACATGCATTGCAAGTTCTAGCCGATACTAGAAATACTCACAGAAATTTGAGGCATGTCTCGTTTCACCAGTGTGATGACTCGTTTAATAAGAAACTTTCCAAGGTTGATCCCTGTCAAACCAGGCTGCAACATTTCCAAGTATGCAGGCATGTAAAAGCATCTTTTGAATTCGACAATGAAAACAGCAGATGCTAATATGGTCATCGAACCACCATAGGTGTATTTCATCAAATGCACAACTTACAGTCGCTTGGTCAATCCCCAGCACCAACAATTAGACAACTGCTTTGGTGCTTTGGTTTAAACTTTTCTCGTTTTAACAGCGCAAACTTGAAGCATGATAGTTTACATTTTAACTGAAAAGCTATAACTCCCACCGGCAGAGATCAATTGCTAAATTCAGGCATCCAGATAGATCCAGGTTACATGCTATAGAAGACAGTATTGAGGTAAACATGATCTAAAACTTGTAATCAACTGACTAAATACCGTTGATAGGTATAAATATTGACGATCACATGCTTTGTGATTTCTACATTTCATATAAGCGAAAACTAAGGAATGTATATAAGCCAACCTGAGTTGATGATATAGAGTAAAACAATGCACATGTTGCTTCATGTTCAAGTATGGGAGGATCATCCCACAAAACCTCCTGTCATCCAATTAAAGAGTTAAATAAGAGATCTCTGACAATGGGAATTCACATCATGTAAGGCATGCCTGTATTGTCTGAGCCACAGTTTTCAAAAGTGCAACTTCAATGAATATGAGAGGTTCTCCTGCAAAAAGATCACATGCAAGAGCAATGACTTCTACGTAGTAGAGAATTTTTGAGAGAGAGAGAGAGAGAGAGGAGAGGACAAGGACAAGGAGGAGGAGAGATTCTCGATGAGATCACTTGAGTCTTCCTTACACTTTGAAAGTCAAATTTCACGCATTTTGGAAGTTATCTTGTTTGGAGGTCAGAGATCATCAAAATGTAAGGAAGCAAAATTAAAATGCTTAAGAAGGGAACTGAGCTCAAGGGAGATGTGAATTGCAATCAACTAATTAAGAAGCTGAACCACCCGAAGAATGAAAACATCATTTGATAGTTGAATTACAATCTTCGACTGTTAGAATACCCTGGTAAAACCAGCTGTGAAGAGAGCTGTTTTTAACTACATCAAAATGCAGTCCAGCAGCGCAATTTCATTTTCACTACTGCTGATTGAGCATACTTAACAAGGGTACACCATAAAAGCACTGGTAAAGTAATTTCCAACTTATAAAATCATATATGCTGTTTGGGACTAGCTATAATTTTGTAATGGCCAAGGAATATGAGAAAAAAACGCAACTGGCAAAAAGTGCATCAAAAAGGATGAGCATTGATAGGCGGCATCGAATATCATCTAACCTGGTATTGCTGAGTGTAAGTATCCAAAACAACGACGTCCCACACCCAACCGTCTCTTAAGATCTAGAAGATTGCTGATAGGATGCACAGCCTGTAATGAAAAAAATTTATATATATATATATATATATATATATATATATATATAATTAGAAAGGCTCTTAACTATCACACTCCAGAGGTGGGAAAGAAACAAGAGAACAAACCTCATAAGCCACAATCTTTTCTAGCAAAGAAGCAGGATAATCCCATGTGATTTGATGAAGCTCCAAAGCAGCAGGACTAAGCCATGTGCCAAGTTTCTCCTTCAAATAGGAATCCAGTGCTCGCAGGGATGGTATATTTTCCTCTCTGTTTTAATGAAGATTATGCCAATCAAAATCAGATCTCTCAATTAGGCCTGGAGAGCACTTTCCCTTTTTTATGTATATGTCTGTACTTCAGGATTAATTAGAAATTAGAAAATTTAAGTAGCAAAAAGTGCTATTTTACTGCGCAATACTGTACAGGCGTCCATATAACAATGTGAAAGAATCGACTTCACCAAAAAAGTTAGAAGCTGTCCGGGCCATACATATTCAAATCATTTACATAGTATGAACCATAACCTTACACGAGAATTGACAGGATATCAGCTCGAAGGATGGACAAGAACTTCAATCCTCCAGGATGCGTGTTCAATCTCTCAAAAAGAACTTCATATGTTGGCTTGAGAGTATGTCTCAAGTTTCTCTCTATACGATAGAAAGCAGAAAGCAAGCTTTCCTCCACAATATTACCCTCTTCAGCTGCATCAGCTAAAATGTCAAAGTTCCAAACAATCACTTAATTCCCAACAAGAGCACATGCAAGAATGATGATTGCTGAGAGATGCATGCAAACCAAATTGCTAACCTTTTGGAAGCTCAAGTCCAAGATACTGCTGTATCAATTCCCGCACTTGTGTTCTATTAAGATCATATTCTTTGGCCAGGGAAAGCAGCAATGCCTTACGGCTTTCTCCAGAAAGGCTAAAATAACCCTAGATTTATCATATTTGACACTGTGAGAAGCTGATAAGTATAACTGTCTATTGCCTCACAAATTTGATTACAATCGATCTCAAGCCACTCATCCCACCTCTTTGAAATCATTGAGCACAGCATCCAAAACCTCTGTTTTGTTCATCGATATTGCAGAGTGCATCGACTGCTTCACAAGCTCAAACGGCCTGCCCATTAAATTCACAACACTAAATTTTCTTCCCAGGTTGAAGAACTCAACAACTAGCTCGACAACCAAAAACTAAACCTTAATTGACCAAGTGGGGTCCAAAAACCATTTCTTTATTTTGTTTAACAAAGAGAATTAACAGAAAACCTTTTATTTGGGCATGAGAAGTTGCTCTGTTCATTTCCTTCCTCTGAAGCAGGTTCCAAGCCACTTCCACCGGATTGATTTGCTTGATCATCCAGCGCCACCCGGTTGATTTTCTCCTGTTGCGTGATCAATTCGAAACAGAACAGCTTCATCATCTTCTCCAATCAATCCAAAACAAAAACAATAACAAAGAAAAAAGTTCAACTTTTGCGACAAACTGTGAGTTCCATCTCCAAAAATCAAGAAATGCAGTATCATCAGAGGCCGCTGCAACAATAATGAAATTGGAAACCCAGACAACGTTCCAAGAAACATCACATGAGCTTCAGGATCACGAGAGAAAGATTGGGAAGGTGATTACAGTGAGAGGGGAGAGAGTGATCTTGCTGGGTTCGCCGGGCCTCATCCTGGCTCTCATCAAAATGGCCAATCCCTTCTTGTTCATGCTCTTGGGTGACTTGAATTCCAACTGCTGCTACATGTGAAAGGAATCTTGATTGATGTACTTCAACTACGAGCTCAAGAATCGGACTCTTGTACAGGAGCGTCTGTCTGTTCACACGTCGTTTCCTACAACTGCCATCGGGATCATTCGCTGAAATAGCTCTCTCTCTCTCTCTCTCTCTCTCTCTCTCTCCTCCCCCTGTGGCAATATTCTTCCTTCTTTGGAAAAATTTGCGTTTTACTCCCGAATTTTGAGAAATGTTCCACGTCACAACCTGAAATGGGAAGGGCAATTCGTCATAGGTAGTGAAATCATACAACATCGAGCAACGAGAAATGGTTTTTTTTAACTATTATTCATGATTTGTGTTGCTATTATGAAGGAATTGCGACTACCTATTTGCCACGAATTACGTTTTTTTCTGAAATTAAATGTTTGATACGTAAAATGGATCTATTTTTTATTTGCTTGAAGATTAGATGAAAGTAATATCTGAAAAGAAGGGCTATTGCACCTGATTGCCAATGTGTAAAGATACATTATTGTTCGAAATAAAGCTATCTCAAATTCATGAAGAGTAAATACAATTACCTTATCAACTTTACCCTTTATCGAGTTTACTTGATCAGAAGTTAAGAGCCATGAAACAATGTCAACGATCACAATTTTTCATGATTTTTAAATGTACTTTTAAAACTTGTCACTTATCATTAAGCCGTGAAAGAAAAAAATACTTTCATTCGGTCAACTAGTGATTAAAACACTTTTGCACTTTTAGTTGAATAACAATTAAAATGTATCCCGTCAGAATGTCATTGCCCCACTGCTATAATAATAATTGTAGTTTTATCAAGTACATATTAAGTGATCAACTGAAATTATCACATTTAAGTTTTTTCTTTTTTTGAATTGTGATATATTGTGATATTCAAAATGAGACACTTATGATGTCCATGTTAAAACATTAGTGTCGGAACTAGCCATCGGTTATCGGCTTTCCCTCCTTTTCGTTGCGAGCTCGGTGCCTTTGATGATTCTGTCTCGACGTGTCGCCTTACCCTGCGTTTCCGAGCAGACAATAAAGAGCGCAGATTTTCAGACAACGAGAGAAAACCGGTGAGACTTTGAGCTGAATCGAGTTTCCAAAGAGCACCCGCGTCCACTCAAAAACCGAAAAAAAGGAGAAGGAAAATTCGCCATTTTGGCAGTTTGCCATTCTCAGATCACACACGCATGCTGACGATGTTTTGACACCAGATCCTTCTAACTCAGGCACGCCACCCGCATCCATTGCCAACTTGTCCTCAGGAAAGAAGACCCAAATCTCCGAAAAAGTCAAATTCTTCAAGCCTCAGCAAAGGACCCTTTTGCTTCGATCATCCCAGATCCAAAACTATGATATGGAGACGTGGAACGGGGTAGTCAATGACAAACCCGACGAAGGAAACCAGCCCGGCTCGACCGATTGCCGGCCTTGCTCGCTCCACCCCAGGTACCCGAGGAGCAGCCCGGCCGAGCCGAGCAGGCCCCAGACGAGCCGTTTCTCGAGCCCCGACCTCTCCTGCGATGGCGGGTCCTCGTTTTCTTGCGTAAAGGTGAAAGCTTTGGAGTTCCTGTGGGACCGTGATAAGGAGCTCTTAAAAACTCAGCAGAGGGCGAAGAGGAAGATGACGAGAAGGTGGTTTAAAAGAAGGGGCGTTGTTGTCTTGATTGGATTGATGGGTTGCTTTCTCTTGGCGAATTGGTGGATGCTCTTGAGGTTACAAGATAACAAGATAAGCATTGGAGGTGGAGTTTCAGCGAATTCTTCTTCTGCAGCTTCATTTCATATCAAGGTATGTCCGCAGCTGCTGTTGAGATTCAATTCTTTTGGTGGATTATACACATAAGCATTCCGTGGTTGTGAAGATTTCATTTGATGTGTATTGAAAAAGGGAATGCTGGGAAGATTTGAATGGTTTGACATCTTTCTAATTCCATGGATGGCGGTGGGAGAATCCTTTGTCGTGTTTAATGGATGAATTCTCCTTTAGACCTCGTAAATTGGCTGGCATTTACTATAGATCCATTGAAGGAAGTAGTACAATAGACGTTGGTTCCTATATTAGTATGGTATTTTATTCTGCCAAGCTCCAGTGTTGTTGTCCAAGAATCTGCATTGCACTTGTGGAGACTGGCTCACGAGTGTGGTCTCTTGATACGCAAGGATAATCCTACCAAAGTAAAAAGTCACTGCAGTTGGAGGGAAGCCAATACTCTGAAAGTGCCTCGGAGTTAATTCTAAATTGAAAATCTTTTGTTATGTTCAACGAAGAGGAAGCTTACCTTAGTTTGGTAAAACATTATATAAAGAAACTTGTGCAGCTAAGATTAGCATCTAGATGGCAATATAAAGAGATCGACGTTTTAGTTGCTGATCCTGTTAGCTTTTATCAGAAGGGAGGTGTGAAAACTATCAGGAAACGATTGAAACCTCGGAAGGGTGTGTATGGAAGGTTGTTGGCTTTGGCTGCCCATGCCTTGGCAGAGGTACACTTGCACTATCTTATACTTTGTCAGTTTGGCCTTTGGAGAGTGAAAAGCTTTATCAACTGATGATAGATTGGGCCCGTGACCTCTGGGTTATGTTAAACAGGGTCATAACAAACCCGAGCCAAAAGATTTGTGGCAGGAGCCATTTGTTCCGGCTTCTGCATGGAAACCTTGTTCTGATCAACGTAACTGGAAACCTAGTGGTGCTCTCTCTCTCTCTCTCTCTCTCTCTCTCTCTCTCTCTCTTTCTATGTGCTTGGGTGGATACATTGGTTGTGTGCACCAAAATGGAGAAATTGTAAATTTGGATGATGATTTTGATGTCGTCTCCTCGTATACATGAAAACAATTAGCGCACCATCACCGGAAAAATAAAAAATTTGAACAATGCTTGGGCCATCTACAAGAGGCATAATGCATATCTTTTCTTCTATAGGTGGAAACAATGGATACATAATGGTCACTGCAAATGGTGGTATGAACCAGCAGAGAGTAGCTGTAAGCAATCCCTCTACTAAATTGCGACACTACCCTAATTCCAGTGATGACCAAATTATAGCAGCTTTTGTCTTTTCTCTACTAATTTTTTTAAAAATTGATTCTAAGCAGGTCTGTAATGCTGTTGTTATTGCGAGATTACTCAATGCAACTCTTGTTATTCCACGATTTTTATACAGCAGCGTCTGGAAAGATGTTAGGTAACTTGCTACCACTCATTTATTGTCTGCAAGTTACTTTCCTTCAATCTACACAGTCCTTTGTGTTCATTGTGGTCAACAACTAATTGAAACTGATAGTTTGGTTAAGATATCAATTCGAAGCCTTTACTATTTTGGTGACAATTCATTCTCTGTTTCCATCATCTTAAATTTTCTTATAGGAACTCATCAAATTACCAGTTTCTTCTAGATGTTCTTATTCCACCATCTTAGGAAAGAACTTTTTTGAAGTGAAACTGTAGTGGAGGGTACACATTATACAGATCATCATTTTTTAGGGTGTCAAGATACTATGCTTCTGGTATTGACTTTTTGTTTATATCCATGGTAAATGTTGATCATCTACACTGTTAAGTCTGAACTCAACAGTGCACATTAAAAATTTCCTTATCAGATATTTGCTTCTCTATCCTTTATCTTTCTCATTGGAAAGTAACCCTTCGATTCCATTATAGTCAATTCGGCGATATCTATCAGGAGGAGCACTTTATTAACTACTTGACTCCTGATATTCGGATAGTGAAGGAGCTCCCTGAAGAGCTCCAATCACTAGACTTGGAGGCAATTGGCAGCCTTGTGAGTTTCTCACTTATAAACAATGCCGATGGCTTTCTAATTAGCATTGTGAGGCTTCATCTTTGGCGGTGCTAATTACGTGGGCATTTTTCCAGATAACAGATACCGATGTCAGAAAGGAATCAAAACCAAGCTTTTATGTGAAGAATATTCTTCCTATTCTGATCCAGAAAAGAGTTGTCCATTTCCTTGGATTTGGAAATCGTCTGGCATTTGACCCCATACCATTTCAATTGCAGGTAATGGTTTGAGCTTAGACATTGTTATCCTAGCATAACACTGAGAGATTCTTTTTTAAAAGCTTTAACATGCTCTGTGAAAGTCAATCTTACTTTGATTTTTATCATTTCCAACTTTATGCTTGCTCTTCCTAATTGATGAAACTTCATCTAGAGACTTCGTTGCAGATGTAATTTTCACGCTCTCCGATTTGTCCCAAAGATACAAGAAACCGGTGCTTTGCTTCTTCAGAGAGTAAGACAGCGTCCACAGCCTGGATTGCTAGATCATTATCTCGTCGGTCCTTATGCAGAGTCACTGCAGAAAGAAAAGGGACGTCATTCTGGGAAAGCTTCTAAGTATCTTGCTCTGCACCTGAGGTTCGAAATTGACATGGTGGCTCATTCCCTGTGTGAATTTGGTGGAGGCGAAGAAGAGAGACGAGAATTGGAGGCATTCCGGGAAGTCCATTTTCCTGCATTGACTCTTTTAAAGAAGACCTCCAAGTATGAGTTATTTCGCATCCTGCAGTAAATTTTAATTTCCTTTTTACTTTTTAGATGGCACTTTCCTGGTTTTCTGTTTGGGGAAACACTCTAGCATTCCTTCTGATTAGAATGGTCATTCTCGTTGACTAACTAAACTGTTTGTCAAGACAGGTTGCCTTCTCCTGCTGCCCTAAGGGAAGAAGGCTTGTGCCCTTTGACACCTGAAGAAGCTGTGCTTATGCTAGCCGCTCTTGGTTTTAAAAGAAAAACATATGTATATGTCGCTGGAGCGAATATATATGGGGGGAGGTTGAGGTTGGTTGCTTTGAGCAGCTTGTATCCCAATTTGGTCACCAAAGAGACTCTTCTTTCAGCAACTGAACTGGAACCTTTCAGAAACTTTTCGTCTCAGGTATGTAGTCCGCACGGAGTAGTCGGCATTAGCTTGATTTCATTAGCTTTCTTTACATGTTATTTCTCCTTTCTTCATTTTCATGGAACGACTTGAGAAGGATGCAATGATTATAGACTAAGCTCTGTCACATCTATTGTTAGTCTGACTGTTTGTTGCCCTTCCCTGTAATCAATCAAATTTCTGCAGTTAGCTGCTTTGGACTTTATAGTCTGCACCGCAGCAGATGCCTTTGCCATGACGGACTCAGGGAGTCAACTATCATCCTTGGTCTCTGGTTACCGAATATATTATGGTGGAGGAAGGATGCCGACTATAAGGCCAAACAAGCGAAGACTTGCAAACATCTTTACGAAGAACAACACAATAGAATGGCGCGTGTTTGAACAAAGGGTGAGGAAAGCAGTGAGGCAAACTAAACATGTTCAAGCGAGGCCGGTGGCAAGGAGTATTTACCGATTCCCGCGTTGCAAGGAGTGTATGTGCATTACAGAATAATATATTCAACTAGGGTCTGTTTGTTGTTAGTTATTTATTGTTTTAACATTCTTTTTCACATGCTAATTCAATTGAATTTTGTAACAACCATTAAGAGGTTATCAGATCAACCGAGGATTGACAGCTGATGAGAAAGTTTCTTAGAGAGATCTTCAAACCTTACATTTTTGGAGATGATAGTATAGTCATTATTCTTTCACCTCACAACATCCAACTTCTCTTGCCCACTTCATACTATTGTTTGTGCAAACGAACCTCTTTCCCTTTATGGTTTTCGACTTTATACTTCTTAAGGTATCAGCTCGTGTAACTTTGGAGATAGCCATTCATCTCTTCATCTCTCCGAATATTTGATTGAATTCCAGGATCTGAGACGTGCACAATTTGTCTCTAGGCTCTTCTTTGTTAAGTGATTTCTTGATTAACGACAGCACGATCTGTACTGAACATGAAGCCTTAATGCAAAGTGTTCTAGTAAACTTAAGGCATAAAATTGGTAGGAGACGGCACATTTTGAAGAAGAAAACATCCAATCCTGAAACGTAAAGGTAGGTGGAGTACAAAAGGATGGACAGTCCACGGTATGCAAATGGAGATAGCTTCTTCGTATTCAAAATCAAGGATTATCACATATATATTGTTTGTATTTCAGCATATCCTTTGGAGAAGTTGAAGGTGACCCTGCGACTTAACTGAAACCTGGCAATTTTGCTTCCTTGGGATGCCGACTAGATGTAGAGTGCAGAACTTCCATGACTATTGTCTGGTCAAGATCGGTCAGACCGGGATGGCATGGTTTGTATTAGCATAGTAGGAGATCCGCAATGCTATTTATTGAATGGAAAGATTGGTGGACACTAAACCATGACCTTATTGCAAAAATAATGTCCTGAACAATCAGCTTAATTTAATCGAGTAAGCGACTTACGCACACTTCATTTATGAATCAATTTAGAGACTGCACTTAACTCTCACTCATCATGATATCCAAAAGTTAGGGTGACAACAAGCAACATATTGCAGCTAGAAGGCCTTCCTATGAACAGAGATCTCATGCCAAAGCCTGGAGAGCGAGATAGGAATCAGGAAGTAGAAGTTTAAGATTTTGCAAAACACGAAAGGTTTGATATTTAAAGGACTGGACAGAAGTTGAGAACTAGAAGACATGGATGCCTGACACTCAGTTTTTGACACTTCTCTGACGGGTGAGTACCTCGAGGACAGCTTGCATAATGGTGATGAAGATGATGAGAGAAGCCGAAACAACTGAGATAAAATGTCCATGATAGGAAAAGTAGGTGCGCTCCAAGGTCGTCCAGCTGCTGTCGTGGTGGGACTCTAGATCCCTGAACTAATCAGAGAGAGAACAATTGTAAACACTCGACATGATTTTCTCCTGGCGCCTGCTTAATGCTGGTGGTCTTGAGCAAACGTCACGATGATTCCATCTCAAGAGAGAAGTATGACATTCCGAGGATGGTCGACTAGGCTGCTCATGAGAGCGACATAATCAACACCATTTATGAGAATGGTGATGGTGAAATCGTTGACAGTGACAAGACAGTATTTCCAGCGCGCGATTTTGGAGACTTTTCTCCAGGAAACTATCTTTCTCTCTGTGGATTCCTAATGACCTAAGTTCTGTTGCACGCGGTATGGATTGCTCTGAAGGGGAGTCCTGCATTTGGTTGCAGTCGGTCCCATCTGATAGGGGGAGACTCAGGTACGAGTGCCCAACCTTCAGATTTTTGCATTTCTCGGTGAAAAGTGATCTCTATTGGTCCTGGGGTACCTATCACTGATTGCTTGCTTTGTCAGAAGGATTTCAACCAGGAACCAACTATATCATCATTTCCCCGGAGTCAACATCACACACTGGGATTGTACCCATGCATCAATTCATGGCTTTTTTCAAGGAAGCTGCCATTAGTAGGATGAGTGACTGAAAAATTCAATTCATTCTATCCAGAAATTAGTGTAAGAGCAGCCGTTTGTACACTTCAAATTCCTCTAAATGGTCTCCAACTTGTGATAAGGCCTATGGGCACGACCTGAGGATGCTTGGCGTTGTCACTGACCCTGCAACAAGCACGATCTGGGTTCAGATTTTTTGTTATTATTACTACTCCCTTCGTCGGATTTCATTCCTAACATTAGCCCGCCATTCGTTGATTTTATCCTCCAAGTCACCAGAGTCTGATCTAGCATCAGCATCAGGATCAGCTCTCTCCATGCCGTTTTCTCCTTGCTCAACCGCATGAGGTCGATGGGAGGATTCTGCAATGGCAAATGCTTTCCCTTTGTCCGGTCCTGGTTCATGGTGCTTGCTCTCTCGCTTTGTTCACAGCAGATGGAATATCTGTATTTCTGGTGCCCGTCAGTCCATCTCGCTCCAAGCTCGGCGTAAAGGATCAAATGACCACTGGAAGTGTGATATTAAGACAGACACGTCACGGAGGAGCTAAAATGTGCAGTCATAATACCAGAACTGATTGCTTCCAGGGAATTGCATGGATGACTGGGACTTTCTCTGACCGATCCACGTTGTCAGGTTTTATTGAGATAGTCTAACCTTAATGATCTTTTGGAGTAATGTGTGGTGCCATTCTATGGATATTTTCCTAGGGAAGTATGCTCCAACTTCAGGGTCTTCTAGGTTTCTGACGGTGGGGTGTCTCCATCCCCGCCCTCGCTACTGAGTAAGTGCCCATTCAACAAGTCATTTTCAATCCATTAGAAAAGAAACCGATTCCTCAATGGCCAATTCGGGAAGAAATCATGAAGCAGTTCCCGAACTTAAATGCCAACGGAGGCCCATTTTTAATCTTCTTTTTTCCTGTTCGGTTGATTGATGCTTTCAGTCGAGCCTTCTAATTTTGATCTTGGAAGTGGGATCCAATCTAAATTAATTTTGGTAACGTAAGGAAGCGAAGAGCAATTGCACCGAAGAACAGAACCAACGAATGTGCAAACGACAACATACAACAAATTTGGCAAAACTAGTAAGTTATTCTGAAATTCATCGCAGCCTTAAAAGTGTATAATGAGTCGATACAAGCAAGCCACAATACCATAACTGACACCCAGCATGTTCACTTGGTGATCTTCTAGAACTTCTGGATGACAACTGAATTGGTAAGGCCTGCCTGCTCTATTGTCTGGTCGAGTTCAGTCAGGAGCTTGGGAGGAAATCCCATCATCTGCAGTTGGTAAGTCCTGGAAGCCCCAGGTCTTGATGCATCAATGAAGCCATGGATATCCCTGACCGTATGTTGGTGATTGAAACGTCCAATTATCCGGGTCCCATCTGCCAATCTAATCTGGATCGAAGTTGATGGCATCGTCTCATCCACAACAAGGCCCATTGATGCGGTAGGATCACTGTTAACAGAAGCAGAGGCGTTCTCAGGTGCTGCCATCGTAGGGGTAGAGCTGTTTCCTAGTGTTCTTCCAACACCCTGAAATGGAATGTGACACCTCTCTGGTTCCTGCAAGATGATGCATCAAATTACAGAATTCGAAAGGCCTAGATATAGTCTTAGATTGGTGTCACCAAGAGGGTTTCTTAACGGGTACTAAAAGCAGAAATACACGGATAAAAATACATGAGTTCCTGAAAAGACTTGTTCGTGTATTCTCAGGTATCAGCTAATTATAATCCTCTCCATTAATACAAGGAAGGGAGACACTCCAATAAGAATGAAAGTAGAGCAATTACTCACAGGGCATTTCCCATCCCTCCTTATGAGGTTCACATGAACGGAGGATCTCCTGTTGGCAGGCTCGAGCTCTTTTGGACACTCAGACTTGCTAATGCTCTGCATAGAGAGAAATAAGAGATGACCAATGCAGCAAAAGAAGAACTGGAAATGAAGTTCTAGACAGCAGACAACTATCTGCAAGATTACCAGCATAGTTGATATCCAGATCCAGGAATAAAAATTTCCCAGAATCTCAGGAACAAAAATTCCCAAGAATCATACCCAGACCTTTTGATTTAGACCAAAAGAAGATCGGATACTCGTTGAAATAGAACAACACTTAAGGCAAGAACTATCAAAGAGGTGGATGGGATTCCTGACAGAATTACGGAGTTGATCTCCATCAACAGCATCAACAACAAGAAGAACAAATTGGCTCGACAGATTTCTTTACGCCGATATACTCTATTGTATCAAGTCTTCCAAAAGAACGGAGTGTCCACCCGTCATGCCTCTTTCCAATTGGAGGAAAATAAAAGATGCATGCACACACATGATAAAACCTTGGTACTCAGATTTCAGTTAGTTTCATTGCCCACCTAAAAATTTAAACTGAAAATACGTCATAAATATCCATGCAATGAAATCTCTCGAGAGAACAATTTTCAGTTCTTCTTTTTTTCACCCAGTTCAAGTAGAATTATCAGATCTTATACCTCAAGGAACGATGCGTTTTCAGGATCATCCAGTCTCCTTAGAGGGCCACCATTCACAGTGAACCCATTGCTCCAGAAAACAATATCGTGAATGACAGTCTCAGGTTGCTGAGGAGCCGACTGCACTCTTTCTCCTGAAAGTAATCGTCCAGTTCCAGTAAAACTCCTTGAACTTGAAGATGGAAGAAGATTATCTATAGGACCTTCTACAGCGCCCATTTGCCTAGCCTGATTAAAGATCGAATCCACATCATTGCTCTTTGAAGGATCTTGCACAAGCATCCCACTGCAAATTATATCTCATACAGTGTCAGCCTTTAGTTGTGACAGTCAATAACATTGTATTCTGATGCATACAGAAGCCTCAAATATTTCTGCAGACTACCCACTTGCTCAGATATGAAAACATGCTCAGTTATCACACTGCAAACAAAACCTGATTTATAAACAAAAACATATTTATGTCCTTCCACTGGAGTAATACCACTGCAGATCATCGGTACATAAATATTGAATAAAATAAATAAATAAATTCAAGATCAAAAAGGCAGTTGATCAACATATCAGCCCTTAAGTTTCCAAATTGTTGCAGGGAAAAGTAGCCTGTACGTTCTCATGCATCCTACACTGTCCCCTTAGCCAGCAGGAGCAAGCGCTGGAACCTTCAAGCAAATTCTCGTCAATGACAACCTATAAAACTGTCCTAAAATTTATATCACGAAGACACCTGGTAAACACTATGTAGAATCCCGACCTCATTTGGAGGCTCCATGCTACGTTTTCATACAAGCCCAGTGCATTTTAGAATATAAAACCAGAATTAGTTCCCCAAATATAGGTGTGGACCAAAAATTTACAAACCCAGCACTCGTCACTTGGCATGTAAGTTCCGAATGAAATATGAAGTTACAAAAATTTCACCCTTTTCAATGTATAAAAATTGTGAAATATATTAAATCTGATCATCCAACCTACGTGAGATCTACCATTACAAATTTAAGTTAGTTGCACTGAGGTATTAAACAATTACCGGTTTTATGTTGATCATCATATGCCTGTTTTCTTCCATGGGACTGCTTAACAGACAGCAGAACCAAAGAAGTTTAGCATAACGGTTTAGTTCTCAAGATTGGCAAAATGACCTAAAGGATCACCTTGCTATAGGTAGTCCCCATCCAGATCTATTCGCATGTAAACTCCCAATAATCTAGATGCTACTCCCCTAAAAGTGCTCCACACTAGATACCTGGAACCTTTATGCATATAGCTTATTCAGATACTAATCATCAGTCATTCTACTAATTTTAACATTACTAGAAACTTTGACATGGAGTTACTTCTGTTTATCTTCAAAAGACGACAGAAAACCGAAGTAGAAAATCTACGACAAGCACATCCATTATGCTGCATACAAACCCCAAATGCTAAAATCAACTCTACAGCCAAATTTCCTCCCTATAAACTAACCCATCGACATCATTACCGCGTCATTATCGATTTGGGATTACCTGTCAATCTGTACATTCACTAGCATCTAATTCATTGCTCAATTGACTTTTCTTCATAGAATAGCAACGGGCAAAATGCATAATACACTTAATGGAGTGTCTTAGAAACAGTGACGAAAACAAAAACTTTCATAAACAACAGAATCCCAATCTTCATCCTCAGTCAGGGCAAGCAAAAAGACGCTCAAAACCATCACTTCCCCCCGGGGCAAACGCCTCGGGACGAATCTAAACCGATCTTACAAAACGGGGCGTAATCGACAGAATCGAAGCGGGAGAGGGCGTTGTTAGGGTTTCGACGGGGAGGACCTCTTCTCGCCGCCGGTGTAGTACTCCTGAGGGTTGTCGGAGTCGCTGTCGGAGTCGGGCCCGGATCGGCGGTTCAAATCGGAGAGGGTGCGTATGCCGCCGGGCCGACTGCCGGAGGGCTTGGCCGGTTTCTTGTCGCGCGACGCCATCACTCTCCCGCGGTCGCCGTTGGTCCGATCGAATCAGCCGAGTCGCAGAAGAGAGAGAGAGAGAGAGAGAGAGAGAGAGGGATGACTGCTCGGATTCTCGTTAGCTTGCGGCTTTAGCAACTATTTTTAATTATTTTATTCATTTGGCCAAAAAGGAGCATCTACTATTATTATTATTATTATTATTATTATTATTATCATGTCGTCGTTGTCACTCTACGTGAGAAATTCAGAAGCCTGTGAGCTAATCTAAAATCAAATAATCCTCTCGAAAATCCACGTCAGCAGGCTTAGAAGCTCCCATGCTCTTTGCCACGTCGACTTATCATAGGCTCTTGCGTCGGATCCAGATCCCCTGTCGGACGGCCCCTTTTTTTAGAAGGATGGTTTTGAATTTCTTTCAGAAAATGCTAACCGTCTGACTTGAATTGGATAGTCAGCTTCTGACGTACGTCACCAGTGATGTTCGGCAAATGATCCTTATCCTCTTATGACTGTTTGAGAAAATATTAGATAGTTCGAGAATTACATGTGAGCTATGAGGAAGTGTGAGGCGGGCTGGCTGGAAAATGAATTTTAGGTGCAAGATCCCGATCACGTGACATCACGTCACATTAGGTGACAATAACGATTTCAGCCATCCTAGGGATTTTTCAAAAAAAAAAAAAAAAGCCGTCTATGGGTTAGGTCACTTCACCACTTGACTTCAACTGTAGAATGTCATCTGATCCAAATCGACCTTTCTCTTCCACAAGCCTGTGTGCCTTGCCCATGAGCTCACACATTATCTTATATTATCTCCTCTTCGTTCTTTACGCTCAATTCGTTTCATGAAAATATAGTATTTTTAAAAAATATTTTTTTATAAAATCATTATTCTTGAAAATGATAATATTTTCTTATGTTCTTTCGCCAAAAGCCGTCCTCGAGCAAGGTCAAAGCATGGTGTTAGAGGCCACCTACTCGTCGTACGTCACCAGTGATGCTCGGCAAATGATCCTTATCCTCTTATGACTGTTTGAGAAAATATTAGATAGTTCGAGAATTACATGTGAGCTATGAGGAAGTGTGAGGCGAGCTGGCTGGCAAATGAATTTTAGGTGCAAGATCCCGATCACCTGACATCACGTCACATTAGGTGACAATAACGATTTCAGCCGTCCTAGGGATTTTTCAAAAAAAAAAAAAGCCGTCTATGGGCTAGGTCACTTCACCACTTGACTTCAACTGTAGAATGTCAACCGATCCAAATCGGCCTTTCTCTTCCACAAGCCTGTGTGCCTTGCCCATGAGCTCACACATTTATTTCTACCTTATATTATCTCCTTTTCGTTCTTTACGCTCAATTCGTTTCATGAAAATATAGTATTTTTAAAAAATATTTTTTTAGAAAATCATTATTCTTGAAAATGATAATTTATTCTTGAAAATGATAATATTTTCTTATGTTCTTTCGCCAAAAGCCGCTCTCGAGCAAGGTCAAAGCATGGTGTTAGAGGCCGCCTACTCGCCATGTCACCAATGATGTTCGGCAAATGATCCTTATCCTCTTATGACTGTTTGAGAAAATATTAGATAGTTCAAGAATTACATGTGAGCTATGAGGAAGTGTGAGGCGGGCTGGCTGGCAAATGAATTTTAGGTGCAAGATCCCGATCACCTAACATCACGTCACATTAGGTGACAATAACGATTTCAGCCGTCCCAGGGATTTTTCAAAAAAAAAACCGTCTATGGGCTAGGTCACTTCACCACTTGACTTCAACGGTAGAATGTCAACCGATCCAAATCGGCCTTTCTCTTCCACAAGCCTGTGTGCCTTGCCCATGAGCTCACGCATTTATTTCTATCTTATATTATCTCCTCTTCGTTCTTTACACTCAATTCGTTTCATGAAAATATAGTATTTTTAAAAAATATTTTTTAGAAAATCATTATTCTTGAAAATGATAATATTTTCTTATGTTATTTTGCCAAAAGCCGCCCTCGAGCAGGGTCAAAGCATGGTGTTAGAGGCTGCCTACTCGCTGTACATCATCAGTGATGTTCGGCAAATGATCCTTATCCTCTTATGACCGTTTGAGAAAATATTAGATAGTTCGAGAATTACATGTGAGCTATGAGGAAGTGTGAGGCGGGCTGGCTAGCAAATGAATTTTAGGTGCAAGATCCCGATCACCTGACATCACGTCACATTAGGTGACAATAACGATTTCAGCCGTCCCAAGGATTTTTCAAAAAAAAAAAGCCGTTTATGGGCTAGGTCACTTCACCACTTGACTTCAACTGTAGAATGTCAACCGATCCAAATCGGCCTTTCTCTTCCACAAGCCTGTGTGCCTTGCCCAGGAGCTCACGCATTTATTTCTATCTTATATTATCTCCTCTTCGTTCTTTACGCTCAATTCGTTTCATGAAGATATAGTATTTTTAAAAAATATTTTTTGGAAAATCATTATTCTTGAAAATGATAATATTTTTTTATGTTCTTTTGCCAAAAGCCGCCTACTCGCCAGTCTCGAGCAAGGTCAAAGCATGGTGTTATAGGCCGAGATATTTAAAGGTAAACAAAAAAGACGAAAAATATTTTTCACTTTCAAAAAAAAAAGGAAAACATTTTTCCTAGTTTGATGGAAAATATTTTCCTTAACTATTTTATTTATTTTCCGTGAAACGAACACGTGAAAATTATTTTCCTGAAAATTATTTTTCGTAAAATAAATGGAGCTTAGAAAATATAATTTCTTTCCTCTCCATGACTTTCGAGCGACTGCCTTGAAATTTTGCATCTCTTTATTTGCTATTAGATTTTATCACTCCACGCTCATCCCTGTTCTCAGTTGTTTCCCCTCCGTCACCGCTGAAGCACATTAAGGTTGTCCATGCCAAATAGCACGCCGATCCTGAAAGGGAGTGAGGCAGAGACCGACGGGCGAGTGATCGTTCTTGACAAGAGCTCCGGGTCCTCGACGTTCTTCTAGAGCAAAGTACGAGCTTGGGAACAAGATTGGAAGAGGGCATTGAAGGAGAGGCATTTCTTTTAGAAAAGAGCAAGGCAGAGGAGAAGCCAAAGTCGAAGCTCGCGGCCAAGGCAGTGAAGACTTCTGCGAAGGTGATGCCCAGGAAGAAATCTGTGAGAAAGGTTGCCGCTGTGAAGCTGAAGAAGACGTCGGTGAAGAAGCCGAAGAGCGGGAAGACATGAATGAAGAAGGCCAAGAAGTGAGCCGGTGCTGTGCTCTTTATCAGCGTTGGAGACGTGATCCTAGACGACGGTTTGGTTGTGTACAGAAGATGGTCTGGCGACATCCGACATAGCCCTTTCTTTATTCTTTCCTCTGCTCTTAGTTTTTGGGATGCGCTAACTCTAATCTTGTCGGCACATGTTTCTGTGTAAGCTTCTAGGGGCGATTTCATTAGATGGTTGTGTTTGATAATGGGGAATGGGAAAGCTCCAATGGCGGTTTCTTCTTCTGGGTTTGGCGTTTCTTTTCTTTCTCGCCGCACGCTAACTATACAATCATCCTTGACGATTCAAAATGAACAGAGGCATCAGTTGATCTTTGAGTAAGAGGATTCCAATGAAAAAGAGAAATGGTGGCGAATTGGTCTCCTATGGTCTAGACCAAGTTGGCTGCACAGATAGCTCGTTTACATTGATGCTCTATTTCTTTCTTTTGCAGCAGTTTCTCAAACCACAGAAACAAAATGGAACTATTGCTTTGGCATCTAATTTGACATCAAAAGAAGAGAGGAGCCACAATTGCTTTTTGAAAGTTCCATCTCCTGCGGAAACTCTCCGGCATTTCAATTTCAAATATTGGAAACTACCGAGAATTCTAAATGAGTCAGAGAAACTGCTAACTATGGCGATTCCGTGCTATATTCACCCGAGTTTTCTTCATTAAGAATTATATCGATCAAGAACATGATACTGAATGAAAAAGCTTGATCATTGGCTGTAGTTTATTATCTTGCACCGATCAACATGGGGTCTTTATCTATGTATATTACTCAATGTCTTGGAAATCGAGATGTCAATTTTTCTATTCAAAAGATGAATTGGAATAGAAGTTCCACATAGCTGAGTTAGAAGGGAGCTGAACTGGATTGCCTCAGGAGGAATGAGCCATGTTGAGGCAACTGTGGATCGGCTCGTGCACAACATTTTGTTTATGCTACACAGGCCGACTGACATAAAGTGTGACATTCTAAACAGCTGATTATGCATGGTTTCCCTAGTCTACACAGGCCGAAGGACATAAAGTGTGACATTGTAAACAGCAGTTTTCTAAAAGAAATGTCTCTTCTTCAATGCCCTCTCCCAACCTCGTTCCAAGCTCGTATCCGAAAGAACTTCGAGAACCCGAAACTCTTGTCAAGGGTGGTCACCCGCCTGCCGTCCTCTACTTCACTCCCTTTTGGGGTCTCCATGCCATTCAGCTTCATCAACCTGTGCTGCTGAACAAGGGGCGACCTTAATGTGCTTCCGTCGGTGGCGGAGGGGGAACAGCCACTTGACGAACGTCGGAGCAACAACGAGCATGGAGTAACAAAACATAAGAGCGAAGAAAGAGGTTCAAAATTTTAAAGCGTTCGCTCGAGAGAGAAAGCTATGGAGAGGAGAGGAAAAACGTCTTCTGCTCCTCTTCTTCTTCTTCTTCTTCTGAGAAGGAAAGAACGAAGAGGAGACAGAATACAAGAAAGAAATAAGATACGTGTATGATGATCCTTTTCCATAGATTAGGAGAGAGGGAGTGCAGGGGTTACCCGTGGGAAAAGGATCCCCTGCCCTAGTACTTCTAAGGCAGGGGTGACCCAATTTGAACCAAAAGTATCCGATACAGATTGGACGGCTCTAATTTTATTTATAAAAAAAAACCTTCCGCCCCTTTATTTATAGGGAACCATCCGATCAAAAATCGGACGGTTCCCAAATCATAAAGGACCGAGTCACCTGCCCATAGTGTGGAGGCTAGTGAGAGAGAGGAAATTATTTTTTGTGCAAATTTTCATTTGCCGGCAAGCCAGCCCCACGTCTCCATGTGGCTCCACATGTCGCATCTTGAGTGGTTAATGACCACACGGACGTAGAGCTCTAAGATCACCCAATACTTTATCCTCCTATTTGCGTAGTTTTTTTCAATTTTAATGTTAGAAAACTAAGTGGGCCTTCTCCATTAACAAATAAAAAGATTTGGTTACCCGACTATTTCTAAGTGCAAGTTCTTCGTACCAACAATGGACTAGTCCCTCGCCTTCGATGGCCCATATATTTATTGCAAAGATACCAACTCAATTATAAAGATTTTAAATTGACAAATTTAGCCCAGCACATTTTATTATGTAGCGTTTTTAATCAATTTTGATGGGAAATTGATAATATTGGACATTAACCTATGCCTATAACTGATATGAATAATTTTTACAATCTTTAAAATATACTTCTGAATTCTTTATATTTTTTTTTTAAATTGTGGTCGGCAAGGGTACTCACTCGGCTATTGGTAGGAGCCACCTCCCCCAAGCCCCTGCTTGCTGACCCTTGTCAACCACAATTAAAACGATAAGAAAAGAGATAAGAGAATAAAATAATCCATTTCGAAAATAAAAAAATTACAAATACTGTACACATCCATACTCATAAAATGATTAGCATTCATATATTTGATTGTCCATCAAAGTCAATCGGAAAAATTACATTGTAAATTTTCAAATGATTTATAATTAAATTGCTCAAATAAGAAAGATCGTGATTAAATCAACATCATACAATAAATTTGATACCTTCTTTTTTATAAACATCCTCCTATATATGTTGAATTTATCGATCAATAATTTGACTTCATTTATGTACGTCGTAGCATCTCGACAAGGCCTTCTTCCGTACATGATGTCGGTACCCGCTGAAGTAAAATCGTTTACAATTTGCAACCGCGTTGCACTTATTTCATTTTTAAATCTCGGACCTTCATATTCTAGGATATATATTTTTTAATACAGTTTATCCCTTTATGTTTTTTATTGAATTGTTTTATGTCGCGAGTGCTGACGTGGCACGCAAATGGGGGACGGACAAATTGGGACCGGTGAAAGTGGAAATGCTCCTGAAAAGATGAAAAAGAGGGAGAAGGGAAAGCTTCGAAGCAGCGTCCATCATCGGAGTGCGCGCGCACCTCCACTTCCTCCAATGGCGGATCCCTCTCCTCGGGCCACACCGGACAGAGACCCCCGGGGCGGCGGCGGCGAGAACGCCGCTGACGCCGGTCTCTTCTCCGGCGCGCACACCCCGAGCGAGGAAGCCGGCGACTCGGCAAGCTCCTCCGACTCGGAGAGCTCTGACGCGGCAGGCGAGTCGCCCCGGTGGGCCGGCGCAGCGACGAGCTTCAGGCTATTTTCGGAGTCGATGCTGAGGATGGAGCTCGCGGAGGCGGAGATGGCGAAGGCCAGGGAGGCCTCGAGGCTGGAGGCGGAGCGGCGGCGCGCCGAGCTGGAGGGCGAGATGACGCGGATGCTGTTGCAGACGCAGTTGCAGATCGCGACGGTGGTCGCGGGGAAGAGCCAGAGCGGCGGCAGGAAGCGAAAGCGAGTCGAGGATGAGGACAGACCATCGGCCTCCACCAGGTAACGTGCTTAGTTGCCCGTTTGCAACTCACTGTGCGAGTCATCGATTCCGCAGAATCACCTCATCGATTTTCCTTTGGTTTTTCTGCTCTGGTTGGCGGTCAAATTGCAGGGAAGGAGCTCTCTTGCTCAGCCTGCTTCACTGTAATCTGTTCTTTTGAAGATGGGTCTAGTGGACAAGATTTGTACAAATTGTTAAAACAACGTGATAAAAACCATCGTGGGCAACCATGTAAGGTGCAGACAAATTGGAAGAAAAGGTTCCGATGACTTCTCTGTCAACCTCGATTCTCTTCTGTGCACTGCGCATGCCTTCTTGATTTGCTACTTTCATACTCGCCTATGGTTTGTACATGTCGATGTCTGCAAATCTTCACTTCAGTTGACCTTTATGATATTCCGAATTACATACTGTGGACATGAGTAACTATAGATGCGATGCACTTGCAGTAGAAATTGTCGGAATTAGATTAGTTGGGCAAAAGAAGAACGAAAAGGAGTTGAAGGGGACATGTTCGGTACCCAATTGTCCCACCAACCAAAGGCAATGACGCCTCTCGATTTAACTTAAATCCAACCGAAAGTTCTTCTTGTGAGCCGCAGGATCTCCGGTTCTCTCTTCCGCGACACTTAGCAATGCGTTCCGTCGGCTCGTGGCGCTCTCGATGTACTCTTGCAGAGGTGGGAGAATCCCTTCCTCATCCTTTTTTGCCTGGCCACGAATTATCTGAAAATGTACAGAAACCTTGATTAAGTTAGTTTTGTTTTTCCCCGCTATGGCCTAGGAAAAACTTGACGTACGAAATCACAAGAGACTGACGCAGACTAATACCTTGGAAGCCCATAATCTCTCTGCTTGTTGGCACACATCTCGTATGTCCCTTCCAGACATCCTGGTTTAACAGAACATCCAGATGACTTGAGCTCCACAGAAAAACATTTGGAAACAAATATAGGGGCAGAAAGCAATCTCCACTGCTAAGGACCAGAATGCGAAAAATTAAAAAAAAAAAAAACGACAGAAGAAGAAATGGATTTCTTGCTGTAAAGCACCAAAACAAGAAGTTGCTATGGGATAGAAGGGACTGACCCTTCAGTGACTTGAGCGAATTCAATTAACTCAGGTTCTGTCAGGTGTTTTGCATATTGAGCTGCTATTTCCTGGCGGTTCCGTTGATCAGGAAGGTTGAATGTGATCATTGAATCAAATCGACTGGAAGAACACGAGTAGTGTGTGATTAACAAATGTCTGAATCGACTCAAAAGTAGTGGTTTCCAGACACATGCACTTGCTGTTACCTGATTAATGCGGGATCCAAGTCTTGTTTCCTGTTTGTTGCAGCGATGACAACCACCTTCTTATCTTGTTCAAATCCATCAATCTGCAAGACGGGAAAACAGTTTAATGGGAGTCCTGCAAATTCTAGAAACGCTAAAGGAGGTGTTAGGAAAGCATATGATAGCCCGGCAAATATAAAGTGATAGAATAAAGGGATAGGGCCTTCGAGAGGTACTAGTTTAAGGTAACTTGCGGAATTGACCCTATGATCAAGTGGCAAGTTACCAAGATGTTCTAAGATTAATTTCTAGATTATTCAGCTAAACAAATGTCTGTCAAGAATGGTATTCTTGCAGATAAAGGTCGATCTCGGCACTAACGCAGATTTGTTTAGTCACATCTAGATCATCAATCGAAAGTATTATTCAGAAATGAAATTCACATTAGTGATATTCTTTCCACACTGGACAAGATCAGACATCACAGATGCACACATTAGGCAATTCTTGACAGGCGTGAATCTAGGAAATACCCTCTCCTACCTGTCGCAATAACACTGATAAGATCCTTCTTGTAGCTTCGTGCATTTCACTATCACGAGCAACAGCAAAAGAATCAACCTTCAAGGTACCAAGTTATCATAAGCAGAAGCCCGACATCTTCAATTGATAGAACATAAACACGAGAACCAGCTCAAGTGCATAAGATAAAGAAATGGATGAAGAGCTGTGGTATCTTGAGCTCTGTGAGCTCCCTCCCTCCCTCTCCATACTCACTAGTCGTCTCTTTCTTACGAGGTATAGAAAAGTATTAAGTAAAATACATGAACTCTCCGACAGAGATTACTTCTGCAAGAGAAGCTTGCCTATCATCAGGACATACCTCATCTAGAAAAATGATAGCACCATTTGGTAACTCATTGGCAAGTGAAAACACTTGTCCCAACAAGCGTTCGCTTTCACCATAGTACTTTGACATGACAATCTCCAATGGTACATACAGTAATGGAACACCCTGCAAAGAAATGCAGTAAGGACTTATCGCTATATTAATTCAATCAAAGCCAGTCCAAATATCCTGCTACTATCACTTGAAGGAAAAGAAATTTGATCGCAACATTGCATAGTCCCTACAAAGTAGCCAGAATTAGAGCCAAAGCAACTTCAGCAACATAACTTTAAGGAATCAGTATTAGACATAAAAAAAAAAAAAATTCACTCAGCATTCCTCTTCCGAGGTATACCACAACAAATGCACCCAGCCATGCAGCACATATAATCAACTATTTAGCATAGTCATCATAAGGAGAGAGAAAATATCTTAACACGTGAGGGCAGCATTAAACACAACAAGCAATTAAACTTAGAGCACGATTCAGAAAGCAAAAGCCATGTCACATAGATAAGATAAATGCGGTATCATACTGCTTGATTGGCGATAACACGAGCACATGATGTCTTTCCTGTACCTAGAATAGGACATGTACCATTGTTAAGCTTTGCCAAACTAATTAGTCATACTTAGCAAGGACAGAGGAATGAAATACACCAATGCACTTCTTAATGCAAATAATTTGTTCCAATGGAAGCAGCCTAAAATGTTGGACTAGATAATTGATGCAACTTAAGGTAAATTTTCAACCCTCAAACTATAGAACTTCACTATTCATGGCAATGTTCCTAAGAATGTTGGAATAACTATGATAAATGAACAGAAAAAGCTTATTGCCACTCATGCATAAAAAAGAAGCATGCTTTGTGAAGTGTTCACTCTTCCTGCTGAATGTAGGAGAGTTTTATGCATTTCAATAACTCATGAAGCCCTATTAGGAGAATTAACCCACTTGTTAGCTAAGTGATGACGTTAAGAAGCATCATATGTTTCACTTAGGGGTAGATACAGTCTAAAGGTCTCTTTAATGTCAGCACTCAAGCTCACTTCTGATAAATAAATGCAGCACCATTAAAAGATGAGGAAACCTCAGCAGCTTCTCTAGCTTTTCCATTTATAAATGTCACTAAACCTCAACACTTGTCACGTACAGAAGCCATCAATAGGAACTAGAGCAAATTTAATTTTTTTGCCTGGCTTATACTACGGTCATGGCAACCGGCAGCAAAATAGTGTTGTGCCAACTGTGCACTCTAGCACAATAATTACAAATTGCCAAAAAAAGCCATTTTTATAGATTGAAAGCGAAGTATCATTAATGCGCACATAGGTTGCCAGCCCACGTACAAAAAGAAGCTTGTTGATTTAACAATGTCAAGTAGCAAAATACAAGACAGTGCATTTTACGAAAATATCCAAATTTGAGTACAAGTTTATTCCTTCAATTGCTCTCTACTCTATCCTTTCCATTGAAACCCTGGCCAAAAATTGTTCGATAACTACTTCTCCAAGGATCATACAGTGAAAACAATCCCAGAAAACAGAAAAGAGATAAAGTCAGTGACCTTTAATTGGGGGTCTCCAAAAAAGTATAACTAGAAAAGGTTAGTCGTCTGTCAAATGTCAAACTATCTGAATATCAACTAGTTCAGTAAAATCGTTGGCCATAGACACTAGTTTGCTGAAATTCTTTTGACTAACTAAATCATGAATTGAAGACAAACCTGGCGGACCCTCGAAGAGCACTGCTCGAGGCCTGTTTGACTCATACTTGCGCCTTGTTCCACGAGCAATATCATCATACACCTCTGGACTGTGTAAAGCCAGTAATATAGTGTCCTCTATCTCCCTTCACGGCACGCGTGTAAAAGATGGTGTACATAAGTAATGAATGTGGTTGTGATGCTATTCCATGGAAAATGGAAATGATGCAAAAAATTCAGATAATAAAAAGATCAGATAGAGTTCAACCAGCATTCTTGCTGTGTAGTATAGAAGTCTTTCAGGTTAGCATTGACAAAATGATTTGATAATTTTCCTATAGAGACAAGCTCAGATTATAAAACCTATGAACAAAGAAGATGGTGACAATTGACAAAAGCAGATAACAGTTGACAGTAAAATGAATAAGCTGTTCCTTCACTTCAAAAATCTGTATCTTCTATCATTATGTATGATCATTTAGCACAACCCATCTAAACAAGAAGTACGATTGTGTCACTACCTTTTCATTAAGTTTCTAGAGAAGATACAAATAAAACAGCTAACTACATAGACTTTAATCCATCTTTTACATGTCACACATCCATTCTGTTCCTGTGAGCTAAAGCATAACAATTATGACACTAAATCTCCAAAATTAATAAGGTTTTGCAACGGTGAAGCATTATTCAGTACCTTTGAAAATATATCTCTTTAAGATAGCCTCCCAATATGTAACAAAAAAAGCTAAACTGAAACTATATAAATGAGGAATTTAAAAACAGTACAACTTCACATACCGTTTTTGCTTTTCATACCCAGCAATGTTGTCCCATGATAACTTCTTGTCTTGCAAATCAACAGGAGGTTCATCAATCCCATAAATTCTCACTCCCATTGACTCAAGACTAGTTATCGTTTTCTCTGGGGTTGTTTTCCTTTCAGTACCTTCCCTTGGTCTACTCTCCGAAAACTTATTACTCCCCAACTTTCTACCTGCCAATTGCAAGACAGAAACAAAAGCTTCCAGCTCTTTCGGAGTCAAGCTTCCTGGCTTCATGAACTCAATTTCCTGCAACAGCTCAGGAGATAGATATTTTACGAGTTTTTCAGCTCCAATGCACAGTAACAGACAACTATGAACTTCCATCAGCGAGAAATGACTACTCACCGCTTTATCTGAACTGATGAGAGAGCGAAATATAAGTATGCATAAGTCACCCGCCTGTTTCCTTATTTTTTCAGCATGATCCTCTTGTTCTGCTTCTCTTTGCCTTTCTAAAGGATTGATCATCAGCTGCCAAGCAGCTGCACTGGAATAACATGCACATAAAATTCTTAAATAAACTCATCACAGAAACATCAAACTCCCAAAAGAATACGAGGAATCAATGGAACCAATAAATGAACTGCAATCAGTGATGAGGATGAGAGAAGAAATATGTCCACCAATCAAAGGCAATCAACTTACCTGTCCCAACCACGCAATAGCATATCTGAACCACTGCTGTGCTCCTCAGCCTTCATTCCAAGGTTGGAAACAAGGTTTGCAATTAGTTGGGATAGTTCACATGCAGGAGGGACCTGAAACTTCAAAGTTACCTGCAGTACACGATAAATGTTTCTTTAAAAACTTCAAAGTATGTAACTACATTAAGATGGGACTGGGGTCTATGTAAAGCACAATGGAGGCGAGGGCCAGACATCTTATAGAGTAACAAGAACATGTAGTCTGGTAAATTATAAGTTGTGCCAAAGACACTAAATTTTTGTTTAATTAATGAATCATCTTGTATTTGGTATGTTGTTGAGAATACAATCACATTGTTTAATGATGATGCATGCTGTAGCCAGCTGAATTTCAAAACAATATTTTTATCTCATCTTCAATTAAATAGTGCATGTTTGAATTCAACTTCAAAACCATGCATTCAAAGATAAGACAAAACCATGCACTCAAAGATAAGACAAAATTATTTTATTTACGCTAGAAAATACTAGCTATGTTTTTCCTATTGTCAAAATATGCTAAAAAATTTCATACATCAGTCATAAATATTGATAGCTATTAAGTTATTCTACACCTCTCTCTACATTCTCCAAGTTATACAAGATTAAGAACACTGATCCAAGGTCAACCAATGTATCTTCTTCAGAAGTATCAATCAAGATCTACAGCCAATGACAAAAATCCTAACTCACTCCTTCAAGTCGGCCAGAAATTAATTCTTGAAAACACACTATAGAAAAGAACCATCATTTTATGCCATGAATAAGAAAAAAATATTGTGAAGAAAACATTTTTACTGAATTAACCTTTTGACCTTTAACACCGACAGAAAACCTAGGGTAAGAACCATAATGCATTCCTTTAACTCTGAGCAACTCTTCAACACGCTGTCGCTCTGTCCTGGCAATCTCCTCCAGCTTTGCACTGCTGGCGCCTGAAGGTGACTCTGACCGCAATGGAGGACTCTCGACAGGCTGCACAAAGCAAAATTAGGTTCTGTACAACACTCAATATAAACAATCATGCAACAAAATTTACACTATGCTTTGGCAATTACATCAGGAACCTGGAATTTCGAGACATAACTTGAATCTGATCAAATAGGTATTTACTTGGCAACAAGGCCAACTCTGTATATGTCAGCATAAGCAGGACACATTGATCTCTCCTAGCTAACTTATTCGCAAATAAAAATTGTCCCTCCTATCAAAACATTTAAAGATCAAGGAATATAGTGTTTCAAACGAATTCCTAATCAGACCTTATCAGCATCTGCATATGCTACTTCCAGAACTCCAGCTCCAAAGAGACCAGCTAAGATGGCTGGCAATAGAAATTGTGTTCCGTGAACATTGGGAAGTAATTTAGGCTCCTGGATTTTATCCATATTGAGATTAGAAAGTTGCCCCAGTGCCCCTGCATGTGGCATTACCAGTGAAAAGCAAGACACAGAGATATTCAATTCACCGATTGCAAAGACACAGAAAAACAATTTAATAGATCTTTTTATGCCATCAACCATGATAATTTACTATTGGTTCCCAAATACGAAGGCATGCTGTCTGCCGACCCGCATGCTGACAGGCTAGTTTATGTCTGACATTATACCTCTAAGGCAACGACTATTCCTCACAGTGTAAGAAAATTAATTCAAATTCAAGGAAGAACTCCAGGCGCAAGCAAAGTGGCTATAACGAGAAAAGAACGTATCTTTTACAAGAAACTAAAGTAACACAACTCTGTCAGTCGCAAACACTGGACTGAAGGAACTCCAAGGCAATTTTGTGCTGCTGGCCTGTCGAAACTTTGAACAACCAAAACAGAAGGACTCATAAAAATCTACACTTTTAACATTCTGATTAAAACGCGATTGATGCAAGTTCTTCATTTAAAAAAAAAAAAAAGGCCAAGACACAAAGCGCCGATAATGACAAACATCCCACGAACATTCAGCAGAAGCACGCTCATATAACGAAGCTAACGAGGACAATGACCAAGTCCCGAGAAGACGACACTAAGCACTCAAGACACCAGACGAAAGAATCCGGAAAGAAACGAGGAACAGAGCAAGTCGGGAGCACTAATCGCAGCTCATGCCGAATTCAGCACAAGCAGCAAGCCATCACGATTCACGTCCAAACCCGAGGGCAAGCACGCTCGTCGGAGGCTACAGAGGAGCGACTTGAAGCAATCGAATCGTCACCATCGCAAGAAACAGAAGGAGCGAAAGCAGCGTCGTTACGTGGAGCGAGCGGGGCAGCGAGGTCGACGCGTGATCGAGGCGGAGAAGGAGACGCTAGGGTTCTGGAGGAGAGCACCGAGCGGCACGAACGAGCTGCGCTCAACAGCTTCCTGGTGACCGACATGGCCGCTCGCCCGCCGAGTATCCGCCGGAGAAAGTTCCCGCCGGTGGAAGAGAAAGAGGGGGAGGGGGAGGGGGAGGGTCGTCTCGGAGTCGGTCCGGAAAAATCGTTTTAAGTGGCAAAAAGCGGAATTTATACTTTTCGGGAAATTATTTATATTGTCGTGACGTCGTCGTTTAATTCCCCCCTCAAATTAGCTCCCTATATGCACATCCTAGAGCATCGGGGGAGAAACGTGCTCTAGTGAGCCGAGCACCCCTCTTCTCTGTCCCTTTAGCCTTCTCGGACTCGCCTCTCCGCCGGCCGCACGACCCCGCCGCCGTCGGCCTTCGCACACTGCCTCCATCATACGTCATCCTCGACCGTCACTTGCCTCCACCCCGGCTCACGTCTTCGCCATCGGATCTAGTTCATATCTCGCTCCCATCGGCTCGTGTGCACCGGCACGCGCCGCCGTGCTTGTGCGGATGGAGGCTGTTTGTGGTGATCAACCTCGGATTGACCTATGACTGAGGCTGAGGTCTCGGCAGCAACCTCTATCACTGAGCAGAGGGCAATGCAAGCAAGGAGATGGAGAGAGCAGGTGACCATCTATCAATTATCTAGTGACTCTATGGCCTTGTCCGGAAAGGATGGTGTTAGTAGAAGTGGCAAAGTGGGTTTAGAATTCATATTTTAAATTTATATTTAATATATATGGGTTGCCTTAAAGTTGTAAAAATAGACTTAAACGGGTCCCCTAACAACTTTTAATAAATCTAAAATGGGTTAATATAACTTATATGAAAAATAGAGAAACAAATCCATTTCCAACACATATTAGATGGGGTTGGACTTAAGAAATGTCGGGCCAAATTTTTTATTCTATTTTATTTCTTTTCTTTTTTAAGTTCCATAGGGGTCAATTGACCAAACCCCACTGATCACAATGGAGGCCTCATCGGCCACTGGGCAAGGGTAGCAAACGAGCCGGGTGTGGACAAATATAAGCAATGGCAAACGAAAGTTGGCTGATGACCCTCATCGGACTCAAAAGCAAAAAAAATGAAAAATGAAATTTTTTGAAAAAAATTGTACACTAGATTTGTATTACATTTAAGTTAAAAAAAAAAATGGCTGGTGTAGTGGCCATAGTTGCCCGAGGATCTCTACGGTTGTCGTCGGTACCGTCAGTCGAATGGGATTTGCAAGATGGTTCGGGTTTTCGAAAGCAGGTTCTTGAAGGAGACTCCGAAGTGTCCTCGTGAATTTCAAGTGAAACCCAAAGAGGAGAATACGCAGAAAAGCTCAACTGTTGAATGTGGATCTCCTTGAAATGGTTCGAGCGTGCTGGAAAACGATCCGCGCAATCTAGCCATCGTTAGTTTAGCCCCTCCTCAGAATAGAAATAGTGGCAAAAAGCATATGTCAGAAGCCGCATATATTTACAAACGGCAACCTAAAAAGAAGAAGAAATTGATAAAAAGGGGATAAGGGTCGAATTAGCACGGCGACGAATGAGTATACTGCAAATTCTCTTGTGGCATACATAGCAAGGAACCTTACTAACAAATTCGAGAAATTGCAACTACAAAATTTATGTGCACATTTAAAAAGATTACTAACACCGGTTGAAACGCTGTCCGAAGAGGCAACTCCGGATATTACTCTTGAACAGACCGATGCCAACCGATCATAAAGATGATCTTGAAGAAAAGTCTGATCGGCAGCTCACCAGGCATTCTGATATCAACTGCCCTGGCATCGCCCAATGATCGATTTATTGGCTCAAATCATAAATTAGTTTCAGAGCTACAACATGAGCAAATAATGAATCGTCGGAAAGCAGAATGAGGCCATGGATCTGTTTTGAACACTTAGTAAGTACCATGAACACTTATAGATACCAAGTTGATGCGAAAAGCCCATGCCGTCGTACTTGGGTGATAATTCTAAACAACCTCTGAGTTCTACAAAACTCAAAAGCAATGAGAAAAACAAACATAAAAAGATCACGTGCTGAGCCAAGCCAAGTTGAGTCTCTCCAGGAAGTCGTTACCACAAGATTGGTCCACTTATCTAAGCTTGAGCACCAAGTTCCAACAATAAGGTGCGGTTGACTGCATCTGCAGCCGGGCCAACAAATTGAATGGGACCTGCATCAAAATTCGAAAGGGAATATAACAAGGTTCCAGTAGAAGGAAGGAATGCATGAGAATAAACGACAAAGAAATAGCAATCGTGAATCAACCAGATCATATGTAGTCACCACTGTTCTGAGAAGCTACACCCCATTAAAGGGGGAGAGAGAACCTACCAGGACTGATATATCTGTTTTTGATGGCCCACTCATCCCGCATTGATGCAAACTTCTTGAACGGTGCACCTACATCAATAGAACATCCATTGCTTAGAAGATACAGTTTTGCACTGGCAAATTTAATGGGTGTGCAGCACGCAGCAATTTATACCTTCAAGCTCCACCATTGCTTTCTTGATCACAGGCTTGAACTTACCTGGGACAAGATAAAAAATTCAGACTCAGCTTGTGATGTGCATTTAAGGGCATAGATACATCCAATCATGCACACATGAAAAAACAAACAGGCTTAACAGTCATACTTGCAAGCCAGTAAAGGTAGACAGGTAATAGCAACAAACATGAACTCCTGAAAATAATTAACTGCTGGGATGTTCAGATGGATAAATCAAAACTGAACCCTACTTAAAGAGCCAGCCCAGCTATCAACAGAATAGGAATAAGCCTAGTCCACGGTCATTCTCCCCGTTGCTTCCATGAAGCATGAGATTACCAAATAGGATGATTTAGCTTCATACAGTCTCAGAAAGATAAAAATAGAAGTCATCCTACATGATGTTATCAAAGATCTCAATAAACTAGTGTACCATGTCTCCTCTCAACATCCATCAATGATGTTAAAGCAGTTCCACCAACAGTCCACTCTGAAACTGGGGCAGCCAAATTTGCCACCTGAAGACATTATGCTCATTAGCTCCATCAGCTCCGCAGATGAGAAAGACCAGTAAACTGAAAACATGACCTTCATCAAGGATAAAGCAAACTTTGTTAGGGGAAAAAGACATACTGAAGATATCAACCCGGTTTTCCCATTCTGGAGGAGAGCTCCTGCAGCATAACCCAAGGCATAGCAATATGTAGAGTCAAAATTGGTTGGCAAGCCACATCTGCCTTCATACCTGAAAGGTAATTAGTATGCATTAAATAAAGAGTGCAATACGGTCAAGGATGAATGAACATCTGCGTAGAATAACAAAAGGTTTCACTTATTCTTCAACCACCAGAACAGAGGAATAATTACTAAAATCCTTCCTGAGTAGAACTTTCCAGCAAAACAACAGAAGAAATGTCACATTTTCACAGGCACATCGGTATTACCCAAAAAAGTGGGATTGTCCTTTGAAGTTCCCCTTGTATGCACCTTCCTGCTTCCTCTTCTCCAATTCAGTTTCAACCATTTGAATGAGCATCTTCTCTGTCTCAATTTTAGCAACCTAAACAAAGAAACAGATAAGAATGATGACAAAACCCAGAGAAACTGAATGTTAGGTGAAACAGTTCAAGATGACAACAATTACCTGTACATTTCCATGTGGATCTCTTTCAAGCATCAGTTGTTCTTGAATTGCTTGAGGTAAAAATTCAAAGAGCTCCAAAGACTGAGTTTTGAGTTTCTTCTTCCAAAGCCCACCTTCATCCACGACCTCATGGGCAAGAATTTCGTTTAGTTCTGAAATAAGCTGCTGAACCTGCAAATGGTACAGTTCAATCAGTGTCTACCATAGATGTTTCACACTAGTCCACTTGACAGTCCTAAGAACTGATTTTTAAACAGTGTGGAAGTTACAATCTAAATGAAGTACAAGTTTACCTCTGGAATGAAATCGATAAGGCCTTCTGGAATGAGTATGACTCCATAGTTGTAACCAAATTCCGCACGTTTACAGACAACATCAACAATGTAGTCAGTGACATTTTTAAGAGTCAGCTTCTTGGCAGCGACCTGCATCAAGATGTAAATCACATGACTAGTCGTTCAACAATCATGAGAATGATAATTCTACAAAAAAGGCTTGTTAATGACACTTTTTCTTAGTTATTGTATGAGTGATGTTCATATACAAGTGAACACACAACTAAATTAGGCAAGATTAAGTTGGAGAATCAAGTTGAAGAACACTAGGCAAAGCCTAAAGTTAGCATTTGTCAAGAAATGGTCTAAGGAAAAAAAGAGAAGCTACTCCAGGATTAGGCTAGAAACACAAAAAATTGCCTTAGAATCATTAGCAATGATTCAAGAGCATCCTAACCATGAGGGAAACCAGAAAAGCTTCTTCTAGTGCACATAAATGAACTAAAGAAAAACGTGAAAAATGCTTCAGGACATATGCCAGACTGATACGCTCAATTAGTGGTGCACCATATATTTCTCTTCTTTTCAAGCACCATTAAGAAGCCTAAAGCTGAAACTTTTTAACATAGGTGGATCATTATTGACAAAATCAATCAGCAGATGAGCATATATAATCGATATAGAATTAAAGTGCAACAGAAACTAAAATAATTCCTGTTCCTCTCATCTAGAATACGCCATTCAATTATGCAAGCAAACTGGAAGACAAGAAGATTACCTCTTCTCCAATAATGGTGATATTAGGATGAGTTTGCAAAGCACATTCTAGAGTAATGTGAGAAGCTGCACGTCCCATTAGCCGCACAACTGCATATGCAAGCATAGGATAGGGGAAAAATGAGACACACGGATGAGAAAGGATCATGCAATGCATAACGACTCCGACAAGCTAACACTGCATATTCAATTAGTAAATGAATGAAGACTGCGGAAGCATTTCATTTGCGACCTGAACTTGAGGGAAGGAAACTGACAGAGAAGGCAAATGACAATAAGAGATTAGAGAGGACCACCATCAACAATGAAATCAATCATACAATAGATGGAGCATGGTAGAAGTGTTAGGCAAGCTGCATTGTTTAGACTGAGATAGGACCATAATTAGTAATCACACCTAGAGGAAAAGAACAGTACTGCAGCACAAGAGTATTTCAAAAAATGTGAATTGCAACTTAGGAATGTCATAATAATAATAAAGATATAGAAGATACGTAGTTGCAGTAAGAACAGAAGGCAATTGTTAGGTTTAAAAATGAAGTCTCAGAAGGAATGCTAATTTTTAAATGATGAGATCGACTATAATTAAAACAACACAGAAGACAATAAGTGTTTGACATTATTGGTGGAAGGAGAGATGCCTGAAAGTCTGTGGGGAGAGGTCAAAAAAGGCTGGCAGTGATTTGCTTATAAATGCAAAGAAATAAGCAATATCCTAAAACATAGGAGTAACCATAAAAATTTGACATCTCTTTTTGGATTGTTATAACTTTAAAAGACTTAGACATATAAGTAGAGCTAAAATAAGATCTGCTTGGAGTAATTGACTGAGCTGCTACTTATAAGTTGTTCGCAATGTCCAACAAATTTCCAAATACTAAAAATTCATGCTGTTTAAAAGAGAAGACCGAGCAACATAGAATTTCAAGATTGACGACATGGTAATACAGTAACTTACATCATAACGCTCAAATCAGGTACTTACAGTGGTAATATTTTCCAGTTGACCGAGCATCTACCATGACATTGCCAATCTGCTCAGAGTAGATCTGCATGAGAGACATAGACCACATGAGAAGCCTTTCCATGATGGACTTACAATTACCTATTCTTGTCAGATCAATATCAAGGCATCCCACGCCAGCACAATCAGCATAGAACATGACTAGAACAGTTCAAATATGACAGAAAAGTAAGAAAAATGAGTTCAGCATCCTGCAATTAGCGAAAGTCTACCTTGCATGCAGTATCAAATCCAAAACTCACAGGAACCTCTTTGCATTTGAGATCACCATCAATGGTTTTGGGGCATCCAATTACCCGAGTTTTCATGTTTTTATTCCTGGAAGTACCAATACCATCAAAGGAATCAAAACATTGAGAAATAGAGTAGAAGCAGGGAATATCTCTATTATAGGCCATAAACAATTCCATAGAGCAATATTTACCCAAAAAAAAAAACAATTCCATAGAGCAACAACTACGAACAAAATAATAGGAAAGCGTACCTGAAATATTCAGCAAGGAGGCAAGCATTCGTATTTGAATCATCTCCACCAATAACAACAATGCCATCCAAGTCAAGTTTTTTTGCCGTTTCTTCAGCTTGTTTAAACTGAAAACAGGTCAGACGTCGTCAGCCTCACCTTCTAGCATAAATGATTATCCTATTCACACAAGAAAGTAAAAAGGGTGTATCTCACCTGCTCTGGAGTTTCAATCTTGTCTCTCCCACTGCAGATCATGTCAAAGCCACCCTAATTGAAGCAAGAAGAAAATAGTGTGAAGTGCTTAGCCAGCTTGCTCGAAACAACATTCACTTAACAAACATGCGCATGCATGCAGCTAGATGATGCGTGACTATGCAGTCAAACTCTGTTGTTATTTTGCTACCTACATTTTTAGGTATATGCACCTAGCTTCACCATGCACAAAATAAACCAGGAGGCACCCGACCATTTGTTCCCAAGGTGTCTTGAAATTGCACAATCGAAATGAACAATTTGCACGTCATATCTTACATTGGATGCCATTACATCTTTTGTACAATTAGACAGCCTCACCTGGTTTCTGTAAGGGTATATATACTCTGGAGTGAGCTCCACATATTTGCACTTCATGATTCCAGCAGGACCGCCCCGGAACCCATACACGGAGCTGCCTTTTGCACGATCTTGCAAGTAATCTAGCACCAAATTTAAGATTAAAAAAAATTATCACGGGAGGTCCATCTTTAGGGACACAATCCTAACTGAATCAATCGTTTGAAAGAGGAATCTTTCAAGAATCAACAAGAGCATCATAAGACTATTATGAGTCTCACCGAAGATTCCAGCAATCACATTGTGCCCTCCAGGAGCCTGGCCTCCCGACAAAACCAGTCCTATCTTCAGCTTCTGGCTTGATCCCTCGGAGGTGGAATCACTGGGCACCACCATTGCTGACGGTTGCCCAAAGAGACACGGAAAGAGCTTTTTGATCTCTCCTGCGAACACCACCACCACGCACACAATCAAATCCACTGCAACGGAATCTCAATTCTGAACAGCGCTCAACTAGCAAGCAGCAGGAGACCGAAGGAGGAAGACAGCTACATATTGTCAGTCCTCAAAATGTGAAGTGCACGGTTTTCCTGGAAAATCATGCGTACGCACGATATAAACAGCACCTCTCCATCATACACGAGAGCAACGCAATCCAACAACTCAGATCAACAACTCCTCGACAATCACACAGACTCTCCTCCACAGCCAAGCTAAAATCGAGGCCTCTACAAACATATCTCCAACTCCGACCAAGAACATATACTGATTCAACAGATACAGCACGAGAGAGGACCTGGATTCCCCGCAGCCGAGCTCGGAGGGCCGTCGACGATCTTAATCGAGCCCTTGAGCACGGACGGCAGGGGGAGGTCGTGATCGATGCGGCTCGTCTGGACCTCGCTGTACACGGAGGCCACGCGGCTGGTGGCCGTCGACGAGGAGGGCTTGCCGGCGGCGAGGTCGCCGTTCAACACGAAGCTCGGCGACATCGGTTTCGGTTGGACCTAACACTGACAAGTGAGAGACCTGCGAGAGAGAGTGAGTGCGTGCGAGTGAGACGGGAGAACGCGAACGCAGTGATATATGTCGAGCGGTATCGAGGGGCAAAACCGTCATTTCAGCCCTCGGTGTCTCCGCCGAGCAAGAGCGAGAGAAAGTTGGTTGCCCATCGGATGGGAGGGCAGTTTCGGAATTCAAGGGAAAAAAAATTGGACGGTTTGGTGCGCCTGCCCATTAGATGATGCGGGCAATCCTTGGGGGGCTCAACACATAGATTTTTCAAGTGTTGATCCAAAAGGGCAAAAATAAAATTGTATTAATCAGCAGTTACCAAATTGACATACTATAGTCGAGAGGCCCATTCGAATTTTGACACGAATTGAGTTCCACCACGTCGCCATCGCAACATAAGTATCGATCGAGTCATACCCACGAGTTATTACCTCATATAATACCGACGATAAACTCCATCTCACGGAAATTACTTATCACATGAAAATTAGGTTCATTAGTTCTAAGAGCTCGATATTTACGTAGTTTGGTTCGTCCATACATACTATCTCGATCTAACACGGAGGTTCAATTCATTTTGTGATGAGAATGGTTGATTTGTGATGCATCCAATGCTGATCTTTATGAACCATCATGGGATGTGGTTACGTGCCCTACCTAACCTTCCCTCTTGGGTTGGCGTGGATCTGAGGCATTGAGAAGCGAGAAAGGGAATATCCCATGAGGGTATCACGGCATGAGATTCTTTCTCTGAAAGAGGGTTTAGCTTGTGAGTTAATTGCTTAATTTGAGTCGTGGGAATGCCTATTGATCAGATCTTTTCAATTAGTGAAAGATTGCTAAGTATGGTGATAATTGGTGATGGGAGATTTGTTGGGAGTATTCCCTGTCTAATTGAGGGCAATTTGGGTGGGCCAACTTAAGATGATATGTTGCTGTTTCCCTTTGTTGGGATGAGCCCAATGACAAGGACATGTAATTTGGTTGTTGGTTGTCCAGTTGAAATCACCGAAAAGATCATAGAATTCCTCGATTTGCCTTCATTTAATTGGAATTTCATGATTTTAGTTGAGATGTCATGGCTAACTTTTGCGACATAGTTCTTGGGACTATATTTCTTTTGGTTTAGCCCATTAGCATCTTGAATGGGAGGACAAGAGCATAGCATTTGGACCATTTTCTCGTTCAATTAGGGACGACTGAGGATGCAAATGTCCAAAGAGTTTCTAAGATTGGTGAAAGGGCTAGGGATAAGGAAGAGATTGGCCTCTAACCTTGGCAACAACTACGTATCGATCGATGTCGATAGTCACTAAACTTTTAGTGAAATTTCAAATTCAAATCTTTAATAGACTGAATTTATATTTTTCTCTCGGTGTTCTTTGATTGAACTTCGGTGCTAACGGGATGGCCATGTTATGATGTTTAGTATTGATATGCATTCATCGAATTTCAGCCATTTTTTGTACATTTTCATCATGTCGGTACTTTATCATAAAAATTGATCGGATTCCGGTTGAAGTGCACCAAATGGAAAAGGACAGAAAAAAGAAGATTTAGTGCATTAGGTGACTGAAATCAAAAGTATAGTAACCTAGATGGAAAATCCATCGAAATTAAACGACGTCATTCTAAACCTTCTAATTAATTTTTTTTTGTCCAAAAGATACAGATTTACTCTCGCGTGCAGCCCTTGATCACTCAATCTCTCTTGACCAAAAGAAAGATTCACCTATATTTTAATATTTTAATCATGATTTGCCCTTATATAATAATTCTCTATTATCTTGGAAGGCATTTGCTTGAAAGTTCCGTATACACCAATCTACCTTAGAGTCTAGCGTGAAATATATTTTACTTGTAAGTAATGACAATTAACTTTTGGGAGTATTTTAAATAAGGGTCTAAAAGAAATGACTCAAAGTGAAATTTGTTTTAAATAGGACATAAATTAGCTATATCCGTTTCAAATGAGGGCCCGAACTTGCCAGCCGGCCAAGTATTTGGCAGTAAACATTTTTTGGCGATTCGTTCGAGATTCTCAATTGGGCGAAAAATGAAAGAGAACCCTCAAATTCAATTGGGATCAGGTCCTTCTCCATCAGAATTTCGTAAAAAAGCACAACCCCAGTTAATTAGTCATCAAAACCCTAAAGAGCTTCACTAATTCCCATCATTTTCAAATCAACCACAATCTCAAGAAACGCACGCCACCAACCCCTATCCTATAAAGGGAATTAGATACTTTCGAGTCTTGTCCACACCATCATCACAAGCCCCAATTAACAATCCACGCACCTTCCAATAGACATGCCACGATGGCTTCAGCTCCTTTTGAAGGACATGTACCACAAGTTACCAACTCAAGACACAATGATTCCCAATGAGACCCACTTGCTAATTTTGCTCATAAATGGTGGTTTCCGCAAGGGTTTCCTCAGAAATCTTCTCTCCTTCAATGACTCAGAATGAGGAGCTCTAGGTTGTCCAGGAAGCAGAGGGGTCAGAGCAGAGGGTGTGAGTACCTGTGTTGCGGTTGCAGGCTCAGTGTTTCCTCGTCGGAGGAGGATGGGAGCGACGATTCGGGCCCGGTCGGGCCAATCTCGACCGTGGCTCACGCCATGGTTCAAGAGCGACTCGACCAGATGTTAAGAGAGAGAAAAGAGGCAAGGCGCGTGGAGCAGAGGAAGCGAAGAACGGGAATGATCGAATTCATTTTGATAGTGGCCGTCGAGATGGAATCTTCTGATCCTATGCGAGATTTCAGAGACTCTATGTTCAATATGATAACGTCAACTGGAATTGTAGACGCCAAAGGTCTTCGGCGACTATTGGATTGGTACCTCTCTGTAAATTGTGAGGATAGCAGGAGAATGATCCTGGAGGCATTTCATGATGTGTGCTTTAACTTGTTTGTCAGGAAGTAAATGAAATTGATGGATTTGCGGATTGTCCAAAGTGAAGGCTCATGCCCTTAAACCTGCATTCAAATCATATTTACATGTTAAAATCTCTTGCTAAGAAAGAGATGTATCCTCTTTCAGACACATACTTCACCACCTGATCTTCACAAGGAAACCGGGGGATGCATGCAATGAAATTCATATGTATTCATCGTGGGAAACATGGTGAGATCCAACGACATAAATTACCTGCTGAATAACCTTCGAATCAAACAAGAAATAGCAAGGCCCTTCAGTTGATAGAGTAGATCAACCTGATCCGAGTATATCAAATATATGTCTATGATTCATCCAATCCACAGACCATCACACTATAGAATGAAAAAATATCAGTAAAACATTGCACAGATGCAGAAAGAAACCTTTGCACTTGTCTAAATAAGGGAAACAAGAGAAAGATCATCATCTTTGATCAGCTTCATCAGTTGATGGATCAAGAAACCTCATGTTCCTGACAATGATTATTGTGCACGGGTATCTAATGAGGTTTGCAGACTGATAATTTGAGTTCGTGAGTAAATTTGAGTAGTCAAGGCTTGCCAGAGGTGGGGTCATTGATCCAAAGGAGAAAAACCATTGTTTGGTCCAAAATCAACTCATGATGAAAAATTAGGTAACTGAGGAAGTGGAGGAGGTAAGGCCTTGAAACAAAGAATTAAGCTATTTCTCTGTCCTATCTAACACTCCTTTAAACTTTTAAGAATACAGATGATCAATAAAAATCGATATGAGTTTCATAGACGAGCTACAACACAATTCTCAACTACTGACAACCTCTTTGCATGCTTAGTAGACCATGATCAGATGACTTATTTCATATATGCTGTCATCTACATACACCGCAGCTTCAAGCATAGATATTTTCTCAAATGAGGTACCTTGATCCCTAACAGGAGTCTTCACCTATTTTGTCAATTACAACGACAACAAGGAGCTACCTTCCTTGATTAGAACAAAGATGCTTCCACCATCTCCCCTTGAGATACGGAGTTCCTCATCGAGGTAAGTGGTTAGTAGCCATGACTCAGCATTCCTGTTCGAGAGAGAGAATTTGATGGGTGGTTGGCTGGAGAGGGTCTTCGCAACAGAAGAAGCAGTGTCTTGAACAGAGTTGATTAAACCTTTGAAAGGAGCAAGGTCAATCCTTTGTCCGAGAAAATCAACATTCTCCGGTAAGACAATTGAGTCAGTGAGCTGCGGAGTTCCAATAATGCCCTCTTCAAACTTGATCTGAAATAACAGAGGAGAATGCATGACTGCTGTCTCTACATGAAGATAGGTCAGAAACATGTTGAATAAGGACGACTCGTGATAGCTAACAATGTTGATTCCCCAGGAACTTTAGCCAGCTGTTTATACAGTTAGCTGTCTATCTTTTTAGAGGAAATTCTAATTTGTGTTATTGTACTTCCACTCTTCTTCTAATAGATTCCCTCTGACATTGAATCCAACCAAATTCAACTGACATTGCCGTTGGACATCACCAGCATGATGTTGATAAAATTCAGTCAATATGGACAATCACACGGATTTCAATACTAAAAAAATTTAGTTCACATGATACTACAATATCATCCAATGACCAAGTCAGCTGCATTCGGCGGGATTTGGTACTGGAGGAACTTGATTAAGAAATTTACGGGAAGAGAACAACTTGATTAGATGGGTTAAACGTAAAATGATTTGATCAGTATAAGCATAAAGAAAAGGGGCTGAAAAGTAGAATTTATCCATTTTTTATTCACATGTGTTGTTATTTCTTCTCATTTTTGGTTGTCAGTAGTACTCCATCAGTCTGGCATTCAGTTTCACTGGAATGGCATTGAAGAAAGCAATTTTCTCAGTTCCTTAATTTTCTTGAGCAGATAACTATTGAGAACCTTCAAATAAGATGACCCCTAGAGTTTTAACAGGGAGAATAACACTAAGGAACCCAGAATAAACCTGCACACGCTTGGGGCTTCGGACTTCAAATTTGGCATTGGTGCTAAAAGAAGTAGTTGCCAGCGGGCCGGAAAATAGGACAGAGTTCTGGACAGTGAAATTCTCCGAATCAATGGTCTGAGATATCTCCTCCACCTTCACCAATGGCAGGGTACCCCTTGCCAACAATGGAAATAATTGTGCAAAAGAGGTGTACCTGAGACCACATAATTTAGTTGAAATCACAAGATACCAATATGCACTCAGAAAGAGCTGCATAGTCTCTATATGCACGGTGAAAAAGAATGGAAGTACAATCTCAAAGAGGACAATTGGAGAAATGAGAGTAGATCCTACAGAAAACTTTGGGAAACAGCAGAAGACAAATGGAAATTATGGAACAAGTGCAAGGCAATGAATAAATACATGCATAAACAAATGCACAAGCTTATCTCAGCAAGTATGCATTTCAGATCCTTGAACATGGAATCGGCCGCAAACAATACCAGTTAGTAGATCAACTGCTTTTGACTCCTCTGACAAACTTTCTCGGAGCTCATACCACTGCTATCATAGAACTAGAACTTGCTCTTACTCTTGGTTCATCATTTAACTTCATGAAAGAATGAACAGCAAGCAACTCAAGCAAAGTCTGCATCTTAGAACAATTTCTCCGTATTGCCTCCTTGTCAGATGTCACTGCTATAAGGTACATATTCAAAATGATATCTCAATCATGAAGAAAAGTTTGAGCTACAGAAGCTGTGTCAACAATTTTAAGAGACATCTCATCTGGAAAGCCCAATAAAAGCACTATACTCAAGCAATGATAATAGGATTGAACACCATGAGTTCAAAACAAAGTAGCAGATGCAAGAATCAACTACAGTGGCCACATTAAGGAATACAAAACAACTAAGAAATGAGGCTTTAAGGAAAGACATTGGGCACTTGGATTTTGCTAGATCTATGCATGTTCCTAGACAAAACGAACTGTTGAAAGAGGATAATGTAACCAACCTCCTATAGATAAAAAAGCTCATGATGTTGCTGTCATAGAGTAGCTCCATGGCATAAGCAAAATAACCTTACCCTGCTAAGATTTGTTTGAGATTTCTCTTGCAGCTAAGCTAAGCAGTCTATATTCATCATAAGCAACCAAGGGCAATTCCAAATATGACTGCCAAGTTTCATCATTTCGCTAGTCTCACGCTACATGAACCCAATATGATGTGGTACCCAATGTGAGAGAGTACAAACATGTTAGCATTATTGGTGTAAACGACTGGAGCTTGTAGATAGTAACTCAACACCTTTTAGTTTTACAAGCCGGGGTTAGTTTTCCTGCTATTTCTAGTAAATGTCGTCGAACTATGTCTGGTCATAGCATGTGAAGCTACAGCCATGTTCAATTGCCAAGCTTCTTCAATCATTTATCACGGATCACATGATCAGCCTGATAGTTCTCATATAAGCAGCCAAAATCGCGCTCACCATCAATCCTAAGGTTTGAATGAACTGTGTCGAAATATTCCAGTTTCCATTTTTTTACTGCAAGTCTTGAGAAAACTTTTTGTTTTGTCTTTTCTGATTTCTTCAAAATTCCTTGAATTCACATTGAGTGTTTCCTCTGAAAAGTTTCTTGAAAATTCGGTTTAGTATCAAGCTACATTTAATTCAGTCAATGCAGTTCCTGGTTAAGCCCAAAAAAAAGGGACTCACCATGATCACGAAACACATTTCTCCATGTTACTCCAACCAAAAGCAAGAAAGTCATCAATTTATTCGCACTCATCAACTAATCCACTCCAACCAAATCCCAAAACAAAACAAAAAAAAAAAACGAAACTTACGCAAGAATCCACTTCCCATTGAGCATGGTCAGCGCCTCCGTCGGAGCCGGAGTCGGGTTCCTCGCCTCGAGCTGCGTGATCAGCTCCACGATCTCCGCCCTCGTCTCGCTCGTCGCCCTCAACCCGCGGTCCGTCCCGTAGAAAGAATCCACCAGCTTCCTCTTCAGCCCGGCAATCTCCGCCTCCTCCTTCGGAGGTTCCTCCTCCGCCACAGCCACCGCAGCACCGCCACCAGTCTCACTCACCGGCTCCTCCTCATCCTCCTGGGGCCCCGGTTCGTCATCCTCCCCAGCCCTGACCCGGAACACGGGTCGGACGCGACCCTGGCTGCGCGGCTGGATTCTTGAACTGCAGGCGATTCCGGGGTTGGCGACGGCGAGAACCGAAGGCTTGGGGGAGGATCGGTACCGAGGCGGGTTCGACGACAGAGACACGCATGGAAAATGGATGAATTGCGAGATGGTGGACATTTTGGACCAAGAACGAGGCTCTCGATGATTCTTGATTTCCCGGTGAGCAACAGAGGAAGGCTTCTGCGAACAGTTAAAGCCCGGAACGAAGGATGCGCTTTCGTTTCACGACATATTTGCCAAGAAGACGAACCGACTAAAGAGACGGACGAAGATGGGAGACCTGGAGAGTTCCGAGGTTCGGGCAAAGCGAGATCGCGTGTTGATGTAGGGGAAAGACGATTTTACCCCTGATTCAGCACTCTTATTTCTTCGACTCCTTTATTTGGTAGCAATTAAAATGTTAATCGCCCTTAATTTGGTAGTAATAGAAATGCAAATCGCTCCTAATTTGGTAGTGATAGAAATGTTGATGCGCTGTTAATTTTCCAGTCATGATGTCAGGAGTCAGAAGTGGTTTTATCACTAATTGGCAAGAGTATACGAATAACGTTGCTGACTTTTATTGATTTGATAAATCTCTCGTGTTATTTATACTAATACGACGTCGCATTTCGTGGTATATAAAGAATTGGATCTACATTGGTGAGGATCAATTAACGCCAAAAAAAAACATCGCATCAATATGACGAGACCCAATATATGAAAGAAATCTTAAACATTGATTCAATGAATCAAGAGATAGTGAATTTGATGCTTAGATACATTATTATGCAATTCATATGCCCAACTAAGGACACGTTTGATAACGTTTTTGTTCCAGGAAATATTTTTCGAACAGAAATATATTTTTGTGTTTCTACTTCATGGAACAATTTTTAAATAAAATAGAATGTTTGATAAAAATATTTTTAAAATAGAAAAAGAATAGAAATGTCTTTGATATGATTAATAAATTTTTTATTTTCTCGTTTTTTCTTCTTGTTCATGGGTGATCAATCGCCGATGGCCGGCCCCTCGCCACCGGATCGCCTCCCATCGTCGTTGCCGATCAACCCTCACCAGACCGCTGCCAATGGTGGTGGCAGTGATCGATTGGAGGCCGCAAGAGCAAGAGAAGAAAAAAAAGAAGAAAAAAACATGTTTTTTAAACAAAATGTTCAAGAATAAGAAGTAAATTTTTCGCATTTCTTATTTTTGTTTCAAATGTGTTCATGGAAACAAAAAATTATTTTTTTTATTCCCGAGAACAAAAGTGTAAACAAACACAACGCACCCTAAGTTGTCATATTTTGTCCTTGAGCTATACTCCTTCACGATATTCGCGAGACAAATTGTATAAGTATATCCTATAGATGGCAAAGTTCCCTAAAAATCTTCCAATTTAAGGTCCAATCTCATTAACTTTCTCTCTACTTTCTAATTTACCCCGCGTCTAGAAATTAATATTGATTTTGGATGACAAAAAAAAATTGGGAATATAGTGAAACTTTGTGATTTTTGGATGACAAAAAAAGTTTCCGGTCAAAATTGATATTAGGGTGGATCAAAAATTAAATTGAATATAAAGTTGGAAAAAAAATTCGTAGAATTATGCCCCAACACCTTGATGGGGAGAAGAAGACACACGACGCGCTACCAGAGTCAACGAGGAGGGCGTTCTGGTAATTGCGGACCAGGTGGGGCCCACGCCAGATCAGTGGACATCCACGTGAGGCCTCCCGTTTCGACACGTGGACTATCGATCTAGCGGAGAGAGGAGGGGAGACAAAAATGGAGGACCAAAAACGAGACCACATCTCACGAGAGGTTAGGAAATGGCTTCGTAGTTTTGTACGAGTCCAGCAACCTTGCCTTTTGGCGTGACTATGGATTCACTCTTCACGACAAATCTGATGTCTCTAACCAAGTTCCCGACCGCACCCGCCATTCGTTTTCCATCCATATACCATCGTATTCGAGGTACGCCCCCGGTCTCGAGGTCGATCCCGAGAAGAACCGGCTCGGCAAACCCAAAACATAATTTACCCGAGAATCCATGCGGACGGGTTCAACTGTCTTAATCGATTCTAGAGTCTCTCTTGAAATTAAAAAAAAAAAACTTTTACACCCTCAAGAATCGAACCTTAGCTTTCCACATGAATGAGATCGGATTGACTCTTTGATAGAAACAGAGAACCGAACCGGAACCGGTAATCCTTATCTCCAATCTTGATTCTGGGTCGGGAATCGATGGACCCTATGTGATATACAGATGATCCCAAAAAGGGACCTCATATTATAATGATTTTGACAAAAAAAAAAATATAGGGTGGCCCGAGAGTTCTATCCTCGAGAGGAAATAAGAAAATATTTATCAGCAAGTGTTGGGAGGAGGAGAAATCCAGGTTCGGAACTTCCTATGGGAACAAGCCGTAGTTTGCGTTCAAAGACGAAGGGATATACCCAACAATCAAATCAAGTGCTTGCTCACCCTGTGACGTATTGCGATTGAACCTGTTGTGGCTGAGTCAAGCGGATGAAGATTTCCATGGATAATCATAAGATTATACATTCAGAGTCGTAGTGTAAAAGCTCCCGTTGCCTTTTTCTATCTACCCTCTTGTTAATTCTATACCTACTCCTGAACTTTAATAAGGCTTGTTTGTCCGGCACATTGTTTGGGTACAATTTTCGGCCGACCGGGTTGCAACGTTCCAATTAAGGGTGATCGGTATTTTATGGTGGATAAGCACAAAAACTTGAAAACTTGGAATCTATCACCTTGAAACTAATCCTAAAACTTATCATACTTTTCTAGTCTAGTTCCAAGGTCTACCCAAGAACTGGTTTCTTTTTCTTTTCCTTTTTTGCTTAGTTACAACAACATATTATGGATAAATAAACGGCTCAAAGTAATGTATCGATACGAACGAATAAAAGTATAAAAGCGTTAGAGAAAATAGGTCATTTTAGAAAGATTAATCGTTTTTCTCCGACTTCATGAAGCATGTACTGACCTGGGACTCGGCCTATTTCTATGGCCGGTTCGGTCTGGTTCCTGGGTAGAACCGGATCCATTGCCCATCCTCAGTCCTGATCATGAACTCTCTTGAGACGCTCGCGGCTTGAGTAACTCGTTTTAAGGTCCCACACGATCCGCTTAAGCCCGGTAATTTTCTTAAGTAATTTCTTTGAACGGCCTTGAGCTTGAACATTAGGAATTCAGAAGGCTCATCTTGAAGCCCAACAAGACAATTTGGGCATGAAATGTTTCTTAAAGGCCTGTTCCGAGTTCACATGATAGGCCCATTAATAGTTTGGAGCAATTTTCTTCTTCTTTGGGCCAAGTCCACATGGAGATTCCCTTTGTTAAACATTGGGCCTAGTCCTTGCAGAGAAAAGGCATATTGACTTTGAGTCGTTCATGCCAGATGGCTTTTCAGCTTTTCGTTGCTCATCCTTGTTGTCACCTTTAATAATTTGGAACAAGGGCGCTCGATTTCAAATTAGGTCGGTTCTTAGACTAGAATTGGGAATCGACCATGTAACCTCCAATTTCAAAGGAATGAATTTGAAAATAGAACCGATCGATTTTCAGAATTGCTTGTTATATTATTATTTGTTAAAATATATTATTTATATGACTACCGGATTTGTAAGCTTATACACACACATGTGGATTCTTTCACCTATCAATTTAAGTTTTCATGCTGCACATGCTAAAACATGTCGTTGCCAGATTTTATACCAGTTTATTTTGACTTGTGCTTTGTCTGTTAAAGTTGAAATACTATTGTAGGGTTTATATGCTTTCAATATATATATACGTTTTTTCACCACATATATGTTGAAAATATTATTATTATTATTATTATTATCATTATCGTTATTATTGTTATTGTTAGTTTGCGGTGAAGATCATGCTTTGAATCTTGAAGGGTGGAAAAGTATTCAAAATGGACTTAGAACCAATTCCACATGGAAATGAGATCGGTTGAACATGCAGTTTTTTACATTGAAATCGACAATCAATTCAATTCTCCCTAAAATTGACCTTAAAATAGTTAGTCTAGGATATATCCCAATTTCAATTGAATATGATGCCACCCCTAATTATCGAATGCTAAACTCCAAAAAATCGCTTCCCGATCAAAGTGCATACGCTCGGTATCCTTCCAAATTGTCGAACCCAATTGAACTCCACATGTGAAATTGACTAATCTTTTGGAATCAACATGTCATGCCAAGCACCAAAGATGAAACTTGCTATGGAACCTCTTTACACACCTACTCACCTTCGTGTTCCTAGGTCAAATCCAAATTCACATCTTTGGACAAGAAGAGAAAAAAAGAAAAACAAGAACAGAGTGATGATGAAAAGGACCGGACAACAATCATCGATCCCAATTATTGTCTCCGCGAGGTCGTCATGTCCTCCTCCAGCCAGCCTGCGGTTGCGGAGATTCTTTGACCAAAGGCCAAAGCGGCAAGCCGTTTCGAAATTGAAAAACTTGGAGCGAAGGCATTGAAGAAGGGAGTAAAGGCTGGCCCTTCATGATTAGATAGGGGTCACGTCGACTTTGGTAGGCTCAAGCTTCTCTTCTTTCTTTTCTTAAAGTGGAGAGACCGAGTGATTATGTACTTAACTTCAATTCCGGCCCTTTTCCTTCCGGACAGGATTCGCTTGACGTATCGCATGAGGTATATTAGGCTCAATTGTCCGATTTAGATTAAACGGTTAGGGAAAATATAAAAAAAAACTCCTATTGATAGGGGCCGTCCGATTTACCGTTCGATGTGAAATCGGACGGCCCTCAAGTCACATCACTTGCTATAAAGGCAGGTGATTCGGATCCTTCTCTTTAGCTAATTCGAACCCCAATAGTCTCTCTATCCTAATCATATGATTTTATCCATGCCGTTATGCTTTAGGCGTCAAATTAGGTTTCGTATAGACGCAAACATTACTCTGGCAAATTCAAACTAAAATGAGAACCGCTAACAATTAGTTCTATAGATTTCTGACGTTGGATCGATGGCATATGTATAATTAGTCATCGTTCTTATCCTTTTGAATGTATATGTGAATGCATCCATGCAGCTAACATCACTTTTGAAATCATTGATATTTGAATAGCGATCTCCATCATTAAAAAAACAAAATTGGTTTTCTCATTAGAGGGATGCAACTTTCAAGACTTGTGATAAAATCGTAAGTTCTTCTTTGCCGAAACAAAAAAAAAAGTGTGAGTAGTTTCATAATTTAGAAACTGATCGATTCAATTCCAAAATTAGATTTTTCGAAATTGGGAATCATAGGATTGTTTCTCAATTCTTGATTGAGGATCGAAATATCATTGAATTTCTCGCCCCTTGATAAAGAGGTTCCTGTTAGAACTCTAAACATGATATGCTATCATAAACTCATCGATATGGTAATCGATCGCAAGTTGATCAAACTTAAAGGCTTTGAGCACAAACTCGAAACTGATGATGATGGGAGGTGGATGTAAGGGGAGTCCGGTGTGAACTCGCTTAGCATATGTATCGATCATTAGGAGAAAAAAAAACACTTACTCAATCAAGATGTTACATATATAGGATCACGGGATTTCAATTATGATGCCCCCGAGGAATTTGCACCTAATTAACACATCAAATTTACGGAAAGAAGCGTACTTGATGATATCGATTCATTTCAACATCTCTTCTAATATTTATAAGATGATGGTTCGAATCTATAGAGGCATCATTCAATTAAGTCATTCTGTTTACTGACGATCCAGGCTTGATGGTCGACCCCTAACCCAAGCTTTAATCTCCTAGTGTATCCGCACCTCATCAGCTATATTGGCTGAATATATCCTTAATCTATACCGCCTAATGTCCCTATAGTTGTAGATCTTTTTCGACCACACAGAATGATTCGATAATTATCCGGTCATGTGCTTCTATCATCTTAATACAGTGAACAACCTTCCCTATTCCACTTAAGAATTGCACTCGACGTATGCATCAATGGCCTTCGAACAGCTTCGTGTGTTAAAAACCCTCAAAAGTACGTAACGAAATTGAGGTGACAAGGTAACCTAGCTGGCCACATTTATGTATGCAAGTACGTATACATACATGTATAATATCTATATATTCGCTATCCCGGTATTTGACAGAAGCAACTGGTTGACATTTAGAATTAAACTAGGGTTTTGCTAAGTTCTATGCAAGGGTCAACTAGCATTACTGTGTGCTAAGTCTTGCGTGAACAGGCAAGCATATACCCTTCATTTCAAAGGTGTTCTCCAATTTTTAAACCAGCATTATTGTGTACTGAGTCATGCGTAAACAAGCAAGCATACCCTTCATTTCAAAGCTTTCCTCTACCTTTTTTTTTTAAAAAATTCTTTTCCCTTTATAGATTGGCCTCCTTATCCATTCAATCATTCACATATGATATTCAAATATCACGGAAACTCTCTCTCTCTCTCTCTTTTTCTTTCGTAGTGATATCATATATACTTGTGAAGCCATTAAGTAAGCAAAAATCGGACAATTCTCGATACATGTAGACTTTTTCATAAGTGGGTTGAGAGAAAATAACACTAATGATTTCTTAACTTGGACTCAATATAAAACGAGATATCCGAGCTTTTAATATATTCAACGTGGACCCTAAGATTTCGATGTATATCCAATTTAGTTAACGATCTACATGAGGATATCTAATATTGTCTCCTAATTTAAATTATTGAAAAAATAAGTCGAATATGTACCGAAATTCTAGAGATCGCATTGTAGAAATCAAAAGTTCATGAACCATGTTGCACATTAGCTAAAGTTTGGGGATCACATTGAATAAATAACAAATCTTAGGGATCACGTTACATATTAGGGCGATGTCCATGTGCCATTCGTATCATTATTCATTTGGTTAATCACTTTGAATATTGAAAATTGAACTCCGCGAGCCGAAATCTTTGAAATAAAGGAAATAAAAGGGGAGTAAAGGGAAAAAGCACAATGGACGATGCCGGTTCCACAATCCGCATGGAAATCGGCGGGGTTCGGGGAGGGCGCCACGTGTCGAGCCTCTGGGTTCCGGAGCCGGCTCCGGTGGCTTTTTGACCTCGTTTTCGGCCGGCGAAAGCTCGCGATCTTGGGGCCTGCCTGCCCACCCTCGGAGGGACGTCGCATGGGCCAAGGAGGCGAGGCCGAAACGAGGAACAAAAGAGGGAAAAACAATATGCAAGGAGGCGGAAATGTACAGAGGGAGAGGGAACAAGGACGAGGTCAACTGTTTCTTGTTCGTGTGCTCTGATTTGGAAACGGAGCTCCACGATGCCATGAAAGCTCGACCTCTCGCTCCGTGACAAAACCAGCAGTAGATGAAGCCAATTTAAAAGGACTCTCTCCCCCCTTCTCTCCCTCTCCCTCTCTCTCTCTCTCTCTCTCTCTCTCTCTCTCTCTCTCTCGCTCTCTGTGCTTCTGTTTTGTCCCTTTCCTTCGCTCTCGTCTTAACTTTTTATTCTCTCCCTCCTTCTCCCACGGAACAGAGCTGTCTCTCCTCATGACTGACTAGTGCCCATCCTCGCTCTCTCTCTCTCTCTCTGAGTTAAACCAGAGGTGGGCTCTGCCGTTGCGCTCTGTTCTGTTCTGTTCTGTGCTGTGGGCGATTTCTTGAAGGAACTCACGAGACTTCCACCACCGTAAGCCCTCTTAATTTCCCTCACAGTCTTCCACTGATCTTAGTTTTTTTAGCTACTTCATTCATCCTTTCCTCATGAGATCTATATTGTTCGTGTTTGTGCATTTAAAGAAGAGATTCGTTTCATTTCTTTGTGGGGTGGGGGGCATCTTTGATGTCCTTCGGCTTCTGGGTGTGAGCCAATATGAGCCAGCTCGTGGTGGTGTTGCAGGAACAGGATCCCGGAGAGAGGCGGTCGACGACGATCCTTGGCCTGCTGAGGGAAGAGAAAATGGACGGCTTAGGTGGGAGGAGGAGGAAGAAGAGCCTGAGGGAACGGTTGGGATTGAAAGGCATGGGCTGCTGCGGGGGTCCGATATGGGGCTTCCGGTCCACCACCATCAGCGTCCTGGACGACGACGAGGGCGACACCGAGATCCACGACCAGCTGCCCCAACAACCACCCCCGCCAGACTCGGACTCCACGAGCCTTTTGGGTCCGGAACCGGAATACGACCCAATCGACCGGGTCCTGGATCCGGGTTGCGGCGTCGCCGAGGCGGGGCCGGCCGGTTCGGCAATGAACCTCGCGGCGGCGCTGGCGGCGGAGCGGCAGTACAGGGCGTCGCACGAACCGGAGGGGGACGCGGGTGGGACGGGGGCCCGGTCTGGCTGGAACGGAGAGTTGACCCAGCCGGGCACGCCGCTGAGGGTGTCGCTGATGAGGCTGCTGGAGGAAAGGGACGGCGGGGACGGCGAGGGACACCACGGCTGGGGCGGCTGCGGCGGCGGCGGCGGCGGGGTGGGGAGCGACACGACGTGCTGCGTGTGCATGGGACGGGAGAAGGGGGCGGCGTTCATCCCGTGCGGGCACACCTATTGTAGGGTGTGCTCGCGGGAGCTGTGGTTGAACCGAGGGAGCTGTCCCCTCTGCAACCGCCCGATTCTCGAGATCCTCGATATCTTCTGAATCCGACGGTCCCCAACGCCTCTGTGTTCGCGAAGCGTCAATTTGCAGGGGATCTTATTTTATTTTAACTTTTTCGCTTTTTCTATTTTCCATTCTATTGATTTCAGCAAAAGTGAAAAAAAAAAAAGAGAGAGGCTAATCTAAAGGCCAAGGACACGAATGCTTGGCGGGCGAATTTGGTGTTACAACCTTGAAACTCGGTTGGACCAATTCCCAGTTCATCGTGGGGACGATGATGTATTAGCCATGTAATCTGATCCATGTTGAAACTATACAATTAAATAGGATTGAAGTGATTGAAATTGCCGGGAAAATTCGCTCCATTTATCTTCCGATAGATAGAAGGAACCTCTTGCCAAATGATCACTCAATCAAGAAAGTCATGAGAAAGCAATTTCTTGCAAATTCCTGTGGTCAGCCCTTTAATCCTATATGGAAAATAGATTGGGTAGCTAGGCAAAAGCACAGCTCATTTGATTGTATCTATACGGATTAATCTCGGGATGTTACCATTCGAGATTCACATAAAGAGAACACCTTTCGAGACTATCGGTAATAGAACCGGCTTACTCAATTTCACCCTTAATTGTCATTAAAAAAAGGGCAAGTTCAAAATTGCAGGTCGGGGTTTTTCTTTTTTTGACTCGAGTAGAATTGAAAGAATTAAGAGTATCAATTCTGAAAGTCATGGAGGGGATAGTTATAGAGGTTATTGTAAATTTGGATGGGGACAAGTCAGTGGTCAAATAGTTTAATCCTGTTCGATGTGTGATGGCCAATTTCCAGGACCTGGACCACGTTACACAGCGAGGCCTCTAATCTAATTCCGTGATCGACTAAGAACTTTGGGTTGAAAAGTTCAGAAAAATCATTTCATAATCTATGCTCAAGATGCCATACGGAATCCTAGGCATTGGATATGGTTTGGCCCATGCCCAGAAACCATTTTGATCAAGTGGGGGCATCGTGAAAGCCAAGAAAGACAAAGAAGAACAAACAAACATTATATAATTAGAGTGAGCAATTGGACCACATCAATCGAAAAACTGAACCGAGTCGGCATTACGGTTGCCGTCGGTTTTTAGATTATATATATATATATTTTTTTTTCTTTGGTTGCTAAATTTCCCTAAAACAGTAGTTACTTTACTTAAAAGTTTGTTTTCCTCAATGGTAGGTCGGTTCCCAAGTCAACTATGGAATAGGATTCGATTCCAGACTCGTTCAACGGTCCAATTTCTTGTTCCAAAGTCGCGAGTCGATTTTTACAGGCTAGATTCTAGGTTCTTGATATAGAATCTATCCATTCCGGAACCGATCACGTTCAGGCACAACTCCTGCCTGATCGTCATAGTGGAGTTGATCATTGGATGAGAATGGACAGTATTTAGAGAGCGAATCGGGATTGAAAATGTTTGTGTTTGTACTCTTTTTTGCCCTCAAAAACTCTCGTCAGGGAACACCGTAGAGCACGAGAAATTCATCCTCCTTTGCTCTAAGGTACGTTGAGTTTCACTTCTAAACGTACATTAAGGGCGTTTCCAGCATCTGTACTTACTTCACTTAGGAAACGATTATGCATGATCGAGTCTAGAGGCACGTGGCCTGAGTGGGCTCGTGAAGGGTTTTATGAGGTTCTTCTAGGCCGCCAGGGCAGACTGGGCCTGGGCCTGGGCCTGGCCCAACACAAGCTTATGGGCCATATAAGGCCACTTGTGACCCGAAAGCCCCATCTTAGGAATCTTAGGAGTAAGTCGAGTGGGGCTAGTAGCCTTGGTGAGTCAATAAGTTTATGTATAAACCCATATCGAAGCCACAAATCGTTAGCAAATTCATTGGATGGGGTTCTTTTCCATCTGCTCGTGATGGATCTTCCATTGAAATCACAACATCTCCAACTTAAAGTCAAGAAAACCTTCATTCACTTTGTTGATTCGAGTATCATTTGGCAACTAGTCTCGAAATGAACGTTAATCCTTAACCAAACTATGCATTTTAGGAACACCTTCAGTTTAGCATGAAAATATGGTGAGTAAGGACGAATTACTTAGTGAGTACAACATCCGAACTAAGTTTGATAAATGATAAATAGTTCTGTTCGACCCAAAAAAAAAAAGACACGAATATGTTAATTTCTAGGAATGACAAGTAATGATATGTATGGCAATTTAAACTCTTGTCTCAAAAAATCGACTCATTCGTGATTCACACTTTCCATAATAGACTACTCAAGAAGAGTTGCAACATCGCTTCAATCTCATCGCCACAACAAAAGCCTAGAAAACATGTTTGAGGAAGCGCCGAGTGTGCACGCAATATTGCATCAAGTAAACTAATTCATGTGTAATGACACACACGATACTTGAAACCAAAGAAGAAAGCTCGTTTTAATAGAAGGAAATAGTAGGGGCAGACCACATAGATAAATTCGAAATCTATTAGCAATGTTGACTGGTAAATCTCACTCATAAAGTATACGGGTTTCACTAGATCGAACGATCCGGATATATTTGGATGCACGCAAAAATGTCTTGTCAAGAAGGGTTTAGAAACAACAATTAGCTTTCCTAGCTAGGTCCGCTAGTACTTCTTAGATGGGGCAAATGGTCTGATATCATTTGCGATGTTGCGACCGGATTAATCCAACAAGAATACTTAGGTGGTGCCTCTTTTGAACGAGTCTCTGCCTCATGTATCGAGTCATATGATATGATATTTCTCCTCCTCGGCCTGTATTGGATGCCCTTTTAAATAATCGTAGGGATTAATTGAGTCACAAAATTCGGATGCCCTTTTAAATATTTTTCTAAAAAAATGTCGAGAGTGGTCAACATCAATGGAAAGTATCATTTGAAAAGCGCCCAAAAAAAACTTGTCGAAAACTAAAGCAAGAGCTAAATGGACACTTCAAAAGTTACATCGAGGGTAGGCATGGAAGCCGCACAGTCAATAATGGAAGACACTGTGAGCAATGTAGCGCACAAAGAAAGGGCAGAGCGAACACGATTCGGGGGAAGTTATGAAACAGATGTTTCGGGCGTTACGTGCAAGGCTTGTCCTTGAGATATACGTAAAAAGCTGCCTCTTAAGACTTGGCGGTTCGTGTTGGATATGTATCGGTGTGTTCAGCAAGGCCAACTTTTAGGAAGAGGAACAATGAAGAAAGGCTTCTCCTGTAGTCTAGGTTCTCTAGTAACCATCGTGCTGGAGTCAGCATTCCGATACAACAGTTGTTTCCATTGTCTCTTTGCTTAAAAATCATGTTCATGCACTGGTGTTCCTAGAACGATAAGAGTGTTTCGAGAGTTGGCTAATGGTCTCTCTCTCTCCCCTATCCTAAGTACATTTGTTATTCCATTGAGATCGTGGACGTGTGATTCATGAACACATCGAACAATTTATTGATTTGAAGAGCATATCTTAAGATTCGCACTAGAACGTCAAAAGTTTTATGCGGAACTGTATACTTTAAAAGTTTGAAATATAAGGTCGAGGAGATTATACATAAGACCAATGAAAGTTTTATTGTTCCCTTTGGTTGTGGCTTATCCACGGCAGCATGGCTTTAAAATGGATCAAACCAAATTTGAGATTGCGTGGAACTTATCTATTAGCATCAATATGTGATGTTGGGTAACAAACATTATATCTAACACTTAGCATGCCCACCCTTGTCGTTGTAGACGGGCATTCCTTTCAAAAAGCTTGAACTATAGAGTGCTGTGCTGATTATGATTTAAATCTTAACACTCCCCCTCCATGTGAAGGTCAACACGATGACAAAGATTTTAGGCGTGCAAACATAATGCGTGTGGACAGATGAATTTTCTAAGCCTATTGCATACAATGAAAGGCCAATCCAAAGGGATGAAGTGGGGGCATCTGGAATCGAAATTGAAATCTCTAGCTCCGACTCCAGCTCTAAGTTATGATGCACAACTTATACTCCCAAACTTTAGAATTATTTAGATGGAAGGAAAATTAGATGTAAGGCTAAGAGCCATCCGAACCACATAGACAAGTACTCTTAACAAGAATGATGTTCCGCGTATTGATATACCAACCTGATATATCAATGCGATTGATTACACTACTTCTTATTTAAGGAGTAGAAGTGGAGATAACCATCTACTATGAAACCTATGAAATATCTTGTCCATCAACTGGTTAAGTCCACGTTTCTGCTTTATACGCATGTGCCTTTGAACCAAAGGAGTTTGCATACAATTGATATGATATTGAATCAATAGTCATTAGTTCTGAAGTTAGAAATCCTCTTACATCCCAGCTGGATTATACAATTTATGGATTGTAGGTTCATCTTGTTGAGAGAATTTCCTAATGGAATTTGGAAGTTGAAAAACGATCCTAAGTGTTTGGTGTTGGAGGCTAGTAGCATTACATAGAGTAGGGTGAATAAGTGATTTTCACTAATCTTGACAAAATTAAAAAGAAAGTATAAAATCAAGATCAAAATCTGAACAAATGTGCAAGTATTCGCAAGACTTTAAAAGTCTAAGGTTAGCAGACTTCGAGATATCAAAATAACTTGCCAATATGCAAAAAAATCTAAAATAACAATCAAAATGAGTTAAGAGATGATAATTTGCACATAAAATTTGTACTGCTTCTGCTTAGTTCAAGCTTATGTCCCTTCTCACATGTCAATAGTTTATTCATTGGATTTCACTAGATGATCAATAAGAAATTACAGCCATGAGTAACAATTTTCAATGTATGATAAGTCACAGTATCTCATTTCGTCACTCTTTTCAATATCTCTCAAAGGTCAACATTTACAGCATAAAAAGGCCGAGTTTGTATAATCAAAGTTCTCCCATACTTTGGAATTGTAGATTCAATACCTTATATCTCTTCAGTACTTTTATTTCCTTTTATACTCCTTCACTTGTAATCTGGCCAAAATGATTGGAACAAACCGGTAGGGCCTCCTTTGATGATGATGATGATGATGATAGCATCATCCAGGATGTTATGTTGCTCAATTATTATCCGCACTTTCACTGAGTGGGGATGAAGAGAGATCTTTCCTAGACAAATCTCATCAACGGGCTGTTCCATATTTTCGTAAGAGATGTGTGAATTCACTTTCCCGAAAAAATAATGCTTAAGAATTCAATTGAATGTTTCAGATCAATATGTCTTGTAAATAGACACAATCATTATATAAGATGGAAGACTTAACTTCCAACGGACATATTCATCTGAAAAGGCAACACGGGCACATTTTATGAGCCAAGTAAGTGTCAAGAATTATAAATTTAGCAGTTTAGTGAGATTAAGCATGTTCAATAATTTTAAACATAATTGACTTAAATAACCGAATCGAGTCAAATTCCACTTAACCTGGAAAATAAGGAATGTGTCACTTAATTCGTTTAACATAAGAGTAATTGAAGGCAGCATGGAGTCATTCAAATACATAGAAATAACGTACCGGTATTGTCGCTTTTCTATCTTCGTTAACACATTAATGACTTCCACATATCAATTAACAATTGTCATTAAACACCTTTTAATTCCTATTTTCATTACTCAAGATTATCAAAACTTAGAAAGAGGAGATTCAAATTATTTAGTCACAACCTTTCATTAATTTGGAATAAATAAAAGAACCTAACCAATGTGCTAATATTCACTTGGGAGCCCATTTCTTCGTACAACACTTACAGTCTTATTTGAACCACTCGATTTCCCTTTATTCTTCCCATATGGGGCTCTTTTACACACATGCACATCGCAAATCCTCCAACAGTACAATATTTGAATTTAATCTTCAAAGAAAATCGCACCATTGTAAAGGGATTTAAGGACATATAAACATCGAACTATACAATTGTCTATGGTAAATAAGATTTGTGGTATGTGCATCAGAGATTTAAAACTTGTCACGCAAGCACAAATAAGCCTTTAAAGTTTTGTGCATTTGACTCCTAAAATTTATCAAATTGATCCCGTCAAACCATTCCTTTGATTGTACTTTTGAGAATTTTCGAATTCAATTATATTTTTATGACAAATTTTAATATTTGATTGCGCTTTTCAAAAGTTTCGGGACTCGATTGTAATTAATGGTACATTTTGAAAGTTCTAGAGCTTGAACGTACTTTCTTGATAAAGTTTAGGTCTTCCAATGCACTACAAAGAAAAAGACTTAAGGGGGTGTAAACATAGTATTTGTTCTTTTCTTAATTAATCACGAATTCCCACTTTGACTACCCGATAACGAAAAAAGTTATACAAAAAAAAAAATACTCGCTCCCACTAAGGTCAATTTCCATTTGGACTTTATATCGGAAACCAATTAATGAAAATCGACCCTCCCCTAACTGAAAAGGTCCATATAGCTGTCTTGAAAAAGTACAGTCCTCTACTCACAAGCAATTTGTAACATCTGTCTAATGGTAAAACCCGAAGGTGGTCATCCATGGAAGGCGAATTGAGGGTCCAGGAATAATATCTCCATGGTTCACACGTCCTGCAGAGATATGTGAAGTTGCTATGTATCCATCTAAATGCTCAAAGAGATAAATAGATGGCAATGGCTAATTTTCTAATTCTCTGAAAATGATAACGAGGAAAAATGCCAAAAAAAAAAAAACACATACACGCACCCCTCATTTTTCATTTAATGACCAATTTACACACCTCTAAGCAAAACCCCACAGTAAAATGACCAAATCGCTCCTCCTTACAAACTAATTTTAGCATTTTCGTTAGTGTTTGAGTGATTTAATCTTCAGTTGGTTTTGGGTGTTGGGGGGTATGAAAACTTAGGGTTTGGCATGGGCGGCAGGTGAAGGTTTAACGAGGCGAAACTCAAGATTAGTCCACCTGTTTACAAAGACTTCCAATTAAAACCGGACTCCGAGTCCAGCAGGTGACAGCGAAAGCAGCTCCCCAGCTGTGATTTTCACAGCATCCGGGCAGAGGGAATTTAGACATTAGCTTGTGCAAGTGTATGGAAAGACTGAGCAAATCTTGTTCTTGGTCATGCGCATCGAGAAAGATAATGGGGCAAACAAAGAAAATGACCCGACGGTGCCTCGGTGACACAACCCGGTTGGGTTGCATCCATCACAAGAGTTGTGATCCCGTCCGTGCTCCCCAAGTTCAAGTTAGATTTGGAGCTGCAAGTTTTGTAATTATTCCATTTATTTCTGCCAATTACTCGAAGACCCTTGTTCTTGATTCTTTTCCTTGTTCATCACACTTTCAGTGCCTATAAATATCACCCCCACTTCACTCCACTACTACAGAAGAAACTTCAGAGAGAGAGAGAGAGAGAGAGAGAGAGAGAGAGAGAGAGAGCAATGGAGTCATTCCCAGTGATTGATCTGCAGAGGCTGAATGGTGAAGAGAGAGGAACCGTGATGGCCAAGGTTAAAGATGCCTGTGAAAATTGGGGCTTCTTTGAGGTAATTAAGCTTTAACTATACAACCCTTTTAGTGCATAATAATAACTATTTCATTAAGAAAAACTGTTTTTCATGGGGGGTGTACATAAATCATTTGTATGTGATTCAATGCTGTGAAGTTGGTGAACCATGGGATATCACACCACCTGTTGGACAATGTGGAGAGGTTGAACAAGGAGCATTACAGGAACAGCATGGACCAAAAGTTCAAGGGGATGATGGCAAGCAAAGGCCTTGAGGCCGCTCAGTCCGAGATCAACGACTTCGACTGGGAGAGCACCTTCCACGTCCGCCATCTTCCGGTCTCTAACATCTCCGAAGTCCCCGATCTCGAAGAAGATTACCGGTGATTAATCGCTGAATGTTTCTTTTAACCATTAACAGGTGTCATCTAACAATGGTCTCTTTCATAAGATATTATTCGTGCAATGATGTGAAGTACACCCGATTGTGGACCCTCTGTGTCTATTCAATTTTGCCCACTATACTCGGACATCCAACTAGTCATCTAACATGATGTCGAAGGTTCAAACTCCGATTTGATCTAATTTGGAATGGCTCACTCTTGCTCGGGTGATTCCAATCCATGTAGTTATGTTCGATTTCGTACATGAACACCTTCCTATACCTGAAGATCGTTATCTCATGACATTTTACTTGAATTGGCAAAATTTTGATTCTGATTCCTTAAGAACCCTTTAGGAGCAAACGTATCAACGACACACCACCTACACAATGTGGACGAGACTAAACGTTATAGGCAGGGACACGTCACAACAATTTCAGTACTTTGATACTAATGTTATGTCCTTATTTATGATTAAAATCAACAGGAAGGCATTGAAGCAGTTTGCATTGGATTTGGAGAAGCTAGCTGAGCTGCTTTTAGATTTGATAGGTGAGACTCTTGGCTTGGAAAAAGGTTACTTGAAGACGGTGTTTTGTGGGTCTAAAGGCCCGACCTTCGGCACCAAGGTGAGCAACTATCCCCCGTGCCCGAAGCCGGACCTCATCAAGGGGCTCCGGGCGCACACCGACGCTGGCGGCATCATCCTTCTCTTCCAGGACGACAAGGTCAGCGGCCTCCAGCTCCTCAAGGACGGCCAGTGGGTCGATGTCCCTCCGATGCGTCACTCCATCGTTATTAACTTAGGCGACCAACTTGAGGTATATATATCATGATCTCTATCCCATTAATAACTGAGATGCTCTTAATTTGAGGTCACAAACCAACTTTATTGTGTGGCAATGATAGGTCATTTCGAATGGCAAATACAAGAGCATCGAGCACCGGGTGATCACGCAGACCGATGGGAACCGGATGTCGGTCGCGTCATTCTACAACCCGGGGAGCGACGCGGTCATATACCCGGCACCGGAGTTGGTGGAGAAAGAAGAGAAGGGTCAACTGTACCCCAAGTTTGTGTTTGAGGACTACATGAAGCTCTATGCAGGGCTCAAATTCCAGGCCAAGGAGCCGAGGTTTGAGGCCATGAAGACCATGGAGTCATCCATCAAACTGGGTCCAGTAGCCACTGTTTGAGCATATTCCGCTGCGGAATACGAGACTCGTCTCTTCACCGTTCTCTAAGTTAGTTTGTGTGTCTGCTTGAAGATGAATAAATTTTTCGGTGTCTGCTTTTTAGAGTCTTGTGCTTAAGTTGCCTGGTCATAACATAACATAATAAAAAGGTGGTTTCCCTTGTTATACGATGGCATCAAAGTCGAAACTTGCCTTCTTCTCAAACGACCAAATCCCGCGCACATGGCTTTGTACTCGCATTGCTTGTACAAAATAGTTTTTATTCCATTGACTATGTATGGAATTATGATCATCGCATGACGAACTTACTGTGGCCATTCGGATCCAATATGTTGTTTATCTCACTAAAATGAGTCTGGACCGTTTCGTCCTCTACGAATTGCCAAGTCGCTCGGGTATATTCTTACTCGATTATGAATATGCTTCACACCCTACATGCTTACTCAATTAATAAAGAGCAAGACAACACATCCCGATTCTCCTATTCGCAGATCAGTTGGATAGATTTAACTTATCATATCTAACCAAGATCCCACTTTCATCGCGCTACTTACTTTTTTCCCACTTTTGCTTCTGTTTTATAGTTATTTTTTGTCATCTATACGGCTGTAAAATTCAACGGATTGGTCTAAGCATGTCTATCGTACAAACTATGCACCGACATCAATTGATTTGCCATTTGCTTAGGATTAACTTTTTGCATTACAAATGGAGTGGTAAATCCTATGTCAGGCAAATGTCATAACTTAGCCTTTTTCCACGACCTCAACCGGTAGATTCTGTGTTTAAATCACGGCATCTCCAATTTATGCGTCAAGAAAGCTGCTTTTCCGCTCTGTTGATTCGAGGGTAATTGGGCAGCCAGTTTCAAAATGAACATTAGTCCTTGGCTTTATCAAGCACTTCAAGAACACCTTCAGTTTAGAATGAAATTATGTTGTGTAAGGACGAATTCTTAATTCCGTGGGACGACAAGTAATCACAACATGTATGGCAATTCAGACTCTCTTCGTGTCTACCTTGTGTTAAAGAATTGGCTTAGTCCTGATACACACTTTTATTCGTTGTTTGCTCAAAAATAGTCGGAACATTGTTCAATTTTTTTAACAGCAATAAAGCTCCAGAAAACATATTTTAGTGTGCAGCAAGTGCGCAACAATAATGCATCAAGTAAACTAATTTCATTAGTCACGGCACACTCATACCTGAAAAGGAAAAAGAAAACACAATTGCCCTCCGGTAAAGAAGAAAACAGTAGTGGTGGACCACATAGATAAACTTGAGATCTATCTTGAATGTTGAAATTAGTGAATCTCATACGCGTAAGGCATATAGGTCTCACCAGATTGCATGGTCCAGATGGATTTGAGCACAAGCAATAATGCTTTCATCAAGGAGGTTTAGAAACAACATTCAGCTCTCATACGTAGGCTCTGATATCGTTTGCAATGTTGCGATGTGATTAATCTGACACAGGCATCTGGTAAGACTACTCAAGGTGGTGCCCATTTCATTTTGCTCGGCTTGGTTATTCTCTCGTCCTACCAAAGAAAATGGTCTCCACTTAATGAGTAGCAAAAAACTTCAAATATACAGCAAAAGGAAATCCAATTAAGATTATTAAGAAAAGAAAAAAAGAAACGCAAAATAAGGTCTGCTGCCCTGATTTGATTTACCCAGACTAACGACCTGGTTTAGTATGAATGAAAAGATGATGCCATTTTCAAAACAGTTGAGACAAACAAAGGTTTCAGGTCTCGGGTGGTTTCCTAAGTTGTGGTGGGCTTAAGTACTAAAAAGAGCAAAGTTTAAGAGAGTGGATCAGGTGTCTCAACTCATTGTGGGTGGGTTTTCGACATAAAGCATTTGTCTTTAACCCAACCAATGTGGGTGAATTTTGAAAAACATCAGAAGTTACTGGTGACTGTAAATGGTACCATTCATGTGCTTTTGAAGATTTGAGGTTTTTAATCCATGATGATTGGGTTGAGTGGTTAAACATATAGTCAATATCCAATAAATCCTATGTTTAAATCATAGCATCACCCACCTCAATTTAACTTTGAGGACCATGCCTACAACCCTATGTATGAAGGCTTTACCGACGTACATAGACATGATAGTTTGTGCGTATTTGTGAAAATCAGTTCAGTCGCAAAATCCGGATACCCTATTATATATATATATATATATATATATATATATATATATAATTGCGAATCCTTAAACATTAATTGAAAGTATCATTTGAAAGACACAAGAAGAAGAAGAAGAAGAAGAAAAGCATGTCGATAGCTAAAGCAAAAGCCAAGTGGACACCCGAAAAGTTTCATCATAGATAAAGCATGTAAGCTACGCAGTCACAAATGGGAGACACTGTGAACAATGTGGCGCACAAAAAAAGGGCAGAGCGAACACGATTCAAAGAAAGTTATGAAATAGATGTTTCGAGCGTTACGTGCAAGGCTTGTCCTTGAGATATACGTAAAAAGCTCTCTTTTAGGCCTTGTGGTTCATGTCGGATATGTATCGGTGTGTTCAGCAAAGCCAACTTTAAGGAAGATGAACAATGAAGAAAGGCTTCTCCTGTTGTCTAGGTTCTCTAGTAATCACCTTGCTGGACTCAGCATTCTGGCACAACAGTTGCTTCCATTGTCTCCTTGCTTTAATTTGATGTTGATGCACTGGTGTTCCTGGAACCATGATAGTATTCGTGAGTTTGGCTATGGTCTTTGTTCGCACCTATCTTAAGTGCATTCGATATTCGAATGAGGTCACTCGTATACAATTCCGAAACGCGTAGAGCTATTTTTCGGTTTGAATAGCATATCTTAAGATTTGCTTTAGAATATTGAAAGTCATATGCGGAATTGCTTCCTCTAAAAGCTTGAAATATTTGGCTGAGGAGATTATATAGCCTCATAGAGAAACGTTGTGAAATGATTTCAACATATTTCCTCATGTGCAAACTAGACTGGTACATGGAACTGTCTTACAGGGAGCCATATATGCAAATAAATTGGAGGGTGAAACTAGCTTTGATACCATTAAGCGATTTGGCTCATTTAGGCCTAAAGTCCGGATGCTATTGTCCACTTTGATCGTGGCTTAATCAAAGTAACTTGCACACAATTGATAAGATATTGAACCAACAATCTTCAACTTTTGATTTGGAAACCAGATTATACAACTTTGGATTTCCGATTCGTCTAACCATGCGTAGTTTCGGGACTAAACTCCTTCCGCAGCCTCACCGGTCAAACATTTGTCCTCTCTCTCTCTCTCTCTCTCTCTCTCTCTCTCGGTTTTTTCTTGCAACTCCCGCGATTTGATTCGCACCAGTTCTATATATCGATCGGTTTGATTTTATTAGTACGAGGGCTATAATTCAGCAGGAACTGGAAAAACCACTTACTATTGCCCCACCGCCTGCCGCCGCGGCGCGGGGGGGGGGGGTGTGGTTTGTGTTTGTAACTAGACTAGACGTTCTAGGATCGTTGGACCAGAAAAAATAAACAAAAATATATTACACATCACGAGCAAATGACGGAAATTGAAAGTGGGTAGCCACCGAAGCCATAAACAACCACCAAATGCATGCTCAAGCTTTTCATGATTTCCATCACGAAACCCATAATGGCCCAAAGATTCACAAGTTCAATGCTTGATCAATTTTGGGTGGTTGTAAACCAGCTCAACGGCCCTAAGAGCTTTTTGTTGACATGGGAAGATTCAAGCTTTTTCATTTAATGAGGAAGAGAGAGATTGGTGAGAGGCATGATTTACCCGACTCCGACAGCTTGATCCTTCTTATATTAATATTAATTTCTCATAAAATTTAATCGGTCCGATCTAGGTAGTTTGGTCCAACCCTCCTAGGAACTGAAACCCGAACCGCCCGGACACCAGTTCCATTTTTAGGAACTGAAAATCGGACCAACACTTCTGAAAACCGGACCAACCCGATTTGTTCGGTCTAATCCGAGTTGTTATCAAGTTGGGCGGTTCTCGACGCTCAGCCCTAATTATAATCGATGAGCTATGATACACTTCAAAGTTTTGCGCCGAGAAAGACTTTAAAGGAAGTATGCATATGTAAACGAGACCTTCAAAGATCTGTTTATCATCTTATTATTTCAATTTTCAATTATTACGAACTTATGGTCATGCAAGCCAGCGATTTAACTCTGCTTGCATGTGAAAGTGCACAAAGCATCCTTTGGTGACTTTCTTATCTACTTAGCGGCGTGTTTAAGATATACTTTTATTTCAGAGAACGGTGTAAGAATCTTTTTGAGTACATTAGATTTTTCAATAGTATTGATCAAATTTCAATGCGATTAAATATATTAGGTGTGTACACGTCAATCACAACCTTACATGCATGGATGGAGCTGCTATGGCGATTACACGGCAAGGACAACATGACAAGAACAAACCCTAAGTATGATTGGCACGTACCACCTACTTTGGTTCGACTTCAAATTCGGCAACTTGATAGATTGAGGAACAGTGATTGATTCCCTTCCAACAATCTCGGCATTTTCCAGAGCAACCTAATCTTGAGAAGGAGTGGTCCTGGTGCTGCCACGTTGCAAATCGGGAATGACAACTGTTGGAGGGAGAAGATAATAAATGTCACGTCTTCTATCTCCCACGTGATGGGACTCAGGCCAGTGGGGAGACATCACCGATTTTGATTTCATGGATTTGGAGTTCGTGCGTTAGCAGCTTTATCCACTTAGAGATATAATTTCATTATGTATAAAAGAAATATAGTGAGAAATGAACATTGTCGTCTTTCTCTACCACAAATGAAGCCCTAGATTCTTTTGCGAGATGTGTCTTTTATTTCAAGCAGATGACATGATGAAATCATCTGTTCTTCTTTCTTTTTCTAAATAGAGAGAGGTAACCAAATAATTATCTTAGCATACACTTTCTTCGCTACCCATGTTAATTTCAAGATTTTAAGCCTAAAGTTCGACCACTATCCATCGATCTCTACTCTATACTATTTACTCCAAATGCGATGAATTGATCCTTTTGTAAGATCAGGTGCCGAGAGTCTCGGAAATATGATCTGATCTGTTTATTCCTCCATTCTTATCTGCTTGGTGGAAGGATGGAGCAGTTGAAATGGGATCCACCACATTGTCATGGCACATGGAGGAGCAGAAGAAACAAGGCATGTGGGCAAAGCACTGCAGAGAGGTCACATTGAGGTGCATGAGAAACATGCATGTTCTCTGTTTCATCTTCTGGGGATCTGCTTCTTTATAGACCAGATAATGGACGAACTTTCTAAAATATGGGAAGGTTGTCATGCTAGGAAGCATATCCTTCAGATGCGATATTGTCCGGGGAACAGGAGTTGCCTGGCCGAGTCAAGAATTCATGCTGCTGATCATCTGCGTCTTGGCGACACTGCCATGAACAAAGTCTGCTGGAAACCTTGCATTGGGTAATCGACATAACCCAATGTCGTCAAGCGTACTAACGTATCCAAAACAGTGAAAAACCCGAAGAAATTAACTTATAAACACGCGGAAATGATGAAAGCACAAGCAAATCAATTCATAAAGAATTAAAGAAAAGAGAAAGAAGGCATCTAAATCAGAACACGCTACTAAAGTGTATCATGTTGTCCTCACTTCTCGGAGGATAGCACGTGTGGACCAATAGGCACTCCAGCTAAATCCTTTGACGATCATTAGATGTTGAAAGTTACATGTCACATGCAAAGAAAGCTCATAGCAAATGCTCTTAAGTGTGTATAGGGGCACCAAGACTCTAGGGTTTTAGGAATTATGAGCATCGATCAATTGATTATTGGAGTTCAATACTGTTCTCCCCTGGCTCCGTGATTGCAGCTTAATTTGGCACAAAGAGGGCCGCTTGTCACGAATTACGACAGACGTTTTTAGTTGTAGGAGAAGAAAAAAGTATAACTACCATATTGCTAGATGTTTGACTTTGCACATTTTAATTTTTGTGCATAACTAGCGACGACATCTCTTTGGTGAATGATAAAGGATAATTAAATGAGTAAAATTGTTTGGATGTAATATGATGAAACAAAGCCGCTTTGAGATATATTGTCTATAAATAACCTAGGACGAGCTCACTTTTACCCTTAATGTCTGAAATGGAGAGCAATAGAATATCAAGAATTTTGATGAGGACCTAGAATTGGAGACCTTTAAAGGTTTAGGACTGAATTAGCAAATGTACAATAGGTTTAGGACTTTTTGAACAATTTCCCCTAAACTATTATATCAAAAATAACAATTGAAATAGTCAATAACCTCAAATGACATTGAAATGCATTTATTGTAAAATGACCTTCTACAATATACTCTTTTCACTTTAGTTTTATTTTATTTTCTCCACAAAATTGCGCACCAACAAGACAATGAAAATCTTTTCTCAGATCCACAATGATTAAAACAGTGGTCCTTCCCCATTCATTTCACTGGCCAATTCACCTTTATTCCTACTTTCTTGTTCAAACTTTTTGATGATTTTCTGCTCGGCATGCGTTGGTTTTTTTTGTTTTTCACTGCACACGCGTCTGGTGATGTTGTAGTTAGTCATCAGTCACCACCATGGAAGGAAAATCACAGATCGAAAGAACTAAATGATTGAATCAAGCTGGTAGGACCTCCTTCGATGTTGATGATGATGATTGTATCCAGGATGTCATGTTGCTCAATTATTGTCCCCATTTTCACAAGGTGGAATGAAAGCAAAGATCTTTCATGGACAAATCTCAATAGATTCTTAACCATTTTCGTGAAAACTATGGATATTTATGCACAAGAGTCTCTTGTTGGAAAAATGTTCCGGACTTCAATAATAGTATGTAGTGTATATACAAAAATAAAAAATGGCCAGAGTCTCTGAAAAAGCACTAATATTTACTGAAGCTCCAATTTGGATATTTTTTAATCTCATAAAGACCATCAATAGAAAATGATGAACTTTCATTTGGTATCCAGTTTATTATAGATAATTTGGGATTTTAGTTGATAATTCGTTTAATTATATATATCTCATGATTGTGCGTATAGCGCCTTTTGATTGTACATATCTTGGTTGATATACGTTGCTTCAATAGTCATCTCTCGAAGCCTATAAATAGGCCGATGTAATTTTCATTATATACATTGAACTACACAGAAATTCCTTAATTCAATCTTTTGCTTCATTATTTCTAATATCATAGTTGATGATAGGTTGATGGGCTCCCAATCTATTCAAGTTGAGATATAGGTAATGTGTGAGAAGGAGATTGTTAGGATACACGTATTAGTAAAGTTAGATAAATCCCACATTGGAGAATTGATATGGTATAAAGTAATTAATAAATCCTAACCAATCCATTACTGTTTGGCTTAAACTTTTAAATGAATGTAGGTTTACCTAGATATGTTTACATGCTCGGACTTGGGCTCATTCTTGATGATATTTCCATGTGAAAGTAACAAATGATAATAGAGCCTCCTTTCTTGACACTTCACCGCCGTAGTGCACACCCAAATAAATTCATCCGTGCCACTCAACAATATTCATTTAGTACGCACAAATCTCTTTTCAAGAAGTACCTAGTTGAGTCCATCCCATGATGGCTATGTTTTGGACGCCAACCTTATCAATCTTGTCGCCTAGTTGAGCCTTTTCACGAGGTGGGTTTTCTTTCATGACAGCCAAACATGCCACATTGCTCGATAACTCCTTTCCCAAGCTAGCTGCATTGTCGTCAGATGCCGCCTCATCCACCACATCTCAGATGCTTGACGCTGTTTGACTTGATTACAAACTCAAGCTAATTTAGTCACCTTGAGTTTGAGGGGGACGTTAGAGATAATTAGAAATTTCAACTGATAATTATGTTGACACTATGCACCTTTTAAGGTTGCACATTCCCTTTGATTATTCATATCTTAGTCTATATATTTTTCCTTCAATAGTAATCTTATAAAGCCTAGAAACAGGTCGATGTATTTTTATTATTATTTCCACGAAATTATACATAAATTCCCCAATACAATCTTTTCTTCATTATTTCTCAATCCCTCAAATTAGCCGCACGCAAGAGGGGTGGAACGGTCGAATTTTAAGGGCACATATTCTCTAGTTGCAATAGAAGACTTGCCTCTTCACTATTGTATGTAAGTAATTCGATGTGTGTGCTCGAAAATCAGTTTATATGTGGTGTCTGCTTTTTAGAGTATTGTACTAACTCTTACCCAGTCACGACATAACATAAATAAAACGTGATTTTCGTTGCCATACCATGTCGCCAAACTCACACTTCTCCTTCTTTTAAGTGACCACATCCCTTGCACATCGCATTGTACTCGCATCGGTTTTGGGGAATAGCTTTTCCACTTACGGTTAATGGATTCCATGACCATCTTATAATGAAATTATTATGGCTTTTCGATCCTACATGTTGTTTAACTCACTTGGACGAAAGTCTAGATTTTTTCGTCCTCCGTGAATTGCCTTGTCGCTTGGTTAAATGCCCACTTGATTATGAATCTGCGTTATACCGCACATGCTTAAGGAATGAAGAGCAAGACATATAACAGATTCTTCCTCGCTTCTTCTTTTTTCCCACCTTTGCTGTTGCTTCAAAGTTATGTTGTCGCCATCTACACGGCCACATGAGTTAAGTTGCTCCTACTATTACACACGATATTTCCAAATCATGGATAATACTCAACCCGAATTAATCGTTTTACTTGTTTTTACCACTTAATTAAGAGCACTACCAGGACTTGTCTAGTAAATTAATTCACTACTTGTCTGGTACATAAACTCGAGATCTATTTGGAATGTTGGACAGGACAGATTAACTACTATAAATAGTTCCGATATATTTGTGTGCACGCCATAATGTCTTGTCTCGAAATAACATATTCAGCTCTCCTAGCTAGGTAGGCTAGTGCTTTTCCGATAGTGGAGACACTCCGACGTCATTTGCGACGTTGCAACCTGATTAATGCAAGGTGGACCACCAAAAAGACTATTTAAGGTGGTGCCTTTCTTGAACAAATCTCTACTTATGTATCAAATTATAAAGTTAGATTATGTCTCGGATTTGAGCTGTGTAGGAAACATGACTGATTTGGAAGATTCTTGATTGGTTCAAGATCCAGTACGCACTTTAATCCAAATTAAATTTGGATTTCTTGAGGGTGGAACTTGATAATTGAAGGTTTGATTCTTTTTTCTATTGGATATATATTTCAAGATCCGGTCGACAAGATTAGCTTCTTCTTTTATCCAAGTTTGATCCTCCTCCTTCAATATAAAAGTTGCCCAAGGAAGATACAATAGGCAGCTCTTGTTTAAGCCGTTAAAGGACGAAAAGAAAAGGGACTTAACTTCTGGTCGCATAATACATCCAATTGAGTTGTTTATTTAATACACTTTAAGTTCATGTGTATTCTAGGTATTAAATACATTTGAGAGAATAAGCGATTATAATTATGAGTTTCTGATTATTAGTGGATTGCGGAATAAGCGCTAATACTAAAATCGAATTACGTAAATCTCTAGTGTTCTTTATTGTTATTTATTTATTTTTTCTACTAGTTTCATTCTCTCCCAAGATCCAACATTATCGGCATTAATTTTACTTAAGGCATATGATATCTCTCCTCCTCCTCCTCCTCCTCCGAGAGAGAGAGAGAGAGAGAGAGAGAGAGAGAGAGAGAGAGAGAGAGAGAGAGAGAGTGACGGTAATGTTGGTTGTGATTTATCCTCTTGTGCTTTGGACGCTAAGAAGAACACCCAAGTTGCCAAGTAGTATTCCCTTTATTGTAGGTGGGTATTTGATATAGAATATCTATTATTAAGGCAACTCATTGTGGGCGGTTTTGAAAAATATGGAAAAGTTGATGGTGACTATAGATGTTACCGTTTATGTGTTTGTGAAGTTCCTCTGGTGTCAATCCTGACAGTTTATTGAGTGGCTAGGTTTTTGGTTCGGACTCGACAGATATTGTATTTGAATCATTACCACTCACTCATACTAAACAAGAGAACTAGCCTGCTACTCAATGGATGAAAGCTTACTTAATTCACGTGAATAAGACTATTCGTATGTATCCATGAGGATTAGTTAAGTCATAGGGTTTAGTCAGTCGATATCATAAAAAAGTAAAAAAGAATGAATGAAAGAGATTTGAGGGCGGCCAACATTAATTGAAAGCATTATCGGAAGTGCCAAACTTTGTTAAGAACAATGTCGAAAGCTAAAACAAAAGCCAAAATGAACCCTTCTTGAAAAGTTTCATCGTGGATAAGCATGTGGGCTGCGCGGTCTAAAATGGAAACATTGTGAATAATGCGGCACATAGAAAAGGGCAGAGTGAACATGATTCGAAGAGAGTTATGAAACAGATGTTTCAGGCGTTACGTGCAAGGCATGTTTTTGAGGTCCACGTAAATAGGCCTTGGTGCGTTGTGTCGGATGTGCATCGATGTGTTCAGCAAGGCCAACTTTAAGGACAAAGAACAAAGAAGAAAGGCTTCTCCTGTTGTCTGGGTTCTCTGTTCTCTTTCGTGCTTGACTCAGCATTTCGATGCAACAGTTGCTACCATTGTCTCCTTACTTTAACCTGATGTTGATGCTTTGGTGTTTCTAGAACGATCAAGTGTTCGAGGGTTGGCTATGGTCTCTCTCTCAACTACCTTTAAGTACGTTCATTATTCAATTGAGATCGCCCAAATGCGATTCTGAGACATATTGAGCGATTTTTCCATATGAAAAACATATCCTAAGATTCGCATCCAAGTGCTAAAAGTCATATGCGTAATTGTTTACTCCAATATATCAAAGTATTAGATGGATGGAAAATTATAAGACCCAGTAAAACCTAAGAGATGAGTGATATGAGATACTTTCAGCAGCCTCGCTCATGTGTAAGTTGGACTTAGGATGGCACGTGGAACTACCTTACTAGGACCAAGCATGCAAAATATATAAGGGTCAAAGTAGCTCCGATACCACCAAATGGGCAACACAGAACTTATTTGTTCAACTTACATCTAGCTATGTGAACTAAGGGACATTATACTTGACGCTTGGCATGCCCACCCCGACTCTGATACCGTCATAGTAGCCTCATCAAAAAGCTTATGTGGTGCGGAATATGTTCTAATTTTAATATTCTCCCTCGCATGGAGGATTGATTCGACGACAAAGGCCTTGGCCATGCAAACCTGATGCATGGTGATGCATGTGGATGTCCCTTTTTCTAAGCCAATCGCGCATAGTACAAGGAAAATCCATAGATAAATGAAAGGGAGGATTTGGAACTAAACTTATAATCTCTTACTCTGAAAGCAACTTAAAGTTATATGCATGTGCACAACCTTTTCATCCAAGTGTTTAAATTATTAGGTGAAAGGAATACTAGATGCAAGAGCCTTTGAAATCTCATGGTGAAGCTGTATGAGTTTTTTTCTAACAAAAATAATGTTCGGGATAATGATATACCAATTCGATAGATCAATGTTAATATTCATAATAATACTTTAATAGATTATACATCCTCTTATAACTCAAAAGATATAACTATTTAGATGTCCATGAAATAACCTAAAATTTGCACGAACCGGTTAAGTCCATGAGTTTCGCTTGTGCAGGTGGCCCTTAACAAGAGCAGTTTGCAAATGATTGCTAGAATTTTCAATAGATGTTCTCTAGTTCTTCAGCTAGATATCCCTTGATGCCCCAATCAGATTACACAACTTATGGGTCATGGGTTTGTCTAAACAAAAGTAGTTTTAGTACTATAGGCTTCTTCCCCACGGATCCGGATCCCCTACCTTAAAGTAGAGAATCTTAGTTTGGAAGCCGTCCAATTCAAGATCTAATGCCTCTCATTTAATATGGGGGGAAAGATTTTTTTTTATTGTTTTTATTTTTGAAAAAGTGGAGATGTCCAATTTTGATCGGACGGCCCAGATCCCTATTAAGGCACTATTAAGGCACCTACCTCTAAGGTAGGTGATTTTTATCCCTTCTGCACTGCCACTTGTTAGGCTTTTGTCCTTTGTTTGGAGCAAATCGACTGTTTTGGTTGTTAAGGACTAGAATTGGACAGGTTCTTTAGTGTGTCGCAAGTAGCACAAGAGCATTATCGTTATTAAGAAGGCATTTTGATAGTGGGAGTGTGGTACAAGTTATATATGACTATGATGAACTCCTAAGTTAATTATTTGTTGAAAATGTGTATATATACATATATATATATGTATTGATGTATATATCATTTTGATGGAATATAGAAATCTCAGATATTATAACTAGATAACTTTTTGGCAAACATTTATGAATGTGTATATCTCAATATCATGTTGAATTATAGTTATGTATGAGGCAACATCCTTTGGATAAAAGTACAAGGATGTCATTGCCCTCTTCTTGTTGAGTTGGGGGTGTGAACTTGTTGCTTGCAACTCTCACAATTGCACTCTCACTAGTTCTATGTATTGACATATTTGATATCATTAGTACGACGACTCCAATTTAATAGAATTTGGAAATTCCACAAATATTCAATGATCGAGAGTTTTTTTGTGCTCACAACTATTTACAATGCCATAATATTATGACAACGTAGACAAAAACACTCGAATTTTCTTATCCTTGATCTAATGCGATCTCTTTGAAAAACGACACAGACAACTTTTGATATAAGCATAAGCATACATGATGTCATGAGCATTAGGATGTATGCGTGAGTTGTGTCAGATGAGTTCCACATTTAAAAATTGGTGCAATGTTAAGCAATTAATAGATCCTAGTTAGCTCATAACTCATTGGCTTAAGTCTTTAATTAAATGTGGATTCAATTGGATATGTTGACGGGCTTAAACTTAGGTTCCATCTTGAGGATCTTCTAGCCAAAAAGTATTGGGCTTATGCTATGCGCTCCGCTCTTTGGTGAATATTTTGAGAAAGATATCTCATAATTGACGTTTGTTTCGCGTGGAAATTGACATCACAGTTGGTCCAATGAGAAGAAATCATGGACAGAAAAGACCATGTATAGTTGGTCTATTGACGATGCAAGATAGAGACCGTAGGTGATGCCATTCTAGGTTAGCAATTGATGGTTTGTGCATAGTTGTGGGTGCATTGCACTAACGTGAAGACTCAAATTGACATGTGTTGGTGCAGAAGGATATATGAATTAAGGGGGAACCAAATCTAACATTGAGCTAATGTGTGAGAGGGACATTATTAGGATGCATGTATGAGTCCCATATTGAAAAATTAATACATTATTGAGGAATTAATACATCCTAATTGGTTTATAGTTCATTGGCTTAAACTTTTTAATGAATGTGGGTCCAATTGAATATATTGATGAGCTTGGATTTGAGTTTCCTCTCAACTACCTCCTTAGATGAAAGGTATCAGATTTTTACTGCGCGCTTCAATGATGAGAATACATAATGACCCACGATCTCAGCTTATTCAAAGGAAGCATTCTTGTAGTTAACCATATCAAATTTCCACTATTTTGTCTATGGCTAAGATCTTGCTTTTTGCGGATGGTTCATCAGTCAATCCAATTTGGGAGGACCGGCTGAGATTGTTTGTCTGTAAGTACTGATTTGACAATTGGCTCTGGATGGTCCGACAAATCAAGGACAGAATTCATTTCCATCACGTAGGAGAAAGCCAAACAAATAAAAAAATAAAAAAGAAAGTGGTCTAGCTCAAGATTTCAACTCCTGAGACCTGAGAATCTGGAATTATCAATGCCACGGGCTCGCTACGGAAGAGGCGCAACTTGCGGAAGAGACGATGGAAGGCCTTAGTCAGATCCGATTTGGAGAATTCGGGTCGATCCAAATGGAATGATTTGAGTGATGAAATGATTGAGACCTTTTGCTTTAAGATACAAGAGATTTGGAGCTAGATTTTTACTTGACGAGCAGGTACGTTATATAGCTCAACATTTGTTTAAACACGATTATTCCTATTGTATTTAATTACTGAACACGATCTATCTATAGATGGTTACATATTCTATCACACTTTTCGATTAGTCTAAGATTGCTGTGGTGGTGTAATGCTTGCACTTGAAATTTCGTAAGGTGTCTCATGGCGACTTTCTTATCAACTCAATTGAATGTTTAAAACATATTTTAACTTCGAATTATGGTTTATTAATCTTCATGCACCTTGATTTTTCAGTGCAATCGGTTCTAGTTTCTTGCGATTAAATAGATCGGATGCATCCGCATCACATTACGTCGATCGCCACCTTCCGATGCATGGATGGGACCGGGGGCTCCATGACAAGGACGAGATGAGAAGAACAACCCTAAATATGATTGCTACGTACCAACTACTTCGGCCCGACCTCGAGTTCGACAAATATGAAAGATTGAAGAACAGTGATTTAAGGTCCCTCCGACGATCTCGGCGTGTCTGACCGTGACCTTATCTTCAGAGGAGGAGTGCTCCTGGTTGCGCCACGTGGCAAGGCAGGAAATGACAACTGTTAGGTAAGAGAAAAGTAAAATGTCGTGTCCTTCGAACGTGGGGGGGATGACTTTTCCAAGGTGTCGCCCACATAGTGGGACTCTCACGAATAAATTATCTAACGTGAGAAAAGAGATTAGTTATAATCAACGCCAACGTCATGGATTACAAGTTTGCCACTTAGAAGCCTATCTAATTGAGATAGAAATTTATCGTTTTTCCTTTGGCTACGAGTGAAAACTTAAATTCTTTTTCGAGATTTTTTTTAATAAGACGATATTGTAACATTTTGTTTTTCCGTCTTTATAAATTTTACACAAATGACCGAATAATTTCAAAAACCGTACTTACAGCAGCATCATTGCCGAGACCTCTATATGATTTATACCAGATCGCGTGAATTATGCAATAATCGATTCGATCTTTGACGATTGATTCGAATGGAAAGGAAAGACCATGTTCCGAAAATTTCTAAAAAATTTATTTAATTTGCTTATGGCTCTCTCTTCTTTCCTTTTCTTTGTTTTCCCTCTGATTTGGGGGAGGATGGAGCAGTTGAAATGGGATCCCACATCTTCATGGCGCATGGCAAAGTGTGGGAAACAAGGCATGTGGCCAAGGAACCATAGAGGGAGGACCATACTCAGGAGAGAAACATGCATGTTCCCTGTTTCGTTGTCTTGGAATCTCCTTCTCTAAAGACAAGATAACCTGCCTTTCCAAGTAAGAGAAGATTGCCATGCTATCCAACACATGCTTCGGATGTGATTAGTCAAGAGAACAGGAGATGATGAATTTGTTCGAGCTCAGTATTTTAACTTATCTGATCTCAACAGCACGAAAGACTTGCTGAATCTTTTACCTTCTTCGGGTCACGAGAATCATGCTGCCGATCGTTTGCGTTTTTGATGACATTTCCAGGACCCAAGTCCATAACAAGCCTTGCATGGAAGGAATGGACGTAACCCTAATATGACTGAGCGGACAGACGCAGCAAAAAAGAAAAACAAATCCAAGCGATTAACAACAAGCAAAAGTCATCACAGCCTGTCTCCCTCCCATTAAGCATGATAAGGTCACCCCCAAGCCCTACGTAATCCAAGATTAACCCCTATCAACATAAATGGAAATCGAAAACAATGGATTTTGTTGAGGTCGAAAATGACGCGAAACTAGGTACTCGTTTCAGCCATGTTATCTCTGAACAAGCTTCCTTCGTATATGTGTCCCGTAACTTGTCCCATATTAAAAGTTACTGCTTGTTTATCAAGTACTGCAACTCTTGTCCTGAACCTGCCTTTCGGTCTTCAACTTGTTTGAAGGCCTTCGAAAGTTTTCAATAATCACGCTGGCAACGCCTATCAAATATTCGAGGCGAAAAACTTAAGGAGATAAACTGAGTGAACTCATCCCTTTATATTGAGTGGACTTCTTTAATTTATGGGTCAATGGAGTTGGATGATCTTTTATACGTGTGACACATCCACTCTAGGATAAGTTGCAGCATTGCAATTTGAGCCTCACATATCGTCCAAGAAACAAAATCTACAACTCTGTGTATTGGCAGTCAACAAGTCCACGGTCCGAACATGGACCACGGCAATTATTTCAAAGGCAGGTGACCATAAATAACCAAAAAACGCAAGAAAGGCCAAAAGATGGAGAAATTTAAGACATGGGCCCGGCATGCCCCGGTGCGCAGAGGTTTGAACTTGATCCAAAATTGGCAAAACGACACCACAAATTTCCAAAAGATGTGAACGTGCACGTCGATCTTATATGCTAGCGACATTTGCGTGCCTTAACATTTTACATCTTACCTATCCTAAGTCGTCCCCTTAAATAGAACTCGTTCACAACATCAGCCGACTAAAACAACATCGAGACGATCAGTCTTCTTGATGTACCATAAAGACAATAAGATCGACTCCATTCACCCTTTGACCCATTTAATGGTCCCTGAATAGTCCATTCGTTCAGCAAGAAGGACCATCAAAATGCACGAGTCCATTGGCTGTCACTTTCTATAGTGATGTTATACGAACTCCTCTTTTGGTTAGTAATATACAAAGACTGACAAGTGATTCCTAAGAACCGTATTCTAGGAGTACGAGTCATCAGAAAGTTTTGCACTTCATTAATGTGCTATACTGAACCTCTTTATTGTCATCCGTGGTTGAATGACCACCCTTTTGTTCTTACTAGTGATTTGATGTCGTTGCACCGATTTCATTCCAACCCCGGAAATCGTCATCGAGATTTCCCGGGGAGATCAAATGTCATATATACTAAAAAGTTCTTAATAAAGACTTGATTTCTGTCATGTACAATGAATTTCAAATGAGTGTTCATATAAGTGGGATGTACAGAATAATTAATCCATCTAAGTGCCGATATGAAGTCGTCACGAGATAAGGTTTAGTACCTTTTTTTAGTAGACATAGTGTGCTTGGAGATTGCTGGCTCACTCGATACTTCTAAATAGTGGAAAACCTAGCCAGTGAGAGTGACACGCAAAAGCATGCAAATTGAAGACATCAACATAAAAAAAAAAAAAAGGGGCCAACCAAGAGAAGACTTCTGAGTTGGAACAACCTAGTGAAGTGTATTACGTCGTCGTTCCTTCTTGTAGAATAGCACTTGTGGTCAGATGGGCAATCGAACTAAATCCTTTGACAATCATTAGAGATCGAAAGTTGCAGCTCACATGCAAAGAAAGCTCAAAGAGAATGCTCTTACAGCAGAAATGGATATAGGTGCATCAAGACTCTAGAGTCTAGGAATCATAAGCATTGATTTTTTTTTTGGTCGGATCATAAGCATTGATTAATTGAATATCTTTCTGGCTCCACGACGGTCTCTTAATTTGGGGGAAAAAGAAAACGTCATGACAGCAACGGGGTTAGATGTTTCACTTTGTATATTTTTACTTGTGTGAGTAACTAGAAACGGCATCTCTTCGGTAAATGACACCAAAGTGATATTAAACGAATGAAAATGAGATTTTCTAAAAGATGATGCATGGAATAGATCTTCGGTTAATAATCTTGGACAATCTTAATTTTTACTCTTTATATTTGACATGTAGAGCAGTTGAATCTCGTGAATCCTGATTAGGACTTTAGATTGGAGACCTTTTAAATTTTATACAATAGTTTTCCCCCTCAAATTGATCAAGTTGAGTTTCGTGATATGATAATTAAGAAAGGCGATAATATGAACTGCATGGTGTTAAGTCAAATAATACAAGCTAGAGGGAGTGAATATGTCGATTTAGAAACTTGACAAATTTTGTTGAATATGAAGTTAAATTTGATAGATACAAGAATATATTGATAATGTCAGATGCTGGCATTTGTGTCAAATAAATATAGGCATGATAAGCAAAGAGATGATCTTGCACATAGATATATAGTGATTTGACTTATAAAAAAACTTACGTCCACTCTCCACCACTAATAGCCACAACACTAGTTGGAATTCACTAGTAATCTCAAGAGAGATATAATATAGTAATAACTATTTTTATCACACGACAGATCATGCTATAAAAGTACACATACTGCTTTCACACTCATACACTTCTGTTGTCCCATATTACAAAAGCAACAAGGACTTTACAATAGAGAGAGTTGCAAACAAGTAATGTCAATTCACACAACAAAAAGAGAAGTCGATGATAACAGAGTAAGCTTTCTTAATTTCCACCAACCATTTCATCTTGCTTCAATCCTCAAAACAAAGTCTGCTGCCATTGTCCATCAATTATTTCTATGACTCCTTGACCAAAATTGGGGAAAAAAAAAATATTCCGCCTCATCTCCATTCCTCTTGCTGCAAGTTCCCAACCTTGACAAAGGCTATTTTCCTTCCGTTCGACGATCATGTTATGGTGAGAAAGTGACCATCGCCTTCCAGGTCATTGATAGAGGCATTATATAATGCCCCTAATCACTTGATAAAAGGAGCTACATTTATCAATAATCCAATGATGTTGTCCAAGCCATTCCTTGGAAATTGACTTGCAATTTGCTTTCCACTAGTCTTTCAGGTTATGTTACTAATTACCAAGACTCTATTAAGATGTTCACCTTCTCCTGGTCCTTCTAAGCATATTAATGACCATAGTTCTACTCGGTTGTTCACATATCCATGATGCCTACATGCCGTCACAAATATGCCATTGTCCCTTACTTGTTCACATTCTATAATGTCTATCCAGCTTGTAAATACCTCGATGCTTAATGTATTTTTCACCATTTATCAAATTATTCACACTTTGTAGACATCCTCAGGAAATCAATGATACAATTGCAGTCTTCTAGAAATCTTCATCACCTGATTTTGAAAACCATCTGCATTCAGCAACTAAACATTAAAAAAAGATAGTTTCGGTATCATATAAATCTTGTAGGGAGGTTTGCCCAACAAGTGGAAATCCAGTTTTTCCATACTTAAGGTTAAGAATCATTCGAGAATGGATACGACGAACTAAAGATTGTGAAGAGGGTTTACCTAAACATTGTCGCTTTTCCTTTAAATTAGATAAAACCACGTCGACATGTATAGAGTTTAATGGAATAGGCATAGATTTTCGAGGGACAAAAGCCTTGAAATTGGTATGAAATGTAAAGGCGAGGTGCTTTCGTGAGCATAGGGGGTCCATTGGTGCAAATCTATGACGTTTAGGGGGTTGTGTGGGACAAAACTAGTCTGGAGTAATATTGCGAAAATGACCACTTCGCATTTTTTTTATAATGTCTTTCCTTATACGAATCTGAAAAAAAAATTAAGTAAAATTGAAATGTATTTTATGATATGATACAATAAGACCTCCAATGGAATGCATGTAATTGGAATTACTATCCTCCTTAGTCCTATTTCTTTTGCGCAGCCCCAAAACAGTGAAAATCATTGCTGAGATCCCCAATGATTAAAATAGCCGTCCTTCCCCCTTTATTTCACCGGCCATCACACCTTTCTTCCTACTTGCTTGTTTCACCTCTTTGATGATTTTCTGCTTGGCATGCGTTGGTTTCTTTTACTGTGTATGCTTTTCTGTGATGTTGCAGTTGGTCACCAGTCATCGCCATGGAAATCCCATCGATGGAAAATCAGAAATCAGAAGAGCAAAATGTTTGGAACAAACTGGTAGGACCTCCCTTGATGATGATGATGATGAGGATAGCATTGTATCTAGGATGTCATGTTGCTCAATTATTGTCCCCATTTTCACGGAGTGAGGATGAAGACAGAGACCTTTCCTGGACACATCTCAATAGATTCTTAACCACTTCCGTAAAAGTTATCGCTATTAAAAAAATCACTTGTTAAAAAATTGTTCAGAGCTAGTTCCAATTCTGATTTGGACTCTCTTTTTTTTTTTTCATCTAAAAAAATGGCGTCAATATAAAAGCGCCCACTTTCAATCGATACAAGAATCTAGCCCCTATCAAGTTTGTGTACTAACTAAAAATTCGTCTTTTTTCATGAGACAACGAAAAAGTCACATCAAAATTGAGATTTCAATCTAAATTTATATTTTTTTTACGAGAAGGAAAAATGCTTGGGCTAGATCTGAAGTTTGTCTCTTACTTCTTTAAAAGTATAGCGTGTGAATTCACTTCTTTAAAGGGATAATCTCCAAAAATACAAATTGCCTTGTATCCATGCAGATGCATCTGTCAGACAAAAGTTAATGAAAATTGACCGCTATAACTGAGAATACGGACACATTTAGCTGGTTGATTCCTTCACATTTAATTGGGTCGTACATCAGCAACTTTAATCACAAATGGATCGTGCGCATCATGTCAACCTGAATTATCATACTTTGACAATCTATCTCGCCTCACAAGCAATCTGATAAATCTGGTTTAAGTGTAAAACTTGAAAGTCGGCATCAATGGAAAGTAAGTTAGGCTCTAGATGCGATATCTTCATATGTGGATAATATGTAAAGTTACTGCATGTCCATCCGAAAGTTCAAAAAGCATGCCTTGAACTCGATTTGATGATCAGGTACTTATCTCAATTTTTTGCAAACACTGTTCGGATATGTTCGTCCGAAAACCCACAATTTAAAGATCAAATGGCAACTGCTTGCAAGCTCGTTTTAGCCTCTTGTGTAGGATTTGGGTTTAGTTAGTTGGTTTTGAGTGTGTTGAGCGGATGTGAGAACTTCAGTTTTGGGGTTGGGCAATTTTGAGAAGTAAAAATGACATTTTTCGTGAACAAAAAACACGTGTAAGGCGGTGAAATTCAAGATTTGCCCATATGTTTTCAAAGACTTCCAATTGAAACCATATTCCAAGTCAAGCAGGTGACTTGAGAAAGAAGCCCCATACCTGCTATCTTCCCAGCACCAAGCAAAGGGAGTATATACACATACATGTATGGCTAGTGCATGGGTAAGGGGAAGAATTTGTAACTTTTGTTTATGGTCATGATCATCAAGAAAAGCAATATTAGGAAGTGGAGTGAGGTAGCACCAGAATGGGACCCAAGAAAACCGACCCAACAAATAAGATGACTCAACAGTGCCTCAGTGACACAACATGGTAGGGGTCCATCCCAAGAGATGTGGTCATATTCATGCTCCACGAGTTCAATTCCTTTAAAACTTCGATTTGGACCTGTAACTTTTACTTTATCATTTCATTCTGCCAATTAATCAAAGATCCTTTTCCTCTCTTCTTTTCCTTGTTGATCACACTTTCAGTGCCTATAAATATCACCCCCATTTCACTCAACCTCTCAGAACTACACGAGAAACTTGAGAGAGAGTGAGGGTGAGAGTGACAGAGAGATGGAGTCGTTCCCTTTGATTGATCTGGAGAAGCTGAATGGTGCAGAGAGAGGAATTACCATGGCCAAGATCAAAGAAGCATGTGAAAGTTGGGGCTTCTTTGAGGTAATTAAGCTTTTATTGCGCAACCCATTAAGTACATTATATGAACTGTTTCAAAAAGACAAACTGTGTTTTGTTTGATGGTCTGCAACAATCGTTTCTATGTGCTGATTTATTTTGATGCTGTGAAGTTGGTGAACCATGGAATATCACACCAGCTGATGGACAATGTGGAGAGGCTGACCAAGGAGCACTACAAGAAGTGCATGGAGCAAAAGTTCAAACAGATGGTGGCGACCAAAGGCCTCGAGGCTGCTCAGTCCGAGATCAACGACATCGACTGGGAGAGTACCTTCCACCTCCGCCATCTCCCGGTCTCTAACATCTCCGAAGTCCCCGATCTCGAAGATGATTACCGGTGATTAATCACTGAACGTTTCTTTTAATTGTGCCTTATTGTCTTTAACATCCCTCGCTTTAGTAAGACATCGATAATATAATAAAACGTCTGAGTCCTTTCAGTTTTTCCCACATACTTGGACATTCGGATATTCATTTAACATGATATCGAAGGCTCAAGCTCAAATTAGTAAGATTTTGAATGTAAGGTTCTCACCCGGGTGACTAGTCCTCGTAGTTATTCTGATCGCTTTCACACCCGAAACACCCTTCTAGATCGAAGATCTATATCTCGTCAAATTTTACTCGAATTGGAAAAAAATTGATTTTTGATCCCATCTGTACCCTCTATTAGATGTATGGATCACACACCTTCTCCACCCAGCGTAAGAAATAAATATCAGTACCGGCCCACATCCGCACTGTTCTAGTACTTTGAGACTAAGGATATGTCCTTGTATGTGATTGCAATCAACAGGAAGGCAATGAAGCAATTTGCACTAGAGTTGGAGAAGCTAGCTGAGTTGCTTCTGGACCTGCTCTGCGAGAATCTTGGCTTGGAAAAAGGTTACTTGAAGAGAGCCTTTTATGGGTCTAAAGGCCCGACCTTCGGCACCAAGGTGAGCAACTACCCGCCATGCCCGAAGCCGGACCTCATCAAGGGGCTTCGGGCCCATACCGATGCCGGCGGCATCATCCTCCTCTTCCAGGATGACAAGGTCAGCGGCCTCCAGCTCCTCAAGGACGGCCAGTGGGTCGACGTCCCCCCGATGCGTCACTCCATCGTCGTCAACTTAGGCGACCAACTTGAGGTATGTCTACTATAACCCATTAGCAGTAAAGATGCCCTCACTTCGAGGTCGCAAATCAACTTAGTTTTGTGGCAATCGCAGGTCATTACGAATGGCAAGTACAAGAGCATCGAGCACCGCGTGATCGCGCAGACCGATGGGAACCGGATGTCCATCGCGTCGTTCTACAACCCCGGGAGCGACGCGGTCATATACCCTGCGCCCGAGTTGGTGGAGAAAGAAGAGAAGGACCGGGTGTACCCCAAGTTCGTGTTTGAGGACTACATGAAGCTCTATGCGCGGCTCAAGTTCCAGGCCAAGGAGCCGAGGTTTGAGGCCATGAAAACCATCGAGTCATCCATCAAACTGGGTCCAATCGCAACTGTTTGAGCTTTATTCAGTAGCGGAATAAGAGAAATGTGTCTTTTACTATTTTCTTAAGTAAGTCTGCGTTTGAAGATCAGTGCGTATATGTCCGTCTGCTTCGTTGAGTCTTGTACTCATGTTCATCCGGACATGACATAATATAAATGTGGTTTTCTAGGATGTCGCCAAACTGGAAGCTCGCTTTCTTTAACCGACCAAATCTCGCGCACGAAGCAATGTACTCGCGTCGCTTATAGGAAATAATCTTTCCACCTACGATGGACGGAATACATGATCATCTCATAATGAACACGTCGTGCAGATTTTGATCCTCATATATTGTTGACCTTTCCTGGATGAGAGTCTTGATCAGTTCGCTCTCTGCATGCTGCCAAAGTCGCTCGGATCTACGCCCACTTGATCATGGATCTGGGTTAGGCCACACATGCTTGAGAAATAAAGAGCAAGACAACAAATCACGATTCTCCTGCCTGCAGCTTTTGTCGCGTCCAACCAAGATCGTCCTTGTTTCATTCCCGAGTGCAGGATTTTACATAAAGATGCGCTTTTCTCGCCCCTTCACCGTGCCGAGCGATGCGGCTTTTCTGGCCCGATGCGACTGAGGTACCCGATTTCACTCGGCACGCCGGTTTGGGTAAAAGAATCTCCACTGTGGTGAGCGAGCGAAGATTTAACCAGACCAAATCTCCCCTTTTTCATCATTGGGTTGGCAAGTTGAGCAAGTCTTTTCACCTGTCCACCAGAGAGCTTTGCTGAGGATTTTACCCGATTTGGGTCAATATCTGGGCCCATCCCGCAAAAGCGGAACGAGCAGGCTTTGATTCAAGTTGGAAGACGGAAAGTGCTGATGGGATCCAACCCTCCCCTTCTGCCATTGCCATGGGCATCACAAGCGCCATGGCCAAGCAGAGGCTGCAGTACGTGCGGGGCCAAAGATCTTTACTTTTGTCCTCTTTGTCAACGGAAAGCGTGAACGAAAAAAGGGTGTGCCAGCTGAAATAATTCAATGAGCAGAATCATAAGCCAAGTGATTATGCCAAGATCACGAGATGTCATTGCAAAGTCGGTCCATCTACAGAACTCATCGTGCTCGTTGTCACATGGGAATACAGTATAAAAGCTCCAGAGCATAATGAATCACAAAGAGCTGAAGGATCAGAGACCCAATCCGCTATTCTATGAGCCTTTCTTGAGCAATGCGCTATATGGAAGTCTATTTACTTGATAAGCATGTCTTGGCATTCTTTGGTAAGTGCTCGCACATCCCAGGCCGATTGATTTGAGCCCAACAGTGCACTCGTGTTAGGGTTCCACCGCCGCCAAGGGCTTTCGCATGAGAGGCGGAGCTCGCATTTTGCACAACACAAATCGAACCCGATCCAGGGTAAATGAGGGCCTCTTTTTCCCGTCGATTTCCTTGTGCATATGAGCTTGTGGCAGGAGGGCATTTTACCCTGAACTTATACATAGAACTCGAAGCGAAAGGAGCATCCGTGTAGACCCGAGTGCATGCACACGCTTTATCCATTGAAAATCATAGCCAATCTCAAAAGGAAAAGAGGGTCGCATGGCCTAAACATATAGGAACTATATTGGATGGGCAGGATGCAGGCAAATTGTATGCACATGGTACAATTCATCAAATTTTTGTAAGATCTCATCTTAAACGTGTTGGAATCCACCAAGTTTAATCAGTAGACGATGGATGCAGGGTGCATCATGGTGCGATAACCCCTCCTGATCTCTCTGAAAACATAAATTTAGACAAAGGCAGGCCCAATATGATCACCGCATCAAGGCCCATGGAAAAGTCAGGCCCGATATCATGAGGCCCAACAGAATAAGGGTATTCAAGTCATTTCGCCCGCGGTCATCCTCTATCGTTAGGGTTCTGCTTATAACTCCCCTGAAGAGCCTCGTCCTCGTGCGTCGGCGCACCAATTTCGCATCTAGAGAGCTTCTCCGTTCATGGAGAAATTAGGGTTTCTCAATTCGAGTGTATGTCGACTCTGCATTGTTTTCAAAGCTTCGCGCTTTGGAGTTGTGGAAAATTTTTCAAGCTTTCGATTCGTACGTGTCTAAACCCTCTGTTCGTGCTCATGGAAATGAGAATCTGCGATGGGAAGTGCTTCTTCCATCGCGAAGAACAAGGAGGGGAAATCAATCCGAGGGTGGCCGAGAAATCGTTTCATCCGCTGTTGTTCTCTGGATTGGCGGTATGATTGTTGCTCGTCTACATTGGGTTATGAGATTTGGTGCAGAGGACCGTGTTATAACCTCTGTTTCGTTGCTTTGAACTGATGCGCTCCTCTTCGAACGCTTCCCGTCTCTTTGCATTCATTTGGTTCTATTAATTTCTTGGGTATGTTTGATTTTGTCTGGTTTGATTGGGTTTTGTTTAGACATTGCTGTCGGGTCGAACGATTTTCGTTTGATGGGTGGTTGGATGGACCTCCGGAACTGCCTCTTTGAGTAGCCATGTCGAATCCCAAGTTCGATACTTGGCTTAGTTAGGAGGCGAACATGAACTTGGAGGACCAGAGGACTCTGGTCTTCCAGTGGCCGAGGCCTTCTTGAGGGGGCTTTTTTGCTGCTAAACCCAGATCAATTGTCCCCCAAGCAGCCTCGGACATTCCACCAAACAGCAAAACTAGGTAGGTTGTTCGTCGTAGTAGCTTTTCCGAAACGTGGTTGAGCAGTAAAGACGATGACCAAACTGAAGAAGTCATCAGACTTTGGTTTGGGCACGTTAATGTATATGAAGTCGATAGCCTCCAGAATAACCAGCGGGCGAAATCAATGTAATGCCCTCCGGTTCAGACAGGGGCTGAAACTAAAATGGGAAACCGTTTGAGGGTGAGGAACGATCTCCCGATTGTTCTTTTCCTAGATAGTTTCCCACACGGCTGTCCTTTCAATCTTTTGTTTGGTTTGAGGAAATGTTATGTGATAAGGAAACTAGGAATCACGATGTATGAAATTCGAAAAATGAGTTAGGAAACTGATTTCTGCCGCTTGGAATAGAAAACTAGTTTGTGTTTTAGATGGCGAGTGCAATATCTTTTCTCCTGGATCAATTTGTTTGCATGGCTTGATGCCTATGATGCGCTGGAACAGCACACGAATGACTATTTTGGCAAGATCACCATGATTTTAAGACCGACTTCTTTGAGATCTTTTCACAAGCACTTGGCGGGCTTGTTATGACGGGCATCACAAGCCCAATCTGATCTTTCCAGGGAAAAGGTTTTGACATATTTTGTCCTCCCAGGAAATGAATAGGATCAATGGAGCTCAACGAAATCGGGTCAATATAAAATGTTGACCCGGTTCTCTTTTCCCTCAGTATAGAAAAAGATAAAATGTTAAATGATGGTATGGGTCAATAGGGATGTGCAATCAGACCGGGTAAACCTTGTTTATGGACCGGCCCACCCTGAAAACAGGGTCGGGAATAGGGTCTAATGCAAACATGGTCGAGTACAGGGTCCAAAAAAGAGGAATCGATTAAAACAGGGTCGAGTACAGGATTCATATATGGAACCTATTTAACCTTGGTTCATGTTTCTGAATAAACTTTATTTAATAAAAACTTCGATTTTATAAGTTTATTCATAATTTTTGTATATGTTTTTTTATGTTTCTTTATACATGAATTTTAGTTTTTGTTAGAGATTTTGTACTACGTAGATTGACACGCCTCATTTTACTTTTAGATAATGAGTTATGTTGATTTTACTTTTGGAGAACTTATGCTTGCACTATAATTTGTTAATCATTTTAGATAAATTAAAAGTTTTATGTAATATTGTGGTAATAAGAATAATATTATGTCTATATTTGTTACCAATATATATATAATGTTATGATTTTTGCTTTACATTATGATTTTGTTTATGACAATTTGCCTTATGGATCTTTAATCTTTGTTTAATCAAAGAGTCTACTTATTTATTAATTACAAGTACTTAATGTTATAATATAAATTAGATTAATTATGTTGTTTTCTTGCATATTATTATAAAATTCAAAGTCGTATATGATAGGCAAAACCTGTTCCAAAATAAATAGGATTAAACCTGTTCCCGGACCGGAAAAACAGGATGGATATGATATAGGGTCCAATGTAAACAGGGTAAGGTACATTGTCCAAAAAATGGGAACCAGTTATAACAGAGTCGGGTACAGGGTCCAGTTCTGGAACCTACTCACCATGTTTTTGCTCAACTCTACGGGTCAATATCTGAATCTCGTGACACCACCTACCAGTCCTGCCCAAACTTTGGTTAGCTTGAACTTAAAGTAGAGGCCCGATGTCCTTTTATTACGAAGACACTAACTTGTACATGATAAGTTGATTAGCCTTGGCAACATAATTAGGGCCTGTTTGTTTTGTTTCAAAAATATGTGTGTTTCTATTCTTTTGTTCTAAGAAACAGCAAAAGAACAGAAACATGTTTATTACTTTGGTTTCTAGAAACAAAAAATATATTTTTTTATTCCTAGAAATACATTTGAACCAACAACAAGAAATAAAAAAAAAACTCTTTTTTTATTCTTGAACACTTTGTTAAAAAAATATATTTTTTTTCTTTTTTTTTCTCTTTTGCCTTTGCGGCCTTTGACCACCCACCGCTGATCACCGCCGCTAGTTGTCGGTCGTCGATCGCCACCGGTTTCCACCCACCGCCGGTCCCCGCCGTCATCGGCTGCCACCCATGACGAAGAAGAAAAAATGAGAAAAAATTAAAAAAATTACTAATCGCACAAAATACATTTATATTCTTTTTCTATTTCATGAACACTTTTACCGAACACTTTTACCAAACACTTAATTTTAATAAAAAATTATTCTACGGAGTAGAAATACAAAAAAGTGTTTGTTTAGAAAAGTTTTCTAAAACAGAAACGTTGCCAAACACGTCCTTAATTGCCCAAATATGATCTCGAGATGAGATGCCGACTTCTTTTCCCAACTTTATAAGCATTTTACCACTAGGTATCAATAAGGACAGGTATCGAATGGTTCCCAATATTGGGGAAATTATGGAAGAAAAAGTCATGGGCGAATAATGGTTCCCAATAAGGACAGGTATCGAATGGTTCCCAATATTGGAAATGGAGAGTTTACGTAATATTCTGAATCGTGTAGGTCCACCGAGGGTGAGGTGTATCCAAGTAACTAGTTGCATGCTGTGCAGTAGTAAATGGGTTTTGGTCCAACAAGTAGGACTCTGATCTTGACTTACAGTAATGCATAGTTCGACTCTTTAATGCAATTCAGCCGAAGCTTTGATCCCAGAAGAAGATTTTGATCCACTAGGCATTTGACATACACGTGCGTCAATGACCTAGAGCTTCTTTAAGTGTATCTTTGACTAGCCGCTGGCGAAGGCCCACATGATCCACGAGGTTTCCTACGTCAGCCTTACTCTTGGGAAACCGTGCGGTGACTTGACTTGGCTTGTCCAGCTCATTCTTTCTCCGTGGCTACTCAGCACCCAAGACAGAAAAGAGGGCCCGTCGTATCCGCCAGGGATTTTCCAAGTCAAACCTTCATTTGGGAGAACGTGCGGCTGACGACGAATCGCAAGACCTCACCGTTTACCACCATTTGGACCCCATGTCGGACGGGAGCCTCAATAATGTTTCGGTCCGAGGAATCTGGACCGAGAAAAACGCAAAAGGGCCCGAGCAGGTCAGGTGGGACAAACTCTGATCCACTCGTACCATGCAGGCGCAGATTTCCAGGGGAAAAGCATGTCTGTCTTTGGTGGTGGGACAGTGGACGACTTAAAAAGGACCGTCAACGCAATTCGATCAGTAGTGGAAGTCACGATAACAAGTCAACTACAAGTCTCTTGGTGCTACCCACCTGTTCAGTCCCAATGGAAAAAGACTTAATAGGGCAAAAGAACTCTTCACAAGAGAAGGAACCGCATCTTCATCGGGCTCCTGCATATATTTTCCATTTACATGGAGCAAATATAAATACATCCTCGTGCCGGATCCAGATGCAACTGGCCGGAAGCTACCGGTGTCAAGGTACATTCAGACCACAACATGCACGCAACATCAGATTCGACTTGCTTTGGGTGATTACAATACAGACCTTCGATGATTTTTCGAAACGCTTTGATGAAATTCAACACTACACAAACAACAGTACAGCCTATATAGTCAACACTGCAGAAGCCTACACACCCACCCCTCGCAGTTTGCATAAAATAAGGTGCTCAAGCCCACATTTTAACAGGACAACATTTAAAGGAAACAAATATATTCACCTTTGATCTTCAATCCATCCATATGATATTATGCGATATACCGTTTGCCCAAGCGACGATGGCTTGGAAGCATCACCTGGAAAACACACTCCGTGGTTTACTGGGCAGCAGAAGAGAGATCCTGCAAAAAGTTGAGGTCACAAGGGCACTCATTCCTTGGAAAAGAGCCGACTCCCGATTCGTCACAAAAAGCTCACCCATAGCATTCCTCACTCTCAAGCAATTAGAGTGCCCTTAGCAACCATTAGGTATGAACTGTTTTAACACTCGTAAACAAATGCTTTATAAGGGACTCTTTCCTTGGAGAAGAACTGACTCCAGATTCGTCAGAAAAAACCCTCCCATTGATCAACAACATTGCACAACATCCGTCACTCAGGCAATTGGAATAATGCCTTCAATCCATTGGGTATGGAATGTTTAATGGAGCTTCTTATATAACAATGCTTCACATGGATGGATTGAAGTAGATTGGCAGATGCTCTGTTCGAATAGTGTTCCATGCGCTGTCATAAAAAAAGGTCACAGCAACTTCCAAGTGCGGTGCATTGTCGCTGAATTGTATCAAAAGCAAGCTTCCTGGTGTAAGATTCCGAGATGGCAACATTCGGCAGTCACTTTCAACCAAGATATAGGAATCTTCCCTCTCCCAGTAATTCTATTCGATCTATAACTCTGACCAGATAGACTAGAATCAATGGAAAGCTTGTTCAGCTGCTAGAGCCAGTATCATACAATACGGCTACCATGCCTCTCTCCACAAAGCTTACAAGTCACCATTTCCTTTTGGAAGACAAACATTGGAGCAACTCATCTTTATTTTGGCATTTTGACCAATAACAGCCTGCGAGCATGGAACCTTTCCTCTACTGATCATGACCACTCTTGGGTTCCACGAAAATTTCATTTTTAGAAGAAGGTTCTGCTCATCCATTCTACGTCAACTTGTGACAATCAGTATTAACCAAAACCTTACTCATACTACATCCATTTGTAGCATGTTTGTAACCCCAAACCTTGCCACTGCAGCAGTCAATTGAAATTTTCAATTGAGGACATCCAAGTATTCTTGGGAAGAATGTTGCAGATTCCAAACATCACACCACTTCCAGCATCACAACCTTGTAGAGCTCTAAAATGTCAATTTTTCATAGAGGTGCCAATAATGATGTCAAAGGCAAGCTAGCTGGTTGAAATTTCCAGGAAAGGCTGAGCTTAGACGACTACGGAAAGGGGTGATCGAGTCATTCAGAGCCTAAGTGCAACCAGAGCTCACGATCTCAAAGTGTCTGCCTATGACAAATAATATTAGATCGAGTTGTGAAGAGCGTGGTTGAGAGAGTTGGTAGTGCACACCAAGTGGTTGAGAGAACATTGGAATGAGATGTTAGCGCTATTACTGTTGTTGAAGAAAAGGCTCAATAAGTCTTGGTTCAAGAGGAGTCAATTGAGGGATGTCATGTCCTACTTCGACAAAAATCTCATCAAGGTGTTGTTCCAAATTGAAGCATGGGTTCAAGGGACTTGAAGGAGTAGATCAACGGGGCCTTATTATGCCATATTCAAGGAATATTGCAATCCATAGCTTGAACTGCAAGTAGGATGGTTCTTGTATGCCGGCTTGTCTCATTAGTAGGTTTCCTCATTTGTGCTAATTACTTTTTCTTTGCGTTACTTCTGTGACAGCAGTTTCAGCAGTTTATTCTTCATGGAAAGAAAAAGGCATTCTCTACTTACTGGCAAAAAGGTAAGGCGTATGGTCGGATGAGCCATTTTTCATCCATTCATTTTTTTTTTCACCAAGCTTTTCCTGATGATGCTTCGGTCCATATTGTCGAAAGTTCATCCATGATTCCAAATACTGAGGCAAACAACTTTACTTCTATTGCATTTCCTTCGCCTCCTATTATATTACTGTGCTGAGTAGTATGCAGCACCTGGAAAAACCAATTGGCAGTCATGGCAAGCCCTTGGGCACATAAAGGCATTTATCTGGAAAAGAAAAACACTATCTGACGCTTAAGTACATTACTCAAGTACAACAAATGTTTGTCTCCCTCCAAAACAAGATGGTTTTGCATTAAAAATCGACAACCCAAATGGAGCTATTTTCTCAATTAAAGTCCTATGTTATAAAATAATGCTCAATAAAATTTTCTAAGCAAAGTCACTTGTCAGAGAAATCACAGTTCATAGAGAGAACTCACCACCTATGGACGCTAAGCCTCCATTAGCTCAGAGAACAAGCTTGAAACCCACCGAAAGGAAGTCATCCCTGGGCAAGCAGAAGGCAGTTTCTAATCAACTAAACAATCAATGACAGCAGTAAAGATGAGAGGCACGAGTAAGCCAAGTCACCAAAGTATGTACCAGAGACAATTTGTTGCAGATTCCATATAACAGTAAAAGCTACCGTCAGCCGTGAGTTCTCCACTACTAGACTAGGCAGACTGGCAATTAAATCTCTCATTATGCAACAATAATGGTACGTGCATTCAGAATAAACCAACATACATCTTTTTCCCTTAATTTTGGAATTCCCAAAGTTAACATGTTAAATGGAACAATAATTAAGACGAGGGCTACTTCATTCCTATATTTTGGTAAGAATTAGAGCAACGAAAACTTTTTGCTTTGTGTGGGGCTCTTTTAGCTCTTAAATAGATGCTCTCTAGCCTATTGTTTCCACAGAAACCTTATCAATGTGTTTTCCACATGCACGTTACACATAGATTCCTCTTATATAACACAGATTCTCCTTTCAAACTGTTTTATTTTTACTTTTATCTATAAAAATATGTATAAAAACAAAGGGCTACATAACTATTTTATTTTGAACATAATTTGGCAGTCTTCAATTCCAAGTTCCCAATTTCCACATTAGTTCCCTTAGTTCTCAATAATCTCCTAAATTCTTTGTCCATTTTTTTCAAATTAATTAAATCACAAATCCATTTTCTTAGTGTTCTTGACTCTTCCCACAAGTCATACAATCCAGAGAGAGAGAATCCGATCAGCCATGGCAACAAAGAACAACTCTTCTTCCTCTAGAAGAGAAATCTTTTAAGTAGGATATAGGGTGCGTTTGGTCCGGTATTTGAAATGGGCTTTTCGGCTCCAAAATTCCTTCGTCTAATGCAAATGGTGTTTAGTTCATTTTTTAGAGGGCTTTTGCAAAATGCCATTACATTTTCAAAGCTTTTTAAAGGCTTTAGGAAAATGCAACCTTGGAGATGCTTTGAGAAATAGTGTTTGCTACTTCCCCACCTTTAGCAACACCCCCCCCCCTCTGCACATCCCAATGACTCTGACTCACCCCCAAGCAACCACCGCCTCTAGTGACTCGCTTTATGCCTCCCCCCGCCTCTGGCAACCTCCTCCCCTCTGCCACCTCCCGATGACTCACTCCCCCCGCAACCACCACCTCTTGACGACTTCGACTGCCACCCCCCTCCCTCCAGTGACTCTCCTCCTCTACCACCTCCCGACAACTCCAACTCCAACACCGACCCCCACCCCTTGGGCAACCCCCTCCTCCACCGCATCCCGCGACTCCAACTTCCCCTGCAACTGCTAATGACTCTCGACTCCCCCTGCAACCGCTGTCCGCTGCCTTCCAACAACTTCGACTCTCCTTGACTCCGCCGCCTCTGGACGACCTAGACTTTCCCCCTCAACTGCCATCTATCGACATCTTCGACTCCCCCCCACAACCGCCACCTTCCCCCCCATCTCCGGCGACTCCCCACCTCCACTACCTCCCAACAACTCCAACTCCCCCACCCCCACTAGCACCTCCCCCTCCAACCCCAACCCAAAAGAACGCAAAAATTGATTATGGGAAAAAAATTTCAAATAGTATTTCCTCAAAATTACATCTCAAAACACTTTTCAAGTGTATTTTACCAAATAGTATTTGTGTTTCAAAAAACCCTTTGCATTTTCCCAATAACTTTTCATAAATGCTGAACAACTTTTTGCACATTAATTTCCTTGCTCCATCCCAAAAGCCATGGAGAAGTTTCTCCCGCTTCACTTTTTCACAAACATGCACGCAAGAGGGAAGAAACAGTACAAGCAATCCTCCACACCAACCGGGTTATTAAAGGTCTTTCTATGAAGAATCCGCCACAGTCCCAACACAATAGACCTTGCTACTTTTCACAAAGTGCTTACCTCTTGCTCCTAGTATCCTTTTCTTCTAATTCTCGCTTCTTCTTGGAGATTCCTCCATAATCATCGACCGAAACAAGAGTTCTCAAACAAGTTTCTGCTTCAAATGAAGTTGGCATGCCACTTATGTTTACCTTCTCGAAGTCCTTATTCTCTCGATCATACCATACGAGATTCTTACTGTCCTGTCTCACCAAAACTCGACGACCATTATGGGAGTAAGCCAATGGCCGGACAAATCCTAGAGGCCTCGCAGGATCAGAATGAGCTATGGAGAACAACTTAGTCCATGAATCTTTCAATCCATATTCTTTCATAATCCACACATCTACACCCATGTGATTACCGTTAATGCTAAGGCAAAGACACCCTCCCAGGACGGCCACATCCATGTCAAGCTTATGATCTATAACATCAGGCTGGTCCACCACTTTAAAGTTCTCAATATGAAAATCAAAAGCCACCAGCAGGTTCGCTGAATCTGACACCAGCTCCCGAGTCATTATCCAGTGCAGAGAGCCGCACGCAAAAACCCCCATCTTGCGCGGATAAACCAGAGAGTAAGGCATCTCTTGAAGCCGCTTCCACGCGTTGTTTTTCAAACTATAGATACTAACTTCAGACTCGATCGGCTCAGTAACGAGCTGAACCAGCCGCAACAACACGTAATCATCGCGCCTATCGTCATAGCCAAATCCATAAACGCAAACAGAGAAAGCCGATGCACGTCGTACCTCGACAGCCGAATAAGGCAGGAACTTATGCCTCTTAGTGGAAGGGTTCCATATAACGACGTCGTCAGCCGCGTTGGAGATGCAGAGCAGGCCGTGACACGACCCCAGCACCTTGATCTGATCACTGTAACACATGAGAGGGTAATTCATCTCCTTCGCGCCGCCGAGGGACCCCAGGTCGACGCAGTAGAGGCTCGAGGAGTGCCTGAGGAAGAGGGTGAGGTTCGTGCACGAGTCGACGGACCGACGGAGGTGCGACTTCACGAAGCGAGGGCTGTCGATCATTTTGCGCCACAACCTGGACACGCACCGGAACCGGAGCAGCGCATCCACCGGGAGACGGTCCAGTATCTCGATGATCAGCTCGGTCGGGAGGCCCGCCATTTCCCGAGGCCGACTTCCGGCCGCCAGGAAGAAGATAAGGCGAGTAGGAGAAACGCTAACGCTACTTTCGATCTACCCGATCTGGAAGGAATCGGTTCGATCTCAGAGGATCGTCGATAGAAAAAGGGAGTATCAGCAAGAGCTCCAGCTCGACCTCACCTTTTCCACTCCTTCTTCTTCTTCACGGAGGAGGAGGAGGAGGAGGAGGAGGAGAGATATAGTGAGAGAGAGAGAGAGAGATAGACAGAGAGAGATTTGGGGTAGGTGGGGGCAATGAGTGGTGTGAAGGAGGCGACTGAGCATCCGAAACGGATTTATACTCATGACAGCTGCATCGCACTAGGGTTTTCACGAACTCCCAGCTTTTCTAATTTTAACTTTTCCTTATTTGGAACAACTAAATAGTTAAAAATGTTTTTTTAAAAAGGTATTTTTATTATTTGAAATGATTAATTCATAAAAAAATATTCTTATTATTGGTATCGATAAAAATAAATGATTTAAAAAATATTTTCCTAAAAATAATATCCTAAATCGCTTACAGGAATGAAAGAACAAAAGTGTTTTCACTGTGTATGCAAACATTAAAGATATAACATATTATCGATAATGAAATATAATTTGAACGTGTAATTATCTCTCATGGAAATAGAGTAGATATTTTTTGAAAAAATACATTTCGAATCGTTTATTTTTCTAGAAAAACGTACTACCACTAAAATCCTGAACCACTACTTGGTGAATTGAAAATATTATCCACAACCAAACAGCTCAAATTGTGGTCGAGTGACATGAATCCGACGTGGAAATTCGACGTGAACAAATCCCCCGAGTTGGACGGCAATTTGGAGGAAGTCACGCCCAAAACGGCCAAAAATGGGACCTATAAAATGCTTAAAATCTCTAATTTTACTGGATCCGGATCGTCTACCCGCAGAGCAGGCCAGTTCTGTCGGCAGACGTGAGGGGGAGGGTGGGCCCCATTTTAATAGGGGGCTCACCCTTTTGTTTTTTTTTTTTTTAAAATGCAGCCGTCCGATCATCGATCGGACAATTGCAAATGAAAGATCACCTGCTTTGGAAAGTAACCAAAGCAGGTGATCCATATTAAATTTTACTGCATATGCGGAAAAATTTAAGGGTTTTTTTCATAATTTTTTTCGGGCTTCTTTTTTCCGTGACGCACGATGATGCTTGGTTGCATGAAGTACGGTGCTGATTAAACAAGGGAGTTGTTGGACCGACTCGATTTCCCGACAGCGACACGTGGAAAGTTTTGGGTCCCTTTAATTTATTGTTAGGTGGTGCGCTCTTTCCGCCGTTGGAACGGTAGGTTTCGGAAAATTGGATTCCGCAGAGGTGATCTGACGGCTCAATTTTTTTATTTTATTTTCATAAAAGTCGTCCGATCAAAAGCGAACGATCCTCGTTTGATATTAGATCGAATGGCCCTAATTCAATGTTACGGATATTTTATGAAAAGATTTTGAGGAGACCAACAATTTTGGTCATGGTCCTACTCCTATAATTGTTTTGTTGACGCCACATCTTGAATTAGGATTGGTCCTCGAGTTAGGTAGAGCCAACCAATAATGCAACATTTTCGTGAATTTTGCATGCTTTTTCCCCCAATTGCCGTCTCCGCCAATCTATTCAATTATTAATCGTAAACAATTATTAAAAACGCACAACCACATTGAAGATCCGCCCGTCATAAAGTAAAGTTAAATTTTTTCCTGCTGCGTCATTGACATCGAGGGCGGGACCATTATATATATTGAATGCGCAAACTAAAAGGGTACAAGTGGCATTTACATCGCGGGGCTCGATTCAATGAACGATGTTGACGTAAATCTAACTATATGACGGAGCTTATTTATACGGAAAGCTCGTGTATGGTGATAAATTGAGCCGTTTACAAAGAGAAAAGGCGAGGCCTGCTTTGGTATGTCCGCCATGGAGCAATCACGGGTTGTCTTTGATAGGACTTTTTTCCATTTATTAGATCCACGGGTGTGGTGGCCGAGGCGGCGGCAACAACTTGGGAAGCTACAAACGCTAGAGTATAAATTCGAAAGTCGCTTGCCATACATACGTGTACGCACACGTTTATACATGTATGTACTCAATTAGATGGGCTTAGCATGGTCAATTATCGGGCCAATAAACTTGAGATGCTTAGGATTTAGATATGACCTGAAGTGACGGGGTTAATCAAATTGAGATCCAATCGTAAGGTGGAAGTCACGTGAATTGCTTTTATCGATTTCCGAGACATGGAAGGGACAGCATCCAATGTCAGATCTGACACGCACACGACTTTTTGGGGTCAAAAAGTAATGAGCACTGCAGAAGAGGGGCGACACACAATGGCCGTATTCCAAAGTGGGGGATCCGAAATAATTGACGATGGAAAGCATCGAAGTGACTAATGACCGTCCACGCACCCATCGAATATGTACGCTCTACGAAAAGGATACACAGTACGGGTCCATGTCGATTTCACATCTCTTTAGATTAATGGGGCCGCCCGACCCGGGAAACAGGGGGTCCGACCCACTGACGGTGGGTGGGGGGGCTCAGTGTGCTCTTTCGTGGAAGATCCGGGGGGGCGACTATTTAAAAGTTACGCTGGAGGAGGCTCCACCGAATGGAAACCGTTGGCTGACGCCACGTCGATAATGCGGTTAAATGGTCAAATATCTAGACGGTCGCGATGGCATCCTGAGCAAGGCGTCTACGGGACCGGGCAATGGGTCGATGATGCCGTAATCCCCACGCGATTTCTGGGGCCCACAGCATCTTCTCCGTGCGAACCTTCCTCGTAAAAGTCTATAGACAATAATTAATGTACAAGGTCAGAAGAAATGCGTAATGTTACTAATTTCTGAGGGAAATGTCGGGTCACTTGATCTGGATTTTGTCCCAGCCATCCGATTTTCTATTTGCATCGAATGGCTACTTAAAACCCCCTAATTAAAAAAAGGGTGGCTACTTGATTTTCGATTTTTGTTCTACTTAAATATGTTTCGATTTTCGATTTCTGGAACAAAAGATTACTTAAAAAACCCCCTCATTAAAAAAAGGGTGGCCGTCTGATCTAAAATAGAACGGTTAGGAAATCAAGATTAGGTGACACGAGGTCACCTGATCCAAATCCATTTCCGAGACATTTCACATGCCTGCCGATCGCTTGCCTTCCCTCCCTACGATCCCCATCAACCGCCGGTCAAGATTTCCTGGTCTTCTTCCACCTTTTATTAAACTGCGAGGTGTCCACCGACTCCACAAAGATCTATTGGAGGAAGCAACGATCTATGCCGCACGAGACCGTACAGCATCCCGACAGTTCAGCTGGTCAGCGGCGAGACCCGCGGGCCGACTTGCCCAAGCACCGAGTGAACCCGGGATGCACGTTATCGCCACGTGCGATCACGTGCCTCGGGCAGTGCAGATCACAGGGAATGGGCAACTTGGGAAGAGCAAAAGCTGGGAATTCCCACTACTCTCTATTCTATAGAGATAGAGAGAGCGGTCCACCACTCAAAGAAGAGTAGTGCCCATCAAGCAACTTGCGCTCGAATCATACCTTCTCCCACTCAGAATGCGCGTGAGGGGGCCGCATTCGCCGGCCACCTATGGTGGGTAGAGCCTTTTTCTGATGCGTGTGGACCTGAGCTCTCGATTGAATCGAGAGGGGATGCGGAAGATTCGTCTGCCACCTTGCAAGAGGAGAAGGGAAGCTCCAGGGAACCCCGCCACTGATATCGGACAAAAGTTCACGCGCTCATCAAGGACAATGGGCATCTGCTTTGCATCCTATTCTCTGCTCTCAAAAGACGGGAATGGTACTACTTTCTTTTTCTGATACCACGGTGGTTGCTAGTGAGTAGGGGTGAGCATAACGTATCACTCAACCCGAAAACTGCTCGGACCGAATCGGACCGAATCGGCCGGGTTGGTCCGGTTCTTCAGGGTTTCAGTCCGGTCCACGATTCCTAAAAATGGAACCGATTCCCGGGTGGTCCGATCCCCGGTTTTTGGTAAGGCAAGACCGGACCGGACCATTAGGACCGCCCTTTATCAATTCAAAGTATATCTTGGTTCAACTGACAATTTAGAATCCATATTTTCTCAACTTTCATTTGAGAGCACATTCAAACCCAAACTCCAAATAATCTCATTGTTGTTTTAGAGCCCATGTTTTCTCAACTTTCTTTCTAGAGCTCTCTCTCCCTCTCTCTCTCTCTCTCTCTAATGTTGTTGTTGCTTCAAGATGGCCTCTGGCAGTGCCATTTGGTAGAAACTATATGCACACATTGGCTTTGGATCACATCAAGTACTACGACGAGGGCTCTCATACATAGCCCTCTTTAGACAAATACACGTGTGAAATTTTATGGACAAATTCACATGTAACCGAAAACTTTTCTTTCAATTTTTTCCGGTCCCATTGAACTTAAACACTTGTTCTCATTCCTGGAATGGTTTATATGGAGACCCACTTCCATAAGCGCAAATGTGGCGCTTGTCATTGGTTTCTTCAAGCAGGACTGCTGCCCAATATTCATCACTTGCATCTGTCTGGAGAATTCTTTTGCTTGTAAAAGGGATCTGAAGATGAGGGAGGTCTTGCATAAGCTCCTTGAGCTTGACGATTGCTTCAAGAACCGGACCAGATGGACAAATACACATGTAACCGAAAACTTTTCTTTCGATTTTTTCCAGTCCCATTGGACCATCCAAGAACCGGACCGGACCAATCGGTCCGGTCCGATCCGGTCTAGTCTTAAAATTAATCGGTCCGGTCCTCGATCCTAAAAATCGAGGACCGATCCCATTGGTCCGGATCCCAGTTCGAGGACGAAATCAGACCGCCCTGGACCATGCACACCCCTACTAGTAAGGGGCCTGAAAGTTGGTGTGAGGATCTGCTAACGGACCATCAAATCCCTCCCTAGTACAAGGGGGAGGGGATTTGATGGTCCGAATCCTCTCGTAGGGGATCTAGGTCCTGAAAGTTGGCCCACTCAAATTGTATTTTCCCGGAAAGAAGACCAGATTAGCGAGCGCTACATGCTCAGAGGGTCCAACTACTAACTCCACCATTTCTTATTGAAAGAAGATGCTAAGATGTCGACTAATATACTCGGTAACTATGACGAACGGACGGAAAAGATAATACACAGACAGCGGTAGCGAACAATGTTTGTTTTGCACCCGGTTCTCCTCTCGGATACCCCGGCAATGATTCCCAAAAAATAACATCATCTACTTTGCATACTACTATACCCACAAGATGGTGTTAAGGGGTTAAAGTTGGAAAACATACTGTGACTCCACTTCAAGAGCTCGGACACTCCTTTTGGATCCTCGATAGTTGGCACTTGGCAGCAACGGCTGGAGATATCAATACCGTCTTCTTTGGCAAGAAAATGGCATTGGCAAGTGCTTCAAGCTCGAAACGTCAAACAGTTCTATAAATCTCTGATCCGACACTCTAGCTTTTGTGCCGGCAAACCTCTGGTACTCGTCAAAGATAGAAGACAGACACCACCTCTGTAACTTTCTCAAGCATCCCACAAGACAACCGGTTCGGTGCTGCAAGGCATCGATGAGCAGATTGTTGGTCGACATTGGGGTATACCCTGATCTTCAAGAAAATAATGGGTAAATGGGAAATGAAGGGTTACCTTCCCACGTTTGCAGTGGATTAAGACAGGGTGGTTCCTCACATCTGCAATCACAAGACAAGAACCATATACTTGAGCAAATGTCTAACAAGCAAGCTAACCACGCTTAATGTGAAGTCACATCTCATATTGAGCTATACCAAGAAGTACTTTTAGCGCTTCATGAATTAGTTCTCCCGGAATATTGACAAAAGGCTCCTGTACAGAGTAAAATTGATCAATTACAGAAACCATTACAGCATGTTAGGACAATCTTTGACCAAATATATCATTTTTTCTTTTTGCAATAAAATATAAATTTCCTATCACAGCTGTGTAGATTCTATAGTCTGATCATCTCGCAAGGACTTAAAGGATATTGTTGACATTAAAAAGAAAAACATGAAAGCACATAATGCACATATCACGTTGTTAATTCAGCAAAAGTTTTGTTGTCGTTTTTTGTTTTTTTGACGGAGTGAGAGTTTTATTGATTCAATAAAGGAAGCAGAGCGAATCTGCTACAAGAGGACCAAAGATTCAGTAACAAGCCTCACTATCCAACCAAAAATTAAAAGTTTAATAGGAAAATACCCCCTAGTTACTATTATTCAGTTCTCTTAGATCAATAGCTTGCTACAAACCAGAATAATCACTGTCCAATGTCTCAATACCCTGCAATGCTGCAACTTCTGTTTGTATCTAATATTGTCCACTTGTTAATGAGGTGGTTGCGCATCTAAGATTCTCAACAATAGTGAGGACCTTTTTTATTTATTTATTTATTTTGGGTGTTGGGGGGGTGGTTGGGGTGTGGGCCAGGTTGGTGTTTGGTTTAACTAATATGAGCACCATCTGTAACTCCAGCTGGTTTGTGAAGGACTCATAAAAGCAAGGTCATCCATAAATCAAAACGCAGCAAAGCCCTGTTTACCTGCCACTAAGACAGATTGCTCACGCCCCAAGTGAGTGCAAATTATGGATAGCAATTGAAGCGATTTAATTCATATTCTCTCGAGTCTGTGAGTATACTTCTCATATCAATGCATCAACTTGACCTGGATTCAAATGCCTTGCAGCAAATCACAAGTCAAGGGCCATTCGTTTAGGAAAATACTAGGCAAGAAGAGCAGGATTAACATTGTCTTGCAAGAAGATTGATTAGGTTTCTATGACCAGTAAGATCTGCTAAAGCATGAGACTGCAGATATCAGATACACTTGAAGTGTCCTACGTGCAAGAAAACGACCAGTAAATGAAAGCACGCCCGTTCAACAATGCTTAAGGCCATCATTCTTCACCTTGATACATCAAAAGAATTGCAGTCTTCATAAAGCTGAGGCTACCAACAATCAACCCAGCATCCATCTGTGAATAGTCTGGATGGGCAGTTAATTTTTTGGCAGCTTCACTGGAGGCAGGGTGATTCACAGATGAAGTACTTTGTTGTCATCTCTGCTGTTTATCGTTTTCCTTTTGCATAGAGATATGGGCGATAATGTAAATTGACCAGTAGGAGTCCTATCTTAAGAGGTCGATTCCTTAGCACATGAATCATGTGAGTAAACAGTAACGAGTAGATTATTTTCCGCAGGTACACAAGTCAAGGACAAAAGGAGCTGATGCCTGAAAAGTAGCCTCTAACGTGGCATAACATAGTATATGATAGGAAACCACATTAAGTGGAGGTTAGACTGTCCTTATTCCATGCGACATGCAAGCAGAAGCATGAAGAAGACTCCGCAGCTAATTCATTGACAAAAACTCAAGTGCCACAGCATTAAAAAAAAAGAGCATACATTAGCATAGCATGAAGCGACTAAATTTCATATTCATTAGAAAAGGAGGAAAAGGGTATCTCCAAAATCGCGATATCACTTTGCTAGATTTGTTCAAGATTCCCATACACAGTGATACAAAAGAAGCCAATTATCATCAACAACTACAGATTCCGGGGGTTATGACTTCTATACCCAGTTACTCATTCACAAGAACAAGGAAATTCCGATTCCGACAAGTCACGTTATCTGAGCAAGGGAAAACGAAGACCGTTCCAGAGCATTACCTTGCATCCATCGATCCCGAATTGGAAAAGCTCAATCCCATTGGCCTTCAGGAACTCGTTCATCGCCTCCGGATAAGGCTCGGGACACAAATATCTGCACAATCCCACAAACCCCAACCCACAAATCAGCCACATTCGAGACCCAGACCCAAGGCGGGAACGCAAACTTCACCCATCAAGCCGCGCCAAAACAAGCCCCCCCGCGACATTCACACTCACATGACCGACCGGAGCCCGAGCGACTGCAAGAAGCCGAAGTTGGCGCCGTCGGGGAACCCGGACCTGAACACCCCGCCGTCGACCATCGCGAAGTTGAGCGGGGGCACGAACAGCTCGTCCTCGTCCATCTCCCCCAGCTCCACCCCGTTCGCCGCGGAGAGCCTCCCGCCGACGCCATCCGACGGCGGCGACCCGCACGCCTCGCCGTCGAGGGCGTCGAGCGTCATGGGCTCTTCGCGCCAAAAAAAATAGGATTCAAAATCAGAGGAATCGAGGAGCCGATCGCCGGGATTCGATTCCTCCGCGATCGAAATCGGGATCGGGATCTTCGTGAGAAGAAAGGTGGGATTTGGGATCGGGAAAAGGCGAGAAAGAGAGAGCCCTCTTTTTCCAGGGGCCTGATCTCGTTGACTTTTTCTTAACCCGCGGAAGTCGTGGCGGTGGCCTCCGTTTTAGGACTCGCGCGCTTTTGCCGTGGACAGCAAGGAAGAACGAACGAGGGACCTTCAAATTTGCCAAGCTGGCGAACCCCCCCGGGAAATTGCCGCCTCATGCGAGGAGACTTCTTTATTCCCCGCCACGTCAGGCCTCTCCGACGATCCAACGCGTCGGTAGGGACCGGACTTCCGACCGTAACCTAGCCAATCGAACACATCGCGATCGGCGTCAATCCCCACACCGACATCTGAGGATAATCGCTCAAATTATGTTTTTTTTTTCTTTTACTTATTCAAACCTTCTTTGAAAACAAACGATCCAAACTTCTATTTTTAAGTCACTAAAACCCCTCAACTTACGCATTCCGATAGAAAATACTCGGAACCTTCTCTTGTGTCATAAATGTAGCCCTGAAATTATATATGTATATATACATCTGTATATGCGTTACTTATGTATAAGTTTAGATTTTTTTTTATTACGCCAAAAACAATTGGAGGTATTTATATCATAGTATTTTAATTTAGGGTTTCGTATAAACATAAAATAAAGTTAAAGAGTGTAATTTACAAATTTTAAGGAAATTTTTTTTGCTCAATCGGAGAAAGCAGAAGGACTAAAAAAAGATGAAGAAGAAGAGGAGAAAGGGGATAAATTTGTCGTGAACTTCGGCGACGGATGATGCGATGAATAGTAAAATGGCCCGGGCGACGATTCCTAGAAACTTGGGAAGTTGGATCACGGTTGAATTCGACAAGGGGGAGGGACCTGAAGTCTTTTCTTATTTTAGGACGTCGATTCCACGAAGGTGGGACGAAAGTGACTCTACAGACAAATCAAAGCTGGTTTTCGCCAAATTTTAATACGGTTCGCGTAGCTGCTTTGAAAGTGAAGTTTGAGAGCCGAATTTCCTAGCTCGGTTTGGTTTCAATCTTCTCAGTACCAAACCGAACGGATAAGCTCAGAATTGAATTGAACGAACGATTTTTCGTTCAAGCAATTGATTTCGAATCGGTTCGATATCGTCGTTATAGAAAGAGCGTGAAATCCCTCCTTCAGCCATCCGCGTCCTTTGATATTGCTTGGTACCGGGCAAAAGGGCATGACCCAACCCCGCGAAGCGCATGACCCCTGACGACGGAGAACTCAGCCTTGCTAGTAAAGCCCGGCAATCCTGAGCATGAACCGTCACGGCACGGATGTATCGATCGATGCGAATGCCAATCATGCACAAGATCGCGACAAATGGTCGCGGACTTATTTTTCTGGAGCTAGGCCTAACCTAGCTCGGCAAGTGGGTTGGGCATGGCCTGTCCACATCCTGAGTAGGTGGACGATTGAGACCTGTCGAAGTGATCGTAGCGTGGCGTGTTGGGCAAACGTAGGTTCTTTCGGCGAAAAGCATGGACGGTCCCCATCCTCCTCTGCAATTCCCTTCTTCCTGGCAAAATCCTAGCCAATAGCATCCGTCTCACAGGGACGACGCTTTCCTAGAAGGAAGATGATCCGTGCGAATCACAAGTTGCACGTTGGACGCCCTCTTTTTCTTTTAGGCCAAGGGGGGCCCTTGCTTTTCCTACGACAGTCCCGTTCGGATAACCTCCGAAAAGGTCCGGACACAACACATGATGCCGGAAATGGCGGGGAATTTTCTGAGAGTCGGGTGGGGTCGGAATTAGGTGACTAGAAATTCGGCAACTCAAGGAGACAATCGAGTGGGGTCGAGCGTGGGAGTATTCTATTGTTTGCTTCTTCGTCTTTTTGAAATCGAACTGCTGATGCGCCGTGCAATCGGATTGAATGCGCAGATACCACGAAGTCACGAACGAAGACGACAACAAATGAGGAATAATCGTCCAAAAAGTCGTAAAACTATCGTACAACAACCGATTCACTCTTAAACCTTTTAATAATATCAATTTAATCCTAAATATTTTAGCTGTGCAAATTTAGTCCTAAACCTCTCAACAATTTATCAATGTAATCTTTCCAAATAATTTTGGCAACTCGTCAAAACGTGTATAACTCAAATTATCACAATCAAAAAGTTCAACACTAAATCGGGCATAATACAATGAAGAGAGACTTTTTGAACTTGTATCCCCAACAATCGAAGAAATACTGCAGGCCTCGTCGAATTTTGGCAGGGCCAGCCGGCCCATAGTTGAGCCCATCGCTTCACTTACGATGATGACTAGCCAAACATTTTTGGTAGCCAGATATTCTCTCTCTTCAATGCAGAACTTAGAGACTTAACAGTAAAATCACCAATGCCTAACAGTTCAGCATACATCCAGATGCGCAAGCTTCATGATCCAATCCCATTATTTTCCTTCGTAAAGCTGACCATTCAGGCTGCAAGGACCAGTACTCTTAACAGTTCCTCAACTGCTCGCAGCTAAGCTACCGTTCGTCCGACTCCGGCATAAATCAAATATGAACTTGCATCCTGATCGGCCTCATTCCTGTCCGAAGAAGCAAATTGATGCTGAGCAGCATGATCGGCGATGGCCCGTTCGGAGCGTGAAATGTATCTTTAGTTTGATATACTTCAACATCTCCCAATGAAAGAACTCGTGCTATTAAGAAAAATAAATCCTGGGTATGCGAGGGGAAAGTAGAAATTCCAAATATAAGCTCAAAACTTCGCCAATTGCCCCTCAAAACACATTCTCGCTTACCTTTTCATTCGCATTCAAAGTAATCAGAAACAGAAACTCAGTGCTTTTAACAGCGCATTCAAAGGGAAGGGATGGATCGCATCATCAAACAGCGTGACATAAAAATCACCAAGAATTCTTTTTACACGTCGATCAGTTCACCTTAGAATTGGATTACTAACTTAGTCTTGGTGAACAAAAAGAGGTCAAATAGAAGCGCACAGACGGTATCTTTGACAAAGATGAAGACCGAGAATTCATCAAGACACTGCAAAAGAATGGAAAAGGGTCGCAAAGACCTTCATTATTCTTAACTATGACATCTGCAATGATTTCACTATAACGTCTCTTTATGCAATCACTATACAAACCTTTAAAACGGAGCTTGTCACTCCCCTTTTAATCCTTAGTCTTGTGAAGAAGCAACAGATTTCTTTATACAATCAACAATACCCTCACAATCTGCCTGAGGAAGCACGCAACCTAAGTCATCTTCAAAAGCATACTCTGGGTTTGTATGGGGTGACTGAAGCGTCCCATGCGTCTGGCATGCCTTCATAGTCTTACAGTGTTCAGCTTCGTCATCTCTAATGTTGAGGAACACATCATACAAGTTCTCTGACAGAGAGTAACAATACAAGAAAAAACAAAGTTTAGCGGATACATCATAATTGACCCTCAATGCTCCTTGGAAAGATTTGAAGCAAAAAACAAGTGAGCTCCTGTAACCCTATTACCATTTCAAACAGACGCACCATCATATACAGTTTTGCTAACCCCAGTAACACCATTCACATGAAAAACAAACTATGGCCTGCAGTGTGCTAGACAAGCCCTTGAACCTTCTTATAACTAAATATAATATGACACTTTACATCTACTTATAATGAGCGTATGCATTCCCTGTAGGAGCTAAAAAAGCAAAATCTCAGGCTCAGACATGCAGCCAGCTATCACTTACCTATTTTTGGCCTCCGAGACTGAGGAGGTCTGGAAGTTTGAAATTCATCTGAACAAATTTATGAAAGATGTTAGTATTGAACATGAAAAGATACAAAACAAAGAATATTGGCAATACAGGAAAAGGACAACCAATATAAAACGAACTTACCAAACAGGTACAAGTCATCCCCAGTGTAGTATTTTACAGCGACCTCAGGCGCAGACAACTTTTTCAATTCCTCTGCAATGAAACTGCCAGTCAAGATACAGTAGGCACAACAGGATATATCGTGCATATATTTGCTAAAATTTACTCTTAAGGATCGCTTTTCATGAAAAAGTGATTGGTGTCACTTATGAGAATGGCATAAGATGATCTAAAGACTGCAGGAAACCTCGAAGCTGATTTCAGGCAAAGAATGAACTAATGCAATTCCCTGTCATGCTGTCAGCATGCCTTTTCAGCGATTCAAATTCTACCATGCAACACTGTTGAAAGTATATCCTTAATAGGGGTATTTTTGTCTATTTCCTTTATTATTTAGATATGGGGGCAATAAAGATTATATTGTAATTTCAGCCTTTTCTTGGCTTTGTTATAAATAGATAGCTTGGGGTCATATCGACCTAATCAAGCATTCAGTTCAGTTTTTGCTTTCAACATGGTATCAAAGCAAGGGCTGAACTGAAACCCTGACCCTAATTTCTTCTTTGCCTCATCCTTCTTCTCTCTCCACTTTCTCTCACCGCAGTTTCGTCACATCTTCTCCTTAGCTTTCTTTCATAGTGTAAGGCAGCACTAATGAGGTGATTCTTTGAATCTAGCGTTTGCCTTAAATCTCACCTCTATGAGATAAACTAAAGATTCGTTGCAATCTGTGATAGGTGGTTCAACCTCTTCTGCGATTTTTTGGATCTTCTTGTTGGAGATTATTTTTGCCTTGTTGCAGGCTTATAATTGTCTCATGTGTGAAGATCAAAGTACCGCTGTTAGTGGACCACCAATTTTTTTTCCAGATTTTTTTGGGGAAAATTCAGAATAAAAAATATCAACTTTTAGCTTCCCCTTGATCTGATTTGATTGATCTTTGGAGGACAACTTCAGCGTCCTACAAAAGGACTTCGATCCAATTTTTGACCTTTTCTGGGAAGTTTCAGTTGCTCCTATCACACTTTTGGGGCAAAATCTGACACAATGGCCGACGGTTCGGTTGAGAATCCTACACCTACAGGAGATGGCCGGCCAGACTATATTTCGTTTGCTACAGTTTCTGTGAAGCGTGACGGCACAAACTATTTGATATGGTCTCGATCTATATTCTTGATCATTGCTAGCCGTGGGCTTACAAGACATATTAATGGAACTTCTACAAAGCCAACTACATCGGGTAATACTCAGGACAAGTGGATCTCTAATGATGCTTTTTTTTTTTTGTTCGTACTCTAATGATGCTTTGGTAACGTCTTTTTTGCTTAATTCGATGCAACCATATATTGCAAAAGGATATTTGCTTCTTGATAATGCGACACAGATCTGGTTGGCTGCAAGAGATACCTATAGTCAGCGTGGGAATGATGCACTAGTGTATGAACTTCGAAAAAGGGTTCATGACACCACTCAAAAAGAGATGACTATATCTCAATATTATGCTGAGCTTCGAAGCTTGTGGCAAGAGCTCGATCATTATGCCGATTACCAACCGACCAATGCTATAGACATCGTTGTATACAAGAGCCATGTGGATAAGATCGGGGTTTATGATTTCTTGGCAAGATTTGAATGTAGAATATGATCAAATTCGTCTTCAAGTCCTTAGTTGGTCTCCATTCCCTACTCTGAAACAGTCTTATGCACTGGTTCACATGGAAGAAAGCCGTAAGACAGCAATGCTCAATCCATCTATCGTAGATCGATCTGCTCTACAAGCCGGTATTGGTAATGTTGCCAAATTTGATTTAGTCGCTCCATTTGGTCAACCATTGAAAGAGGTTGTGAAGTGTGAGCATTGTCATAGGCCATATCAAACTAAGGCTAAATGCTGGAAGTTACATGGAAAACCAGCAGATTTTGAGGAAAAGAGAGCACAAAGAAAGACAAAAACCAAGGCAAATCATGATAGTGGTTTATCCCAGGACGAACTTCAAGCATTTCGACGTCTCTTGAAAGCTTCTACAGCTGCTACCTCTTCCATAGTTGCCAATTCGCATTTTCCTTCTACTTCAAACCTAGCCAATTCGAGTATCTTCCTTGGGGGGTTTAATACATCAGTTGCTTCCAGCCCATGGATCATCAACATAGGGGCTACAGATCATATGACAGGCTCTTCTAGTCTATTTCATAAATACACACCTACTTCAGGCAAAGATAAAATTCGGGTAGCTGATGGAACCCTCTCTTCCATTGCTGGAAAAGGGTCTATCAATTGTTCTTCCACTCTTCCCTTGTCTTTTGTTTTACATATTCCATCATTCTCTACTAATCTCCTTTCTATTAGTAGTATAACTCGAGAGTTAAATTGTAAAGTACCATTTTTTCCGTCTTATTGTCTTTCAAGATCTGGTGACAGAGAAGAAGATTGGATATGGTAAATTGAATGGTAGTCTTTATCTACTCGAGAGTAGTGAAGTTTCTACTTCGACTTTGTCTTTTGCACCTCATCAAGTTAACTCGGCATTAACAGATCTTCACCAATGGCACTGTAAGTTAGGTCATCCCCCTTTAGAGACTTTAGAAAAAGTTTTTCCTAGTCTTTTTTCAGCTTGTAATAAAAATGAGTTCTTTTGTGAAGCCTGCGTTTTGGCTAAACAAACTCGTTCAACTTATCCATCTTCCAATAATAAAAGTCATTATCTTTTTCATGTGATTCATACTGATATATGGTGTCCTCATCATACTTCTATTTGTAGTTATCGATGATTTGTCACTTTTATTGATTGCCATTCTCGTACCACTTGGATTTATTTGTTGAAACATAAGAGTAATGTTTTTCAATGTTTTCATATCTTTCACAAAATGGTTCAAACTCAATTCAATGCTAATGTGAAAATTCTTCGTAGTGACAACGGAACCAAGTACAATGAGGGTCAGTTTCAACGGTATCTTTATGATCATGTCATTATTCATCAAACTAGTTGTGTTGATAAACCAGCACAAAATGGTGTTGCCGAAAAAAAGAACCGACATTTGTTAAAGGTTGCTAGGTGTCTTATGTTTGCTCTTCATGTCCCAGCACAATATTGGACCGATGCTATTTTAATCGCTGCTTATTTAATCAATCGGATGCCGACTAGAATTCTTAGTTTCTGTGCACCTATTGATGTTTTACAAGGATAATCCACTTTTATTATTTCCCCTAAAATTTTCGGTTGTATTTGTTATACTCGTAACACCACCTCTAAGAGTAAGTTAGAACCTCGTGGTCTTCATTACATTTTTCTTGGATATTCAGCTACTCAAAAGAGGTATAAGTATTATCATCCTCCTTCTAGACACACCATTGTCTCCATGGATGTGATTTTTCATGAGTCCAATTCCCATTATTCTGCTCCACCTCTACAAAGGGAGTGTCCTAGTGCAAAGGTATTTCCTATTTTAAATGTTCCTAAGGATGTCACTTATTCTTCTCTAATAGTCTCCGATAATTCTAATGTTTTTTCGTATCAAGAGAAGATTAACGGAACACAATAAAATAATAATATAATATCTCAAGAGGAGATAACAAAACAACCACTTCAGGGGGAGATTGAAAGTATATCGTCGTCGGACTCTCACTACCAACACTTAGGTTAAGACCACCGATACATTGCCTATTCAATCATCATTTCCAGAACCAGATTCTACTATTCCTGGTGAGGTTTCTCCTTCTGATCTTGATTCTACTCCTCCTGGTGAGGTTTCTCCTTCTGATCTTCCTATTGCACTTCGAAAGGGTGCTAGAACTTGTACTCAACACCCTATATCTCAGTTTGCCTCATATGACTCTTTGTCTAACTCCTATCGTACTTTTGTGTCTACTCTATCTTCCATTTCTATTCCACGAAATTGGCAGGAAGATTTTGCAGATGAAAAGTGGAAGGCTGCAATGGTGGAGGAGATGCATGCTTTGAAGAAAAATAGCACGTGGGATCTTTTTTTTCTTCCTCCTGGGAACAACCAGTAGGATGTAAATGAGTATTTATGGTTAAACAGAAGATGGATGGTTCTGTGGACAGATACAAAGCACGGTTGGTGGCAAAGGGATTTACTCAGACTTATGGGATTGACTATCAAGAAACCTTTGCTCCAGTTGCTAAGCTCAATTTTGTGCGAGTTCTACTTTCCTGTGCTGTTAATCAACGATGGGATCTTCAGCAATTAGATGTGAAGAATGCCTTTCTTCATGGAGAGTTAGAAGAAGTGTATATGGAGATTTCTCCAGGTTTTTCTTGTGACAAAACTCAAGGTTAAGTGTGTAAATTGAAACGTGCACTTTATGGTTTGAAGCAATCACCTCGAGTCTGGTTTAGTAGGTTTAAAAGGGCTATGATTTCCGTTGGCTATAAACAAAGTAATGCTGATCATACTTTGTTTGTGAAGAGATTAGGTACTAAGGTCACTATTCCATTGTCTATGTAGATGATATAGTTATCACAGGGAATGATAATTATGAGATCAACCGATTGAAAAATTTTCTCGGACGAGTTTGAAATAAAGGATCTCGGAAATCTTCGATACTTTATTGGAATTGAAGTTGCTAGATCTTCAAAATGTCTATTTCTATCCCAAAGGAAGTATGTTCTTGATCTTTTGACAGAAGTTGGGCTATTAGGATGCCATCCTGCTAATACACCTACTGAGGCCAATGTTCATCTTCAGAAAAAGGATGGTAATCCAGTAGATAAAGGTCGTTATCAGCGATTAGTGGGCAAGTTGATTTATTTGTCTCATACCTGACCTGATATTTCTTTTGCCGTAAGCCAAGTAAGTCAATTTATGCATGATCCATACTCTACTCATATGGATGATGTTCTTCAAATCCTACGGTATTTGAAATCTACTCCCGGGAAAGGAATTCTTTTGTCTCCTCATAATAGCTTGAGAATTGAAGCCTATACAGATGCTGATTGGGCTGGAGCCCCTGACAGAACGTCTATTTCTGGGTATTGTACTTTCTTTGGAGGAAATCTTGTGACTTGGCGCAATAAAAAGCATGACGTAGTTTCTCGGTCTAGTGTTGAAGCAGAGTTTCGTGCAATTGCACAAGGAATTTGCGAGTTGTTGTGGCTTAAAGGACTACTTGAAGACCTTGGAGTGTCTGTTCAACTTCCTATGATGCTATGCTGTGATAATAAAGCTGCTACTAGCATCTCTCACAATCCCGTACAACATGATGGTACAAAACATGTGGAGATTGATAAGCACTTTATCAATGAGAAGTTAGAGAGAGGTTTAATTTGTATGCCCTTTGTTAAATCTAATGATCAACTAGCTGATGTGTTCACTAAATGATTAATTAAGTCGTTTCATCCTATTTTAATCAAGTTGGGCATGTGTGATATCTATGCTCTAACTTGAGGGGGTGTTGAAAGTATATCCTTAATAAGGGTATTTTTGTCTATTTCCTTTATTATTTAAGTATGGCGGCAATAAGGGTTATATTGTAATTTCAGCCTTTTCTTGGCTTTATTATAAATACATAGCTTGGAGTCATATCGACCTAATCAAGCATTCAGTTCAGTTTTTCCTTTCAACAAACACTCATAGTTAACCCATCACATGCATTCTCAAACATCTACATAAAAATGTCCCTCTTCCTTTTTCCCTTTTTTTTTTTAATTCAAATGAGAAACCCTCAGTCATATTGCTTCTATATGATAGGGTAAGTCTGCCTTGTGTGCGTCCATGTATAACTGCATCAGAATTGAATAAAATAACAAATTTCAAGAGCTTCAGATCTCACCTCCTTGAGCCTTGAGAAATTTGTCATAAGTTGAAAATGCATGGCTCTCTACACATTCTGAAAAGTGATCTGGACAAAAGAAAGACACATACATAATTATTATGACCTATTGAAAATGATAATGTGCAACATAAACAACTCCCAACCACCCCTTCATCTCAATTAAAATCTGCCGGTGTTCAGGAGAAGACTTTGTCTGAGGAAAAGGTATGTTCACAGAAGCAGTTATTTGCCAGCTCCATCAATATGATGACAAAATTTTAACCTAAATAAGTAATGCTCTAGTGGCCACCAGCTTTGAGCAATCATTAATCTGCCAAAACTAGGCATCACTGTTCTATAGAAGATATTTGCAAACTCACATGCCATTCTTGGGCTTATTGCATACATGAAGACTGTCATCAAGTAGTAAAAGATGGCAATGTGTTGGGCAAGAAAGCGGTCAAACCACCAAGCATTCCCCCCTAATTCCTGTAATAAAATTCTCAACCTTATCAACAAACTGAACCAACTTTTAGAAAGCTATGTAGTTCACTTTGCAGAGCTCTTATCAGAAAGTGGATATCTAGATATATAGATTCAAAAATAAAATAGAGAGACATTACTTCCATGATAAGCAAATGGTGCATTTCATTCCAGCTTTCAGCAAAATGGACTTTCAAATAGTCAGCCCTCCTCCACCAACCAAAACTCTCATACATATGTAGAACTGACATAAAGGCTGCCAAAAGAAGAAAAAAATTATGTTAATCATTACTCCCGTAGAGCATATACTAGAAAACTCAGCACTTCTCAACATTGTTGTTTCAAGTTGTCATATCAGTTTATCTCCTTAAACACAAAAATGCATGATTACTCCAGTCCACATTCTGATTACTTTGTGCTTCATATATGGCTCAACCATTCGGAACACCTTTTTCAAAATTTAATCAGTGTCATCAGGACATAAAGCATATTAGGGAATGGAAAACCATGGTCCTGTTTTAATATGTGTGACAACTCACCAAAATAAGGAACTCTAGCGATGGTTTCCAGTACAAAGAACCTTGCATAGTGCCGATCACTGTACAAGGTATCTAGAATCTTAATCACTGAGTCCTGGAAAAAGGTTACAGAGATTAATATAACATCCTTGCAACTGGAAATGAAAAATCACAATGCCTTCAATCCCTAAAGTAATAGGTAAGGCATGATGCCAGTTAGAATAACTACAAGACTGAAAACTCCATTCATGTCTTCTCCTTCTAAGAATGGAAACCTTTTCATTTATTACTCAAGCTAACTATTTCCGATCAATAGCACATCATATCAATTTTCTCATTCATCCACAGAGGAGGATGGGAGCCCTTACTGTAAGGAAAACATTGACAGATTGCTCAAGCTTGATAATCCATCTTTCAAGGTCACTAGTGGACAAAGCCTCGGATGCTCCACCACTGCTTCTATTCCTCTCCTTATCAAAGATGCTCTTTGATTCAAATGACTCCTCAACAACTACTTTCTCCTCATTGTCATGCAAAAGCGCCGCTCTTGCAGTACAGCATTTTCTAGTGAATCATGAGAAACATATATAAGAAATCACTGAGACAAAGAAAAAGAATAAATCATCTATCTTGAAATAACCCTAGAAATTGTAAATATAAGTGATAGTTGTAGGTACATTGGGCATGCCATGATGAATGATTTTTTGCCATAACCTCCACCAGGCATTCAGTAGAGCAACCTCGTCATGTACTAATCAAATGCTCAGCCACTTTATACATAATTGATTTAGCTCCATGATAAAGATAATGATGATATATGTCTGTATGCTATGAGCAGTTGGCAATGTAACACTGTCATGTGTTAGTGCATTATTTCACTTGCCACAATGAAGATATTCTTTTTTAGTATGCTTGGCCTAGCCATCCACCATGCTATATGACAAATATGGCTTTTTCCCTGTCATTCACGATTTCCAGAGAACAATGCCTATTACTCTGTGGTATTCTATAACTTAATACATATTAATCGAAATAATGAAATAAATGCATAGTTCTTATTGTTCCCATAACAAAGACAATCTCAATCAAGGAAAACCCTGCCTCCACTACTTGGGAAAGACCCCATGGTGTCCTCAAGAGGAGACCTTGGTCAAAAGACTAGGCTTGTGATTGAGTGATTCTATTTAAAAATGACATATTTTTGACCTTCAACTCCTTTCCCAATTGAACATGACCTTGTTCACACAATCGATTGGTGTCATTTCACAACCAAAAGGTCCATAACTGATAGAGAAGTTATGCCCAACAGATGTAACCACTTATTCTGTCAAGCTTTTTGATAGGCAAATGAAAAAGTTGTTGGGTCCAATGCTTATCTTTTAGCCGAGAATAGTGAAATACACATGACGGCAACATACATAACTAATTGTTCATCTAAGATGTTGATTAACTGTTTATGCGTGAAAATGTTGCATATGCTTAGGAGAAAAATCATCACCATAGCATTCAAATGCATTGCCAATTGCTCGACCAAGCAATGCTCAGTCAAGAAGAAGCGGAATTGACATTCTTCCATCTTCTATCATGCATCGTCCGGAGTGTTCGGACTTTTGTGCACTAATTTTACTAATGTTTGGTTCTGTTGGCGGCAAAGATAATTTTCGCTAATTATTTTTTTATATTACAGGTGGCAAGTATTGTAAAGGGTGGTTACACATCATAGAGGTGCACTGACGATACTTTGTCCGTAGTAAATCGGCCCTCCCAACAAATCCTTGAGAGAACAAGTTATTTGATCTCCTTTAAGATACTTGCATTTACATTCAATCCAGATAAGCTACTTAGAGAATATTTAGCGCTACTTCAGCTTAACTTAGATCCTTAGCATTGTTGACAGAGTCTACCGATTCTCCAATCCACGCGCTATCCAGAAAAACTGGAAATCAAAAGCTAAGAGAGAAGACTACTCTCTACATTATCTTGCATGATTAGACAATACACTGCTATTGTAATAACAAATTCCACTGTATAAGCCACACAGAGTTACATGGTTACAAGTTGGCAAAACTCTTCGCTATTTTAGTGAGAGATTGTACGGGCAATTTAAGACGCGAAAGTGGAAAAATGCGAGGTTACCCCACAAACGGTCAAGCTGTCAAGACATCATCTTCAATGTCTAAAGATGAGAACACAAACGAGAAAACACAGAATTCCCCCGACAGCTATGCCACATTCTAGACGCAGGGTCAAGACCACAGACCAAAGCGAAAAACATTCAGACCCAGGTCAATCTTAGAGGTGATTAAGCTTCGAAGGAGGGGAGCCCTAGAACAAGAATAAAGGAAAAAGAAAAGAAAACGCCGGAAACCCACTAGAATCGCTTCCATTTTCTTCTCATCACGAACAAGGAACATACAGAAGGAGCGAACACAATTGCAGCAGAAGGACAAGACAAAGAGCACCTGAAATCTGATCTCCCGAAGAGAGATGACCAAGAAACGAAAGCGGGTTACCTCGGAACCAGCGCGCGCGAGGAGAGAGGATTGAAATTCAAGAGACCTCGCGCGCCGAGCGGCGGCGAATTCCTCCGGGCCGGCGTCTTCAACGAAGACGGCGACGCTGCGAACACCGACGAGGAGAGAGCCGACGCCATCTCCCTCTCTCTGCGGAGCTTTGGTAGTCGGCGACTGACCCTTCAAAGCAGGAACCAAAAGCGAAACGGGACTCGTCGTTCTCTAGACTCCGAAACGGAAGCGCATATTCCCTCCGTGTCGTGCCCAGTTGCCCACGGCTTGGGCTTTGATATTTCCCGGGGGAAGTCGTCGATTTAGGACCCCTTTAATAGCGTTTTTATTAGGGGAATAATTTCTCTTTAAAAATAATTTGTTATTTCTATTATCTAGACAATTTTTTTATTATAAAAAAAATATTTTCAGTAACTACTTCTTTCGAAATAAAAAAAGAATAAGTTTACTTTTAACACAAAACTAATTTTAATATATATTTTCTTTTTTTAAAGAATAATAGAAAAAATTTTATTATAAAAAATATTTTCAATAACTACTTCTTTTGAAATAAAAACAGAATAAGTTTGCTTTTAACACAAAACTAATTTTAAGATATATTTTCATTTTTATTATTATTCTTATTTCTTTTTTTTCTTCCAGCTGGCAAGATGACCTTGCCGACATCAATGACGCTAAGGCCGAGTGAGGCCCGTCAACCTTGTTAATCCATGATGATGTTGAGGCTAGATGAGGTTAGCCTCGCTCGCCCATGGTGAGGCTCGACCTCACAGTAGCCGAACAAGGTCGAGCATCACCATTGGCTAGGCAAGGTCAACCTCTCTTGGCCATGGCGTGGCTTGACCTTGTGGCGGTCAAGTGAGGTCGAGCCTCTCCGATAATTGGGGGAGGCCAGACATCACCAAGATCAAGCAAGGGGCAAGGTGGAGCCTCATTGGTGACTTGGTGAGGCTCGAACTCGCTAGATCTAAGCGAGTAGACCCTTATCCAGTAGTGGCGAGGTCAACCCCACTTAGCTGGGCAGGACTAGCCAAAGGCCAACTTGGGCAACCACGTTGATCTCAACCTCGCCCTTGCCAACCCCAATCTTGGTGTATTGTCTGTCGGCTGATTACTAATTTTCACCAAGGCCTGCCAACTATTTAGAGAAAGAAGAAGAAAAAGGAAAAATGAGAAGAAAGGAAAAGAAAAAAAATTGTTCTAAGAAATTATTCATAGGAGCAAGAAGTAATTTTTCATATATTTTTATATTTTAATCCCTTGGGGTTATCCTGCACTTGAAAGAAGAAGTAGAAAAAGGAAGAAATATAGTGATAATTTGATTCTTCGTCGCCGTAGTAAATAGGGAAAAAATCGAATTTCTTTCTTCGTCTTTACAAAAAAAAAAGAAAAAAAATAGGAGTAATTAATCGTGACACTCTATCCCTAAAAATAAAAGAATAGAAGAACAAAGAAATAAAAATGTTACTAAACACAATCTTAGATTTTCACCATAATAGATTATTGGGAGAAATTGATAAAATAAGTTGTTAACAATCGTAGTAAAGGCTTAACCATTGAGCAAGGGCTAGACGGACCTGATGGAAATAAGGTCATGCTCGACATGACCCAATGGGTGCTAGGCTCGTGCCGTGCCTGGTCCCTAAATTGATTGGGCATATGTCAGGCTAGGCACATTAGCCCTCCTAGGCTGGCTCATGCCTAATTTTTTGGGGTTCGACCTCTAGCTAAGGTCGATCAATTTTAGAGGCGGTTGGTTCCCCTTTGTTAGAATCTATTCTCGGTTTTTAGAACTTGAAACTTACTCTTTTTGCCTTGGAATTGGCATGAAACCAACAATGTTTTTCTGGTATGGTTCCGAAATCTACCCAAAACCTTTTTTTTTCTTTAATTTCATTTTTTATGGCAAAATCATATGAGTGTCAGAACAATTCGAAGTAAAAGAGGGAGAGATAGAAAGACAAGTCAGGAATGAGTGAGGACCGGCGGGATCAAATGAGTGAGGATGAGTGGTTGCAAGTGATGGAGAGTCATGAGGTGTTTGAGTGAGGTTGGAAAGAATAGAGAAAAATTTTTAAAAAGTAAATTTATAGTTTTTAAGTTTTATGATGTCGGTTCCAAAATTTGGTCTAGTTGTAGTTTGACTTTCTGTGGTGATTCCGGTTCCAAAAAGTCAAACTACAACTAGACCGGTTTCGACAAGAACATAGAACCCAACTGAATTTCAAGGCGGTTTGGTCCAATTCTCGGGTAGAACCAATCTCTCAATGGTAGCAATTGTGCCCAATCTTAATTCAAATCCCGAGCCTTGGTCCAATTTTACAGCCCTACCCCAAATCAATGTGCCCAACCTCAATTCAAATCCAGAGCCTCGAAATTTTTTTTTTTGGTCAAAATTTAAATTCTCACTAATCCAATGATCATCGGACATCAGTCACTTATCCAATGATTGTGAGGGGAAAACGATATATCTACTAATGGACCCCTCCCTTTTGCCATTTTTCATCATTCCTAAATCTTTACTCACATGTCGCTTCATGAACCTCTTTACTTTCCTAAAATCAAGAGTTGACTTCATTTCTCCCTTTTTCCCTTATAATGATTTGACCGCGCTTTAGGTATTTGCCATGTGTATCATTTCAAATCAATCCGGACTTCGCCGTGCAATTAGTCGACGGACTCAATTAGTGAGTTCGGCGACAACAATGTCTACGCGTTAACAAGCTGAATTCGATGACGACAAGACATGACGACCTGCTAATTGGGGAGGAGTTGCAAGGATGAATATGATTTACAAATTACAAGAAAACGGATTACGTGTTTGTCCTGACTGGGCATTGGTTGACAAGATATGTGAATTACATGATTGAACTCATACGTGTAAGAAGTTAATAGGACAAAAAGAAAAAACAAGTGTCATAACCTTCTTACAGCGTTTACTTTAGAGTCATAACTTCTTTTTCTATCATTCTAATGTCATAATTTTCGTATAATGCTCACTTGAGTATCATAATTTTTTTTCCTGATTACTTGGGTACCATATAATGTTGCAGTCGATTACTTAAGTGCTATTTTAAAAACGTTCACCACAATTGTTTGGCCAATTTGGATTTTCAAAGCACTTAAGGTGAATGTTTTTATAGGTTAGACCCACCTTAACTCAAAAACTTAAGTCAAATATTTTTGGGCCGACTAGTTTTAACTACTCTACATCAAATCAATTCTCTCATATGAGATTTTTCTTTATCACGGCTCATGTATACATATCAACAATCTCCATCTCATGTGTGAGCTCAGGGTTATGTTTGCTCGAGCGATCCACTTTGTTGCCTTACAAGGCTTGCAACAACAACAATCATATCTTGTGTTAGGCCAAAAAGTCCATCTCCACTCGAGTATCTTTCGTTGTATTGAACCATGAAGATTGCTCTAAAAACCAAGTTGATCACGAGATGCATTCCTTAACATATTCTCCAAACACCCGAATACATATCAGGAGTGGGCCACCAATCCACCATTGACTCTAATATCATTTGTTGGGAACACACAACAGAATTTATATACCTTCTTCTCGAAAGATCACTAAGAGAGACCTCAAATTCACATCTGTCATCATATTTCGTTAGATCTGATTTTAGCCAAATATCCAAATCAATGAATTACAGATCCAAAGCCAAACTTCTCCAATGCAATTTCTACGTGAATCTCAATGTCTACTTTGTGTGGGATGGGCTACAACTCAAACTCAAAAAGCTTACACGTAGCTTAAAAAGGATGAGATCGAGACAGAACCGAGCTAGGTAACGTCACCACTGCTCCACCGAATCAGACGATGACGAAGCCGCCGTGTAAGACTCGCCGTCCAATTGCCAGGTGCGGCGGAATCGGTGGGCACAAGACCTTGATTGTCGGGTATTCTTTCTCTGCCCCCACACCATCGTTCGACAAGTGTCGTGCCGTGAATTGACCCACCAGCGCAGCAGTTGAGTGAGCTACTTCCCTTCTGCTCGGCATGGTTTTTTTAAACCTCTGCGTCGTGGTTTCGAGACCTTAAACTACGCTAATCATGTTCTCACAGAACAGCCACATACATGCTCTGGCCCGGCGATCAAGGCCTATCGTGTTCCTTCCTTCATGCGGACTTCATTGCCATCGACTGGTCCCCATTTGCTGCAGCCATTACGCAACATCTCGAGATTTCACTTGCCTCGAACTATGTCGAACTATGACTTTTCATGAATTATGTTGACAATAAATATGGACTTCTTCACAGAATTTCTCAGTAAGATTGCGAATTGCTCGAGTAGTTATAGCCTCATCTCGAATGCGGTATGATCTCCGTGCGGACTATGTCTTCGAGATCGATATGGCTTTGTAAGGACGTGGCGAGGATCTACAATTATTAGATGACGGGACATGTAGAGTCCGTACTGTGAAAGTACATAAATATTAAATCACGTCTTTACATAACGGCTTAAGCTTTTAGGACAGTTGGCGGTGGTCCTTCACAAAACTTCACATGGTATCAGAGCGGGAGGTCCTTAGTTCAAATATTACTAGGCCCCTAGTCTCCCCAAAGTCCTTCCACGCTTATTACTAGGCAAAAAAAAAAAAAAATACCAGACTAAGCGTGAGGGGAGTGTGAAAGTACATAAATATTAAACCACGTCTTCACCTAACGACTTAAGCTTTTAGGACAGTTGACGGTAGTCCTACCCCGTTGTGGGAGTTACGTTAGAAGCCTCTGTTCGGACGCTGCGGATGTCTCCTTCCAATCAAGAGCAAAAGTTGTAACGCGACGGCTATCTTGGTGTTGTCTGCCGCACCCTTTCGACAGTGACTCGAGAAATTACCGTCTGTTAGCCACGTAGCGTTGGACGATGAAAGCTGAACCGATAAATAAATGGAGACTCCACGAGAGAACACGAGAGAGAGAGAGAGAGAGAGAGAGAGAGAGACGGAGAGAGATATCAGACCTTGCTTCATGTGTGATCCAGCAACAAGTACCAATCACGGGCTAGTCAGGGGATCGCCTCTCAGCGAGCTTTTATCTGCTTCGAATGGAACGCCACCGCCACCTTTTGATCCAGAGTCTCAGATGATTGAGTTCATCATCCCCTCATCATTCCAAAGATCTCAGATCGACCCCAACCAAGAACCGATCATCCCACCAGTCTCATGAAGTCTTCCCCACCATGGAAGATGAAGGACGAGCGCTCGTGCCGAGAAGCAAGCTGATCTCAAGCTATCTCTCGTCGTCGCCATCGTCTGAGCCCGTCGAGTTGAACAGCTTCACTTCCTGCTTCAAGTGGGTGTGCGTCGATCAGTCCAATCTGTGGTATGCTGGGCTGTCGTGGTCCGTCTTCTTCCTCTTCACCATTGCCGTCCCGTTAGCCTCGCATTTCTTGCTCCAGTGCTCGAGCTGTGACGCGGACCACCAGCGGCCTTATCACGTGCCGGTGCAGATTTCGCTCTCCGTGTTTGCGGCGATATCTTTCGTCTACCTATCGCTGTGGTCTCGTAAGTACGGGATCAAGAAGTTCTTGTTTCTCGATAAACTGTGCGACTCAAGTGAGAATGTTCGTCGCGGATACTCGGAGCAGCTTCAGGTATGTTCAGATTCGGCTTTAATTGTCGCTCTATTCTTGATGATCCATCAGTTTTAAGTGATTGGCAATTGGCCAGGCTCCTTTCGTGAGACTTATTTTAGCAATTTGGGGTGAGTGTTGGAATTGTCTCTGGATACATGTAAGTTAGATCATCATCGAGGTTGAAGAATGCGTGAAGAGTTCGGTTGCATCTAATTTGCTGATCTGGGAACTTGCAATAATGACTGTGCTCTGCTCCTCTGAAATTAAGATCCAAAGGATACAGGAGGTTACTAGAATGAATTGTTTCATTTGCTTGTTTTGATGATATCCTTTAGCCGATGCAAACTCTGAACTAATGACCGAACAAGCTTCAATGATGCTAATGAAAGGCGCAATTCGGATTCACTTGAACATTCTTGATGTTTGCAGAAATCAGTCAGGCTGTGGTCTTGGTTTGTCATCCCGTGTTTTGCTGTCGAGACGGCCTACAAGCTCTGGTGGTTCATCTCCGGATCCACCGACATTCCTTACTACGGCAATCTCTACGTGAGCGACACCATCGCTTGCGGACTGGAGCTGTTGTCATGGCTCTACCGGACCTCCATTTTCATCCTCGCCTGCGTCCTTTACCGGCTGATTTGCTACCTGCAAATCCTCAGGCTCGAGGATTTTGCGCAAGTCTTCCAGAAGGAAACCGAGGTGGTGTCAATTTTGAAGGAGCATCTACGGTTCAGGAGGACTCTCAGGATCATAAGCCACCGCTTCCGAGCATTCCTTCTCTTGTCCCTTGTCTTGGTCACAGCGAGCCAGTTCATTTCCTTGCTTTTGATCACTCGTTCCGGCGCCAACGCGAATATCTTCAAAGCCGGGGAGCTTTCGGTAACCTCCCTCTTCCTCTCTGTCTCTCTCACCAAAGCCTGATTTTGTCTTCGAGGCGGGACTAATTACTAGTCTGTTGACAGAATAACGTTGTCATTTTTGGTGTCACAGCTATGTTCGATCAGCCTGCTCACGGGCCTCTTCATATGCATGCGCAGTGCGACAAAGGTCACACATAAAGCGCACTCCATCACTGGACTTGCGGCGAAGTGGCACATCTGTGCGACGATTAACTCGTTTGACGAGAACGATGGTGAGACGCCGACAATTGAGGTCGCTTCCACCCATGTCTTCCCCGTGGATGCAGACTGGGAGACATCATCAGAAGAAGGAGACGGTGACGATGATCTGAACAATGCCAAAATAATGCCGATTTACGCGCACACTATCTCGTTCCACAAGAGGCAAGCTTTAGGTGAGAAGGAAAAATATGGAAGTGTTTTTCTTTAGTCCTAGTCAATTCATGATAAATACGAACAGCCATAATGAAGTTGAATGACATATCTTGCAGTGACATACCTAGAGAACAACAAAGCAGGAATTACGGTTTACGGCTTTATGCTCGACAGGTCTTACCTTCACACCATTTTTGGCATTGAATTCGCTCTTTTCCTATGGTTGCTGAACAAGACAATCGGTATTTCATAATCTTGCCGGAAAACGAAGGGGTTGGACGATGTTATAGTCACACTCGATCCCCATTCAATAATTTGGTCTGGTCTGGGATGTATAATGTACAGGGTCATGAGAGTTCTTACGACGTGTAGGTTTCGGGAATGAATTGTTTCTGTGAAAGTAAAGTCCATTCTCTTTTGCTCAACGATGGTCGTAGAGTTATTTGTCTTTTAATGTATGATCTATTTCGATGTGTATAGAACATCATAAAACTCGCTCCCGACTGCGGTTGTTTTCGGGTGCTGAGGGTAGGCTTTAAGAAGAAATTTCATCAAAATGAAGAAAATGCACTTGTATCATGTAGATTATCCATCTGTGTCGACTTCCAGTGTGATCAGGTTCCTGTGTAGCGCCAACATCTACAAAGTCACAGGACTCATGCTGGAGTAACAGTTCCCTTGAACTTCACGTGAACTTTCTCTTTATCACAGGATCTCTGAGTATAGATTAAAGAAAATGAGTCACAAGTAAGCTCTGAGACTTCAATCTGCAGTGAAAGGTACTCCTAACTAGTTGTCACGAGAACCGAAAGACAGTGGGATTTAAAGCACTGAATATCGTACAAGTCATCGGATGAACAAATCGAAACAGGTATGACTATGTTCCGGCTTAAGCATCATTTGCGGACATATTTTGGGCCGCAGAACTTTGTTTGGTCTTGAAATGCATCTGGTATTTGGCTGTGCCAAATGGAATAACAGCAAACATTAACCATGCTCTATGGGATCTGAATAGTATGGGGGGTTTGTACCCGAAGAATTGGTTCCATGAAAAGCATCGTTGTAGCTGCTTGCATTGTCCTGAGTTTAGATAACATCAGTTGCTTAAAGATCCCTGGCGACAAGTCTCTCGGATTTGACGAAAACAGGTGTGGAGCAGACAAAAAGCAGATACAGTGCCAGTGCCACATTATCTACTGATGGAGTCACCCGGGAATGCCTCCATAAACAAATCGACCAAATGATTTGCAAAACGTTGGGACAGTGCAAATTGATTTGAAAATTGTTAGACCAACCAGTACCATTCGTCACGCCGTGGAAGATTTACAAATTATAGAAAAGAGAATGGAACAAACGAAAATCGGCATTCAGACTATACATAGAAGTTACCGTCCAATAAGTCATGAAGTTTTTCTCTTTACATCAAGACATGGGCTATCTGTTGAGAATTCAACGGAAATAAAGGGACAAAACCTTCATTTGCTGTCATTAGAAGTATTCTTTTTATTATTATTTTTCCCGTTTTGCTTAATTACTGTCTTCACTGGTTTTAGAAGAACAAGAGGGCATGTTCCGAGATTAACAAGATGTCACAAGGAATATGCGATTCAGCAAAAAGACATCAACAGTGGGGTTCGTGAAAAGGTTTGGCTCCTAGAAACATTGGAATCATCCAAGAATTCATCGTCTGATGTAGCCAAAGTCGATACAGTCTAGAGCATCTAAAATCAGTCTTCTTAAATCGTGGAGAGTTTTTTTCTTATGGAAGTCGGGAACCACAGAATCTAATTCCGCTATGTCCGTAAGTACTCTCTCTGAAGTTTATCGGCGCCATTTTTTTTACAGTGTTATGATATAAGAAATTAGACTGCTTTGTGTTCTTTTCAACAAATTACGGGCCAGCAAAGAAAAAGTTTACAGTCCTCTTAGCATTATCATGCTGCGTCCGTCTGCTGGTCTCCCTTGAATTAGATCTGCCATGTTTGATTCTGATTTCTTCCGCCTGTATTGCTTATTAAGTAGCCATATGATGTTAACATTGTGGTTATATGAAGCCTGTGCTCAGATGACTTTATTCCTTTAGTTGCCCATGTTTAAGGACATGAACATTAGCTCATTTGGACTTGCATGCGCCTTTCTAGATCCCATATGAAAATAATTTCGATCCGGCTTCTCAACAAATCAAAAGCCATTGGAGCCCCAGTATATGGAGCTTATCCTAGAAGAGTTTCTAAACTGATCCATGGACGAAACAGCAGAGAACATAGCGCGATTTTTAACAGCCATAACTTTTGATTTGGGTCTGTTGGGGAGATCAGTAAATTATAATGGCAAACCGTGCACAAAGGTCGACAACATTCCACATCTGATGCGTGTCTGAAGTCAATTTCAAGGTCGAAAGAATTCCATATGGCCGCTTCACGTCACCAGAATGGTTTATTTGTGATTGGCGAGTAGGATTTGCCTGCATTTTTTACCCTGCAGAGACGAGGAAATGCCAGGTTTGTGCACCTAGACAACGCCGCTGTACTTAAGCTAACTTACGTATGAACCTGTGCTCATGAATCTTGCACTAGCTTGCTCGCATCTTGATCGACTCCTTGCTTGACCACCCTGTGACTCCTGCTCAAAAACAATATTCCCCTATGATTTACAATTGTTCGCTCTTCTTTCTACTACACTACTGTTATTATGCACATCCCTTTTGTTGAATAACCATATCCGTAAATTCAGCCTCAGCATCGCTCCCACGTCCCGAAATTCGGCAGCTGGGACAGGGGCGAGGAAGGTGTTCAATACACGGCCTGCTTTGATAATGCACGCCAAGAGAAAGCCGGAGTTAGGATAAATCCTAATGACCCCGAGGAGAACCCAGAGGCCTTCATGCCTGGAGCCGTTCGCGACATGGAAAGAATTTTCAATTCAGTCCAAGCCATTTCGTCCACGAAAAGACAAGGCAGCCAGGTTGTTGCCGGTGCTCATAGAAGAAGCCAATCCGATCAATTAAAAGCAGATTACGGTAATGGCTTGTCTTTATCGATGCAAAGAGGCGTGAGGTACCCAAGAGAAAGGGATGAAGGCAAACTGCGCGATCATCCTGTAAGTTTCCTTTCTAATACAGAACCTATCTCTGCAGCAAATAACAAAGTATTCTTTCAGCATATTGACAAGCATCTGCCTTAGAAAGCAATGAGAACATGGAGGGAATTAAATCTGCTGGGAATGCCAATTTCAAAGTTTATGATCTCTAATATGGTTGAACCATGTGAGAACTCTTAATGATGAAGTCTACATTCTTCCAGTGAAATTGTCAAGAATACGAAAGAGGAAAGTTTGAAGGGCTGATTAACTTCAATCTATATGAGGAAATTCCTAATAAGCCGATTCATTTTAGCCGAGAGTTGCATTGTTTGCTGGAGTTCTTCTATTGATCGCTCTCCGGCTTGATTGTACAATGCCTCCTATTTTCTGAGTGGTCCGCATCATCGATTCTATAGGCGAAGGGGCAAACAAATGGAGATTTGATCATGTGCTCGGTGTGCATGTAAAGAAGCCTCATGACTTTTAAGTAAATCGATCCACATCACCTCCTAAATTCAGCGCATCATCAGAAGAAAACTGATGCAGATTTTCAGCCCAGCATTGTTTCTTTAATCTATAGGAGCCGGTTATGAATTCAGCGATCAATTATATGGTGCGTGTATAACATCACGTTCTCATGAAGTTATGTCCTGGCATGCGTGATGCTTAGATTCACCGTGTCTAGAAATGATCACTTCACATACCTTGGAATGTTAGACTTGTTTCTTGTAAAAGCATTCTTTTTTCTTCAATCCATGCTCTCAAGTTGGATGCAAACACCTTAGAATTGAAGTGGTCGCAGAAACGCTCGCGTGCTTCCAATTCCAAACACGGCAACTTGGGCAATGATGGTATTCTACACACAGCATGTTCTGGGAGCGCACGACGAGACAAAACCAGCAGAAAGAAGATTCCAAACGACCCTGAGGAGAATCCAGGTGCCTTTTCACGTAGGAAGGGAGGGAATTGTAGTTTCTTCCTTTTGAGTTCGACCAAATCGAGCACGTCCCAGAAACAAAACAAGGCCTGTGGTGCCGGTTCTCACAGCAGGAGCTTTCCCGATGAGCTAAAGAGAAAGAGCTTCGGCACAGACAGAGGCCTCTCGCCATGCGAGCAAAGAAGCTCAGGACCCTCAGGACAGAGGAACAGAGGCCAACCGGTGGATAACTCTGTGAGTACCACCCCACGTTGCGTCAGCGCAGAACTTTTCGGAGAAAACATTTCCTAGATTGATTATAGCATGACATTTTTCTCACTTCAATTCTTTTCCTTTTCTTCATTCGCCTCACATGAAACTATACTGTTGACAGACCAAATTATTTCTTCTTTCAAGTGGCAGCATCTCGGAGCGACAACGACACCAGTGTTTGGCAACTGGGACGAGACTGATCCGAATTCAGGAGAAGGCTACACCGAGAGGTTCAACCGCATAAAGGAAGAAAGAGAGAACTCCTCTTCCAACTCCCAAACCGTGCCCTGGATTCCGATCAATTGCTCAGATAGTCCAACCAAGGAGCGAGTCCTTTCCAACCTATTCAAGGTAGCATTTCTTGAATTAATATTATAAGCAGGCAAAGACGCTTAATGCAAGCAATTCAAAACTGTGCCAGAAATCTAAGTTGCTACTACTATCTCGGTACTTGATCAAAAACACCCTCGAAATATGGATATCGGCGTTGTTCTATTGCATGACATCGGTGCGCTCGATCTTCTGCAGACGTACTGCTGTGTGCTTTCAAGCGGGAAACAGTGATTCACGAGACTCCGCCGGCTTCCCCAAGCTGACAAAACTGCAATCTTAGCGCTGTCGTGAATGGAAACCACAGATGGACCGTTGATTAAGATCGAACTGGTTGGAACCTTAGGTGCATTCTTCATTGTCATGTCCTTCAGCAGGACAAGGAAAGAATTGTGTGATATCAATGCAAACGATATGACGATGAATTTCCCAATTGTACTTCCACTCGTCCAGCTCTTTTGTGCTTAATACTTTCGACTTTGATGAGACTTATGACACATGAATTGCGAAACGCGACTGTTGATGATCTGAAAAGGTGGTCGAACACGAACCCTTAAGGTTCGTCGAGTTAGCATCGCGACGACTTCCGCACCTCTGCAGCACGAAGCGTCTTGTCCGGATTCAAATCCCGTATAATTCAGGAAAACACATTGAAAGAAAGTAATTTTCCTCTTGAATATCGCATGCTTTGATGAATAGCTTGGTTGTCATCGGACTAGGGAGGCGGGCCTGATCCGGAAACAGGGATTTAACTTACTGTGATTATGTTGAGCGCACGACGAAGAGAGAAGTGACATAGAAAGTGAAGAAAAAAGTGATCGTTGATATCATTTCCTAGCGCCAACCTCGGCGAATATGCCCGTGGCGGCACGAAACTGGCGACAACAAACGTGGCTGCCCGAAAGCGGAGGAGCTTGCCCTCCGCTCCGACCTATGGAGTGAGCCTGGTGGTAAGGCCTACTACTATGATTTGGACACACTCTTTTGGTAGAGGAAGAATATTGCCCTGACCACGGTGGTGGCCGCCGTAGGAGGAGGTTGATGGCCGCTGCTGTGTTCGGATTCAGGGGCAAGAGGGCCGGGAACTCATGCCAAGCCGTGACTTTCCGCAGTTGTCATGGCTGGCAAACAGCCACTAGCGAGGTCCGGGCCAATGACCGGCCATGGCAGCCAGCAAAGGAAAGACAGAAAAAAAAGCATAAAAATATTTAAAATATTAAAATTATCCATCTCAACATCTCAACATCAACTGTGTTATATAAAAAGACTGGCATCCATATTAATATTTTCGGCCGGAATGGTTATATTGATAGATAATAAAAAAGTTTTATAATTAAATTGAAGAAATTAAAATATATTAAAATTAGATTAATATCTGTATTAATACGATTTTTACAATTATATTTACATACATATTTTCGTGGCTCTGTGGTTAACCGTCACTTCCCGGGGTCGTTAGTCGATCGACGGCCAAGATGAAGTCAATGCTTAGGCGGGGGCTCCTATAGTTTGACCTGGCAAGTCTAACCTTGGAGAAATCGACTCTATAGCTATGCTTAGAGCATATGCCTTCGATATCCCGGGCCGTACTAGAATCCAAATCATCAAAATTCACAAAGGCCGGCACATCTGAGTTTTGTCCGGACCCTGTGCCGAACCAAATCCGAACCCGAACATCCGATCGATTTCTCGATCGGATCGATAGACATAATACGATGTTACATTTAAATAAGTATAAGATATGAGCAAAACTTAAAAACTTTTTTTTATAAATTTTCGAGGGATGAGGACACGCACAAGTATTGTAATCACCATACGGCGTTCATTCGAGTATCATAACTCTTCGATGGATTATTTTAGTGCCATGCCCGTTTTTGCTCAAGTGTCGTATGTTTCAGTCGACCGACTAAGTATCGTAATTAAAAAAAAAAGAAACGAAATTTACCACAAGTGTCATATCTCGAATTTAAGATATGAGAGGTATTTGGTGTAGTGTTATGATCGGGTGAAAAAGATATGGAAATTAAAACCCAATTTATTTCATAAAAATGAATTGTTTGGAAAATAATTTCTTTTAAATTAAAAATACAAGAATATTTTCATTGTCCATAAATATATTCAGACATAATTTGTTGTAAAAAAAAAAGAAATTATTTCAAGGATGTAAATAATTGTTTTTAAATTCATTTTCCGAAAGCTTAAGTAATTCAAATATTATAAGAAAGTTATGATATATTCTTTTTTGGTCCTTTTTGGGCATTCGATTTTATCCATTACTCAAGTCTCTATAGTAAGGACATCCAACCGTCCTCGACAGGTTCATTACACGCCACGCTCCGCCTTCTGACCAAATTTGATCAAAGGACAGGCGGAGGTCTTGATTTCATCCGCCGATCTCCTCCTTCGCTTCCCTGGTCGCGCCCTCTCTCTGCGGCGGAGATGGCGAAGAGCGGCGCGGACATCGGGAGGAGGTTCCAGGGCAAAGTGGCCGTCGTGACCGCTTCCACCCAAGGCATCGGCTTCGGCATCGCCGAGCGCCTCGGCCTCGAAGGCGCCTCCGTCGTCATCTCTTCTCGCAAGCAGGTTTTCTATATCCTCTCTTTCTTCCTTCGCCTTCGATGATGATGATGTGTTTTTTTAGCTGAGCTGTGTTGATTCTAGTGATACGCCCCAGTGAAACCGAGCGGAGTTGAATTTTGATTAGCTTTTTGAGCAAACGTGCGTGATATTTGTTAAATTTGACTTTTTTTCCCGATGAAAATGGAGCCAGGCGATGGTTATCTGGTAATCTCCCATACGTGTTGCTATTTAGTTGGTAACTTTCTCAGTGCTTTGGTGAATTACGGTTTTGTAGATCATGGCGTCGGGTTCAGTTCATAATGAGTATCTTCTTGATGGAATTTGGTCCTTGGTGCAGTGAGCTATGCTCAAGTTGTTTCTATAGCTTTCTTGAGCGATTAGACTCTATTCCCACTGGTAGTTTGGGGAAAAAAAATCGAGTCTTGTCTCCATTTGAGTTCTCTGAAAGTGAAATGGGCACCTCTTTTGCGCTATGTCTTGTTACTGCTAGTGTGCTTCTCCTCTTTTAGGGTTTGATTTAATCTCAAATTAACTCGAGAATTGTCCGTTGATTTTTTGTATTGATTACTTGTTTGGTGGACTGGGAAGTGATATGGTTAAAACGGCGTGATCAGAAAAACGTGGATGAGGCGGTTGAAAAGCTCAGGGCACGGGGTATAGAGGTTTTGGGCTTGGTTTGTCATGTTTCCAATGCGCAGCAGAGGAAATCCCTGATAGACAAGACCGTTCAGGTGAGTGATTGGGCTCTCAAGTGGATCTCTCTTATACTTGATGACCGACGCAGTTTGAACGAGTGTACTTGAATCTTCTCGAATTTATTCTCTATATACAGTTTGTATATAATCTCACATGGCTAACAGTGCTACGACCACTATTTAGGCTAAGAATTGATGCTGGAGCTGCTTTTGTTTTTGTGATTATTTACTTAGTACTTTTCAGAGAAGTTGTTGGGAGTACTTTCAGCATTGTACAGTTGTGAGTACACCTTCTGTGATGTACTTTGCCATGGTCAGTTTTCTCTTGTAACCTAGTGTATTGCCCCTTTGTCAGGCATTCATATGTTCTGTGATTACATAGATAGGATATCTGGATGTACCTAACTTTTGGGATTGCCATACTAAGTTTAGATATGGTTCATCTCTATCTTTGAGAATATGGAATTGGAAGTTTTAATGAAGACTGGCACTCAAATCATGATGGTAGATATAATTTCTCCCTGGTTTTGGTGCTTTCAATTCCTAACATTATAATGATCAATTATTGCTATGATCTGAAAGATATCACCGAGAAATTCTATGGGTAATTGAGATGAGATAAAAAGCTCAGAACAGTAATGTCCTTGCTAGTGGGCCAAGTGTGCAAGATGAATGCCTTGCACCAGTGATGGAAAAAACTAGGGGAATTTGGAAATTATATTCTGGAATGTTGATTTGTTTAGACTAAACAGAAAGTTGGATTCTTTTCAGTTTAATTTTTTGGCGTTGGTTGGTTTTTTTCCTCGATGTCCTTATTTTATGCTCTTTTGCTTCTTTTTTCCTCTCACCTTCACTGAAGGAAAAATAGGAGATGTTGCTTAAGTTTTATGAAGCATGTTCTTAGGTGCTGATTGATTATTCAATGCTTTGGTTGCAGAAATATGGAAAAATTGATGTGGTGGTGTTGAATGCTGCTGCTAATCCATCTGTTGATCTCATTCTAGAAACCCAAGAGTCCGTTCTTGACAAGTTATGGGAAATAAATGTCAAAGCATCTATACTACTCCTACAGGTGACAATGTTGTGCCCTAGCATCTTTTCTGCTGCTAAAGTGACAATTTCGTCGTATGATCATTTCAGAGCATTGCACCTACAAGTAGCATTTGCGATGGTACAGTGTCAGACTGGTAGTCAGTCTATGCCACTGTGATCTGACTAAAGTCAGCCTGCTGAGAATGTCATTAGTTGTTTTTGTTAGTCTTTAATAATTTATAGAAGACTGTCTCTGGATATCAGTACATGAAGTAATGAATTATATGATTAGTGGACCTTCTAAGAACCGTTTATGGTCTCAGTAGTAGGAACCTTTTATTTGGACTTATTTCATGGGGCATTAGATTGTCAAAAACAATAGGTTTTTTTATTACTTGTGCGGGTGTCTGTATCTGCAAATTTAATAACTAATTCGTGTTGAAACAGGATGCAGCACCTCATTTGCAGAAGGGTTCATCTGTAATTTTTATCTCTTCAATTGCTGGATACCAGCCACCAACTTCCATGGCTATGTATGGAGTGACTAAAACAGCTCTGCTTGGGCTAACCAAGGTGGGTACAATGACATGTTATCTTGTTCTTTCTCTTCCTATAATCTAGCTTTAACAATCTTGTGTATGTGCTATCTTTCTGGAAGCAACTTGCCTGTACTCTTATGAAACTTGCCTGTTCTCTTCCTATAATCTAGCTTTAACAATCTTGCATATGTGCTTCATTTCTGTAAGAACTTGCCTATGCTCTTATGCAACTTGGGACTGAAATAGTAAATTTTCTATGCTCGACATAAAAAGATATGCATCTTATCACAAGCAACAGAATTCACAGGAAGCTGATATTTCTCTTAAAAGAAGGCATTATTGTTGGCTGGTGCAACAACTTCGTTAGCAATTGCCTTTCTATTGCATCTCAAGCAGCCTTTTCCGAAAAATAGTTTTTGGTGATTTTGAAAAATGCCTAAATGTCAAATTGCTTATCTGATTCCTCTTTCAAGTTCTTCATAGGCCCTAGCAGCTGAGATGGCACCAAATACCCGTGTGAACTGTGTTGCTCCTGGTTTCGTGCCTACACACTTTGCTGACTTCCTAATAAAAAGCGACACCATTGTAAGTAGATGTTTTCCCATTCTATCTCCTAATAGATACTTGAAATATGACTTGTCTTAGGCTCATTTTGGATTTAAATGCATTTTAGAGGAGTTCTCTTGAGGAGAAGACGCTACTCAAGCGGCTTGGGACAACTGGAGACATGGCTGCAGCGACCGCCTTCTTGGCATCTGATGATGCTTCTTATATTACAGGAGAAACTTTGGTGGTCGCTGGAGGAATGCCCTCTCGACTTTAGCTCATTCCAACCCAGTTTCTGCTACGACCACTTTTTCTCCCTTCTATTCTGTTGTTGCAGGTTTATCTGACCCCTGGGACCGTCATCTGTATGGCAGATTCGAATAAAACCAGCAATAATAAGTTGATGCAGAACAAGTCCGTCGTCTTGCACCTGCCCAAGCTTCTAAATTATACAAGTCCGTCGTCTTGCACCTGCCCAAGCTTCTAAATTATAGATATCACGCGGTTGCAGAAAATGCCGGGTAGCGTGAAGTATCTAGCATTTAAAGTTGCATTAAGATGTAAGTGCTTTTTTGTTTGACTATTAGAAACATGTGAAGGGCAAGATTTGGAAGGGGTCATTCATCCTTTTTAGATGCATGATACCAATTCAAACATCAAGTGTTCAACTGATTTCGAAGCTTTCCCGCGTTTTCTTTTGTCCCTTTAGGCTTTCGCCGCAGGATATCGTATAACTTCACTTAAAGGCAACATACATTTACACTTCGGAATATCTTAGTACTTGGATCTGCCAAAGCTTGGTGCTCGAAGCCTATCTAAGTAGAAATGATAAATTGAGCGAACCCGACATTGGCTTGAACCAAGGTTTAAGAAGCAGACGATGTAATTGTCGTACAGCTGAACCTCGCAGTAATGGAGATTCTACACGACATGGAGCCGTGGAGCATGCAGATAATATCTGCAGGAGAACCTCTGCCTAATTAGTGTAATCGGTCAACCTTAACTACCTACCAGTGTCGACTCCGATTTTCATGAGCAAAATCCGACGAAATTACCCCATTTCTTTCGTGTCACTCCTCGTTAGTTCATCATTAACGGGAAGTTTCCAAATATTCAATGAGGTTATAGTCAACGAATGCTTATCAGGTTGAGGCATACATTCTCCTCCAATGAATCGCCTCAGCAATTTTGACTTCTCCTTCAATTAGAGAGAGAGAATCTCCAAGCTTCGTGAGCTAGGAACTTGGTCAAGCTAGTAATCAATTCGGCTTGCACGCCTTCACATATCTTTACCTAACCATGAGCTTTATCAGATTGCATTGAGCCAGAGGAATTACGGACGGGTTTTGGAGTGCTTCTAAAGGGCAAACGAGCCTGTGATAGTTTATGTGAGGTCACCAAAAGTCTTGGTCCAAGATTAGTATCCATTCAAACTAATGAGGACGATACCGCACTCCAAAAGGAGAAGCAAAATAGTAAATCTCTATCTGATAATCTGCACGAACTAAGCTGAGTTAACAAGACGACCAAGATTTTGAGCTGTAACGTGAGGATCGGTTCGTGCTCGATGAGATCGGTTCGTGCTTGAGGTCTTGGATTCTCGATTCGAACGACTCGCACTCGATCGAATTATGGAAATACATGTAGCCTAGCAAATGAAAAGGACTCGAGAGATCAGATGATGCGAACATCAAATATGTGTCGACCAAGTACTAAGACGTGTTATTAGCGGCTGGCCTAACTGTCAAAACCATGTCATGTCAGTCCACTCCTGCCACCACTAACATAGATGTGACATCGACTACCAAGATATGGAAAATCTTCCATGTACTTTTGTGGGATCAAAAACCCATGTCGACTTTTATCTTAGTTTCCTCGAAACATCAATCCATCCTGTTGATGTTCAAATAGATATGCACATCTTTCCTTATCTACCGCCATACCTTGTTGCGGGCTGACAGAAGACTCAAAACTGTAGTGCATGCAATTAGCAGAATGGCTTAGCCAGAGGCACGATAAGTGAGCAGAAGAAAAAGTTGTGGATCTATTGATTTTAGTATATTATTGCTCTGATTATGTTGTAATAATAATAGTCCTCCTAACATATCCAATTAAAAGCGGGTCATCCGTGCTTGTCAACACAGTCGATTATCGCATTGATCATTTGCATTTAGTGAAACTTGCCGCGGCATCTTTGGTACGAAGGAGGACTCGTTCCAAAGCGCTCGGACCGATTTACGATGTCTCCATCGGTGACTCGTTCGTCTAGTAGATCGACGAACACGTCGGGGAATCCATATAACAGTATCTAATGGTGATTATCGGGTCTTCGAGTGCGTGATCGACCTGTAGCAATCTAATTGACCCGGCAACTCCAATTCAAATGCAGCTTTCATAGTCGATGGATGGATGCGGGCACTACGTCATAGTCGTAGAAAATGCAGAGTGAGTTTCATTGCACAGTGCTCAGGACTCGGTCAAAACAAGCTCGATTTGGTGCTGGGAAAGATCAAAAGTCCCTTTCGCGGAACATGAAATTAACCAGAACGAAACAAGCAGATGATGCTACGAGGTACGACGTTGTCAACTCACTTCCATATGTTTCTTTTTGTTTGCTGACTTTTGACTTTGTTCGGAGTTATAAAAAAGTCGTAATCTTAGCTCTTGACGGAGTCGATTCCTACTTCGACAACAAAAGAAAAGAAGTTCTCGGTAATTCCATGGTAAGGTATATTCTTTGCCTATCGGAAGCAAAGTCATAATATACAGATTCTTATTGAGGATATCGTCGTTGAGACGGATTGCCCTTTACGGATGCTATGGCTTGTCGCAAGTGAGTTTGAAAATGAATAACTTATCGAGACACTGGCCCTACACATAAAAACGGTTTAGTATAAACTTCTGTATCAGGCTCTCTCCAACACGACATCGGGACACGGTATACTATCATCATGCTATAAATTTGATCTCCACAAAAGCTCCATGGGATTGATAATTGTATCTGTGTTGTTCTATGCACTAATCTTAAAGGGTTTTCATTCTTAGATTGCACAAATTCTTTAGTGCTTTTAAGAGTCTAATTACGTGGAAACTACTGTTTGCTTAGCAAGTAAGCTTTTCTTTTTTTCCCTCTTTTGCAGATTGACCTAATGGAGGAATCAATCGATGCATCTATCTCATTAAGGGCGAATTGATTCCTTAATGCCCTCATGATTCAACCTCAAATGCAGTAATAATGACAATGATGAAGCACTGACTTTTGTTTCCACTGCACGCCATGTTAGCACATTAATGAGTTCCTCAAAGAAGGGCGGATCAAAAGTCGGCACACTCAAGAGTGTGTAGTGAAGCTTCGGCATTTGGTTTGCCCTTTTCCCTATTTGTTAACAATTTCTCCTTAGGTGAATTTGGCCAGGGATGATTATCAAAAAAGGTTTCCAATATGGATTGATTCGTATAAAATCTTATAATTCCACGAGCGCTTTGTAAATCATGCCAATCTTTCCTCTTCAATCTTTCGCACTAATTTTTCTTTTCTTTTCTATTTTGATCGATTTTGACAATTTCGACCGATTCAACCTCATACTACTTAGGAATCTCATCAAATCATCGATGTCAAAATCATTGAGTTGTGCTCCGCATATTAGGGACTATTGAGAGCGCCGATTCAACAACCAAAAGTCTAACAAGAATTCCACATCCAAAACCATTTTCTAGACTCATTCTCCAAATTACATTGAACAGGAAGTGCAAGAACAAGCTTCAACCCATTTTATCGCATACACCACTTGTCCATACGATATTAATCATGAAATCCAATTAAAGGGTGATATTTCCTTGATTGTTCTCCGAGACTTCCGCCAATTGTCCCCACAAAACGTACACGCAATTATTGATCAGGATATTCAACGAACTCGATCGAGACCAGCCAAAAGCAAAAACCCTAATTGCGCAATTCCAAGATGCTCGTGATCTTTTCTCGATTAGACACTTGTGTTTTCTCTGCTTTTTTTATGGGGAGTGGTGAAGAGAGGAGGAGGAGAAAGGTGATCAGACAAGAGTGCGAAATTTCCTAGGAAAAGCCTTAATTAATCTCTTCATATTACTGAAAAAAACAATGTAAGCAAAAATACGAATCATTATCTGACGTTGAAATCGGTTGTCTAAAGGGATGAATCTTACTTTTCAAAGTTCCTTGATTTAACAATTCTGACTTTTTTTTAACTTCGAAACTTGTTTCTTTCTATTTAAAAATCAATTTGAGGAAAAAAAATTTGTCATCCAATTGAATTACTCAATATAGGAAAGATGAATAAACTATCATATCGCCATTTTTTTTCCAATAAATCATTCCCTCCATCAAAATTAGAAAAGCGAATAATTAACATCATTAAAAAGTCCAACGAAGAAAGCTTAAGTTGAAAGGGTTAAAAGACACTAGACCAATATAAATCTCAATCGCGAAACCTTATATGCAAATGACATTGGATGCTCGAACAATCTCCTCCCTTTCACATGCAAGCTTGATCTCCTCCCTTTCACATGCAAGCTTGACTTACGACGACACGCGAAACTAGAGAAACGGAGAGTTTCGTACTAGAAATTAACTTGGGGATGGAATCCAATTCCAAATCGAGAAAATCAAACTTAGTTACTATGCTAAGCATGCTTTAGAAGAATACATTAGCATTTCAAATTTATTTTCCTTTTTCTTTTTTTCCTTCCTTTTTGGGTAGCGCATTAATATATCTAATTTAACCGGCACGGCGTTTCGCGCGCGGCCCGGTGGGCCCCCACCACCCATCCTTTCGACAGCGGCCTCGAGATTTGAGGAACCACCCCAACCCAAGCGAAAAACGGCGCCGTTTTTGGAGCCTAAGCCCCCTCGCCTGAAGACTTCCAACGATGGACTGAAACAAGACCGCCCTCGGGGGGGTCTCCGCACGTGCGGAGCACGTGCGCGACAAGCACGCGGACCGAACTCAGGCTGCGCCCCCACTAATGGAAATCGGCTCTTTGCTTAGATCAAGTGATGAAGAGTCTCGATCCGAGTTAGATCATCACTTAGAACTTTGCAGCACCGAACCCTGTTGCCAAATTTGAAAGCTAAGGGTAATTAAAAAACGCATCTTTAGCCAACCCATCTTTGAAGTGGCGACCACTTCAGACAAGGAAAAGACCTCCCTATGGCCTCAAAGAAGCACTGAGGTAGCCTGCACTGAGCAGCAGTCGGCTCTAGCAGGAGGGGCGGGACGACCCGGGCGCCGCCTCGATTGGCCGGTGCCTGCCGCCCTGAGAAAGGACGACGCGAGACCTTATCTTTGAGTCGTAAAGGAGGAACGAACGAAAGAAAAGCCTCCAACACAGATTCTGCAGCTTCATTTCTGAGGAAGAGAACCCGAAAGAACAAGAAAAGCAATCGGGCTCATCTTCGGAAAACTTGGCGTGAGATTAGCGGAGACAGCCGAGAGGGGAGATTAGTTGATCTAGGCAGCTTTCCATTCTTTTTACATTGCAAAAGCAAAAGACAATATACACAGAATTCAAAACCGAAAAGAAAAGGAGGTGGCAACAGAAAGAACACTCACTACCTTGGTCCCGGATTGAGTGAGGAAGAAAGGCAAAAACTTGAGCAAAGCTTTGTTAATTTCCGCTTCGTTTTCCTCCGGAAGATCAATTCCAAACCCCCCAGATCCTCTCTCCAATGAAGCTCACGAAACTCCTGACTGACCCTTTCTCCAACTCTTCCTTTCCGCCACTGCCAACCTCGCCTTGGCCTTCGCCGCCGCCTCCGCCGCTAGAGTTCGCCTCTTCTTTCTTGTCGCCCGACTCGTTCTTGGCCGGGCTAGACTCGGGCCGCTTCGGCTCGGCCGCCTCGGCGCTAAACCCTGATCTCTTCCTCCTGTCCCTGCCGTTCTTGCCCTTCACGCCCTTGTGATTGTTCTTGTTCTTGACCACCAGCCCGTCCTCGAACGCATCGATGATCTCGTGGATGAGCTGGCGGTTCGGGGACGAGTCCCACCGGACCCAGTAGCTCGTGTAGCACCGGAAGCAGTAGCAGGTGAAGCAAGGAGGGTGGTCGCAGTTGTCGTTCTTGTTCTTGCTGCGGTTGTTGCCGAAGTAGCTGTTGTTGCAGGAGATGAGGTAGGCCAGGACCTCCGTGTCTTCAGGGGAGAGGGCGGCGGTGAGGGCGAGGATGGCGGCGGGGAGGAGGGAGAGGAGGTGGTTGTGGTCGGAGATGGGCGCCGGCTGTGGCGGTGGCGAGGGGTGGACGGTGACCGATCTGCGGTAGAGCTTCTTCATGTTGAGATTCTCGCCGATAGCGGCGGTGAAGCTGTGATGGTAATGATGGAGAAAGGAGAGGATGGGGGGGAACTCTTATCTGCTGTTCAAGGGAACGATGCTCTTTGATCTCTGGACTTTGAAGGGTTGATGAATGAGGTTTTCTTGCTTTTATTATCTCGAAGTTTACAGTCACAAAGGAGAGAGAGAGAGAGAGAGAGATGAACTTTCTTTTTTTCATTAACCTAGGGTTAGATTCTTTGCATTTTTATATTAAATACTAATAAAATAGCTATTCTTTGGATTAGTGTTTCCAAAGGCTACGTGTTACGCCATGATAGTTTCGGCTTTGTGTGCTCAAATTTGATCTCATTATTTGCATCATTCGTCTTGCAATTGATGAATTGCATGTCTATTTTGATCCACATAAAATTTTAACATGGATTACATATTTGGTAGGTATTAAATGAACAAGTATCACCAACATTTAGGTGTAGCTAAACTTGCATGTGAGGGACATCCTCAATTTGTCACTTACCAATTAAAATTACGTTTGATAGCTAGGATATAGGTAGGATATTATATAATTATCTCCACTTGTGTTTGGTTCTAGTCCAAAAAAAAAAATGCTGGATATAAGAAGGATATAGCTAGGACGGTGCATAGTATAGAAGTTATTTTTTCTCGAATAACAAACTTCTTTAAAAAAATAAAATACAAATAACAATTAAATTCTAACCTAATAAAATAAAATTCACATTCATGATAACAAACGATTATTCTTTTTTATTTATATAATTAAATTCCTTTTTATTCCATACCAAATAATAAATATATACACGTATATAGCACTTATATTAATTATATGTTTTAGGTATATTAGTATTGTAGGTCTAGTAGTATGGTTTGTTATTTATATATTTTTTTAATTAAGAACTAATGGAAGGAAATACAAAAGTTAAGAAAGGGGGAATATTTAATAAATAAACAAAAAGAAGTGGAAGAGTCCAAATTTCAAATAAATAAATTCAAACTTGAAAATGATCTTTTTTTTTTAATTTGTAAGAATGAGGGGCAAGGAGATTTCTAAGAAAACCCTACTCCATCTCCTTTGAAGGTTTGGTTTGCTTCGATCTTCACAACTTCTCTGCAACTCTTTAGTTTACATCAAAGCCTCACAAAGACAATGAGAAAGTCGAATTTTTAGTTCATACTGAAACTTTAAGAAAGTAGCGACAAAGTTTTAGCACTATGCTTTTTGAATTCGAAAGTGAATGGTTATGTTTTTTTTTTCTCTCTTATTGAAATTAGCATTCGCTGGCTAATCTATTTCTAAGTCGAACCTATAGCTCTAGAATGCCGTAATGAGTTCTTTTGCTCTTTAAGATTCAAATCATACGATAATCACTATATTGATTACTAGACATTGTTTTCATTTGTGCATTTGCAACTTTCTTTAGTAGTAAATCACTAGAGCTTCTTTCCATCTCCATTCTTGCATTTTCAGGTGCACTTACACAAATATGCGTTCCTACCAAACAATGGACATAATAGGATATGTAGATATTATGCTTTATTGATGTGATTCACCAAATATTGGACGAGATATTGCAAAATTCCCGAATCTCATACTCTATCATATCAAATTCTATTCATATTAGAAATTCAAATGACCAAATATAGGTAAAAGCACAGTAGATGGAAAGGAAGATAATGTAACCCAGGAAACCAATATAATGTATATATCAACCTCCGCCCTTCTCTCTTTATCTTTTTCTAAACCCCTTGTCGCCACTTCATTGTCTCTTCCTCTTCTCTCTCTAACTAGTAACTCACTCGTACTTAGTCATCATCGTAGAATCGCCTCCTTCCAAACTCATGGCTGCCATCCACCACTGCTTTTCAGCATTAAATTACAATGTCGCCGCCACTACAAATTATTGCACGCCGCGCACGAGAGAGAGGGAGAGAGAATACGATAGTTAAGGGGGGTAGATGGCGAGGCGACGACAGCATGGTGATGCCACAATGATAAAGTCGCGTCGACCATGCAGGGCTTACCATAATGGTGCAAAGAGAGAGAGAGAGAGATTAGTTAGTTCTTATACTTAATTCGTGAAGTCAATGGTCATCTTGGTTTGGAAAGCTTTCACTCGTCCATCTGTTGAAAGAGCACAATGTGGGAGGCGATTCCGTTTGCAATGCGTCATATCCAAAGTCAATCATCTCGTAATGTTTATGTGGAGTGTGCCGTCTCACGAAAATTTTCGATTAGTGGATATATAAATCGATGATAATGATCGGTATTGATCTCCCAAAAGGTTGTAGAAGTGCTTAATTACTTATCTCGTCGATCAATGTAATACGATGCTCATATCGAACATTCTCGGACCTTTGATATGTGAGCACACTCGCACACAAACTCTTTCTCTCAATTCATGTGTCCTTTTGCTACATTGAAGTCATTTCCCGAGTCAACTTTGGTCGTCCAATGCCACCTTGCGCCATTAAGGATTTCGAGCTTTGAATGTGTCAGAAGTCACCAAACCCCTCCTTCCCCCTCTTTGTTGCCCAAAAAAAAAAAATGCTGTCTATATATGTATTTATTTTACAAAAAATCCAATAACTTAAAAATTATTTTCCAACGATTATCGTTTGTGTCTTTTGAAAAAATTAAGTAATGAAAAGTATTTTCATTTTTTACAATAGATTATATCTAAAGATTCTCGTTCATTCATTTTTATATGCAATATAGAACGATTGTTTTTAAATAAATATTCTAAAAATTTTGATTGCACGCACAAGCTATTCCATCTTGGCCTTAGTCATTGCTAGATCTTTGCGAATAATGTTTTAGAGTATTTAACACGTAATGTATAGTAAAAATAACATGAATGATAATCAATTTTTATCCAATGTGGAATTATCAACTTTAAATTTCTAATTTATTTAATGTGATCATGAATTTCGAAGCAATGTGCAATGTTATCGTAAACTTTTGATTCGTTCAATATGATCCCGAACTTTGATCTAACATTTAATATTACCGATGAATTTTCAATCATTTTCATACAACTTAGGGATTACATTGAATATTTACAAATAATAAAATTTATGGGCACCATTACATATCAAGCTAAAGTTCAATGACCACATTGCATAAATTCAAAATTCAGCAACGACATTGCACGCATCGGATCAAGATAAGAGACTATTTATGCTGTCGTCTCTAAAACGTGAGGAGTTGCCTCTTGGGAAAGGGACAAATGGATCACATCCCTTCACAGAAACTGTTCAGGACACAAATCTTGAACGTGGGACGCTGTTTTTCGGATGGTGAAGATGGAGGAGGAGGCGGAGGAGGGGGGCATGGGAGACCAGTGGCGTGCGTGTGCCCACTGAGTGAAGAGGTGTGGTCACTGGTCGGGTCTAGGTTGAACGGGTGCAGAGATGGGAGGGGACCGACAGCACAGTGATCAGTCCTTGTCTGCACCAACGCCTGTGTCCTTTCTTTCTACTGAATTGATGAGAGGAGGTTGGTCAGGTCTGGTCAGGTCAGGTCAGATCAGAGAGGAAAGTATTGCTAAAACGGCAAAGATTCCACCGGGATGGCTCTCTGATTAGCTCGTTGTTTAGCTTGTTTTAGCGTCCCCAACTTTCCCCTCTGGGACTTGCCCACTTCTCCAGGCCATCTTGGACAAGCTCCCGTTTGGGCCTAGGGCTGACGACTCGAGATTCTATCGAGTATTTCGTCTTTGGTTCTGATTTTCAAGATAATGTATTGGAGGAAACATACAAATAGAACTCGCATTAAACGTTATTAATTGATGGAATCATCTCGATTCTCGAACTTAAATCTTATGAAGTTGTGTTACCGCATTATTCTATATGTAGTGATTGAATTCGCCGTTATTGTATGAATGAGATTTATGAATGATGGTCGATCCAGCTTATCATGGCTATCATCGATATAGTGTTTTTTGGCTTAATTAAAGTGAACATTTGAACAAGTTGGTCTCATTCATTATCTGGCAAGAGCATGTTACTAAAGGGTTTCACATAATTTCACAAACGCAACGAAACGAAACCCCAAACAAGATCTATTCATATATTAAAATCGAATTAGCGATTTCGGATGTACCTTTGTATTTGAAGACAAATTGACGATCGATTGTGTCTATATCAGCGCCCCAAGTGTTACACCTCTACCAGTATCCACACACACGAACTGAAATCTCCAAATTCAAGTGCTAACTTGCAGGCTCTGAAATTTCTTCTACTTGATCGGCTGTAATATTCGAGACTCTCTCGCAGATCTATGAATACATAACATGTATGTCTATTTTTCTTGCGTGTGACTCTCATGAAAAACCTCAAGGATTTTTACCGCAAAAAGATAAAATATATATGTTAAGCGAATGGGTCGGACCCATTTAAGTCTTTGGACAATGATCCATAAGGAAATATAAAATCAGTTTGTTATTGTGTGCGATCTTGTAGGTTCACAAAATATTAGCAGAGTGCTCAAACTCTTTTGAACGGTCTCTAACAAGACATTATGATTACCTAAATATAATGAATGACAATATTTCCAACACAATCTAAACTACAACTGAAATTAGAGTATCAAATAAATTGATTTTTAGGGCAAACCACTAATTACATCTTACTATATCTCTTAAATTATGGGGTGTCTCTTCAATCGTTACATTTACATTGGCCAACCATCCATGAGGCACACGCATTCCTAGGTCGGGATTGCATCTCATAGAGATGGCAAGAAAGCCAAGAGCACGAAACACCTTGAATCAACTAAAGAGCACGAACTTAGGACGATGATCACAGTGTCATAAGATCGACGATGATTGCAATGTCATAAATCCGACCATTTGGCTAGTGTTGGCAAGATGTGCGCTCGCTTATCAAGTAAATTCGAGACGCAGAAGAGCGACAGAGGAGAGAAGAAAAAGGAAATCTTGGAGTCAAAATTGGGAGCCGTGGCCCTGTCGTAGATTAGCTCTGAAGGACGAAATGATCTCCAACAGGCCCAACTCGACCGATGGTCATTCATAATGGACGACTGAGCCTAACTCAATCGAAGGAAACTTAAACGGGTCCATTTCATTAACGCCAACTGCGAATTATGATAATAACGCCATCATTCCTTGGATGACATCAGAAAAGCCACAACATCAAAGCTTTGCTGAGAAATTTCTGCAACTGTTGTAGACATCACAGGCGCCTGAAGAAGGAAACACAACCCGACGCTACAAAAGGGAAAAGGAGGAAAAGGGAAACTTGCACAAGTTTCAAAGGTGCCAAAAAGCTAAGACCGAGGCGAATGAATTGGATCATTCATTTCCTGCCGACCGTCAGTTTTGCCGTTTCACATTGTCAAGTGATAGCGAGTCAGCATTGCCCTATATTCAGAGAAAAAACACAGCTCGTTCTGCACATTCGAGATGAAATCCTTGAATAACTTTTGAAAAGAAACAATTTCACTATGCATCTCTTTCCCCTAATATTTAAGTTAGCCAGCAAGTCCAGACTCAAAAGAATAGATGCAAATCAATGTTGAGCAACTTAAATTAAACACAGCATCAGCCCTGAACGGATCACAATGATCAAGAACTCAGGATAAGTTGGGTTACGGGGCAGAGATGAAGACTGACAGCTCATGTAAAAATGGAAGTCCCGTAGACTTCGTGCTTGGGTCCAAAAGAAACCTCTGTGTTCTCTTTTGGCGTCAATGAAAACTGTAGATGATATGTGGTATCACATCTTCCTGAACTGCCAATCCACTGTTGGTCTTACTTTCATTCAACATCATCGTTCCCGTCACCTGCCTTGAAGCTCAAACTCAAATCTAGAGTGCTCTCATTCAGATCTTGCCGTACCCCTTTGTTATCATCCTGAGAGATTTATACAAAGCGAAAAAGGAGACAAACATTCTTATATTGTACGAATTAGGTACGCAAACTTTTGAGTCTACTAGAGAAGACAAGAAACATGATATTAGTTCGCAGAGAAGGCTGCTGTGTCCCCAGAAAGGAAAAAATGGCCCCACATATGTTTGTAAGTTTATAAGTAACTGCATAGTATCCAAGAACCTGATAAGGAAGCCTAAACTGACTGATGCGACTCTTTCCTTTTCTCTTGGCACACATTGAAGTTAACTCATTCCTAGGAGAATTACAAAGAAATATGTGAAACAAATAATCTTGCTTGATCAAGTTGAAAAATATATGTCACAAACTAACATGAAGCTTCCAGATGAAGTCTATCCTGCCTGAAATTAGTCCTTTAAAGAATAAACCGTGAAGATAGAGAAAAGAAGCAAGCACAAGATAGTCATAACATGTTACCTCACTCACTTCCATTGGTATATTATTGATGTCTGGTTTTTCATCAGAACCACCACTCTTGTTGTTTGGTTCAACTGTACTAACATCATTTTCACTCGGCTTCCCTTCATCGTCAACATTTTCTGCGGCATTGATTTCTACATCCTCATCTTTCTCCTCTTCTAGTAAAGCAATCTGACTTGACAAAGAAGATAAAATTATCCACACGTCGCACAGCACGAGCACAATATAATAATTTGCCGAAAATTGGTCTTCACAGAGCCAACTCCATTACAAGATTAAAACCAGCTTCGGCATGGTTTTTGCAGCATGAATTGTGCTAAGACACCTCCTTAATTTTTACCAGGAAAAATTAAAGAGCATCTCCATTGCTCTGGAAAAGGCTCAGCTTTGAAATTGAAGACTGGATGTTCAAAATCAGCATCTCTTGTAATGAATTTGAATCATTCAAATGGTAAAATATGGGCCTAGAAAGTCAGTTGTCTCACTATTTCTCATTAAATCTCATGCTTCTCACATTCATCAATCATTTCAGCTCAAAAAACCAATAACTACAATAATAACAACAAAAGATTACAAGCCTTACCCCACTAAGCAGGGTTGGCATATGACTGCTATTATGCCACTGCACTCAATGTCAAGGACCTTTGAAACCTGGCACATAAAAAATTTTATGCACACCCAAGGTCACAAGCGAAATAGCTTATCTCTTGTTCATTCTATTGTATACTTCTGGTGTTAAGGTAAATAAGATAAAGTGGATAAGATGCATTCTGGCCACTCAACTAACCACCAAATGCTAAATTTCATTCTATCTACCTACAGCCGCCAAAAGTTATATTTCATAGAACAAGGAACTTTGGTTAGACTAGCATATTAAGAACAATGGTAACAACAGTCAAAACAAGAGACAAAGATCAATACTCAGGATCTATCATTCCAATTCAAAATACTGACTACTATTTATTGACCCCACCTTATTAGGAAAATATCCAAAGACACTGTCACTTATTGCAACAACACGGCTCTACCCCTATCACATTTACTTTACATTGCTTTGTCAACAGACTCTTCATATCTGGTACTTGGTAATTTAGGCCTGAAATTCCTGCAAATGCGATTTAAATTTTAATTGACAAGAAGTATGATGAGGTTTTAGTGGAGTTGGTTGTGAGAATTTGACTTCTATTGGAGAAACTTTCAGTCAAAATGAAGCAAGGGCTATGTGGCCAACTAGCAGGGGAATTGCAGTCAACCAACACAGTCACAGTAAGTTAGTTGGCCACATGCTTTGATGGTCAACTACTTTATCTGCAAAAACTTTTGTCAACAAAATGGCAAGTCCTTGTTAGCTTCCCTGGTGATCTACTATCCAGTTCATTTCTATCATATAAGCAAAAGAAAATGGACTACATGAAACCAAGTATAATCATGTAAATCTGATCTACTCAACCAAAAATCTGGTAAAGTAACAATGGTCGAATAATTTAAATCTCAGGCTGCTTCACCCACAATTGGTATTATTGCGGGCTTTAACTAATTTATCGCCAATTTCGCACTAGCTCTATCCATAAATATGGCTTATTAAGCTCTTTCAATGGTCTCAGCTATCCATGTAGATGATATTTCCCACAAAAGGAACAGTAGAAGGGACTCTTGATTGACTCATATAATTCTTCAAGAAGAACTCATGACTCTTCCTTGATATAACTGCTTAAATAGTTTGGTCCCATACGATCACTACAATCCTTTTGAAGCAACCAGTCAGAGACATAACTCCCCCTTACAATGCCTCATCCTAAAACTTGGATCCTTCAAAGAGATCTGTAGAATTTAGAGCATTCTCTCCAAAAAGATCAACTACCGATGACCTCCATTAACAAACCAGTGAGCCTTCAAAAAGATCTGTAAAATTTAGAGCATTCTCTCCAACAAGATCAACTAGCAATGACCTTTATTAACAAACCAATGAGGCTCGAAGCTTTATGAGATCCCTATCTACCTAAATTTTGATTTCTGGTGAGGAGTGTCTATAATGTATGTTGAGAATTCCACCTACAGAAATTTTAACTTCTGGTGAGGAGTTTCTGTTCTGTATGCTAATCTTTTTGGTTCAAACAGTATATGCTGTCGGCATTCTCTGGATCATGATGTTTCCATAACATAACTGTCAGGAAAGAATCCTGTCTCCATGTGCCCTATTGAATTACTAATCACTACTAGACATAGTTCCTTAGAAGATTACTAAAATTGCATAACATTCATCCAACAGCACCCAGTTTCAAAAGCACGAAATAGCTAAAAGGACTTTTACAAATCAACCAAAATCAGCAGTATCATGTTAACAGTAAAAAATAGAAATATCAGAGCTAAATCAGACATCAAAGTACTTTGTCATGAACATTCCAAGAGATATTCAAAAATGAACATGAAAGTCGAAAAATGAGACCCAATGTGCTCATGAATGTAAATATTATAAATCAAGTAAAATCAGCAGTATCATATTGCCAGTAAAATATAGAGAAATTAGAGCTTCATCAGACATCAAAGTAATTTGTCCTGAACATTCCAAAATATATTTAAAAATGAACACAAAAGTAGAAAATTGGGACTCAATGTGCTTTTGGTTGTAAATATTACTGTCATATTAGTAAGACCAGCCTACACTGGAATATTATTCAAATGTCTTGCTTTCTCCACTGGAAATGGTGGTAGTTTCTCTACTTTCTTTGACATTGCCTACACCTAAATTCAAGCTTTGATGTCGCTAGTACAACTACTTCTTTAGAACATTGAAGGTTGAAGCTTCAGTTTCCTCTCAAATGCCACTTTGCCTAAGGATGCTTAATTGGTTACACATGCTCCATCCAATGGCTCGATCTTCCCTCGTCTTGCTTATATCATGACATTCTTTGGTCCCCAGAACAATAATAAGGGCACAGACCCAAGTATCACCGTCTTTTCTGCCAGTTTTCTAAATCCAATCTTAACCACAAACACATCAAGTCAACATGTATTTGCATTTCGCTCATTATTGATCCATCATTAATCTACACCGATGTTTCCAGCAAACTCAAGTATGATGGTACTAACTCACTGCAAAACTTTAATCACAATTACCATCAACCACTGCTCGAACAATCAAATCCAAGAGAACAGAATGCATTGTTCCAACTAGTCTTGCAATTTCAGACAATCTCACAGGAGTATTGACCAACTAAGATGGACAAAAATCCTAAAAGGAAAAGGTAAACGACACATGTCCACCTCGTCTATGAGCAGAAGTACGAAATTTCTTACTTTTTACCTACTTTTGACAGAAGATATTACGCGATTCTCCTTTAAAATTTTGATGCGAAACTCATTTACGATACAAATGCAGCAACATGAAGGCATATTAATTTTTTTTCTACCATGCTACAAAGCTAATTCGTAACTTTCCACAAAAAAATCAAACGCACGAAAGTACTGAACAACAGCACAGCACTTATGCAGCGATCTACAACATCCTTACCGGAATGTACTTAAATTTACGCCGCGGCGGCTCCTCCTCCACAGCATCGCCGTTCATAGAGCTCTTATCAACGACGTTGCTGCTGATGTTGTTATTGCCGCCGCCGCCGCCGTTGGTATTGCCGCTCTGCGTAATCGGAGTCCACTTATACAGAATCAGATGCGACGCGTTGTTGCCGTTCGCCGCCGCCGGCCCGTTCAGACTGTGGCCGCTGCTGACGGCGCCGCTGCTGCCGTGCGAAGAAGCGGCGGCGGTGGACGGAGGGACGTGGACCCACTTCTTCTTCCACTTCCTCACCGGGCCGGTGAAGACCGTGGCGGGGCCGTAACGAGTAGAAGACCGGCCGAGCCGCGCCCCAACTCCCTCCATGGACCGGTGGCGGATCGAGTTCGGGTCGGCGGCAGCCCGATCCGGGAGGCTCCTAGGAAAATTTCGGTGCGGAGAATGCGAAGGATTTTTCGTCTATTTTTGGGCTCGTCTCTCTCTCTCTCTCTCTCTCTCTCTCTACAGGGAAGGGGCGTCTCCTTTCTCCCTCTATCTTCCTCTTTCTTCAAGAGAGGAGGAGGGATCCACCGGAGTGTGCCCTAGATTGCATGTACTACGGATGAATCCTGGCCGCAGAAACGTTTGACTATGCGGACTTTATATGCTTAGAAAATCGCGGCCGTAGATTCAAATCGTTGAACGAGACACCATATATGTTGACGCCGTCTAAATCGTCGTTGCATATCGAGTGATTATATATTAGACATCTTCTTACCGTTTGTGGTAACATCTCATGCTAGAGAAAAGGCAAAGTTCATAAATATGGTGCATCTGATTTTACAATATCCATTAATAAATAATTTTTAACGTATTGATCGTTAAAAATGTTTATAATAACTTCATTATTTTTCCTCTTGTCATACATTAACCTAGTGCACTTGCCGTAGTTTTTTTACGTGTTTCGAATAAATTTGTTTAGTCAAAAAGAAATTATAATTTTTAATATTAGATACAGTACATTTTCCCAATTGGGTATTGCAAAGTTCTACACATTAAGTAAATTGGCAAAAGACCACTATATACGAAAATAACATTGGGGATTTGATGATATTAAAAAATTAAGATTATATGGAAAAATAAAGGAATTTCATGAGATTCTTATCAATAATTAACCTAATCATGAAGACAAATATATGCTCTATGGTTCATACTTCTTTTTTTTTAACTTTGGGTTGATACCATAAAGAATTCTAAATTAGTATTTCCTTTCATATCATAAAAGATTCCAAATCGATACATCTATAGTAAAATTTACTATCTATCAATTTGCGTCAAGTAATTTTGTTAAATTATTGATGTGGAAATACATGTGCCAAGTAACTTGGATGATCAATGTGCGACGGAATCCAGCATGAAAAATCAACATAAATGAGAATTCTTGAAAATATCGTTTCGAAAGGCCAGATTTGAAAAAAATGAATCGAGATGGAGGAATATGCTAAAAATCCCCAATCTTAGCCTTAGTCATATACTAAATCTCGGTAGAATTGTCACAGGCATGCTGAATTGGAAAATTTTTACGAGGCAAAATTTAATTTGCGAAAAATGCGACACGGATTTACAAATTCAAATTTTTGGTTGTAGTATTAACCCTTTTACTTTCCCATGCTACGCCTAATCAAGGGAGAATATTTTGTGGGTGAAATTAAGCGAAAGATGGCCAGAAATGACAACGACAGTCTAATAGCCAAGAAAGAAGGCCAGTCAGCATCTTTTCCCACTCCTTCCGGTACAGTCAGCATTTCTATGAAATTTCGTTGCTGACTCAGCATCTCCGTCGTCCCAGTCACGCTTTTCCGTTGGGGTTTTGGCCGGAGAAAACAGATTTGTCCCAAATTTGTCGGCGGAGAATACCCATGGGGACCAAAAATGAATTGGGCGATGATACGGGGACTGCTTTTGCAATTTCCCTACTTTTCCCTCGCTTTTGGGTGGTCTAAGAAGGGAGAATGACTCAAATTTAATTTATTTAAGGGAAAAATACTATCAAAACCTGAAATTAACTTTATGCGATACATTTACCTAAATTTTTTTTGTGACATAAAAAATTCTGAACTTATCTCATTATGATACATTTATTATAAACTTTTCTTATGACGTTAAAAATTCCGAACTCGTATCGTTGTGACATATTTACCTTATATCTTTTAATCTTTTCTTTATCTTTTAAAAAACCCATTTTGGCTCCCTAGCCATTGGGCGAGGGTCGTGAATCTTCATTGGCCAATTAGATGCCAAAAAATAAAGAAAATAATAAGAAAAAAATTATAGAATAAATGTATTGCAAGTTCATGATTTCAACATCATAAAAACTTGTGTCACAAGGTGATAAGTTTGAAATTTTTCGTGTCACAAAAAAAGTTTGAGATAAATGTGACACATAGGCATAAGTTTCGGAATTTTGGTATCACAATAAAAAATTTAGTATAAATATGTCACTAATGATATAGTTTGGGGTTTTGGTGATATTTTTCCCTTCATTTAATAGCATTCTTGAATTTTAACTCGATATGCAATATCGTCTATGAAATTATAATTAATTTAATATACTTTTTAATTTTAAATATAAATTTAAATTAATATCTAGATTAATTAGTGATCATATCAAATAATTAAAGAATTAAAGGATAGTCCAGATTAAGTTAAAGTCTACGTTCAATAAGTAAAAATTTGCGGGACGTCATTGCCACTTTGTATCGTTATCTCCCTCTCTTCCGGTTAACTGTTAGGGCAAAGGCGAAACTGAAGAAGTCGCTTCTTCTTCGTCTCCTTCCCTATTCATCGAAGAAGCTCGGTCTCTTCCTCCGCTTCACCTCGGTCGCTGGCCGAGCTTCTGCAGCGACGTTGACTGAAATGGTTGATACTTCATATCTAAGATCAGATGAAGGAATTTCGATTCGCCTTTTTCTCTTTCGTACTGCGAAACTGAGACTAGTTAGTGGCTAATGCTATATCGAATGGTTTGAATTCGAAGAAGTCGTAATTCGAGTGCACCGGCGCTTGACAGAAGCTTGCATTTCGAATGGATAATGGTTGGGGATATGACATCTATCGAACCTTTTGTTGCTAGTTTAGATGCAATTTTTTAAAATTGTGCAAGCTCTGGCATGTCGAGCGGTAATTCGTAATTCGTAGTGTTTTGCTGGTTAATTTGCTTATCTTGAGCTGGGTTGTCTTGATTATCCAGGAAGTGTTCAGGAGGGCGATACTTGAGCCCGGACCACCTGAGAATTTTGCTCTTTCGGCGGTTCAAGAAGTTATAAAACCTCAGGTACTTCACTAATCCAGAAGTGCATTCTCCTTCTTCGTGATCCGTGACCGAATAATTTTACCGGCATACTTGACGTGAGGCACGGTGTTTGTTGCTTCCTCGCTGTTTGTCGCATATCATTCCAGCTTCTTCACAAGTTCTGCGGTTCTGCATTTCGAGCACAAGTTAACGACAGCTTGTGCTCTTATTGTTATCTCGAACGTGTCCGTTTGCAACAGCGATACATTAGCATGTGACCAATGTCTTTGAATTTAAAATGATTGGGTGTAGAATTCCTTTTTCTGATATGCTCGTTGCCTGGTGATACTTTACCACCTGACTAATGTCTTTGAATTTAAAATGATTGAGTGTAGAATTCCTTTATCTGTTTTTACTTTATACCTGCATTTATCAGGTTTCTGTTTTTCCTTAAGTTTCTGAGCCTGAGTATTTTGTGGACAGAAACAAACGAAATTGGCACAAGATGAGAATCAGCTTCTTGAAAATATTCTTCGGGCATTGCTTCAGGAACTGGTGGTATGGTCGAAATTCTGTAGTGTGCTTGTTGGTTTCTTTGGCAACACTATTTTAATTACATGCTATCGTAATAGCTTGTATCTAGGGGTTTGGGATTCAACTTGTTACATGCTATCTAAGTAGTTGAGACAGTTTACCACTCTTTAAAGCCACTTTCTCTTGAATGACAGAACATCTATTTTGGTGTAATTAACAGGCAGCTGCTGTACAATCAGGAGAGCCAATTATGCAGCATGGGCAATCAGTTGATGACAGAGAAGTAACACAAGGACATATTCCCCGACTTCTTGGTAAGGAAGATAGTTGTGCTACAATTTTGTCTCAATATTGAGGCTTGTTAAATTTAGTTTCAAAGTTCCATTTGCGTATTGTAATCTGGTGGTCAGTCATCTTTGTGGGGTCATTGATTAGTATCTGTTGTACTGGAGGTTTCATAAATTTGATAATGCAGAGAATATGGTCAAATGAAAATGCCAGGTGAATTGAGCCATTAGTATGAAAGGAAAGTTTTAAATAGAAAAGCTGAGTAAACCAAGGGTGGAGGGGTTGATATGATGCAAGCTCAAGTAAAGTTTCCATTGAATAGTGAAGAAGTCTAATTTCAAGCCTTAACCTTTTGTATTGACTCATTAGTGGTACCTCTTGGTTGGGTTGTAGTTCAATATCTTAAAAGCTTTAGAAGCTATTTAATGACTTTAACTGTGTTAATGAAATGGAATTCTTATTCTTACTATCTTCTGGTATAAGTAGGGAATTTTAAAAGCAAGCATGCTCTTCCATAAGTTGGGAATTTTCTCTCCTTCACTTTTGATGGATTGGGTTCAAGTTTGCTGTGCAAATACTATTATTGGAAGATCAGGCGAAGCCAGGAGGATGATGAAAATGATTTTCTACCAGATATGTTGTTGGTCCACTGTTTTGTGATGTGAATTCTCTTTCCAATATTATTTGCTGGATTATTTTGTTTGAATTGCTTGGGAAGAACCCAGCTTCTTCTGTTTTGTTTTTGTTGTTTGTAAGGGCAATTTTAATCTTGCTGTGCTTTAAGCAGGACAACCACAGCTTAATCTTTCTTAGAATGCTCTGTTTCACAATTTTCTAGCTTGGTCTGTGGGTGCATCCATGCAGCCATAACTGGAGGCACATTCTTGCTTGTTCTTTTCTTGACTCTCTGTCTTTCTGGTGTTTTCCAGATATTGTGCTGTATCTTTGTGAGAAAGAGCATATTGAGGGTGGTATGATATTTCAACTGCTAGAAGACTTGACGGAAATGTCCACAATGAGGAACTGCAAAGATATCTTTGGTTATATTGAGAGTAAACAGGATATTTTAGGGAAGGCAAGTGTTCTTTTTCTTGTCTTAACTTTTGGTTTACCTTCTGACCCTTTCTGTGTCTTTAATGATCAATCGTTTTAATATAACCCAGCAAGAGCTGTTTGCTCGTGGAAAACTCGTCATGTTGAGAACATGCAATCAACTTCTTCGTCGTCTATCAAAGGTATCATAATTCACTCTATGTGTCCTCCAAATAGTCTCAAGTATGAACACATAGTGACTTTTGGACACAAATTTGTTGGAAATTTGAAAGTTAACACTTTGTTGCCATGCTGTTGAATCCTCCCTCATTCTGAATGTTGTCCTTGCATTTTAAACCTTCTTATGATGGCTTTCTTATTGTTCTATCACCTTTCCTTTTTTTCCCTTAAAAGATACGGCGATAGATTTATGTTCTTCATTAGGCTTTTGCTACCATAAAGGAGCTGCACCTGCTGCAATGATTTTTAGGACTATATCCTAGTTACTTCTTGTTGTCCATAGGGGCTATGTTTACAGAAAACATATTTAATATTGTAGATACTGCCTCATGCTAGGAGAGGTGATGGCAATTCTGGATGTCTGGATCTGTCTTGTTTTATCATTTTTTGAGGAGGCAAATGCCTGACGCCACCTTGATCTGTGGTAAAATGGTTAACTTACTTCTTAGAAAGGGGAAGATGTTCGTGTGTTTAAACTGTATGGGGTGAAAGCTAGTGATCGTGCCTGTTCGACATTTGTTAGCATCCATTTGTCTGTGAAGGTTGAAAATTCGGACATTGCCAACAGTTAGAGCATACTCGAGCATTTCTTCCCTGTAGGCAAAGCTTTTCAATATATGTACGAAGAAGAAATGGTCAAATATGCTGAGAGATTATGGTTCTTGATTAATCAGACGCGTAGTTTGGTCAGCAAGCAATAAGCACTTTCTCATTGCTTAGTAAGATTTTCAGAATAAATTTCTAGTTTCATTTGAGTGAAAATAATGTTTTTAAGAGATTATTCTATATTTGAGTTGTTTGAAATTTGACTTATCTATCTATTCTTGATACCAAGGCAAATGATGTGGTTTTTTGTGGACGTATTCTCATGTTTCTGGCTCACTTTTTTCCGCTTTCAGAGCGTTCAGGTATTTTCCCATTCCTGTTCAAGACGAATATTTTCAATGTGATTTTTTCTGTTAATAGCCATTTGATTTCTGCTGCTTTTTAATAATGTCTTCAGCTGTTAACATCAAAGGAGTATTCAACACATCAAACGAAACAAGCTATGAAAAAGATCCTCCTGCTGGTAATGGAATCAAGTTTGTTAGTCCATATTTCATTTATAACAGACAAGCTTCCTCTTTCTAATTAATTTGAACAAATTTTCTTGTTTTCAGGCATATCTGTTGACTTCAACTTTTATAAAACCTTCTGGAGTTTACAGGTAGGTACTATAATAGCGTTTTCAATTTGCAGAAGCGAGCATAACTACTAGGGCAGGCATATAGAACCTTTTGTCTTTTCCAGTGTACTTACTATTCAAAGTACAAAAGGATGGAACTGGAGTAAGGGTTGACATGGGCAGGTATAAGACCAAGTTTGTAGGATGTATACACGATTCATGTGCAAACAGAGAGAAATAATTGAACTAAAAGGAAGCTAGGGAACTTGAAATTAAGCATGAATTGACACATAACGACATATTTCCAAAAATTAGTAGAACAAGGTTGTCTGAGATCTGTTCAGCAATTTGGCATGAGAACATGAAGCTCCTTTATCTATTCTCTTAAAATTTAATGTAAATTAAGATGGAGTGATGCTCTTAGTAAGTGAAATCCCCCTCTAAGATCTGCTCATACTTTGCCAAGAGAGAACAAGCTAGAACCATGCACATTTGGCTTTAATCTACACCCATTAACTTAATATTGTACCCATTAACTTAATATTGTGTGATGCATAGTTTTTGGAATTCCCTATTTTTGTAATTAAGGTAAAAAAGGGAAGTTCTTGTGGATTGAAGTTTGATGGAATATCAGTTGCACTTTGTATCTCACCTCTCTATGAATCCACCACCTTTTAGATACTTTTGTACTATTTTTTCTTGTTGGGCCTGCTCTTTCAAGGCTTCTTAAATGAGGTTAGCGAATTTCCACATTCATCTATACATACTTCTGCTTCGTATGTTTAGGGTCACAATTTTTTTATGGTTATTGTAGCATGAGTTTTGTTTAAGTTCATATGCCTGTCAGGCTTCTGTATGCAACAGCTTTCAGCTTCAGCCTTTGGATTAATCATCATTTCCATCGTAATTCATGGTATTTTGTTCTTGTGCTAAAGCAATGGTGCTGCTTTGTATGTAGGAGTGCTTTTGCAACCCTCCTTCATTAATTAATGCTCCTACAAAGTGGCAGAAATTCACATCCGGTCTAATGGTAAATTATGTACAAAGAGACTCATTCATATATCAATCTTCTTTCCTCTTATTATGGGACTTACAATTCCACTTGTCAGTTGACTCATCATATGTGTTCTTCCTTGCATTCTTGCAGGTTGTTCTCAGTACCTTTGAAGCTCAGCCATTGAGTGATGAGGAGGGAGATGCCATTAATATGGAGGAAGAGGCAGCGAATTTTGGCATAAAGTATTTAACAAGTAGTAAACTTATGGGTCTGGAAGTGAGTGTTCTATGGAAGTGAACCTGCATTAACATCCAAAAATGTGATTCAATGAATTGACTCTGACATCCTCCCTTTTCTGGCTACAGTTAAAAGATCCAAGTTTTCGTCGCCATATTCTTGTTCAGTGCCTCATCTTGTTTGACTATCTAAGGGTAACAATCACGTCAAGCTTTGTTGTCATGACTCTATATATTTGAGGGAGCATGCTAACTTTACTTTTATTGCTTAGTCTCCGGGAAAGAATGAGAAGGATTTGCCTTCTGAAAGCTTGGTTAGTGCTTTCTTACATAATAAGTTTAGCTTCTCAATATTCTATTAGAATTATGTAGGCCTAACTCTTTGAAAGACTTGAACTCTTCCCTCTTCCAGAAAGAAGAAATAAAATCTTGTGAGGATCGCGTTAAGAAGCTGCTAGAAATGACTCCACCTAGAGGCAAAGATTTTCTTAATAAGATTGAGCATATACTAGAACGAGAAAAGAACTGGGTGAGCATCTCTCTCTCTCTCTCTCTCTCTCTCTCTCTCTCTCTCTCTCTCTCTCTCTTTCTCAGTATGGTTGTAATGTTATTTTAAAGTATCGTGACTTTTATTTATCTTGGTTGTTCCATATACATCTCCTCTCAGGTTTGGTGGAAGCGTGATGGTTGCCCACCTTTTGAGAAACCACCAATGGAAATGAAGACAGTACAAGATGGTACGAGAAAAAGGTATGTTGTTTTGAATAAAGGCTTGGGGGGTGGGGACTGGTGGTGTTTGGTAATTATAGGTCACATGGTTGATCCCCATGAAGAGTCAGAAGAAAAAGAGAAAGCCCAAGCACACTAGATTAGCACTGTGAAAATTGTTTCTCCTTGGAACACAGTCGAAGAACAGAAAGGACAGTGACTCCTATACCAACAACTTTCTCAATATAGACTCTGAGTAATTCTTTTTATTTGTCATAGAGAAAGGCTATTGGGTGCTTTACCAGCATGAGATCGTACTAGCAAAGAAAGTGAACACAATAAGCTCACCTGAAATATCATCACTTAGTATCATAACACTTCTATACTTTTAAGTTTTCTCTTCTAGTAGATGTACCAAATTTTGATGCTTCCAAATCATTTGTTACTTATCAGCTAACCATTATCTAATTGAGACAGTCAGCAGTTCTGCTGTTGAGGCATAATTGATTATGCCTTGGAAGTTGATCATATGGATTTATGCATGTTCAGTATTGAGCTATGTTATAATAGCCGAGGATGTGATCATTTATTTCTCCACCTTGTTTCATTGGATATACATTTGCAATGATTTTGCCTATGATTACTGTTAGCATAAATAACAGAATTTTTTTTTTTACAAAGTCGTACAATTAGTGTTGAGGGTCTCTTTTTGGATCTATCTTGGTTAATATGCTAGTTCAGAACGGTTTTAAAGAATTTTTCTTTCTACTAATCTTGCAGAAAACCAAGGTGGAGACTAGGAAATAAAGAACTTTCACAGTTGTGGAAGTGGGCTGATCAGAATCCAGTATGTTATTTTCAATTTCTCTATGATTCTTTTACGCTGTAAGTTAACTTGTTATTCATGATCTATGATGCATCGCAGCTTGTGCTGTATTGGCTTTGCTGCAATTGCTGTTCTTTATACATTTTTAGAATGTTATTTAGTTTTCTTATTACGAAAATGGTGCACATGAGGTCAGAGAACTTGTATATTGGTTACATGCAATGGCTCAGTGCCTGGATCCATATGACGTCTGCTACCTGGCCAACTCTGACTTCAGTCAATCTTGAAAATGAATGTCTTTCAATTAATGATTCACTCGGCAGTTCAACTGGTTACTGGTCGAAACACCAATTGGAGTGTAAAAATGCTGGTATTAGATTGGCTTTTACAGATCTTTGAGCAAAAGAAGTTAATTCTATACTTGAAAGATTGAATAAATGAAGTACTAAATGAAGCCCGGATTGTCACATTCTTTGTGAGAAAGATCTGCCAGCATGAATTGTGCAACAACAACGAAAGAATATTAGTGTGGGAAACCCTTCCCCTTTTATAATGTAAACGGTAGTCTTCAGGCTTTCAAAGAAGTTCCTGAGAGATGATGAAATTATTACCGACTTTGTAGCCCAAGATCCTCATCCTTGAAGTGAAACAAATTCTGGAATGTGATTGTTTGAGATCTTATTCACACGCACATCATTAAATTAAGTTGTGCATTATTATATGAGTAGTCTCCTAGCTTTTTAATCCTTTCAAATGCTATAATTGAAGGCTTACCAGCACTCAGGTTTTGGTGAAATGACATAATTACTCTATGCAATATGGGCCTATATTTTTAAAAGAGGCATTAGCAATGAAAGACATGGTGGTCTTTCCCTTCGATTTCTTTGAAGAGAGATTTTGGTGCTTAATTCTGGAATTTACCATTTTTATTTTACTCTGTTCTGTTTCCTGTTGCATGATTATTTACATAATCTGGATGATTTCATTAATATAGAATTTGAAGAAAATCCTAAAATGTCCACTGCGAGCTACTGTCCCTTTTAAAAGATGTGCACCAAATTTATAAAGCAACTGATTCTATACAGTTGAAAATTGTGTCAATGTCAAGTCAATTCCATGACATGATTTGAATGAACTTCTGATAATGGGAAATACTCACAAAAGGATGTGGATTGCAAAATGCTGTATGATTGATGTATCTTTCCTGCTTATCAAATAATGACTACTCTTCTTTTTGACCTTCCAAGAATGCATTGACTGATCCTCAACGTGTCCGAACTCCTGCTGTCATGGAGTACTGGAAACCCTTGGCTGAAGACGTAAGCCTTGGATACTGATGCAGTTATATCTTCTTCTGTCGTCATTAAGATTTGGAAAAATTTCTGTTAGGATGTTTCTTCAAAATTTGCTTTTATTTTACGTTGTGCATTACCAATATGTCAAGGGCTTCCTTATGTGAATGCAGATGGATGCATCAGCTGGAATAGAAGATGAGTATCATCACAAGAATAATCGGGTAGAACTTGTATTCTTTAATTTCATTTAATCTCTTTTTGGGTGGAAAGGTTCCATTTTGGTGCGTTGCTTGCTCTCCAAGATCGCTTCAATGATCTATTGGATGAAAACTTGCTGTTCTTGATTCAGGTATATTGTTGGAAAGGTCTTCGTTTTTCGGCTCGGCAGGATTTGGAAGGGTTTTCTCGAGTATGATGAGTTGATTTTTTACAATAGCTTTGGCATATATTTGCATTATACCCTCGGTAACATAAGTATCCCGTGGTTGTCCTTGTAGTTCACCGACCATGGCATTGAAGGGGTTGTGCCTCTTGAACTTTTGCCACCCAACGTTCGTTCGAAGTATCAAGCTAAGCCAAATGAGAGATCCAAACGTGCTAAGAAGGAAGAAACAAAGATTACTCCTCAGCAAGCTGAAGAAAATCAGGTGCTCTAGATCATAAATGAAATGAGCAAATGTTTTTTTTTTTTTTTCCGAAGTGCATGTATTCAAAGATTCCTGTCTATTGTATATTGGATGTCACTTTTCAGATTAAGCCCCAGTTAAATCATAGGCAGATGAGGACTTAAGAGTCAAAAGTAATCTAAATGTTCCTTTTTGTTGTTACTGAAAGAAATGAGTCTCTTTTCAACTTTGCTTGGTATTTACAAGAGGAGCAAGAGCTTCCAATGTGCTATGGTATGCTTTGCCAAGTACAACAAGGTGTCACCCCGTGGTACGTGGCTAAATTTTTGTGAAATGTCGTGATAATTTTGTGCATGAAGTGGTTATATTATTCATTGTCAGTGAGGATTGTGGTAGGGTGGTGCTCTATGACAATTTTTGTTTATATCCAAAGCAAAATTGTGGCTGCCTGTTTTAGTATAGCTTTCAAGTGATATCTTCAATCAGCTCAGAATTGATGGATACAGGGTTCTCTATTGGTTTTAGACATTGTTGTGAAGCCGTGATAGTCCTTATGCTAAACTTATATCTTAGAAGGGGAGAAAAAAGCATGAGGAACGAGCACGTATGTGGATGATTGCACCTTCACATTTATGTCACTGTTTCTTTATTCTTTTATCTATACTTATATTGCCTCTTCTCTCTGCTTTTTTTGGGAAGATTGCTACACCGGCAAGTGAGATTGATGGTGAAGGTACAAGAGGGGATCTTGAAGCAACAGCAACACCTATGGACACAGACCCAACAGCTGCTGCAGCTGTCAATGATTCCCAAGGCGGTACGCCAATGCTGGATGAACATCTGAAGCAGGGCTCCGACACAGACATGGGCCCAGAGCCTGGCCCGTTGGAAGCGGATGCTGAAGCTGAACCAGAAGCAGAAACAGAAGCAGGAACGGTGGATGGAGAAACAGATGCTGAAGTTGATCTAGATACAGTAGGATGAGTGCAGGGGAAGAGGTCTACTATGCAGAGTTATATATCTTCTGTGTTGCTAGGTGAGGGGTTAGTGCCTTTTTAGCATTAAAGCGTGAGAAAGGTGATAGGAAGCTTTAGCTGCAACATATAGGCATCATCAATATTCTTGTAGCTGACAATAGCTCGTAATTTGTCAAGCCTTTCCATCTTCAGAGGCTAGTCAAATGAAACGAGCTGTGTTTGGTAGGAACTGTAGATGTAACTGCAAGGAAAATAGCTTTTGGAAAAGCAACACTTGTCCTTATGCCTTATAGATTGCCTTATGGCACTTTTTCCGGCTAGACAATTTCAAAGAGCGAGAGGAGATAACCTACTGGCTTGAGAAAGCAACTTTAGGGAACTTCAATCCTGTGAAGTGCGTGATACACTGTAAGTAAATAAAATTTCGAATTATATTACTAGAAATGTGGCTACCTTTCATGATTCTGAGCTCAATTGTGTGAAGACATGTATTGGAATTTCGGTAGGCATGGTGCTACTTGGCGTTGAGTATGAGACTCCATCATTTTACTAAAATGCGAAATAATGAAAAAGAGGTCTTCCAAGAGCAATTAAGGAGGATAGGAATCCATTCTTCTTAACCCTTGCAGTTAGAAATTAGTGTTCAGTGACCTTGTGACTAGTGAATTGCAAATGCACCATGCAATACTCATTCGTAGCATGTCAACATGACATTAGCAAAACGATCAACCATGCAAATGTCTCCATTTCTGGGACACGAGCAACGCGACCCCATCATTTGTTTCCTTAAAGTGGTCGGAGCAAGCAATCTTCATATAGGAATACTGACAGGCCTTGGGTTCAGCGATGAACGCAACATGATACAGACTAATGCACAAAATGGCAAGACTCGAGAGGGAAAAAAGAAAAGGAATTGAGAGCACAGGTCAGAGTTTGGTAAAGACCAATACCATCTAGATATAGGTTCGACCATTGTGAGTAAGCACAAGATTTTGACCTCAGTTCATCAAGTTCGCAGTCATCTACCACGGGGTGAGATAACCACACACGTCACAAGATTCAATAGGTCTTGCTTATGCTGCAAGTAATTGATCTGCAGGCCTTTCTCCTAAAATTCCTAACTTCTCTGCAACAGAGAAAGTACTGGGAGTTAGCCCAACAAGAGATGGCATGGAAAGACAAGGCATTCAAAACCCAGCTATTCCTTGAAGAAGGCAATGTCAGCTGCATGGGAAGATAGAGTCTAAATTCTGGCGGAATTTCCTCTTCAGAGTAAAGGCGGCCCGAGAGATAGATTCTTTTTGGCCGGCATTTTGTATGTACCTGCACTCTCAATGTATCAACATAGTTGGTTCCATATGCCCTCCTGGTCAAATCAGCGAGATCTAACTGGATCTGATTCCATCCCTCATCCAGCTTCAACGGCATGGTGCAAATTTATGGGCTTTACCCTAGTCACAGCCTGCAATGCAAGACTAAAAGGTTAGATGCATTGCCAATTACTTTAGTTACTTAACTCATATAGAACTTAACAGGGGAGAGGGTGTTATTAATGCAATGCCAATTCTTGAAGTTCACATAACTCATGCTACAATGCAAGCAACCAGTTAGATGCAACGTGTCGTATAATGGAGTGCATAGATAAACAATTTCGCATTCAATTAGGGACAGAGAGCTTCTTGTCCAGTTGATTTAGCAACTAAATGTATGTCAAGTCGTCCCACCAATCTCCACTGACAATTATCTGGGCACAAGCAATCAATCGGCACGAAGCCAACAACGGGCTAAAGAGTTCGCATAAAACATGATCCTGGATAGGTGGTTCAATTCTATTAATAGCTAAAAGGTCCCTCACCGTTCTATTGACGACATGACGTGGGACTGAGACATCCATGATTTCCTTCGGCAAGACTCTTTTCCTCCAGCATTGTGATTACACAGTGTAGTCAAAACAACTGAACTGCAGAACCATCGATTTCCAAATGCCTGATATGCCAAGGACCACTGCAGGCTAGAAATTGCCGCCTATGGCCCTATTTCACAATTTGTCTACCTATTCCACTTATAGGGCCAATAAAATCTTAGTAACAAGTTGTCCAAACCAAAATACCAGTACAGCAATACGGGCAAACTTACACACCTGAAAATTAGAAGCACGGAAGCGCCGCCTACGCGTTCTTGTCATCCAGCACTTGGATCTCAAAAGTGAAGAATCTTTTTTTCTTTACAATCATGACAAAGAATGGCAGTTTTATGCCAAGGTGTTGCAGCTGGATCCGCTGGGCATGTGATGTATGTGGACTGAATATTTGAGCCAATGATCTCGAGGACATTTGACTGAATGTCTGCATCTTGTGGACGTTTACATGACCATTAACCACTGGAAGTTGAAACCAGTAACAAGAAAAATAGACATACAAGTTGTCCTTTTGGTTAAATAACAAGTGAGATAACATCATCCTTAGACACAATCATGAAATTTATATTTAACAGAAGAAATTGAAAGGACTATAAAATTAGTCGAATTTGGCAGGACTCACTACATGCAGCTTTTGATAAATTCCAACGTCATAAGTAAAGTACATCGGGAAGGCTATGCAATTGATGCAAGCATTATTAATGAAACGGACAGGGAGTCAGCATAAGTATCATATCCATAGAATATCCAACCTTCATGACAATGACTTCTAAAGAATTCCCTATTCCACATAGGACATAACTGATAAACGAGAGGACACAAAGATTAACATAAGACGATGGAATAACAATATCATACCGAGGCACAAATCTGATGCACTATCCGACTTTCAAAGCCAGAACCACTTACCTTCTTTATCCCAGATCTGCAAGGGCTTGCTCCTGCAGAAGCCAACTAGTTTACGCACAACTTCAGTACAGAAGCAACATAGAAGGTGACTACATTGAGAAATCAATGAGCTAAAGCCAAGAGGAATTACCCAAGGCTCTACAACATGGACAAAAATCCCGATTGGAAAGTGCCCTTGAACATCTCGAGGTGTTGACTCTCAACCTGCTGGGGCAAGAACCTGGGATATACACTGGCGACATACAACAACACAATTAGTACTAGAACTGAAAGCTTCGTCCCCCAGCTAAAAAACAAGCAACTCAAATTGATGTTGCCTGATGAAACGACATCAAGTGAACACCAATCGACTTCTCACAAGAGAACAGTTCCACCGACAAAGAAAAAGTTCCAAGATTTGACGAAGGATTTACATTAAAGATGAAGAGAATTCCAGTTGGATTCCGGGATGATGTGGTCATATGATACATGTCTGTTCCATTTTATGCACGGTGAGATTGAGCCATCAGACCTGGGGGTTAGATAGAGATCCCATTGTTCTGACGATATGTGTACTTAATTCTGCAGCTGATGCATTAACATGCTATTTTATCTTGATCAGGAGGTATGAGGTCGACTTTACGCTTCTTGCAGGGTACCTCAAACTTATTCTGATTGAATTGATCGAGTCTTTCCCAAAATCCATCATCAATACTCATCCCTCCCTTCTCGCAGCTTTTGGGGGAAAAGATCATTATGGAATGAAAGTGCATGATTCAGTCATTGCTTCTGGGGCAAGGTACATTCCAGAATTGAGCCCATAAAGCCATGTTTGTGTTTATTGTTCTCTTTGGTTAATCACAGTTTCTTTTGTGCAAGCACAGTTAGATATTCTGGGCCGACTATCCACTTCATCGATGAGCATTATGACAGGAAATGTATTCTTGCTCAAAGAGTCATCCCAGTATTGGCCAACGACACTGCAAAGGAACTGGCCACAAGAATTCTCAAAGCGGTAATTTACTTCAATGCTCTTTTTACTGCAATTATGTTGAGGTTTCGATTGGCAGGCTTGTTAGATAATGGCGATTTACGCACTAAAGGCCTTGCTAATTAACTCGCTCACTAGGTGACACCTTGTGCTTTCTAGGACCATCGTTTATATGTGGAAGCAGTATCTGCTTTCCACGAAGAGCGAATAGTTTGGAGGGAAGATGGTGTCCCCCTCATTTGGAGCATAGAAATCCCGAGCTGTACAGCTAGCAGAGCCGTTTACCAGCTTCCCATGCAGTTCGCCTTTTGAGTCTGATAGTCATCTGCATTTCGGGAATGCTTGTCTTTGTAAATGGGAGTATTCGCGGAGTTTGCTCTGTGCAAAACTTTGTTAGTCCATCTGGATTTCATGTTTCATTGTTCTGCAGGCTGTATTATCTTCACGAATTATTAAATAGTTGATTTACATATTAGCTTAACGAGTGATCACTGCTCAGAGGATGAGGATCTTAATGCTGCAGCAAGTGATGTTTGCTTTCCTCGAGAATTAAATAAGGGCATGTCTACTCGTGCTTTCAGATGGACTCGTCGCAACTGCATTCTTTGCCTCTAGACTTACTATCACCTTCTTTTCAGGGTTAGGAATCAAATCTACAATTAGTAGATATGTAAGCTGGTTTACGGAACCTTATATTGGGTCTGCACCTGCATTATATAGTAGAGAAAGACGAGGAACTCATGGACTAATGGCTACTTCTTGTTTTAGGTAGCCAGAACAGAGACCAGAACAGAGATCAACTACCAACTACCGTTCTTCACTTTTCAGCAATCTTCTGTACACAAAATGCCAAAATCTGTACAGTCCTATATCAACTGGCCTGTTCAATCATTCAGAAGACTAATGATGAAGCCAATCGAAAAAAACTTCACTTGAGGCTAATTTTTTAGGGGCAAAATTGGATTGATTTCTCTTTGTAAGAGTTGAACTGGTTGCAAGAGCTTCTGAAAACAAAAGAATCTGGCTGCTGCAATCATGCGCCCCTCGCATTGCTGCCGAAGACCTCGCTTAAATGCCCGGCTCTTAGCCTTGTCTTACTTGCGAAGTCGTCCTTGCAGCAATACAATGTCTCAGCCAAACTCTCGTGCCGAGCGGCTAGCCTTCTCACGCCTGCAGCCTCGTCGAGAGTTGTCCTCTTGTAGTTACTGAACCACTTGGCCTTCATATAGCTCTTCCTCCTCCACGGCGGGATAAGCAACCCTGTGCTCCGCAAGGATTGATACATTGCCGCACACATCAGCCTGATCACCTTCTCGAGGTCCTCCGGTCTGCCGACGAAAACCGGAGGAAACACACTTACCAGCGACGAGTAATGGTTGGAGGGCCGTGCTATGTGGAATTGCCCGGCAAGAGAAACCTCGACAACGCAGCGCGTTCCTTCGACATTGACGTCCACGTACTCGTAGGCTCCGGCCGGATACCTGGACGTTCTGTTCCAACTTGATTTGCAGAGACCTGTGGGAACACGAATTGGTCAGCAACCCACACGGAGTTGAGAAGCCTAGAGCTGCACTGACATGATGCAAATTGAGAACCTCCTGTCTATAGACAATAAAAAAGAAGAAGCTAAACCGACCAGCATCGAAGCCCTTCAGACGCAAGCTGATCACCAACTGACGCTTCAGCCCCTCCGAGAATCCATTGTTCCCGATCAACCCCCGCGCAGCTTCAACCTCCGTTCGGATCTTCCTCTTCACATCATCGGAAACGACGTCTTCGCAGCCTCGGAACAAGTCGAGCAGCTTGTCCTTGGTCGTCTCGGAGTCGGACCAGCAGCTGCTCTCCGACTCCTCCCGCCTCATCTCCTCCTCTACCCCTCCTCCTCCTCCTCCTCCTCTGATCATGCCCTCCCTCTCCAGGAACGACGCCACGAGGTCGGCGAGATCGGCGAGGCTCTCGGCGTCGCCGTCGCCGTCTCCCCGCCGCGAGCCGGCCACGTCGTCGAAGGCCGCCGTCAACCTCCTGAACCGGGCCGCAGCTCTCGCCATCTCTCCGTCCCGTCGGCTCCGTGAAGGGGGTTCGTGAAGGAACTACGGAGAAAAGAGGGACGGATTTATAATGGAGTTTCTTGGTGGTAGGGCGAGGATGGCGAAATGGTGTGCACATGAAGGAGGACGGACGAGGATTCAAGAACGAAGATGGCGAGAGGATGAAGTAACGATGGAGATATAACGTGGGGGGCCGCCGTGCGGGAAGGTAACGGCGTTAACGGGGGTACGGACGCCGATCGGATGATGTACGTACGTGGGCGTAATTACGGGCGAACTTCGACGAAATTAAGAATCCGTGCCCGAAAATAGGTTAAATACAGACTTTGGGGTCCCACTTTCTGCTTGAACTTGCCTCTCACTCTCCTCAAGAGAAAATATTTTATGCCGTAAGCTGGCCGGCATTGGTGAATTAGAGGGGAAATCTGTCGTATTATCAATTTACAAACTTGCCCTCCCTAGAGATCTGCCGGTCGAGGAAGTATTAGGTGGTCCGGAACCACCGGTCAGCATGATCCCAGACTCCGCCTCCGCCTTTGGAGCCTAAGGCATGTTGCTTGAATTTGCACATTTGCCTGTTTGAAAAGACCGTTTCTCCTGTTTGTTTGTATATTCGGTGTTTGTACCGAATAAATTGAAAAGTCATGATCGAATTGCACGTTACATTAGAATTTAGGAGTCATTTGTGCTGTTTCCATTTCGATTATTAATTTACAAATGCTTGCTTGGAGAATTTCTCGGTCATTTCCCCTTGAATGTCGACATGGCTGTAGCCTTTTTCCAAGCCAATCCTATCAAACGTGATGACTTTGACTGCAATCAGTCAGCCAGCCAACGAATGTCTCGGCAATGACGGCGTTAAACGACGAAGAGTAGATGCCATGCTCTCCCGGGAAGCCCTCACGTGCTCCCCACCGCGGAGGCGGACCGGAGGGGTTCCGGGGCACGTGGGAGGCGGCGAGGGAATGGACACGTGGAAGAGCGGAGTCCTACGTGGCAGAGGAAGCTCGGATGCTCTGCCGTTGATCCGTTTTTGCGCCTCTTGTACACGTGGCGAGATGTGGCCACTCGACGGACAGTTTGAATCTAGCCTTTTTGTGTTTTGTCTTGCCGTCATATTGTGAAACACGACCAAGTTCAATGAACCAGAATGATGTCCCGAGTTCAGGGTAGCTCATGGTTAGAGATATCAAAACGGGCCACCAACCCTCCTCTTGATTCGTATATGATGAACACTATAATTATATGTTAGTAATTAATTTATAGGTGGATTTAAAGTGATAAAACTCAAAATAATATGGATAATAAATAAATTCATTATTTATATAGGCCTAATCTACCTTCGTGACTATTTCTTCGCTCTCTCTTGCCCTTGCTTGATTTTGTGCTCACTCACTCGGCGCTCTCAATTCAGTTTTGTGTTAAATAGGACATTACTCTGGTAGTATGTATCGCGTTAGATATGCATTGAGTATGAACTGGGTTGGGTATGTATTGTATGAAAATGAATCAACTTGGGCACCAATGCCAAGGACTCTATTGCCCATGCCCGAGTCCCTAACATTGATGGACATGCCAAATGCCTTTCACAAATGCCATGTCGGGGGTCCCCAATGTTCGAGTGTTGGTCTCGACATCAAGTTCAAGTCCAAAAAGGTAGTGCTTGGATCATCGGCCTTGAGGATTGTGCCCCTGATGCTCGTGCATGAGAATCCGGTGCTCGCGTAGGGGTCCATCGAGGTCGGGCTTGGTAGCCCGACCAAGTGTGAGCCATTCCTCTTGCAAGGTAGCGTTCATGTTTGGTTCGAATTCTCACAAACCTTACTAGAGACTAGTTAGAAAAAGAAAAAAGAAAAAATCGTGAGACGTTTTACTTTTATGAATAAGAGATATGTGCGATCAAAGATTTGGTCACCTAAAGTCTATTTCAGCGTCCAAATTTGACGTGTTTTCTTTTAATCGTTGTTCAAAAATGTTTACTTATGCGATCTTGATTATCGTAGAGATTCTAAATACATTCGTTTCCGCAGCCATGCACTATTAATTAATGAATTACAGGTCGATCACGTAAACCTCATATTAACACGATTAATAAAAGTACGATGACCTAATATAAAGTGTGGAAATAAAACCCGATACAATATCGAACAGCAGTATATTTATTTCATTACCATGTTGTTAGGTCTCGACATCGGACCCCGTGAACTATAGTCAAAATTGAACATGCACGTGACTTAGATTGACCGAGGCATGCTCCCTCAATTTTGCCGGGACCAGCGCCTTCCGATCTCTCTTAATTTCCTCCCTATAAATATGACTGGATTAAAAAAAAAAGCGTCCCTCCTAATAAGTATTTAATGATTCTACTTAGAAAGGCCGGGACTCTGTTGACTTTGACCGCCGTCGGTCAGCGGGCGACGCCTGCGCATCGGCGGCGTCGGACGACCGTTTATGTTTGCGGAGCGTGAATCCCCACGTTCTGCGGTGAAGCGCCCACGTGTTGGCCAGCCAAGGAGCCGGATCGACTCGGGAAAGGGGGATGTTGATGCCACGTGGGGGGTGGCAGGAGCTTGAGACGTGGCAAGGTGATGATCCACGTGGCAGAGAAATCTCTAATGCTTTTACCGCAAGTTGTACACGTCATGAGATGCGGCGACTCGACGGCGGGGGTCTGAATCTATTCCTTTTCTGTTTTGTTTGGTCTTTTTTTTTTTTTGGTCGAATTTGTTTGGTCTTTTTGGTTCCTTGTTCTTTTGCGAAGCTACGAATGGTATGGAGGTACACGACGGAAATGGATCTCAAAAGTGGCAATGTGCCACGCGATCAACCTCAAGCCTAGAGCTTGTGATAGAGAGTATGATGGGACCCGATCGACACATGGCGCTGGACTGGGCTAGGCCGAAAAATGAACCTCTCAACCGTCCGATCTCAATCGAACTGATTGAAAAGTAAGTCAGCGATCCAACATTTGGCTTAAGTCAAGGGATTCGAATATGATACATGACCAAGTTCAATGAACCAAAATGGTGTCTAGCTTTGGATAACTCTCGTACGGCATTTATTCAAATGAACAATCATTCAAATAATTGGCATAATTTCATGAAAACATTCATCCAAGTATCGGAAATCGAACACGGCATAATATTTGTGACGAACTTTTTTAAAGAGTTATGACATTTAACCGATCGAATGAAAAGTTGCATGACACTCAAGCGATTGGAAAAAAAAATCATTACATCTAAATGAGCGTTGTGCATAAGTTATGATTCGATTGTTGTTGTAGGTCGATGATTGTACTATAGCCATCGATAATTGTGGCTATCAACAAGCTCCTTTGCCATCGATAACTTATCAATGGTTTCATTGCTCAACACCGAACTCTTGTATCAATGTCACGTCGATTATCAAAAAATCGTGGTCATCAACACTCGTCTAGAGCGCAATCGTTCGAAAGAGCTCTGTATCGGTGTCCATATGTCGGAGTTGGTGAGTGTTTTGACTTGTTTGACTAGGAATTGGAGGGAAAGAAAGAGAGTGCGGCGCCGGCTCAATGGGCCTTGATGGGCTAGTCTGGGCTTCTCATGCTCGAGCTCTGCTTGGTCTCTTCCATCCTAGTTGGGCCTAAATCAGGCTAGAGAGACTGGTGGGCTAAGAGATCAGGCTTAATGGACTTGGTTCCAAATGGGCTTTAGCGTGAAAACTGGATCGGGCCGACGGTATTGGTTGACTCCCGATGTCTCCGTCGGTCAAATTTCGACGGTATTTGGTTCTAATACAGCCTTTAGCACATCCAAAAGAATCTAGCAGCACCCCAATAAGGTTCCGATCTAGGGGAAACAATCTGGACCACACATGACATCACACACCGCAAGAATCAAGGACTGTATCCAAATTGAATCAGGAAAATTTCTATTGATGACAAATTTTTCTGTCGCTTGGTCAGGAAGAGCACAATATACAGCAGCTAAATGCCAGAATTTTCAATGATGACAGCATCTCTCTCTCTCTCTCTCTCTCCCTCTCTCTGATGCCAGCACCATTGCAATGCAGCAGAAGCAGAAGAGCTTGATAGAGGAACAATTTCAATCCCCATGTTCTGTGTCATCATCCTCGCCTACAACGTTTCTGACAAGCAACATAATCCAGCTGTCCACAACCAGACTTATAAGCTATACAAAATCATCATTTATCTCGCAGCACGACATAGCTAGATCCATTGGTCTTCTGTATCTTGGATATTCTCCTCAAGATCTCAGCGAAGGCATTCTTGTCCTGCATCAAGGAATTCAGCGACTTAGAAAGGACAAAATGAAAATAATACTTAACCTGCTTTCAGCACATTCCAATAATTAATGGATAATGCAGATAATACAAGAGATGGTTGTTTTATTTCTAGTTGTAAGTTCAGCATAAGAAGCAAGAATAAAAGCTTCCCAGAAAGTACATCAGCACATGAATAGCTAGAGTGGTGTTTTTTATGCAACATATCGAAGTGCGGAAAAGAAGAAGAAAGATTATTCATATTATGTAGAAATCATCCATATCTTAAATAGTTCCCTCATACGAGACTTTTCAAAACTTCAATTACTGATGTAGTGACAGCAGTTCCAGAATCATTGGCAGAAGCTGAGGATACAAGATGTCAAAGATTGACCCAGTACCTCTGGGCTTTTGAGTCTTGCTTTGAATTTAGCGACAAGATCCTGTGTGGTAACAGGTGCCTTTTGCAAAATGAATGCTCTTATCTCTTCTTCTGCAACTGGTCCAGTTGGCGAAGTGGATGCACTCTTTGAATCCGACTGTGTAGCTTTAGAGGGAAAGCTGCTTTTAGAAGTAGGCATGCTTTCATCTTTTGCAGAAGATTTTGCTTCCTGATCCCACAAAATCAATTGAGAAAATGACAGAATTACAATTTATCTTGGCTATGCATAGCAAGTTCACATGTCCAGAGTAAAAATACCAAAGAAATAATACAGAAACCAAACTACAAGAGAATAGAGTCAAAAGGCAAAAACATACAGTTTCCGTCTTCACCTTCTTTTGGGCTGCACCATTCGAAGGTTTAGCATCATCTCCATTCAACTTCCTCTTTCCCTTGGCAGATTTGGAAGTAGGTGGAGTTCCCTTAGCAGATGCAGAAGGGATGGGCTTTGAAGGGCTCTCTTCTGCAGGTTCTTCTTTGGGGGCTTCCTTCTGTTTAGGGGCCAGTACAGGTGAAAATCCAACTTCATCTTCCATCTGCACAAAGCAAAATGAGACATTAATTGAAGCAGCTGTGACCATGCATCTTTCAGAACAAAAAAATGGTTAGCTTCCAATCATAATTGATTGTCATCACAGCAATTATGCATATCCTTGAGCAAAAGAAAGCCATGATAGAGGAGCTGAAAATAATGAAAACCTAATATTTTTCTACCAAGCAGTCAATTTGAAAACTTACATCCTCATCATCGTCATCTTCCTCAGCATCTGAATCATTGACCCCACTAGCTCGTCCAAGCAGCTTCTTTAATTCTTTTCCAGATTTACTCAGTCCTCCTTCCTCTTCATTTGCTTCATCCTCATCTTCATCATCCTTAGAATAAATCAATGCACAATCATCATAACTAGTTCTCATAGGCATCAATGAACACTACACTTTTCGCTACTCAACTTTGTGTGGTATTATGCAAGCCCCAAACCCCAATCCCCCGGGTGAAAAAAGAAGAGTTAAGGCTTTTCACCCTTGTTATGACCACAAATCTCTGTGTTAGTCATAACTCTGAGGGTAACTTTCACAAACCAATGAGTTCATTTGATTCTGTAATTAAGTGTGAATCACTCAAAACATTTTTCGAGTGACAATTTGACATGTATCAAGAATTTGCCAATTCTGCAACACTATATTATTCCTATGTTATTGATGCATAAATGTGTTCAGATGCAGAAAATTTTCACCAGAATACTATTACAATAGTTTAATCTCAAGCAAATAAACTATTTCACAAAAAATAAGATGGATGTGGAAAACCGTAGTTGGCCATAATTTTGAAAATTCAAGGTAGAAGTGTCACAATTCTAAAGTCGAGAGATTGAAGGACAATAGAGAGTAAATTTAAACGATCAAAAGTTACTTTCCCAAAAGTTGAACGATCGAAAGTAACTTTCACCCTTACTGCTATCCAAGCAGACCTTGAACAAATATCTCATTTTCTAAGCCAATGACAAATTGAGCTTTGATAGAAATACTAATCAGGAAAATCAAGATATAAAAATAACAAATAACTGCTGTAATTTGACAAGCATTATGATCATGCCCAAAAAAATTTAATTTTAAAGCAAGGAACAAAGAAGTGGTAAACAATGGAGCATCAATCTGAATAAGACACAACACTGGCTCTCTGCTTACTAAAGAAATGCCATCCTCTGACTGTCTTGCCTTGCCAATTCATGTTAGTAACCAAATAACACTTCATCAATGCATTGCCGACCAAATTATTTCTGGCATTTCCACCAAAAGACCTAGTTGCATAAAGATAAGCATAAATACTTTGATTTCTGGAGGAGGAGGAGCTTCAGGTGCCAAATCTTCTCGTTCATGTGGTTCATTACCAACAGCTTCATCATCATCAGTAAAAATCTCTTCATGCTCCCAGTCATCACCTAGAGCAAACAAACACAGATACATCAAACATAATGAGCATCTGAACTAATGGCATATTAGGGGATCCCAAGAAATCACAGAAATGCTAAAAGGTGCAAAAATGTAAAACCAAGGAAAGAAAAAACAACTGTGATTCTCATATGGAAGTAAGGAGTGAAAAATAATATAATGTTGACTGAAGATTGATTACAATTGTAATTCATGATATACAGAGAGTACTTCCTAAAATGTCCCTGATTTCTCACAACAAAATAGACACTTGGTCTATCAGCTGAACTTCTGAAAAAATATTACTTTAATAAGAGACAAGGAAAAGTCCAATTTAGACTCTAAATTGAGTTTTTCTTCCCTAATTTACTCCTATTTTTTTCTTTACGTTTTTATAAATAGAAAGAATCTAATTGTTTGCAACATAAAACAGCAGATGAACAGTACAGCCTCTCTGAACCACCCCCCCCACCCAAAAAAAAAAGGAAAGAAATAAAAAGAGGATATTCTTACCCTTTTCGATGTCATCATCATCCAAATCTAGATCACCTCCCCTTGGACCTTCTTCATCATCATCATCACCGCCCCTTTTGTTGAGTCCTAGTCTACTCTTCCTTGCTGCCTCTTCTTCTTCATCTTCCTCTCCCTTGTCTGAAGCATTACCTTCATCATCGTTGCCACTTGTCTTTTTACGTCCTCCCCTCCCACTGCCACTACCACTGCCACTACCACTACCACCACCTCCACTACTATCCTTGTCTTCGAATTTCTCAACCTCACCAAAGGCAGCAGCTCCATTATTAGCAGCTTTCATCATCCACCTCTGATAACCATCAGCAGTTTTCTTTCTGTTTTTCATTTTCTCTTCTGCTTCCTCCAAAGTAAGTTGCTTGTACTGTGCAACTTTGTTAAAGTTGTACCTTTAAAGCACATGACCAGTTTGTCATCACTCCAATTACATTATATATGAGTTGTATAGCAGACCACAATGCCTTGGCTTGACTAGGGCAAGCATAACAGGTTCACAGCTTTCCTATGACAAAGGTAATAAAGGAACACCATCTGTCTTACTGGAACACAATTACAAGCTCCCAAATTAAAAATAAAAATTTTATGGTATTACAACTACACCTCCACCTCCACCCTTCCCCACCCAACCCCCCATCAGCCTGCCCCGCTTTCTTTACTCCCCCTTAAACAAAGGTGTTGTTTGGTTATAAAACCAATTTGCATGGCATATTTTTTTAACAATTCCTAGACAAATCATCCCTTCCTCACTAATATGAGCAATCTCCGACTATGCAAAAAAAACATTACACTCTTGTTGAGCATTATGCTCTTTTATCATGTACCTGCCTACATTAAATAATCTTCATTCTTGAATCTATCTTATAGTGCAAACGTCCTGCCACTTGATGTAGTTTCTGGTGCATGTTTAACAAATCACTATATTCGTAAAAAAAAAAAAAAATGTACTTCAAAAGCCGTAAAAACACAAATTTTCCTCTAATTTTAACCACAAAAGGGCACTTGGTCCAACCATTATTTCCAGATTTATTTAAGCTACGACAAGATTCTCAAGGAGTACAATTTGTGAAAAGTAGCAACCCCACCCGCTTGGCTAGAACCCTTGTATGCTGAAGAAAAGCCTAGAAGAGAGGAAAATCACAAAAAAGCAATGAGCTTTTTCATACCAAGAACCTGCAGGAATAGCAACAAACTCCTTCCCTTGAAGCATTAATAGGTAGTAAGTAGCTGACTGGGAACCTTCGAGATGGCCCTGATACTGAGACTGTCCCGTTTCATCCTCCAAAAGCCAGGGTTTGTTCTTATATTTCTCCTATGAGATGCAATTGTGCCAAAGAACAACAAGGGCACCAAAGAAAAGGCAACATCAGATCAGCCACATGTATTAACTTGAACGCAATTAGAATGTTGCAGCCCCTAAAATGAAATCTTCTCATAAACCTTAGCATGTCAATATGAGCGCCACAACAAGGATTTTTTAGAACCAAGATATAACCGAGTCAGATGCTTAAAATAATAATTGCAGAAGCTGAAAATTCGAGAGATAAGTACCACAATGAAATAGAAAAAGTACCTGCCTTATCTTTCAATATCTAAACCATAAGAGAACTAAAATTGAACCTATAAAATCATATTAAACAACTGTAATCCATACAAACATACGCATGAGGAGAACTATAATGACATGATGATAAATTACTGCGAATTCAAAGCATGTTACTCGACAAAATGCATCAGGAAAGAGGATTACAACCAAAAAAATGATTAGCTAAACAGAAGCGAGAATATTTGACCTATCCTTCAACTCCTATATACGGAAAAAGGCAGTGCCGATTGCGACATGTGAGGTACAGGACAGTTGATAACCATTAAGGAGACAATCAACAGACTTTATGAAACAGCAAAACGTGAAGTCCATTGATAAGGAGAATCCAAATGTACCCGCAAGGCATCCGTAACCTGACGCCCTAGCAGCCCTTCCTTCTGCGCGGACCACCTATTCTCTGCGCTTTTCTTCTTTGAAAAATTCGGTAAACCAGTGACAAATCTACCGATGAAGTAGTGCTTGTCATTGCTGGGGCTCGCTCGGACATTGTATTCCTACATAATGCACAAAAAAACACAGCATTTCAGCTTCCATTTATGTTCCTTTACGGCCACAGTACATGCATCTCAGCTTCCGCCCATATAGAAAAAAAAAACATAGACAGCTCGTAACCCTCCCTCACGAAAACTCAATCCCAAAGCAACAACCTCGAGTAACCCGAATTGACGAACTAAACGATCAAAAAACGAGCAACAAAACCCATCCTAATGCAAAACCACGTGCATACTCAGCCCACCAAAGGAACAGAAACGAGAGGAGGCGAGAGCCAAACCCTAATCAAGCGAGTGAGCGTGGCGCCACATTCGTAACACTTAGCCCGGGACTCCGCCATCGTCTTGCCGCAGGAGGAGCAGAGCGTCATGTGCTTGCAATTGCTCCCATAGAGATCCGCCGCCGACCCGCAACCGCCGCACGTTGGCTTCAACACAAGATCGAACGACATTCTTCGTCCGTTCCACTTCGCCGTCCACCGAGTCGCAGAATCCACCAGAAAAACTACCGCAAGATGAGAAGATCTTCAGGAAGACGAACCTCTAGGGTTTACTGCTGACCAAGCGAAATCCGGATTCACGTAATCGATGTCGACCTTCGATGGGGATCGAAATTCGGAGGCGATTCTCGTTGTTCAATTCAATTGTTAGTTGATGCTTCGCTGATGGTGATGCGGAGAGAAGCGCGCTTAAGAATGAGGCAGGAAAATTCGATGCGGGCCGGGCTTGGTGGGAGACGCGAATGTGGCCCGTCGAATTTTGTGCCGGGCCCGGAGGTCCATCTTTCGGCCCGGCCCGGCCCGTGCCATGTCTCGATCGGGTCCCATCATACTCTCTATCGCAAGCTCTAGGCTTGAGGTTGAGCGCGTGGCAAATTGCCACAACTTTCCAGAAGTTAGAGGCAAATTGCAAAAATTGAAGTGTCCGGAGGCAACTTTCGACAATTACGAAAACTTGAAGGGCAAAATGTAATTCGCTATCTTCACAAATACAAGGGCTTAATTCTTTTTAAAAAAATATCCAAACTTTAAGTTGAAATCCATATTTACTTCGATTTTTTTAGGAAAAAAGCCCCGAACTTTCATGTTAATTCCAGATTTTTTTTGATATTCAAGAATTGGCTCTAGATTCTTCATAATTTGCAATATCGGAGATCATTATCAAACCCAAGTCTTTATCAACATCCTTACTTTTATTCCTGATATTAATAATTTTAAATAAACTATTAGTCATATTCAAAGATTTGAATAAAATTTGAGATTTTAGTGAAAATCGAAAAAGAAATTAACTAGAAAGATGCTTGAGATAAAATGAGGATTCAATATAAAATTCCTGATTTTCCTTTTTAGGGGAATTATCCATGATTACAGCAACAACCGGTGCTCTGGTACTCTGACTTGGCTTGAAACGGCAGCCGCTTTTCGATAATTGCCAGCTGAACCAATTAAAACTCGCTTCAGCGCGGAGAAAATATTAGGTGTTCCGCGATCACCACATCAGTGTGGTCTGAACCACTCAAGAATCGGCACGTGTATCCATGTCGGGTACCACGTCACCGTCGTAGTAATTACAATCTAACGACAAGAAGACGCCACGTCAGACGTTGACTCTTCTCCACCCAAAAAATGATTCCTCAAAATTCTTCGGCTCCTCCCAAACTTCGAGTGAAGAAGGGCCACAAGAATGAAGCCAAACTGGAGAGACAAGGCTCTGTATCCAATCCTGGGCGGGATCACCGTCCTCCTCCTCGTCTACCTGACCTTCGACGGAGCCAGCTTCAGCTTCACCTTCCCGGTCCTATGGCTTCCGAAGATGGGCTTCGTGGGGACGAACTCGACCCGGTTCGTGATCGCCGACGACGGCGGGAACGGGGGTGTTGGAGCGGGTCGAGTCCAGTCGGCGGTGTACGTCAATGGGTGGAACTCGTATTGGTTGATGGAAGAGAGCGTGTGGAGTCAATCGAGGGCGAAGGTGTCGGAGATGATGAAGAGAGGAGCCCGCATGGGGATGACCGTGTGCAGGACTTGGGCTTTCAGTGATGGCGATGGACCCAATGCGTTGCAGAGGTCTCCGGGCGTTTTCGATGAGAGGGTGTTCAGGGTTTGTAAAATGAACTCCTGCGCTCTGTTTTTTTCTTGATTGGGAACGGTTGTCCTTTCATGTTCAGTGTCGGTGATGGCGAAGTGTAGTTCTTTTCTGCCATTCCTAGATTGGTTGCAGTGTTGGCCGCAGAAAGCACGCGGAGATTTATGACGGTGGTTTAGAAACAAAAGCATTCGCTATTCGAATTTTAGGATTTAGTAGAGTTTTGGTTCCCGGGTTCAAATTCAGTAGGAGTTAACTGAGTGTGGATTGAAAAAAATGCAGAACACCTCCTTTTTGGTCATTTGTTTTACCGATACGAGTGTTAGCTGTAGACCGTAGTGGTTACAGTAGAATATAGTTTACACGGCTGCCGAAAATGGTTGTAAGCAGCGAGTCAAGCAAAGAGGCCAGTGATTTGTGCTAACTTTGTGGTGGGGAGATGCTCAACAAGATGTTAAAATAGGTGTCAGTATGTTTGTACTCTTGTCATTCTGTGATGGCTCTCCCGCAAATACAGATTTCACGTTTTTATATAAACAACATTGGCGGGGATATTTCGGAGTTATACCTTTATTGATCTGATTTCAGGGATTAGATTATGTAATTGTTGAAGCTCGGAGGAATGGGGTGCGAGTAATCCTGAGCTTGGTCAACAATTTGAACGCTTTTGGTGGTAAAGTACAGTATATCAAATGGGCACAAGCAGCTGGAGAGAATGTCTCTTCATCAGCGGATTCATTTTTCTCGCATCCCACAATAAAGGAGTACTACAAGGCTTATATCAAGGTAGATTCTGCTTTCATTCTGCTTCATGCTGGGCATTAGAAGTGGATGAACGTCATTCCATGTGCCTCAGTATTTTGCCTGCACAACAACGAGATATGATTGCTTGCATAACTACCTTTCATTGTGCAGGCAGTAGTAACGAGAAAAAACTCTATGACAGGCGTTCATTATTTTGATGAACCAGCTATTTTTGCTTGGGAACTCATGAATGAACCTCGTGGTGTATCTGGATCATCTGCGCCACTTCTCCAGGTAAATTCTCTCTCTCTCTTCTTTAGGTCATTGTGACTGTTAATTCAGCTATGCCGACTATGGTATCAGAGGAAGAGTTTAGGTTAATGTTTCTAAAAACTTGTCACTTCATGTCATTCCCTGAAGCTGACTTTAACATTAATGGAAAAAATCATGTCGATTCCATTCTCATCATATATCTTAAGATTTAGAAGACTAATTCCTTGGATGTTTGCAGGCTCATGTTTCTTGCTGGATATAATTCTGTGATCCTCTCGAGTGAAGAACATACCTTATTTACTATTGAAAAGAAATCCTCAAATATCTCCTGGATATTCGCATCTAGCAGACTGAAAATTTGATACATTTTGTTATTTATCACTATTTCGTGCTGATTCCATGCATGAGAAACAATCTTGTGGTTTGTTATGCTATTAGCTTGTCATTTTTTTGTTGCGTGTCGCACGTACTCTTATTTTTTTCTTGTGCTTCCATCCTGATCTTGGTTTTGGTTGTGTAACAGTCTTGGATCACTGAGATGGCTGCGTATGTCAAGAGCTTAGACCAAAGACACCTTGTTACGATTGGACTTGAAGGATTTTATGGGTTGCAAACGCAGGAAAAAAGTGCAGTTAATCCTGGAGAATGGGCATCTTCACTCGGAACAGATTTCCTTAAGAACTCAGAAATTGACAACATTGATTTTGCTTCTGTCCATGCATATCCTGACAGTTGGTTAGTAAACTTCGGCCTGGGATGATGCTTGTAGAAACTAAAGTCACTTCAATAATTAACTGGAAGATGCTGCCACTTGAAATTTGTTGAAATGAGAACGCTTCTCCCGATATTGCTAGCTGCACTTTTTGGTTAATAATGTCTAAATTAACAACATGAAAAGGAGTGGCAATCTCAAAAGCTTCCATGTAATTGTTTTAAAGGAGCTATAGCCAATGACTCTTTGCTTTCTATACAAATTTTGCATTGCTGTTTTCTACTTTACTTTTAATTTCTTTGCTGTTGATTTCAGGATCCCGGAAGCCAGTTTGGATGAAAAAGTGAAATATCTTTCACGGTGGGTGGATTCTCACATACGTGATGGGGATGACAAGCTGAAGAAACCGGTTCTTTTCACAGAAGTTGGGTCCTCATTGCGTCAAAATCAACAAGAGTCATATCAAAGAGATATATTCTTGAAGATAATATATGACAAAATATATGAATCAGCCAAGAAGAGGCAAGCTGGAGCTGGAGCCTTGATTTGGCAATTGCTAGTAGATGATACGCAAGGATACGCCGATCAATTTTCGTTTGTGGCCTGGAATCACCTTTCGACTTATAAGTTGATCATAGAACAATCATGCAGGCTGAGGAAAATGTCGGCGAAAGAAGAGACGAGTAGAAAATATCGCCGGAATGATCCGTGTCCCTCTTTTGGATCTTGACGGCTATTATGTATTGGTTAGAGCCAGTTGAAGTACCATTTGAATTTCTAATGGGAGGGACGAATTCAGGCGAGTTGCTGCATTTGTGATTGTGTTCTTGAAATGGTGGGAAGAGAGGTTAAGAGGGACAAATGCGACGATGCTTCTTCCTTGTGAAAGGCGACGTGGGGAAAGTGAGATATCGTGTAATTGTGATTTGAGAAGTTACTTGTAGAAGTTCGAAAATCGCGATTTCTCACTTGAAATTGCAAGGTTGCATGTCTGTTCCCCCCGTCGATTCAAATTTATGTTGGTGGTCTGTCCTTATAAGTCGATCCAACACATGTACCCCCGAGTCCAATGTTAGTGAGTATTGTAGTGTCCATTCACGTTACAGTTGATAGAATTTTTTACTCCCGGTCACCTAACAGTTGAGTGACATGCTGAAGTTGTATATTGATGTATCATGTATACTAGATTTTCTATGAAATGAAATCATCTGTCATTTGTTTCTTTAGTTTCCTGGACATTTTCCTATGCTTGTTCATCCGATTTGAACTGGCAGATTCCTGTATGCCTTCGTATTCCATACTGAACAAGCAATTTCAGATGCAGAAGACTTTTAACTCAAAAAGAATCAGAGCTTGAACTCCAATATCTCAGAAACCAAGTACCAAAGATCACTCAAGAGAGACCAGAATTCTATACAATCTAGAGCCCCCGTTACTCTTCTAAACCACAGCAAAATAACTCTGGTAAACTATTAAGCCTAGGCCACACAGCTGCACCTGCAGTCGGACATGCATTTCTTGCAATCGGACAGATTCGGCTTCCTGCTGTTGCAGTCGCACCTCCTCGTGCATTGGCCTTGCGATGACCCGCCCCACAAGCACCGTCCCATGCAGCGGAGAACTGGCCCGCATGATGGGCAGCCATAGTTCAGCCTGTCCATGATACAGTCTCGGCACGCACCGCAGTCCGAAGGACAAGCCATGGCCTTAGGAAGGACCATCATCACCCACAGCGCCAGCATTATGAGTGGCACAAGCGCTAGCTTGAACATCTTCTTCATCTCTTTCTGTACCCGATGTGATGTGCAGGATCCTCTCTCTGTTTGCCAATATATAAAGGTCTCTTGCTTTTGTTACGGCCTTTGTCTTCGGAGTAATGATCACTCTTCCATCTGCTACCATTAAATGTCTGCCCTCCCTTCTTGGTTTGCTCGAAGTTTTATCTCATCGGGTTTAGTAGCTCCTACACTTGTGTTGATACGACTGAACCTCGATTTGATCTCAGTAAATACTCGCTCTTCACTTTCTTACCGAGGCGGCAATCCGGATGGACTCTTTTAAGGTGTGATTGGTGCGTACGATGGCTTTGGCCCATCCCACCTCGATGAGCTTCCATGAGCCCAGATAGCAACCTCAATTTACTTTCTTGAAAGCCTCATTTACGGATTTAAGTGAATCGTATCGTGTTCTACTCGAGTTTTCGCTTTGTAATTTGCATTTTGACTCTTGTTGGGCAAACAATAAGAACGTGATAATCCTGATTGGCCTGTTTAATTTTGCTCAAGAAGCTTTTATTACAGATGAGCAAGAACATGATCGTCATGATTGGCCTATCTATCGAGTCGATCCATTGCCCATATAATCCTCAAATTTGCCTAATCGTGCAGGACAAGGATAGAATCAATTACTGCAAAGAGATACAAACGCGCTTGCCTGCTTGAAACTAGTGGATATCGTTCTAATTTTTAAGGAGAGCCCATGAAACCTCTCTCATGGTTGGCCTGCAATTTGGATCGACATCTACACATGAAAGTGCTTGATTCACGATCGCTTTCACTTCATTCATGGTGATTTGATCTGCCGGAAGCGGAAGACGTGCATCTAACAGACCTTCTAGCTCCATGCTTTGCTCTGATTGGAGGGAATTCGGATATAAACCGTGCTCCGCTGGGTGTTTTCCCATTATCACTTCGAGTGCCAGTATACCGAAGCTATAAACATCGCATTTCTCAGTCAAGCTCATTGTGTATGCGAGCTCTGGCATCAAGCAAAGAGAAATCTGTCATCAGACTAGCGATTTTGTCAAGCACAAGATCGTACAAATACAGTGTAATGGTTAATAAAGTCTGACATGCTGATGTTAATATAGTACTGAAGCTGTTAACCACAGGATTAGAGGCTCAATTAGTATGATCTTCAGGCATGTCCAATATCAATTGAATCATGCTGAAGGGAATGACTCAAGTGACAGATGAAGAATGATGCTTGGACTTGTAAAGCACAGAGAAAGAGGCGCAAGAAGAGTTACCCGGAGCGACGTAACCATATGTGCCTGCCACGGCCGTCCAATTGCTTGAATTGGGCTTCAAAATCCTAGAGATGCCGAAGTCGGATAGAAAAGCTTCGTACTCTGTGTTCAAGAGAATGTTTCGGCTTGATATGTCTCGATGAATTACGGGCGGTGTGCAATCACTGTGCATGTAACTCAGGGCACACGCAATGTCCCTCACGATCTCCACTCGCCTCCTCCAGTCGAGGCCTGCTGCTTCACTGCCGTTGCTCAGGACGCTTGCTAAGCTTCCTCTCTCAATCAGGTCGTACACGAGGAACTTATGAGGCCCGCTAGAGCAGAATCCGTAGAACTTAACAATGTTTCGATGTCGTATCGTTGTCAACAACTTGATCTCATTGATAAAGCTTGCATTGATCTGCTCTATTTCATCGCCTTCTGAGGACCTGATCTTCTTTATGGCTAACGCATGTCCTGTTGGAAGCAGAGCTCTGTAGACTCTTCCGCTGCTTCCCTCCCCGATGCAGTACTTGTCATCGAAACCCTCCGTGGCATTGACAATGTCCTCATAGACGACTTTCCCATCATAGTTCAAGACGGAGAAAACATTTCTGCGGTTCAGGCCGGCAATTCTTGCTCTTGCACTTTTCATTCTTCCACGGCATAGGATGAATTTTCCTAGCAATACTACAATGAGGAATAGAACGACTAATAAAGGAACTCCTAGTTTGATCCACAACTTGTGGCTTTTCTCGCGAACTGTGCTTTCCGGTAATTTAGCATTGCATGGTTGGAAACCTTGGACCGGGCCACACATGTTCTTGTTGTTGCTGAATGCAGTTAGGGCGGAGAGAAGGAAAACATCCCCATTGGGAATCGGACCTTCCAGTTCATTGTACGAGAAATCGACCGATATTAAACCGGTCATCTGGGAAAAGGAAGAAGGGATTTCACCGGACAGCTTGTTATGAGAGAGATCTAAATGCTCCAAGGTCAACTTTGCAATCTGTGGAGGTATATTGCCGGTGAGGCAGTTATGACTCAAGTTTAATGAACCTTGCAGCGCTAGGTCTCCAATCTGAGGTGACATAGAACCGTTCAAATTGTTAATCGCCAAGACCAGATTCCGCAGCCTCAAGCATTTCCAGAGTTGTTCAGGAATTGGGCCTCCCAGCTTGTTCAACGAGAGGTCAAGGTCCTCGAGATGCAACAGTTGCCCAAGTTGAGGCGGAATCGGACCTGAAAGCTGGTTCTCTCTTAAATTCAGCTGATACAGAGAGGATAAGTTTCCTAAATGTTGGGGTATTAATCCGATAATGCGGTTAGATGACAGATCGAGCTCAGCCAGTGCACTTAATTTCCCAAGCTCGTTTGGAATCTTGCCACTAATCTCATTTCCAGCAACATTTAGCAGAGTCAGCTTTAGGCATGAACCCCAATTCGGGGAGAGGACCCCACTCAACTTATTGTAGCTCAAGTCGAGATAGTTGAGGTTCGGATAGACACCGAAATCTTGGTCGAGATACCCTGAAAGGAAGTTGCTTTCGAGACGGACTCGCACAAGAGTTGTGCAATTTCTCAAGCTTCTAGGAATTGGACCCGTGAAGCCGTTGAAGGCGGCTGTGACAACCTCGAGGGAAGACTTTTGGCAGACCTGTGGTAAGGGACCGGAGAGATTGTTTTCGCCGAGATAAAGCTTTTTTAAGAATGAAGAGTTGGCGAGTCCTTGAGGTAGCGAACCCGAGAAGTTGTTTTGAAACAGCCGCAAATCGACTAGCTTGGTGCACTTGACAATGTCCTGAGGAATAGGTCCTGAAAGATGGTTCTGCTGCAAGTACAACATTGTCAAGCGAGTGAGATTGCCTATTGACGGCGGAATAGGACCAGTGAGATGATTCCCATATAAAGCTATGGCATCCAAATGCTTCAAAAATCCGATTTCACACGGGATCGAGCCATTCATACGGTTGTTAGGGATAGCTAGCTCTATGAGATTTGTGAGTAGGCCAATCTCCGAGGGGATTTTCCCGGTGAAATTGTTGTTGTGGAGTTCGAGGTACTGGAGTTTAGTCCAGTTGGAAAACAAGTGTGGATCGAGTTCGCCATTTATCATGTTGTTTCCAAGATAAAGCAAGGAGAGCTGAGTAAGGTTCGAAAGTGTTGGAGGGAGACTACCGGAGAGCTCGTTCCTGGAGAGATTGAGATGCATCAGCTTCGAGAGCGAACCAATTTGAGGTGGAATAGGCCCTGAGAGGTTGCATTGGCTGAGATTGAGGGACACGAGGTTGTCAAAAGACAAGAACTCCAAGCCTGTGAGGTTTCCTCCTAAACTTGCACCTGGGAGATGTATCTTCGTGATGCTGCCCTTCGTGTTGCAAGAGACACCGAACCATTCGCAGGGGCTCGTTGAGAGGTTGGGGCCGATCATCCCGCCAGTCTCCCACGACTGAAGTGCGGATTGGTTCGCGAGAGTCGACTTCCATGCGAGGAGTGCCTCTGCTTCTGAATTTGCTCTCACTTCAGCATTGCAAGATAAAAGTAGCAGAAACCAAAAGAAGATATTGCACTGAAGGTTGACCATTGTCACTCAAATTTTTCAAGGTCACAGAAAACTGTCAGTCTCTGTATTTGCTTTGCCTAATCATAGTAAAGACTATAAGAATAGATGAAAGTAGAGCACCCACCAAGAATGCTCAGAGTGAACTCTTGGTCGGATAGGCAAAATTTTCGAAGGGTACCTGCACCTAGCTGAACTCTTTCTTTCGCATGCATTCAACGCTCTTCTCTGCGTTCAACTTGTGGAAAATTCTATTTATAATTCCCTTAGATGGATTCACATTCTTGCTCAGTCCCTTCCAGAGATTGAGCTATTTAGTCAGATGACGACACGCCGTGGATCAGTCCAACTTCTCGATGATAGCATGCCGCGTTAGCTGCCTAGACTGCCGGAAGCCGTCGTTATCTTGACTGCTAAAACGATGGCTACATCAGGAGAAATTCAGAGAGCCTAGCCCGATGAGGATGGATTAAAGAACATGGTGGTCACCAAGAACAACCCCAGTCTCCACGGGAGGAATTAATTCAGCAGTTCATCGCACGGCGGCGACGTTATAAGCCAAGACGATAAGGGGTCGACGTCGATGTTGGTTTTGCTGCATATTTTCTTACACCGTGTGGCGTAAACGCCCATTTCCTGACGTAACTTGGAATTTCAGTTCGCCTATGAACATCAAGCGGACGAATTTCACCAGGGACTTGCAAAAGGATATGTGGACCGCTGCCGATCGAACTGGACCTTTTGTTGGTACGCTAATTGACCGGACTTTACAGTAGTTTCCCCGATAATAGCTACGATCCTGCGAGGAACCGCTCCTCGAAGATCGCTAACCGAGAAAGAAAGATCACAATCGTCCATTAAAAACATTTCGAGACATTGTATAACACGATGCTTTGCATTAAGCAATGGTTTCTCAAGGGGAAAATTATCCAAAAAATCATATATTTATTGTACAACGGTTAATTCGATCTTAAATATTTTAGTTTTGTCAATTAGTCCTAACCCTTTTGATGATACGCCACAAGAATCTTTGACCTCTCACTTATACCAACTTAATCCTAAACCCTTTTGACTATGTTCCATCTGAATTCTAAATCTTTCAATTACACCAATTTAGTTTTAAACCTTTCGATGGTAAATCCTCTCAACTAATAACCGGCTGAAGAATAAATTGACAAGTCTTCAAAACGTTTATGATTAAATCGTCATAATTGAAATGTTTATAACTGAACTGATTGCTACATAATAAGTTCAAGATTTTTTGAACAATTATCCCCTTCCTTAAGAAACCATAAGAGGCTGATGTTACCGTGGAAAGGCATTCGATCAATGATGACCGGCCGATAAACTAAAAGATATAAAATAAATAAAATCAGTCGATAATCGAAATATGGAAAGATGTATGGGCCTTCACTAATTCATCAAATTTAGAGATTTAATTCCCGTCATTCACGGGGAAGAAGAGAGTCCCTATGCGCTTGGAAAATCAAGTCAAACGCCGTGCTCGACCAAAGTGCTGACCTATGCTCTTCTCTCTTTGCATGACTAGAGAAAAGAGAGAATCACACGTACATGGCACTACAAGAAAACACCGTATTTGCCACAGGTTTTGCCACGAATATAATCCAAAAATCCGTAGCTAATATAAATAGCCACAACATTAGTGACGAACGTCCCACCGTCGCCTATAATGTATCGCAAAATTTAGCAATGACCTGTTTAGTAGTCGTTGCTAATTTGCGACTGTATAATATACGTCGCAAATTAGCTACCAAAATAAGGTCGTCCCTAATTAGCTACCACAAAATATTCATGACAAATGTCATCCGCAATTTGCCACGAAACTTATGCCGTCGCCCCTTTGCCACGTAAAATGATAGTGATCGTCGGTAAGTGCCATCACTGGAATAATACCCTGGCTTGTACTCTGTGTGGGTTTAACGAAAGCGTATAGCGACGATGGGTTGTAGTGTCGCAACTTAGCCACTCTCATATTATGCAGTGGCTAAATAGCGACGGCAGTTGTCGTAGCAAATTACCAACGATATAAGTCTGTCGTTGCTAGAGCACCTACTTAGCCACTCTCCCATTATGCAGTTGCAAAAATAGCGACGACTGTCAATAGTCATAGCAAATTAGCGATGGTCTAAATCAGGCGTTGCTAATTAGTCAAATTTTAAGTGTTTATAAATTGATAGCATTAGTGACGGCCTTTGTTTTTTTCGTGGCTAATTAGCTGCTGTCATTTGAATTGCCGTCGCCAGCCGTGACAGAATCCCATGATTTACGTAATGCTTGAGCATTCGAACCTAATTGAGTGCAAGCAATAACAAACGTTACAAAAAAAAAAAACCTCATATCATATAGTAGAGGCCCATTAATTACATTGTTCTCCAACTAATCAAATACACCGTTCAAATAACTTATAAACCTTACAAGTTTTTACGTACAACTACTACCTATAAACCTAAAATTAAAAAAAAAAAAAGCCAAGTCGCCTGGAGCTCCAAAACCTTAGCCAGCCTCAATGTTGCATCCACGCTGCATCAAAAAATTGCTGAAGCCCGCCTGTTCTTTGTCGCTCGATCTGAAATAGATAAGTTAGGACAACGTTGATGAGTTATGTTAATTATTACATTCAATTTTTCATACCTGCACTAGCACTCGTTATATCCTATCTTCACATGACACCAATCATGGCATAAATCACCGAGTTGGCAAATACCTCTTGGAAGCCTGAAAATCTTTCAAGCTTATTTTTTCATATTGAATATATCTACAACCCATCAAATTCATGTTCATCAGCTCAGAAGAAACCTTCTTGGCAAACGTAGTATCATGGACATGAAACATGCTAAGATCAGAATTTCAGTGATAGAAGAACAGAAAAGACAGATAATGCATATAAGAGAGGCGCATAGCCCACTCAATTTTATTGGTCATATCCTTGAATTTGGAATGAAAAGAAGAAGAGTAATGCAAAACACAGTCCCAAAATTTTCTTTAGAGATATCCTTGATTAACTTTTTGGTGCTCATCTGAAAGAGCTTAACGGCCAACTCCAAAAAAGGAAGGGTTCCCATATCAAAGCTCATTTGCCAACAAAGTAAAAAAATATACTATGTTTTACTTCCCAAACTTGCCAATTTGTCTTCAGATCATCATGTTATAAACACAAGTATACGTTCAAGCTTGAAACACAGTGCAAAACCTCATCTTTTTGCATTAAGAACATTAATCGTTACATCTGAGCCCAAAGGGAGCAAACACCTACTCCTACTCGCTAAATGAGCACTCGGAGGTTTCCCAGCCATGAATTCTATGAATAAATTCGAGTAAACCGAAGCAATTAAATTAGGCTTCCTTACCATGTGCGTACCAAGAAGCGCGTCCAAATATCAGTGAGGACTATGATGGAGTAACATATCTACGAATTCTAGAAAATGAGAAAAACGTAAGGGTCACAAGAGCTCCATCAAGTCACAAACCTAAATCTACCATCGCGAAAACGAATCACAGGGCTCGAACTTGCGCACTTTGCTCGGCGCTATCGCCCCAAAGCCAAAGCAAAAACTCTTCTCCTCTCAGTGAAGCCGAAATTAATCACTCCTCGAGAAAAACTCAGACGCACAAATAACAGAAGCCATCCCCTCCTCCAGGATACGGAGCCGAAGCTCCTAGAGTAAAAAGGCAGAACAAACTCGACGACCCAGAACAGGAGAAAACCCTAGCGTTTTTTGCACGAAAGGGAGAGCAATGGGTCCAAGAGATGAGAAAGAGCACCTTCTCGGCGGCTACCGGAGGAGAAGCGACATGGGCTGTGTCGATCAGAGAGTGTAGTGATCACCGAGCTTCTCCGACGCTAGGGCTACTACGACTTTAATTTTGGTTGGAGAGAGAGAGAGAGAGAGAGAGAGAGAGAGAGAGAGAGGGTTTGTTCCAAAAGTGTCTAAATATAATAGCAGGGAAGGAGGAAAATGTTCGCGAGCTTTTTGTCTTCCGATTTGCTTTTTGAGTCTGACTCGGTTAGTTTGACTTGGGATTTGTTCCAAAAAAGATGCATCTTTTTTGAATTTCCAACAGCGATAATAGATTTCATCAATTAAAATTTAACGCAGTTCATATTGTCAAAGTTTCAACGCAGTTGAGAATATCTTTCTAAAAAATCGTACATCAATAACTACATAAAAAATTTACAAGTCGGGGTTCTTATGTGGGAACCTCGGCCGTGTGTCGCGGAGTCATAAGCCACAGCGTGTTATTTTTTTCACGTCGGGGCAACGATATGACCATCGTCGCCTCCGACCATTACTAAAGTAATAATTAACGAACAATAAAAGATACCGAATGATAAATATCAATGGCTCCAATCCAATGTTAACTGTTTTCTAGATTTAAGTTACACGTAAACTAAATTTATAAGTTTAACTTACATCACAAAAATAAAAAGCCGTTGCTTTTTATTTCCTTTAGTTAATTGTATTTAATTATTTTTTGTATTTTGTTGACCAGCAAAAACTCAATCATTAGATTAACCATGGATAATATTCATTCCAATTTTTTTTTGGTTTAAGGAGAAAAACTCCCCAACATTCCAATCCAATTATTTCCTATCAAATTTAACTTCATAGATCTTATATCCTTCATTTATATGAGATTACCGAAGCAATTGTAACTTGACATAATATATTATTTTAAATTATGTATTGGCTAATGTGATCGTGAACACATCATTTATGGTCGCCCTCGCATAATTGTTTGCCGTAATATCAAGTACAAAATAAGACAATTAAAGAATCGTATATCTCCGCCCTTATCAGTTGCACAATAATCATACATATTAGCAACGAAGGTTACCATGTTGTCGTAATTAGCCACAAATTTTTTTCAATTCGTGGCTGATTTGTGACCACAATTCACTGGTTGTGGCTGATTTGTGACAACAACAATCTTGTCGTGTCTACTTGCTTTGTGACGACAAATAACACACCGTTGCTGATTAGTAACGATAACTAACTGTCGTGTCTAATTTCTGACGACGCCTTACAAATTGTGGCCGATTTCTGACGACATATTAATTGTGGTCGCTGATTTGTGACAATAAGTAACCGATCGTGACTGATTTCACCCGAGACAAAGGGCACGTCTTTTACGAATATTTAGTGTAGTTGTAGTTTTGTGATGACAGGTTGCAGAAGGTGACTAATTTGTGACGACGTATTATGTTGTAGTGGCTGTTTTATGACGACCATTAAATAGCAGTGGCTGAATTTGTCACAACTATTTACTGTTGTGGCTGATTTGTAACAACGGTTAATTCTAGTGGCTGATTTGCGATGATTATTACTTAATCGTGGCTGATTTGTGACGACTATATAATGATCATGACTGATTTGTGACGACTGTTTACTGCTGTGGCTGATTTGTAACAACGGTTAATTCTAGTGGCTGATTTGCGATGATTGTTACGTCATCGTGGCTGATTTGTGACGACTATATAATGTTCATGACTGATTTGTGACGACTGTTTACTGATCGTGGCTGATTGGTGACAACTGTTTGCTGTTCGTGGCCTAATTTGTGATGATAGTTAATTTGGAGTAGCTAATTTGTGACGATTGTGTATTTATGTGGCTGATTTGTGACGACGGTTGCTTTGCGGTGACTGATTTGTGACGACTATTAGCTGACTGTCACTAATTCGTTACGACGTTTAAATGATCGTGGCTAATTATCATGTTAGTGGGGTTGACCATCATAGTTACTGATCGTGACTTTTATGGCCAATATTGTTTAATCTGCTGTTGCACTTACATACTTTACATACATGAATATGAAGTGCACTAATAAATACATGCTCAACCTGTTTCATTATGACCATACACTTAATGAATTGCAACAAGTCTCAATAAAAACACACTCCACAATACATGTCCAATAACAGAACATTAGATGGAAATTACTATATCAGAATGAAAGAAAAATAAAGTATCGAATAACACTTACCTGTTGGTATAATGTATGAGCTATAGTTGATAGGTGGGCAACAATCACTTCTCTTGTTATGCAATCCAAGTTGACATGCACCTACCCGAATCACTAACGCAAATAATTTCGGAAAAGACATCAAATGGAAAAAAAAAACAAGCAGATATTACGTATACTTCTTCAAAATTAAAAGTGTTTAATTTAGTAGCAGCAAATTGTCAAACGTTTCATTGCTAAACTATAATGCAAAGCCCGTCAACTGGACACGTACATATTTTATTACCTCATATGAAGAAAATAAATACTAAGAGAACAGTAACGATCAAACATATCATTGTAATCAAATCTAATCATCTCAAGTGTACTAATAACAATTATTTAGATATTTTTGGTTTACTTTTAGTCACGCGGTACGCATATGTCTGCATGTAATTAAATCCTCTCTAATAAAAGTATGACATAAACTTAATACAACTAATATTATTTCGAATAGATCTACAACTAATATATACATCGAATTAATCCTGATTGGATATGAAATACTCTTTTTTTTCCCGCATAGTGTTCTATACATTAAAATGAAGAGAGGTCGCTTCTTTTGACCAGATCTGGACTCGTTCAATGTAGATCTAGTCCTGAATTGAACGAACCAAGCCATACAAAAAATACATCAGATCTGAGCAATCCCACTCGACACCATCACGTTAACATCTGTACAATATAATGAAAACGAGAGAGAGAGAGAGAGAGAGAGAGAGAGAGAGAGAGAGAGAGAGAGAGAGAGAGAGAGAGAGAGAGAGAGAGAGAGAGAGAGAGAGAGAGAGAGAGAGAGAGAGAGAGAGAGAGAGAGAGAAAAGAAATGCACGAACCTTACAATGGAGTTTCTGCTCCGCCAGAGGAAGAAACTAGGGCTTTCGGGGGTTCAACATGAAAATAAAGAGCAACTGTGCTGCTAGGGTAGCTTTATATTCGTGATTCAGCGACAGTACAAAAAGTCATCGCAAAAAGTTGTGGCTAATTAGCCATGACCAAAATATAATCGCTAATTAGCGACTCAATTTCCCACGAAATACTCTTTCCGTTGCTAATTAGATACGAAGTAATAAATTAGTGGCTAATTAGCTACTGCTTTCTTAAATGAGTCGCTAATTATCGACGAAAATATGTTTGATGAAAATATCGTGACTAATTTGCAACAAACAAACTTCTTCGTGGCCAGCTAGTGACAAACAGTTATAGTTGTGGCTAATTGGCGACAAAGTTACCTACGAAACTTTTGTCGGGGCTACTTTTGTGATGAGTTTATTATGTTTGTCGCAAATGATGTGGCAAATAACGACGACGTTTGTGTCGTCGTTGTTTAGCGATGACTAATAGTTTTTCGTCGATAATTTCCAACGATATTAATTTGTCGTAGCAAAATCCGTCTCTATTAGGGATGACTTTTGTATCGTGGCTAATTTTTCGTTGCTAATTTGGTGTTTTCTTGTAGTGTGGGGTCGGTGCATATGATGACAAAGAGTAATTAGAGAGGCGATTAGTCATTTCACTAATCCCATGAGGTTAAACTTAGATGACATAGCAACTACCCTAAAACATCTCGACGAGATAGCTTGTAAAACTCACCACAAACGCATTCCTATTAGCAAGTGTCGAGGCCAATTCGGTTCAAGCAAATAATTTCTACACGGAAAGCATTACTTCGATAATTTAATTACGTCTAAAATGATAATAATGTTTCTCATTCACTTAATTTTGTTAGTGATTATACAAATTATCATTTGAGGAAAATAATTTCCAAAATCATTGAATTTTTTGTATGAAACAAATCGATTCAGAGGCTTATTCTACACGGCACGCGTTTCTCAATCTGGCTATACCATACCCTTGCACTGTCAAAGCATCAAGTGTGAATATATGCTCGTTTGCAGGCATGTATATATACACATATCGAGCATAAGCGCTCGACAGACATTACCATTCCAATCTTCTGAGAACTTGTAATAGAGAAGTGGGTACGTAGAAATGGGTGGCTGTAACAGGTCGCTTCTTGCGGCCACCGTGCTCGTTCTGGCTATTTCCGCCATGCTTGGCGGCGGAGCAACGAGGGTTCTCGTTCAAACTTACAAGACAGGTTCTCTCTCACTCTCTCTCAAATCATACTCGCTTTACTGTCTCTTTGTACCAGCATACAAATAGAGAGATTTGAGAAACTGTTTCTGCTTCAACACGAGAAGTGAGTAACCCTTTCGATCGGATTCAATCGCGGCAGAAAACACGGGAGGGAACGTGGAGTCGCGGACGAACAAGGATGGCTACCCCTGGGCGGACGGTCCGGTTGGAGAGATGGTGAGCGGCGCCGGTGATGAGGGCTAGCTTTCCGCCAAGACCACATCCGACCAATTTCATCATACCCAATAGATGCCTGAAACACTAGTCACCAGTACTTAGAAACAGTGCTATGTCATTTCTTGTTCATCCTTCGGAAAGTGACAGTCACACCCGAAATAAAAGCATATGAGCATATTACAGGATTGTATTTGTGGCCAAATTGAATGGTGTCTTACTTGTGTAGCCACTAGCCAAGACCCATAATTTGAATAAAACTAAAGTTCAGAGTGAAATTGAACATTGCATGTCCAAAAAGAATAAATTTTTACAAAATCCGTCCTCTAACCATCTTAGTGACCCAAAGACGACTTTTTTTATGAAAAAATATGGAGCGATTCAAGGACCCCTCGCTAAGACATATGAGATAGATTTCAGGATGCTCCAACAATGCCCCTTCACAAACTCGATAACCGCGATAGTCTTCCTCCGCGCCTTCGCCACCGCAGTAGTGGCGGCAGAAACAGCCAGAACCCCGTCACCACCACGAACCCCGCCGTCAACACCCTTGACACCTCTGCCGGTAGCCGCCACCGTGTGCCAGGCTGCGCCTTCTTCGCCAAGACCTATCCTGCCACGGCGACCCCATGGAGGAGGAAGAAACACGTGACCACCCACGCGGGTTCCTTCCTCCCGATCTGGTAGAGCATCAGCTTGTGCATGAGGACAGACACCATGAACGTGGCGAGCACTGCCGGCAGTTCAGCCCACCTCCTCCCAATGAGGCGGCCTCAGGCTGAGCGCATGGGAGTACACACTCGGGCGCAGGATGCTCGTCCCGATGAGGTTCCACCGCCTTGCCCAGAGTGTGTACAATGCCATGCCATAGCCACCTCAAGTCCATTATACCTGTGGACGGAGTACATCAACAAGAGGACCTTTCCTCTACGTTTTCTCTCCGCTGGTAGAGCGGGAAGAACGAAACCACCAATAGACGTTTCGTTATGTAATTGGCAGGCAACTTGAGGCCACCGCCACTACCATTCTTAAAAGCTGCTCTGTCCGTGTAAGGGCTGATCTTGATTGGAAGCAACCGATGGCGACAAAAAGCGGAAGAGAAAGAGGCGGCGCTGCTAAAGGGCCTTTGCCATAAGCGAGGAGGAGGAGCTTGCTTGAAGTTGCAGAGCCAGGCAACGAAGATGGAGGTGAGACTGCAAAGGGAGATGGTGGTGAGATGGAGAGAGAGGAGGAGGAAGAGGAGGATTGCCGGGAGGAAGAAGAAGAGCCTCTCGGGTCCGATAGGGACGAGCTTGGAGATGTGGCAACAGTAGATCAGGGCTACAACGGCGGAGATCCAGACGAAGAAAGAATTTACGGAGCTCGGTCTCCATGTTTAGATCTCTTCTGCTTTTGATCAAGCTCTTTGATGGGTGGTCGATGCTGTGTTTAGTTTAGTTAATTGGGAAAGTTTGGGGGGATTATATTCCAAACCAAGCCGCGCGATACGGTGCAGTCCCTTTCATAAACCGTCTTAAAATATGAAACCATAGATTGCGCTTATCTTTAATCATCATGACAAAAATGAAATCGAGTTAAGTGCTGCCCTTCGATAATTCACTTGACGAGAACCATTTGCAATTTACAAACATGAAGGCAACTAGATGGTATCTTCAACAACGTTGGATTCTGCAAGGCAACAGATGCGTGTGTAGAACCAGCTAGGGTTTCACCTTTCAAGGCACAAAGCAAGGGAGCGACATTAGTTGATTATCTGTCCAACTTTCCCTAATGATGTTTAGGTACAAGGGGTAGGACTGAGGAGGAGGAAGAAGAAGAGCAGGATCACCGGGAGGAAGAAGAATAGCCTCTTGGATCCGATGGGGAAGAGATTGGAGATGTAGCGGCAGTAAATTAGGGCTGTGACGACGGAGATCCAGACGAAGACGAGGTTATGGAGCTCGGTCTCCATGTTTTGGGGGAGGTTGTCTTTGTTTTGATCTGTTCTGGTTTTGAAGGAGTTAGATGGCCAAACGGTGTGTTTATTTTGATTGATGTTGGAAAGTTTGCAGGCAGTGAAGACGTGTGGAGCAGTCAAAGCATGGACATCATCCCAATATTCAAATATTTAACATGTATAAAGTATGATTTGATAGTTTCCATTGATCCCATAAATATTTTAAGCCGCGCAATGCGGTGGTGCGTTCCCTTTCACGAGCCAATTTCAACAGTTGCCCATTCTAAACTTTTTTTTTTCTAGTCAGCATCATATGTTAGTATGTTGCAAGATGGAAGCCTCATGTGAAACTTCCTCTCTAGCTTAAGGGCTTGCGTGAGAATTTGACGCTCCCCCAGAAAAAAACAAGGGTCCGAATCCAAAGGCGGGTTGACAACCCTAAAGAAAGAGCCGATCCTAAAGACAGGAACTGACATCCTAAAGACAGGACAGGGATCTGCCCTTCGAGGTGAGATTCAAATTTAGTATAGACTTCGAGAAGCTGTCGGAGACAGGGATCTGATGTCGTAAAGCTTCCGAAATGAGCTGTAAGTGTAACGACGCAACCCCGAACTTCCCGAGGTGGGGGAAACATTATGAAAATGAAAAAGACCTCGGTGCTGCCTTTCAGTAACTCACTGACAAGAACCAAATGCAATACACAAATCGGCGGGACGTGACCTGAACTCCAACCGAGATTGAATTTTTAACAAGGTGCCAATTCTGCAAGACGAGAGATGCTCGCCATGTGGCATCGGAAGAGCTGGGGTTTGACCTTTCAGATGGTGCAGCTGTTGTAATAGAACCCCATAATCCTATATTTTATTTATAATTTGTCCACATTAACTTCGTTGACATCTATTATTCGAGTTGAGTTACGTAATGACTACCCAAAATGCACGGCATCTTGATGGGAGAAGTCTTATGAGGAGTGCAAACAGACATGTAGGGTTTACAAAAACAATCTCGTGATTAAGAAAATACATTGTTGTCATTGAGAGAGCAGTTGGGTAGTCAAATCCATTCCCTGATCATTCAATGCTTTCGATGGCTAGAGTTCGTTCATCAATAATCGGGATGTTTGGTTCTTCAAAAATTTCTAACAATAACATCGTATTCGTCGAAATAAACCGGCTTTCCCTAAGGAAGTTTAGGTACAAGTGGCAGAACTAGGTACATAGATTGTCGTGTCGCGTAAGGGTATTGGCCTAAACCAGATGGTTGGAGATCGGACCACCTTTGGAGTTGCTCTGGGCGGTGCGCGCATGCAAAGCCAATATGAGATCATCGTTGGCTCTTGATCTGCCTGAGCTGCAAATAAAGTTTCGCACGAGACTGGTTGGTAGGACTTCCATCAAAGTTTCCTGGCTTCTCTATCGAGTGATGCTCCCTCGCAAAAGCCTACTTGGCTGCTTGTGTGGAAGAAAACCCGGCTTGTATTGAGGGATCCAGATTCCTTGACCCAGTGGGGTTCTGATCAAGGGATTCTACCTCCCTTTTTAATAGGAGGGAGGTTTTTTTTTTTGAAAAATATGAGCCGTCCGATTCAGATCAGACGGTTCATGTGGGGAATAGGTCACCCAACGGCTGGTCAGGTGATATGTTTCCTGTATTAAGGGGGGCGATGGCCCAATGTTTCAAAGACTCCCATGTGGGCACAAAAGCAAGAGAGAGAGAGGATGTTGAGTGCACATGTGCGTGATGTGAAAAAGGCAAGGCATGCGTTGAATGTCTTGAGTTAAAAAGAACTAATTGATGATATTTGGTCGGCCCATAATTGATAATGATGTGAATTTTTCTAGTTGAGACGAGTCTTGGCCAGTGATGAGTAGGAAATAGATGCTCGTCTATGTAGATTGATGAGCTATTATGTGGTATTTGTACATCAAGACATTTGTACGTTCATCTATGTGCATTTGAGTGTTAAACCAAATAGTAGCTCGCCGATTTTATTCATTGTACACATGATTGTAGCCATTTATAATGCATGTTTTACGTCTTTAAGGAATTTAAATAATGTATTTTAGAAATTTAGGAGAACATTCGTTATGTAGAGAAGATTGATTTCCTTACTACGGTTGTGTTCATTCATTGGGAAAAGTCGACATGGTTGATAAATGTTTGCATTGACTTTTATGAATACGTTGGTATAATATATGCTGCATCGACATGTTTGTGAATCTATATTGGGATACTTGATTAAAACAGATGAAATGATCAGTATGATGATTGGATTGGGTTACAAACTCTTGAATCATGTGTAGCATTCTTCGAGTGGGCGAATTGGTCCATGATGAGCTCGTAAATAGTAAATGAATAAGTTTAGTATGTATATTGTATCGGTATTTCATGGTTATAGTGGTTTCTCTAAATGGTATGTAATGACTTGTTGATTGTTACCATGCTATCTTGCTTTAGAGTCGAGTGGTGAGTAGGTCTCCTACTTTAAATCTATAGCTTATATTTATTGAGTTTAGACTCGCTCCAAAAGACTTTATAAATTATTCGACTTTGGAATTCAGGGCATTCAAATTAATGCTTCCAAAAATCTCTTTAAGGATTGATCGTAGTGCGCAACAAAAGCGGTGGTGCACTTTCGGTATTTGTAGTTTTGACTATGTATAATGAATATATATATATGTATGTATGTCAATTGAGGCTCAATTATTTATTATTTTCGAAATTCAAATTATATGGAAAATTCTGATCATGACAGCTACTTTGTCGCACGCACATTCTTTGGAAAGTGCGACCGACACATGAAATGGAAGGCTTCACATGTGATAAAATTAGAGGATTGTATATGTTGCCAATTCGTACGGATTTATTCTTGTATTGCGCTGGCCACTAGCCAAGACCAACAATTTGGCACAGTGGCATCTTCAAAGACCTTATGCCTAGGGGTCTCAGGGTCCAATTCTCTTACGTCCTAATTAAGTAGGATTTCTGAAATTTTCCGACGACCTAGGTGTGTGGATTTTATTAGTAAATCAATTAATAAGGACTAAATTTTAACCTATTCACGCATGGCTGTACTGTTGGAGACGTTCATTTCCCACAATTGGTTTCAAAGTTCGACTTCTAGGTATGATTCCATGATATCCGCGAATACATAGATTCGAATACATAGATTTGAAGGATTGGCAGAACGGAAAGTGAGGATCTTCGGTCATTAAAAAAGAAGCTTTTTGATTTTAGATAAATAGGATTAATTCACACAGAACTGAAGTTCATTTGCAAGAATTATCTCTTGCATCATCCAAAAAGAAGGAAGTTTTACAAAAATAAAAATCTGCCTTTTGACTTTGTCTGTAGCCCAAGGCGACTAATCTTTACAAAACATGGAGCGATTCAAGGACCACTTCGCCGCGTTTAAATGAGATCAATCTCAGGATGCGCCACAGCCCTTTCGCGAACTCGATGACCGCAATGGTCTCCCTCCGCGCCTTCGCCACCGCATCGCACCGCAGGAGCGGCGGCAGGAACAGCCAGAACCCCGTCACGACCACGAAGGCCACCGTCAACAGCCTTGACACCTCCGCCGGCATCCGCTGCCACCTCGTGCCACGCAGCGCCTTCTTCACCGCGACCTCTGCCGCCACGGCGACCCCATGGAGGAGGAAGAACCACGTGACCACCCACACGGGCTCCTTCCTCCCGATGTAGTAGAAGATCAGCTCGTGCATGAGGGCGGAGACCGCGAACGTGGCGAGCACGGCGGGCAGTGGGGACCACTGCCTCCCGACGAGGCGGGCCGAGGCCGACCGGACGGGCTTGTACACGCTCGGCCGCAGGATGCTCGTCACCATGAGGTTCCACCGCCGCCCCCAAAAGTCCTGCAGCGACGTGGCGAGGTAGGGCTCATCGAACTGCGGTTCGACTGCCGCGCCTATGAGCCGGCCAGCTGCCGCCCCGACGGCAGCCAGAGCCACCTCAAGCCCGATATACATGTGGACGGAGTACGCCATCATCATGACCTTCTCGTGCACGTCACTCCGCTGGTAGAGCGGGAATAGCGAAACCACCAACAGACATTTGGCGCCATAATTCGCCGGCGACTTGAGGCCATTGCCACCCCCGTCCTTGGCAGCCGCACACCCCGAGGAAGGTCCGATCTTGATCGGAAGAGACGCGACGGCGACGAAAAGAGGAAGAGAGAGAGGCGCCGACGGCGGGGGCGGCGGAGCCAAAGGGCCCTTGCCATAAGCGAGGAGGAGGAGCTTGAAGTTGCAGAGCCAGGCGACGAAGAAGGCGGTGAGACCGCCGAGGGAGATGGTGGTGAGACGGAGGGGGAGGAGGAGGAAGAGGAGGATCACCGGGAGGAAGAAGAAGAGCCTCTTGGGCCCGACGGGGACGAGCTTGGAGATGTGGCGGCAGTAGATCAGGGCAGCGACGACGGAGATCCAGACCAAGACGAAGTTATGGAGCTCGGTCTCCATCTTTTGCAGATACTATTCTAGCTTTTGATGATCGAGCTTTTTGTTATTATAGGGTTAATGCCGTCTTTATTTTAATTGACTGGGGGAAAGTTTAAGAGAATAAAGTCGGTCGTCGGAATAATTTGCTTTCTCTTTTGTCAAAAGTAAGTTTGGGAAAACAGCCAAGCAGTCAAAGGTGGAAGGTCATTGGGTTCGACTTGGGAAATTTTTTTGGGAAAGTAGGGAAAGCATCTCCCAATCTTTCTATGCAAATTGGACACGCAACCTATTGATGAACGGGGTATTGGGTGCCGATACAAGAGCAATTGATAAATTATGTGGACAACCACTAAGCCATTCGCTCGAAATTTTAAAGTAACGAGTTATAAGTCACTTAGCATATAGAAAAATTTAAGTGCCGTACAACTGACTCGTGTTTATCTCAACGATACCCCCTCACATGTGCATACTCCCTTTGATTCAGGCATATCCTCCTGTACGCAACACCCATGATCCTGTCTGAATAGGCTAACTGTAATGGCAATTCCTTTGCACAAGCTATGTCGGCCGGAAGATGCCTCGATCATATGTAGTTTCGAGGTGAACCGATTAATTATCGTTTCCGATATCACCCGAGGGAAAATAGAAGAACCTACCAAGTTATATATAAAAATTATAGAATAACAACGATGCCCCGATAAAGAGTTTGGGTGTTTAATCAGGACATCATATAACAGTTTATTGTTAACGTCTAGGAGATGTCTCGATCAAATATGAATATGTTTGGAAGGCCGCCAATCGATTATCGAGTCTCAGATTACCTGATGGAAATAAAATAGCCTACCTATTCATATATAGAAATTGTATAAGAATGACAATGACTCAACAAATAGTTATGTTACTACTTTAATAATAATAATAATAATAATAATAATAATAATAATAATAACAGCAAAAATATATAGATATTGTATAAGTATTGTGTATGAAATATATAAATGAAAGAAGAAACGATCATAAAAACCTATACATATAAGTATTACTAAAGAAGGATATGAACTTTTACTTTGAATAAATGAAATAATGATAGTTTTATCTACGCTATGTAACTATTCAACTTGGCGAAAACTAATGGCTCCTCAATCACCTTAATTATGTCAGTGTACCATTATGTCAGTGGCGGTACAAGGATATTACAAGAGTCCCAAAATTCTTTGTGCAACTTATTAAATTGATCAAATTCATGTCATCCAGTTGATTTTTGAAATTTCTTAAGACTCAATTACACTTTTGTGATAAGTTTCATGATTTGAATATATTTTTTTTGAAAGTTTTAGGATTTAAGTATATTTTCATGACAAGATTTAGAATTTTTATTGTTTTTTATTTACGCATACCCGGACAAGTCCACGTGGTCAACTCTGGCTCCTGCTTTTCCAACTTTACATGCCCCGCTCTTTAGCTTGCGGTCGCCATGCCCAAAATTTCCAGGTCTTGCACAATTGCTGCTCGCATGGGAATTGATGTCAGCAAAATGGAAATAAAAATTGAAAATAAAGATGACACCAAGAAAGGTCAGATGCAGAAAGCCATGACAATGGACACCAATCAAGATCAGACCTTTCCTCTTTCGATTCATCATATTCAAGCCTGCCGTAATCGAGAAATAAATCCCAATCTCGACGACAAAGTCGTATGTAGATCTATTTGCTTTAAACAAGGACGTCGACCTGTAATATAATTACGTCATCGTACATATAAAGAGAGGGTGCGGGATGAACCCGACATTTAAACGAGATTGAAAAAGATCTCTACATATATAAAAATAGTCAGATGGTAACGATCTGATTATTTATATAAATCGTTGTCGAAATAGCCATATATCGAGAAAGTTTCAAATACCGTTAAGTCTATAACGAAACATAGATGGGTATTAGGATTCCCGTTTTTCAACTTATGTAGACTTATTCAGAGATCAACATCGTCACTAAGCGAATTAGTCTCAAGCTACAAATTAATAAAATAAGTATCTTAAGTGCGCAGCCCACCCAAGCAATTTTATTATATTATCTGGTTAAGGTTAAGCATCATGACAATTACGTCGAAGGTTCGATTCTGAAGAAAGCGCCAACCGATAATGTGGGGACTTGGAACCCAGATGCTATTTATTGGAAGTGTTGGACTTTGGAAACTTTTATTTTTATAGGAATAAGTACATCGATGAGTTCTAAAACTCAATACAAAAGTGCAATTAAACCCTAAAATTTTCAAAAAGTACGTTTGAATTCCAAAACTAGTCACAATATTGCAAGCAGCCGTAAAAATCATCGACAAGTGCAATCAAGCCATAAAACTTGTCAAATTAAGGTAAATCGAGCCCTGAAACTTGCTAACATTTTTCGATTGATCAAGTTCAATGGAATTAATGAAATGATTTGATAACACCGACTTGATAAACTTTCAAGATTTGATAGCACTTTCTGAAAGTTTTAGAACTCAATTACAATTCCGTGACCATTTTGGTGATTTCTAATACACTTATCCTTATCTTATAGATGAAAAGTTTAAGCAAATGAAAAAAAAAAACAACTAAACATGGACAAGAAAAGAGACATTTGACATCGCGAGAATCGCCTTTTGCGGTCGTTGGAAACGAGAGAATGTGTGTGGGGAACCTTTTGCTGAAATTGATTCGATCGGATGGTATCGTGGAATCCGAATCCCTTGATTTAAGATCAGGGGATCCGACACTGGGGAGGCAAGAGAGAGAGAGCGGAGTGGCGGGCCCCATGCACGGGGCAGATCCAATGGTAGGGAGGAAAAGATCGCCTTAATCTCATATCAGGGGATCCTTTCCCCGTGGAATGGAACAGGCAAGTGCTAGATCGACAACATAGACGATGGTTTCAGAGCGGGCAAGATCGTGCAAAGACCGCGGCACTCCAAGTTTGACTCTTTGACTTTATGCTTTTGTGCACTCTAATGCCGCCTCGTGGCGGTGGCCACCTTGGCTCGTGAACCATTCATTTGACTGAAACTTAAAAGTACTTTCAAATATCAATTTAAAGGGGGAATGGATTTCGGGGAAGAACCGTCCAAAAAGTTCAACACGTATCGAGATGCAGTCAATTCGATTCTAAACTTTTACGTTTAATCAGTTCTAAACTTTTTAGAAATTTGTCAATTTAATCAATTTTGTTGATGTTGGCCGAAAATCAATGACGTTGATGGGTGCCAATGTAGATAATTATTGTAAATTCCTTCTTTTTAATAATTTTTTTTGAAAATTGATGGCGTGGAGGTTGGCCATCCCACATGGCACGACTCTCATCTAGTGGTTGGCTGTCAGCATTTGCTAAGGCGCCAACAATCCCGGTCGACCTTTCGAGGAAGAAGAATAATAAAATAAATAAAAATTTAGGAGAAATCGGAATTTTTTTTTAATGAAGTGCAAAACACTTGTCAATTTAAACTCCGTCACTTGGGATTGTCAATATCCACGCTATCAATTTTCAATTAAAATTGACTTAATCGAAAGAACTAAATTGACATATCATTATAAAGTTTAGGACTTAGTTGACTTTCCATATAATAACTTTAAAATTATTTGGGCAAATATCTCAATGGTTTTCAAAGTTTGAAGAATTATTGCATCATCGAGCATAATTCTTCATCCCCTGATTTTGACTTCCAACCCTTCAAACTAACAAGGGGAATGATGAGACAACCATCGGCGACAGAGTCTATCTTTCCTAGGTACCTAACGAGCCAACCATACACAACCACCAAGTTTGTCTTTGAGGAGGATTGAGTCTCCATTGAATCCCGCGGTTCATATCTTTACATTTGTTTCACTTCCTTCTTCCAAACCTCTTTAGGCTTCCAGCTTTCCTGATTTCACTAATCGGGCCCCCCACGGCACTTGGAGTTCTTGGACAAAGAAAGAAAAGAAAGGGGATAATTATCCAATCAATGATAGATTTATTGAAAGAAGATCGACTTGGTTATAAATATATCTTTCATTTTGCTAACGTCGTCTCGAAATTTTTGCACGAAGATATTGTTCTTCTAACTAATTGCCTTTGGGAATCGCAACCGTGCCAATGACGTTCGGCAGTATTTGACTGGAATGATTATATTGGAATTTGGCTCATTATATTGCATAAGCAATCATAAAGTTTTATGCATTACTTTCATTCAATGTTCCCATAAAGAGGCGTTCAAAAATCTGTGTGCAAAAAAATATAAAAAGTTTATTAAAGGAGGAAGGGATAAATAAACCGAAAGTTCTAATAATTACCAAAAAAAAAAACCGAAAGTTATAAAACTTGTCGTGAAAATACAATTAAGTCATACAACTTACTAAAAGTGTAATTATGTTTTGAGACTTGTTAAGTTGATGCAATCAAATTCGTTTATATAAATATGCCCAACTTGGCTTATGAAAAAATACTGACGTGTCTTTTTTTTTAATAGTTTCACTCTTCTACATAGTGAAAAGATGAAAAATATAGCTAAAATGATGTCATTCTGGTAAAATCGAATTTTTAATGCAATTTAATTCAAATTACATTTTTTAAAAAAGGAAAGCTAAGAACTAGGCCTACCCCTCCCCCCACCCACCATTGATGGTGGAAGATGGCTAGCAAGGTTGTCGAGTCTCAATCAATGGCTGGTGACTCTCGTCAACCATGGGCAAGGGCCTCATTGACCCTTCTCGGTGATCATAAAATGGCAGTGGCGGCGGCGATCGTAGCCCTCATCACCTGGTTCTCACCTTCCAACGTTTGTTTTTTTTTAAGAATTTAGGTTATTTTTAAATTTAAGTTAAATGAAATTTATATTAAAATCATATTTGGGCTAAAAAATGGTGTCACTTTAGCCATGTTATTGCCACAAAAGGCTTTGAGAATAATAACAAAGAAGACACATAAGCATTTTCCGTTAATTAATTTGAACGGAATTAATGAAATGACTCGATCATACAAAATTGAAGATTCGGTTACACTTTCATGACAAGTTTTTAGTAATTCCAACAAACTTATCATAAAGAGGAAAATATGGAACTTCTTCGAAACTAATTTGAATAGAGAGAATTATTTTAAAACATATAATTAAAATCAATGGGGGTAGTGATGAGATGTTGTGGAAATTGGACAGACCCCACTTTGAACTATCATTTTGTGTATAATTCGGCGAGGAAAAAAAGTTTATTATCATGAGTTCTCAATTAAAATTATGAAACTTCCGTAAAGATCTATGCCACCTCATCAGGCGAGATGTGAGCCTGTGGTCGGAATAGGTTACCGTGTACATACGACATCAGTTCCTCCAACTGTCGGACGAACTTCATATCTCATCAAAGTGAAAACTGAAAGTAATACTAAGTTTCTGTGAGTTTTATGGTACAGAAGAGGCGTAGACGATTCGGAGACGCCATTAGATGCTGCGCTGTTTTGTCCCGCCGAGGACTGGACGGCACGTTAAGGTTTGGCCGGCGATGATGCGTTAAGCGCTCCTCTCAGGGTGAATCCCAGCCCTCTCCCGACGTCTCTCACTAGCACGCCCACCGCCGCGTACTCCTCGAACGCCCTCTCGTCCGCCCTGCACCGGAGAAGCGGCGGGAGGAACCACCAGAATGCCGTTACCATCACGAACCCCACCGTCAGCACCGATGCCGCCGGCCTCGGCAGCCGCGTGGCCAGCTTGAGCTCCTTCTTCACGGCGATCTCCACCACCAGGCACACCCCGTGGAAGAGGAAGAAAATCGTGATCTCCCAGGTGGGCCGCACCCGCCCCAAGTAGTAGAAGATGAGCTCGTGCATGAGGGCCGACACCACGAACGTCCCCAGCACCGCCGGCAGCGCCGCGTACCTCCTCCCCACGGCCCGTGAGGCCCACGCGCGGACGGGCTCGTACACGGTCGGGCGGAGGATGCGGGTGACCATGATGTTCCACCGCCGCCCCCAGAAGTCCTGCAGCGAGGTGGACAGGTACGGCTCGTCGAACTGCGGCTCGAGCTCCAAGCCGAGCGCGACGCGAGCCACGATGGCCACGATGGCTAGTATGATCTCGAGGCAGAAGTAAATGTGACAGATGTACAGAAACCAGAGAACCTTCTGCGGGAGGCGGTCGCTATAGTCGTAGATGCGTAGCATGGTCGCTACGAGAAGGATCTTGATGCCGTAATTGATGGGGGATTTGTGGCCCTTTTGCGGCTTTTGAGGAGGTGGGTTTCGTTGGTCCCGGCCATTCTGAATTGGGTCGGTCTTTTCTTGGTTTTCCGAGGTTATTTTCTGGGACGGGTCAGTCTGGTGGGTCGGCCGGATCTTGATGGGCAAGCAAGCCAGGACGATGAACTGACGGAGAGAGATGGAGGGGTCGGTGGCCAGAGGCCCCTGGCCGAAGGCGAAGAGCAGGAGCTTAAAGTTGGCGAGCCAGGCGATGAAGAAGGCCGTGCTGCCGCCGAGGTGCATGGAGTTGAGGCCGAGGGGGAGGACGAGGAAGAGGCCGACGACTGGGAGGACGGACATGAGCCTCGGCGCGCCTTTGGGGGCGATCTTGCCGATCGCGTAGCAATAGCTCAGGGCGGCGAAGACCGAGAGCCACACCTTGATGAAGTTGTACATCTCGCTTCCTTGCTCCATCTTCTTGAAAAGAGGGTGAGCACGAACGCCAAAGGGCAGTGGGCTTTGGAAAGTTTGGAGCTGTTTATGATGAAAGCTAAGGACAGGACAAAACTAGTTGGAAGGCTAGAGGATGGTACACATTATAGCCTCTAGTCCTCCATGGACCTCAATGTTTCCAACGACATAAAGGAGGCTTTTATAGATCGGTAGGCTTATACATGTCGAGAAATTGGGATGGGATTGGTGGGAATGAGAGAGGCCGAACCACATTTTCTTCTGCGGGCTCCCCGCGCCACTTCAAGCATAAATCACACACTGTGCATGAAGATACTATTGATCATGAACCATGGCGGTTTCGATGGGAATTGATATCGTGAGGCGTGTGGGACTGGTAGATCCCTAATTCCGGTCTTCGTGATAGCCCATTTGATTGAATCTCCACTTGCTCGAACTTTGGACTATAATGATGGCTCGATTGGAGATCCCCGATTGTGGGCAATGGATCAATCGGGAATGCCGTGGATCAATCGTGGCCATTTATCGATCAAATTTCCGATTTGTCGTGCTATACCTAACGCTCATCATAGATGAATCAGGTTGGCTATTTAGCATTTTTGGGCAAAATTGCGTCTCCCCACAAGCTTAGTCGGTGAGTGCTGGCTAACTAGTAGTTATTTACCATGGTTTAAACCAAGGTCTAGAGCATGCGTGCCATGGTGACAAAAGCAAGACCCATGTGAGTTCCTAACATTTACTCGACCAAACAGTGGGCTGCAGCACCTTCCTGACATGCCATGGACAATATATGAACACGTAACCTTTTACTAACACACGAGATGGCTATTCAAATCATTTCAAGCTCGTGCTACTAACTTCGCCGAACAAATCCCGAAGCTCCACAGTTCGATGGACAGCTTCGTCTCTGCAAATTCCGGAGGATGTGAAAGGGCCCTTGATTGGTGATCCTTTCCCTTTCAGAAGGCCAGTCGGTGGCGGAGGGTCGTTGTCTTGGATGCGACAGCCTTTGTTGGCTTTCCATTTTCTTCGTCGCGGCGGGACAACCTGTCATTGCCCCGATGCGTTCGTGTAATCTCTAGAACGGGAGGAGCTTGAGCGAGACAGCGACGTGGTGACGTAGAAGAAGAAAGAAACAAAGAAAGAAGAAGAAGACGTCATCGAAAGGAGCCATTGGCATCCTATGCTCTCTCGTAGCTGGTGATGGTCCGCCCTGACCTTTCTTCCATGGCAACCCACAGTACACTCCACACGATCGAGACGGTCCGGGGATTTTTTCTCCTTCTTCCCGGTGGTTCACGCCTCGTCCTCGCGTTGGTTTCCTGTGAATATCAGCAGTGTTTCGTGGCTGCAATCCTCCGAAACACACACTTTTTCTAGGTTTATCACGGCAAAAGACAAAAGCAAAGCCGATTCTTACGCTCTTTAGATTCCATCCGTCTCGCGGAGCCTTAGTTTAGCTCGAGGCGAAGGTCAGTGAAAGCTCAAAGAGGAACTTGGACCCTTCCGTGGCCAAAGATGAACCTCTCGTTTTCCGTTTTGACGTCGGGTTGGCGAGCTGCATTCTACGGCATTTGCTGATTTCTTCCCCGGAGTCAATTCAATTTGGTCCCCGCCGCTGGCCCATTCGCGCAGCTTTTTTGTCTTTAAGTATTAGGGAAGGAAACGGGGGCTGTCAAAGTTGGAAACAACACTTCCCCCTGACCAAGTCAACGGTCAACGCGGCGCCCGCCCAAGAAAGTCCGATTTGTCGAACCAAAATTTACGTGAACATTGTTTCGAAGGGTTTGTCTTCCTAGGAAAACCAGGTTCCCCAGCCTCGACATCATGAACAATGCCGATACTGTGGGCGTCCGGCGTTCAATAGTCGAGCTCGGAATTTTTGACTCCAAACATTTGCTTCCCCACGTAGTAAACGGCAGATCGAGGAGCGAGATTTTGAGTTCGAACGGCATTGATGCGACCTGGCCACGCGAGTTAGGTTGCGCGGGCTTCAGGACCGTGAGATTTACCATATATGCATCAATTGCAAGCTTCTAGAATATCGAATGTACCCTATGTAGATTTCAGAACCATGTGGAATATGTCGGTTCGGCATGTTGCAAGATAGATTGTGCTGCTCTATACTTCTTTTTTGTCAATTTATGATGCCGCAATCTTAGTTATCAATAGATGAATGTCCGCGCATAAAATCACGGTGGCCTTGATAATTAGGTGCATGTTCATGTGTCATAGTGACATCAACCTCAGATATAACAATGCCAAGAGTAGAATACGAAAAACAGATACGTTTTTTTCCTATCATTTTATAATTGCTTAATACTAAATTCAAGCATGATCAAGATTTTGTATTACTTGATAAACTCAAAATTAACTTCACCCAAATAAGCCGATCACCCGATACTCGACATGAGCATGATCAAGCTCCGAACGTGAAATTTACAATAACTCGGTGTCTTAGCTCACGTAAGCTCGTTAGAAAGATTATAAGAAATCTATTCTGTTGATTGTGATTGATTCAATCTGTGGGTCACTTTTACGTATTGAGAAGGGAAAGCATGGGGAAATTGTCATCGGCCTCATACCACTTCCTCTGTACTGAGTCGCCCTGTATGGCCATTCACCAGGTTTACCATCATGAACAGCGTTGACCCCCACCTAGAAACTTTTGACTGGGAGTTTTAATGCAGAACTTATTGAGGATGGTGAGCTACGCAGGAAATGGCAGATCTGGGAGCACCTTTAAGTTTGATCAGCATCGATGCGGCCCAAATTGATTAACCATTCAATATATCAGGGTCCCCGCGAACATGCTTTGTAGTGACAAGTCGTCTCCGGCACGGTTTTGGCTGCGCGGCATCTCGTCCTTGAATTACCGGCGGTCTCAGCCTCTCGGTATCGAATTTCTTCGGTACATTGGACTGCCTGAGAGAAGCAAGGTACTAGTCTACATTCAGTGCGATTGACAAATGTGAAAATCAAAATTGGGGAAGGAGAAAAATCATGCTAGCTTGGCCTTGCGAATCGCAGCCAACCTGCGTTAGTGCAGCATAGCGAGCTGTTACTGTGTCATTAGCTTCAGCTCCAACATTCACTGTCTTTAGAGGGACATTTTGGTTCGAACAATTGTGTTACACCTCTGGCGTAGCACGGTCGGTGACTTCCATCTCGCTCTCACCCTTTCCTAGCAAATAAGAGTCGAGACACAGTAGATTTCATTCGCCAAATGGCCATCAGAAGCGACGCAAAACCATCAACAAGGGAAGTTGGAATGAGATGGGGGGATGCCAGAAAGCCCTTGATGGGTAGTGCTGCTCTTTCACTTTGAAGTACCGAGATCCGATTGCGAAGTATTGAGAAGCCACGACATGAGCGCTTTGCTGGCCGTAGGGATCTGTTCGAAACATCTCACGGGTTACCTGATGTGACATCCTGGAGCAACTCGAGCGGATGTATGTTGATGCGCCGCAACGAATCAGCAATTCAATTCAATCCTCGGGGACATTCAAACCTGCTCTTTGGACAGTAGAGATTAACATAGCACCATCTCAAACAGGGTGACATTAATAATCTGCAACAAGCACCTGGCCATAGGCCGTGTCATGATACCGGCTGTCCTTGGGGTTCCCAGCAACACGTCCTCTCTTTTGATCGCCATCTGCATGACCTCCTCATCAGAATTGGCTATCTTGTGGTCAGACTTTTGGCAACGAGTGATGATGGAGATGATTGGGGAAGCATTCTTGCCCTCTTTGAATCTAGAACAAGCCCCTTGGTCGTCTGTCGCTTCTCCCTCTCTTTCAAAGACCATCGACTGTTACTCGCTTAGAGTAACAAAATTAGAAAGGATGGCTATCGACTGTTAATCGACTACAGTACCAAAATTAGAAAGGAACAAACTTTACCAGAAGCAACATAAACCCTGTACACGTTGGGGAAATTCAAGGCAAAGTAAGGTACGTAATGCTCAAGAACGTTGATTCTGGGCTCAATATCTACCAGCTATGATGATATGGTGCCCATCCTAGTTTTTCTTTCCCTAGACTAATCAGATTATTGGAGATGGATCCAGATCCTCCATTAATAGCTTGGCAGCACAAATGCAAGTATGTCTCGGTGCACATCGCCCGTTTTCGCAAGGGATATATCTTAAACGATAGATGTCCCGTAGTTAAGCAGAGGGTTGATCTTTATGAAAACAACTACTAAGCGTGCCTATGGTTTGCAGTCAAACCATTACGTCACCGAGCGACAAATCTTCAGAAGCAATGAAATCATGCCATGGAGAAAAATGGAAAAAGAGCAGAGCTGTTTATTTACCTTTATCATTTCGTTAAACTCTTCAATCGAGTATAGTACAAGCCTTTCGGTCCCGCACTTGAGAGCGACTCCTGAAAACAAGCATTTCACTTCCACGGAAACCATGAAAAAGTGTCGATTCTTTCCTGGAAACTGGATTATTTTCGGAAAGTGGAGCCTTTAGCTCTAGCCGGCAATATAAATTCTTGCTCTGTAGGCTTTGCACATTCATGTAAGCTTCATCAAATCCTATGAAGAAAAAACTGCAGATGGACTGATCAAATTGCCTAGTGCAGTCAATTTTTCTGAAACTTCTCAGAAGCTGACTAATTGAGTATATTTCAACTGTTGGTGATTTTCTTGGTGGTTTTCCGCAGGATGAGTTTGTAAACACTTCAAACACAGGAAAATCTTCCTATTCAACCAGGTAAAAATGAAGAGGGAAGTCGTCAGATTTAAAATGCATATTCTTCAACGCCACGAGAAGTCGGGTCTGCCGAAAAACTCATTCTTTCAATCCTGGTCTATCAAACTGTTCCTCGTTCGTGCATCAAGTTTAGCTAGATACGACCTCTTGAGAATATCAATCATACTCGATCACAGGTTTGTGCCGATCGCGCCATGCGACAGCTTCTAGTTGATAACAGATATCTGGTTATCCCTTAGGTTAAACAGATGGTCCTGCTCAATTATCATGTCCAATGCTCGCCTCTCTTCTTTAGCAAAGCCCATGTGGCTCCTCTGACCAATTACAAGGTCAAGTTGCTTGAGCTCCGTAAAAGCACTCAGGTAATGCTTTGGAGAAAATGAGACATGAGAAAAGCACATCTGAACCAGCTTTTATCTACCAAATTGACTTATCTGCAATCTCCAATTCCAGGAATACATCACACCAATCTACGTCTAGACATGAAGCTGCGAAAGGACCTCGGTTTCGTCGAATCCGAAACCCGATACTTCTCGAAGCGCGAAGCCGAGATCGGGCCACCGCAGTAGGACCATCATTCCAAAGCAGTTCCTCGGACAAGCACTTGACAGTGCACCAAACCGTGGGTCCAAATCTGTTGACTTTTTTGCGTGGAAGATACCTTTCTTTCCTTGTCAAATTGGATTTTGTTTGGGCATGTGGAGCCAGAAGGGAGCAATAAGGGGGCTCCTTTCTTGCTTTACTTGGCTGTGCGCACTCATGAAAGCATATGCTTTTGTTCATGATTGCTTGGGTTGAGCTTATACTTTGGAGTTCTTCCTGCCACGGGCAAATCGCATTTTTCCCCCAAAGCTTTTCGCATTGTCACAAATTGCCCCATGGTTTTTTGCAATTTAGCCCCCGAATTATGATTCGGTTGCAATGTGTCCCACGGCATTGACTTTGGCCGAAATTTTGCTTGGGGCTTCAATCACGTGACGTCACGTGACTAACTATACATGGTCAATTCGTCGTATTAGAAGCACATACATATAAAATAGTAAAAGAACAATCAAAATATATTGTATACAAAAAACATTTGATTAAAGTTCCTACGAGAATTTGATTGGAGTCAATGCCAGTTGCGTATGGACATATACTTTTCAAAAAATATTTTCCAGTAGTACATATAGGCGATAAATGGCCAGTTTACCTTCCATAACTAGTCACATACAATAACGTGATTGGATAAGTGAGAAAGATTTTGGCTGGAGTCCACATCAATTATAAAAAGTCAAGGGCAAACTGCAAAATTGAAATGTCAAGGGATAACTTGCCGCAATTCGAAAAAACTCGGGGAGCAAAATGTAATTATCTTCATAGGCACTGTGCCTCCATATATTTTGTCCATTGGATCGAAAAGCAAAGAATGACAACCGTTCAAGCTGAGATCTATCGAACGGTCGAATTCTATTGCGTTTCAATCCAACATTCGCGTCCATCCATGTCGAGCGAGTGGCCGAGCCCTATCCGACGGCTAAATCATTAGATCAAGATCCATTGAACGGCCAGATTATGTTGCATTTCAATACAATGGCTACATCCATCCATGTTGTGACTCGAGAGGCATCCAACAGTTGCAGGGTCTAGATACCGTGCAAACAGAGCTCTCTAAAGTTCTCAAAAGCTCAACAAAACTTGGTTCTGTTTCTGATTTTTCTCAATGGTTCGTCTGTGTCATGCATACATGGTGAAGAACAATACATTCCTCCCTAACAAAATTCGGTGGGCAAAAGTAATTCTCGTTCCTATCAACATCAGCTCATTGTCAACTATTGAAGATGAACATGATAATGCCAGCTGAGTCATCATTAGGAAAAGATAAGAGAAGCAGTGGAAGAGGACCACCTGAAAAGATCAAGAATAACTGGATGATCCTCATATGCAAACACTTGGCTTACCGAATGAATCAAGAGACAAACCCTGAATTTCGCAGCTTCAAAGCACAAGAAAACAAGATGGGGGGGCTGTTTAATTCATGCATTGCCTCTTCCTTCACTGACATAAAAGAATCAACTGTTTGGCTCAAGTTTGCAAGTGAAGAAAAGTAGAGAACTATACTCCAGGACATGATGCGATTAGTTAAACAGAGCAGAGATAGAAGTATATACAGATGGACCGACTCGATTTTTTAACGAAACTACTATAAAATGATGGGTAGGTTCTAGATTCTACTTGCTTGAACTGCCTCTCGGATGTAAATCCTCCCTTTATTGCTTAAAGTGACACATCCTACAGGCAGAAACAGATTACACGAACTGAATTTTACCAGTCTCAAACTCGAAACACAAGCGACATTGGCACGGAAAAAAAATTGGAGAGAACAAAAGCTCTTCTTCGTACTACCAATCTTTTCGGATATCGAAGGTGTAGTTGATCTCCAAGTAGCACTTGTTGTCATCATCGACAAACTGGAAAGGAAAGGAAAGGAAAGAGGTAAGTCTAACAAGAGATGCAAAGAAAAAACTTCATCAGATTTCAAATTAGAAAATTTCAAAGTAGACAAGGAGGCCCACACATTTGAAATTCGACGCTGCTTACTATGCAAAAGCAGATGGCGCAGCAGTCTCATCTGCTTGTATTATTTAAACTAAATTGACCAGACACAATCCATCCATATCCTGAAGGAAAACGACATAAATGCAGGGAAATTTTCAAATTTTCAATCTGCTGAAGCTAAGTTCAGTCCTTATACAATCTGAACTAGTGCAGGTTTTTTGTTGATGACTCTACCGTGAAAGATTCAGTAGGGTCCCCAAATTTCAGAAGCAACAACAAATTGCATTCACATGTTTAGAAAATGGGGATCAAGTGGCAAAAGCCTAATTATAGCCTCTGCATAATGGTTGATTATTCCTTTAGTCGTAAGGCATCAAAGGAAGAAATGAGAGGTCAGTGCATACTTATCAGGCAAAACTAACCTTGCTACGAGCCGAGTATGATCCTCTAGCGAAAATTCCAGAAGGCGTTGTCTCTTCGGGCATCTCATGCGTGTAAGGCTCTGGCTGGGGACTAAATGTTCCAAGCATCTCCTTTGTGCTGTCCACTGCAAAAACAAGACAAAAAGAAAGAAATCTATTTGAACAAAACGATTTCGAAAAATGAAAAAGAGGGCAATGGAAATTGGAAAAGTGCAATTACCTTTGACACCGGTTTTCCATACAGTATTAGTGTACTTGAGACCGGAGACAATGTTGTTGCTGACCTGAAAAGTGAATTTGAGGCTATAGCGACTACCTTCTTTCAATGTAAACCACAAGCCTTTCGGCTTTCCATTCTCGGGAACCGAAAGAACTATGTCAGATCTCCCGGGAGATACAATTGCAAGGTTCAGGATCTTGACATCCGGTTCCAGAGTTTCTACGTTGCATACAAGAGAGAAATAAGTAGCTTATTTTCAGGGCATAGGCATTGCACACACAAATGTGCACGAAGCAATTGAACTTGAAGGGATTACCTAAGAACAAATTGCAGAAACTTGAATCTCAAGATTTAACTTTTAAGCTAAAACTGTAAATAAAACATGGGCAAAATACTGCACTGTGAAAAACATGCGAGGTGCACAAAGACCACAAAAGCATCAATACGAGGGACAAAGATAGTTCGTAAATGGAGGAATATGAAAGGGGAAATTTGGGAAAGAAAGTACAAAAGAGAACGAAAAACTAAGAGGAATTGAACGTCAAACTAAAAAAGCTGCTTCAACAATTACCTCCAACAGAAGTCAAATCCACACTCCCCAGGAGCTGTTCCTTCCATCTCCTCAAGCTCTCATCATCCTACAGACAAGAAATCATCACAAAATAAAGGAAAACCAAAATGATACCCAAAAAAAAAATAATATCAATGAAGAATACAGAGCATCTCACAATTCAAATAAATTGGGCAATATAGAAATGGAGAATGCAGCTTGTCAAATGAACCATTTAAGGGGGAACAAAACAAACCTTATCCTTTTCAAATTGTTCTTTGAGTGTAAACTGAGGACCCACATCAATCTTCTTGCCTTCATCATCTTCCTCATCCTCAGTGGCACAAATGGAGCTCTCGCTTGCTGATTTGTGAATCTTTCCCTCGGGTTCACCATCAGCATTCTCTTCAATTTCGGGCATTTTTGCTTTGCTGTCTGCACCAACGTCAGCTTTCTCTCCACTCTCAATGTTCTTCTCATCACGCTCGTGTCCCATGGTTTTGGAACTCGAAGTCGCTCCAACGGCCAAGGACATCAATTCAGCTCATCAACAGCAACAAGAAAGACCAATTTTTGCGGGTAGAAAATTTGACTCTCTCCGTCAACCACCTAATGCATTTGAACTGGGAGACGAACAAGATTCTCTAGATCAATAAAAACACCAAAAGCAGCCAAACATATGCCACTAGGGAGAATCCGTGTGACGAGAGACAAGAGAGGAGAGAAGCCCGATAAAGATTAAGATGAGATAAGAAATGAAAAGGTTTAGCAGATGGAGTGGAGGATCAAAAAAGGAATCCCAGATAGGCAAATACGAACAATCGAGAAACAATCAAGAAACACCCACAAGGCACAACCTTGCAAACAAGAAAAGCACACACCAAGAACGATACGTGGAGAGAGAGAGAGAGAGAGAGAGTGAGAGGTTGTTGAGGAAAGTTCAGGAATTGGTCATGTGGTGATCCGAAAAGGTGAATCAAGGAGAAGAAAACAGAGAGAGAGAGAGAGAGAGAGAGAGAGAGAGATCGTGAAGGTCACTTGGGCACTAGGTTCCACGAAGACCAAGATTCGAGGGAGAAGTTTGGTTTTTCCTTCTTTTTATTTCATTTTTTCAACAGTTCAACACATGAATCCACGCAAAAGGCAGGCAAGAAAAGGATACCCCCTTTGACCTCTTCCCTTGTATTGGATTCTCCCGATGTGAAACCCGAATCCGGAATTGCAGAGGGAAAGCGCTCCTCGTGTTTGGATAATGCTCTTCTCCGTAAGTAATGTTCCTCCATAGGTAAGAACCGTACTTTCACGGCCCAAGATCAAAGTTACAGTCAGAAACAAGGTGGTCCTGAGCTACGGATTGTAGGTATAAAAGCAGAGCCCTCCCAACCATAATGTTGAAAATGATCTTATGGAATGATAGCCTTCCGTCCTTCCAAATAGGAACCGGTCAATCCATGGATATATCATGATCAACCACCTCAGGCAAAGTAGGCACAAGGAAAGAATAATAGACCGGACCAACCTACAAAAACGAAACGGTCTCTACGTAATCCTAGAATATAAGTATACTATTAGGGCTATATGGACTCGAAAAGCCCCTTATCAGATTTGAACCAATGACTTACGCCTTACCATGATGTTACTCTATCATTGAGTTAAAATGACCCATTTGATTCAAATCCTGAATTAGTTCCTACTATGCATATAAGATCTATCTATATTATATATATATATATATATTTCTTTTTATAGATTCTATCTATAGAAATCTATTTATATAAATATTATATTTTGAAATGTGTCAAGAAGAAAATATAAAATGAATTCAAATAGACATATCAAAGTTCATCCGACATGAAATAATGGATTGTAGCCATAAATATTCAGTCGAATACAGGGGTTGGATGGTTCATCGTTCGCCGCCAATTTTTTGCCGGAAATATGTATAAGAGGGGGAATTGAAACTGCACTCTTTGCTCATAAAAAAAAGGTAGCAATAATTGCTATTTATTGTATTAGCATGTCAATTATTTCACAATAAATAGCAAAATTTAATGCAGCTGTGATTGGAGATAAGTAATGGGACCACAGTGCTACTGTACATTCAGGTGGGTCTTGCAGGCTTGGGCGCTCTCTCATTTGGATCGAACGCCATCTTTCATTTTGGTTGAATAATTCGAAGACCTACCGAAAATCGAATAATTTAAAAGTATTTAAAAAAATGATTGGTCATATCATTTAGAATAACTAATCGATATTTTTTATTATTATCATCTTAGATAATAATTTTATTGTAAACGGCAAAAATATTTTTCATTTATATATTTTGTGAGTAGTATAAGTGAATATAATAAGGAAAAATGCTTTCTAAAATGTACTTTAATTCGAATTGTGATTTATGTAAATTCAATGAGCCTTGCATGGTAGGGGTGATCGGGTCCAAACATGGTAGGTTCAGACCTGGACCATGTACCCAATCATGTTATAATTGGTTCCCTTTTTTTGGATCATGTACCCTATCATATTTGCATTGGACTTTGTACCTCATCCACCCTGTTTTTTCGAGTCAAGAACAGGGTTAACCTTGTTTATATTGGAACATGTTTGGCCCATTTTATACGATTTCGAATTTTATATTAATACGCGAGAAAATAACATAATTCTTCTAATTTATATTGAAACATCAGGCACTTGTAATTAATTAGTAAATAAACTTTTTAACTAAACAAAAAACTAAAAATCCACAAGGCAAATTATCATAAATAAAATCATAAGATAAAACAAAAAATCATAACATTACATATACATTAATAACAAACATTGATATAATATTAGTCTCGTTCCCTCAACACTATATGAAGTTTTTTATTTATCCAAAAATGGTTTACAAATTTATAGCGCAAACATAAGTCCTCCAAAAGTGAAATCACCTGAGTTAATTCACATGGTACAAAATCTCTAATGAAAATCAAAATTCATATATAAAGAAACATCAATAAGAAAACATGTTCCAAAAATATATACAAAAATTATGATTTAATAAAACTTATTTACTTACAAAATCAAAGTTTTTACTAAATAAAATTTATTTTATAATGATCAAGTTTAGGGTCCAAGGTTCAAGGTAGGTTTCAGACCTGGATCTTGTACCCAACCCTATTTTAATTGATTCCCATTTTTTTGGACCCTGTACCTAACCCTATTTGTATTGGACCAGGTTAAGCCGATTCAGAAACAAGATTTACCCGGTCCAGTTGCACACCCCAATTACATGGAGGGAGTCGATAGACTGAAACTGTTAACTGTGGCGTCCATTGATCATATGTGCACATATGACTCACTTGAATTTGGATTGAGATGGATGATGTCAATCATGGGTATAGAGATGCTTGAGAGTCACGTCTCCAAAAAAAATACTAAATAAATAAAGAGATATGTATAATGAAAGTTTTTAAAATTGTTAAGGAAAAAATTACAAAGAAGTGATATCAAATTTTAAAGGTGATCAGTAATCAAATCTTTTCATTAATTTGGCTAAACTTAGCTAACAAAAAATACTGACGCGACTTTTTTTTAGTATTTTCTCTTTCATACATGACGATAATGTGGCTAGATATAAAATATAACCCATGACAATAAGGTTAAAACAACATAGTTTTGTTCCAAATTTGATTTTGATATAAATTTTATTTAATTACATTTAAAATAAGCTAAACTTAAAAATAAAATGAAAGGGGGAGAAACAGGTGGCTAGGGCTTGCACTAGCCGGCGCTCCTCGCCAACCACAACCGGGCGATCCTACTATTCCAACCATACTCAATTTCCCAAAAAAAAAAAAAAGAAGATACATTTAGACTTGGAATTTCTATAATTTCAGATTTTGGCAATATGTAATCTCACATATCTTGTGTTCATTCATTTCGATCAGAACTATTTTATTGCATTTACATCGTTCGATTTGACTTGCAATGAACGTCAACCGGAGATTAACAACATGAATATATGTTTCAGCTCAAACAAAACACCACCTGACTATGTTATGGTGTCATAAATTGCTGGAGAGATATTTATAAAAGGAAATTAGAATGGTGGAACTAGAATGGAGAATCAGTGATGATTATATGGCAAATGGATCACACCGATGCCGGCGATCTAGTCGCCACACAGCTTGATTGTCAATCGAATCTACAGCGGCGGAGCCAAGTAAAGGGGAGAGAAGGGGTGAGCCATTAGGGGCAAAGTTTGATGTATTTTATGCGCGCGGCTACTTTGGCAGTGTAGCACTAATCGACCACCAGGCACTCGAACCTGATGGCGAAAGAGAGGGTCAGGACAAGACTCGAGTCCATCAAATAGAGATCTGCGAAGTTGGCTTTCCATAAAACAACACTCTACGAGCTCAAAATGTCTAGAGAAGCACGACATTGAACACTTAATGTAGTTTTGGATTCGACTGGTATAAGACAAACTGTACACTAAAGCCGAAGTCCATGGGCCGATTCTATGAAGATTCCCAAAATGGTACACCCTATGGTTGATCCAACACAACACCAGCAACGTATCGACGCATTCAGAACTTGCTCATGGTATGGACTGCATGAAATTTATAGACAATGTACAAGGGCTTCCATGGTCAGGTGAGGCAGAACAGTACCTGGTTTATTAGAGGGTTCTAACCTTCGTCATCAGAGCCAAAGGGTTGCCTTCTTAAAGATTCCAGTACTTCTCTGGGACGATTGCTTGGAGCGCCACAACTACTACCCGTCACTCCATCGCCAGACCTGACCCTGGGCACTTTGAGAGAACTCAGAGGTGGCGTGGAAGCCCCTCTGTTTACTTCCCGGAGCACAGACCGCGCCGTGGCCTCGGCTGCGGCGTCCGCCAGAGCTGAAGCCACTCTAGAATTGCTCCGCAACTCCTTAGGGGACTTGGTCTGGCGCGACACCCTGCTGGGAGCGTTTAATGCCCGAGACGTATGATTATTCCCTGATCTTTCCGTCACAGCAACGGCCTGTGCAGCTTCTGATCTGGCCTTTGCAGATTCATATTTCTGCATGTCATATAAGAGCTCTCTTTGGAGCTGCTTATCCGCAACCAATATGTCGTCTATCTCATTCTTGTAGTCCTTCAGGAGGAGACGGAGGCAATCCATGAGGGGACCCGTGAGGGGGCTGTTCTTGCTCTCAAGTAGTCTCTTCAGCTCTATGAATATGGGGATGGTGTTTTGTATGAGGCTCTTCCTTACTGCTTGACTTATCACCCGCCCCTTAGCAGCTGCAGTGGATGTTCCACCGGGATCATTGCTTTCCTCGTCCATTTCGGGTGACTCTGATGTGGAATTCCGGCTCGTCGGGAGGCGGATCTCCTTGCAAGCAAGAATCTCAAAAGCATCCTGTTCACCCAGTCGAGGGTGCATAAATCCGCATAAGGATGAGTAAATGCAGGTCGTAAGAAGAATTAAATTGTTCATTGAGAATAATTCTATGGGGTCAAAATCTAACGTTATGGTGATTGGTGAAGATATCTTTGACAACTGCTAAGTGACAGTCCAATCACAACGCTTTGAACCACAGTACATGTAAGTTCAGCAAGCATCTCACAGAGAGACCACGTTTTCACTTCTACGGTAAAGAAAAGATGCAATTTCCATGTTATTTTGGGCTATTAGAGATAAAACTTGCAGTGTTTAATTACAAAGAGAGAACATATATTCGTTTTTATTTTTCCTGCGTCTATTTACTAGGATAAGGAGAAGTACTTAAGCATGTATGACATTTTGTATCTCATTCTCTGCTGCCATAAATGCATGACTGTCGACCAGAATTGATTGGCATCACGCAGTACCTGAAGAACTGATTGTCCAGTAGAATCTTCGATACTGAGCATACCATCAGATGCTGCTGCAAGTATCTCTGCACAAATCTTGGCAAATGTGGCCAACAAGTGTTCTGGGGCCATTTGTTTCAGTAAACAAGTGTAAATGCGCATTCTCTTGGACCTTGAAATTTCATCAACGCCCCTGGAAATTTACAACCTGATGAGCAGTCTCTTTTTGTACCATATGATGTTTTCTCTTTCAATGAGACCTCGATTCCATACCTTATGGAAAACAGCTGGCGCTCAGCCTGTGAACTCTGTGAACTACAATGTCCACCATGTGCACGGCAATCATTCAGAACAAAAATTGCTTCCACAAAACTGTTATAAGCCAAAAGTGGTGCTTTGACTGCAAAGAGAGGAGAACAGATTTAAAAGGACAGAATTTATAGGCAGCTTTTTCAAGATCAACCTTTACAACTGTAGACCACCTCTTAGAATGTTCCCAAAGAGGAAATCAGCAAGTTCTCTGATCTTTACAGATTCATCCACCAGAGACAAAAGAAATCGAAGAAAGAGCAATCCCCTCCATTTGACGTAGTCCCTCTGAAGAAATTTATGCCAACCAATCAATGGAAGAGTACATCTTCATCAACAAGCAAAGCTTTTGTCCAAAAATGACATCATAAATAGTGATAGCAGAAGCAAAAGTAGACCTGGAGCAATCTTGACAGAAGTATAAATGTCTGCCTCCTGACAAGTTCACACGGATCACCCAGACACCTCGTGATCTTTGCGATGTGACTGTATAGTGATAAATCATTAGTCACGTGGACAGTTTTCCAAGTCTCAACTGATTAGTTATCACTTTCGCATTTGTGGGTCAAATATCACAATTAGTACAATCAGTGCTCACCAATCAATTAAAGCAGTGTAACGAACGCAAAAATCTGCCATCATCACTACAAGATTGTTCCTAAGAGCAGCAAAATCACTTTTCTCAAGCTCCTGCAACAGTAGGAAATAATAAACACAAGAAACAAGAATAAAAAAATGGGGAAAGCCAACTACAAGACAGGATCTTTTAGGGACAAACTTGAATACCATAACATTATCACGAAACAATATATAAACTAAAGAGCAGACCTCGGAGTTCAAGGGGAAACTGAGAAGCATTTTGAGTGAAGGTTTCACATATTCATTCGAAATTTCGAGAAAAAAATTCAATCTTTATGATATTTTATTTAATCTCTAATCCTCAAATCATCTAAAGCTGGCTCTTGGCATGCATCAACTGGTATTTCACTAAGCAGTAACTAGGATAAATTTCAATATCTTGTGATGGATGTTTCACAGATGCAAATTACTTTAAGCTGGAAGATTTAGTCCTGTTCGAACAATACTAGTACAGAATATATAAGGCCAAAAATTTTCTTGAACTTAAGACAATAACAAATGCAGCGGCACGGAAAAAGAGTGTTTGCAGTTTGGCCTTTCGATATCCAGAGGAAAGTAATCTGACAGTCCTAAATCGGATTATTCAAGGCAATCTAGATCAAATCTCCACATATCGGCACTCTTTAATCTTAAAGCAACACTTAGATAGGCATCGTAGCAAAGTGCAACCATACCAAACTACATTTTTTAGGTTAAAAGCTACTTCATGACACTAGGAAACTAATGTACTAAAAGGTGCAAAATGTTTGGAGTAGAATGCACTCAACTTGTTTCTTGCTAAACTGGAACATGACATCATAAAAATTCCCAACAAAATGAAAGCCAATTTTTAGTAAGGAACACATACTACCTGCACGAACAGGGGTATATAACGCTTTGCAATTTTGTCATCTACAAGGCAAATCTTTCCCATCGTTAACCACCCCTGCATATACAATGAAACAGCTATCTGCTTCAGAGAAACTTGAGGAGCTGGTAACTTTGATTTTGGACGGAGCTCCCCAGAAGCAATGATCTTGTGCAACAATGGGATCACTGTGCTCAAGTCCACTGAAGGACAAACAATAACTAAAGAACCAACTGTATAAGCTGCAATTGTTGCTTGTGACAGTAAATTGGATGTTGTCATAGATCTTCCACCTCTTCTACTCCCACTTCTCGGGGGAGTAAAGAAGTCGCCTTTTTCATTTGCTTGTGTGTTCTCAGAAACGTACTTTCCTATAACTTGGGTGGCCTTAGAGAGAAGTTGTTTTACCCATCTTAGAATAAGTGCGTCAGCCTCTCCTGCACTTAAAGCCTTTTGCTTACACACTGTTCTGAGGACTTTTACATGAGCATTAACCTGCAACCGGACAGTCCCATATATAACATAAGCACATGCATTGGTTACTGAATGTTTGTAATATATCAGATAAATGTGCCTTCCTATTCATGAATTCATTATGCGAGCTCCACGCTTGGTTTTAAAAGATGGTCATTCCAGAACATGACTCATGCCCCGTTGATGATGGCTGTTGGAAAATGTGGTCTCAAGATGAAACATTCTTTTAAACCCCATATGTCATCGGAAACAATGGTTAGGAAACAATTGGAAGTTACTTAAGGTACTTGTATTAGGATCAAGGCATTTAAGAGCAAGGACTAACCTTCGAATTAATGTAGTACATAAGATGCAAACATCAGTACCTAAAGACAGCCATCTGATCAAGATAAAGCTATTCAATTTGTCCTATTCTACATGCTAAACGAGCCTTAAGCATAAGACCATATTTGTTCCATTACTTGAAGTTCCCCAACATATAATTGACTTGTTAAGTGCATTGCTGTGATTTAAGAGTTCCTTTCATTCACTTTTCATATGAAACAAGTATACCTCAGCCCCCTTTTTAGGCCACATGGTAGAGAAAACAGCCAGCGTGCAGAAAATCAAGAGTGATTGGCCTGAAATGATTGATGATGACAGATTATGTACCTCCGTTGGGTGCATATCAAATCCTTCAATTCGTTTCAGTAAATTATGAGCCAAGTCTGCAGCAGGGTCAGGGGGCAGTTCAAGTGAAATATTAGACATTGTTCGCAAGAGGAAAACACGATCACCGGCCCAAGTGACAGAGTGGGTTTCCTCAACATCATTGTCTTCATGCCAATCTCCATGGGTAAGAGGAGTCTTTATCTCACAACACAGTCGAGTTTTATCAAGGAGTTGCCAATGATGATGAAGAAATTCCCAGTCAACAGCATTCGGAAGAAATGCTGACACCTCTGAGAGAAGAAACCATGCACCTTGTGGGGCTGTCCATTTTTCAATTGGCAGCGACTGACTTAACCAGAGAGACTCAGATGCTCTAATCATATTCTGAAGAGCTGTAGCTACTGCAGGCCTAAGCCGATTTTTCTTGCCAAGACTTCTGCATATCTTCTTAATCCAAGGCAATATTTCACCATCGCAAATCTCTCGCAGTAGAACCAATGCTCCATCTGGAAATAGTAAGTCAATCTGCCTTTCAAAATCTTTTTCCTTGTCGTGCAGCTTATATGGCAGAGAGTTATTATGAGGTGAATCAGCTGATCCCGCTCTCGATATCTTTTCCAGAACCAGTTCTAAGAACAAGTTCTCACATTCCTCCTGGATGCTTGGCTCATTGTCACTTATTAAGCGAGGTATAGAATGTAACCACTCAGTTGCTACAACTCCATCTGGAAATTTCCTGAAGGCCTAGAGAGCAAAGGAAGTGATTCACATAAGATCATGTGTTGCAACAGAGATTCTGGAACAGATTATGTGAATAAATTCAAAATGCCGTAAGGCAAATAATATTTTAATCTCTTTAATTACAGAAGCATGAGGTTCCATGGAAAAATGTATGTTAAATATACAGTTTAATTGTCATAAAACAGAAGTATGCAGATTTGGTTATCCGTTCTTATGTAATGTCCTTCATCGAATTATTTTTGGTAAGTAGTCCTTCATCGAATTATTCACAGCAACGCAATCTAATAAAGATCTATAATTAGGGAATTAAGAATAGTCATGGAGGACTTTAGAGATGATTGCATGAGGAAGACATGCAATCACATTAATCACATGTCAGTTACTTGATTTTGTACTAAAAGATATAAACCCCATATGTTACAAATGATCAGATTCTGACAAATTATTATGCCTTTATTGTTAGAAATAGACAAAAGAAAGTAAAAGCATTGACCACCAAAAAGAAACAGTAAGAGGGAGAGTAAATTCAAATGACCAGATCAACTATCAACAATACATAAATGCTGATGGTCCATTTCATACTCCTTCCCTGCCCACAAAAGAGGCAACTCATTGCTTCACTGATCTCTTCAGGAATACTAACAGTAAATGGCTCTCATGCTAACCTGCTAGGAATGTAAAAGGAAATTGTTTAAGCCACTTAGGGCTTTCAATCAAACTAATGGTGATCTCATGTTACAGAAGTTTTGTGTGTGTCAATAGTGAGCTCATGTATCAGAAAATGATATGTATCAGAAAATGATCATTCCATGAGAATCGTAAAGACTATGGTAAATTGGCAGAAATGGAAATCAAGGACATTGAACTGCCTAAACTACATGTATTCACCATTCAATATTATAACTTGCTCAAAAATAACTTTATGACAAAATGTCACAAGTTAAGGCCACCGAATCTGACCTCAGAGAGGGCTGAAATTGCTGCTTTTCTTATACTGACAAGCGGATCAGAACAAGCTGTACCCATAGTCTTTAGCAAAACTCCATCAAAAGAACCACTGAAAAAAGATGTCAACTTTGTGACCAGATGAAGTGCAGCCTTCCTGACTGCTGCCTTCTCATCTGTACAGCGAGTCTTGACAAGATTATTTATAGTAGCCTCTGTCTTCTGACTTACTCCATCTCCAATCCCCAGTACTTCCTTCAGAATCTTGCAACTCCTATCATCATTTGCGAAAAACCCTACCAAATGAACTATATTTGATAAAGCACGTGCTCTAATCGTGGAATTCGAATCGGAACAGCGCTTAACCAAGGCCTGCAAACATCCCAATCCCCATGAATCATTCACTTCATTCGCTTGAACACCAAGCGGATCTTTTAATGACATCAAAATTGGGACCACAAGATCAACAGCCAAGAGCCTAAAACTACTTTTTCCTTCCATCATCTTCACCACATATTCTGCAAAACTGACCTGGTCGACATATTCCAGAGCTCTAAATATCTCCATTATTGACTCCACTGCCGAGGCACGAAGCTCAGACTTCTCTGGAACCTTCTGGACCAGATATTTCGGCAAATTTACAACAGCTTTCTTTACACCTTCACACTCTTTCCCCACCTCCACCATAAAATTCGTCACAAAACTCAAAGCAAACGTCCTCACTTCTGATTTAGTTAACATAATCAATGGAGACAATGATTTCAAAACCTCTGCAGCAGAATTAGCCTGGTCTCCATGCTCAGGCCTCAATGCTGCTCTTAAGAGCTGTGAACACAAGTTAGTTAGCTTGCGAACGCTAGGATTATAGAAGGAATCAGGCACCATTGTTGGCAGTTCAGCTACAGTATGAACTAAAGACTTCAAACTATCCGGAAATCTATCCAAATGAATCAAATCCATCACCAAAGCCAGCTTCTCCAACACAGCGAAGAAAAGCCTCTCATCAATCTCAGTCTCCTCAAAAGCATCACTACCAATGTGGCGCAAATTCCTAGATCCCCGGCCACGCCTCCCCCCTTTCCTCTTCGGCATAGCCGGAGCTCTTGCGCCACTCCCAGCATCTTCCTCGGGAATCGCCTGCCGAGACTTGACGGACTTCCGAACGGAGTGCAGAAGAGAGACGAACGCCATCGGAGCGAAGAGGCTCAAGACGGGAGCATTCGGCGACAGAAGCAGGGACAGATAAACGTCCGACGCTAAGAGAGAGAGGCGAGGGTTGCTACCTGAGTCCATGGTCGAACCGATGCACTGCGCGAGGGAAGACAGAGGGAGGCTCTTCGAGGCGAGGTCCTCGAAGAACCGGCCGAGGAGCTCCGAGTCGTCCGCATCGACGAGGCGGCGCAGGTCAGAGAGCGCCGACTCGGACATCGGCGGTGGCTGGTGGAGGGAGGAGGCGGTCGAAGGAGGGTGGAGCTCTTCCAAGCCGGTGACGATTCGCGACAGGGTTTCTTCCATGGTCATGGTCGGAGCTCAGCGTAGCGTCCACCCCTCTCCCTTCCGATTTGAGCTCGCGACGATGGCGCCGTCTTCAAATTTTGAAAAAGTCACTTCATTTTCCCGGGGAACGATGGCATCACCTGTCATCGTACTTTGTTCAATATACAACGTAATTATTAAACTTTTGATTTATACGATATAGCCTCTGAAATTTAAATTAACGTCCAATGTAGTCTAAATATTTTTAATTTGTTCGATTTTAACCCATGAATTATTAATAAGTATTTAATGTAACTACTAAAGTATATGAAATTATTACGTTAAATATTGAATATTGAATCGAAGTATAAGAATTGCATTAAATAAATCTAAAGTTTAAAAGGCAAGTTACGCGTTGCATCAGAGTTTTAAGTACAGGTCCGCCATTTTTCGCTCTTCAAATGATGGCTTGTTCCTCGCACCTGTCCATTTCCAAGCCCTTGACCAAGAAAGCACAAACCCTGTAACCCCCTTGATCGTAAATCATATGCCACAACGCCGCCTCTCGCCGCTCTTCATCAACTCGCTCGTCCTCCTCCGGCACCGTCGGCAAGCCGCACGTACTCGAGAGTTGTTACCCTGCTTCGCTGTCATGCAGGGTTTTGTCTCCATCTTGCACATGGAGGAGCTTTGTGCCCGGAGGCCTCGGTCCGAGGTCGAGAGAGAGATGCAGACCAAAAAATTACAAAAGGGGAGGAGGGCGGTGGCGCACTTGGTTGGAAGTTTGGTTGCGTGAATGGCGGGAAGTCAGTATATTCAAAACAGAGGATATATTAGTCGATTTAGTCGGGGCAAGGTATGTATCTTATAGTTTTAAAAATAAATGTATAATTTTGCGTCGTGAGATGAGAACTCGGTCATAAATTTTATAAAATGACGGTCATTGATCAACATGTTAATATTTGTATCCGAATTTTCTGTGCTGCTGTTCATACATAAATTTCTAGGTGCAAGATGTATAAAGAAGAGAAAAGTCCGAAAGCCAAAGTCACTCTGAATGAATTCTTGTTCCGCCTATTCATAAGGTTGGAAGGAGGTTCACTAGATTCACTGTAGGACTAGAAGAAAAGCCATATGCATTTTTCAGATTAGATGAGCGTTTGTCATAGTCCTCGCAAAATCACATGACTGTTCCGCAATCATAGTGGTTACCAAGAGAAAAAGGAACTAGGTTTGGGACAGGATAAAATGTCCATGAGGAGTGCGCTGCACAAGTTCAACACAATGGCAGAAGCACATGATTAAAAAAGAGAACCACAGAAAAGATCAATGTCTCCGTAGAAACTAAATCTAGTATGAACTGGCCAAGAATAAGAAGTGAGAAAAGCAGTTGAAGACGGTTCACGAGGAATTGGGCACATCGAAAAGATTTGAATTCTCTTGCCCTTAACATGAAGCTCAAACAATCTGTGTTTACTGAAAGTAGAAATATCGAGCATAGGAGAATTCTCTTCAAGATAGAAAGACTTGTCAAATCAAAAACCAAGCGATTCAGTTAACAATGTGAGCTGGTCCCCGACCGCCGCTACTATTCGAGAAGGAAGTTGCAGTACCATGTCCATTTGCACAGGCATCCAGTGATTTCATGGTGAGAAGGAAGAAGAACAGGTCTCCCTCGAAGAAGCCCTTCAAGGGACATGCCAAATACCCTTTGGTTTCCTTCCACCAAATTGGAATCCATATTGGATTGAGAAAAAGCTACACGGCAGCCTTTAGCAGCACATTGCTTACCTACAAACAGCAGCCTTGTCCCCAATTTGGCCTTTGAAAAAGCTAAAAAATGAGAAAAATTATGGCAAGGGGAAAGCCCTAGCGAAGAATCACAAGATCATTCTTCATACAAGAAGAAAAGACAATCAAGCGCTTCCCCATTTTCTCAACACTTCTTCTTTAGCAGAGACACGTCTATGACTTTCATTCTTGGGTAAAGCATCAAAAACAGCAGGACTACTTGGGGATAGTCTCAAGATCTTTGTGGTAACAAAGGTTAATGCATTTCTCGTTCCTCGCAATGCAAACAGCAGCGGATTCAAGACCATTGCAAGTATGACTTCTCCTTTTGCAATTAAGGAAAACTGCAAAGGTAAATAAGAATGTCTCAGAGAGAGGGAGAGAGTATAAATTATTGCACTGTGAACCCTAATATTGACAACTTGCACAAGAAACAGCTTACCATGAGAATGATACCTAACACAGCCAAACTAGTCTGCTTTGCTTCTTGCCAGAAGCCATCACCACTGGACCAACCAAATCTTCTGCCCCATCCAAACCAACCACCTCCACCAGCATCACCACCACCTCCCACCTCTTCTCTCCTCTTGATCTCTTTATTCCATTTCTCAAACTCATTCTTCTTTCCCCCGAGTGCACTTTCTAAAGCTTTTCTAGCTTGTTCCTGCAACCAGATATATGGTAAAGCGCCATTTTGTCAAATATGGCATAAAATAAGCTGGAAGAAACCAAATCAAATAACTGCTTGGATGTGATCTACCCAAAGGAGGATGTCTCAAATTATTGGGGATAGCCAGACAAAGGATATAGTCATGAAGAAATTTGCAAAGAATATGACAGCAGAATACAAGGCAAAGCAAATTGAAATCAAAATTCTCACATCCATGGTTGTGTCAAGTGCTTGATTTGGAGCCAAATTCGATTTATTACATCTCAAGGAACAGGTTACCATCTGTTTTCAGTTCTGTTCTAATGCTAACAGGGAGATAATTTGTTTTAGCTACTTATTCAATATCAATCAAATCTACATAAGAATGGTTTTGTCTGCTTATATGCACTCTGCAGGTACCAATTCAAGTTAAGATATCACAAGCATATCTAGAATATGCAACAATCCTTGACCAGCAAGATCCTTACAGGCTCATTTTCTACTAGTTCAGTCCAAAAAAAGGAGAAGCGCAGTTATGGGATATCTAGTGATCTCATCTCTGATACAAGAGCAATACTAATACAGCCAGAGACAGGCTCCCCTCATGCATGGGACTTTTAACACTTTTCATCCAGATTCCATTATGCCTTCAACGTCACAAACTTTGGCACCTTTTAAAATTGCAGCTATTGGAGTAACCAGGGAGCTCGCAAGATCATTCTAACCTGACTAGTGAGCCCCAGCACTATTAATCTGGACCAAAGTTCTTAGTGAGATATCAGACATGAGTCAGGCTGCCTCCACCAGCCCCCTCCTTTTCCCCATTTTCGAGCAATGAAAAAAACCCTAGAAAGACCAATAGCAATGAGGAGTTTCTCATCTATCCATACCATCCAATATAGTCGCTAGTTATCCTCTTCGAATGAAAGATTTCCATATGGCCGCCAGCAATTGCTCCATGACTATCTTCTGTAGCCATGCTGAGTGGCTTTAACTCATGTCCAATGCAATGGAAAGCAAACTTGATACTAGATAATGTGGCAGAACATAGATCACTCTGGCCCCTATCTGGTAAATGAAGTGAATTCATCAAAGCAATGGCTCCATAACTGTTGATAAATCATTAATGCCCTCAATATAGAGAGGTTGTTGCCCACTATTCCCAAGTCAAGTTCTTCAACTTGAGTCTGCGTGTGAGATGATGCTGACAGGTTTCAGCGACGGGAATTAGGTGATGGGGTGAACCAAATGCCTAGATTTATACAAGATGTTATGTTACTTCACTAAGCAGATCTGGGGCTCTGAATTTAAAAAATTAGCTGGTGAAATCCCATATCTACATAAAACTATGAACATTGGATTACCATCATCTACTTTATAAAGGATCATTTGGACAATGTATCTTGGCAAATTCAACGCAACAAGGCCACTAGAAGAATTTTTCGCACCAATTAAGCTGTTTAAAATGAATGTTCAACATCACACGTTGCTTATTCACTGCTCCTAATCAGTTTTCTTATCAAATGCACGCTTTGCTTGGTCACACCGACAGGGAGAAAGTAGCCAACCCAACCAAGGCTCCGGTGAAACTAACTGACTATTAGGCACAACCTATCTCCATTAAGCTCGCTCAGGCAAAGCAGCAAACACTTGATGCACATAAAACTACATTAATTTCACAGTTTTCCAAAACACGCGATGAAGTAAGAAACAATTCACGTCAACATATAACTGAAGCTCTCGCATGTCTCCACGAATACCAAGCTCACTTAATCCAGAGTTTATCTGCTTTGCTCACGAAGCAACAAGTTCACCGTGCGCCATGAGAGAAGTGAGTAAAGTAGCTTCTTTTACCTCCCTGCGACCGTCGGAGAAAAGGCAGGAGAATCTGCCGTTGCACTTGAGGCTCTGTTGAATCGAAGCCCAGCGACGGAGGTTGCAAGGGCGGCGCGTCCTCGAGGGAGACGACGATGAGGAAGCAGGCGAGTCGGGGCGAGTCGAGGCCGAGCTGGGCCGGAGTAGGGCTAAGTTGATGACCTGCGCCATTGGGTCTTCGTCCTCCTGTGCCTCCTCCTCTTCTTCTGCTTCTCCCGCTGCTGCTGCTGCTTCTTCTTCTGCTGATTCTTGCTGCTTTCCTTCACTTCACCAGCCTGATTTCGCAGTGAATGTCGCGCAATAGCCCAATTCCCATTGATGGGCGTCTCCCCCTCCTCCTCCGCCTCCTGCTTAGGCAGTCCTTCGCTTCCCCAATCGGATGCCGCAGTGAACGCTGCCCCGTAGCCCAATATCCATCGATGGGCTTTCGTCTTCGGCCCGGGCTCGGACATCCTCGTAAACAATAAACATGTTCATTTCGTCGTGAACGAACGCAATTTGCTCTTCCATTCCTCTGCTTTTGGTGAAGGGTTCGCATTGCACGGTCCCCTGATCCACTGTCCGAACGAACACGTTCGCAAGCATTTACGTAACTCAAGCCGAGTCGCCATTGACGGCTTCGCTGATCGACAGCCAGAGATGAGGTAGGCTTTGTCCAAGCTTTTTTCACAGGCCGTGTTCGCCTATCTAATAGAGTTTCTGAAGAGTCGTTCCTCAGCAGTTAAATAAAAAATCAAGTGCCCGGTATATCTACGCGTCTCTACATCAGCAAATGCAAAATAATTCCATATTTTGATCAAACATGAATGTTTGAATTTTCGCCGACGCCGTACTTGATTGACGACGACATGAGTAATAGATATATCATAAGCATAATATCTAAACGCTGTCCCCCATCGTTAAAAACAAATGCTCAATAAATCCCCTAGCTTTTCTTTAATCTAGCTGACAAAAGTGGAATGGCTACAGAAGGGACAAAAAAAGAAAGAAGGATTCAGCAACGATTTCCAGTTTGCTGTCAAACTGTGATTGCCCGAGCTGAGACGGCAGCATTGGGTCATTTTCGCTCGATTGCTCGGAGTCTCGCTCTAATAAAAAAGAGAAGAGAAGAAAGAAGAAGAAGAAGAATGGAACTTTTGTAAAGAGATGGTTGAGTGAATTGGCGTTGTTCATGGAGTTGGCTTATCCAACCAACCAAGAGAAAAAGAAAGTGAGGAGCGTCACCAAACTTAGGCCATCATCCCATTGCAATCACCACCAAAAGAGGCTCATGCTTCAACAGGAGACTTGCACCCTTGCTTTTCGCCGAGGCACGAATGATGACGGTGACTAGAACAACGCCACCAATAAGAACTGAAATCACTTCTTCTTGTTAGGGCAAAGAGCGTTTCGATAAAATTCATACGTTCCTAATTGGAGGAATCGACCTTTGGCATCACCCATTGAATTGTTATTGAAGATTAGCCAGGGACAAGAAACATTCCACAGTTGTTGACCTACCCCACATCGTGCCCCCCACATCACAATCAAGCCCGATTCTTCAAAATTTTTCTTTCGTAAGTGATAAGAAAGATTGTATCTTTGCGATGCTTTCCTAATCAAGACTATACACGACAAAATTTGATAAAAACAGAAGCGCGAGGATCTCATCAAACGAGACTCGACCAGAACACGAGCTCTTCGCCGATACATCCACATCTTCTTTTACTCGAAACCTCATCGGATGGAACTTGTATAATCTTCCATCTCTGGCGCTCACAAAGGGTGTTCGACTCTCCTTTCGTCGAACTAATCAAACCCGAAACAAATTCATATAGTAGCGGGAACCTTTTCGATCTTCGCGATACAATCGAAGAAGCTTGTTAAAGAGCATTGGGTTTCTCGGTAAGCCAAAGTCTAAAACTCATTGACAGCAATGCACATTTTCAAAGCTCCTCCTTACCAAGTCCAATCCTCGAGGAACCCTGGATATACTTTGGGTGCACCGGGTTGCTGTATTGTTCAGGTATGGACATGGGACTAAAGACAAAGAGAAAAAGGTTGAAAACTATGGTGGGCAAGTGACCCACCTTCATTGCAAAGACAGATTCACCATTTCGGCTTTTTCTTTTTTCTACCCCTTTTTCTTTCCTTTATTTTTATTTTTTATTCTTTTTGTTTGCCACTTTTTTTTTTAATAATTTTATTTCTGCCTTCCTTTTTGTAACTTTGATTTTGAGAGGGAGACAGCTGCAACCGATCATCTAAATTCGTACTCCAGCGAATTCGTCACCTAACCAAATTTCCTAAAATGTCTTACACTTTAGAATTCGAACTTTAAGCCCTTAACAAAGTTTATCTACTTTTCGCTATGTGAATACATATGTGGTGATGGCATGTAAATCGACCCGTTCAACGAGAATTTTGGGTGAGAAATACATTCGTGCCGTGGGTTTAAATGTCACGCCATTTTTTGAAGAAATTTGCAGGAAAAAATCTCGATGACGTATCGCACGTATGGGAAGACTAGGTATAAGAAGAGGAGTCAAAGTACATATTTAATCATTTAAATTTTGAGATTTGTGGAATGTTTTTCATGTAAAATTTTAGCTTGCGTGATCAAGTACTCTAATTGGATTTGCGCGACCAAATTATTCCATCAATCACTCCAATTAAACTGTAATTTAATTAACCAGGTAGCATTGCTTATGTGAGAAGAAGTGGCATGTGATTCTAATTTGTCGCCAAACGAGCATAAAACAAGTGGGAGAAAAGTAGGGGCAAAAAATCCTAATTTGTCGGTATTAGTTATGACAAGTAAACCTATGATTGCACAAATCAAGAAAATTAGAAGATTTGATTACACTAAATACTCATGAATCCAGATAAGAGGATTTGATCGCATAAAATAAATGTTAGAGGATCAAATTTGCGCAAAAGTTGATAATATAGAGGAGTAAATCTGATCCTGACCTTCAGATCGCATTTGGTCGTCCGAATTCAGGTTTGGATAAAATACAATAACACGAAATCAGAAATCTTTTGAATTATAGAAAATCTCATCATTTTGATTGATGTAATCTAGAATGAAACATTTGAAAACCCTATTCCTAGCTCTTTTAACATTCGCTCGCCACTTTCAACACCACATGTAGTGTCCTGAGTTTGCCGTCCCATTAATCTTCTCTAGATTGGCTTCCTCATGGTCGCTATTATCAAGTGTTGCGAACTTTCAATAAATAACAACTTTAAAAAGAACCTCGTTTTTGAGAAAGCAAAATAAAGCCATGATTCGGGAACTCTAAACGTAGCAGCTCGCGATTTTGGCCCCGTTATCAAATGGGGCGACAATCACCTCCAGACTTCTGATCGTCCTAAGTCGTTATGGCACGGTCGGCGGCGGTTCGAGGCAACGACAACATGCGTCAGTCGATAATGGGCTATCGCAACGGCGGTCTTCATGTGGTGGCCGACGAAATAATATCTGGAGGGGTTGCTTCGTTGCTGCGCGATTAGAAAACAACAGCCTTTGTTAAGATTTATTTTTATTTAATTTCTATTTATCCATGTCGAGCTTATCTCAGCTATGATATGAATTCATTATTCTATTCGAATTCTGACCCGCCAACGCAGTCTAAAAGAATTCGTCTAAAAACAATAAACGAAAATAAAATAAAATAATAGGCGACAATAATAAAGAAGAGGAGAGAGAGAGAAAGTACTGGATTCAAGAAAACCTAGAAAAATGCGAGGATACGGATGGGCATTTTCGTCATTCTAGGCTTAACAGAGAGAGAGAGAGATAGAGATAGAGAAGATAGAGATAGACAGACAGACAGACCAGAGGAGAGAGAGAGAGAGAGGAAAACAACAGAGAAGAGAGAGAGAGAGAGAGAGAGAGAGAGGAAGCAGCACACAGAGAGAGAGAGAGAGAGAGAGGGAGGGAGTTCGTTAATTCCGTTAAGCGAAGCGGCCGGGGGACGATTAATGAATGTGAACGCGGCGAGCGCGAGGAGGATGGTGACGGACCTGGAAATAGCCCGCGGGGTGGAGACGGTGCTCCGGCAGTCGGACCCCAACTCCGTCACCACCATCAACGGCGTCGTCCAGCAGCTCGAGGCCAAGCTCGGCCTCGACCTCTCCCACAAGGCCTCCTTCATTCGCGACCAGATCGCCCTCCTCCTCCGCTCCCATCCCCTCCCCCCGAAAGACCCTTTTGCCCCTTCCCAATCCCCCTTCCCCCAGCCCCCCCAGCCCCAGCCCCAGGCCCAGCCCCAGCCCCAGCTTCACCAGCACCAGCGGCAGCACCAGCACCAGCACCAGCAGCTCTTCGCTTCCCATTTTGCCCTCCAGCCCCCGCAGGATCTCAATTTCCGCCCGGCTCATGCCCCCACCCCGGCGCCGCGAATGGCTCAGCCGCAGCCGCTCCCCCCTGCCACCGCGAAGGCCGCTCAGAACGTAGCTTCTGCTGCGGCATCGGAGAGCGCCAAAGAAAGGTTCTTTTTTCTTTCTTGCCATTTTGTCTGCTTCGTCCGTGGGGTTTGTTTGGCGGCGTGAAATTTCTGCCTCTAGGGTGTAATTTGGGTTCGTTTGAGGGTTAGGGTTGTGAAGTCGAGGTTGATTGTTTCGAAACTTTGTCTATTAGGGTTTTCCCTGCTCTTTGTTTCTCTTCAATTCGGTGTTCATTGATAGGAATATGGGCTTGAATATGACCCATTTTTTAGGCTTAGCTGAAGTATGTTTTTGTTTTTTGGAATGATGCTGAAGGGTTTTAGAGAAAGATTGATGCATTGAGAATGCACCGACACAAATTTTTGAAGCAAATTCTCCATGGAGAGAGAAAATGGATTCTGGGGGTGTGTGGCTCAAACTATTGGTTGGGCTGCAGATTTATTTAGTATAACTAACCTAGTAAGTCGCAAAATCTTACTTTCTTTGTTTTCTTGATGTTGTTCTTGTCATAAGTGTTGGAAAGCAACCATCTTTTGAATATCCACTCAATGTGATTCATGAGTCAGGATATTTTACTTTTGTGGTGGGAGTCTGCTTGGATCTGTTCTTTCTGTAGGATGCTTCATATGATTTTCTGTCTTATGCATGAAGCTTGTTGCCTACGACTTGAAAAAGTCTCTTTTCCTTTCGAGATTGGATCCTGGAGGCTCTTTCTCAATCTTGATTTTTGCCTATGTCATTGAAATTTTTTTTGAGGGTGTTTCTTGTTCGCCATTTTTGATATATTTATCTATGACAAGGTTTATTTAGTGATGCGATGTTGCTTTTCTCCTTTTCTCTACTTTACTTAACTAACAATGTGACAATTCAGGTGATTTGAGGATCCTGGGATGTTTTGACTTGAACATGAGAACATGGCTGAGCAATGATGTTTCTCTCTCCTCGCTACTAACTGGTTTCTAACAAGTTTTTTTTTCCCAAGTGTTGAAGAACATCCTAACAATCTTCTTCTTTCAATGTGTGGCTCCCTCTTGCACAATCATTATTCTTTTGTCATCCAATGTTATGGGTTCGATAGGAATGCGAATCTTACTGAGTTTTAGTGGATCAAGTTGGTGTTTTTCTCTGCTGTTTGCTTCTATGTGTCATAACTTATGTGATAATCTTATTGCAGTGCTCCAGCTGGTACAAAAAGAAAAGGTGGTGCAGGAGGTCTGAACAAAGTATGTGGAGTTTCATCAGAGCTTCAGGCCATTGTTGGTGAGCCAGCATTACCTCGGACTGAGGTGGGAAATTACTCTTCAGCTAAAAGGCTTCTGCAGTATCTGCAATTAAATTTCCTCAAGAGCTCTGCTTTGCTTTGTCCAGATTGTGAAGCAGCTTTGGGCATACATAAGAAAGAATAACCTCCAAGATCCAAGTAACAAAAGAAAGATAATCTGTGATGATGCCCTCCGTTTGGTATTCGAAACAGATTGCACTGACATGTTCAAGATGAACAAGTTACTCGCTAAGCACATTATTCCACTTCAACCTACAAGTATGCAAAATGTTCATAAAGTGATACATAGTCTTTTCTGAGTTCCTAATATGGGTTTTATTGAGCCTTTTTTCACATTTTAATGTGTTCAGAAGAGTCAGGTCAAGCGAAAAGATTGAAGGTCAGTGCTGAGTCACCCAATGTTAGTTCTCAACCTGGTCCATCTCCTGTGATAATATCTGAAGCACTTGCCAAGTTTCTGGGAACTGGAGAAAGGGAAATGCTCCAGTCTGAAGCACATAGACGTGTTTGGGAGTACATCAAGATGAATCAACTGGAGGTATGTAGCTTTTAACGCTTACTGATTGTAACTGTGGAATGTCTTTTGAGAGTAAATGGTACTCTCTTATGACATTCTAGCATATATCAGACTACCCTAATGCTTTTGCTGTATTTTCACTACTGTTAACCTATTCTCGTGTGGTCAAGAAGTTCCTTTTCTTTGCTATTTGACATGTAACAATTGGTAGCTTTTGAGGAAGCCAAAACTGTAAATGTGTTAGATCTGGTTAGATCTGGTTTTAGTTAGTGGTCTGTTTCTTCTGAATTTGTGCTTCTTCTATACAGGATCCTTTAAATCCCATGGGGATACATTGTGATGCCAGGCTTCAGGAGCTTCTTGGCTGTGATAGCATATCTGCATTGGGAGTGCCTGAGTTGCTAGAACGCCATCACTTATTTAAGCGATCATGATAGTGCCAGCTGGTGAGTGTTCAAGGTTCATTTTAAGCGATTTGTTCCCTATTGTTCCACATTAGTTATTTTTTGGCAAACAATTGTTTCATGGCAGTTGACATGTGTAAATTTGGTTAGGTCTTTCTCTCTGTATGTTAGCATTTGCAGTGATTTAGAAATTAGGTTTTTGACCTTCATAATCTTTTTGATACTTGCAATGTCCCCATGCAAAAATTATGCATGCCCTAATGAACCTAAATATACTTGGAATGTGCTTGATCTATGAGTTATGATTCTTTGCAAAGTTCATTGTTAGACTGGGTTGTTCCTCCATTATAAGTAAATTGACAAACGTCTAGCGTTTTGTTATAATCGTATGGTAGTATGTAGATGGTCAATTTTATGGGTCTGCTTCTGAAATATGTGAACTATTGATCAGTAACTTTCCTGATTTTTATAGTAATTCTCCTTGTATGACAACATGATAAATTTCCTCATTTTACTATCATTGTCAGATATCTGTCGCAACTCCTATGAAACCATAGAAATCCTTCAATTTACATTGGTTTTCCTAGATTTCTAAACCAATCCAATTAGTGTGTACTTGAGGAGTATTATCCTTGATAAAAGAATGATTTTACTCTGCTCTTTTTTTACGAGGTTCAAACAATAAATGTTGCAGGTCTGACCAAGAAAAGTATGTATTTGCAGGTGCACTGAACCCTTACCACCTGCCTCCCCGGATGGTAGAAATGTTAGTTGAGCAGCTTCTGTTTAAAGTGCTCTCTTAGGTCTTTTGTGCATTAACAAGTTTAGGTCATCTGATGTTATATACTTTTGTCCTAGACCAGATGAAGATATGTAGCATGGGCTAATCGCAAGTAGTATCTGGTAGAAATGCTTTTGTTCTGATTTTTGGCTTACATGCCTCTGTTTTATTGCTAATTTTCTTTCTAATTTCCTGATCTTAAATCTTATGGCGATGCATTGATGTGTTGGTCCTGAGACAGTCTTCAGCTGCTTGTTTCATCCCCTTAACTTGGAAAAGCAACTCCTCCGTGTGATTGGTTGTCAAGTCGATGTATTTGTTGTATATGGTAGGTACTGGGTGATCAGTCAAGAGGGAATCTGTGGAGGACTTCAAAAATTAAAACTTCACCTTTGAAATCTATGTATAAATGATATACATCCAAACTTTGCTGCATCGCAAGGACTTGACACTCATAAAATGTGGAATTGGTTAATCGTGAATATAATGAATGGCATGCTGAGGTTTTTCTTCCATAAAACTTCATATGACGAGATCAGTGTGATGTTGGAAAAATCTTCTTGCAAGCATGTAAACAAGGTGGAATGACCTAATCAAATAGAAAATTAGCAGCAAGACAGATGCATCCTCAATCGTGAGTTTTGGTTCATTAGGACTGGGTATAAGGTCGTTAATTTACTTCGGGTAGACCTAAAAAAAAGAAAATGAAAAAAAAGAAAAAAAAGGGAAAGAAATGAAAGCTCAGTTGATCAGATATTGGGTGGTGAATCTACACAGAATTTGTCAAACCAACCATCTAATTCTCAGAGAGTAGCTCATCAGCCTACACAAACACATGCTCGTTGCACATGTTCTTATGCGCTCGGATTTCTATAGAGGTTTGGTCTTGTTCTGGGCTATGAGGGCACTCATGAGGTCCGTTGATTTCAAACAGGCTATGTATGGAGTCGTCCTCTTGAAATGGTTTTGCTGTCAATACAGAGAAATAGTCAAGTTCCACGCAGAGCAGATCTCTAGTTTGTGGACGCCATCTTTGGAAGCATAACCATTTCGAAATTTGACAATCCAAAATCATCAATTTGATAGACTAAAGTACTTCCAACTCAGTACATTTTCGATCACTCCTTTCACGTGTTAAATTGGTAATGACCTTCCGAAATCATGTAAGATAAGGTATTTACAAGAAAAGACTATTTAGACTTCCGGTAACGGTGTGCATATTTGGTTTCAGTAATGACATGGTGAAAGGAAATCTTAATCTTGACTAACTCAAACAATTGGTTTGGTGTGGCATAGAGGTTAGAACTTTATGGTATTTGATTTGCCAATGTCACTGCAATTTTTGAAATTGTTGTGTTTGATGTCATTTGAAAACTTCACCAGATGAAACCAAAGGACACTATAAATGCCTGGCTAATTAGCATTATTTGTGTGAATGTTTCTTTAGTGGATTGGTTCCAAAAGAAGAACTTGGAATCGATTGCAGGTCTCAGTTCCATTTTTTTTTTTTGGAACCGATCTTTTCTTATTTAATTTTTTTATACCCAGCCAAAGACACTAGAATGAATTACATCACATAGAGTGAAACGATACAAGGGGGAAGAAAAAGAAAAAATTGTGCAATGTTGTCCATAACATGCCGAAAATGAGCTCAAATGCCTATGGTCCCTGCTTAGTCAGGCTCTCTAGGTCGAACCGGAGGTTCCGAAGCCTAGGCCGAAACCCGGAAAAGAATCGACATAAGGCCAATTATAGCTTTCCAAGGCAGAGAAATCGACTGGCTATCCCCGAAACTGGCCCAGAATTAGATCAACAACACCCTGCTACTCAGGTCGAACCAGGCCAGTGCTGAACCCCTAGTAATGATCTTCCTGCATTTTGGGTTATAGAATCTTCCATGCATTATTGGAGGAATAAAGCTAAATGAATAATTTGCCATGGAACATCGTACTTTTCCTGGCTTTGTTTATCATACTTTATTCATAGGAAATTTACTGCACAAGACTTGATGAATGAGCTGATCATCTGTTGGCGTATCTTGTTCTTCAAAGTTCTTACAAAAGGAAGTACTTCCATTATTGATCGGCCCTACTATAAAGGCCAAATAGAATTCGAATGATAAAAAAGAAGGTCGACATAAGCTAATGGAGATCACTGAACATGGAAGCATATGATGCCAACGCTTTAGTCACCTTCAAGACCTGCACAGAAGCACACTGAGGCAAAGAGACAGATATGATGCTGATAGGAGAGAGAGTTGGTCTCCACAGTTTACCATTTCACCATTTGAATGTGGCAAAAGTTGGCGATGTATGAATGAAACTTACAATAATTATAGTGCACATTGGTTGAGTTGAATTAAAACCAGAATTTCCAGCTAGACAAGCTTAGATGTTCATATTCTTTGGTGTATTGCTAAGATGATGTGTCGATTTGCCGATATTCTTCTTCTTTTTCTTCTTCTTGTGTGCAAGATATTGTCATCTACCTGTGAATTCAACAGTCAGTCTATTACGGTGAGGATGTGGAAAAGCAAATTCCATGGACAGCGATTGACAGTATGTCGGCTACCTCAAAGATTGTATCACATATCTACTGAATCAGTAACACTAGGCAAGAATTTGCGAAAGCTGAATTTGGAAAATGTTCGTCGCCATGAACATGTGATAACTTCGCATGACAAAAAGACATGATGATAACTTCACATGATGAAAAGACATGATACCTGATCACAGCATTGCCAAAACTATTTAAGAAAGTCATTCTATTATTATATTGAGACACAATCGATTACGATATAACAACACTTCATCAGTCTCACTCTTCACGACAACAATATGATTGGTTTGGTCTACGAACCGAAGTTAGACCATAGTTCATTGGCCCTTGCATAGTAAAATCCACTTGGACACTTCCTGTCCTTTTCCATATATTCGACAGCTCTTTTTTTTGGCCAACAATTCCCTACTCTTTTACTCTATTAGAATCTGGCATTCATGTCTCTCTTTATAAATAGACCAAGTGCTGTATGTTCTCTTTGCACTCATACAGTAAGCCACGCTGATTTCTTCCTCATTACCTCAGTGTCCAAGCTTCTCTCAGCTTCTCTCAAACTACCCTTCAACTTAATCAATGGCCACTGTCCAGGTACACAAGTTCACAGCTTCATCTTTGCTATTAACCTTTAGTCCAGTTTTCATGGATTTAATCCAGCTCACTGCACTTCTGTTTTTCCTTTATTCATAGACGTAATCAGCCCACTTCTTTTCGACCAGTCACTATTGACTATGGTCATTGAATAATGTGTTGCAAAATAGCTTTTATGCCGAGACACAGAAGCATATATACAGATGCCCACTATTCAAGACTGTCCAGTCTGCCGCCACAGCGAAATGTGGGAAAAAACGCTCATTAGGTACATACTTAGCACATACATAATGAAAGCCGACCCGTGGCCACGTAAAGATGCTACTTCAAGAAGAGCACCGAGTAGTCTCGTAAATTAGAATCATGAACGATCATTCTTTGATTAATGTTTTCCTTTCAAGAGCACCTAACGACAAGCGTGCAGAAATAAGTTTTGATGGGGGTTCAGAGAATTGCGAGCCAAACCAGCCTTAGCTCTTTATGGTAAATCAAATCAGTTAAACCGAAAGCATCCACTGCATCAATCGATTCTTTATCACGTCGTATCCTTCATCTTTGCTGGTCCCTAATGTAGCTGTCAGTTAAAAGCAGAACAGAACAGTTAGCCTCTGCTTGCAGTTACTCAACTCTTGATCTTTCCTTCCTGTTGAGACAGAGCATAACATGTACGATCAAGACCAAATAGATGAAAAAACACCTGAGGTAAATGAATTTCTTTCCCAGGTTTCAGGATCTCACGCTGAATTTCCAGAAATCGAAGCAGCTGACGCAACAAAGACTGAAGAGACAATTACAGAGATGGAACCAGCCACTGATCAGGATGGCGAAATTCCTGCAGAGGAAGCAATAGAAGAGGAAGCTGATGAGGTTGAAGCCGACGCCGAGGAGCCACCAGAGGAAGAAACCAAAGAAACTAATGCAGAAGTCACTGAAGAACCACATGCATCACTGGATGACGATGAGAATCTACTCGGAGAAGAGGAAGAATAAATCTCTTGCGCGAGATAAGTGCTTGGAATTCTCTGTATACCCTATGTTTCCTTTTCTTCCTTATGATTTGCATGTCGAACCTGGTGAGAGCGAGACTATTATTGTTCTGTTTTAGTTGAATGGATGTAATCTCTAAGGTTTGTTGTGTCATTTATTAACATAATGCTTTTTCCGTCATGTCATTCTCCAAGGTTATGTTTTTGAATATACCACTGTCCTATGTCTATGTGATCTCGATAGTTTTACCATATTTCTGTGGTAAAATTAAGGCCAACCAAAAGAAACAAAAATTCAAACACACACAAACACCCTGAAGAAAAATGAAAATTTGAAAAGAAGTTTGGGTTTCTCCAAGCTTTGCAACTTCATGAAGTCCAGTTAATTGCAAAGAGCTCGCGCACACTCATACTCACGAACAAAAGGGGATAAACACACATTTAAGCACATAGTAGATCATTACCTGTCCATTTCCACGGATTACTGGTAACCATTCCTGTGTGTCTATATATATATACATAGATATTTTTACTATCAATGTCAACTGCTAATTCATGTGATCCAAAGCTACTAGCCACATGCTCTTGAGTGATACACTCGAGACGCTCTTGCACATTCAGTGAAAAATACTGTGGAAGCAACAAGATTAAAAGCACGTCTGGGATGTTGGTGACCGATTGGACGGCTGCAGAGACCTGGAGATTTGAAGTCAAGAAGGCAAATCGAGAATTGGCTCTGCCGGTAGATACTTAACGTATGCCCAAAAGATAGGAAGAGCCTTCTTTTGCTCCATAGACATCTTGCTCACCACTTACGGAAAAAAATTAAGAGAAGATCATGATGGGAGGAGGAAAAATATGTGAAACCGGCTAGTATTCTACATTCTTTATGTTCAAGGCACAACATACACAACGAGAAGGTTCAGCTACTTATGCATATGCTCATATTTCATTTTCCCGATTTCTTTGATTTCAAGAGTACAATACTAGTAAATCAGACTGCAATCCAATTACTAAGATCACACCATCCTTAACTGCTTTTAACTTGCTGCACTTCAACTATTCATTCTCTCATTATCAAACGAAGCTGTGCAGATACCGTCCCTTCTCAGAATTCTTCAAGCAACAAGCAAAAAAAGAGACTGTAACAGTCAAGATTGCTCCAAGACAGAGGAGATCATGTCAAAATCTGTAGTTTACATATAAATAAAGACTTGCTGCAGCAAAAGTTAGATGCTTCTTCGCCGAATCATGGTTTAGACAAAAGAACCCTTTAAGAGCTTTGAGCAGTGGCTATGCTGGGATTTCATTTCGTCTTGTATTTTAATAGCTACCCTATAGATCTTTCTCTAATTATATATTCTTCAACGACCTCATTAATTTGGGCTAATATGAAAAAATTGTCATGCAGCTGAGATTTTACTTGCTATGTATTTTCGAATGTGCCATAATTGTAACTAGTCATTTTCCATTTATTACTGAAGGCCCTAAATCTCATAAGTTCAAAATCTTTTGGGAACATATTAAATGGCTTGACTAGTTGATTCTCCATTTTTTCAGGTAACCAATGTTAACAGGTTTTAAAGACCATTCACGTGGCTAATAGAGTGTCGAGATCTAACTTGTTATGATTTTCATAGGTAGCATAATTGCAATATACCCTTTTCCTTTCTCATTTAATGAATTCATAAACTTGGAAAAATGGTTTTCTATAATTGGAGTTACCAAATTTCAAAGAATGCCAAAGAGGGCAATGCAAATCTGAGATTTCACTTGCCATGTATAATCATAGCAAGGATTATAATCATAGCAAGCATACATGTCCTTTTCTAGTCAGATACTCTCAAATGACCTGATAAATTTGGGTTTATTATTGAGAATCCAGTTCTTTGGGAAACTTTATTAAATGGCTTTACTTTAGATACTGGAATGTCTTTGTTGGATGTTCTTAGAGTCAAGACAGGTTCAAAGACACTATGCAGTCAGAAGTCTGAGATTTACTTGCCACTTAATTGCAAAAAATGAAATAATAGGTTTGGAGAAATAGTGTCGAAATTAAGAACATTGGGGAAAAAATGATCACCTTCCCTATCTTGGAAACTTTGAACAGGGACAACGAGTTTGTGATGAGTGTGATATGCTTGGGATCATTTCTACTTCTGAATCATACCTTGCATGATGTACGAGTACAGAGTTTTCTAGCATAGTTCATCGGTATGGGGCATATTCACGTAAAATGAACTTATTTTGCCAAAAAAATCAAATCAATATCAAAATAAAATGAAAAAGAAGATATCATTGTAGATACGGTTTGGGTTAATTGACATAATTAGAGGTAGATTTACCATATAAATAATTGAGATACGAATTTGACTTTTTCGGCAATAGTTGTTGAGATACGGAATCGGATACGAAATTTATTGACGCTTTAATGGCTAGCAAAGGGAAAGGTTCTCCATGGCTTTTCTATATATAGAGGAATAGTTTTCTCTCATCGTCATGTCATTCTTATTAGATCTGCAAATTAAGGTTGATTAGATAGACTTTGATCATGAGCTCAACGAGCACTGCGTTTCTTATCTTCATAATACGAGTCCGATCATTGTCTAATATGCTTGATACACATTGTTGATGAAGTGAGCGCTTTCAACCTTTGCTCCTGACTCTCTATTGCCATGGCAAGCTTGAGCCTGCGGCAGCCAACCCAGCACGTCCCTTGTCGGCCGATTCCGTCTTTGGAATCGGACATGCCTTGCACGTTCAAGACACTCTCGCGCGAGGGTCTCGTCATGGCCGGCCGGAGCGAGCTGCAACAGCTGAGCGCAAACGACGGAGCAAGGTGAATGTTCGGAAGGCGACGATTGCGAAGCCTGAGGAAGTACACGGCTGTGCAGCTGCTGTTATTTGGAAAGTCGCACTTGCAGAGCCAGGCAAGAGATACCACGGCTGGCGTTCAGTATCTCGAAGTAGAT